>CM077811.1:11655000-12940000 GCA_039764185.1 Tamarix austromongolica
ATGGAGTATGGGGTTGAGAGTGAGAATTCAGTTAGATAAAGGATGAGTAGGGGTTTTCTAAAGGAGAGGGGAGATTTTGGGGGTGAAAGGGGGAGGTTACTTGTTGAAGAAGTAAGGTGCTAGGGTTAGGTGCAGCCAACTAGGGTTGGCGTGGTCGATTAGGGTTTGAGTGGCCAACCAGGGTTTGGTTAGTCACATGTGAACTTGGGAGATAAAGAGATACACTTGGGGAATTTTCTAATAAAGAATGAGGTGCGAGATAGAGAATAACGTAGCGTTTGGTAAGTAAGAAAGAGTTGGGCCACATAGGTCCGATTAGGGTATCCGAGGAGGAACCCTAGAGGGATGAGAACATGCGGAGGCGACATCATATGTGTTGGGATGGCCTATATCCTTGGGGTTTGTGTCTTACTATATGCTACTTTACCTAAGTCTACGGGGGAATGGATGTCGGGTGTGAGAAGAGGTACGGGTCTCAAAATATGGGACGAACCCTTGGAGGGGAAAGTAGTAGAGTATTAGCCGCATGCATGTCAAGGGTGATGTGTGAATTAATAAGATACCGATAAGACATTAATCATGTAAAGCGAAAGATGTCGAGCCGAGCCTGTGATCCGGTCCACCGGCTATAATAGTGGATCAGAGGCGTTTTGTCCTGTGCGTTTATTTTCCGGTCCACCGGCTATAATAGTGGATCAGAGGCGTTCTGCCCTGTGCGATATCTTCCGGTCCACCGGCTATAATAGTGGGGGATCTCGTGCTCGACAAACCAAACGTATAAGTTAATCCATGGGAAAGATACTATGTACTTAAAGCGAAACACCATGTGAGTCGGGGCTGTGATCCGGTCCACCGGCTATAATAGTGGATCAGAGGCGTTTTGCCCTATGCGTTTATTTTCCGGTCCACCGGCTATAATAGTGGATCAGAGGCGTTCTGCCCTGTGCGATATCTTCCGGTCCACCGGCTATAATAGTGGGGCTCCCGCACTCACATGGGTTATTAAAGAGTATGTGTGAAATGGACTTATCATTAATGAGAATAAAGAATAAGTCACAAGAAAGTACTCAGGCCTTATCTTGTGTGTTATCGCATGTGACTTATATGTTTGTGCTGTGTGTGCTATGTGGTATGATTGTATGCTTGGCCTTAGCGCACCTGCGCCCTTACTCAGTACTGGACCCGTACTGATACTACCTTGATTGACTGGGTCCTGTGATGATCCACCAATGGTGGGGAGCAGACCTTTGATGCAGGTTGATCTGTTACTAATTTGGGGTGGAAGGCTTGATCTGAGTGAGTAAGCGGTCCGGATATTTCCCTTCGAAAATTGTGTGGTTTAATCGTATTTGTCTTTAGAGGTTACAAATGTTGTATTTAATTTTTAAAGGGTTTTATCGTACCTTGCTATTCTGTTATTTTAAGTATTCTGATATATGGACCTTTTAAATTGTATTTCGGAATGTAACTTTTGACCTTCGCACTCTGATCTCGTAAAACTTGTGTTTTATGAATGATTTGTTCTGGTTTTATTCTTTCTATCCTTAGCACTTAGTATCGGGTCGGTAGTTATGGATCGATCTGGTACTAAGTGTGGCGGTAATACCCCCGAGTTTACGGTTTTTAATTCTCTTGCTTCCGCTAAAAATTTTGATTTAAACGAAATTTTTCAGTAGTAAATTTGGGGGTGTTACAGTTTATCTGTAATTTTTATCTATATTATTGTCTCTTATTCTATTATTTTAGTTTAGATATAACTTGTTTTAAGTCTTAGCATAAGAAAGGTGAGGGAACCTAACTTATGCTAAGTGTGGCAATAACACTCATTATTTTAAAATTAAAGCTTTCACAAAAATAAAATTTTTAAGTAGTAAGTTTTGGGGTTGTTACAAATTTCTATGCATGCCATCCTTATTTACACCCCCAAATTCACACAACCATCACCCCCTTGCGTCACTCCTTCACGCAACAACCATCCCAAAATACACCATAACCTCACGTAACACACTCTACAACCATACCACCTTACACCACCTCCACCTTGGTGCATCAAGCCATTATGCCACTCCATCCCCATCAATGTGAGGAGCTCACAAAAAACCCTTTATCTATGTGAGTCTCACGTTGTACCCCCCACAACTGCACTAATTTCTACCATAGCTAGTTCAAATTCTATGTGACGTTTTGCTTTAATTTTGCTCCATTTTCACCCTACTTTGCCTTAGATTTTGCTTGGTTGTTTTCTCAATTTATAATGATGTACCAACCTTGATTCTTATGTGATTTTTTGTGGTTTTGGATGAGGCATCTTAGGGCTACACATGCTTAGAGATCGAAGACCTTTTTGATATAGATACACATCGTAACTTGAATTTGACTTTTAGGGTTATACATGCTTAGACCACATTTATTCTTTTGAATGGTTTTTGTAATCTCATATTAATTTTGGGATCAAGCGCTACCTATACTTGATCTCTTGATATAAGATACTTTTTAGTCTTGTGTCCAACACATGTTAGGTGTGGGTAGTATTTTTTTTTTATGTTGGATGTAGCGATAATACTCCACATTTATTATTTTGGATTTCGTATATTCTTTTTAAAGTGAAAATTTTAGATTATGAACATGGATGAGTTACAAACCTTTAGCTACCTTCTATTGTATAATTGCAAGCCAAGAGTAGGACTAGGGCATGGCTAAACCTTGAAAGAGTGTATTGCTTAAATCCTTATTGTAATAATTTTTGTGATGAGCTAATGGTATAATGAATGCATGAGAAAATAATTGCATGACTTTGTTTAGAGAAACATCATTTTGTTATTAACTATATAACAATTATTGATGATCGCTACAAGATGAATCTAAACAGAACATTTCCATCATGATGCGACCATCATGGATTTTTTTATCTCCTAAACTTTGAGTTTAACATTCCATAAATTAGGCTTATAATTTATGAAAAATCATATTCTTAGTGACGATTTAATGACGTTTGATCTTATTTTGAAAATGCATTTTAGGTTTGATTTACAAATGATTTGGAAGAATTTAGAAATAAGGGAAGAAATTGATTTTCTAGTGCACCAATCAACTGATTTTATAAACCAATGCCTGGTATTTGGCAGGCGGTAACCAATTGACTAGTTGTAAAAAACTTTTCAACTAGTGGAATGAGTTAAGGAGTATGCTAGACTGATCGACCAATTCGCTTGACCTAAGTGATTTCAAATTCAATTTTAGATGATTTTTTTTCTTATGATATTGAATATTGGTAATCAACTTTGAAATATTTTCTAAATCATCATTAGTAATTTGTGACCATTGATCTAAGTTTTTTCTAGCCTCGAATCGCCGTTGTCTTAGCTAGTTTGACAACTTGTTTATACACTTATAATTTGACCTCAAAAAACCTTTCTAAAGCCCTCATGCACCCCATCTAACAACTTTTATTAGAATTTTCTAAATTTTTAGATTCTTTTGTTTTTTACAAAAATGAGAAACTTTTATAAAGTTTTGGAATATTTTTTCAATATTGTAAAGACATTTTTAGAAATATGAAGAGTTTTTTTGGAATTATTTGTTTTTTTTAACAAAATTTAAAATTTTTTGATTGCTTATGAATTTTTATTTTTTAAAAAAAACTTCAAAAATTAGAATTAAAAATGATTTCCTAAAAGTAATAAATTATTTTGCATTGTTATTTTCTTAGATATTTTAAAATAATTGGAAATTTTAATACATTTATATTTATTTTTATATAATTATGGGTTTTACAATTAAAAAAAATCTTAAAATTTATTTTTTATGAAATACATGCCAACAATTTACAATCTACTTGTATAAACCATTTGGAACATGCTAAATCATCTAATTCACTTATGTTCGTTTTGTTTGAGAACAATTTTTAAAATCTTTACCTAGATTAATCGGTGTTAAACTTTTCCATTCATTTGTTCGATTTTTATTAACCTCATTTCTAGGGATAACGGAGAAGAATGTAAATAATATAAGTAATACTTATATCTAATTAGAAATAAATACACTAAATTTTAGTACCTCCCTAACTTGTCAATAAATAAAATATATATCAATTTTTTTTAAAAAAATTTAAACTTCCATTCACTTTAATCTAAATACAATTAAAATAACGTTTACCCCAAATTACCTAAATTAAATTAACACTTATTCACATAATATTTTAAAATATTCAACATGATTCTGGTTCATTTTTATTCTAGTAATAGTCTATTTGAATTATGATAAATTAATATGAGGATAAATATTAAAAATTAATATTAGTAAAGAAAATTAAAGTGAATCGAGGTGAATATTTTAAAATATTGTTCGGATGATATTAAATTAATGTAAAAGAATGGAAATGAATATTTTAAAATTTTTATTTAGATTAAGGTGAATAAATATTAAAATAATAAAGTAAATGATATTCATACCCTTATATTAAATAAATAGGTATCTCTTATTAATTTGGATATAAATTAAATTGGAGACATTTTTATCTAATAAAATATAAAATTTATTTATATTTTCAACTTTGCTTTTATTACTTTTGGAATTAAAGATTAATAAAATTTATTTATATTTTTAATGGAAACCTTATTTCTCTCTTGTCTTTTCACTTGTTCTCGCTCTGTGCAATTCAAATTCTCACCGTCTGTCCTCTCTGGCTATCTGTACAACGTTCTGTCGCTCTTCTCCCTCCTCCCACTTTCGTTTTGCGACGACGCGAAATTCGATTCAACAGGAGGTTATTTTTTGTTCAAATTTGTGAAATGGAAGCCATTAAAAAGCAAGCTACGAGGTTTCGCGAACAAGTCACCAGGCAGCAACAGGTTATCCTCAGTTCGCTTTTCCTGCTACTATCGGCTATCGCTGCCCTTCCTTGATACATTTGAACTCTAATATGTGGTCATCATAAATTTCTCATTTGATCACTGATCAATTGTACAGATCCAATTTGGTTTATTGTCTGACTGATTTCTCAATCTCGTTGTTAATCATTGATCATTAGTTGATTTGTTTTTAAATTTGTGCTGTATCAGGGGTTTTCTGTTTTTGATTTTGAATGATTCGGTTGATCTTTGTTGTGAATTATGATCTGTTTAGCTATGGAATAAGTTACTTTGTCAAGAAGAGTGACACAGTTATTGGATCTGTGTTATATTTTCGTGCGTATAAGGTGTGTTTTGCCTCTCTATATATTCCCTGCTCTGTGAACGAGTTCTAGATCCGAATTTGTCTGAGTCGTGGTATTAATGGTAGTTTAGTTTGTTAATTTTTGGTCAAAATTTAAGTCTTTGGTGTATAACAGATGGATAGAACTGTTGAAATGCAACCAACTGGTTGTTGAATGAAGAGATGGTCGTGATATGCTGTAGAAAAATTAAAGTTGCTCTGAGATTGATTATGGTCATGATATGCTGCAGAAGAATTAGAGTAGCTCTGAGATTGATTATGGTTTCAAAATTGATTTTGTTATGAAATATGAAGAGGATTTACATTTTGACAGGGTTGAAAAACTTAATGATTTGAAATGCCAAGAAGATTGTTTATGAGTGTTAACATATCTATGGACTCATAAGGCCAAAGCAGAATATAGGACGTCTCAGCTCCTTCTCTGACTTTCTTCTTTCTGAAACTCATTTTTATGCCTTTGATTCCCTCTCTTCTGGCCTGGAAGCTGTGGTTTCTTTATCATTATTGGTCCCTACTTAGGTAATAGTTACTATACATCTGATATTGGGTATAGTGCCATAAACTTTCCCCTGAGTCATGATTGCTATACCTTCTGTGCTTATATTGTGATACATAGGATAAATTTATGAAACTGTGGTAGCTCAGCCAGCTTCCCAATATTACAGTTGTAAAAGACGGAGAATTTTTTTTGAGATAAGTGCTAGCATTCGATAAACTTCTTTGTGGGGCATTTGTTTGGTCTGAGAAAATGTGAATGTAATGTTGACCATATCTTACCACTCTATCCTATACAAGGTTGCTAGAATTGAAATTCTACCTAAAATCGATAGAGTTATACCTCAAAAATATAACATCAAATTTTTTGTATGCTACAAAACTTCACTGTTAAAGTTGAAAAACTTTAAAAAGCTCATTCACAAGCTCTTTTAGCCCTTTTAGCCATTAATTAAGTTTTAGTAACTTAAAAATAATACTAATTGTCAAATTATAGGCATATGGAATAAGTTGGTATATGGATTATGTATGTAAAAAAACACTTACTCAAAAAAAGAAAATAAAAAGAATAATTATGAACTAAATAGAAATCCATAAACAAATAACATCACTAAATTTAATATATTTGCTTTACTCTATATATAGAGTTTGGACTCTTTCATAAGTTTTTTTTTTCCCTAGTAGTGGACTTTGTTGTTACATCAATATTTTGCTCATGTTTCCTTTTCATAGGCTAGTGTTCAATTAGGGTTGTAAACGAGTTGAGATGAACACCCTTGGTGTAGTTTGTTTAATTAAATGAAAGAGCTGAACTAAGTTTTTAACAAACCGAACCGAGCCAAGCCAAAGGTATAAATGAGCTAAATCGAACTTTTTCGGGCTTGGACTTAGCTTGTTTAACAAACAAGCTTAAAAGTGAGGTTTGAGATCGGCTTATTTAACTAAGGAACGAGCTGAATACCGATTTGACTTAGCTTATTTATAATCCTATGTCTAATATTTAATATGTACAGAATAATAGATGTTTTGTTTTAGATTTAGGGAAGAAATATAGTGGGAATAGAAGGAAAATGGATAAAAAGTTATCCTACTACTATTTTAAGATTCTACCTGGGATCCAAGGATCGTTTAATGAGTTTTGGATCAATTGTAGAATCTATATCCATGTGGACATGGTTCCCTTGTGAGTCAGACAATTAAGAATATACCTAAAGGTCCACAAAAAGTCTGCAAATTCTGGTAATTATAGTCTTGTCTTTCCACAATTAGCATATAGTAGTGTGCTTTACTTTGAAATGACTAACAATTGTCTAACCTGTTCTGTTCATTTGCCCCATATGGTTCTTCAACCTAAGTTTTGTTTATCTTGGGCTATAATCACTTTCTACTGCTTGAGATTTTTCATATGCCCAGTCATTTTTGTTTTTATCACCTTTGTGAATTGATGACAGGCTGTCTTCAAACAATTTGGAGGTGGTGGGTATAGCTTGGATGGTGCATTTGCTAATGATGCAGTACTCCAGCAACATCAGAAACTTGAGAAGCTTTACATATCAACGCGAGCTGCTAAGGTTTTTTTGTTTTCCCAGCTCTTTATTTTTTACTTGCCTAACCCTTTTCTGTTGCTAAAATGAATAGTTACCTGTCCATTGCAGCATTTTCAAAGAGACATTGTTCGTGGAGTGGAGGGTTATATTGTTACCGGCTCCAAGCAAGTTGAAATTGGTAAAGTTATGCGACCTTTTATGGAATTAGAGTGGAATTTTGTCTTCAGTCACTTGAATTTTTCATTGTCTGAGCTCAACAATTTGCTAAGCAGGGACAAAGCTGTCTGAAGATAGCAGAAAATATGGTTCTGAAAATACATGTACCAGTGGTAATACATTGCCTCGAGCAGCCGCTAATTTTTCACGAGCTCGAGCTCAGATAGAAAAAGAACGGGCAAACCTTTCTAAGTGTCTGGGTACACAGGTCTGTTCAAAACTCGACCTTCTTTCTGATTTGTAGCGTCATGTACGTTCCCAGAACCTGTGCTGCTGAACTTCACTCTCTCCATGTATTATAAGACGCCACCTTTTCAGCTAGCCCCTTCTGTCTTTTCATGTAAAAGCAGAGGGTACACAAAAGAGGACTTTATAGAAGTAGGATAAAGGCCCAGTTAACATTAACACATCTGATGAATTCTTTCATTTGGTTTTGTTATACTTTGTTATGTATTAAACTCGTTAGAATTTGATCATGGCATTTACGAGGCCAGATCATAGCACTGAAAGGAAAAATGCTTTTTAGTCTATAAATATTGCCACCCGAAGTCTCTATAGCTTTCATTTTTGTTATTTGTTTAAAATCAAACAGAGATTTTTTGAGACAATGAAGGATTCATCCTGCTTGAGCGTATACTTAGCGGAAGAGATCAAGAAATATTTTGATATTCCCTCCTTCATAAATTACAACGGCATTTATTTTATTCTTATGCTCATTTTTATCAGTTGTTTCTTCACATTTTCTTAAAAACTGAACTGATATGCTTGCCTCACTTTTTTTTCTCTTCTTTGTCATTTTGATTTTTACTTCTAAGAATCATGTGCTTGACACTATTCTTATGTCTTAAAACAAGGTTGCAGAACCATTGAGAGCTATGGTTTTGGGAGCTCCCTTGGAGGATGCTAGGCACCTAGCGCAACGCTACGACAAAATTCGTCAAGAAGCTGAAGCTCAGGTATTCACAAAATCAATAAAAGGATGTATTCACAAAATCAATAAAAGGATGTATTGTTCATGAATGGTATTTGACATGGTTCATCTTGATGCTTGATGAGTGTGAATCAATATTTTGCCTCAGTAAGTGCGTTTGCATTCCTGTTGTGTGATACCATTTCATGATGATTCATGGGTGTTCATTCATTTGATTTAACCTGCTGCTCTATTTCAAACTCGGTTAACAGACTAGAATAGATAATCTGAAATTAACTTGGTTTTGGTTTGTGATTGTGACTGAATTACATCTGCTTTCTGCCCTCAAACCTAGACAGGCTATTGAAGTTTCAAAACGACAAGCTAGAGTCAGGGAATCTCAAGGAAACCCAGAAATTGTCATGAAACTGGAAGCTGCTGAGTCAAAGCTTCAGGATTTGAAGTCTAACATGAGAATATTAGGAAAAGAAGCGGTGGCAGCAATGGCTGCTGTTGAAGCTCAGCAGCAACGGTTAACGCTTCAACGTCTCATAGCATTGGTGATACGCCATTTTATTTCTTGTTAATGTATGTGGATGTACTTCCAATTCTGTAATCAATTTCGTTGAACTCTTTTTTATGACAAAATAAGGTGGAAGCGGAGCGGACATTTCACCAGAGAGCCCATCAGATACTTGAACAACTTGAAAGTGAGGTAATTATGCTTCTATGCTCCTTTACTTCTTTGCTCATTTTGCAACTTGGTTAATGATTCTACCTTATCTCCCCTGCCCTCTCTTTGCCCTGGTCCTTATGCCTTGGTTATGTTGTGATTAATAGATGATTTCAGAGCGACAACGCATAGAAGCCGCTCCCCCTTCTTCTGTTGAGAATGATATGCCTCCGCCTCCATCATATGAGGAGGTTGACAATGTATTCATTTCTCATCCCCAGAATGGGTCGATAGATAGTATGGGTTACTTCTTGGGTGAGGTGAGTTACGGAAGCTTGTTTCGTCATTGCATCAAAAATCATATATTGGTCCTGGGCTACGTTTTCTTATTCATGGATAAATTAAATGGATTTAAATGTCACTCTAGAAGCTGCACTTATCCATGGCATAAATACATACTTGCCCCTTGTGGTGATTTTTTGTTCTTAGCCCTCTAAAATATGGTAAAGAAGGTTTACCTATGTATTTGTGTCCACAAATCATGTCCCTTTTTTTACCTTTTCCCCTTCTGCCCTTCAAGTAGTCTTTCCATATTTTCTAGGGATATCACTTTGGAACATACAAAAAACATATCGGCCAAGATGTCTCTGATTTTGAGGGTCCCAAAAAGCTTTCTCAACAAAATGAGAAAGAAAAAAGTTCACACATATATCACTGATGTTTACTGATATATGATCGACATTTTCTGATATTTGTTGTTGAAAAAAAAAAAAATCATGCCACGACACCTGATACCGCAATGTTGTGACTGCTGCCTGCCTTGGAAGTAATTGTTATGGTCAATAGAACACACCTGGCTATCTGTGTTGATACCAAATCAGATCAACCTGTTTTTGGGTATTTAGTATGCCATTTGTAGACCTGGCGACTAGCCATCAGACAGAATTAAGTTGATAACAATGCTGATAATGATATGCACACCTGACCTTCATGGTCATGGCTGGGGAGGGATGGGGCTTGCGGTCATTTTCTTAAAAGGCAATAAAGATATGAGCGCATTTGTAATTGATTTATCTTTTCCAAAACATCTTTAGTTATATTTACGCTATTAGCAAATAAAGCTGTGAAGCATTTCATGCCGATGGTGGAAGTAATAATGCCAAAATGGATATCAAATGCCTGATAGATTGAGGCGTGTTCTTGGACCTTATTTTTAGCTTTATAACTACCAAACAAGATCTAAGTTTAATTGACATTTAGCCCTTATTTGAAGCTGCTTACCAAAAGTAATTATTTTAGATAACTGCTTATTTTAGAAACTCTTTACCCTGTATGGCAATATGTAATGTTCCCTTTTGTTACCTAGCAGAAAGTAATTTGGTTTCTTGCCTGAGGTTTCATTTTTTATGTTTCTACAGGTTATGTTTCCATATCATGCTGAATCTGATGTCGAAATGAGCTTGACAGTTGGTGACTATGTCGTTGTTCGAAAGGTTAGTAGCATTATTTTATTAGTGAAGTTCTGCTTGATGAGTTTCATTAATATTCAGTTTATAGGTTCTAAGGAATATACCGGGCTTTACAGGTCTTAATCTTCACGTACAGGTAAAAGGGAGGAGCAATATTGGAGTAGTTATCCATAGCTATAAATGCAAAACTCGCTCCACACCATTCCCTCACCTGCCAGAATGTCTAGCTTGTCATTGCGGGCATTTTCAAAATTAGACCGGCTGGCTATTAAATTGAAAACCGATCAGGTATCTAGTCCTGAAACACGCCCCATGCCATTCCTCACCAGCCATATATGCAAAATTTGCCCCACACCATTCCCTCACCTACCAGAAGGCCCAGAATATTTGTCAAGCCTGTCATTGCCAGCATTTTCAAAATCGAATGGGACTGGCTGTAACCACCTGTTCAATTGAAAAACGACCATGTATCTTGTCCTGAAACATGTTAACTAGGACCGCTGAAACTAGTTGACCTGGAATTCAAACAGGTCTTTCGCAACTTTATGCACTTTTTTCTTATTTTTCTTTCCAAAAATGTAGTTTATAGACAATTGAACAAGACCTTTGCATAAAAATACTAACTCTCCGTTATCTAACTATAATTATTTATTACTATTTTAAAATGTAATTTTATTATTTTTAGGTAACCAAAAAACTGATGGAACCACAGTCAAACCAGTTGAGCCATTTGACCTGTCATTGCCCTAGCCAATTCCAGGTCTAGGTTTGAATGTTGCGGGTATGTAGTTCAATGGAAAATTGAATTCAAAGAGGCTCAGGGATTGAATCCGAGCAGCTTGAATCAATAGCACAAGGTCAGCTAAAATGGAGAAGGCCGATCAAGAGCTAAAGAAAATAACACAGAGAGAAATAAGGATGAAGTGATGATTTCTCTGATATTGACTGCCTTCCCTCACTAACGACGACTTCGTAGATATTAACTAACAGGATAGAAAAAATAAAAAGGAAATAAAGCCAATGAAAATGTAACTAACGCTAACAGAATTTTAGATGAAAACGCAGCTAATGCTAACAGAATTTAGGTATCCTAATGAGATTTTCTCGGAGCTGAGGTGGCATTGATGATTTCCTGATAATTTCTTGCATCAGATCCTTCCCCTTGATAGACAGCCTTGTCCTCAAGGCTGGAATAAAGGAAACTTCAGCTAAAGGTCATACACGTTCTCCAGGTAGCATCTTCAGCTGGTTGGTGTTTCCATTTGACTAACACCTTAGTGATGGCCCTGCCTTTGTATTTGAACATGCCACGGTCTAAGATAGCTTTAGGCTTTGGGGTATCCGTGATGTCAGAATGAATGTTGGGAGGTCTGTTGAAGTTGTGTGAGTACTAACATGTTTCTTTAATTGTGAAACATGGAAGGTTGGATGGATCTGGCAGCCAATGGGAAGAGCTAAGGCATAAGTAATTTCACCTACCTTAGCAGTAATTTTATAGCGTCTAAACTATTTAGGGTCTATTAGCAGCTGAGGACTGTTTGTAGGGCTGCAGCTTAAGATACACATAGCCCCCCACGGAGAAGCTTCTGTCAGTTCTATGTTTATCGGCCAGGTGCTTCATTCTATGCTGAGCTTAAGTGGAACTTTAGGAGGTGAATCATTTCTTCTCTTTTCTGTAGGCTGCAGTCAACCACGTCTATCTTGGATTCCCCTGGCAGGTATGGTAAGTGCATAGGCGGTGGTTGGCCATAGATTATTTCATAAGGTGTGGTGTTGGTAAAGGAATGGAAAGAAGTATTATACCACCATTCTGCGAGCAGTAGCCACTTAGACCATGTGTAAGGGGTGGTGGAGCACGTACATCTTAAATAGGTCTCAATACATTTGTTCACCACTTCAGTTTGCCCATCTGAGTGTGGTTGATAGGCTGTAGAGAACCGGAGGTCAACACCTTGAAGTTGAAAAAACTCTTTCCAGAACTGGCTTAGGAAGACAGTATCACGGTCACTAATAATAGATTGGGGAAGGCCATGTAGCTTAAAGACATTATCAAGGAATGCTTGAGGCTTGAGCCACTTTGGTAGCAGTATATGGGTGTGCTAATGCGATGAAGTGTGCTGCCTTGCTTAGCGTGTCAACAACTACAGTTATCACTGAATTGCCACTGGATTTGGGAAGACTAGTAATGAAATCCATAGAGAGGTCAGTCCAAACTATGGTGGGAATGGGCAAGGGTTGTAATAGACCTAGTGAAGCTGAATGATCATACTTACACCTCTCACATATATCATAGGTCCGTATGTATGCTTGGACTTCCTTAGCCATTCCCTTCTAATAAAATAGGCTCTTGAGTCTCTGTAGAGTCACATCTCTGCCCGAATGGCCTCCAGTTGGTGAGTTATGCATCCAAGTAAGCAACTGCTGCCTCAAATTGGAATCAGATCCTATGGCCAATTTATGGTGCCTCCGAAGATGATTTTTATCCCATGTATACTGAGGCTGTGACTTAGGGTTGGCTTCTAAGTCACTGATGATTCATTGTAGAGCCGGGTCATGCTGCCAACTTGCTTGCAAATGTTGCAGTAGGTCTGATTGTATAGTGTATAGGGTAGCCAGAAGAAGCTCTGATCCTTGCACTCTAGAGAGTGCATCTGTTGCTATGTTGTCTTTTCCCTGCTTATACTGAATTTCATAGCTGTACCCCATCAACTTAGCAAGCCAAGTCTACTGGAATGGTGTAGAAATTTTCTGATCCAGCAGGTATTTAAGGCTCCTTTGGTCATTCTTAATGATGAAGTAGTTTGGGAGAAGGTAGTGCTTCCACTTTTGGACAGAAAAAATAATAGCAAGTAATTCCTTCTCATAAACAGACATCATCTAATGCTTTGGCCCCAGAGCCTTGCTAATAAAGGCCAATGGATGTTGATCTTGCATCAATACAGCCCCTAGACCATAGGAACAAGCATCCGTTTCTACCACAAAGACTTTAGAGAAATCAGGGAGTGCTAGTACGAGAGCTGATATAAGGGCAGCCTTGAGTTTACCACAGGCCTCAGTAGCCTCTTTTGACTACCGGAAATCATCCTTCTTCAGTAGATATCCTGCTACAAACCTCCTATAATCGCCGGTGAGCCTTAAGAAACCCCAGAGTTGCTTCAAAGATTGGGGTAAGGGCCATTGCTTTACAGCCTCCACCTTTGATGGGTCAATAGCTACGCCCTCTTGGGATATGATGTGACCTAAGTACTCCACCCGAGGCACAAAGAAATAATACTTGTTCTTCTTGGCATAGAGGTGATGTTGCCTCATTACAGTAAAAACAATCCGAAGATGCTTAATATGGGTGGTTAAGGTAGGGCTATAAACCAGTATATCATCAAAAAAAAATACTAGGAGGAACTTTCTTAAGAAAGGTTTAAATACCGAGTTCATTAGGTGTTGAAAAGTGGAGGGTGCATTTGCTAGGCCAAAGGGCATCACAAGGTACTTATAATGCCCACAAGGAGTACAGAAGGCAGTTTTGAACACATCATTAGGTGCCATTCCCACTTGATGATACCCAGCCCGGAAATCAACTTTTGAAAAGACAATGGACCCCCCTAACTCATCCATAAGTTCTTCAATCAAAGGAATGGGGAACCTATTCTTTATATTCTGTTTATTGAGGTCATGATAATCAACACAAAGCCTTCATGTACCATTCGTTTTGCCCACTAAGACCACTGGAGATGCATAAGGGTTGGTACTATGTTGTATAACCCCTGTAGCCAACAATTCATTTACTAAGGTATCAATAATGTCCTTTTCGTAAGAGGCATACCTATAAGGACGTTTGTTGACAAGATCGGTGCCCTCCTTAAAGGGAATATGGTGATCATGACCCTCTTTGACGGGTGGCAGCCCCTCTGGCTCCCTGAATAAATCTGCAAACTCCTCTAACAAGGATGAAACAGATTCAGTCAAGGGTTCAGGTATCCCTGAGACATGTGTGGTTAGTGACTGAAGCCCAGAGTTTGTGTATTCCCCTTGAGCAATATGGTAGACATGTATGTAGCATGGACAACTGAGCTGAAGGACTAGGTAGCTTACTGGTGTTTTGCAGCCTGCATGCCTTGGGGGGTGAGCCTCGTAGCACGTGTCTTCTTCCTTGCGCGGTGAACTCCATAGTAAGCTTATGGAAGTCCCAAATAATAGGGCCGAGGGTGAACAACCATTGTATGCCTAAGACTATGTCCCGGCAGTCTAGGGGAAGAATCATCATATCAGCTTGGAAGGAAGAGTTCTGCAACCTCCAATTGAAGTTATTCACCCTAGCTGAGACCTTTAACTTGTTGCCATCAGCTACCGAAACCAATAATGGCTTAGAGGGTTCCAATTTACAACCAAGCCTGAGAGCAACCTTATCATCAAGAAAATTGTGAGTGCTGCCACAGTCTATGAGGATGTACAATGGCTTCTTATTATAATATCCAGTGATGCGCATGGTCTGGTACCCTGCTATACCTGATAATGCATTGACTGATATTTGAGGAGTATTTTCAAAATTGTTAGTTTGTTACCTATGACCTCCACCCCAGCATTCTGCGGGTCCTCTTCATTCTCATCTACTTCACCCTCTACATCCATCACATACACCTGGGCCCTTCTATGCTTCAATTGATGTCCAGCAGAGAAAGGTTCATCACAAAAATATCATAAACCTTTTGCTCTTCGTTCAAGCATTTCAGCTGCAGTTAATGGCTTAATTGTTTGGTTGGGACGGGAAGAAGGAGGTGTGTTTGGGTAGAAATTTTTAGGTTTGGGTAGGAGGGGAGGTGTTGGAAATTTTTGTGGTGTTCTGGTTGTATTCTGAAGGGTTCTATCATCAGGTTGGAAGGGTTTAAGAGTATGTGGTGTGCTAAAGGCAGGCTGAGAACAGTTTACAGTAGAGGTGGTTGGTTTCTGCCCCGGTGGCTGAGAATGTGCTGCCTCATTCAACTTGGCCAAGAGGAATGCATGTCTAACAATTTTAGGTTGGAACATCCGGACATGCATCTAGATATTAAATCTTAGGCCAGTGATAAAGCAACTAACCATGTACTCATCTGGTAAGCTGACTCTCATAAGAATTACATCAAATTGATCATGATAGTCACATACTGACTTGTTTTGGTGCAATTTCTTAAGTTCAAACATAGGATCATCATAAGGCTCACCAAACTGCTCAACAATTACCTTAATATGCTCACTCCAACTGGGCAGAGAAGGTGAGATAAGTGACCTCATATAAGCTTGGTGTCATTGGAGAGCGTTACCCTCCATATGAATGGCAGCCAACTTAACCTTCATATCAATAGGGATATTGTCAACTGAGAAAAACTATTCACACTTACACACCCAGTTAGTAACACCTTCCCCATAGAATTTAGGGAATTCCAACTTAGACAAGCGGGTGATGCCTGAGTAGTGAGGATTGAGATTAGATACATTACCTGGAGGAGCTACGTTTCCCTGGATAAACAGATTACCTGGAGAGTTGTTTGACGATCCTCCTGCAACACTTGGAAGTCCTAAGGCCTCATTAATCATCTGCTTAATGGTACTCAAAGTGCCTTCTAGCTTTGCGTCAATGGTATTCACTATGCCTTCCAGCTTAGCATCCATAGCCTCAAATTTCTGATGCATTTGATCTTCAAGGTTTTTAATGGCTGTTTGACGAGTTGCTTCGGGCATGATGCCAGGTGAGAATGTGGCTTTGATACCAGTGTTGCGGGTATGTAATTCAATGGAAAAATAAAATTAAAAGACACTCAGAGATTGAATCCGAGCAGCCTGAATCAGTAGCACAGAGTCGGCTAAAATGGAGAAGGTTGATCGAGAGCTAAAGAAAATAACACAGAGAGAAATAAGGATGAAGTGATGATTTCTCAGATATTGCATGCCTTCCCTCCCTAACGACGACTTCATAAATGCTAACTAACAGAATCTAACAACCAGAAAGAATAAAAGGAAATAAAGCCAATGAAAATGCAGCTAATGCTAACAGAATTTTAGATGAAAACGCAGCTAATGCTAACAGAATAGATATTCTCTGAGCTGAGCTGGCATTGATGATTTCCTGATAATTTCCCGCATCATTGAAACACTGGTTCTTGTTTGTCTATCGCATTTTTTTCTGCCTAAGATTTCTTTTCTCAGACAAATGACTTGCCGTTCGATTGAGTTTGTCTTAAAAGCCTCAGGCACTTTTTCCTTTTTTATGAGAAAGATGTGCAGGTGTTTTTGCTAGATGTACGTGTAGCATATCTGTAACCTAATGTGGCTTGAAATTTTGAATATTTCCTAGATTTCCAAGAATGTAGTGCAAATTCTTTGTCATATGATTTTGACAGGTCTCTAACAGCGGCTGGGCTGAAGGCGAATGTAAAGGCAAAGCAGGATGGTTCCCTTTCGAATATATTGAAAGACGAGACCGTGTTTTGGCTAGTAAGGTTGCTGAAGTGTTCTGAAATCTACATCTAGTAGGAAGCAGATGTTTCTGCAAGTGTGCAGTTTTTCACAAAAGTACACAATTGTTGAAGCACACATCTCTTCATGAAATTAGAGTTCCAGTCCCTTCATACCTTGTAATTTGTGATATAGAATGCCTCTTTTTTTGTCCGTTAAGAGTTCTTCCCTGGTCCCTTTCTGTCATTTTGCGGCGTTACTTTTTTGTCGTTATTATTGTAAAAAGGAAGGGGGGAATCGGGGACGATTTGTATGTAGCTTATCGCTCGAACATGACAGCCATCATTTCTTGGAAGAGACGCATAGTTTGTATTATTGCAGTTTCCGTTTTTGGCCTTTCAACTTGTGAGCTGCACATCCGCACCATAAAAATTAAAAAATGAAAGTAAATTGTAAGCTGCACATAATGTGTTTTGCATCCGACGTCTGTTGAATTCAGTAAAAGGTACGATGATGGCGACTTTTCGGCATTAATATGCCGGTTTATCCCTAACATCTACGATTAAGTGAAAGACTGTAGACCACGACTATATGGTCGGCTTATTTGAATAGAATTTCCGCCAAGGGGCTATATACTTGAGGCTTTTTCTTTGGTGGTTACAAGATGAGACAATGAATGTTCTTAATGCAGTAATAATGATGCAATACAGCTCATTGTTGAAAGAAGCCCACAAACAATGATTGCAGTTGGGGGAATCCCAGGATATATCCTGAAGCATTGCTGCAAAATGTACCAACCCGATCTACGCTGATTTGTGGAATGCAAGAAGCATACTTTATTTCAGCAATTTTAGAATATTTCAAGCCTAATAAATGAAGAATCGAGTCCAGCAGGCTGTAAGACGGCGCGAAATCTTTATAGATCTTAAACGCCAAAAAAAATGTTAAGAGTTACAGAGTCCGTACAACTTTTCTGTATTGATCCAACCCTGCTCGATGTTTTGGAGGCGCGGGTGTCATTTCTGTCGACCTAACGCAGCAGGGAAGCAAAATTTTCATGAGGTAAAATCTGCATCATCAGAACAAGCCAGGAAATACAAGTGGCATCTACTCCGATTCAGACAGTGAGATTAACAATATAAGTGGTTGTTTGCAGGAAATTAATTCCATGGTGATGCAAAAAAAGGCTAGGTGGATGAAGTAGCATACGAGAGAAGTCAATAAAAGCACCGTAGACATCAGCCATTGTGTTTGTCCCTGTTCTGAAATTGAAATTTGTGTTCTTTAAATAAAAATGTATACATGGACATGTTTATCAAAATATATAATATATTGCATAAAAACAAATGTATGACAATATTGTCTTACAAGGGTAAGGAAAATTTATAGATCCAAAAAAAATATATTTTAATGATCTTTCAATATAATCTTTGCTCAGGCAGGATTAATCTTTGTTAGGGAAGTCGAGATATTTACACTCAGGCAGGAAAATCATGGACCCGATCCCAAAAAGAGGTGCACAAAAGTAACACTCGGGATAGATTAATCTTTGCTACAATAGTTGGCGAACCATGACCGGAGAGAGTGCAGAGTGACCACCTCATACAAAGCATCAACCTCTGTGTCAGTAGATACGAGTGTTGTGTTTGAACAACTGTATTAGGAAATAATCATCACTCTTGCAACTTGCTGAGCATCTCAACACATGGAACAATGTTTACATCTTTAACTCCGCACTAGTTTATTATACTACCTGTGCTGTATACTATTTTCATCTCAACTCATGCACCAGATATTTCAGGACGTAAATAGAATATTTTCGGCATTCTTCTGTAAGCCATTGAATCAACACTGCAGCTATTGATAAAAAGTACAACCGAAGTGTCAAGCATACTTTTTATCATACCTCTTTGCATTTTCACAACACCTCTGAAGACTTGGAGATTGTTGTAACATAAAGTCAAAGAATCAATAGCCATGAATTATTATATTATATCCGAACACCAAATGAGATAAACATTGAATATATTTGCCAACCATTTTTTTTAAATTAATACTATTTTTAATAAATTTACTTTTTAAATATAGTAAAAAACTATAACAACGACAACCAACAACTAACGGTTAATACTTCTTTAAACATGTACATTGTCTATCCAAAAGTTTGGGCAAATTTCAAGCGATGGTTCACTGGAGGCATACAATTCAATCCCAATGTAAGCAGGGTAAAGCTTGGCCACTTGATCCTGAATGACTTCAGAAACATCCCACATTCACTAAAGTCTGGGCCACTTCCACACATTGGAATACGTGGATCAAAATTCATATTAATGTAGACGGAAGGACGAGAACCTTTGTTCCTCTCATCTTGTGAAAATTTCTGCATGCCTATCTACATTACCTTACCTGTACTTAGGATTATTTATTTTAGGATTATTTATATTATCCAGTACCTACTTATTTAATTTGATATCCGAAGCGATCAAATCCGAAAAAGTAAATAACCTATATGATTTATTTACTTATTTTTCAAATCAAATATCTGATTTGGTCAACGAAAAATCAAACAAATCAAATATCTGATCCGATAAATACAAATAATATCTGATCCAAAGAAAAATATTTATATATTTTTTAATAATTTTTTATTTTATATATAATTATATATAAATAAATATAGATGTGTGTGTGTGTGTATAATTTTTACTTGATTTATTATTTGAGCTAAAATTTAATTTAGTTAAAATTATATTTTTAATATAATTTATTTTTAGATATTTATACAAAAATAAAAAAAATAAAAATATTTTGCGTGCCAATAGACCTCACTCACCCTTCCTTATTTTAGTTTTAATATCCGATATTTGTTGAGCAGGTTAGATATTTGCCGAGCAAATTGGATAATATCAAATATATTTGTAACTTGGTAGTTTTTTTATATTTGAAATTTTATTAAGATAATATAGGTTATATTTAATATCCGATCTAAAAATTCAGATATCCAATCTTTCGGATATCTAAAGTTTCAAATCAAATATTAAATATCATTTTTCAGATATCTAAAATTCTGGATATCTGACTATCAAATATCTGAAATATCGGATATTTGGACCGTAAATAGCCCTACCTATACTATAAAACCTTTCGCATAATCTTTATTATGCAAATAACATGTTTTTATTTTTAAATTTTTTTAAACTAAAATATGTTTATTAGAATCAATGAAATAATAAAAAAAAATACTAAAATAATTTTGAGATTTTTGTTTATAAATAAACATTTATGTTAATTAAAAAAAAATTATATTTTTTATTATTATACCTATCTTTCACCATTTGTATTTCATCATATATAAAATTATCTTTTACCATATATAAAATTATGTTTTTCTAGATCTTTCACCAATTTTGAGCCAATCTTTTACTAAGGCCATGCTTGGAATGACGGTAAAGGCTCCTAAAAAAATACGGGAGAAATTATTTCCCCTCTTATATTTGTTTGGTATAAGAAATTTTTTTTACTTGTGTAAAATTTTAATGTCGGCTGAGGGAAAATAATTTTCCTTTTCAACTCACGGGTAACATTTACTAAGAGAAATTATATCCCGACGCTCCTCAGCTCTCCTATTCACTGCCTACCTCTCGGAACCTGTGAAGCCTGCCTCTCGAAGCTGCTTGTCGAAGCCAAAGCCTACCTCTTTGGTGCTGCCTTCAGCACACATATATGTAAGTTCTATTCCATATTACTGTAATCTATAAAGATCGCTGGTGGTAGTAAGATGTGGGGGCATAAGCGATTTGGACTAGGGCTCTTCTGTGCGTGGATAGGATGAATGAAATAAATCATTTAGAATAGCAAGTTTTCTTTATGTAGATTTAGATCTGCCAGACCGCCACTTTGCGATTAGTATAAATTTTGCCTCCCTTTGATTTAGATGGGATTTGATTTCTAGATCTGCTAAAATTGATGCATAGATATGGATTAGTTTCAGCTCTGCTAAAAAGGATTTTATCCATGCCATGCTTCAATCAGCGTCACGTTAGTAGTTCTCCGATAAATAGATGTGCATTTTGTGTCCGTGTCTGAGTGTCCCAACACTCACGTAGGCCCAGCCTTCCTCCTTCTTCAATCGCCGCAATCGAACAAAAAATCGGGGGTCGGGGGAACCAAATTTGATGTCAGGACCGACAGAAGAGAGCAGGAGGAGGCGGGAAAAGTTGGGAAGGCTGGGCAAATGATTAGTTTATTTCATAGTTTTTTTTAGTTATTGTAATATGTTATTTAGATTTATAGAAATTAAATTAAAAAATGTAATATATTAAATTTTGATTTATGCAATAAATAATTGTTTATATCTAATAAAAAAAATTATTACAAATTTTTAATGCAAATAAAGTAAAATAAAATATTATTCTAACATAAGTTATTCCTCTCAAATCAAACATAAGGAAAATATTCCCTTTAATAATTTATCCTTACATACCAAACAAGAAAGGCGGATAAATTTTTTCCCTTAATCATTATCCCCTTAATCATTCCCCCCTTAATCTATTTCCTTCATCCCAAGCATACCCTAAAGAATATAGTCAATGTTTCACCACACATGAAATGATCTCTCACCATAACCGCACCGATATTTCATTATAATTAAAATAACATTTAACCATGACTTTAAATATGTTTCAAAATTTTCTTTACTTGCAATTTTTTCACACTATATTACCAAATGTTTACCAAAAAATACTTATCTTTTAAAAAAAATAATATACTAATATTAGACCATAATTTTATATATCCGGTATTCCATTGAAGTTTTAAAACAATTCTCTCAAAATATTTCACCATGAAGAGATATATATTTCACCATAACTAAATTAAACTTTTACTAGTTGTGAGTTAGTCTTTTGCCATAGAAAATAATTAATGTTTCACCTTAAATAAATAATTTTTTTTTACCATAGCTAAACTAATTTTTCATGAGTGTTAATGATCTTTCATCGTAGAATATAATCAAATGTTTCATCTTACATAAATGGATATTTCCATATCTTTCACCATTATTCTTTTAAAATTTACTACTCAATTTCAACACTACACTAAAAAAAAGTCACCATCATTGTATGAATTTTTTACCATTATTGGACGCATCTTTCATTATTATTGCACTTATATGACAATATTATACATATTTTACTCCATTATTCTACTAAAATTTTATTTTTATCATATAAAATCTTACCTTTAACCATTGTCATACATATTTTATATTATAATTATACTAAAATCTCATGATTTTTTATTTAAAATTTATTTTATGATCTTCCACTAAGATTAAACTGATTATTCACCATAAGTTTTTTGTCAAAAGTATATCGATATAATTATCCATTTATAGATAAAAATCTCCAAAATTTATGGTATATATATATTTTTTTTAACAATCCTATTTAAAGATATTTTACCTTTATAAAAAAATATATTGACGTGCTCAAACTGAATTGTAGAAGATGTCGCATTCGCCGTCCATCTATCTTATTTAAAGTTGCATGAACTATTATTGATTTAAAGTAGCATTAACTATTATTTCAAAATATGGAAGTTACGAAAGGGACCCGTGCCATTGACAGTAGGAAACGTTGAACGAATACGGAATATCCATAGAAGCAGCCCACGTGAAAAAGAAAAAGAAAAAGGATCTACAAAATAAATAAATAAACACTCGGAGGGTGACCATGCTGCTTATCTTATCTGTACTAGTAATTACTAACCAATGGTCATTACGTAACCGTCCCCGCAAGTGCAATAACTTGTTATTTTGTAAGATCCATTTTCTGTGTAAAAAAAAAAAAAACATAACTCCACATTTCCACTTCCCGATTCTCCAATATGCATTTCTCTGTATAAAAAAAGAAGGTAGTAAATAGTTCTTGTCTCAGCTTGCTTTTTTTTCTTTTTTGCCATGGGAAAAGCATATAAAATGGAAGTGCAAATAACTTTATAGCTTTAAGGTTCAACCCTAATAGTTTGTGTAGTTTGGAATAAATTAATTTATTCACATTTATTTATTTTGGATATAAAAATAAAAAATTTAGTTATGTTAATGAAGGTTAAAAAATTTCTTTCATCCATCTTAATTCTCTTCATTTTTGTGAAGTGAAAATAAATAAATAAATAAATTATTACGTAATTAGATAAATATATCATCCTCCTAATATGCGTTATAGAAGATATTTTGGATATAAGTATTTTTTTTTCCAATTTTCATTCAATTCAATATAAATATAGTTATAACAAGACTTATTACCATCCATTTAGGTCAAATTAATATCATTTAAACGACATTTTAAAATATTCACTATAATTTTACTTATTTTATATATCTAAATTAATTATTAATATTTATATTTATTTTATTTTTTAAAATCTAAATAAACTATAAGTTTCAAAGATTTCATAGTACGAAGGCGGAAGATGGAAATATAGGTGGCATTCGGGTTGGGTTATAGCGGGTTGGGTTTGGTTATTTGCGGATCGATTGTGGATCGGTTCGGATTATTTTGAGTTGTCTTAATGTTTGAGTTGGGTTGTATTGGGGTTAGGGTGATTTCATATTTGGGTTATATCGGGTTAATTTATCGGGTCGGGTTTAAGTTTGCACCGTTTTGGGTCCAAGTTTGGATTATTTTGAGTTAACTTGTCAGGTTGGGTCGGTTCTATAAACAAGGCAGATTTTATTTGAAACACGATAGGTTTTATTCGTTTGATACTTAAATAAATATGAATGGTAGAAAAAATATCTATCAGATATGGGTATGGGTTATCCATATCTGTACCCATACTCATACTCGTATCAATATCGATACCCATTTATCCTATATATTAATTACCTTTTTACCCTTAATTTTAAAATAAATATAGTATAAATTATGGTTAAAATTGTCATTTAACTTAACTATAACTAGATTTATCCTCTAGAAAATATCCGTTAACGGGTAAACAAATTAGTCTTCTGATTACAGATATCGAACGAATACAAATATAGATGTGTAAGTGAATACCCATTCCGGTATGAGTACGACTATGGATACAGATATGGGCTTACCTGCCCTATTTATTTCTTTATAGGGTCAGGATTGGACCGAGAAATCTCCTTTTCTAGTGATTTTGTGTTTGAGTTAATTTAACGGGTCAGGTTTGGATTAACTTGACGAATAAGATCTTTTAGGTTTTGATAGGTCGGGTTGGGTTCAGGCCGAGCTAGTCCTAGATCGAATCACTTTATATTTGAGCCGAATCGGACATTGATCACTAAAATTTATCTAAATTGTTAATCTCGTAAACAAGCATTAAGTTTAACTTCATGTATGCATATGATTAATAATGTGTTATTAATTGCTATTTGTTTAAAAGAATAACTAATTATAAACTAAAAATTTTAAATAAATTAAATTAAACTAAAATAGAATCAAATAAAAGCCTGATAAAAATAAAAGTAATTAATAAAATCTATTAATAAATTTAAATATATTATTGTTATGTATCAATATAAATATTTAACTAATGCAGTATCTACAACTTCTGTTATTTTTACTTAAAGAATTTAAATGAAATAAGATATTTCTAATTTAATTAATTAATTATTATTTCCTATAATTATAAAAATTATGTAACTATTTTCATTATTTATTAAATTCTTATTTATTTTATTTAACTTGAAGAATAAGATCTCATATATTTTTTCTTACTAGTTAAATATTAGTTAAATATGATATGTCTATTAATTAGACACTAACTATAACACTATTATAGAATAGATAAAGTAATTTATTAATCTATCAATATAAAACATAAGATTTCACCTCATCTTTAATAAAAGAAAATTATAATATGTTATTAATTAAAATAAAAATAATCAAATTAATTAGCAAATTTAAATTAAATATAAGATATTTAATTTAAAAATATTCAAATATAAAATTATAATACTTTAAATTTAAAATTAAATTAGAAAATAATACTTTCATGTAGTTATCGGAGACCGCTCCTACGTTTCTTTGTTGGCGAATGCTACTGCGTCTGCCGCCCCCCACTCTCAATTCTTTCTCTCTGGCCTAGGTGCCCTATTCTTTTTTATCCTTCTCTAGTTCTCTGTGGCATTCTTATATATAAATATATATATATGCCGGTCCTCTTTTTCTTGTTTTTTGTTTTTTCATCTTCTTTTTAATTTATCCGTTAATTAGTATTTATAAAATGAAATTGAATAAATATTCATTAAATTTCTAAAATTATTTTAAATATTTTTTATTTTAGGCTATATTTTTAGTTGGATGTTTAGAATAAAATACAAAAAGTTGTCAAAATTATATAAAAATCTAATTTAATCTCTAAACTAATTAAATATATGAAATTATTATAAATTAATCAAATAATTAATAATTATATAAATAATCTCACATATTATTTACATAAATAGCCAACAACTTAAAGCAAAGAGATATAATATATGTAAAAAATATTTATTCATCAATAATTGATCTCTTTTGTATATTTGATTGTAACTATAAAAATAATTGTAAGGTCACTGCAAGCCACATCCACATTCACCATAACATATATGGTAATTATAATTATAATTTTAAGGTTTGGTTTGGTAAATATGTGTGTGTTTGTGTGTGTGTATTTAAATAAAAAATATTTTCCATATATTAATTAATAATTTTTAGGTAATAAATTGTATATAATTCTATAATTTTTCTTTTTTTTTATATTTTAATACACATACACTAATTTTTTTCCTTAATGTACTATAATATAAATTTTATTTGATATTGATATTGAATGAAACATTACAGTTAGAAATTTAGATCGATTATAAATTTATAAAAATATATCATAAAGTTAAGATTAAATAGTAAAAATGTAATTTTTTATTATAAAATAAGTACGAAAATAAATATTAAAATTCAAAGAACATAAACAATAAACCAAACCAAACCAAACTATAAAATTATAGTTTAATTTAGCTGATGATATTTTTAAAAAAATTAACCTTTTTTTTTATAATTGAGAGGAAATATTACAAAATAAATTAGAGCGACAAAAACAAAGAGAACAAACTAAAGATGGGAACTCCCTTCTGTACACCCGAATCACATGAAAACCTGCACATTGTGAACCACATCATCGATTTTGTAATGACACTTTTCTCTTCTATTCTTGATCCAAAAACCAATCATTGACTTAATAAGCATAACAATCCATCTTCTACAAACTTGATGATTTTTAAATATGATCTTACTAAAAAAATTAAACTGTGTACACCCTACACGTTAGGACTCCACCTCGAAGTTTCAATTGAATGTATTCGACTTGGTTGCAGGTAAGTGATTTCCCATTCCTGAATAAGATCATCATCAGCAGATGGTTAAAGTAGTGATGAACTAATTAGGCAAACATTTGTCACATATGCCGGTTTCAATCCATGACATTGGCTGCCATTAGTGACAAATAATGGGTGCCTATATATGGCACCAACTAAATTTGCCGCACAACACTATCTTTATCAATAAATTTTTAAAATGTCATCAATTGAAGAATAAGGTAGTTGATATTTACGTTTGATCGTTCACTTCTAAAGCAAAGAAAATAATATACTTCTACGACTTCATTAAATATGGAGCTTTTGTCCACGGAAGTTGGTGGGTCTTAATTGCTCATAGGACATAAGGAACTTTCATCTGTTTTGTGTTATAAAACTTTAGTTTTTAATTATAATTTTTTAAAATTTATATTTAAATAAAAAAAATTGCAGTAATAGATACCACTAATAAAAATGTTGATACATCCTTCTTAGAAGTGACAAACAAGTTATATGGATTGGATTTAAGTGGAGTCAGTTTATGAAGGGTTAAAATTAAGTATGTTATGTCATTGGGTCAAGTCAGATGTTCTTCGAATTTGAATCCAATTTGGATAACGGTAATTTAGGTATGGTCTGTATTGGATTAATTAATATTAGGTTATGAGAATATCAAATCAAATCCGAATCTAATAGCTCAGATTTATTCAAGTTTATAAACTTCAAGTCAGATTAGATTTATATTGAATTGTTTAAAATTTACAAATTTTGAGTTATTTCAAGTTCAAGTCAAAGTAATAAGTTCAGAACATGTATTGACCTTAATTGTTATTAATTTAATATAATAAATAAATCAAGTTTTATGATTTATTATTATTGTTAATGTTATGCTTATTATAGTCATTTAGCAGCAGCAGTAGTTATGAATATTATTATATACATAATTATAATAATTTTTATAAATGTTATAATAATTATAATTATCTTGTTAAATAGATTAATTTTATTATTGTCGTTGTTGTTGTTGTTATCATATTTAGAAATATGATAATCATCATCATCGTTATTATTATAAGACAAAGAAACATAACTTTTATTATTGTTATTATAATAATATATATCATAATTTTTATATTTATTATTATAATTTTTATGCTTATAATAATTATAACTATAATTATAATTAAAAAAAGAAATTTCTATGATCTAATCCCATAAATGCGAATTTGATATTAAAATAAAGTGAAGAAAAAAATGTTACTAATTTTATTTCATTTGTTCTTATATAGGCTGCATAATTTTTTTACATAAATTTTTATTAATACACTAATGTAACACCCCCAAAATTTACTATTAAAAAATTTCGTTATATTAAAAAAATTAGCGGAAGCGAAATAACAAAACTGTGAATTTCAGGTATATCACCGCCACACTTAGTACCAGATCGGTTCACTCCTACCGTTCTAATACCAAGTGCTAAGGCTAAAAGAATAAAATACAACATATGAGAAACTCACCATATTAAAAATCAGAGTAGCGTAAATAACAATTTACAATAATAGAATCCACAAATAATGGTTGCAAAAATACAAGTTATATTTAAACCAGGGTTAAAAGAGAGAGAGGTGAAACCCTAAAAGTCCGGATAATTCCTTACGCTCTTTTCTGTTGTCCACTTGAATAACACTTGAAATGGACCTACAAAGGACAGTGCCTATTGAATAGGCAGGGGCCCCACAAATAGAACATTTTAGTACTATGGTACTGAATAATCCTTTAAAACACACTAAAAAGCAAGCCTGTAATGCAACACATGATACAAAAGCTATATACATATATACTAAGATGTGCATACATAACACTCACATACTTAACAAGTCCATCAAATATTAATAGGTCATAATGTGCAATCAACACTTTTAGGCCTTAAGCTATTAGTCCATCATTATTCAGCCATCTCTCGGATTTTATATCCATGTGAGTGTGGGAATCCCATTATTATAATTGGTGGACTGGAATACATACAGGACAGAATGCTCTTGACTGCTATTATTGCTAGTGGATTAGTATCCAGGACAGAACGTTCTTGGGCACTATTATTTGCCGGTGAATCGCTCTAGCCCCGACTCACATGGTGTTCTACTATAAGTGATTAGTATTTTTCATGATTTAATTATATTCAAGTGAGTACGAGAACTCCATTATTATAGCTGGTGGATTAGAATACTTACAGAATACAACGCTCCCGACTACTATTATTGCCGGTGGATTGGTCTCTAGGGCAGAGGGCTCCTGGCCACTATTATCACCGGTGGCTCAGTCTGGCCCCAACACACAAGTCTTTCACTTTCACGATTAATGTTTTTCCTTTTTAATCATCACAACAATTTCATTTATTTGCTTTGAAGGGGAGATCAAGATCCTAGGACACAAAGGTATACTTGTTGTACCGGTGCATACCAGCTACTCAGTACCCTTCAACTATCAACCCAGGGACACAAAGGTACCCTGGTCGCACTGGTGCGTACAGCTACTCAGTACCCTATTGACAAGGACACTTAATCTATAAGTATACATACCTCCTAAGTAGGTTCATAAAGCTAAATAGAGTAAGATGTAGGGCTTGTATGAGGTGCAAAGGCACACTAGCAAATACCATAATAACGGTAGGCTAAACCACGTATTTAGGGTAGCGACCCCTAAAGAGCCACAATTCCTGATCTTGAGGTCTTTCACTTTAATTATTAGTATCTTAATTAAGGTGATCGCAAAAAGCACAACAATCAGATACTTATTCACTTTCAATTGTTTTGATATCATTAGGTACTCCTTATTCATACAATTATTCAAGACAACTTAGAGGAATCATTAAGGCCATCATTATCTCATCCAATTCTAATTTAAGGTTCGTTCTCGTGATATTTACTTATTGTCAAATACCCTTATCTTGCTATTCAATGTTACTTGAGTCTTATGATGAAACTCCGTTATCCCATTGACATATTAGATATGAGTTACTGATTTACCCCTTTTATCTCTACAAAATTACCAAATTATCCCTTACTGGTAGGGTTATTCATATTATCCGATATCTACTTATTTGATCCGATATCCGAAGTGATCCGATCCTAAAAAGTAAATAACCGATCTAATTTTTTTTCAAATCAAATATCTGATCTAGTAAACGAAAAGTCAAACAAACAAAACATCCGATCCGATAAATACAAATAATATTCGATCTGAAGAAAAATATTTATACATTTTTTTATAATTTTTTAATTTATATATAATTGTATATAAATAAATTTAGATGTGTGTGTGTATAATTTTTACTTACTTTATTTATTATTTGAGGCAAATTTTAATTTAATTGAAATTATATTTTTAATACAATCCCTTTTTAGATATTTATAATAAAAAAAATACTCTGCATGCCGATAGACACCACCCACTCTTTTCTTATTTTAGTTTTAATATCGGATATTTGTTGAGTAAGTCGGATATTTGCAGAACGAATTAGATATTTACTCAGCATTCATATAGTAAATCAGATAATATCAGATATATTTGTGATTTGGTAGTTTTTTTATATTTGAAATTGTATTTGGATAATATCGGTTATATTTGATATCTGATCCGAAAATTCAAATATCCGATCTTTCGGATATCCAAAGTTTTAAATGAAATATCAAATATCATTTTTAGATATCCGAAATTTCGGATATCCGACAATCAAATATCTGAAATATCGGATATTTGAACCGTGAACAACCTTACTCAGTGGTATAATTATTAAGTCATCCCTTCTTTACTTGCCAAATTACCATATTATCCCTTACTTGGTTTAGGTTACCAAGTTATCTTCTACTCTTATTAAGTCACCAATCACCCTTCATAATTGTTAAACTTATCATATTTCCCATTTGGTTGGTTAGATTATCAAATTACCCTTCTCCTTTGTTATTGTAATCCACCAAAAATTTTGAAAACCCATATTTTAATAAATAACTTTATTTGAAATAAAAATTAGCTTGTAAAATTATTATTTTAATTATTTTATGGATTTTAGAGTATGTATATTTGGATAAGAGTATTTAATAAGTTAAAAATAAATATTTTGCTAATTATCATATTGTTCCATTTAAATAATTTTCCCAAACTAATATTTTACCAAATTTACCCTTTTTAAACTAAAATATTAGGTTATAATAAATTAAATTGTTAAATTAAATAATTTACCAGGGATATTATATTTTATGATTTTATAAATTTAATTAAACTAAATTTCCTTTTTTTTCCATTCCCATTTTTCTTTTTCCCTCTTTCTTCCTTTCCTTTTTCTCTTTCTTCTTCCTTTTCCCTCGGGCTGCCTCGCCAGGCCAGCCTTCCCCGTGCGTTGGGCCTTCGGCCCGCCTCACCCGTCTCTCCCTCGCGCGCCGCCCAGCACGCCAGCCCGGCCGGTTCCCTTTCTTTTCCCCTGGACCGGCCAGCCTTTTTCTTTTCCTCCTTTCCCCCGACCGGCCAGCCTTTTCCCCTTCTTTCCCCGACCGGCCGCCGCAACTCCCTTCTTTCTTCTTCTTCTCAGGCGACCCCAGCCGACCCTCTGCAGCTGCCGCCCGACCACCTGCGCCTGCCGCCGCCTGCAACCGCCGCACCTGCCCCTGCTACTCCCTCCCTCTACCCTGTCCTCTTCTCCCCTCCTTCGAGCCAAGCTATCCCTGCACCCCTGTCCTTGTCTGCAACTCCCCCTTCCCGTCGCCACCCTCTCCCTGCCACCCTACCGCCCTATGCCCTGCCATCTGCCCTTTGCCCTTTCCTCTTCTTTTCTTCTTCCATTTGGCCATTTTATTGTCCCATTTTCGAGCCATCTTCTTTCCCCCGAGCTCCCTCCTCTCTCCTCCCTTCTTTCCTTTGTTTTTTCTGTTTTCTCCCTGCACCGCCGCCGTCCGCCGCTCCGACCGCCGCACCCAACCCCTGCGCCGACTCCTGCCACCACCCCCTACTGCCCTGCATCCCCACACCGCCCCCTTGAGCCCTACACTTCCTCCCTTCTCCACCCCTTCTTTCTTTTCTCCCCATTTTTCCCCTTATCACCAGCCATCTTCGCCGCCTTGCCGCCGCCGTATCCGCCGCCTTGCCGCCGCCGTATCCGCCGCCTTCAGCCGCCGCGAAACCATCCCTGGCCACCACCAACACCCCCTCTTCACTCCTGCATCCTTACCTTGCCTCCAAACCTTCCCCAACCACCCTCTTTTCTAGCCCAAAAACCTCAACCCGATCATGGCTCATTTTTCCTCCTTCACCCCTCTTCGAGCCATTTCCCCACCCATTTATGCATGAGACTCACGCTGCTTCCTCCTTGTTTTGGGTTTATTTTGGAAAATTTTTGAGGTATAATGATAATTATTTAAAATGTTTTATTAAATAAATTTCTTTTATAAAGTCTTACCCTTTTTATTTCTTATTTCTAACACAATAGTGATGGATGTTATTTTAGGTGTGGAATTGCTAATTGTGCTTGATAAGGTTTGATAATTTTGCGAGATTAAGGTAACCGTTAAATCCCGCTTAAATGCATGGATTAACGCATGTTATCACATTAGGCATTATTAATGTGTATTATGCTTGATATATGTTGCTTAGCATATCATATGTGGTTATTGTGTTTATTGTTGAAAGGAAGCATGATAGATTGATGATATGTATGGGGATAATATTTAAGATAATAATTTGGTGGTTAGGGAAAATGTTAATTATTATCCATGTGGTTATATGCTATGGTGGTATTTAATACATGTTTAATACTTTGTTAGCATTAGGAGATTTTATTAATATATATTGTACAAGAGTATGGCCTAATATATATATACATGTGCTAATAAGCATTACATTAATTATAAGAGTCATGGGTGAGACTTTAAGGTTAATACTTCATGTAGTATTAATAATAATTTAATAATAAGGGTGTGTAAAGAGTAAAATGGTGAATTTGTTAATAAAAGGAGAAAATAGTAATTTTGGAAGTAGGGGGGGTAAAATTGTAATTTTGTGAATAAAGGATGAAAGAGTAATTTTTGTAATAAAAAGGGGCAATTTGGTAATCTTGTTAAAAAGAATGGCAATTTGGTAAATTGTAATAAAAGGACAATTTGGTAATGTTATAATAAAAGGGTAAAATTGTAATTTTATAATTAAAGGGCAAAATAGTAATTTTATGATTAAAGGACGAAATGATAATTTTACAATCTAAGGGCGGAATGGTAATTTGGAAATTAAAGGAGGTAAGATAGTAATTTTATAATTAAGGATAAATGGAAAAGTTATAAGTAAAAGGGCGATATGGTAATTTTTGGGAGTTAAGGGGGTAAAACGGTAATTGTGTAAATCAAGGGGGTAAAAGTGAACATTGGAAAGGAGTAGTTGGAAATAATAATTATTGAGAAGGGTAAAATAATAAGTTAAATAACTAAAGTGTAATTTGATAATTTAATAGTAGAGAAGGGTAAAATGGTAAATATGATAGATGTGAGGGGTAAGTTGGTAACTTAAACGACAGGAGGGTATTTTCGTAATTTTGGATAATGGAGTAGGGTAGTTTGGTAATTATGACAATTAAGAAGGGCAATTCGGTAACTTAAATAACTAAAGGGTAATTTGGTAAATTTAATAACGGAGAAGGGCAAAATTGTAATTATGATCATATGCAAGGGTAATTTGGAAATTTGACCAACTCGAGGATAATTTATTAATTATAATAAAGGAGAAAGGGGCAAAGTGGTAATCTAACCAATTAAATGGAAAGTTTATTAAGTGTAATAATTATTAAGGGGGAATTAATGTCCTAATAAGTATGATAAATAATTTAGTAACTTAAATCGAATAAGGGATAACTTGGTGATTTTGTAATAAGGAGGGTAATATGGTAATTTATCAAATAAGGAAGTGGTGACGTAGTGATCTTATAAGTAAAGGGGTAAATAAGTAGTTGTATCTAGTATATCATTATGATCGTGGAATTCGTAACATGGCTCTAATAGTGTTGATTAACGAGGTAAGAATGTTTGATGATTAGTAAGTATCACGAGATTGAGTTTTAATTCGGAATTAGATGAGGTTAGGATGGCCTTAATGATTCTCCTATGTTATGTTGGATGACCATCTGAATAAGAAATCTCTGATGATATCTGAACGATTGAAAGAGGATAATTATCTTATTGTTGTGCCTTTATGATCACCCTTAATTAAGACACTAATACTTAAAGTGAAAGACCTCGAGATCGGGAATGGTGACTCCTTAGGGGTCGCTACCCTAAGGACGTGGTTTAGTCCACGATTATTATGGTATTTGCTGGTGTGCCTTTGTGCCCCAGCCAGGCCCTATATCTACTCTATCTAGCTCTACGGACCTAGTTAGGGGGTATGCATACTTAAGGATTAGGTGTCCTTGTCGGTAGGGTATTGGGATTGCTTCATGCACCAGTACGACCAGGGTACCTTTGTGTCCCTGGGTTACTAGTTGAAGGGTACTGAGTTGCTTTTATGCACCAGTGCGACCGGTGTACCTTTGTGTCCCGGGTTCTTGATCTCCCTATCGAGGCAAGTAAAATGGAATTGTTATGCTGAATAAAAAGGGAAAATACAAATTGTTAAAGTGAAAGATTAACGAGCCGAGACCAGTTGATTTATATGATTCTTTATATATCCCGGTCCACCGGTTATAATAGTGGCCAGGAGCGTTGTGCCCTGGGTGATGATTCTTTATATATATCCCGGTCCACCGGTTATAATAGTGGCCAGGAGCGTTGTGCCCTGGATGATGATTTTATATATATTCCGGTCCACCGGCAATAATAGTGGGGGTCCCGAGCTCAATAAAATTTATTTTGGATGCGAATGAGTTATGGAAAAATACTAGTCATTGAGACGATTGATTAATGGCCTCAAGGCCCGAGAAATATCTCGATTACTCATCATGGCCTATTGATATTGGTTGATTTGTTAATGAATATATGGAAGTGAATTTTACGTATACATTATTAATGTATGATTGAGTTATTGGATGTACAAATAAATGGGTCCGAATACCATGTTTATACCTATGGTTATATCTGAATGTAGTAGTATCATGTGTAATATGACGTGCCTGTATTTTAAGTGTGTTTTTAAAGGGTTACTCAGTACCGTAGTACTGAAGGGTTCCCTTCATGGGGCCCCTGCCTATTCAATGGGCAGTACCCCTTGCAGGTTGTATTCAGGTGCTATTCAAGTGGGCCCTTGGGGAGAGCGTAAGGTACTGTCCGGAAATTTTTAGGGTTTTAATTTGTCTCCTTTAAATTCAACGTATTTGTTATTTTGTAATCACCGTGGTTGAATGTTTCTCTTATAAAGTATTTACTGTGCTACTCTGATATTCAAATGCTTAAGTTCTCGTAAAATTTTATTTTACTCCTTTAGCCTTAGCACTTAGTACTGGAACGGTATGAGTGAACCGGTCTGGTACTAAGTGTGGCGGTAATACTCCCAAAGTTCACGGTTTATTAAGTTGCTTCCGCTAACTTTCTTTTAATTAAACGAAATTTTTCAGTAGTGAATTTTGGGGGTGTTACAGTTATAATTACCAAATTACCCTTTTCCATTATCATAATTACCAAATTACCCTTTTCCATTATTATAATTACCGAATTGTATGTAGCACCCCCAAAATTTACTACTAAAAAATTTCGTTTTATTAAAAAGAATTAGCGAAAGCGAAATAATAAAAATGTAAATTCTGGGGATATTACTGCCACACTTAGTACCAGACCGGTTCACTCATATCGTTTCAGTACCAAGTGCTAAGGTTAAAAGAGAAAAATATAATTTACGAGAAACTCAGGCATATTTAAATCAGAGTAGCGCAGGTAAAAATTTTATACGAATATAATCCACTAATGGTAGTTACAAAACAACAAATACATTAAAACCATAATTTTAAAGGTGAAAGATTACAATCCTAGGATTTACCGGATAGTACCTTACGCTCTTTCCCAAGAACCCACTTGAATAGGACCTGAAAACGACCTGCAAGGGACACTACCCATTGAATAGGCAGGGGCCCCACGAATGGAACCCTTCAGTACTACGGTACTGAGTAACCCTTTAAATCACACTTAACAGCAGGCCCACAATGCAACACATGATACTACATACATACATAATGAAAGGTAAATACTTAACATCCACATTCATACAACCACATACCTAACAAAGTAACAAATCAATCAGATATTAATAGGCCATAGAGAACAATCGATACTTCTGGGCCTTAAGACCTTAGTCCATCCTTATCAATCATATCCGATTATAATTATCTGTGTGAGGGCGGGAACCCCACTATTATTTGCCGGTGGATCAGTCATGTAGGGCAAAATGCTCCTGGCCACTATTATTTGTTGGTGGACCGGTCTAGCCCCGACTCACATAATATTCCACTATAAGTGATTAGTATTTTTTTTCATAATTTATTCATGGCCAAATCAAATTTATTGAGCTCGGGACCTCCACTATTATGGCCGGTGAATCGGAATACAAATATACATCATCCAGGGCAACACGCACCTGGGCCACTATTATATCTGGTGGATCGGTACTCATAAACATCATCCAGGGCAAAACCTCTTGGGCCACTATTATATCCAGTGGATCGGTACTCATAAACATCATCTAGGGCAAAACCTCCTGGGCCACTATTATATCCGGTGGATCGGTACTCATAATATAATTCAATTGGGCCCGACTCATTAATCTTTCACTTTAACGATTAGTGTTTTCCTTTTTTAATCAGCACAACAATTCTATTTATTTGCCTCGATAGGGAGATCAAGATCCTGGGACACAAAGGTACACTAGTCGCACTGGTGCATAAAAGCTACTCAGTACCCTTCAACTATCAACCCAGGGACGCAAAGGTACCCTGGTGGTACTGGTGCATAAAGCTAACTTAGTACCCTACCTTCAAGGACACCTAATCCATAAGTATGCATACCCCCTAACTAGGTCCGTAGAGCTAGATAGAGTAATATATAGGGCCTAGTTGGGGTACAAACTAGAATAATCGTGGGTTAAACTACGTCTTTAGGGTAGCGACCCCTAAAGAGCCACCATTCCCGATCTCGAGATCTTTCACTTTAAGTATTAGTGTATTGATTAAGGTGATCACAAAAGCACAATAATTAGATAATTATTCACTTTCAATGGTTCAGATATCGTTAGATATTTCTTATCCAAATGGTTGTCCAAGGTAATACAGAAGAATTATTAAGGCCATCCTAATATCATCTAATTTCAGATTAGAATTCGTTCTCATGATACTTACTAATTATCAAATACTCTTATCTTACTATTCAGCGTTATATTACGAAATTCCACAATCACAAATACATGTTAGGTATGAATTACTCATTTACCCCTTACTTATATAATTACTAAGTCATCCCTTCCTGACTTGACAAATTACCATATTACCCTCCTTGTTACATAATTACCAAGTTACCCCTTACTTGATTTAGGTTACAAAGTTATCTCCCATACTTATTAGGTCACTAATCCCCCTTCATTTGGTTGGTTAGATTACCACTTTACCCCTTTTCCTTTATTATAATTAATAAATTGCCCTTGAGTTGGTCAAATTACCAAACTACCCTTCTCCATTATCAAAATTACCAAATTACCCTTTAGTTGGTTAAATTACCAAATCATCCTTTTATATGATCATAATTACCAAACTACCATTCTCCATTATCAAATTTACCAAATTACCCTTTTATATGATCATAATTACCAAACTACCCTTCTCCATTATCAAATTTACCAAATTACCCTATAGTTGGTTAAATTACCAAATTACCCTTTTATATGATCATAATTACCAAACTACCTTTCTCCATTATCAAATTTACCAAATTACCCTTTTAGTCATTTAAATTACCACATTGCCCTTTTCCAGTATCATAATTACCAAGTTACTCTTTTCCAATTTCCACTTTACCCCTTTTATTTACAAAATTACCATTTTTCCCTTTTACTTTTAAATTCACCATTTTACCCCTTAACTTCCAAAATTTACCATAACACCCTTTCATTCACAAAATTATCATTTTGCCCTTTAATTACAAAATTACCATTTTGACCTTTAATTATGAAATTATCATTTTGCCGTTTAATTACAAAATTACTAATTTACCCTTTAATTACTATTTTACCATTTATTCACAAAATTATCATTTTGCCCCTTTAATTACGAAATTACCATTTTGACCTTTAACTATGAAATTACCATTTTTCCCTTTAATCACCAAAATTACTAATTACCCTTTAATTACTATTTTACCCTTTATTCACAAAATTACCATTTTGCCCCTTTACTTCCAAAATTACCATTTTACCCCCTTACCTCCAAAATTACCAATTTATCCTTTTACTTACAAATTTACCATTTTACCTTTGCCTCCAAAATTACCATAATACCCTTTATCTCCAAAATTACTATTTTATCCTTTAATTCCAAAATTACCATTTTACCCTTTAATTACAAAATTACCACTTTGTCCTTGCCTCTAAAATTACAATAATACCCTTTTAAATTAAAAATTACCATTTTTCCCCTTAGTACACCACTTATATCAAATTATCATTACTACATAAAATATTAATATTAATACCTCATCCACAACTATTATATTTATTATAATACTTATTGGCACCCATACATATTAGGCCACATTCTTACACAAGATATATTACTAAAATACCCCTAGAGCTCACAAAAATATTAACCATACATTAAAGATCACAATAGCATAATACAACATGGATAATACTTAACATTTTCTTTAACAACCAAACTCTTAACTTAAACAATATTTCCATATATAACATATAACCTAACATGCTTCCTTTTTATCAAACATCACAAGAAACTACATATATGCTATTAAACAACAAATATTAAGCATAATAACATATTAAAAATCCTAATGTGCTAACATACGTTAATCCATGAGTTTAAGTGGGATTTACCGGTTACCTTGATTCCCGCAAAAATGAACCTTACCGGTATTCCGGTTTAAGGTTCAAGCTTTGATTATTAAAACCAATACCTAAAAATAATATCAAGATTGATTATATTATAAATAATATTAATCAAAGCATAAGACTTTATAACACTTAATTAATCAAATACTTGAATGAAAATATTGTTATACCTTAAAATTATTACCCAAATAAATCAAGACATGTAGCAGCTCATACTACTCATGCAGCGTGAGCTGCATTCAAAGAAATGAGGAGGAGGGGCTCGAAGGTAGATGATAGGAGGAGAAATAGTCTATTTTTAGGTTGGGGTTTTGGGGCTAAGAAAAAGGGTAGATGAGGGAGGATTTGGGGGCAAGGGAAGCGTGCAGGAGTGGAGAAGGGGTGTAGGTGGTGGTCGGGGATGGGTTTATGACGGTTAAGGGCGGCGGCGACACCGAGGCGGCGAAGTGGGGCTGCCGAGGTGAGTTGAGATGGAGGGCTGAGAGGGAAGGAAAAGGGAGGGAGAAAATGGAGGCCTACAGGTGGTAGTTTCGGCCAAAGGAGGTTTGGGGTGGTAGAGGGGGTTGCAGGGATTAGCTTGGTGGCTTAGGTGGCGGCAGAGGCGGTGGAACAACAGCGGATCTAGGCTGTACAGGGTGGTTGCCGAGAAGGGAGGGAGAGAAGAGAAAGAGAAGAGAGGAGGAAGAAGGAGGTTACGGGGTGGCTTGATGGGTGCTGTGATCGTTCGGGGGTGAGGTAGAGGGTGGCAGGGGGTGGTGCAGGTGGCTGTTGAGGCGGCGGCAGTGGCGAAGCAAAACAGGGAGGATGAGGGAAGGAGGAGAAAGGGAGAGAAAAGAAGGTCGGGGCATGTAAGGGGGGTCCAAAAAAATTGCAAAACGAGGCAGGGAAGGAGGAAGAAAAAGAAGAGGAAGAGAAGGGAGGGGATAGGGAGCTCGAGGGCGGCGGTAGGGTGGTAGGGAAATGGGATTTGCAGGGAGAGGGAGAAGAGATATGGCAGGGCATGGGTGAAGTAAGAGAGGGATGGTGGGGCTGGGATGGTGTAGGAAAACGACGAGAGAGAGAGAGAGATAGGGGGAAGCAGTAGGGGGAGAGGGTTGCAGGTTTTGTGGTGGAGATGGCGAGGTGGTCGGGATTTTCGCTGGGGAAAGAGGAAGAAGAACAAAGAAAGAAGAAGGGGAGGGGGTTGGTGCAACAGGCGGCTAAAGGGAAGTGGGTATGGGCTGGCCCGGTCGGGGAGAAAGGAAAGAAAAGAAAGGAGGGAGGCGGGCCGGCGACGCACGAAGGAGAAGGAGAGGAAGGGAGACGGGCCAGCGGCCCAAGCGTAGGGGGAAAGGGGAAGGCCAGGCCAGCCAGCGGCCCAAGGAAAGAAAAGGAAAAAGAAAGAAAAGAGAAAAAGAAGAAAAAGGAGGAGGAAAAAGGGAAAAAGAAAAAGAAAAGGAAAAATGGGATTAAATAAAATAATTTAATTTATAAAATAATACAATATAATATTTTTGGGTAATAAATTTATTTAATAATTTAATTTAATATAATTAAAATATAAGGGTTTAAAAAGGATAATTTTAGTAAAATAATGGTTTGAAAAATTATTTAAATAATAAGAGTGTGATAAACAAACAAAATATTTATTTTAATTTATTAAATATTTATATCCAATTTTATACACTCAAAAATTCATAAAATAATTAAATTAAATAGATTTAAAGGCTAATTTATACTAAATAAAATTTATTTATTAAATTATAGGCTTTTAAAATTTCGGGGGACTACATTGTCCTTCTCCATTATCGTAATTACCAAATTACCCTTCTGCATTATCATAATTACCAAACTACCTTTTAGTTGGTTAAATTACGAAATTGCCCTTCTCCATTACCATAGTGACCAAATTACACCTTAGATGGTTAAATTACCAAATTGCCCTTCTCTATTACCATAATTACCAAATTGTCCTTCTCCATTATCATAATTACCAAATTACCCTTTAGATGATTACATTACCAAATTGCCCTTCTCTATTACCATAATTACCGAATTACCCTTCTCCATTATCATAACCACCAAATTACCCTTCTCCATTATCATAATTACCAAATTACCCTTTAGAGAACGCGACAATTTAAGAAAGGGCAATGTTACAATGAATGAGAATAGGTGTTGAAAGAGAACTTCCTCTCCTTATTGAGAGAGCACTCAAAGTCCACTGGATGAACTACTTCAAATAGAAATGAGACCAGCCTGGAGGGTGTTCATTCATACGGGTTCATAATGGAGCCTCTAATTGCAAGAGTCCGACAAGCCCTGGAAATGAAGATGAATAAAGAAATGACTTGGAATTCCACCAGGAAACCGGAAAAGAACAAACCTTACGGGAAGTCCATGCCCTTCTCCATTATCATAATTACCAAATTGCCTTTCTATTATTACAATTGCCAATTTACCCTTCTCCATTATTATAATTACTAATTTACCTTCTCCATTTTTATAATTATCAACTTACCTTTCTCCATTATTAAATCACTATTTTACCCTTCTCTATTATTATAATTACCATTTTACCCTTCTCTATTATTATAATTACCAATTTTACCCTTCTCCATTATTATAATTACCAATTCACTATTTTACTTATAAAATTACCATAATACCCTTTTACTTACAAAGTTACCATTTGGCTCCTTACTTCCAAAATTACCATAATACCCTTTTACTTGCAAAATTGCCATTTTCCCCTTTATTACACCACTTTTATTAAATTCCCATCACTGCATAAAATATTAATATTAATACTCCATTCTCATCATCCAACTCCACCAACTATTATTGTTCAACATATTACTCATCAGCACCCACACATATTAGGCCACACTCTTACATAGACATATTACTAAAATGCCCCTGGGGCTCATAATAACATTATTTATGCATTAATGGTCACAATAACATAACATATCATGGATAAGTACTTAACATTTTCATTAATAACAAAACTCCTTCCTTAAGAATTATTTCTACATATGGCACATAAACTAGCATGCTTTCCTTTTTATCAATCAATATAAGCAACTACATATATCATATTAAACAACATATATCATGCATAATAACATATTAAAAACCCTAATGTGCTAGTATAAATTTATCCATACATTTAAGTGGGGTTTAACGATTACCTTAATTCTCGCAAAAATGAACCTTACCAGTATTCTAATTAAAGATTCAAGCTTTGGTTGGCAAAACCAATACCTAAAATAATATCAATACTTACCATATTAGAATGATAAAACCAAAGCATAAGACTTTATAAAAATTAATTAATGAAATACTTAACTTAGATATTATTATACCTTAAAACTTATTAACCAAACTATGCCAAGGCATGCACCAACTCATACTACTTATGCAGCATGAGCTACATGCAAAGTAAGGGAGGAAAGGGTCGAAGGTGGTGGAGGAAAGGAAGGGAAAGGCTAATTTCTGGTTAGGGTTTTGGGGCTAGGAAAGAGGATAAATGGGGAAGCATTTAGGGCAAGGGAAGGGTATAGGGGTGGAGAGGGGGTGTAGGTGATGGTCAGGGATAGGTTTTCTACGACCAAGGGTTGTGGCGGCAACAGGGCTGCGAAGGTGGCTTCTGAGTGGAGGTAGCTGAGAAGGAAGGAAAAGGGAGGAGGAAAATGAGGGGGTGAGGGGATTTGTTTTGGCCAAGGAAGGTGTGGGGGTGGTAGGGGAGATTGCAGGTTGGGGTTTGGTAGTTTAGGTGGCAGCATATGCGGTGGAACAACGACTGAAGGAGGAGGTGCAGAGTGGCTACCGAGAAGGAAGAAAAAGAAGAGGAGAGGAAGGAGGTGGGTTGTAGAGGGGCTTGAGGGGTGGTGTGGTGGTGCAAGGTGGTAGTTGAAGGTGGTAGGAGGTAGTGTAGGCAGTTGGTGTGGCGGTGGAAGCGGCAAAGTGGGGCGGCGATGCAAAAATAGGGAGAAGGATAAAGGAGAAGAAAGGGAGAGAAAGTGAGGTTGGGAGAGGGACGGAGGGCTCAAAAATAGGTAGGGGAGAGGTTGGTGAGGAGAAGAAAAATGGGAGGGAGAAGAGGGGAGCAAGTGACCGGTTGGGGCAGGCTGCAGGGGGTAGGCGGTTATTGGGGTGGCAGGGAGAGGGAAGGGGAAGGGGAAGAAGGGAAAGAAGGGGGCATGTGTGAGGAGAGAGAAGGGTTGGTTAGGTCGATAAGGGATAAGAAAATGACAAGGGAGAGAGATGGAGAGACGGAGAGTGGCAGGGAGGCAGGTGGTTGCAGGGAGGTGGCAGCTGCGCATGGTTGAGTGGTTGGGCATGGAGGAGGAAGAAAGGAAGAAGAAGAAGGGAGAAGGGAAGGGGCAGGCCAAGCGAGGGAAAGAAGGGCGAGCGTGGGTTGGCCCGGTCTGGGAGGGAAGGAAAAAAATGAGAGAAGAGAAGGGTTGGTCTGGGTGACGCGCGGGAGAAGAAGGAAAGAAGAGAAAGTGAGCCGGCGGCCCAACGCACAGGGGGTAGGCAGGGGCCTGGTGGCCCGAAGGGAAGAAAAAGGAAAAAGAAATAAAGGAGAAAAAGGAGAAAGAAAAGGAAAAAGGAAAAAAGGAAAAGGGAAAATAGGGAAAAATAAGATAAAATAATTTATGGAATAATAGAATGTAATATTTTTGGTAGACAAATAAATTTAATATAATTTAATATATAGTTTTAAAAGGGTTAATTTTAGAAAAATATTGGTTTGAAAATTTATTTAAATAAAATGAGTATGATAAAATAACAAAATATTTATTTTAATTTATTAAATATTCATATTCAATTTTATATACCAAAAAGTTCATAAAATAATTAAATTAAATAAATTTAAAAGCTAATTTATCACAAAATAAAGGTTATTTATTAAATTATAGACTTTTAAAATTTTGGAGGATTACAGATAATCTATTGATGCTTATGTGGCAAATTATATGGTATAAAATGTTATTTTTGTGGATTGAATTTGACTTTAATTTGGATAAAGTTTGAAGTTATATTCATATATGGGTCAGATTCGAGTATAGTTATTTCGGGTCGATAAGATTGTGTTCGATCATTATAGGGCTTTCGTTTGGGTATAGGGCGAGTTAAAGTTAGATTATTTTGAATATGAATCATTATCCAGTTAGTTTTAGATTGTTTTTGATTTTTAAGTTGAGATCAGATTTAAATTTTTGAATCCAAATTGAATTTTGAATCTAGTTATTTAGATTGGATTATTTGGGTCAGGCTAGCTTTGCAAGAACTGACCCTACTCAATTGTATGAAATGTCTAAACTCGATATCTTATAAATAATATGTGATTATCTATAAATCTATCACATTATCCAATATAATTATCACCTTTTAATAATTTTTTTGTTAAATTATATACAAATAATACAAAACAACCTTTAGTTTTAAATTTTGAAAATGCACTAGTTAATTATCAACTTTAGGATTTTTGTACTAGATAACTTTCCATCAAGTTTAATTGTTAACTTTTCTAACTTCTTGTCCAAAAATTAAGAATGAGTCTATGAAATGACAAAATACTCTTATGCTTGTTACATCTCTTTTTTCTCCATTTACTCGGTTGTTTTTCTATTTTTTAGTGAACTACCTAAAAACCCTAATTTTTTATGAAAAGACAAGAATATCCTTTTTAGATTCTGTAATTCAATATTTTTTAAAAAAAAATTGAAATATGCCAAAAATCATTCCTAAAATATAAAAACTACATCAAATTTTATGAAAAGCATTATCAAGATTTATGTAAAATTTCAAAACTAGAATTTTGAAATTTTGAATAATATTGTAACAACACCCATATGTATCCTTAAATATTATAAGTTTCTATTCAATGTCAAAAAATATATCATTTTTTTAAAAGACCAAAAATTATTAAAAAAACTATTATAAAAATTTGATGTTACTCTTATAGATAACTATTACCATTATTATTCATTTGAATTATTCATTTATACCTATGATTGATAATAATATAACTATTTTTATTGTTTATGTTTATAATTAATGTTATTGTAATTTTACCATATAAAGTGTATATATCAGATGTTAAGTTAATATTATTGTAATAAATACTTATGAAAAATATTAGACTAATTGTAAATGTAGCTAAATAAAATCATACACATTTTAATGTACCACATTTCTAAGCACAATTGATGCAACATGAAGTAAATTAAAATGTAATGTGCTAATTGCCGTAATTAATGTACAAGAAAGTTTGTAATGGACCATATTTCAAGCTAACCACATTAGAACCGATATGTAATAATATAATTTTATATTGGCTATTATATCACATGTATACTAAGCCTAATTAGTCGTGAATACGCCTAAGTTTAATGTACTTATGCATAATTTTCTAGATTGACAATGGGTATTTTCATAAAAAAACTACTTACAAACATCATTAATGTACCTCTATTACTACCATATAAGTATGTAGTGTGCTGAGGTGAAGTAACAAGCTAGGGAATCTTATGTGCCTTCTTTTTGTCATACCTTTTAGTTTTGAGTTTTTCTCTTGTACCTCTACTAGAAAATTTTAACCTTTAATGCGACGTTTAAATGTCTTTTTTTTCATTGCCTTTATTAGCTAGTGGTGAAATTAAATGACAAAATAGGTGATGCTATCCACCCACATAACAAACTCAACAGCCCCATTCTTGTTGATTCATGTGTATATGATGTCATTGGCATAGATGAATGGAACAAATGTTTTGTTTAAAAAAAGGGTCTAACTAGCTAGCCCATTCATCTTGCACCTAATGGCCAATGAATTAGTATCAGGCATATGTAAACCATTAGAGGCCACCTTCAACTTCATTTTCTTTGTGCATCCATCTTAATAATGTAAGTGGTGTTACTTTAGTGTATGGAGGATAATGAAAATTCATTATTTCATCAAACTCTAACAAAAGTTACCATTAAATGAACAACAATATAGGATAATAAGTATTCTTTGTGTATATAAATTTAAAATGATTAAACATCTACGTCTCATAGATAGAGATACGAGATTCAATGCAGCTTAAAAGTGCCTTTCATCAACAAAATGTTGACTAAGCTAAGCAAATTTTCCTGCATCATAGGTAAATTGTTCAACTTAAATTTACCTCCTCATTTCACCTACTCATGAGCTTATGAACCACATCAACAAAAGTTCGAACACAACAACAAAATGACATCAACAAAAATTAAATCAAAGTATCCAACCTTCAATAGGTACAATTAACAAACAAAAAAATGTTATCAAAATGATAGATTTGTTCCAAGCTCAACATGCTCAGATGTGGAAGTAAAAAACATAAACTCTTCCTCTGAATTCCAAAATAGCAAAGCATCTTTTAGGCCAGCTTATGTGTGTCATCTTCTGTGTGCTCTTTGTTTACCTCAATTAGTAAATACATTATGCTAACAAATTCATCAACATTGTTGAGAACTATATAGATCCGTCCTATGCATGATGGCTATTATCACATAATAGATGATGTCGAGTGACCAAACACCATTATAGAACATGACCAGAAATAAGAAGTATCAAACAATTTGAAACATTTACATATAATCTTAGCAACTTATTTCTATAAGAAAAAATGGTAGCTCCTGTGTGTGTTCCGTACGACTTCCCACTATTAGTAGCAATAATGTGCTTAGGAATCTTACTGATGGTCCTTAAGAACTCCAAGCAACCTAGCTAAGTTAAGAATATCCAAATGTATATAAATCATATACGTAGTAAAAAAAAAGTTAAAAGTGTGGTTTTCATGAAGAAAGTTGTAATAATGTATGTATATATGTTTATATAGGCCTCAATTGTGCTTGTTGAACATAAATACAATAATTATATTATGTCTACAAGCGGAATTGCAGGAAATGGACGAAAATTTATACATGATCAAAATGAAAATTAAGGCCTAAAATAAAGTACAACATAAACCTAAAAATGCATGTATGAAGAATGAATAAGTAATGTAGAAGAAATGAAAAAAGAAGTATATTATATTTCTATATTATTCTCTATCGCACTCTTTTACATCATCCCTAAAGCATTGCACTAATGTAACTTTCTGAGCTAAATTATCTCTAGTAGCTTTGCTAATCACTCTCTAAATCATTATCTATATATCCACTAAACATTATATTATTACTAATTAGTTAAGAAACCAAGTATCCATCTTGACATTTTATTGACAAATTTTCAAATCTTCGTTATTTTATTAGAACACAGAGCCAAGCCAAATTTTTTTTATTTGCCATCCCCACTTCAAGATTAGACTGAATAATTATACCAACCAATTATAGATGGGGAGAGAGAGAATTAGTGAAAAGAATTATAACTTCAACAAAATTAAATGTAATATGGGATTATTTGTAATTACTAATTTGTCTTTAAGGAGTAATGCAGCTTAGATTCACTACTACCGCAAGAAAAATGATGCAGACATGGGAAGAGACTCGGAATCAAAACTTGAAGAATTAATCTATGCCTAAAATTTTCACTAAACTAAAATGTTCATAGTATGATAAAAAGAGAATGAAAGTTGGTTCAACAGTAAGAAGTGGAACCTAATGTCGTGGCGGCAACATTTTTTTGTCGACTTAATTTGAACAATTTAACAACAAGAAAACATGAATATTTGACAAAATAATGATTGAATTAAACAAAACTTGTGTCAAAAATTATTCCACTCCAACCCAAGAATAAATACTAGATAGAAATGGACACCCAGGCTATGAAAATCAACAAGAGGACAACAAGATCCACGTCTAATACACCACCACTGCTGAAATATGAGAAAAAACCAAAACTAGAGAAATAAAGGGGGTAAATCACAATAAACTAATAGAGAAAATGTAGTCCAATAGAAATAACACTTCAGCCTCTTTCCAAGAAGTGGCAACTCAATCAGATACATACATCTCCTCCATCCGTAAAAATCGAGAGATTTAGTAACCAAACTAGGAATGGGTTAGTCCAAATTGCAAGTGTTAGATGTTTATTTTGAAATGCCCCAAAAATTCTAATTTTATTAATTATTATTAAATAAGATTTTATTTTAAAAAATTAATTAAATAAATAATTTTTATTAAAATAAATGGAAATTAATTAGGGCAAATTAGTAAGAAATTTATAAATATTTTAGTTAGGAGAAATTTTGGTATTTTAGAAAATTAAGGATTTTATTTTGGAAATTAATTAAATAAATTATTTTTTTAAAATAATAAATAGAAAATAGTTCCAAATTAATATTAATAATTTAATCGAAGAAAATTTGGGTGTTTTGCTAATTAAAATGGAATTTATGAAAAAATTTTAAAAATCCTAAATTAGCCTAAAAAGGGATTTAAATATTATTATTTCTAAATATCCCAAACATTCTATTTAATTTAATTAACCTAACCCATTATTTTTCCTTTTCCCCCTTTTTTTCCTTTTTCCTTTTCCTTTCTTTTTCTTTCTTCTTCTTTCCCTTTTCTTTTCTCCTTCCCCGACCTGGGCCAGCCTAGCAGCCCAAGTCCTTCCTCCCTCCTCCCTTTCCTTCGGCGCAGCCCAGCCCGCTAGCTGTCCTCTTCCTTCTCCCTCGCCGCAATACACTTTCCTTCAGTTTCCATTGAAGTGCAACGTTTCATTTAAAAAAATACCCCGCATCCGACCGCCCGGTCTCCCTCTTCTCTTCTTTTCTTTCTTTTATTTTTTTCTATCGGTCGACCAATTTAGACCAACCTCCTTCTTCTTCTTCTTTTCTTCTTCCCCAGCTCGTTGTCAACCTGCAACCGCTGCCATCGCCCTAGTTTTTTGCTGCCGATCTCGCCAGATTTGACCGGCCAACTTCTTCTCTCTTCCTCGCCGATTCATCAGCCTCATCAACCCAACCAAATATCCCCCTTCTCTCGTGATCCTCTCTCTCTTTCCTGTTCACAACCCTTGCCCCATTTTGACAGCCACCGGCCAACCATCGCCGCCGGCGACCGAAAACCTACCTGCCTTACCCCTAGCCGACCCACAAAACCCTAACCTTTCTTCAAAAGCCTATAAATACCCCCTTAATAGCCCTGTATCGAGCCTTTGATCTCTTACCCAGAAAACTCCCCTTGCACGCCGCCATGCCTTTAGACGCTAGCCCTACCACCGTCGGCCAACGGCTCCACCCACTCTGCCTACCAAACTCTTCCTTGCACCACCCTCTAGGTAACCAAACTTCCCATATCCCTCGATTCTTCCTGCGCAAGCCACTCCGACTGTGCGAAGTAGCCTTCCCGATCAACCCTCTCTTCAACCTCCACCATCATTCGCACCACCCTTAGCCACCTCTTATGCCACTGTCACCGCTCCCTTCACCTCCCATTCTATTCTGCAGACCCTCCCCTATCTTCCCCTACCTTTCTTTTCCTCTCCCTCCCTCTCCTCCTCTCTTTCTCTCCTTTTTCCCCATTCGACCACCACCGCTTCCATCGTGCGCCGCCACCCTCATTCAACTCCTCTCCCTATAGGCAATCTTAAACACCCCAACTCCCACCTTAATTATCCCTATCTTTTTCCTAGCATTCAACTTTTCTCCTTTTTTTTCCTTTTTACTGACGCCGCAGCCTCCACCGTGCACCACCGCCGGTACCGCCTGTCACCACCAACCTAAGGTTGACTCCTAAACCCTCTCAACCATTTTCCCTATTGTTACAAGCCTTAATTTATTTTATTTCATTTATTTGAATATAAATACTATTATTATTATTATTATTATTATTATTATTATTTTTAATATGTATTATTATTATTAGTATTAGTATTAATGTTTTGATTATTATTTTTGTTGAGGGCTGAAGCCCTATTATATTTTTTATTTCAATTTTATTATTATTATTCTTATTATTTCTATTATTACTAGTATCATTATTAATATGTGTTTATTATTTTTATTATTACTATTTCGAATTACTATTATTATTTCATTATTAATATTACAACTACTTTACTATTAGTTTTGCTATTATTATTATTATTATTATTATTATTATTATTATTATTTATGCGATTATTATTATTATGATTATTTTCATTGTTGGTATTATTATTCTATATAGGGTTGAAACCCTATTGTGCCTATTTTGAATTATAGTAGTAGTATTATAAATATCAAGTCTTATTATTACTAATATTATCATTATTTTTATCATTAGCATTTATTATTATTATTAGTTTTATTATTATTATTACTATTACTATTTAATAAGTATTATTATTCAATGTAGGGTAGAAACCCTACTTCTTTTTATCTTCGAATATTATCCTTACTATTATTACCATTATCGCTATTATTATTTTGTAATATTATTATGGTTTTTATTACTATTATTATTATTATTTCATCATTATTATTATTACTAAATTTGGTTATTTATTTTATTAATATTATTATTAGTATTATTTTGGTAAAGGGGTCGAAGCCCTTATTTCACTATGTTTTTGAGTAATGCCCTTATTATTATTATTGTTACTATTTTTATTATTCATGTTAATATTAATATTGATATTATTTTTGGTATTTTTGCTATTATTATTTTAGTATTTTATCAAAAGCCTAGTCTTAGAATAAGTTAGTAATTAATAGTATTTTTGGTAGGAGGAAATCTAATTCTAGTTTTTTCCTCATAATAGTTGAGACCAAATAAAGCCCTAAGGAGGTATAGGAACGTGCTCCAAGACCGGTATCGTTTTAGGTAAGGGTGTTACTAAGGCATTTTGTGTGTTTATATGCATTATGTGCTTCGCATACTATGTATCCTATGTTTATCATTATTAATTATGTTGTATGTGGTATGATATGGAGTTGAAATATGTTTTCGTGTATTTGCATGGCATGTGTATTATGTATATGTGATGAATGGTTTGTGACCATTTAGAAATGCATGTGAGGATGTTAATGTGGTTTGTGTGGGAGAAAGGATGAAAAAGGAGAATAGGGGGAATAAGTTGACCAAGGGATGTGAGTTGACCTAAGTATTTTAATGATTCACGAGTGGAAGAATAAAATAAAAAATTTAGGGTTTCGTGTGAGAGAATATAATTTATGGTTTTGCATGGGAGAACCTAATTTATGGTTTGTATGGGAGAATATAATTCATGGTATTGTATGGGAGAATCTAATCTATGATGTTGTATGGGAGAATCTAATTTATGATGTTATATGAGAGAATCTAATTTATGGTTTTTATGGGAAAATCTAATTTATAGTTTGTATGGGAGAATCTAATTCATGGTTTTGTATGGGAGAATCTAATCTATGATGTTGTATGGGAGAATCTAATTTATGATGTTATATGGGAGAATCTAATTTATAGTTTTATGGGAGAATTTAATTTATGGTATTATATGGGAGAATCTAATTTATGATTTTGTATGGGAGAATCTAATCTATATTTTTGTATGGGAGGATCTAAAGTACGATTTTGTATGGATGAATATTTGGTTTTATATGGTTTGAATTTAGGGTTTGGTATGGATGAATCTTTGGTTTTATATGGTTTGAATTTAGGGTTTGGTAAGGATGAATCTTTAGTTTTGTATGGATTGAATTTAGGGTTTAGTATGGATGAATCTTTGGTTTTATATGGTTTGAATCTAGGGTTTGGTATGGATAAATCTTTGGTTTTGTGTGGATTGAATTTAGGGTTTTGTATGGAGGAATCTTGGGTTTTGCATGAAAGAATTTAGGGTTTTGCATGGTTGATTCTAAGGGTTTTACATGGGATCTTAGGGTTTACATGAAAAGTTCGGAAGGTTGCATGGGGTGTGTAAAGTCTATATGGGAGTGAAATTTACCATGGAACGTTGATTTGGGATGTGAGAAAGGTAATATAAGCATTGCTGGATGTTTGAACACTTAGAATGGAAAATAGTACGTGAAGCAATATAAGCAAGTACTCCATATTACTCTAGTGCAAAAGTTTCAATCAATGATGGTCAAATAGTTACACAATTAGAATATGCTAATGCAATTGAAAGTCTGATGTATATAATGCATTATAGAAGACCAGATATTAAATTTTCTGTTCGTAAACTTTTAATGTATACAAGTAATTCTAATAAGGAACCTTTGAAAGGAATAAGTAGAGTTTTAAGATATCCCAAATGAACATATAAGTTAGCATTAAATTATTGCTCATTTCCTAATGTGCAATAACGTTATTCAGATGCAAGTTGGATAACGAATGCTAATGATAATAAATCCACAACAATGTTGTAATACTCTGTTTTTTGAAATCCTAATTATAAATCAATAATTATGTATAATTAGTTATAATAATTCTTATAGGGTGTTTTATATTCAATATGTTATTGATATGCTTATTATTATCACGACCTATTAAAAATAAATTTAATTAGATTAAAATATGATATAATTGGCTTATTAATTTAAACCTAATTTAGATTTTAACAGATATCTATTTTATCGGGTTACCCTAGTTTTAGTAATTGGATATTTTACCCCTGTTTTATTTCCTAAATGATTACCCCTAATCTATACTTGATTTTTGGTTCATATCCCCAACTTTCCTTAGCGTAATTGTAATCCCCCAAATTTTTAAAACCCTATATTTTAATAAATAAATTTTATTTTGGATAAATTAGCTTTTAAATATTTTTAATTTAATTTTTTTATGGATTTTTGAGTGTATGAAATTTTGGTATAAATATTTTAATAAATTAAAATAAGTATTTTCTTATTTTATCATACTCTTGTTATTTAAATAATTTTGCAAATTATTATTTTACTAAAATTATCCCTTTTAAATCCTTGTATTTTAATTAAATTGCTAAATAAATTTATTACCCAAAAATATTATAATTTGTTATTTATAAATTAAATTATTTCAATTAAAACCAATTTTTCTTTCCCTTTTTCCCTTTTTCCTTCTTCCCCCTTTTCTTTCTTTTTCTTTCTCCTTCCTTGGGTCGTCGGCCTGCGCTCTCCCTCCCCGGCGCTTGGGCCTGGCCCATTTTATTTTTTTTTCTTCTCCCGCACGTAGCGCGGCCGCCCCTCCTCCTTTCTTTTCTTTCTTTCTCCGACCGGGCCGGCTCCTTCTTTCTTCGGCCGGTCCGCCCGTCTCGCACACACAGCCCCCAGCCCGACCACCCTTTCTTCTTCCCTTTGTCTTCTTCCTCCATCACCAACGAGATTTTCGGCGTCCGACTTGCAGCTCCTCCTCCCCCGTTGACCTCCCCTGTCTCCCTCCCTCTCCTTCTCGTCGTTTTCCGGCCATACCGGTCCCACCACCCTTGTCTCCCTCTCTTCTCCCTATCCCTGCCGCCCCTCTTTTTCTCCCTCTCCCTGCAACCCCATTCCCCTACCACCCTGCCGACACCCCTCGAGCCGCCCTATCCCTTCCCTTCTGTTCCTCTTCTATTTATTACTCCTTCCCTGCCTTTTCTGCATTTTTTTTAGCCTCTCCCATGCCCCCGAGACTCTCCTTTTCTCCCTTTCTTCTCCTCCCTTCTCTCCCCCTGTTTTGTTTCGCCGCCGCCACTCCGCCGCCTCAACCACCACGTGCACCACCTCCTACCACCCTCTGCCTCACCCTCAAACCATCACGGTCCCCATCGAGTGTAACACCCCCAAATTTACTACTGAAAAATTTTGTTTAAAATCAGAAGGTTTAGCGGAAGCAAAGGATAAACCGTAAACTCGGGGGTATTACCGCCACACTTAGTACCAGACCGGTTCACTCCTACCGTTCCGATACTAAGTGCTAAGGCTGAACTAAACAATCGTTAAGTAAAAATCCTCAAAACATAGGTACATAGTTAACATAGATCATTCACAAAAACACGAGTCAACAACAGTTAGAATATCGTTTAGGAATACAACTTAAGAGTACAGTTTCAAAACAAGAAGCGTAGTACAAAATATAGCTAAATAAAACAGATCCCAAGGGACCAATATCCGGACCGCTTACTCACTCAGGTCAAGCCTTCCACCCCAACACAGTATCAACCTGCACAAGAGGTCTGCTCCCCACCATCGGTGGATCATCACAGGACCCATTCAACCAGTGTAGTATCAGTACGGGTCCAATACTGAGTAAGTCTCGCTACCCTACCTTATGGGAGAGATATCATCAAGTGTGTATTAAATTATAGTACAATACGTTAATACAATATCCTACATACTCACAACCCACGGCATGAATCTTGCCATACACTCATAGTAACATATAAAACATATGCAACATCCCATTTAACATATAAGCGTGGTATAACCGAAATATAAAGTGACTCATTATGCACATAAGCAGCATGTGGTAATACATATAATAAAAGCTTGCCATGGTCCAATTAGACTTATTCTTTATTCTCATTAATAATATGTTCATTCCACACATTTTCTTCAATAGTCCATGTGAGTGCGGGAGCCCCACTATTATAGCCGGTGGACCGGAAGATATACGCACAGGGCAGAACGCCTCTGATCCACTATTATAGCCGGTGGACCGGAAAATAAAAGCACAGGGCAAAACGCCTCTGATCCACTATTATAGCCGGTGGACCGGATCACAGCCCCGACTCACATGGTGTTTCGCTTTAAGTACTTAGTATCTTTCCCATGGATTAACTTATTCGTTTGGTTTGTTGATCACGAGATCCCCCACTATTATAGCCGGTGGACCGGAAGATAAACGCACAGGGCAGAACGCCTCTGATCCACTATTATAGTCGGTGGACCGGAAAATAAACGCAATTATAGCCGGTGGACCGGAAAATAAACGCACAGGGCAGAACGCCTCTGATCCACTATTATAGCCGGTGGACCGGATCACGGGCTCGGCTCAACATCTTTCGCTTTACGTAATTAATGTCTTATCCGTGTCTTATTGAATCACAATCCGCCCTTGACATACATGTCCAAGAGGGCCATATCATATCGCAATGTAGTATCACAACAATTACATGGCATGCACATCATCATAACACACATATAGGATGTACCTCACTCCAAGCTGCGCTATACATAAGACAAGTTAGTGCATGCATCCAATACAATATGTAACATTAATACAAAGCACCCAGTCATACAATCACGTAACACACAAAGGCCTTAGTTACATCCTTACTAAAAACTCATGAGTAGAGGTAAGTAGAGACTTACCTGGATCCGAAGCTAGCTAAACAAGATAAGAGGGAGAGAGATCACTAGCTCGTGGATCCACGAGAAAGCTTTCCTAGATCCGATAGAAATCGAAAACTAAATTAGAAACTATTCTATCAATCAATAATTCACATATTCAAATTAAATACACACAAACAACACGAACGATCTTTCTTAGAAAACGTGTCCAAAACTTAGAACTTAAAAGCATAGCTTTATTAAGATTTAAGGTTAAAACTAAATCAAAACGGATTAATACAAATATCACTTGGGGCATTTCAACTTAATTTGGAAAGCTCGAGAAAGAATAATCGATCATAAGTTAATTTATCGAAAATAACTTATTTATTAGGTTTTACAACTAAATAGGTAACCTAACCATTTACATAAAACCCAATCCAAACCGATTAGGTTAAAACAGAATTTAAATGATTTAAAACCCAAAGATAGAATTCGATTAGATAAAATACACATAGCAAAATCAATTTTATAAAATCATCCCCGAAAATTAGGGTTTTAAAGCCCACGACACAAACTCAAGTAATTCAATTTAATCAATTCAAATTAAAGGTATTAGAAAGCAATTAATACCGTTTCAACTATTTTTATACATTCAATTTTAGAAAACAACAATACAAGTAATCGATTTCATAATTTCACTTGAAATTTAGGGTTTTGGGCCCGAAAATACAATTCTTTAAATTTCTATAAATTTAATCAAATTGAATGTTTAGAAATGTAATCAAACACATTTTATAACATATCAAATAATCAATTACTCAAACCAATAAAAGAAATAAACAATTTAGCACAATTAGGATTTTTGAGCCGGAACGCAAATCCGATCAATTCCTGCCAAAACATATAAATTGACGGTTCGAAAATGTCATTAAACATATTCTAATGTAATTTATATAGTCAATTGAATAAAATAACCCGATTACCCAAATCAATTTAAACCTGCGGGAGTTTTGACTTAAAAATCCAATTCCGATAAATTACGCACAATTTTATCAAATCAACACTTCCCATATAAAATTAAATACATTTTAAACGATATTATAAAATCAAATGAGCGGAACGGCTCAATTATACGACCCAATTTCATTACACCCAAAATTTGACCTAGGAATCAAATTCCGATAAAACCTGCATAAATTTCTCAAATTGACGGTTCCAAAGTGAAATTGGATACATTTTAAAACACTTTGTATAATCAATTTATCAAAAATAGCTAAATCAAACGAATCCGAAAAATTCGGGTATAACCCGGCCAAAAATCCAAATTTTCCAAAGTCCCAACACAACCATACAATTATCCTATCCAAATTAATCTTACAGCACATATATATATAATCAACCAATCAATTTAGCTTTTTATAAGCTAATTCATACCCAATTAATCAAAACAAAGGTTAGGGTTTTTTGGAAATTATACCAAACGAAAAACCGACAAATCGGGGCAAAGGAAGGCCGGGGAAGCTTCGTCGGAGGCCAATGACTGCTCGCCGGTGATCGCCCGAGCTCGCCGATGACCGGATGGTAGCGTGAGCTGTGCGACTCGTTGCTGCTGCGCTCTGCCGCCGCTGCTGCTCTTGCGCGCTGCTGGCGTGGCTGCTGTGCGTGGTTGCTGTGCGCGGCTGCTCGCGGTTGCTGCGGCGGTGGTCGACGGGTGCTGGCGAGGTTGGCCAGAGCGGAGGAGCTGAGGAGAAGGTGGTGGCTGGCTAGGGTTGCGGGACAGGGCAAGGCGTAGGGGGTCAGGGACTGTTAGGGAAAAGAAGAGAAGAGAAAGGAAGAAGGGAAAAGGGAAAAGGAAGAGAGGGAGGGTCGGGGCACCGACGGGTGTTGGTTTTTTTTTTAAATGCACATATAAAATAAAATACTAAATACTAAAAATATTATTTGAAAGAGTTTATCTAAAATTTATTAAACGAAAATTTATTTCGAACGGATCCGAAGACTTAAAATTAATAAAATAGTTATATAAAGAATTTCGGAAATATTTTCGGAAGAATTTACCAACGAACGTAAAACATTTATATTACTTACGGGAAATACATTATAAGAACCCGAAATAATATTTACAAACATATAATTAAATATTTAAGTCAAATTCAAATAAACCAAGACTAATTTAAATAATTTCCGAAATCGGTTTTCCGTAAACCAAAAAGCATAAAACGAAAGAGAATTAATTCCAGAAAGAATTTCATAAATAAACTCCGAAAATCTTTTTAATTTAAAACTTTCCGAAAATATTAACGATTACCGAAAACGAATAAATTTAAAGTCGGAAATATTTTCTACGGATAAAATTATTAAAATAAATTTAACTATTTAAGTAGAAATTCTATAATCTAAATAATATATTTCGTCAACGAAATATAACCTCAAAATACACCGTTAACACATGACAAAGTTATAATCGAAAACAAATCTAAAATATTAAAAATAAAAATATGAGAAACAACGGAAATACATATTTTTAACCGAGAATCGAATTCATAAGAATATAATAAAATCATTGTCGTGAACGAATTTGTCTAGAATGGTTCGCAACGACAATGATTAATTACATTCAATTATGAATTCGAAATCGACGATAAATTCATAAAACGAATTGAAATTAAAATAATTAATTGTTTACATCAAATTACGCTAATAAAATCATTAAGCTTAATAAATCTGGATTTTAAAAATACGGGGTATTACATCGAGCCACCCCGCAGCCCCATCCTTCCTCCTCTCTTCTTTTCTCTCCCTTTTACCCCTTCTCGGCAACCACCCTGTGCAGCCCCCATCTGCCGCCGTTCCGCCGTCAATTCCGCCACCTAAGCCACCATAATAATCCTTGCAACCCCCTCTACCACCTCCAATCCTCATTTGGCCGAAAACATCCTCCGAAAGCCCTCGTTTTTCCCCTCTCTTTCCCTTCCTCACCAACCTGCACCTCGACACCCCACTTCGACCGCCACCTACGCAGCCTTGCTGCCGCCGCCTCCGCCACCATTAGCCACCATCAACCCTTCCCCGACCACCACTTACACCCCCTCTCCACTTCTGCACCATTATCTTGCCCCAAATCCTTCCCCACAATGCCATTTCCTTAGCGCCAAACCACCAACCCGAAAATACCCATTTTCCCTATCTCCACCACCTTCAAGCCCCTCTTTTTATTCTTTCTTTGCATGCAGCTCATGCTGCATGAGTAGTATGAGCTGCTGCCTTCTTTTATTAATTTGAATATTAATTTTAAGGTATAATTATATTTTAAGTTAATTATTCTATTAATTGTTATAAAGCCTTATGTCTTGATTTTTATGATTTCTAACATAAGAAACCTTGATATTATTCTTTTTAGGTGTTGGTTTTGATAATCCAATCTTAAACCTTAAACCGGAATACCGGTAAGGTTTGTTTTTGGCGAAAACCGAGGTAACCGTTAAATCCAGCTTAAATGCATGGATTAATGCATGTTAGCACATTAGGCATTTTTAATGTGTATTATACTTGATATAGGTTGTTTAGTATTTAATATGTGGCGCTTGTGTTGATTGATGAAAAGGAAGCATGATAGATTGTTTTTATGTATGGAAATATTAATAAGGCAATGATTTGGTTGTTAAGGAAAATGTTATGTATTATCCATGTTGTTTTATGCTGTTGTAATATTTAATATATATTTAATATTTTGTGAGCCTTAGGGGATTTTATTAATGTATATTGTACAAGAATATGGCCTAATTTATATATGGGTTTTAATGAGTATTGTATTAACCTTGAAAGTTGTGGATGATGCATTAATATTGATATTTTATGTAGTAATAATAATAATTTAATAAGTGGTGTGCTAAGGGGTATTATTGTAATTTTGGAGGCAAGGGTAATATGATAAATTTGTTGATAAAAGGAGAAAATGGTAATTTTGGAAGTAAGGGGGCAAAGTTGTAATTTTCTGAATAAAGGGTAAAATAGTAATTTGGTAATTTTGTAATAAAAGGAGCAATTTGGTAATCTTGTAATAAAAGTGGCAGTTTGGTAAATTGTAATAAAAGGACAATTTGGTAATGTTGTAATAAAAGGGTAAAATTGTAATTTTATAATTAAAGGGTAAAATAGTAATTTTGTGATTTACGGGCAGAATGGTAATTTGGAAATTTAAAAGAGGTAGGATAGTAATTTCATAATTAAGGATAAATGTAAATTTTATAAGTAAAAGGGCGATGTGGTAATTTTTAGGAGTCATGGGGTAAAATGGTAAATTTGAAGGTGAAAGGATAAAACGGTAATTTGCAAATCAAGGGGGTAAAAGTGGAAATTGAAAAGGAGTAAATTGGTAATTATAATAATTGAGAAGGGTAAATATAATAATTTAAATAACTAAAGGGTAATTTGATAATTTAATAATGGAGAAGGGTAAAATGGTAAATATGATAAATGTGAGGGGTAATTTGGTAATTTAACCAACTAGAGGGTATTTTGGTAATTTTAATAATGGAGTAGGGTAGTTTGGTGATTATGATCATATAAAAGGGCAATTGGATAATTTAACCAACCAAAGGGTAATTTGGTAATTCTAACAATAAGGAAAGGTAGTTTGGAAATTGATAATAAAGGACGGTAATTTGGTAGTTAACTAAATAAAGGGTTAATTTGGTAATAAGGATAAGGAGAAAGGGTAATTTGGTAACTTGACCAACTCAAGGATAATTTAATAATTATAATAAAGGAAAGAGGGCAAAGTGTTAATCTAACCAATTAAATGGAAAGTATATTAAGTGTAATAATTATTAAGGGAGATTAGTGACCTAATAAATATGAGTAATAACTTGGTAACCTAAATCGAATAAGAGGTAACTTGGTAATTTGTAACAAGGAGGGTAATATGGTAATTTTTCAAGTAAGGAAGGGATGGCTTAATAACTTTTATAAGTAAGGGGTAAATGAGTAGTTTGTATCTAATATATCGTTGTGATTGTGGAATTCGTAATATGACTCTAATAACGCTGATTAACGAGGTAAGAATATTTGATAATTAGTAAGTATCACGAGAACGAGTTCTAATTCAAAATTAGATGAGTTCAGGGTGGCCTTAATGATTCTTTCATGTTACCTTGGATAACCATTTGAATAAGAAATGTTTAATGATATCCGAACAATTAAAAGTGGATAATTATCTGATTGTTGTGCTTTTGTGATCACCATTAATTAAGACACTAATACTTAAAGCGAAAGACCTCGAGATCGGGAATGGTGGCTCTTTAGGGGTCGCTACCCTAAAGACGTGGTTTAGCCCACGATTATTTGGTATTCGCTGGTGTGCCTTTGTGCCCCAGCCAGGCCCTATATCTACTCTATCTAGCTCTACGGACCTAGTTAGGGGGTATGCATACTTAAGGATTAGGTGTCCTTGTCAGTAGGGTACTGAGTTAGCTTTATGCACCAGTACGACCAGGGTACCTTTGCGTCCCTGGGTTACTAGTTGAAGGGTACTGAGTTGCTTTTACGCACCAGTGCGACCGGTGTACCTTTGTGTCCCGAGTTCTTGATCTCCCTATCGAGGCAAATAAATGGAATTGTTGTGTTGAATAAAAAGAGAAAAATACTAATTGTTAAAGTGAAAGATTAACGAGCCGGGACCAGTTGATTTATACGATGAGTACCGATCCACCGGAAATAATAGTGGCCTAGGATGTTTTGCCCTGGTTGATGTTCATGAGCATTGATCCACCAGATATAATGGTGGCCTAGGATGTTTTTACCCTGGATGATATATATATATATATATATGTATGTATGTATTCCGACCCACCGGCCAGAATAGTGGAGGTCCCGAGCTCAATAAAATTTATTTTGGATGTGAATGAGTTATGGAAAAATACTAGTCATTGAGACGATTGATCAATGGCCTCAAGGCCCGAAAAATATATCGATTACTCATCATGGCCTATTGATATTGGTTGACTGGTTAAACAAATATATGAAAGTAAATGTTACGTATACGCTATTAATGTATGATTGAATTATTGGATATACAAATAAATGGATCCGAATATCATGTTTATACCTATGGTTATATTTGAATGTAGTAGTATCATGTGTAACATTGTGTGCCTGTATTTTAAGTGCGTTTTTAAAGGGTTACTCAGTACCGTAGTACTGAAGGGTTCCCTTCGTGGGGCCCCTGCCTATTCAATGGGCAGTACCCCTTGCAGGTTATATTCAGGTGCTATTCAAGTGGGCTCTTGGGAATGAGCGTAAGGTACTGTCCGGAAATTGTAGGGTTTTACTTGTCTCTTTTAAATTCGATGTATTTGTTATTTTGTAACCACCGGTGTTGAATATTCCTCTTATAAAGTGATTACTGCGCTTCTCTGATTCTTAAGTGTTTAAGTTTCTCGTAAAATAATATTTTACTCTTTTAGCCTGAGCACTTGGTACTGGAACGGTATGAGTGAACCTGTCTGGTACTAAGTGTGGCGGTAATACTCCCAAAGTTCACTGATTATTAATTGCTTCCGCAAAGTTTCTTTTAATTAAACGAAATTTTTCAGTAGTGAATTTTGGGGGTGTTACAGTAATATCCTCCACACTATATCTCTTCCACCATAACTCCCCCTCCAACATGTTTCCCTCCCCATGTTTTGCTCTATTTTACCTTTTATGCTAGCCTCCATCCTCTCCATTTTGTGTTGTGTATCAACCCCCAAGTAGCCTACATTCCTTTCTCCTTCCTCCCAAACTCTCTCAAGTAAAAGAAGCCTGTCAATCACCATCTTTGCCCATTTCATTTCCAACATTTTTCTTTACAGTATGCACCATCACTGGTACCCTCCCCTAGTTTCATCCACTTCCACCAATCCCTCACCATCACCTTCAGCTAAGTGCACGGGTCCCCTCCCCTTTGCTTGGGCCACTTCCACCAAACCTCCCCTCCTTTTTGCACCCTCTACCACCAAAGCCCTTACCCAAGATGTACACAAACACGCCGATTACCCCTTTCTCCTTTGGCCAAAACTACTAACCCTCCTCACCTTATTACATCCATATCCATCACAGTGACCCCCTATACCAGTCAATCCTACCAATCACACCCCCTAGCAAAGGCCAAAGGTGTCGTTGCTTACCTCCTCTCTTCGACTCCTTCCACTAGTTGCCTTCTCCCTTGGTTGTGAGCGGTGTTGTTGTGTTATTATTCTTTGTTTGGCCAATTAGTTGTTCTTTGAGTTGGTTTAGTTCATTTTAGTTTATTACTATTTTATATTAAATGCTAATACATGTGTTATTTGGTGTTAATTTCTTAGGTAATTCTTGAGGATCTTGGAGAATATGGCTTTTGTACTTTTTTGTGTAACATTGGATTTAGGTAAATCCAATCACTCATAAGAAGTTAGAAATTATGTGCTATCAAGTTAGGATTATTTATAGTTAGAATCATGCTAGGGTTTTATATCTTTCAAGTATTATGACATGCAAGATAAAATGCAAACATGTTAAATAAATGGTACATATGATTATTGTTAAGTTATACACTTGAGTAATGTGTTAAATGGTTTACATATGTATGTCTAGGGTTTTGGTAAGCAACCTCATAACATCATGTTATAAATTCCATGATAAATATCTCATGATTAATATTGCATGGTAGCTAGGCTTGTTATAAATAGTATAAAACATGCACGAATAATTAGGGTTAGAATATGATAATGGTTATTTGCATGTTCTAGGGTTAGAACTATTTTTTTACATGCACAATGATGTTAATTACTCCTATTAAATGTTGTATCATATTATGGAATATATGTACATACTTCATGGAATTGGATGCAACTTACTAAATGTAAGAAAAGTAGAAAATATAGTCGATCGCTAAATTATAAAGATTACCTATATGTTAAAAAAATGTAAATTATTGGCTTTTAACCTTTTTCATGACAAATTTCTCGTATTAGTGATGTTAGGTACGAAACTTGATAAAACGACAGAGTTCGGGTCTTAGGGGCATTTTGGTAATTTTGACCCAATGCATATTTTGTGAATAATTGAATATTAGGATGGCTATAGACTTTTAATAGGTTCACCTTAGTGCTGACTTGGCTTGACATAGACCGATGACCTTAGGGTTAACCTTAATAATTGGTAATAAAAAGGGATTTTGGTTAAGTATGGAAATGAAAACTGTTATGTAGTATGTGATATTTGTGATCACCTCATATAATATTAATACTTAAAATGAAAGTCCTAGATTTGGAAATAATTACTCTCTAGGATTATATATCCTAGAGATGTGGTGTAGCCCTCATTGTTTTTGGTTCTCTAGTGTGCCGCTATGCCCCATTAAAGCCTTAGTTTATTCTATAGATGACTTATAGGCCCTATATGGGGTATTGATACTTAAGAATTAGGTGATCGAAGTTGAAAGATACTGAGTTGGCTTTGTGTGCTAATATGACCGGGCGTACCATTATTTTCCTTAGTTCTCAATTAAGGGTATTATGTTGCCTTTATGTACCAATATGACTAGGTGCACCTTAGTGTCCCTAGGTTGATTATATCCCCTAAAGTAATTAAAAATTGAAGTAACTATTGTGTAAAAATATAAAAAGAAATTGAATTGGATTTGTTGGTTTAGTATTTACCTTAGTGTTTTAGCTTTTATAGTTGGTGTTGCTTTGGATTGTGGGTTTAGTAGTTTCCTAGTTTCCTCATTGTCCTACCTTAATGTTTGGATTGATTTAATTGGTTAGATATGGTTAATGTGTAAATCGTGATGATGTGAATTGACTTTGTTTCATCGAGTGCCGAGTATGAGACTGTGATATTGTATACATCACCCTATAATTATCACCCATTATTATGGCTTTTGCTTGATTGTGATTTTTGGATTATTGTGTGGTTATGTGCAATATGGGTATGCTACCTCTAGTGAGATATTATAATTTATTTAGTGTGAGAAAATCATACTGACACTACTTTTGCAGATTATTATGTGAAATGCATGGAGTGGGTTGAGGCTTGTGATTAGTGAGTTACTCACATGAAGATTTTTTCAACGGGTGAGTTACCTATTTGGTAGGAAGCCTGACAGGTGAACTACCCATTGGTAGTTATGACTAATCGGTGAACCACCCACCAATGCCACTATTTCGCTCTTGATTTCCATTGATATTATTCGAAGTTTAAATTTTAATCCAAAATTACAATGAATTTACTAATCTAAGTTCAATTTATATATACAAATTCTAATTTCAGTCAAATAACAATTGAATATAATAATTAAATCTTGCATTTAAAGCTACTTCAAAATCATAAAAAATAATAAAAGGGACGAAATCTTACATACATTTAGATAGAGAATATACTGGAACATTGATTAAAATTTAATTTCTTGAATTGATCAAATGTTTAAAAATAATTAAGTGATTGTGTAAGAAGTTAAAATGAGAGAAAAGAGAAAGAAAAAAAAAACTATTAAAGAGGTAGGAGTGATGAAGAAATAAATAGGTAAAATTAAAAAGGATAATAAATGTGGGAGGCATAAGGAAAGGTAGGGAGATGGTGAGAGGGAGGATGTTCTTTCCCAAAATGTTTTGAGCTGGGGTGTTGCGAGAATCGAACTCACGACCTCTCGCACCCGAAGCGAGAATCATACCACTAGACCAAACACCCGCCCTGACCTGTATGATCTGTATAAATAAAATGATTATCAATAATTTCTTTTGAGTTTTCTATTTGGTGCCGGGCGTGGAATCCAAATTGAGGTACGTGGGTATGCCAGAAAGAGTAATGGCTGCGGCACCTCATCTTCTCCAAAATCTCTTCCGCCCTACACCTCCATTCTCTCCACCCTCAGCCACCTTCTTGCTTTCTCCAATCTCCATCCTCCAACTCAATCCCCTTTCGCATACCACCACATCCACCTTCTGTATCCGCTCCCAACACAAACAACGCTATGCATACCCTCCTTCTCACCTCTCCTTTGAAAGCCCTCGCTTCACTTCCGCCTCCCTCCACGTGTTCGCTTTAGCTCTACACGCATTGCCTGCAACCTTATCCGAGAAAAATCCCCAAATTAGCGAATCTGGTGCAGGAACAGGAGTTAATGATAGCGAGGGGGAACCCGAAGATGACGAATCGGAAGAACTGGAAAGCGAAATTGAAGCTAAGGTCGTTTCATTGCCGGAGAGAAGTGTACCTAACCTGACGGTGAAGGAGAAGAAGGAGCTAGCTTCTTATGCTCATAGTCTTGGCGATAAACTCAAGTCTCAACAAGTGGGGAAATCCGGTGTCACTGAAAATGTTGTTATGGCATTGGGTGAAACCCTAGAGAGAAATGAGCTCCTCAAGGTAATTCGTTTTGGCTTCTTTTCTGAGCTTAGTTGTTATTTTGTTCTGTAAACTTCGGATGAAATTGGATGTTGATTGCTTATCGGCGAGGTCTGATTGTAGTTGTAGACTCCTTTAAAGTGCGGACTATGGATTGGCTAGCTATCCTTTCGTTTTGGGAATGAAAGATTCTAAAAATTTACGCCTACGGACATGATAATCTGATAATGCTTTACTTTCTACTACTTTTTGAAAACACAGCTCAAGATTCACAAAAGCTGCCCGGGGGTGATGGAGGACGTGGTGAATCTGCTGGAACGAACAACTGGGTCTGCGGCTGTTTCCCAGATTGGTCGAACAGTGATATTCTATAGACCTAGCATGAAGAAAATGAAAGTAGAGGAAAAGATGAGACAAGCTCGTAGAGTTTTTATGCAGCGGAGCGAGCGGACTTCAACACCCGCCTTCTTGGTAAAGTGGAGATATGAGATTTATTTGGTTAGGTTTTGATTCTCTCTTCTTTTGTGGATCTGCCATTGCTTGCCGTTACCTGACATTGAAATGAATGATGCAGGGAAGAGGACCAGCCCTGGGAAGGTCTGGACGTGGACGCCGTGGGGGTAGGCCAGGTGATAGCAGCAGAGCTAATGAGCTCTCGTAACGACGGTAATAACGGCTTTGCTATTTGGGGGGGAAATGTTGTTGGTTATGAAGCTGCTTCTGATCTTCTTGTTGGTAACATAGATGATAGAACTCCGAAGCTTGGTGCCTTGGTTTGCTTAGGATTTCATGGATCTGCATGCACGATCCTTGGTTGAGGTCGAGACCTAGCAAGAGATTTGCATGTTTGGATATAGTGCAGTCCAGTCACCGACTCACTAGTGTGAATCCGAGCTCTCAATGGGATTTACCATGATGGTTGATGTTGGGGCTGCCGTGGATTATGTTTTATCACAAATGAGATTTTATTTCTACATGTTTTTTTTGGGGGGGGGGGGGGGGGGTAGGTAATGAAATTTTTGATTGCTTCCAAAAGAGTTGATTTCATGATTTTCATCAAATAGTCACCGGTAGCACTGCGGTGCATTCCCCCCCCCCCCCCCCCCGGAACTAATCTGTCAAAGTATTTAGGTTTGGTTTGGTGGAGAATTATACAAATAAGGAAATTTTGAAAATAGGAATTTTGAAAGTTATACTTTTAAAATTTAACAGTTACAAAATCGTAACAAATGTAAATAGAAATTTTAAATAATTTTCTTATTTGGATATTTTTACACATGAGATTTAGATAAAATATTTGTAATATTTGTTTCTAGCCATGAGATTATACAAACATATTAAAACATTTATTTGGTGAAATTTTAAAATAAATTTTAGGATACCAAAGCAAAGTAATTAGATTAAATAATTTTATTAAATTATCTTTTGAAATGAAATTGCTTCCATTAATATTTCATCTAAAGGAGGCTTTACAATTTTGTAGAAAAACTACTCTAATCACAATACTTGTTGAGTAGTAAGATGACGTTGCTCCAAAATTCGCGAGTTCCTCTCCCTCTGAACATAGTATATCAAATGTCGATGTAGCTATGGCGAGCTTCACGAATAAGGGTGATTATGAAACGATTTAAATCGCAAATTAAACTAAAAAAAGCCGTAAATTTTTGTGGTTTAGTTTATGGTTAAAAAACTTACAATTTAGTTTATAATTATTGAAAATGTTTTAGTTATGGTTTGAGAAATTAAATTACTATTTATAAACTGTAAATTATGTATGTGCGCGCCCACGTGTATGTGTATGTATAGAATATTCTTGCGTAGTTCTAGTCAGTAGTCAAGTATATATATTCATAATAAATACTTTGTTATAAAGAGATTTTGCTCTTATATCTTTAAAAGCATTCATGTTATATATATATATATATATATATATATATATATATATATATGTATGTATGTATGTATGTATTGTCATCTTTACACTTACAATAGTTAGAGAGTTGCCTAAAAAATTTGTATAATTTGTGCATCATTTGAACAGTATCTATTCTATTTTTATTGCAATTGAAAATATGAATTATAAAAGATATTTATGTATGTACAAATATATCGACATAAGTACATATTACTTTAAATTTTATTGTAAAAATGATATTTCTTGATTACAGTATAACATTCATATTCATTAGTTCTAATTTAGTAAGAATTTTAAAGCAACTTTAAGTTAAGGAAATATATATATTTGACATTTAATATGTATAAACTGTAAATGAATCGTACTAGATTGTAAACCACTAATATAGTTTGATTTGGGTGTAATATCCTAATTTTTAGGACTTAAAAAATTTGTTCACAGAATTAATTTATGGAAGCTAAAACAGGAAAAAAAAACATAGAGTGTTATCTTCAAGTGCGAAGGCTAAAACGTCGCTCCACTTATTTAATCACATAATTGTTAGAAGCAAAATAGAGATTTAAAAGCAGTTTAATATCATTCTAATAAAACAAACAGTCATCAGTTACAGAAATTTCAAAGATAGAAAATACATAAGGACACTAAATAGTTGTAACTTTCAACCCACAACCATAGCCTTCAAATGGTCTCATAAGCTAACCTGTAATGTCACCACGCCCCATTGAACAAATGGAGACTTATGAAGTAGAGTTCATCTATACAACGATACTTAGTAATTTATTGTACAAAACTAATATGAAAATCTCGTATGGAACACATAGAAGGCATCACAACAAGACATGGTATAAAATATTAAAATATACAAGCAATAAACAAAATATGATGATCATGTCATATAAACAACTATCACCAAGGTCACATACGTATTATGCCCATTCATTTATAGCATAATAAAACTTACCTACCAAGTATCTAAGGGATACTTTATGAAGTAATGATTAGAACAAATCTCAACCCAGTATCCATAACATTCACAATGTATCTCATATATCAACATCAATATCAATTAATTCCATAACATTCACAATGTATATCATATATCACTTCACCCTATACAACACATCATAGGAGACAAAATCATGTAACTGGTCCTCAATGACCTACACAAAAGTATCAAGGTTGTCTTCTCTTGGAAATGAGCAACACCTATAAAAATGATGGTTAATGTGTTACGTACTAAGTAAGGTGACAATACTACCAAGTTAGAGATATAGTTAAATATATGCATTCGCAGTAGAGAATAAGCATACATACAACACATAAAATATTGCAAGGTAAGTACTGATCCAAGACTCTTATTAGATATAACCATTTTCATTATCTTATTTACGTTGAGTTCAGGGACTCCACTATTATTAAATTTGTGGAACGATATGAAACACCTATCAAAAACAACACACTTGAGCCACTATTATCATCCGATAAAATAGACCCAACACCTCTTGGGAAAAAATGCTCCTAAGACACTATTTTTAAACCAATGGAACGATCTAAAACACCTCTCAAGGATAACACTCTTGAGTCACTATTATCGTTTAGTGGAACGGACCCAACACCTTGGTCCTAACTCAAGTACTCTTCCACTTTAATTAATTGATATCTTATCCATTATGTTTCTCATTTCAAATCTTATCATCTTTTATGTTGAGGTTAGGGCTCCACTATTCTTAATACAGTGGAACGGACTGATGCACCTCTTAGGGCAAAATGCTCTTGAGCCCCTATTATTGTCTGATGGAATTGACCCATGAAACACCTCAGCCTGACTTACATGGTCTTTCACTTCAAGTGATTAATGTCTAATTCATTATTTATTTGAAGAGAAAATAACATATTCAAATAAAATAAGACGCATCATAAGATCATAGTTCTTTCTCTAGGATTAAGACCCTTATTTTCGCACAAAAATCCTAATTTCACATTTGTGTCATAACTCATCTTCAATTAATCTTTTATCCACCAAACTTAGTACCTTTCCCCCCAAATATCATTATTATTAATGTAATTGAATTTCAAGGCCTAACTATAGGTATTTCACATGCGATAATAACCCTATGTCAAAAGTTATTCTTCTTAGGGCTTATAAATCCTAATTTCACAAATCCATCATAACTTAGTACCTTTTACCCAAATATCATTATTATTAATATAATTGAATTTCAAGGCCTAAATCTAGGTTATTTCACTTACGATAATAACCCTATATTAAAAGTTACTATTCTCGGGGCTTATAAATCCTAATATCACACATCCATCATAACTTTTCCTATTGGGCTCCAACAATCACCTGATTCAATATACATCCCTAAAAAACTAATATTAACAAAAAATATTTGGGTTTTGTTCTCAAAATGTACCGTTTCACTCATGTGATAATAGCCTTCTAGTTTTAGGGTTACCATTTCCAAATTAAGCCATTTTCATACTTTAAAATCTTAGACCATTCACAACTACTCTAAATACTCCATATAATTTCCTTAGCATATTTAAATAATATAGCACATTAAAATACCATGATTCCCATATTAAATCTATATTGACCAAAATAACCTTACCAATAACATGAGTCTTATTTCATGCAGATCTTACATATGACGGTAACATTATTTCCAAATTCACCAATTATCTCCATATGCCCTATTATACTCATTTCACACTCATCATGCCTTCATAAACCCATACAACAACTGTATATCATATCAATGGTTTTTTCACATAGAATAATGATATCGCATATTCTCCACTGACTTATTTTCTATTATATAATATCAACTTCATGTCATAGCAATTACAATCATACATTTAATCACATGATAATAATAATATGGTATAACAAAAAAACATTCCTAACACTTATCAACCAGAAATCCTAGACTATGACAAGTATCTTTACAAAAATGACTTTGGTCTCTAAGCACGCAATCTTATTCTGCTTCTTTTAGAACATCAGAAAAATCACCTAAGAAGTCATACTAAAACACCATAAGGATTAAATTACCTAATTACAGAGGTATTAAGTTAATGGAAGGGCAAATTAACAAAGGAAAACCGAAACAAACCAAATAAGTGTTTCACAAAAAAACTTGCGCAACCAAGAGAGGAGAAATGATAAGGTGTGGAGAGAATAGGTGGTAGTAATGGCACAAATTGTCATTTCTAGGTGGTTTGCTTTGGTAGGGGAGGCCAAACAAGGGGTGGAATAGGTGGGAATGGCCGAAGGTGAAGTGTGTGTACTAGTGGAAGTAGCCAAAGGTAGAGGGTGGTGTTCAGTTGTTGTGGCTACAACTAAGGAAACGAAAGGAAGGAGGAGTTTTAGTGTGGTTGGTCAAAGAGTAATGATGTGGTACGGTGATTGTTTCTAAATAGCAATGGTGTGGTGTGGTGGTGGTTGTCACAACCAAGAGGAAAGAAAAAAAGGAAAGGGGGTTGTAATGTTTTTGGCCAAAAGGTGATGGTATGGTGCAATTGTTGTTGCTGCAATGAAGGGAAGAAAATGAAGAGGGGATTTGTGGTGTATTTGGTTGGTGAATGAGGGTAGGAACGATGGATTTGACTGATGTTATAGGTAAGGAAAAGGAAAAGGTGACCAAAGGTGGTGGACGTGCTTCAGTTGGACTTTTTGGTGGTGGGTTTTTGAGGTTGTTTTGGCCATGGAAAGGAGGAGAAAAAGCTATATTAGTGGTGATGTTTAAAAGGAAAAGTGGAGGTAGAAGGATAAGGAGTGGATTTGTGCATGCGATACACACACACACACACAGAAATAGAGGTTGCGTGCATGAAGAGAGGGAGAAGGGAAAGTGAAGTGATTGGGCATGTTTGTCTATGCAACCCATCAAGCAAAAATGAGAGTTGATGGGTGATGGTGATGGTAGTGTGCAATCATGGGATGGGATCATGACAGGGAGATTTGGTCAAGGGAAAATGAAGAGGTTCACACAAGCCTAGGGAGAAGAAAGAAAAAGAAGCTGGAAAGATGGGGGAAGAAAAAGAAAAAGGAAAGGAAAAGAAGAGAAAAGGGAAAGGAAAAAGAAAAGAAATTAGTTTTGGTTTTAAAATTTAGAATTAGGTTAAGATAATTTAGGTTAGGGTAAAATAAAAATACAAAATTTCTTAAGATTAAAATTATGTTACGATATTAATTATTTGTGATTAGGGTTAGCAAAAATTTATTACAGTAACTACTCCTAAAGAACTACCATTCCCAATCTCAATATCTTTCCCTTTAAATATTATTATTTTATTAATGAGACTACGAAATCACATAATACATAAATAGACACAATTTGAAGACTTAACCATTTTTACTTACTACCAATTATTCAAGACATCCATAAACATGGTCAACATTAAAAATCTACAAAGATCATCTTGGGTTCAATTACTCACATTAGAAACATTATGTCAAAATGACCAAATTGCCCCTGAGACCATAATTACCACATTATTATCCACTTTAAATACTAATTTCATTTATATTTAATAATTTATCATGAAAAGACTAAACTATAATACTTAAAATGCATAACATGTAAATAATTATCAGACCTAACAAATGATCATCTTGCCCTTACATATGATTTAGCACGTAAAATCCTAACATGTGATCTAAAACATAAACTAATATAATTTCATGCTTAACATTAAATAATAAATATTAGGCATGCTTACTAGATTAAATAACATAATACAATTAAAAAGACTAAAATACCCCTAGGGCATACAATAATAATAATCATACTAAAAATATGCATAGGCCTGTTCAACCTATCATATTACACATACATATCCTATATAATTTATTTCCAACAATAAACCCATTTTAAAATACTTTCGTACACATAATACTTTACACAAGTTAGCATGCTCTATTTTACCGAATTCTACAATAATATTATTAGGTAGATAATTACAATGTAATGAAAAAGCTTAATAAAAAGTATACATCAAAATCCTAATATCATATCATGAGACATCTAACATTTTAGTACAGTATAGGGATTATATACTTTTCAATAAAAATATAAGATATGAGAAACTTAATAAAATTTATTGGACTGCACTAATCAACCTCTTTTACTTAAAACTAAAACCAACATTAATTATATTAATATCTAACTCATAAAATATCAATTTTTATTCATATATTTGGTAAGGAAAATTACAAAAATACCCTTAAGTTTGCAATAGGAGAACACGAAAGAAAGAGCAAAGTCATGCTACATGGGTTGCCATTACGAGTCATGCATGCGAGAAGAGGTGGCTAGTGGAGAAGATGGGGGACTTTGGTTTTGACGTAGCTAGGCAAGGAGAACACAAGGAGGGTGGTGGTTGCTGGCTCGAGGGTGTAGGGAAGGTGATGATGGTGGGGATGGTGATAGTGTCGATGACTGAACTAGGGGCAAGGCTAGAATGGAGAGTTAGCGATGGGGTTGTGTTGTGGTGGAGTTAATGTAGCTAGAGGTAGGTTGTGTGGGTCTTACGCTGCAGGGGAGGTGGCACTATAGGACTTCAAGGTAGGATGGAGTTAGGTGATGTTTGAGGGTTGTGGATGTGTAAACGTGCGACTTTAAGGGAGGAAGTAGCATGGGGAGGTGACACAACTATATAAGGGCTACGATGGGGGTTAATGTAGTAGGGGAGATAAGGGTGGTGGTTTTCTGAATAGAGATGGTGGTGAAGGTTGACAATGGAGAAGAGTGGTGAAAGCGATGGAGCAAATGGCTGCTGGTGGTAGTGCAATGGAGCATGTAGATATGGATAGTGGCTAGTTCAAGGCTTCAACATAAGGATTTGGGGTTGGTGTGAGCTAAATGGCACAGTTGGGAAGGGGTCATGAAAGAAAGGGCAAGGTTGTGTGATGCACACAACCAAAAATAGAGCAGGAGGAATAAGATGGGGAAGGAAAGGAGATGGGTTAATTGAGAAGGGCATAAGAAGAAGAGGAAGGAAGGAAGGAAGGGAGTAGGAGATCGGGTGGTGATGGTGGATGGTGAATGGTGGTGTTGTCATCTGAGTGGCATGACTGGGGTCGAGGAACCAGCTTAGGGTAGTTGGAGAAGGAATAAAGAGGAGGACGAAGAAGAATAAATGAAGGGAGAATAGGGGTATATATATATATACAAGCAAACGATTGAGGGGTGTAGAGCGACGCAGGCCGGAAGTGATGGTCGGGTGGTGATGGTGGATGGTGAATGGTGGTGTTGTCATCTGAGTGGCATGACTGGGATCGAGGAACCATCTTAGGGTAGTTGGAGAAGGAATAAAGAGGAGCACAAAGAAGAATAAATGAAGGGAGCATAGGGGTATATATATATATATATATATACAAGTCTAATCAGGGACTTGGGGTGAAAAATAGTACATAGGTTGGTATAAGGGTATATCGGGGACCTGATTAGGGTTAGGGGAGGAAACCCTAATCTGAGGGGAAATGTGAAAGTAAAAAATAATTGAGGAAGAGTGGAGTATGGGATAAGAGTGGAAATTTATCATATGAGGGATGAGTATGGGTGCCATAGGAAAGAAGAGATGTTAGGTAAAAAATAGAGAGGTAACTTGTGGGGGAAGAAAGGTATTAGGGTTTGGAGTGGCCAAATAGGGTTTCTCGGTCATATGTGTAATTGGTGAGTAAAATGATATGATTTAGGTTGAATCTAAATGAGATGAAGTGTTGGGGTATATAAAAGAAATAATGGTAGTGTAAGTCAAAGGAAGGTTAGGCCATATAAGTCCGATTAGGGTTTCAAGGGAAAACCCTAGAGAGTGGTAGTAAGTGGGTTTAGATCTCATAAGGTGATGGGCCTTAACCCACACCCTTAGGAGTTGGGTTTTCGTTATGAGCAAATGGAAGGAGGAATGGATATTGGGGTGTGATAGGAGGCGCAGAAGTCTCAAGATATGGAACAGGCCCTCTTGGGAGGATAAAAGCAGAATGTTGGTGACATGCATATCAAGGGTGAAATATTTATTGAATAAGCCATGAATAAGATACTAACCATTTAAAGAGAAAGATTGTTGAGTCGGGCCCAGACTGGTCCACCAGCGAATAATAGTGGCCGGGAGCCGGGTGCCCTGAAGACCGGTCCACCGGCGAATAATGGTGGCCAGGAGTGTTTTGCCCTGTATGTTTTTCGGTCCACCGGCTATAATAGTGGGGGATCATGTGCTCAACAAACCGAACATAATGATGATAAGACATGGAAAAGACACTAAGTAATTACAGTGAAACACCCTGTGAGTCGGGGCTAGACCGGTCCACCGGCGAATAATAGTGGCCAGGAGCATTCTGCCTTAGAGACCGGTCCACTAGCAATAATAGTAGTCAGGAGTGTTCTGTCATGTATGTATTCTGGTCCATTGGCTATAATAGTGGAGTTCCCACACTCGCATGGATTGATAAAGAGTATGTGTGAAATGAGTATGCTGAATATCGATCTAAAGAATAAGTTATCTGGATTGTAATCTAGCCTTCATTATCTGTATTGATTGTATGTTGTCTATATGATCATGCTTGTGTTATATGCCTTATATGTTTTGCCTTAGCTGCATGGTTACCTTACTCAATAAGTAGCGTACTGATCACCCATTTCATGTGTATTGTTCATTCCCACAATAGAGGGCCCACCTGAGTTTGTGCAGGTAGGAGATGATATCTTTTGTTGCCTACGACACTTACGAGGCATCAGGTGGGGCTGAGAGCTGAGTCTGGACTTGGCTTGGGGATTGAGAGCGATCTGGCCGGATTCTATCTTTCATTTTATTTTACCCTATATTGTTTTATTTTAGTTTTGTTCTATTGTACAGTATTTTATGTCTTTGGAAGCTTTAATTACCTAATCCTTAGATTGTAACTCTTTTAACCACACTCTGATTTCTATATGATGAACGATTCAGCTCTTTTATGAATTCTTGTTTTAAGTATTGACTTGTGTTTGATGATAATCCTCTTCAGCCTTAGCACTTAGTACTGGAACGGTAGGAGTGAACTGGTTCGGTACTAAGTGTGGCGGTAATATCCCTAAAATTCACAGTTTTGTTATTTCACTTTTGTCAAACCTTTTCATTAAACAAAATTTTTTAATAGTGAATTTTGGGGGTGTTACATTGGGTCATTAGGAAAATGGTTAGATTTGGTTTGAGACCAAAAGTAGATCAAACTATATCTTGCTCAACCTTACTCAAAACCATTCTCTCGAGGTCTCCTCTTTTGAGAAATCCAACATAATTCTTCTTGCCATAAGCCAAGTTTGTGACTAAGGCTAAGATCATCCAAGACGTGATGCCAAATTTTCCTTGCATGGGGCTAGTGAAAGATCAAATGAACAACATACTTGTCCTTGAAAATTAGGACACATGTTGTCTTCTAAGTAATTAAGGATCTATTTATAGCTTGACTTGTACATAATATAAGAAAAAATAGATACATGGATCCACTACGATGTATGACTTTCTTCGATAAGACAAATATTTGGCTCCAAAAAGCTTCAAGGTTGTATAACACTAACTTGGTGAGTTGTAGTCCGCCTCAGTAGCTTAAAAGATTTATAATCCATAGTGTTAACTTCTAATTCAACTTATTATTCAACAGGGAATATTACTTGGATATTAGTTGTAACACCCTAAAATTTACTACTTTTTTTTAAAGCGGAAGAATTTAAAATTTAAAAACCTATGAATTCTGGGGATGTTACTGCCACACTTAGTACCAAACCAGTTCTCTCCGACCGTTTCAGTATCAAGTGATAAGGCTAAAAAAAGATTAACGTTAAACTTAAACCAAAATCTTATGAAAGAACTAGAAAGATCATGACACCAAAGATCAGAGTACGCATAAAGAATTGTAATTCATTTCCAAAAGAGAAATAAGCTTACAACCGATAAAAGGTTCATTCAAAATACACAATACAAGTAATAAATCATAAGAGGGTAATTCTGATACAAAAGAAATAGCAGAAGAAGATAAAGCAACAAGAAGAGTAAATCCGGCCACACTACTCTTGAACTTGGAGCTAAAAATGCTCAACACACAGCTCTGCCTGATGTCTCGCCCACCTGCACAAAGTCAAAAGGGCCTACTACTCATGGGAATGAGCAGCACCCATGAAAAGGGTGATCAGTACACTACGTACTGAGCAAGGTAACCGTGCACTAAGGCCAACACAAAAATCACATAAACTATGCAAATGAATAAAAGAACATAAAGACCATCATGATAACATAATATCGAACAATCATTCGGGTAGATACATAAAGACCCATTTATAGTCCGGGTTAATTATTTAATTAATCTCTGATCAAAACTCATTTCACACCATACTTTTTATCAAATCCATGTGAGTACGGGAACCCCACTATTATAGCCGGTGGACCGAATACATACAGGGCACATAGCTCCTGACCACTATTATAGCCGGTGAACGGAAAACACTAGGCATAAAGCTCCTGACCACTATTATCATTGGTGGACCAGAAACACACAGGGTATAAAGCTCCTGACCACTATTATTCGCCGATGGATCGATTTGTCGCCTTTCTCGCACGGTGTTCCACTGTAAGTAATTACTGTCTTTCCCATGTCTTAGTACAAATATGTTCAGTTTTGTTTAGCACATAATCCCCCACTATTATAGCCGGTGGACTGAAAATACACAGGTACAAAGCCTGACCACTATTATTACCGGTGGATCGATCACATATAGGATATTATGCCTTAACCACTATTATTCGCTGGTGGATCGGTCTGGGCCCGACTCAACATTCTTCCACTTTAAATGATTAATGTATTACGATGTCTTATTCAAAAACTTTCACCCTAGACATGCATGAATCACTCCATTTACACTTATCCTCCAACCGATTCGTATTATACCATGAGAACCCTGCACCTCCTATTTTACCCAACAACCTTTCCTCTATACTCAAATTCACGCTAGAATTCCAACACTGAAATATGTGGGTCAAGGCCCATTACTACACACCTCCAAGTCCACTCCACATCTCGCTTTAGGGTTTTATCCCGAAACCCTAATTTAGGCCTCAATGGCCCATCTTACTCCACTTCACACAACCCAAATCGTTTTAACATTCCACATATCACAACTCATAAATTCCACCATTATAATTACACTTAAATCACCAAATAAACATGATACCATAAAAACCCTAAGCAGCCACACCAAACCCTAATTGTCCACACAAACCCTAGCTCAATCTCCTATATACCCTTATATTGCTCCACGTACTATATTTCATCGAAAGTGTTCAAACACCCAAACAAAACTTCCATTACCTTCCTCACACCCCAAATTAACTTTCCATACGTAAATTTCACTCCCATGCATCCTTTCGAACATTTAATGCAAAACCCTAAAACTCCCACGTGAAACACTAGATTCACCCATACAAACCCAAGATTCATCCATGCAAAACCCTATATCCATCCATACCAAACCCTAGATTCCTCTATGCAAACCCTAGATTTCTCCATGCAACACCCAAGATTCATCCATACAAAACCCTAAATTCTTTCATGCAAAACCCAAGATTCCTTCATACAAAACCCTAAATTCAATCCACACCAAACCCAAGGTTTCTCCATACAAAATCCTAAATTCAATCCATACAAACCATAGATTACATTCTCGTATATTACACCATAGATTAGATTCTCCCATGCAAAACCATAGATTAAATTCTCCAACACAAAACCATGCAAAACCATAAATTAGATTCTCCCATACAAACCCATAAATTAAACTCTCCCATGCACAACTATAGATTCTCCCACTCTTTTATTTTATTTAAAATCTCCATTTCATTCTTCCATTCATGGATCATTAAAATACTTAGGTCAACTTACTCCTCTTGGTCAACTTCTTTCCCATTTTCCATTTTCAACCTTTTCCCACACAATACACTTTTATACATCCTCACATGCATGTCTAAAGGGTCACAAACCAATCATCACATACCACAATATTTCATCACATATACATAATACACATGCCATATATCAACACAATAACACACTTCAACTCCATGTCATACCACATACGAAATAATTACTATAATAAACATAGGATGCATAACATACAAAGCATATAATGCACACCAACACACAATAGGCCTTAGTAACACCCTTACATAAAACGACACCGGTCTTGGAGCACGGTCCTATGCCTCCTTAGGGCTTTGACTAGTCTCACCTATATGAGGGAAAAGCTAAAATTAGATTCCCTCCTACCAAAAATACCATTAAATATGAACTTATTCTAAGACTAGGCTTTTGATAAAATAATAAAATATTAATAAAAATGACATTAACTAATTACTCTCTTGCTAAAGATATAAGAAATAATAGTAACATTGTAAAAGTTGATAATATAAGGTTGAAGACTTTACCCTAATAATAATAATGATATTAAAATAATAATAGAAAAGATACTAAAAATAATATCAATGTTAATAATAATAATAATAATAATAACAACAATAACAATAACAATAATAAAAGGACATTATTCAAAAACAAAGTGAAATAAGGGCTTCGGCCCCTTTACCAAAATAATAATAATGACAATAACAATAACACAAATAATAATAATAATAATAATAATAATAATAGAAATAATATAATTGATAAAAACCATAATAATATTGAAAAATAATAATAATCATAACGGTAATAATGGTAATGATAAGAATCAAAGATAAAATGAAGTACGGTTTCGACCCTACATTGAATAATAATAACTTATGAAATAATAATAATAATAATAATAATAATAATAATAATAATAATAATAATAATAATAACAATAATAATAATAAATGCTAATGATAAAATTATTAATAATATTAATAATACTAAGACTTGATATTTATAATACTACTAAAATTCAAAATAGGCACAATAAGGTTTTATCCCTATAAAGAATAATAATACTAACATTGAAAATAACAATAATAATAAGAACAACACCAACAACAACAACAACAATAATAATAATAATCGCATAACACTAATAATAACAATAGCAATACTAATAGTAAAATAGTTGTAGTAGTAATAATGAAATAACAACAACAACAACAACAACAACAACAACAACAACAATAATAATAATAATAATAATAATCACATATTAATAATAATAGTAATAATAGAAACAATAAGAATAATAATAAATAAAAAATCAAAATAAAAATAAAATAGGGCTTCGGCCCTCTATAGAAATAATAATAAAAACATTAATAATAATAATAATAAATATAACATTAATAATAGTAATATTAATAATAATAATAATAATAGTAATGTATTTTGAATAAATGAAATAAAATATATTAAGGCTTGAATAAATAGTAAAAAAGGTTGAGGGGGTTTAGGGTTCAACCTTAGGCTGGTGGTGATAAGCAGCGCAGGCTGTGGTGCACGGCGGTGGTGGCGATAGCCGAAAAAAGAGAAGAAAACGGGAAAAGTTAAAGGCTGGAAACAAAATAGGAAGAATGAGGGTGGAAGTAAGGGTGTTTGAGACTGCCTAGAGGGAGAGGAGTTGAATGAGGGTGGCAGCACAACTAATGGTGGCAGCGACGGTGGTGGCCGAAAGAGGAAGAAGAAGAGAAAGAGAGGAGGAGAGGGAGGAAGAGGAAAAGAAAGGTAGGGGATGGTAGAGGGTGATCTGCAGAACAGGTTGGGTGGTGAATGAGGCAGTGGAAGTGGCGGTAGTGGTGGAGGACGGTGGTGCGAAGGGTGGCAGAGGCAGAGAATGGGTTGATTGAGAAGGGAACTTTGCACAACTTAGGTGGCTCGTGCAGGAAGAATCGAGGGAGAAAGGAGGCGTAGTTAGTTAGAGGGCGGTGCAAGGATGAGTTGGGTAGGCAGAGAAGGTGGCAAAGTTGGCCGGAGGTGGTGGAAATGGTGTCTGAAGTGGCGGCGGTGACAAGGTCAGGAAATTCTAGTTAAGAATCAAAAACTCGACACTTGCTGATTATGGGGGGTATTTATAAAGAAAATGGAGGGTAGGGTTATGTGGGTCAACTTGGGAATAGGGAAGGTTGGTTCGGCTCACCGGCAACGAGGTTGGCCAGCAGAATCTCAAGGATATGGCAGGGAAGTGGTGTAGAAAAGAGAGGATCGTGAGCGAGAAAAAAGGGATGTGGCTGGTCAAAATGGCCGGCGATTAAGCAAGGAAGAGGGAGAAGCAAAATGGCCGATCAACGGGGCACGATCAACGATGAAAAACCAAGGAGTTGGGGGCGGCGGAGTTGCAGGTAGTAGACGGGAAGGAGGAAGAAAGGGAGGGATGGACCGGCGGTCCGGGGAAGAAAAGAAGAAAAAGAAAAAAGAGGAAAGTCGGCCGGTCAGGCGGTGAGGGGTAAAATTTAAACGAAACGTGGCGCTTCGGAGGTAAAAATAATCAAAACGTAGCATTCTGGCTGCCAAAGGAAAAAGAAAAGAAAGAAAAGGAGTCTGGGCCGTAGGAGAAGGAAAAGAAAGAAGGGGAGGGGCGGCCCATAGGGAAGGAGAAAAGGAAGAAAGGGATTGGGCCGCTGACAGGCCCAATTGGCAAGGAGAAGAAAAAGAAAAGAAGAAAAAGAAAAGAAAAGGAAGAAAGAAAAGGAAAAAAAGGAAAAAGAAAAATGGGTGGGTTAGAGTCAATTAAATTAATTAAGATATTTGGGATATTTAAATAAAATAATATTTAAATCCAATTTTAGGCTAATTTAGGATTTTTAAAATATTTTTTCATAAATTCCATTTTAATTAGAAAATCACCCAAATTTTCTCCAATTAAATTATTTATAAAATTAATATTTATTTAGAACTATTTTCTCCTTCTTATTTTAAATAGAATAATTTATTTAATTAATTTTCAAAATAAAATCCTTAATTAGTTAAAATAACTAAATTTTTCTAATAAAAATATTTATTATTTTCTTCTTGAATAGTCCTAATTAATTTCTTTTTATTTTAATAAAAATAATTTATTTAATAAATTTCTAAATAAATCCTTAATTAGCTATAATTCTTAAAATTAGGTTTTAGGGTATTTCATTAGTTGTCCAGAGGTTAGGGGAATGTCAAGATAAACAACTAGAAGGATCCCTACATCCATATTTATTATCTATGGTAATTGTTTTTTGGTCATATCTGTTATACGATCACAAAAACAACATCCTCATGGTAATTATTTTGTAAATTTAGCTTCAAACCTAATAGATTTGAGAATGTCTTGATAGCATAAAGTAGTCTATAAAATAAAATAACATCCCCATGAAAGAATAGCAACAAATCATTAGCAAAAAATCAAAGCTATAATTTTATATTTATTGTGTTTGGGATGGATTTTAAAGTCCTTTTCTTGCCAAAGACCTTGAAGTAATCTGTAATACCCCAAAATTTTACTTAAGCTAATCCCGCATCATTAGCATCCTAACCTAATGCTAATCTCTATAAATCCTATATTAACCTTAACCTATCCTTAATCCCAAAACATTAATCAATTTCGAAAACTTTAACTTTGATAAACCGAAATTTGTAAACCGAAATCAAATCCGCTAAAATTTCTGCTAATCCTAATTACCCTTAACTAATCCCCTCAACCTTTTCCCTTTTCCTTTTCTTTTCCTTTTTCCTTTTCTTTCTTTCCTTCTCCTCCTTCTCTCGCCAACCCCTTTGCTGCATTTCTGCAAGTTGCACTTGCAACTTGCACCACCACTTACACCATCTCCCATCTTGTCCCCTACAAACTTCCATCATCCATCACCTCACCTCCCCTTTTCTTCTGTTTCTTCTTTTTATTATTCTCATTCTGCACCCTTATCCCTGCATCTTCTCCCATCACACACCCCATCCCCCTGCAACCTCCTTATCCTTTCCACCCTTACATAACAATTCTATCAACCATCACCACCCTCACCCTACATTTACCACCCTACCCTAGCCATCCTCCGCAACCATCACCACCATCATCCACTTGCATATGCACCATCACCATTCCCCATCGCACGCCACCCCTGCTTCTTTTCTTTCCCCAAACCACACGCACAACACACATCCACATATATATATACCTCACACCCTCCCTATTTCTCTTTGGTTTTGCCTCACTATACCAATATTTTGTACCCAAGATCCATTACCAAAGCTCCTTCACCCTTCTCCTTCCCTTCTTCTCCCTGTTCTTTTTCTTCTTCCTCTTCCTATCCTTATTTTAGCTTCCGCACCACAATCTCCCACCACTTGCTATCATTTGGCCAGTGGACCGAACTCCAAGGTCTCCCCAACCTTCCCCCTCATCGTCGTCACTCGTCAACCATCGCTACTGAACATCGCCTATTTTCCCTCATTCTGCCTCTTGTTTGTTGCAGCGTCGCAATGTGCATGGACTACTGCACGATCGTACAACGCTTAAAACACTTGTTGCACGGTCGTGCAAAAATTTTCCTCTCAGCTTGATTCTGCACAGCCGTGCAACTTTTGCACTACCTGGCTGTGCGTTTTCTTTTCTCTCGACCTATTGTGCTCTGGTGCTGCACGGTCGTGCAACGTTTGCACTTTTGCACCGCCTGCCAGTGCAGCTTCTTTCTTGGCCGTGCACCCCTATTTTCACCTCCAAACTTCTACTATAGCTCCACCACACATTCCTCTACAAGTCCACACATCTCAAGCTCTCATTTGACTATGATTATACCTACTTCTACCCTCTTTACCTTGATTTTCCCCTTCGGTTTAACTCTTCGAGCCTAACTGTAATTTTACTATTTTTCATAGGTGGTTTTCCAGTAGCTTCAGAGGAGCAAGTCTAGGATTTTACATGCTTAGGACTTTTGATGACATTGCTTGTTCAAATAAATGTGTTTTACATGATATTGCTGCTATAATATGTGATATATGTTGATAATGATAAATTGTGATGTTATGAATGTTATGTTGAAAAATTATAAGAGTTATAAGAGATACCATTATGTTATATTTGTGACAATGATATCATATTTGTGAGAATGCATCTTATAGCATACAATGTGGGTTGAGTGATGTTAATATCATACTTATGGAAATATATCTATGGTTAAATGATGATAATATCGCCCTTGTGGAAATATGTTCATGGTATGAAAGCTGGATTGAATGATGATAATGTCATATTTGTGAAATTATATTTTGAGGTATGAAATATGGGTTGAATGATGAGAATGTCATATTTGTAAAAATTACAACTTAAGGTGTGAAATATGTGTTGAATGATGATAATGTCAAAATTGTGAAATGATACCTATAGTATGAAATATGGGTTCTATGAGGAGAATGTCATAACTATGAAATTGTGTCTTATGATATAGAATATGGGTTGAACGAGTTATGGTAAATGGGCTTAAGGTCTATCATGAGGTATGATGATGAATGAGGACTTGGAAAAATAATATGTATAGAAGGTATAATATTTTATGAAATAAAGGTGTTAATTGTGTTAAAAGGGTAACTTGGTCATTATGGGATATTAACAAGGTTTTGGTAACTTATGTGTTAGTAGGCTTAAAATTATGATAGTAATAACTTGAGTAATTCATGGGGGTATTATCATTAATTTGGGATTCCTAAATTCTTAATAGTAAATTTGGGATAAGTCATCTTAAGACGATTAATATTATTATTCCATCTTTATGGATTAGAGAATAACTATTGGGAGTTAGAAATGATGAATATTTTATATGAAGTGTTATGACAATGTTATTGGATTTAGACTTGGATGCTTTAGTGTTTAATATATATACATTGAGATGAGATTACTAAATCAAACTCATGGGAATTAGGTTGTGATTTTTGGGCATGATACTAATGATGGCATTTAGGAGATATTGTAATATAATGTGCGTGGAACAACTAACATGGGAGAATGAACACTAAAGGAAGAGTAATTAAGGTTTGACAAGACTCGAGGTTTTGGATCTATGTTATATGCATATCTGTTTGACTGTGTTCTATGCCTGAGAATCAATCTTAAATAAGATATTAATCACTTAAAGTGAAAGAGCACGTGAGTAGGGCCATGAGATTGTTTTTCTTAAACCTATATATATGTATTCCCGTTCCACCGAGTAGAATAGTGGCTAGGGATCATTCTGCTCCGAGATGATGTTTTTAATCTCCGTTCCACTAGAAAGAATAGTGGCTCGGGTGTGTTGTCCCCGAGAAGTTTCAAACTGTTCCACTGATTAAGAATAGTGGGGCACCTACTCATCGTGAAATAAAACATACCTTTACAACATATGGGAAAATATACTAATGATTTAAAGTGGAAAAATGCATGAGTAGGACCATAGTGATTTATTCCCGTTCCACCGGGTAGAATAGTGGCTCAGGAGCGTTCTGCCCTGAGAAGATGTTATTACCTCCGTTCCACTAGAAAGAATAATGGCTTGGGTGTGTTTTCCCTGAGAAGTTTTAGACCGTTCCACCGGTTTAAGAATAGTGGAGTTCCTGCACTCATCGCACATAAAAGAATGAAAATGGACTATACTTAATAAAAAGATCTGGATCGTATTATGCCTTATAAGATGATCATTTACGTTTTTGTTTTCCTTTATCATTTAATGTGAAAGCATGTGCTACTTGTATTCTTATTTTCGATAGTATTGTTCCCTTATTCAGTTCATAGCGTATTGACCACCCGTTTCATGGGTACTGCACATTCCCACGAGCAGAAGGCCCTGGATCTTTTGTGCAGGTTTCAGTGGATCAGGTAGATGACTTTGAGGCCTATGACACCTTATATGGGGATGAGTGACTCCATTTATGTCAGTTTCTGGTGAAGAGTATCTATTATTCGGGTTATGTATTAAACTAGATACCCCTTTTGGACTCTTAATCCACGGTATCCTTTTTTTGTATTTCGATATTGTAAAACTCGAAGTAATACTCCAAAATTAGTATTTGTACTATAAATGCACTTTTGATTATAATTTCATTGTATTACTTTGGAACTCTTAGCCTTATGATTGATGTAAGGACGGTTGCATAGACCATAATTATGTCGATCACGGCAGTAACCCCCACTATTTTTACTTAGTTATTTCCGCTGCAAATGAAATTTTTCAGTAGTAAAAATTGGGGTGCTACATAATCTATGAAAATACTCCATGAAAAGGATAAACAAGTAGGGAAAGATTAGATCTCTGTGTCTTGAATGTAACACTCCCAAATTTTAGGTCTGGAATTTTTTTTAAAAAAGAGTTCATTGCAGAAGCCGAAACACATAACATAGGCGTGTTATGCCGCATCTAACATAAAATATGTACTATCTATATCTAGCCTATGCCTGGTATAAGGTAACAATAACCTCGTATCTAGCAATTAGGTTTGGAAAACATTTGATTCCACCATGATATAGGATACAAAAATAGAGAGAAAGAAAGTATAATAAAAAAAAGAGGACTAAGAGTCTATAGCAAGATAGAAATATTCGAATAATCATACCCTGTACCATTTCAACTATGCACTCACAGAAAGCAAGCAAATTAAAAGTAGTAATCAAAAATCACCTACAAAATAAGGTGGATCTTTTCCTAGAAATGAACAACACCCATGAAAATGATGATCAGTACACTACGTACTGAGTAAGAAAACAATACAACCATAACCATGTTACACATAACATAATCATATGGAAGCATAAGTGAGTATGTTAACATAATGTAAGATAATAATGATTCTAGAAGCCTATCCTTAGTTAAAATCATAATCCATATTCTTAATACATTGATTTTAGGGACCTTTAAACCAGTGGAACAATCTAAAATATTTCTCAGGGACAACACGCTCGAGCTACTATTATCATCTAGTGGAGCATATCCAACACCTCTTCAAGAAAAAACACACCTAAACACTATTTTTAAACTAGTAAAAAATTATTAGGCACCTCTTGGGGAAGAATACACCTGCGCCAATATTATCGTTCGGTGGAACAAACCTAACACATCAATTATGACTCACATAATCTTTCACTTTAAGTGATTAATATCTTATTCATTGTTGCTTATCTCAAAATCATATTCCGGTTTACGTTGTGGTCAAGAACACACTATTCTTAAAATAGTGGAATAATATAAAGTACCTCTTGGTGAAAAACATACCTGAGATACCATTATTGTTCAGTGGAATGGGCACAAACAATACCTTGACCCCGGCTCATGTATATTTTACTTAAAGTAATTAGTATCTTATTCAAGGTGGAATTTATCAAGGTCCTCATGCATACACATATGTAGACATGAAAAATAATAATATATCTCAACATAACAGTTTAAAATATATAAATCACAACCACATGAATATCGATACACCTCTCTAAGGAAAAGGCCACCCCCTCCTAAGAAATCCTAATATTTGTAAGTCAACCATAACTTCTATCCTAGTAATCATTTTATTACCAAATTCATTACCTTTCCTTAAAAATAATTTTAATAAAAACATACCCAAAAATTAAGGTTTAAATCCAACATCATATACATGCAATATTAGCCTACCTTTAGAGCTATTGTTCTTATTTCCCATAAAACCCTAATTTTATAAATTAAGCATAAATATTTCCATAATATCCATATAAAAACCAAATTTAATACAAATTCCCATAATATTATTATTGACTTCATATGAAAAAAAAATTCCAAATCTGACTTATTACACATGCGGCAATAACTTACCCTTAGAGTTACAGCTCACATTTCCGATAGAACCTTAATTTCATAAATTAATCATAACATTTTCTATCAAATTTATATAACTGCCAAATTTAATATCCAAACCTAATATGCCAATATTAAAACATATTCATAATTTAAGTTCAAATTCCAACATTTCACAGATATAATAATAATTCTATCTCAAGGGTTATTATTCCATTTTAAAACCACTTTTCTCATCTATTAAGATTAAATTATTTATATTCACTCCAAAATTTTCACATAATATAATTAACCTATTTTAACCAATTATCACATTTAAATATCCTACATTCAATTTTTAACCTATGTTGACCAAAATGACCCTAAGATAGCTAAAATATCCATTTTCTACAAAAAATCTTACGAGTCTCAATATGAATAATTTTTCAATCTCCAATACCTTCTATCATCATAAAAATTCATAGCCAAATACCTTCTATCATCATAAAAATTCATAGCCATAATTATACATAGATATTACATATCCTGGTTCATCTCAACCAATAACATACACAAACTCAAGCTTTTCCGTCTTCCTTACTTTTTCAACATACAACATCACATATCATATAGCATCATCCTCATAAAAATATCCTCCGTATAACAATTTCAATCATGATACACAACAAATGTACACATGCTTCACATAAAATTCCTAACTATGACATGTATCCTTACCGAAGTGGTTTTGATCTCTAAGCATGTAAGAGCTATGATTCCTCCTCCAAAACCGCCAGAATATCACCTAGAAGTCAATATACACAAAATTAGACTTAGAAAAAATTAATCTAGCGAATATAAGGAATAGGATAGGGTGGAAAAATAGAGATAACCAAAAAAGTGAGAATCTTGAGTAGGGTCGTGTACGACGGAGGTAACATCAATGGTGTGGTCACGGAAACAATGGTGGTTGATGGTAGATGGCACCAAGGGGGTGGTAGTGTGGGGATGGATCTGGTGGTGGTTGGTGGTTGGTGGCTAAGGTAGTGATGTTGTGGCAATGGTGGCGGTCAAGGGTGGTGCTTGCAGTTGGAGGTGGTGGAGTTGAATGGCAAGAAAGGTGGTGGTGATGGTGGTCTTAGGATTTGCGAGGGTTAGCAGTAGGGAGTGGTGTAGCCAACGGCAATGTAGGGAAATGGAGGCAAATGAAGGTGGGGATTGGGGTTAGTGTAATACCCTATAATTTTAAATCTTTATTTTGCTCTTTTGGTAACCATTATTTAAATTTTTATAAGGAAATAATATATAATATTTGGAAATAAAATTGTATTATATTTATAATATTTTATCTATTTAATTGTTAAAGAAAAACTCTCTTTTTCATTTTAGAAATTTTAAGAAAAACTACTATTTTTTTTTGGTAACTCGAAAAAATACATTTTTTTTAGAATATAGTCATTTCATGTAAAAATGTTTTGAAAATATTTTAAAGATTATTATTTTAGTGGTTGTACTTTCTCTATAATTAAAAAAAGGTATATTAAACTATTACTTTGTATAGAATAGTAAAAGGGTAAAACAGGAATCTCTTAAACAAATAGTTTTGGGGGAAAAAAAAGAGAGTAGGTGATAAGATGCTTGCCTTATGAATGACATGAGGTGTGCTACATTATTTTTATTAAAAATAATTATCATTATTTTTTTAGTTAGTAAGATTAATTTGTGATTTGGAAGCTTATTTACATATTCATATGATTCAATCTTACATTATTTTTGTAGTTAATTAATATATTTTGAATATAGACACATTTTTCTTCTTATTTATGATAAAAAAAATTATATTTTTATTTATTATTTATTATTTTTAATTAGTATCTAATAATTATATTAAATGATATTATATGACTTATCTTTATTTATCTTATTTTTTCAAATTCGTGGATAAACATAATAACATTCAGTAATTTAGCCATAACATTTTCGTATGATAACAAAATCAGAAAATTATTTTTTCGTTGAAAATATAAATATACCTATAAATTTTATCTTTTTATTTTTTTCAATATTTAAATGGAACTTAGTAAAAATTATCAATACATGTTGGTGATATCTTACTTGTGCGATTTTGTTATATTTTTTACTTCTAAAAGCCCACATAAGCCCATGCCAAACCCTAATAGACAGACCTACACTTTTATTTCTCCTCTTCTTTTATGGCTTATGTTTTATATCTTCCACTAATGTTCTTCACATATTCAACAAATTCAACAAGATCTTCAATTGATTCATTAAAATATTCAATTATATTCAAGATTATACATTCAATATCCAATCTTTGTTTTTCTTCTTTTTCTCCATTTGAGTTCATGAAATAATTCTTCTCTCAATATCATCAAATTATGGAGTTATTTTTGTGTCATAGGATCATTATGTATGCTTTAAGACCATATATTCTATATATAAGGATTTTTACATTCAGTAACATTATTTTTTAAAACTTATATACATATATTATATTTGTATGGAATATGATGTCTATAAAGTATGGATTTTTATTTATTATACAATTTTATACCTTAGTATAAATATATTTTATGCATCATGATATGTAATATTATTATCTTAAGAAAATATGATTTTATGCTACATTCGTGGTAGTTTCGATTTGGCTCAACTTTAAGCTATGTTGAAAAAATCACACCAAATTCAATTATGATAGTTTACTCCTCATATTATATATCAAATCAAAGCACCATAAGTCTAGTTTTCATAAAAATTATTGGTTTTTTCATTTTGAGTATGTAGTGAAAATAGATGGGGTTATTTTAAAGATTGGTCAAATCTGAAAAATTAGTATGACTTACATAATTTTATTTTTTGTGTGTTATGTTGGTTTTGACTAATGCTTGAATTTTGGTGATTATGTTGACATTATGTATTAATATTTAATAAGTTTGAACAAACATGATCTTTTAATATTTTTGTGGTTTTAATATTTTGGTTAAAGATTTGAGTTGGATTTTGAAAGTTGGTTATTCTAGTTAGTCCTTTCTATTTTTTAAAAATTTACCTTTTTGGATTATTTTATCCTTATAAATTTTTCTATATAAAGTGGAAAGTAAAAAAAATGTAATTAATAAATAATAGTTTTTTGTGTGCATTATGTGATTACCTTAATAAGACATTAATAATTTAAGTGGAATAAGTGGGTTTAAGTCCTTCAGGGTAGACCTCTTGAAGTTTTAGATCAATAACAGCCTTTCCTTTCTCTTGTGGATGTTTATTTTATGTGTCATATGTGTCTGGTTAATGCTCATAGTTTACTCTATAGGCTTCTCTGGACCCTATTAGGAGATGTGCATACTTAAAAGACAAAATGACAGAGATGGTAGGTCTTCGAACTTTTGTTATCCCCTTTGGACTATGCCCTCTAGGAGGGCCTGAGTGTGATTTATAATCTTCCTATAATTGGTTTTAGGTCTTTGGCCTTTGAATTTCTAGTAATCCCCTAGTTGATTTTCCCACTTAATTAATTTCATGTGATGATCACCTAAAGTAAAGATCAATATTCATATATTTTTTCCCATATGGTTTTACTATATTATCATGTGTGTGTGTGTGTGTGTATACTTTCATATTATATTTCATTGTACTTATGTGTTACTTAGTTATTCCCCTAGGTAACTTGTTATATATTTTAAACAGGGCTATGATGATCCACGATGTACAAGGTGAGCAAATAACCTAGAGTTGATTAAGTATGAATATGTTCAAGGTGTGCATGTCATGCATGGTAGGAAAGAATGAAAGTAGTGGTGATTTTTAGAGTCCTATTTATAGCTAATAAATCTTTTTCATATATTATGGTTGTATTAACTATTTATTTTTGTGAGATGCAAGAAGGGAAAAAAAGGAGAAAAAAAGAGGGGGAGTGGGTTGGCTAGCAGTCTAAGGAGAGAGAGAAAAAAAAGTTATGAAGAACTTGCTTAACAAATCACTATTCTACTAAATCATTAGCCTTCTAAAGGCCCAACTTCAACGTACAGCTAGGTGAAATGTGCCTTTGTTTGTAATATCTTATTGATTCATAAGCCAAAAAGATATTATCACATTTATACCTACCTTTTACAAAATTAATTTGAGATTAATCTATAACACCTTCAAAATTAACTACTGAAAAATTTTGTTTTATTAAAATAATTAGCGGAAGTGAAATAACAAAATTGTAAATTCTGAGGATATTACTGTCACACTTAGTACCAGACCGGTTCACTCCTACCGTTCCACTACCAAGTACTAAGGCTAAAAGAAAAAAATACAACTTACGAGAAACTCAAACATATTTAAATCAGAGTAGTGTACACAACACTTTACAATAATAAAATCCACCAATGGTGGTTACAAATCAACAATTACATTGAAACCATAAATTTAAAGGAAAAAGAGTACACTTCCGGGATATTCCGGATAGTATCTTACGCTCTTTTCTGAGAGCTCACTTGAATAGCATTTGAAAAAGACCTATAAAGCTCATTGAATAGGCAGGGGCCCCACGAATGGAACCCTTTAAAACACACCTAACGGTAGGCCCACAATACAACACATGATACTACACACATACATAATGAGAGGCAAATACTTAATGTCCACATTCACACATTTACATACTTAACAAATCAATCAAATCTTAATAGGCCAAAAAGAACAATCGATAATTATGGGCCTTAAGCCCTTAGTCTATTATTATCAATCATATCGGATTATAAATATCCGTGTGAGTGCGGGAACCCACTATTATAGTCAATTGACCGGAATACATACAAGGCAAAACACTCTTGACTACTATTATTGCCTGTGGATCAGTCTCCAGGGCAGAACGCTCCTGGCCACTATTATTCGTTGGTGGATCAGTCTAGCCCCATCTCACAGGGTGTTCCACTATATGTGATTAGTATTTTTCCATAATTTATTCACAACCAAATCAAATTTATTGAGCTCAAGACCCCCACTATTGTAGCCGGTAGATCGAGATACAGATACACATCATCCAGGGCAATACGCACCTGGGCCACTATTATATCTGGTGGATCAGTACTCATAAACATCATCCAGGGCAAAACCTCCTAGGCCATTATTATATCCGGTGGATCGGTACTCATAATATAATTCAACTAGGCCCGGCTCATTAATCTTTTACTTTTACGATTAGTATTTTCCCTTTTTAATCGGCACAACAATTCCATTTATTTATCTCGATAAAGAGATCAAGATCCTGGGACACAAAGGTACACCAGTCACAATGGTGCATATGAGCTACTCAGTACCCTTCAACTATCAACCCAGGGACGCAAAGGTACCCTGGTCGTACTGGTGCATAAAGCTAACTCAGTACCCTACCGACAAGGACACCTAATCCATAAGTATGCATACCCTCTAAATAGGTCTGTACAGTTAAATAGAGTAAGATATAGGGCCTGGTTGGAGTGCAAAGGCACACCAGCAAATACCAGAATAATCGTGGGCTAAACCACATCTTTAGGGTAGTGACCCCTAAAGAGCGACCATTCCCGATCTCAAGGTCTTTCATTTTAAGTATTAGTGTCTTAATTAAGGTGATCATAAAAGCACGACAATCAGATACTTATTCACTTTCAATCGTTCTGATATCGTTAAATATTTCTTAATCAATGATTATCCAAAGTAACACTGAAGAATCATTAAGGCCATCATAATCTCATCTAATTCTGAATTAGAATTCGTTCTCGTGATACTTACTAATTATCAAATACTCTTACTTTACTATTCAACGTTATTTGAGTCACATTACAAAATTCCACAATCAAAACGACATATTAGATATAAATTACTTATTTACCCCTTACTTATATAATTGCTAAGTCATCCATTCCTTACTTGATAAATTACCATATTACCCTCCTTGTTGCATAATTACCAAATTACCCCTTACTCAATTTAGGTTACCAAGTTATCTCCCATACCTATTAGGTCACTAATCCCCTTTCATAATTGTTACACTTAACATATTTTTCATTTGATTGGTTAGATTACCAATTTGTCCTTTTCCTTTATTATAATTAACAAATTGCCCTTTAGTTGGTCAAATTACCAAATTACCCTTCTTCATTATCCTAATTACCAAATTACCCCTTTTGTTGGTTAAATTATCAAATTACCATTCTCTATTATCATAATTACCAAATTACCCTTCTCCATCATCAAAATTACCAAATTACCATTCTCTATGATCATGACTACCAAACTACCCTTCTTCATTATCAAAATTACCAAATTACCCTTTAGTTAGTTAAATTACCAAATTGCCCTTCTCTATTATTATAATTACCAAACTACCCTTCTCCATTATCAAAATTACCAAATTATCCTTTAGTTGTTTAAATCACCAAATTACCCTTCTCTATTATCATAATTACCAAACTACCCTTCTCCATTATCGAAATTACCAAATTACCCTTTAGTTGGTTAAATTGCCAAATTGCCCTTCTCTATGATCATAATTACCAAATTACTCTTTAGTTGGTTAAATTACCAATTTACCCTTCTCCATTTTCAAAATTACCAAATTACCCTTTAGTTGGTTAAATTACCAAATTGCCTTCTCCATTATCAAAATTACCAAATTACCCTTTTCACATAAATCACCATTTTACCCTTTGCATACAAAATTACCATTTTATCTTTTTCACTTATAAATCACCATTTTTTCCCTTTTATTATGAAATTACCATTTTACCCTTTAATTATAAAATTATCATTTTACCTTTTAATTATAAAATTACCATTTTGCTCTTTAATTAAAAAATTATAATTTTTCCCTTTAATTATAAAATTATCATTTTTCCTTTAATTATGAAATTACCATTTTACCCCTTTAATTACAAAATTACCAATTTTCCCTTTAATTATAAAATTACCATTTTACCCTTTAATTACGAAATTACCATTTTACCCTTTAATAATGAAATTACCATTTTACCCATTTACCTCCAAAATTACCATTTTACCCCTTTCACTTACAAATTACCATTTTACCCCTTATTACTCCACTTATATTAAATTATCATCACCACATGAAATATTAATATTAACACCCTATTCTCATTATCTAACTCTACAACTATTATATTTAATTTAATACTCATCAACACCCATACATATTAGGCAACATTCTTGCACAAGACATATTACTAAAATACCCTTAGGGCTCACAATAATATTAACCATGCATTAAAGATCATACTAGCATAATACAACATGGATAAGTACTTAACATTTTCATTAATAACCAAACTCTTACCTTAAACAATATTTCCATAAATAGCATATAATCTAACATGCTCCTTTTTATCAATCAGCACAAGAAACCACATATATTACATTAAACAACATATATCAAGCATAATAACATATTAAAAAGCCTAATGTACTAATATACGTTATCCATGCATTTAAGTGGGATTTAAAGATTACCTTAATTCCCACAAAAACGAACCATACCGGTATTCCCATTAAAGGTTCAAGCTTTGATTAGCAAAACTAATACCTAAAAATAATATCAATATTTATTATATTAGAAATAAGGAAAGCCAAACATAAGACTTTATAAAATTCAATTAATGAAATAATTAACTTAAATATTATTATACCTTAAAATTTTTAACAAAATGGGCCAAGAAATGCAGCAGCTCATCCTGCTTATGCAGCATGAGTTACATGCAAAACAATAGGGTAGGAGCTCAAAATGGCATAAGGAGAAGAAGAGAAAATTAATTTTGGGTTTGGGTTTTTAGGCTAAGAAAAAGGGTAGATGGGGAGGATTTGGGGAAAGGGAAGGGTGTAGAAGTGGAGAGGGGGTGTAGGTGGTGGTCGGGGATGGGTTGACGGCAGCTAAGGGCGGCAGCGGCAACGAGGCCATGAAGGTGGTTGCTGAGATGGGTCGAGATGGAGGGGCTGAGGAGGAAGGAAAAGGGAGGGGGAAAATGGAGGTCTGCAGGTGGTGGTTTTGGCCGAAGGAGGTTTGGGGGCGGTAGAGCGGGTTGTAGGGATTGGTTTGGTGGCTCAGGTGGCCGAAGAGGCGGCGGAACGACGGTAGGACGAGGCGGTGTAGGGTGGTTGCCGAGAAGGGAGGGAAAGAAGAGAAAAAGAAGAGGGGAAGAAGAAGGAGGTTGTGGGGTGGCTCGAGGGGTGTTGTGATAGTTCAAAGGTGAGGTAAATAGTGGTAGGGTGGTGCAGGTGGCTGCTGCGGCTGCAGCAGCGGAACGGTGGCGGCGAAGCAAAATAGGGAGGATGATGGAAGGAGAAGAAAGGAAGAAAAAGAAGGTCGGGGAGGCATGTGAGGCTCAAGAAAATGGCATAATGAGGCAGGGAAGGAAGAAGAAGAAGAGAAATGAGAGGATAGGGTGGTACGATAGTAGGGATGGCAATTTTCCCCGCGGGTTCGGGGCCCCGTCGGGGATTCTCCGTTCGGGTTCGGGTTCGGGGAAGAAATTCGGGGATCGGATTCGGGTTCGGGGATTCTTAACGGGAATTTTTTCGGGGACGGGTTTGGGGTCCCCATCCCCGAACCCGCCCCGAAATTTTTTTTATATATAATTTTTTTATAGAATATAAATTAAAAATATAATATAAAAAAATAGTTTGAGGATCGGGGATCGGGTATAAAGTCGGGTTTCGGGGATCGGGTCGGGTTTTAAGAACGGGGAATAAATCGGGGATGGAAAATAAATCGGGGATCGGGTCGGGTATGGGGATTTGATCCCCGCGGGGATCGGGTCAGGCAATCTCCGATAAAAAAATAACGGGGATCGGGTCGGGTTCGGGGATTATTTTCCTTATCGGGTTCGGGGATGGGGATGGGGTCCCCGTCCCCGACCCGCCCCGTTGCCATCCCTATACGATAGGGCGGCGGCCGGGTGGTAGGGGTATGGAAGTTGCAGGGAGAAGGAAGGGAAAGTAGGGGCATGGGCAAGGAGAAGGAGAGGTGGTAGGGCCGGGATAGGGCAGGAAAATGACGAGAAAGAGAGAGAGAGAGAGATAGGGAGAGCAGTAGGGGGAGGAGGGTTGCAGGTGGGGCGACGGAGATGGCGGAGGTGGTCGGGTTTTGGCATCGGGAAAAAAAGAAGAAGAAGAAGAAAGAAAGAAGGGGGGGGAGGTTGGTGCGTGTAGGCCGACCGAAGGGGAGAAGGACGCGGGTCGGCTCAGTCAGGGAAGAAAGGAAGGGGACAGGTCAGGCGACGCGCGAGGGAGAAGGAGAGGGAGGAGAGGAAGCAGGCCTATAGCCCAGGCGCGGGAGGGGGGGAAGGCAAGCCAGGGTGCCCACGGCCCAAGGGAAAAAAAGGAAAAGAAAGAAAGGAGAAAAAGGAGAAGGAAAAGGAAAAAGAAAAGGGAAATGGGACAATTAAAATAATTTAGTTTATAAAATAATAAAATGTAATATTTATGGGTAATAAATTTATTTAATAATTTAATTTAATATAATTAAAATATATGGGTTTAAAAAGGATAATTTTAGTAAAATAATGGTTTGAAAAATTATTTAAATAATAAGAGTATGATAAAATAACAAAATATTTATTTTAATTTATTAAATATCTATATCCAATTTTATATACTCAAAAATTCATAAAATAATTAAATTAAATATATTTAAAAGCTAATTTATCTCAATTAAAAGTTATTTATTAAATTATAAGCTTTATAAAATTTTGGGGGATTACATAATCAATTAGAGATGATAACACTTGTTGCAACCTATTAGTTTGTACTTTAGCTATGATATTATAAAATACATTATAACGAACTATAAGCCTACATTGTTTTAATTTTTCTGCTACCTCAACATTGGGAGTGCTTGTTTAAGCCACAATATTTGTAAAAGACTTTACTAGTACAAAAGAATTGTTGCATGGCTAGCCAAAGATGATATTCAAGTGAGTTCCAAAATTTTTGTAGCCATTAAACTGTATAATCCTAGAGTTTTATCTTCTCCCATGCAAAATAGTGCTTGTTTAACTTCTAGCTTACTAACACATGTGAGAGGAATTTTTGGTTGATCTACTATCTAATTATGACCTCTAGAGAGAAATTCACTGATCAGCTGCATTAATGCAAGTTTAGGTATTTCCACCGAGCCCTTAAGAAGTCCAAAAGCATTGTCTAAATCTTATTGGAGTTGGTAACTAAGTTGCCCAAGTGATCTTTAAGGCTAGTTACTTTATTTCGTTGGAACCTTCCCTTCATGGATACATGGAAGAACTTGGTGTTGTTATCACTCAAGTTCAACTAACTAACACTAGTTTTCTGTTTGAAAACTTTCCTCATGGTGTGAGAGATGATGGAGTTTATTTTATACTACATTCATTAGGTTATTAGATAGTAACTGTTAAATGCCATGTACTTGTAATCTAGTTATTTATACTTCATCACTAATTCCCTAAGACTTTCGTAGGCTGAGTTGCTTGGGTTTAGGATTAAGGGATTTAAACTTGCATAGGAAATCTCTTATGACACGTTCAACAATAGACTTATTCTAAGTGTCATGCACCAACAAATAGAAGTTCTCATCTCTAGCCTATATATTTTAAAACCTCAATGGTTTCTTTTGAGGTGATATTCATGTGCCTTGGTTGACAAGCATAAGAGAATGATCAAAAATGTTAGGGGAGGGGTTATTAAAATGTAGCACAGTAAGAGAATATGTGGTTATCAAACTTACAACACATTATATCATAACCTTGTTGTCTTTGTATAATGAATATCAATCATTACTATGGTTTGTAAACATCTCCTAAAACCCTCCATATCAATGGCATGTGCAAGGTATCCCTACATTTTCCCTTTTGGTGTTAGAACTACATTAAAATCCCACAGCATCAACCAAGGTTTACCAAAAAGTTCATTAGCCACTATACAGATCCATAGATCTTTTCTCCTATTCCTAAAGCTCAAACCATAAACAAAAGTTACAATCTTAAGACTCTTGATTTATATGCATGGATCACACAACACATCAGTGAAATGATTGATTATGCCAAACTATATCCAAGTTGAAAACATGAATACAAAACAAAAGAGAATATTATCTAACCAACTATTACAATCTTTACATCTCCACACAAATGAGTTAAATACAAGTTCTCTTTCATCATATACATGAAAAAGTACACCAACTAACCTGAGAATCCTCTGCTATATAACTAAAACTTGAGCTTGAGGATTTGGTAGCCTGTCTTCTACCCCTTGTAATGAAAATTCAATGATAGTATGAGGTTGCATTTGTAATCTAATTGTTTTCCTGTGCAAGGACTACATTTTTCAAGCGGCATAATTTTTCCATCTCCCTTGTGGGTAACTGAAACCATGACACTATGAAGCTTCTAGCTTAGAAAATCCATATCGTTCCATATCCTCGGAAAATAGTACACCATTAGGAGAAAGCAAACGCGTTAATGCAAGTAAGAATCTTGCCTGAAAATAAAGATATTGATCGTTAGCAAAGACCATGGATAAGATCAATATGATATTAAAGCAGAATAATGCAATGATATCAGGGATAGGGGAATACCCATTGGAACGCAACGAGGGAAAACCAACAACCTCGTAAGCCTAATCCGTGATTGCTCATGAACTGCCAACAAATCATAATTTCATAACAAAGATCAATGACTATTCCTGAGCATAAGAGGAGACACCGTATTACAGAAAGAATTCAAGGAGCTTCTCACCAACACAAGAAGAAAGCCTATTACTAGGCAACCACTCATTGAGACACTAATAAATTTAAGATCCCTTCCAGCCTGTAGGCAGCAAAAGAGGTGAAAAAAACAAAGGAAAAGATTGCCAAGGGTGAGTTTGGTGCACCGAAATGAAGAGAAGAAGATAAAACAAAAATTATATCTGAAATCGGTTCAATTAGTGGCCCATGATAAGCAAGAATGAGCAAAGACCAAGCCTGAAAGCCATAAAACTGGAATCTTACCAGCAAAGTCCCCTCGCAGCTATGTGTACTGGGTGTCACACATAATGCAAGGAAGTACGGAAGCAAAACTTTGTGCATCTGTAGATATAGAAAAGCCGTGAATAAGCACCACTGATGCCAAATTCCAAATATAATAGCTACTGCTCAGTTCTTACACTCAGCTTATGCTTCAGCTCACTAACAACAGCACGAAGTATTAACACACGATACATCATACATGAGGTTAGAAAATAATTCATGATCAAGAGTTCACATTTCATCATTGATTGGAAAAAGGAAAAACAGTAACTTCTTCGCTTGAAAATATCAGCTGATGAAGAAAGCATAAAACTAACCTCTCCTATAACTGCTTGATCAGGTGTAAAAATATAGGGAAACAACCAAGGAACAAATGTTCCAATAGCTCCTAAAATCAACCCAAGAGAAGCTCCAATAATCAAAAGAGACTTGAGCAGTGTTCGTGCCTGTTCACAACAGCAAGTTTCACAGGTTATGAGAGAAAAAACAACACCCACACAGACTTCCATGCATCTACAAATAATAAAGAATATAGAGATACAAAAACAGAACCCTTAGAAGTTTAGCAAAAGGTTTATTTTTGCATGAGTTCCAGCTTACCATGGCCAAATTGCGATTGTCTCCATATATAAGCTCGGGCATGAATGATTGTGCAGTTTGAGAAAGGGGTTCACCCCATACTGTACACATGCTGAATGTTTGAAGCAAAACCTAATCAGGATATCTCAGCCAAAAATGCAATACAAATCAGTTTCTTCAGGGTAAAATGCCAGGATAAAGGTCGCTAAGGGCCTGTTTTCACCAAATAAGATAAGCAAAATTTGGACAATAATATAAAATTATTGATAATAACTACAATAATGATAGAGATGATGACAATAGTAGTGATACTAACAAAGAGAATATTAACTATGACAACAATAAAAGTAAAATAATACTCCCTCCATTTCACCATATAAGAGACTTTTAACTTGAAACATAACTAAGAAATAAAAAATCTAAGATGACTAATATACCCACACATAAATATATTTTTGGCAACTTGATCATTGATTAAATGAAGGAAAGAATAGAATGTAGAGTAGGAAATATAGCATTTAATTTATATGAGTTTCCATAATATGACTTATATTTTGAAACAATTTTTTGAAAAAAAAAAATGACTCATAATATGAAATAGAGGGAGTAACAACTCTTTGAAAATTTTAGTTCAAATCTTAATCATATCATATGAACTCAGATCAGCAAAATTGAGCTGAGGAAAGCAGGCCCTAAAAGTAGAGTAAGTATAGCCAACCTGATGAGCTGCAACTGTTTGTGTTCCCATGGAAGTGGCTAGATAGATTAGTACAGCGTAGAAGGCAACCTAAACAGGATCATTTAAATATATCAGATGCATAAATAACTGAATAGAAGCTGCTAAACTCAGGCTAACTGCAATGGATGTAGCAAACCTTTGAAGCAAGAGTTATGAACACAGGACCAGCAAGCATGAATATCTGCAGAAGCTCACCAGAAGATGGGATAGAAAGAGAGAAGGCATTAAATCCCTTTTTATTCAGAGCGTCGAGCATCATGAATGCTGCAATGACCTGAATTACAGTAGGGTGAAATAGGTAAGAGAATACATAAGATTACAGAAATATGGATGGATCACATGAGAGACAGGGAAACAAAATTGAACTGGAAAAGTAATGGTTGGTGTTGAACATACCTGGGAAGCCATTGTAGCCCATGCTGCACCAGCAATACCATAGCCCATATATAGGCAAAGTATTATATCTCCAAGTCCATTTACAAAACTGGCAACTAACAAGGCTTTTAATGGGCCCCAAGAATCTTTCATGCCAAGACTGGACCAAAAGTTGCGATAAACACCAATTAAGCATACGGAACCAAAAACTCGCCAATAATCCTAAGAGTTTGAAATGTAGCTATGACATTCTTTCTTCTACTGATAATTGATACAGATGGATTTGCAATGACAGTAACAGCATAAATGGAATCATTGAAGAAGAAAATGTCAATGGAATCATATCCACTAATATTCATGCAACAAAAACCTCATCAACTATAGATGGCAAACTGATGATGCCGATCAATTTCCTTTTTCCTGACAATGCTATATTTAAACCTCAAGGGACAAGAACTTATGTGCATCCCCTTCCCGTCACCCCAACCCATCTGAGTACAAACATTTGGAGTTCTAGGTGCCTTCTCTATCTCTTCATCAGTCTACATTTATAGCTACATAGTTCTGCATTAGAAAGAAGGTAAAAATAAGACATTGAGGGTGACATGGGACAAGACCGTCATCGAGTGACAGTTTATATCAAAGTTTACTTCATTTTCTACTTCTTCAATTATCAAAGCATGATGATGATACATGAGCAAAAAGGATCAGATTGAACAGAGGTATTTAAGCCAGAATGCAAGGACATATGTCATTTATAAACAAAGCCAAAAGATTAATACTAAAAGATGTGCAAAACCAACAACTTTACAAGATGTACAATAAGATAGAAACCTGATACTACCTTGCACTTTGAGCTACCCATCCAATAAGGACAGCAGGCCATGCTAATCCTCGAATCTAGCATTCAGTCACCAAACAAAAAGTTAATAGAACTGTGTAGAAAAGACCTATACTCACTCCATAAAATAACAAAGCATGAACCTCAAAAGCTTGCAGTCAATTACCACACCCACACCAATCAACAGGTTTTCAACAAGCACCAACCTCATCATCATAAATTCCACCAATGTCTATTTAAACAATCTAAATGGGAGAAAAAGCATATGCCACTCAAAGAGTAATAATTATCCTCCAAGCAAAAACAATCAGCTAGCCCTTTCTACAGAATTTCAGGTGGCTTACACTATTAAAAGACACTGCTTTATAGAATCTACAACCAAGTTTGCTGGTGACAAAAAAATAGTGACTATGCTTATTACAAACTAAGTCACAGCACTTGAGCAAGCTGCCTAAACAGATGAGCCATGTGCCTATTTCAAGATTGAAAGCATGGAGAATTCCAACAACATCCTCAGATGACAACCATAGTTTCTATCAAGTAAGTGAATAAGATGTGATTTTTTATTCAACAAATTAATAAAATAGGACTGGCAGTATCAGAAATGTAAATCTAGTCAGTTAATGGCTTATGTGAATTGACTTGCTGAAAATACCGGACAAACCTGAACATATGTGTTGGCAGCTGGCAGCAGATGTATGTTTTTCACCCCAGTAAGAGCTGAGAAATAACAACTGGTCACATCTATGGTCTACCTCTTTTACTCTGTATGCTAAATTCCAGAATGGTTTAAACTGAAGTTTTAAAAACTAAAAAAAGCATTCCATCAGTTTTCAACATAAAAATAGCTAAAACCAAGAGAGTTGTCGTTAGTCATTACCAGTTAATGCCCATTCACCAAAAATTCTTGTAAAGATAAGCATCGACAGTCCACAAGTCAGTCCCACAAACAACAAGATAGATATCTGACGTTGTACATCATTTTTGTCCTGCAACAATTATGCCCAACTGTTTATGAGTAATGAACCCAGAAACATAGGCTTTGGAAGCAAGGTATCGGTTACTTTACCAACTGCAAATGCCATAAGAAAGAATACAATTTCAGCATGGCAAGGGCCACACAGGCACACACTCAAAGGTAACCAGATGAAGCATGATGTCAATGAAGGCCAAAAATCTCATAACCACAACACAGTGTATACTGCTCCAAATGCATCTTACCAATAACTAAATCTATTGGAATCACATCCTAATGCAGTATACTGTATACCTCCTCTTTGTTCCTATAGTTTTTGTTACCTAGAAGAATTTAGAATAAGGATGACAACGGGTCTGGTACCCCTACCTGCTACCCAAACCCAAACCCAATAAGAAAACTCATACCCATATCTGTACCCAAATCCGCCAGGTATTTTTTATTCGTTAATATATCCAGCGAGTAAAACCCATTAGGTTTAGGGTAAAAACCATCCAATGTTAGAATCAAATACCTAGATTATTAGGGTTTAATTATATTTTTACTTTTAACATTAAAAAATATATTGATAGGTTATTTACATGTAGGGAAAAAGGTTATTTCTTATAAGATAAAAGAATGTAGGTACGAGTATGGATATGGAAGCAGGTATGAATTTAAAAATCCCTTACCCGTACTCATACCAAAATCCGATGGATATTTTTTTCCTTCCACCATATCCGTATTCGTATCCATATCAATAAACACATCCATAGATTAAATTCATCCAATTGTCGTCTCTAATCAAAAAAAAATCGATGGAAAAGCAAAATCAATAGAAAATGCTGGATAAGGATAAGGCAATAACCAGAGAAACGCCCAGTGGCAGCATATTCTCATATTGTATGAATGAAGTTCATCAATAAAATAACGTAAAGCATAGGGCAGCATCCCTTTTCACGATGCAACTGCCCATCTTCAACAATGTTAGCAACAGCTACCTTTTCTTACTCCCTCTGCTTTCTTTTTCTTTTTATTTATTTTGAAGAGTAAACTAAAGTGAAAAGAGACCTTAATCAATTGTTTAATGCCATCTCATTAACCAATTGATAGACAAGTGAAATGGCTTCTTTTCGTAAGTCTTTGAGAGTACCAAACTGAAACATAAATTCCCTGGTCTCACTATTCGTAGGAAAATTAAGGCTTGGGTGTACCGTGTACAATTCCATACCCTACACCTATAAGATGGAATCATCGTCCAGTGAACCTCCATATAAACCATAAAAATTATGGCAACCTACGCTCACCTCGGCACCTCCCAACAAAACAGAAAAATGAAGTTCAGACACAGCAGAAATCGACAAATGCATTCAATAAACAAGTCAACACAATACAAGAAGATTAAAACGATCGTTCCCTTGAACTCATACAATGTTCAGCAAGCATATGAAATCAAATCAACCAAAATTATCTGAATCAATAATTGTCGAATGAAATGAAGATCCTGACCTTTCGAGCAAGTGAAGTAGCAACCATGTTTGAAGTAGCAATCGAAAGAAACATAAACAAATAACTCATGTAATCACAAACAATCGTCCCAGGACCTGTCCATCAAAAATAAATTTCTAAAGAACAAGAAGCATGATAAAGAAACTACAACTCAAGAAACAAACAAAACCAAAAAGATTCAAATCAATAATTTCAATAAGTTACCTAAAGCTGCCAGCTCAATTGAACTCCTCTGACCAATAACAGCAGTATCAATTAAACTCATTAATGGTCCACAAATCCATAACCCGGTAGCAGGACCTGAAAACCTAACAATTTCAACTATTTGATTCCATGTACTTTGGTCAGCCAAATTCTCTCGTTTCTCTTCCGGGCATACGACATCAACCGGCTTATATCCGTCTTCTTTTGGATTAAGTTGCTCTTGACTAATACAGCATGTTCTATATCCTCTCCGGCGAAGTGTGGTTCTGATAATATGCAATTTGAGCGAAATTTGAGAGGTTAGAAGCTTTGATGGGGAATGCAAATTCTTCAAGGGAGAAGCTCGAGGGAAAAAATGGATTGGACTAAGAGATGGTGAACTAAGTGGAATGTGGCGATGAGGAGAGCGTGAAAGCGCTTTGAACTGCATTTGATAATGAATTGAAGTCGCTAATGAAAGAGGACGGAGAAGGCAGCCGCCCGAGGCAAGGGGAAAGCGAGCAACGAGGGAAGAGAGGACGGACAGGCGGAGAGAGAAGTACGCAACAATAGAGAAGGGTACCACGGCGTAGATTCCGTCGGTTAATATCCAGAGCAACCTCGCATTGAATCCACAAACACCTCTACTTTTCGGTCACGATATGAAGATTATTCAACCTTTTTTCTTCTTATAGTTTCAAAGTAATACTCTAACAAGATAGAACTAACGGCCCATTTGGTAAATAAAAATAGAAGTTTAAGAACTAACGAATGCCGGTAGAAATAAAAATTAAAAAGTAGAAATTAATTTATTTAGTTATATTTTTATATTTAGTATATAATAGAATTAACTTGAGAATAACTTAAAAATAAAAGTTTTTGTGTACATGAGAATGAAATTAGAAATATAGTCATAAATTTATAAAAATATCCTTCTTATATTTATAATATTTATAGTTATGTGTGTGTGTGTATAACCAATTATTATTATGTTTTTTTAATATTCGACCCTATTTTTCTCGTAATAGATCATATAACATCTGATCGATCCGATCTGATAATAGTAATTATTATTATATCAAATAATATTTACAATAATAATTATTATTATAATTATGATTATTTTTATTATAATTATTACTATAATTATTATTATTACATGTTTAATTATAAATAATTATAATAATTAGAATTATAATAAAGATAATAATTATAATGATAATTATAATACAGTTATAATTATTATAAAGATAATCATCATCATCGTCATCATCATTATTATTATTATTACAATTTTATACACAATATAAGGTCATTTTGGTATTTGTATTTTCTATGTCCAATTCCTACCCTTTTAATACTAGCCACCTCGGAATAAATTGTTGGAAATTGGCACTCTTAAATCTCACTTCCAATCCCATTTTAATTCTCACTCTCTCAAAACAAACAATCCAATACTTAAATCTCTCCCCAAATTCTCATTCTTACAATTATAATCCCTGTAACCAAACGAGCTATAAATATAAATGGTCTTAAATTAAATATAAATATAATAATAATATAATTATATAATCAAATATTTTCCAAAAAAAATTATTTATCATCATCATTATGTATCTAAATTTTTAAATATCTACGATTTAATTCTATAAACTATATTTTTTATAAAAAAAAATAAAATAAGAGAGAGACCAACATGGATTGACTTTATTGTTTGATGGTTGTTATTGTGTGTGAAACAGTGATCAAAATATGTCCCTTATTATTATTATTATTATTATTATTATTATTATTATATTTTAAGTCATTTTGTTGTAATGTCTCTATTGATAAAATATAAAATAGCTTTTATTTTTTGTATACCCTAATTTCTGAATAATTTATACATATATTATATCAATGTAATATTTATTTAATAAACTAGTTTAGGAATTCATGGGTATTTTTATGGAACATGTTATAATTTTGCACCAATCTATGAAAAAAATAAATTATCAATATGTCTATCTTAACTATATTATAATTATGATAGAAAATTCTTAAATTTCTAGAATCATATGAAATAAATAACCAATAATTGAAATATAAATAATTATCATTATGGATAATCATACTAAATACAATGTACATATAGTAATTAATTAGGATAGTATTCAACGAGTATAATAGTTATTTAGAAGGCAGGAGATGTGTATATTTTTAAGTAAAAAAAAGATCCTATAAAATTAGGGTAGTAAATACAAAAAACATTTTTTTAATATGAGAATTATTATATTAAATACAATGGACATATAGTAATTAATTAGGATAGTAACTAAAAAAATTATTGAAAAATTAATTTAAAATCATGATCTTATTTTCTTATAAAAGTCTTTTTAATGATTTATTATTTGTACTTGCTAAATTTATTAAACTAAAAAAATAACCTAGTATTTAAAGCCACCAACCAACTCATGATCTTCGAATGTTAAATTAAAATTTTTAAATCTTAACATAGGTCTAAGAGCATATGCTAGATAAATCACTGTTAAAATTATTATTTAAAAAAAAAAGAAGACGAGACAGTCATTAACAATGAAATAAATAAGAAATACGACTGTAATACTCAAATATTGTAATTAATATTACTTTCACTATTTTCTTATCTTGTATAATTTACAAACTTTCATGATCAATATAGAATATTTGGAGAAAAGTTTCTATAGATATAAATTAAAACTAAGTCATTTGATAGTATATATGCATGTATGGATAAACATAATACATGTTATAATTGGAAACTAATAAATTATTCTACTGATACAAATGTTATTATCCATTTTATGCTAACTTTATTTATAAATATGAGTTGTTTCAGTGATTTTAATTATTTTACAGAAGTTATCTTATATTTTGTGAACATAAAATTTGAATAATTTTCTTACCATTTAACGCTCATTACCTCATATGCATACACTAAATAAGTCTATATTTTATTTTTTCTCTGATAGTAAATAAGAGTGATTTTTTAATTTGAATTTGAATTTTAATTCTTGTTAAAGTACGAATAACAATGATGAAGTTTCTTACTTTCCCTTTTTAGAATAAATAAAAATTGTAAAATAAAAAAGGCACTTACCACCTTTATTCTTCTTATAGTATTCGAAATATGACAACAATAATATTTATTTTCAATTTATGGCGTTTTGGTGGGGGTGTATGGGGCTGGTGTTCTAATGGACGAACAGCAAGAAATCGTGATTGGCTTGTACTCGCTCTGGAAACAGCAAATAAATCATTGAACCACGAAGCTTGCACACCACTGCGTCTCGTGTCCGACACTTCCTTTTCTTCCGGCCACTAACTACCTCTACCGCAAGCAAAAAGGCAATCATGCACATTTTTTCCATCTTTTTTTTTTTTTTCTCATAACAAAATGCAATGAATCAATCATGTGCTGATGATGATAACGCTCGCAACCAAAATTGTGTTGGACTTGGCCCATATCTCATTCCCCATAAAATTGGCCCACCGTCTCTTGACACATCGACCACTGTCATGTCATATATCAAATAAAACAAAACGACTAACACGTGGGGATACTGTGACCGGTGTGTCATTCTGAATTTCTGACTACCAGACATATCAAAACAGACCCAATTCAAATAATACAATATGAATTTAAAAAATTAAATATAATCTTGATTTGAAAATTTAAAATAATCTAAAATAATCTTAATCTAATTCAATTGTGATCTATATCTAAAATGAAATAATTAAACCTAAAAATAGGCAGATTTATATCCGCATATAAACTCAATAATAGTTCGACGTTATAATAACTTAATACGAATTTACAAAATTTAAAATAATCCGACTTAAACCTGACTTATATAAAGATATAATTTTAAATTTAATGTAAATTAAAGTCAAATTTGACCTACTAGTAAATAAATTGATCCATAAATACCAATAAACTACCTTATTAATAAAATTTTGTATAAATAAAAATATACAACTCATATACCAACAAATAATATAAAACTAGTAAGATTATTTTCTATTAACTTTATTTTAATATCATATTAGTATCAATCATATTAGATCACACATTTTTTTATTACTATTATAATTATAATTATAATATATATTATTATAATACCAATTGTAAAATTTATATTTGTGTTTTTACTAATAATAATGATTATTATATTTCTAAATATGATAACAATAATAAAAATTATTATTGTTGTTGTTATTATTATTATTATTATAACAATCATTTGTATCATTAACAAAATAATTACAATTATAATAAAAATCATTACGCTTATGCAATTATTCAAATAATAATATTTATAATTGTATTTATAATAATAATACTAATAATGATAATAATAATAAATTGGACATTCTTTACTTCAATAAAATATGGCCTTTTCTTTCTTTATAGATTTAATTTTAATAAGATATATTAATTAATAATAATTAATATTACTAGTATTAGATAATTTTGTAATAAATAATCACAATTAATATTAATATTAATCATTAATATTATTAATAATGTGAGTAATAATTCATAATAATTGTTAATATTAATATTAATAATGAATAATGAATATTAATGACAATAACTTAGATTATTAATTAATAATATTATTAATTAACAATAAGTAATTAATAATAATATTCATTAATAATTAAGAAAATTAAATAATAATTATAATACTAATACTGATGGTTGGTGAGTATAATTACTAAGGGTATAAGGATAATAGTAGAGGATAATTTAAATATTTAATAAAAGGTAATAGGATTTATTAACAAAATCATAATACGGTAGATAATGTAGACAATGTGATTTTAAAAATAATCAGTGAAACAAACAATTTAAAACATATCTGAAATAATAATATAAATAATAAAAGGATAAACAAATATATGATAAATAACAAAATTTTAGGGTGAAGCACGAGGGTCTAAGAACTCCGTGTCGTCGAAAGAGGGGGGGCGCCAAAATTAGTGGATCCTCCCATTTCTTTGGCGATCCAAACATCTAACTTTATGTTGTCGGGGAATGTGTGATGAAAAAACTTTGATGAGCCCAGGGCAGAATGTCGCCCATAATCTCTGTATTTAATTGATCGAAACATACAGTAAAGAGTTTTAAACTAGTTCTTAAGTTTAAGAATACCTCTAATTTCTATTGAAATATACCGACTCGACGTTAATATACTATATTATAAGCCTTATTTGGTCTTAAAAAAAGAATAATACAAAAATAGTCGCTTAAAACAACTTCAAAATCTTGTTCATGGGAAAACTGCATAAGCCAATGAATGCCGTTGCCAACAACACTATATACCTTCTCTGAACTCTCCTAGTTTTTTCTTTCCTTTCTTTTTGGTGGAGGGAGGGGGGGTTCAGGTAACCGGTAACGCTAGATGACAAGAAGAACACGACTGCTGCTAAGCAGTAGCTTTGAGCTCGGTGAGTCCATACCGGCCCATATCATCAGAGAACAGAACACCGTCCGGAGAAAGAAGTCTTTTGAAGGAAAGGAAAAATCTTGCCTGCGGATTGCAATGAGAAGGTTCCAGTAAGAAATTTTCATGATCAAATTAAAAATGTAAATAGTATCTTTCTTGTTTTGTTGGGGGATGGGGAGGGGGATGAAATATTTACCCATTGGAATATGACGAGGGCACACCAACAACCTTGCAATCCGAATCCTTGTTTGCTGACAAACTGTCAAAGGTGCACGGCATACGAGAAGAGCATGTGTGTATTATATATGTGCGTGTGTACTTGAATTAGCGCATGAAGAAACTAATTAATGCAGAATTAGAATGTATGAGAAATAGAGTAGAAGCAGCATATACTAAATTGAATTGTAGTTACCATCAAAAGAAGGGAACCCAAACCAAAGCATCCGGTCATTGCAAAACTAATGAATTTGAGATCACGCCCAGCCTGCATCCCATCATATATCCATCCATCCAAATCAAGAATCGATCGTTAATTAATATTCTAAATGAATCAGAACAGTGGAACACGCGTACACATTCACACATACATATATTATATAGATAGATAGATAAAATAGATAGATATAGTGAAGGACATGAAGGATGAGATTGAGACGTATGTATATACCAGCAATGTACCCTCACAACTATGCGTGCAAGGGGTTATGGACAATGCAATGAAGAACGGTATCAAAACCTTGTGCATCTGCAAATTAAAGGGATTGAAGGATCGACGTAAACAGAAAAGCGTTACGTCCGTACGTGCAAAAAATAAATCAATGTAGTTAGCTAATTTATAATAATCGTATACTTTCATTGTTAGCAGAATATATATACATATATATATATATATATATATATATATATCTATATATATGAACAACTTACCTGGGCTGTAACTGCAGGGTCGGGGGTGAAGATCCTAGGGAACAACCAAGGAATGGAAGTGCCAGCAATCCCTAGAATCAAACCCAGGGAAGCTCCTATAATCAACAATGACTTGAGCAAGTTTCGTGCCTTGTGTAGACTCCGGTTAACACCGTATAACATTGCAGGCATAAATGATTGTGCGGTTTGTGAAAGTGGTTCGCCCCACACCACACACATACTATACATTTGGATCATAACCTAATCGAAAACACAGGCACAGAGAGAGAGAGAGAGACGATTACATCATCACTAATTAAGGAACAGAATCAATCGGTCCATAACTAGATAATAAAAACAAAAAGAAAGGTACTCGAACGAACGAACGATTCGATGCATTATACCTGATGAGCAGCAACAGACTGCGTTCCCATGGACGTAGCAAAGTAGATGATCAACGAATAAAAGGAAACCTTAGAGGCAATGGTTAGAAAAACAGGAGCAGCAAGCGTGACGATCTGTACAATCTCTTTAAGCGTAGGTACTTCGACCTTGAAACCGCTGTAACCTTTTCTGTTCAGTGCATCGATCATCATACAAGCAGCTATGACTTGTGAAGTCATAGTAGCCCAAGCTGCACCCGCTATGCCGCGCTTTAAGATGGTACAAAGCAGTATGTGTCCCAGTATGTTTGCCGTGCTTGCTACAACCAAGGCCTTCAACGGTCCCCATGAATCCTTCATTCCCAGGCTGTCGTAAAACATATATATATATATATATATATATATATTCATGTGTGAAACTAATTAGCCAGGAAGAATGGGTGTTACCGTGTATACATGTAAACTTAACCAGCTCTACCAACTCGGCGAGCCAACGAGTGCACTGATTTACCTTGCACTTTGAGCAACCCAACCGATGAGCACGGCGGGCCAGGCAAAGCCACGAATCTGAACGTATTTGTTTGCAGCAGGGAGCAGGTGAGCGTTCTTTGATCCCATAAACCCTGATAAGTGACAACGTACGCGTATAATGAATGGATGCCGTAACCAGATGAATCGAGAAAGACCGAGACTAAGACCTTTTTATTTGGATTAGAGTTATAATTATCCAAGATAATTAATTATTTCATAAACCGTTTGCCCTACAAAGTTTCTAAAATATTGTAGTTGTACTATGCCCACGTAATTAGTTGAGCGTACCGGATAGAGCCCAAGGACCAAGGAATTTGCTGAATAAGAGCATGGATAAACCACACGCTAGACCCACAAATAGTAAGATGGATATCTGATGCTGCACTTCCTTCTCATCCTGCATCATATCAGTTCAACGTACATACACATTAACCCACCAGCACCAAATAGTAATTGATTACGAAAGCAAATCAGATCAAGACCGCCATCGACATTTCCTGTTGGATCAATTTTACGGTTACAGTAACATTATTTCAGGCCTAACTAACTTTCAAAGTTGCGATGCAATCAAAGAAATAGATGCAGGGTATGGAGATGAGGAGACTCGGTAAGTAAAAAGAGGAAAAAGAAGAAAAATGGGATCAGAACCTGTCTGGCAAGAGAAGTGGCAACCATATTCGAGGTTGCAATGGAAAGGAACATAAACACATAACTCATATTATCACACAGCACTGTTCCTGGACCTGCAATTATGAATGTTCAGTTACGGGCGTACCCAAATCCAACCCAATTAAGACTTTGAAAGCCCAGATGACAACTAGTTAAATATTTTTCCACGATTATTCAAACAGAAGAAGAAGAAGAAATTGAAATTTACCTAAAGCTGCGAGTTCAGTAGAGCTACTCTGACCAATGACAGCAGTATCAATAAGACTCATTAAAGGATTGCAAATCCATAGCCCAGTAGCTGGTCCTGAAAACTTAACAATCTCAACAATTTGACTCCATATACTCTGATTCTCCAATCCCTGTTTCGGCTCCTCCTGCACTACCTCCACCTCTACAGTACGCCCGTATTGCCCGTTCGTACTCGTAGAGCCATTAATCTCCTCATCACCAATGCTACTGCCACTTTCCGGCAGTACCTGGCCTGATGTTGAGCTAATGCAGCATAGTTTTTCATGCCTTTGGCGGCGGCCACGAAGACTGAGCGGTGGAGGCGGCGTGCTGGATGGAGAACACCGAGGTCGGAATTGATGAGGAGATAGAAAGTGGTGATTAGTGTTTTTGGTTATTGAGATTGATGGTTTGATTTGGCCGATTTGTGAAGACGGCCGTGTTAGTGCTTTGAATTGCATTTTTTAATTTGTTTGTTAGATTGGGGAGAAGATCGATGCAGTGCAGGGAAGGGAAAGGGGAGGGAAATTGGAGAAGAGGACTCGGTAGACGGAGGAATTAGTAGCGTTGTTGGTTTTGTACGAAAATAGTTTGTTCAAAGAAGGGAAAGCAGCGGCAAAGAAGAAGAAGAATAACAGCTACACTGCACTTTCCTTTCAACTAACTTTGCGGTCTCGCTGAACTTAAGACACAGCGGGAGGTTACGGCGGAATTTCTCTTTTTCTTTCTTTTATCACTGCTTTGTTTATGCTTGTATAGTATTAGACTGCGGAGCATGGCAGCCTAGCAGGCCACCCGTGTGCCACACTTCTAGTAGCACTAGTAATGGTTGAACTAACTAATGTTCAACATCGTACACATCCTCTGCCTTAGATTTGTGGCTTCTTATTTGATTTACCTGCTGCCCCCTGCCTTCGATTATTTGTGGCAAATATATATATACATATACATGCATACATACATATATATACATATACATATACATATATCAATTAGATTCATTAAGATTGTATCTGGCCCAATATTTAATATACGTTTTAGTATTGTTAGCAGTTTAGGTCTGGTTGTCACAAATTTTCGAATCTGAATTTCAACCATAAGATATTATTTGTAAATCTTACTAACATAGTCAGCTATTTAATCCTTAAATTGCATAAAACTTGACATTTGTATAGTATATGAGATGTGTGAGGTAAAATATTATATCTAGTTTTACCTTACCTTTTTATAACACCCGTTAGCCTTATATGTTAAGTCGAACCCGTGAAATTTAGATAAAATATTCCTCTTTTTTTTAGGATATATGGTTTTGGTTTTTCATGGCAAGAAAAGAAATTCCATTCGGCAATATACTATTTTTTGTTGTAAATATTCTCTTTACATATTGTGGATGTACAATTTATGAATGTATATTGTATTAAATCATAGGTTTAATACTCTCATTAGTACCCTAAGTTGTAGTAACTTCTCCATTATGATTCAACCTCTATGTATCTTCTACCTCCTTTCATATTCTCTAACTCCTTCTCATGACGGATGTAATAAGTGGTATTATATATATGGAATATTGTGAATTGTAAATGGAAGAAGGAATCCATACATATGAATGAGAATAAGAAGTTTTATTTTTCCTTCCTCTCTATATTGTTATATATCTCTCTTTAAATTTATCAATATTACAATACGTTATCACGAAGATTATGCTCTAGATGAAATATATATAGGCTCGAGGTATCTTGCAAACTATTCTTATGATACAACTATAGGAACTATATTTGACAGTTGGATTGCTCAAATGAACGGTCCCGATTAAAATGATTATAATAGTCTTATTTATGCTAATGCTTCCCCTCTCACTCCCCTGTCTTGTTCCTCTACCGTCTACTGCAACGAGTCGTCGACGTCTGCAACCTCCGTCATTCCTTACGAGGAGAGTTCATCGGCATTCCTCCGCGTCATTACTAGCATTAGTCTCATCAACCTTTAAGTTGCATCTTCACTCAAGCCATAACCTTCCTTCAAGTTTAGCTCTCCTTCTAGCTCTGTTTCAATCATCTCTCATTCTTAGAATTGTAGCTATGGAGTTAAAGTATTTTTTTCCTATTAAGCTAATTTCTCTTTTCAATTAATTATTGTGGAATAGAATTGCTTCTAAAATATAGATTGATAATTTAGAAGTCAATTTGCTTTTCATCTGATAGGGATTTAGATTTTTTTTTTTTTTTAGATTTAGTTTTGTTGTCAGACTTTACCAAGAGTTTGTATTTCCAATTAAAGTTCATCATTTCAAGACTTATTATTATTATTATTATTATTATTGAGTATAACACTGAAACTTCTAAAATGTAGACTGACAACCAAAGGATAAGGATTTAGGGGTGAGGATGATCATGGGAGAAGGATGGAGAGTTGTGGGGTAAGGACTATCATAGGAGAAGGTGACGAGTTTGAACACAATGCATGCGAGGCGGGGGATACATGATACAAAGGTCAATATTCTTTATTTTTAGAGTTAATCATGATCTCTTATTTATTTTTATTGAACAGTTATATTCCATTCTTACGAATGTATCATAAGAATAGTTTCTACCCGACCTTGATCCTATATATATGCTTATATGTTGATTTTGTTCGAGGTGTTGGTAGATAACTATGGAATTGATGTCAAGTTCAATCGGTGCTTGATAAAATTGAGCGTTCTATATTTGTTAGTTATCATATTATATGAATATGATTATTATATGTCATATAAGACTAATCTACCATTTTTGTTTCTTGTGTGAGATCTCAATTTTTGCAGGCATATGAAAGGTCACATATGTGACATATCTTGCAATCAAGTAAATTTCAAGAAAATTGATCACCCATTTAATTTAAATTGATTAAGAGTTTTAGAGGGATATGGTATGATCCTAAAATTGGCTCAAGATAAGAAAGTTTATTTTTATCTCCTCTTTGCTTTATTATTAAGCTAATTGATATTTTTATTAGTTTTAATTGTATATATTGGCAATATGTAATTTAATTTGATTATATGTGTGATGATCTCCCTTCTAGTTATAGGATGGAGGGTAAAAATAGAATATGGTAGAAGGCTAAAAGTATTCCATTCAATAAACTCAAATTAAATCTAACATGACCAATTCAATGATCCAAAGTGATGGATTAGCGGCCACATCACCCATCACCATATGTAGATCTCCATCACTTGAAGATGATAGAAAGTCATCTAAAGTGGCAATGTAAAAAAAATTACTTAAATTTAAACGTGATAGATTGTTGGTCACATCGTCCATCACCTTATGTGTAAAAGTGATGAATCGGCGTTATCATCACCCATCACAACATACATATCTAAACACTTGAATTAATTGAAGAATACAGTACAAATCTCCATTACCCTAAGTTAATGGAGGGCCACCAAAATGGATAATTTTTTTCCGCATACCCAAAGCATGGATGGGTGATTGCATAAGTGTTAGTAGAAGCATGAATCTCCCAACCAATTATATTGTTTACAAATATGTGCATGAGGTACAAAAGGAAATGATACAATTGAGGTGAAAGCTAAAAGTTTCACCTATGGTCCGTTTGGATTAGGGTGAATCGGGGTGAGGGTAAATATTGAAAATTAACCTAGGTGAAGGAAATAGAGGTGAATCAAAGTGAATGTTTTAAAATACTATTTGGATGATATTAACCTAACCTAGGTGAATTGGGGTGAATGTTTTAAAATTTTCGTTTAGTGTAATCCCCCGAAAATTTCAAAAAAAAACCTATATTTTAATAAATAACTTTGTTTGAAATAAAATTAGCTTGTAAAATTATTTATTTTAATTATTTTATGAATTTTGGAGTATGTAAATTTGGATAAGAGTATTTAATAAATTAAAAATAAATATTTTTCTATTTATCATATTGTTTTATTTAAATAATTTTCCAAACTAATATTTTACCAACTTTATCCTTTTTAAACTAATATATTAGATTATAATGAATTAAATTATTAAATTAAATAATTTATCAAGAATATTACATTTTATGATTTTATAAATTATTGTATTTTATTTTTCCCTATTTTCCATTCCCTTTTTGGCCTTTTTCCTCTTCTTCTTTTCTTTTTCCTTTTTTTCCTTCCCTCGGGCCGTCCGCCAGGCCAGGCTTGTCTCCCTTCCCCTCCGCGCGATTGGGCCTTCGGCCCGCTTCTGCCCTCATTTCCTTCCCCCACACCTGACGCACGTCCAGCCCGCCTCTCCTTTCTTTTTTCCTGGACCGGCCGGCTCTCTTCTTTTCCTGCACCGGTCCAGCCGCTCGCACCCCTCCCCTTATTTCTTCTCCCACGCCCGACCCCTGCCAGCTTCGACCCCATGTCTGCCACCACCAAGCTGCCCTGCAACTGCCGCCACCTGCCCCCTCTCCCTCTCTCTCTTCTCCCATCATTTTCTTTCCTTTTTCGAGCCAAACCGGCTCTTGGACCACACCCCGCGTGCCCCTCTCCCTTTCCTTCTTCTTCCCTCCCTTCCCCTACCAACCGACCGTCACCTACACCTGCGTACGTTCACCGGCCAGCCGCCTGCTTCCCCTGCCTCACCCTCTTCTTTTTCTCCATCTCCCTAGCCCTTCATTCCCCTCATTTTCGAGCCCTTCTCCTTCCCCCGAGCTCCCTCTTCTCTCCTTCCTTCTTCCCCATTCATTTTCTATTTTCTCTCCACACCGCCGCCAACCACCGTTCTAACCGCCGCACCCAGCCCTGCGCCGCCTACTGCCACCACCCCCTACTACCTTGCACCCCCACGCCGCCCCCTCGAGCCCTACACTTCATCCCTTCTCCACCCCTTCCTTTTTCTCCCCATTTTTCCCCTTACCGCCGAGCCACCTGCAACCGCCGTCCGGCCACCTCTGCCGCCACCCAACCCACTGTTCGACACCCTGCAACCCCCTCTACCACCGCCATGCATCAGTTGGCCGAAAACAGCCCTTGAACCTCTCCATTTTTCCTTCTCCTTTTCCTTCCTTCACAACCCCTCCACCTCGACCCATCTCGGCAGCCAACTTCGCTGCCTTGCCGCCACCGTGAAACCACCCTTAGCCTCCACCTACACCCCCTCTTCACTCCTACACCATTCCCTTGCCTTAAAACCTCCCCTAACTACCTTCTTTTCTAGCCCAAAGACCCCAACCCGAAAATGGCTTATTTTTCTCCCTTCACCCTCTTTGAGCCCTTTTCTCCCCCTCATTTTGCATGAGACTCACGCTGCTCATGCAGCGTGAGCTCCCCCCTTGTTTTGAAATTCATTTGGTTAAATTTTGAGGTATATTCATATTTAATTAAAGTGTATTATTATTAAATAAATTTGCTTTATAAATTTTTATCCTTTAATTTCTTACTTCTAACCTAATAATGATTAATATTATTTTTAGGTATTGAGTTGCTAATAAAGCTTGAGTCTTTAACCGGGGTACCGGTAAGATTTGATATTTTGCAAGATTAAGGTAACCGTTAATCCTCCCTTAAATACATGGAAAAATGTATGCTAGCACATTAGGGATTTAGTATGATTTTATGCATGGTTTGTGTGCTTAGTATGATATATATATATATATATATATATATATATATATATATATATATATATATATGGTTGCTTATATTGCTTGATAAAAAGGAAAAGTATGATAACCTTTGTGCCATGTGTAGGTATGAGAATTAAGGAAGAAGTTTGATTATTGATGGAAATATTAAATGCTTGTTTATGATGTATTATGTTGCTAATGCATGAGTAATATTATTGTCTAAGGGTATTTTAGTAATTATGCTTATGAAGTATGTGACCTAATGTATGTAGTTGCTAATGAGGATTATGTTGAATAATGACATGTTGGTGGACTTAGATGATAATAATGAAATACTAATATCATTATTTTATGTAGTGTTATTAAATTCATAAAAATTGTGAATAAAGGGGTTGAGTGGAAATTTTATAAGTGAAAAGGGTATTTTGGTAATTTTGTAAGCAAAAATGGTATTTTGGTAATTTTGTAAGCAAAAAGGGTATTTTGGTAATTTTGTAAGCAAACAGGGTATTTTGGTAATTTCAAAAGAAAGGGGTGAAATGATAATTTTATAAGTAAAAAGGATAGAATTGTAAGTTGTGAGAAAGAAGGGTATGATGGTAATTTTTGAGATAAAAGAATAATATGGTAATTTTATGATTAAATGGCCAAATGATAATTTTATAAGTAAAGGGGTATTATGGTAATTTTTGGAGAGAAGGGTAAAGCGGTAATTTTGGAGTCCAGGGGCAATATAGTAATTTTATAAGTAAGTGGTAAGAATGGTAATTTTGGAAGTAGGGGTAACATAGTAATTTTGGATGAAGGAGGGCATTATGGTAATTTTTCAAGTAAAAGGGCATTATAGTAATTTTGGAGGTAGAGGGGCAAAATCGTAATTTCATAAGTAAATGGTAATATGGTAAATTTTATAAGTGAATGGCGACATGGTAATTGTATAAGTGAAGGGTATTATGGTAATTTTGTGAGTAAAAGGTTATTATGGTAATTTTGGAGGTAGAGGGGCAAAATCATAATTTCATAAGTAAAGGGTAATATGGTAAATTTTATAAGTGAATGGTGACATGGTAATTTTATAAGTGAGGGGTATTATGGTAATTTTGTGAGTAAAAGGTTAATATGGTAATTTTGGAAGTAGAGGGGCAAAATAGTAATTTCATAAGTAAATGGCAATATGGTAATTGTATAAGTGAATGGTGAAATGGTAATTTATAAGTAAGGGGTAATATGGTAATTTTGGAAAAGAAGGGCAAAATAGTAATTTTGTAAGGAAAGATAAAAATGGTAACTTTGGATGTAAAAGGGTAAAATAGTAATTTGTAAAGAAAAAGGAGTGTTATGGTAATTTTACAAGTAAAAGGGTATGGTGGTAATTTTTATAAATAAAAGGATATTATCGTAATTTGAAAGTAAGGGGTAGAAGGGTAATTTTGTGAATAAAAGGATATTATGGTAAACTTGGGAGCTAGGGGTAACTTGGTAATTATTATAACGACGAAAGATAATTTAGTAATTAAATTATGATTGTAGAAGGGCAATTGGATAAGTATGATACTAGAGAAGGGTAATTTGGTAAATTAACCAATTAAAGGGCATTATGGTAATTTTAATAATGGAGAAGGGTAATATAGTAATTATTAATATGGAGAAGGGTAAATTAATAATTATGATTATGAAGAAGGGTAAATTAATATTTGTAATTATGAAGAAGGGTAATTTGGGATTTATGATAATTAAAAAGGGTAAAATGGCAATTAAAATAATTGAGAGGGATAAGATGGTAATTATGATAAAGGAGAAGGGCAATTTGGTAATTTATCCAACCAAAGGGGCAATTTGGTGACTTAGCCAATTAAAGGATAAAGTGATAATTATTTAACCAACTAAAGGGGCAAAATAGTAATCCTGACAATGAAGGAGGGTAATTCAGTAATTTATCCAACTCAAGGGCAATTTAGTAATTTTAACAAAGGAGAAGGGCGATTTGGTAATCTAACCAACCAAATGGGAAATATGATAAGTGTAGCAATTATGAGGAGTGAATGGTGATTTAAAAAGTGTAGGGGATAACTTGGTAACCTAAACCGTATAAAGGGTAATTTGGTAATTATATAACCTAAAGGGTAATATGGTAATTTGGCGAGTAAGGAATGGATACTTAACGATTATATAAGGAAAGGGCAAATGAGTAATTTGTACCTAACATGTCCTTGAGATTGTGGAACATTATAATATGATTCAAATAATGCTGATTAGCCAAGTAATAGCATTTGATAATTAGTATGGCCTTAATGGTTTTTCTGTGATATCCTGGATAATTATCTGAATAAGAAATAACTAATGATATCGAAACGATCTAAAGTGAATAAGTATCGGATTATTGTGCTTTTCGTGATCACTTTAATTAAGACACTATTACTTAAAGTGAAAGACCTCGAGATCGGGAATGGTGACTCCTTAGGGGTCGCTACCCTAAGGACGTGGTTTAGTCCACGATTATTCTGGTATTTGCTGGTGTGCCTTTGTGCCCAGCCAGGCCCTATATCTTACTCTTTCTAGCTCTACGGATCTAGTTAGGGGGTATGCATACTTATGGATTAGGTGTCCTTATCGGTAGGGTACCGAGTTAGCTTTATGCACCAGTACGACCAGGGTACCTTTGTGTCCTTGGGTTTGTGGTTGAAGGGTACTGAGTAGTTGATATGCACCAGTACGACCGGTGAACCTTTGTGTTCCGGGTTATTGATCTCCTATTCGAGGCAAATAAATATGATTGATGTGCTGATTAAAGAAAGGAAAGATACTATTATTGAAAGTGGAATATTAATGAGTCGGGCCCAGATGATTATGATATTGAGTACCGGTCCACCGGTTATAATAGTGGCCAGAAGCGTTGTGCCCTGGGTGATGATTCTTTATATATTCCGGTCCACCGGTTATAATAGTGGCCAGGAGCGTAGTGCCCTGGATAATGGTTTTATATATATTCCGGTCCACCGGCAATAATAGTGGGGGTCCCGAGCTCAATAAAACCAGTCTGGTATGTGAATAAAGTTATGGAAAAATACTAATCACTTATAGTGGAACACCATGTGAGTCGGGGCCAGACGGGTCCACCGGTAAATAATAGTGGTCAGAGGCGTTCTACCCTATGCGTTTACCTTCCGGTCCACCGGCAATAATAGCGGTCAGAGGCGTTTTGCCCTATGTGTATACCTTTCCGGTCCACCGGCTAGAATAGTGGGGTTCTCGCACTCACATGGATATAAAATATGATATTGATTGAATAATGATGGAATAATGGCTTAAGGCTCAAATGTATTGATTTTACCCTATGATATGGCTTAAGGCCCAAAAGTATCGATTGTGAATTATAACCTGTTTTATGTGTGATTGTTATGTATGCACCTCAGTTTACCTATGTATATAGTTACACTATGTGTTGTATTGTGGGCCTGTCTTTAAGTGTGGTATTAAAGGGTTACTCAGTACCGTAGTACTGAAGGGATTCCCTTTTGGGGCCCTTGCCTATTCAATGGGCAGTGCCCTTGCAGGTCTTTTCAGGTGCTACTCAAGTGGGCTACGGGATCAGAGAGTAAGGAATTTTCTGGTACCATTAGGGTTTCCTCTTCTCCTTTAAATTCCTAGTTTTAATGTTAACATTGTTACTGTAACCACCATTGGTGGATTTTTGTTCTTGTAAACGATTTGATGCGTTACTCTGATTTATGTATGTTGAGTTGTATTTTATTTTTTTCTTAGCCTTAGCACTTGGTACTGGAACGGTATGAGTGAACCGGTCTGGTACTAAGTGTGGCGGTTATACTCCAAAAGTTCACGTTTTATTTATCTGCTTCCGCAATTATCTTTTAATAAAACGAAATTTTTCAGCAGTGAATTTTGGGGGTGTTACATTTAGATTGAGGTGAATGAAGGAAAAAAGAAGGTGACATTTATACCCTTGTGTTAAATAGTTAAGTCTTATCAGGTTAAGGGTATAGTGTTCGAGGGTATTTTGGTCCTATTAGGTTAAAAAATTACTTATTATTTTGCCTTCACCTCGGTTACCCCTAAAATTGGATGTTAATAAAAATGAGGTTAATTGAGGTGAATGGAGGCAAAACAGTAATCCCAATTAACTTCAGTAGAGTTATTAAAAATGGTACCCAAACGGGGTGAATTAATTGATTCACCTCCATTAACCCCTTTTCACCCCAATCTAAATGCACTACTAATAATTAAATGGTCCTGAAGACCTTATGCATAATTCGATCATGAAGATCGAATGATTAAAAGGTGATTAATACCTTATTTGTAATTTGATCAAGGAGATCAAACAGTTGAAAGTCTTTTACGACTAATGTAATATCGGTAAAGAAGGTCAGATAGTATTAAATATCTCGGGTGTTTTTCGATCCAAAAGATTGAACTATTTAGTGGTCTATAGACCCCCACACTAATTTTATTTTCAAGATATACAATTTTAATTCTTGCAATTTAGTTTTTGTAATTTTAAGGTTCACAATATTTAAAGCATTTATTCTAATCACGAAGTAGTGATAATGGCTTTGTGCATAATTTGTCAGCCACTTATTTATGAGACCATACACCTAATTAGTAATTGGTAGTGGTCAAAACCTACCATAGCTAAGTCTCCTCCACCACTGTAGTGGTTGGAGTATTTACAATAGTCTCCCTATTATATTATAATTTTAGTGGGCAGAGATATTTTGATAGTTGAAGCCTAAAGCTTCCAATTTAATAAGTAGTTTAATGGTTGAAGCTTGAATCTTCCCATTCAGTTATTAGTATAATGGATGAAACATACAGTTTTCCATTTGACATAAGTAATTTAATGATAGAGAATAAATTATTCCCGTGTCATAGACTTGAATAAGATCAATTTATCCGATGGAATAGCCATTGTACATTCTGTGTTAAGGACGAAGTATTTTATGAGCTTATTATTGACAAGAATGTACACGCGTATGTGGCATGATAAATTTATTAAAAGGTTTTTCATGATTTAACAATCAGATAACAAAAGTGTGCATTATATTATACCTAAGTTTCTGAAAAACTTATTATGATATACGAATATTTGATGGTATTATTGCTATCAAGATCGGCTAGAAGTAAGCCCAAAATAAATGCACAATATATACATTTAGTATATGTGAAAAAATAAAAGGTATCACTAACCATAAGTCAGTAGAGCATAAAATATTATCTTTGTGGCATAAGAAATTAGATTACATTAGTGCATCGATGATTAGAAAGATCATTGAAGCTTGCACGAGCACCCACATAATTCTAAAGATTCATTTTTTAATTGGTGATCTCATATAAATGACATATTATTCTTAGCAAATTTATTGTCGTGATCATGTAAGAGAGCGCAAAATCTCCTATGTACTTGATAGAGTTCAAGTTCACACATGCGGACCATTTTAAATTCACCATGGTATATAATGATGCATCAATGTATGGTCACATGTTATATTTTGCAACAAATATTATTGCATTGGCACGAAAGTGAATCGTCATCCAACTGAGGTAAATATGCAATCAATGCTTCAAGATGGAAGAAAAATGACCTGGTAGAGCCACTGATTATGCATTTGATTCATAGACCCTTGTTAGTGAAGTATATGAGTAATATGCCAATATACATGCAGTGATTTTTTGTATGAACCATTCGCATATTACATTAACCCTTAAGCCAAATTGAGATTATTGGATGAGTTTTATATGTGCTTATAATCCCCCATAAATATGAAATTAAGCCACAAAGAATGATAGAAATGTTTATTTCCTCAACCTTAGAGAGAGAGAAGATGAGATTGAGATTATAAAGTAAGCAAGCACTTATAAGATGTCTTCCATGAGATATAGACCCAAAGAAAAACAAAGTGCACTTGATTATGCTTATGCTTGCTAGATATAGCCTAGTTACAATTTGCGTTTGTTATGGCCAAGAAATTATGAAACCAATATGTATTTTGACTAAAGTTCCAACGCACATAAAAGTACTTGTGGTGACATCAAATAAGTGAATGGCAAGTATGGTACAAATAAGCTAGAAGCATATAATAAGGGTTTAAATAGCTAAACACTCAAAAAAGAAGTTATAATCCTTTAAAAGGATAGAAAACTTGCCATATTGAGTTGACATGTCCATATGGATAGAATCTGAAAAATAGATTCCGCCGGTAAATGAAATATCCATTAATTATCCTTGCACCGGTATAAGGTAGTATGAGGTAGGCATTAGTGATATCTTTACCTAAAAAGTTACAACTGATAATGGATAAAAGCGATAATTATTCTCGATTTATTGTGGAATGTTATTGGATAAATTATTGTCAAATTGGAATAGTCAAATGTATCTATTTAATGAGCGTAATTTGTATGGACAAAAAGTCCAACATTTGAAGGTGTTAGACCAATTGGCTATAAGTGGGTGTTTCTAAAGAAATAATTTAAATTTTAATTTGGTGATACTCTCATTAGTATCATAAGTTGTAGTAGCTTATCTATTATGATTCCACCTCCAACTCTACGTATCCTCCACCTCATTTCATATTCTCTAACTCCCCCCGTGATGGATGTAATAAGTGTGGGTATTTTATATATATAAGATATTGTGAATTATAAATGGAAGAAGGAATTCATATATATAAACGAGAATAAGAATTTTCATTATTTTCTCCTCTTTATATTGTTCTATAACTCTCTATGAGTTTTTCAATATTACAACACTTTTAATGATGCTGCTATGGGAATTCTTAGCCCCCATATTCACTGTACTATTTTATTTTATTTTATTTCATGAGTTAATCATCAAAGTTTCTGTCTCTCCTATTTTAGTCCCCTAATTACCTGTTCCATTGGTTATATATATGATGTGTTGGTTTTCAAATTTTTATTAAGATCCTTTGGCATCCTAATCAACATTTATAACTAACAATCAAATTAAAAGAGGCTAACACGCCTTCTCAGCTTCTGGCCTAGGGCTATAAACGAGTTGAGCCAGTTCGAGCTCGGCTCAGGTTCGGCTCATTAAAAGCTCGTTCGAGTTCGATCATTTAGTTAAATGAGCTTAAATTAAGGATCGTATTCGGCTCGTTTAATAAACGAGCCGAGCTTGAGCATAGGTATGTTCGGCTTGGCTCGGCTCGTTTAGTAATCGTTAAGGTTCGGCTCGAAATCAACTCGTTAAAAGTTTGTTAAATTTGTAAACCAAAACACAGCGTTTTACATTAAAACACCACGTTTTACATTAAAACGCCACGTTTTGGTGGAAGCACAAAATTTTACTTCCTACCCGTTGTGCACTGTTTTGGCCGAAAGTTACGCTACTCGACACTCGTCGTCTAGTGTTCTGCTCATGACTCTTCTACTCCCCCGACCCCGAACGACCCAAACACAGCCCTAGTGCCCCATACTCCCAAGTCCCACCCCATCTCCTACTCGAGTCTCAACTGTCAACACTGGATAGGCGACATAGTCGAATCTTAGCCTGCCCGAGCATCCTTCGCAGTTCGCAGACTAACCATTCACCAATCTCAGCGCTCATCGCTCGTTATCCGACCATCGTCGCTGTTCTGGCGCAGGTCGTTTGGTGTTTTTTGATACCCCTGCGGAGTTGCGATCTTCGTCAATTTTGCCCCCAGGTATGTGTTCTTCCCTCTTCATTTATCGAATCGTGTAACAATTTTTGACGAGTTAGACGATTAATTTGATTTTCAAGTGTTCTAGGTCTTATGGTCCAAGTCTGTTCGATTTGAAGTCACAGAATCACAAGACCTTGCAGATTCTGTGTGGACTAAAAATTGCAGTGAGGTAATATTTCTCCTCAATTATTCTTGTATTCCAGTTGTTTATGCTTGATTTTGTGACTGAAAAATTTTTGCAGCTTACCTGAATAATTCCATATACATGATTCGATTCCAATGTATGCACTTAAATTAGATGAGAGAATCCCAATTTTTTGTTAAAAAATTGATAGTTTAGGGTTTATGAAAGCTTACCATAAATTCAAACCTAAGAAGAAGAAGGATTTTTGTTTTCTATCAAATAATGGTTAGGGTTCACTAATTTGATCTTAAAGAGCCCTATTTTGTGTGATTTTGTGAGGTTTGGTGGCTTTAGCTTAGCTCACTTCATACCTAGGGATCATTGTCAAATGAAGTAAAAGTCAAATGAAGTAGATTTGAATAGAGATTTTGAAGTTTGGTGGCTTTAGCTTAGCTCACTTCATACCTAGGGATCATTGTCAATAATCTACAGAGACTTTTCTGTGTGTTTAATTCTAGAAAACATTGGATGTTTTTCTCTAAACAGGCTCTAGTTTTCTCGAAAATCTAAAAACATGTTCATTTTATATATTCTGATATATTTATATCAGAAAACAAAACAATGTGCCAACTTAACAAAGGAAACTAGAGACAATTTCTAGTTTTTTTTTCCTGAATGTTCAAAACAAATAATCTCCTTGTATTCTTGTGTTCTCACATTTGGAAACACCAAAGAAGTGTTCCATTGCTGGTTAATGTAACTCTCCTTTGCGTCTATCTTTGCCTATTAAAATTGGTGCTATTCATAACATACACAAGCTTAGATAAAGTTAACTAAAAGACTACCGATTGAAGAAAAATGAACTGATAATATCAACGAAAAGATGGATGAATCACATAGTGGAGCATAGGGCAGCCATCTTGTTGTCTTTGCACGGGGTGGTTAGGAGAGGAGGTAAAGACTTGACCTCTTTGTATCATAGTTGTTTTGTCCTCTATCTTTTTGGGTAGCTTATCAAATAGCAAATAATTCTGTATACATGCATGTAATTATAGATAAATGTACATCAAAAGTTTATATTTGTATAAATATGTGCACAAGTATGATTGTGTGGTATTGTAGTTACTGTGCCTATATATACACACACAAAGAGGCTCATGATTGTTTCGGTTCTAAGACAATTGCATACTTTCGTTCATGTCCTTACCAAAAATATTTCTAATGTGAATTTAAATGTTTAGTATCACTAATACCCAAAAATATGGGCATGAAAAATATAGAATTCAATTCAAACTACGGATAATTTAGTACAGCTTGAGTTAAAAAATTACATCACACTACGGCTAATAATAATAATGATAATATTGGCTGCTTAGTGAAATCAAACCAGATGTAAAAGTATATATTTTATTTTTCAATTATGACCTAAGTCTTTATTAAATATATAATCAACATTTAATGCTTAAATTACTTATTAAAGATCATCTGAATAATATTGTTTTGATTTGGTCTCAGGTTGAAGAAGTTAACAGACATTGATGGTTGAAGAATTAAAGTCAACAAAAAAAATATTGGTCAGTAGGTAGCATTAGCAACACTTTATTTTTTGAATTATTTTATTATACTTTTAGTTTTTTGGTATATTTAGTTATAATTATTTTTTTATATCATGTTTTATTTTTTTGTTTTAATAAAGAACTTTGTTTTATAGATGCTTCTAATTTTTGATTTATATAAGAGAAAAATATTAGTTTTATGGTATTTTTATTTATAATTGTTCTTTTATATCATGTTTTATCTTTTTTGTTTTAACAAAAAAAGTTAGAAGTGTGAACTTTTCTTTGTAGGTACTTTTTATTTTTTTTTAAATATGTTATTATACTATTAGTTTTTTGATATTTTTATTTATAATTGTTCTTCTATGTCATGTGTTTATCTTCTTATTTATTTTAATAAAAAAGCATTGAGAAGTTTGAACTTTTCTTTGTAGGTACTTCTTATTTTTTTTATTCTATTATTTGTTTTGTTCTCATGTATAATAAAATAAAAAATTAAGCCTTGTAATTTCTTCTAGTTTTTTTCCTCGTCTTATTCAAATTTAGGATCATATTGCTTAAATTGTATGTATAACTTACACAATTAGATTGTTTATTACATTATTAGTGTTATAAGTGTTGCTATTGCTCCTATTGCCAAATTTCTTTGTTTTCTTTTTCAATTACCATATATAACTTCTGACTATGTCAAAATAAATATATTCAGAATTTTCTTCTTCTAAATAAGGATCAAACTCAACACATTCACAATCTTTTGCTACAAGTCTAGTTATAGAAGAAGACAATAACGATATGGTCGAAGTTCGAGAAGAAGAGGCTTGTAATGAGGATGGGGAGCAAGGTGTTGAAGCTTGTAATGGATTTGACGAAGATGATGAGCATTGTGCGATAAAGAAAAAGGTTCAAAAGAAAACTTCACTTGTATGGGAAGACTTTAAAGAGGTTGTATTAAAAGATGGAATGAATAAGGCGCAATGTAATCATTGTCATAACAAACTTTCCATCATCGTTGGCGGTACTACCTCCCATTTGAGAAGACACTTGTCTACCTGTGCACTCCACAAGCTAAAAGGTTAGCAAGAGTTGTCTTTAACAAAATCAATGGGGGTAAGTTCTGCTACCTGCTTTCGATTTGACCATGCAAAATCAAGAGAGGCTTGGGCTAAAGTCGTTCTAGTCCACGAGTACCCATTTAATATGATTGAACATGATATGTTCAATGAATACTTAAAAACCCTGACTCCTCATTACAAAAAAGTGTCACGTGCTATGGTCAAACAAGATTGTTTTTCTGTTTATGATCATTACAAGAAAAAAATTAAGAATGTGTCGGATAAGACACAGAAGATTAGTATCACTACTGATTTGTGGAAGTCGGATGCCCAAAAAATCCATTATATGGTTGTGACTGGATATTTTATTGGTGATGATTGGGTCTTACATAAATATATCCTGAATTTTTTCCACTTGGCCCCTCCTTGTACTGGTCTAACAATTTTCGATGCCTTGTACAAATGTTTTATGGATTAGGGAATTGAGGATAAAGTCTGTAGTCTTACCGTTGATAATGCAACTGCTAATGATAGGGTTGTTAAGATAGCAATATATAGCTTTGCGTCTAAGAATAAGCTTTGTTTTGATGGAAAAATATTTCATGTGAGATGTTGTGCCCATATAATAAATTTGTTGGTTCAAGATGGGCTTGAATGTATTGAACATATTACTACAAATGTGAGAGAAAGTGTAAAGTATTTGGCGGACTCTGAAGCACATTTAAAGTTATTTAGTGAGATTGCTAAGCAAGTGGGTTTGACAAAAAAAAAAGTTAGTGTTAGATGTTAAAACAAGATGGAATACGGCTTATGCAATGTTTTCCACAGCTTTAGAGTTTAAAGATGTATTTTCTAGATATGTTGAACAAGATTTGAGATACCAATGGTTACCAGATCATGATGAATGGAAACAAGTGGAGGGTGTGTGTGGATTTCTTGTTATTTTTAATGAGATTACAAAAGTTATTTCAGGAAATGAATATCCAACATCAAACTTGTATCTTTCGGAGATTTGAGTGATAAAAGAGGCATTAGATGAGAAGATAAATGATGATGACATTTTTATGCAAGTAATGGCCATGAAAATGAAAGAAAAGTTTGATAAGTATTGGGGTGAATACAATATGTTGATGTCTCTTGCTTCTATTTTAGATCCTCCATACAAAATGATGCTGATTGATTATACATTTCCTATCATTTACAAAGAAGTTGAGGTTGAGAAAAATATTGGAGAGGTAAAAAAATATTGAGGGAGATTTTTGATTGTTATGCTGGACATTATGTGAGTAGTGTTGAGAATGCATTGGAGAAGGACATGAATGAGGTTGGGCCTAGTAATGTGATTGAAAAAGGATTATTATCTAGGAAATCAAGGTTTGAAAAGTTTGTTATGAGTGCTAGCACCCAACAATCGAGCAAATCAGAGTTGGATATATACCTAGAGGAGGGTGTGTATATGTGTAAAGATGGCTTAGGTTCTCCTTTTTCTGCACTCGACTGGTGGAAGGGAAATACCTTGAAGTTTCTTGTATTATCACAAGTAGCACGTGATATTTTATCAATTCCTATCACATCAGTTGCTTCAGAGGCTACTTTTAGTGCTGGTGGGAGGGTAATTGATCTATATCGGGCCTCTTTAGATCCCAAGACTGTTGAAGTTTTACTTTGCACTGGTGATTGGGTTCGTAATAATGACTTGTCTAAGAAAAAGGTAATTATTTTACTATTATTTAAATTTAGTTACTTAATCTATGTTTTCAATTTAAGTGCAGCTACTATTTTTTTTTTATCTGCTCCCTTTTTGTAAAAAAAAATAAAAAAAAAGGTGCACACACAAGAATATGAAGCTATGCAGGAAATTGATTTGCCATAATTTGATTGGTAATGTTCTAACTTCTAATATAAGGTACTTGCCTCTATGATGACTATAATTTTAATAATTTGTTTTTGCAGATTGTGGATCGTGTCTTTTTTTGTTGGCTACCGAAGTCCCGTTATTATTTAATTTGGTATCATGGTGTGTTTTCTAAAACTAGCTCATTCATGTAACATTGTTCTATTATGATTCTCATTGTGCTCCAAGTTTTCTCAGCCCATTGCCTTTCCATTCCCAGCCTCATTTTATGGTTTTCAAATTTTATTTAGATTATTAAGATTCTCTAGTAATAGTAATACTGGACTTGTTTGACTTTTAGCATACACACTCCAATATATTCTCATGTATATACATTGATCACCTTCACATGGACATTGTATGATAAATTTGATGCCTATTAGTGTGGTTAATTCTTGATCAAATAATATATTACCATTTACTACTTATAGTTAGGGCTTCTAGACTTCCAGTAGTACTGGAAACTAGGGTAAAGTGGGAAAACCTGCAGAAATTGAGCAGCAGAGAATGTAGCCATCGAAAGATTCAGTTTGGGTGCATCTGGTTCAGTTAAGCTTGGATTGGGGGATTTTATTTTCTACAGTGTCTTAGTTGGGAGGGCATCAATTTATGATTTTATGACAGTGTATACTTGTTACATTGCTATTATAGCTGGTCTGGGAATCACTCTAGTGCTTCTAGTTGTTAGTGATCCTATAATAAAAAGATAAATTAAATAAGAGCATATTGGTAAACAAATATATTAACTTCACACTTAATAAAACCACATGAAAGCATGGAAAAAAATTAGTCAGACAAAAAATGCCTTAAACCTGAAAAAAACATTGAATGAGCAGGAGATAAAACATGAAAATGTAAGAAGAAAATAACTCAAAGATACGTAATAACTATTCAGACGAACCCAAATAGATGGCTATACATGCCTTAAACTTGTTGTCATGCAACTTTCAACTCTGCAGAAAATATTAATTGCAAGGTTAAAACCATTGGCCATGTGATTTCATTGTCTATCAAATAAATAATACAAGAATGATTGCAGAAAAATCCTTCCAAAATCACATAGGGAATGAACTGAGTAACATACACACAAGTGAACTGAATGAACTTCCAGAAAAGAGTAAAGAATGACAGTAAGTATAACCACATGTACAAAGTGGCAAAATCTTGGGTGTCATACAATTTACTAGCATACAAGGGAAATTATTGACCATGCAATTTCTGAAACCATCAATTGATAAGCTTGGTTCATCTGACCTTTTCATATGTAAGAGAATATATTATATACATTACTCTCTTGCAAATATAAATGATGCCTGGCTTGCATGGCAAATAAAACATCATAATGCTCATGACTAGCAGGGGCAGCTGGTCCACATAACAGTATACATGATGCACAAGCTTTATGGGTTTCTTACAATGGTTAAAAGCATTAAACTCAGATATATTTATAAGTATGATTGGATTGCATCGCTGGTTACTTTGTTTCTTCTGTCATTTGATTGAATTTGAACTTGTGTATTTTATTTCTACTTAAATTCATGTTGAGTTGAGTAAGGTCAATAGGTCTGCAAATCTAGTTTTCTTCAATGTCGTGCATCGCAGAAGGTATACCCTAGATTTGGGGATGAAAAAAAAATACATGGCTAGTGAATAAAAGTAAGAAAATATACGGTTATTTGCTGATGATAGTTTCGAAGGTGAATTGATTTATTTGTCTACCAGCTCTGTTTTTTTTTTCCAGTTTTGTGTTGCTAGTTGGTATCCCTATATGCTGGGTTGAGAAAATGAGAGGTTGTTTTGTCTCTAACTCTTAAAAGAAAATTTAAAAAAAAAATTCCTTCAAGTGATGTTACTGTCTTTCCTTATTTAAAAATAAATTCTTAATTTTTGAGGGATGCACTCAATCAGATATTCCTTTCTCTAGTAAGAGACCTATAGTTTAGCAAGCTAGCAACTAGAAGGTAGGTAGATATTAAAGCTCTTGGAGGTAGTGAATCTACTTGTGTGATCTATTCTCAAAAATTGGATCTCTAACTAGTAAGTAGGATGAGAAAACGTTATGGCTCATAGAAAATCATATCACTTTTAGAAATAGTAATAAGACATCAAAATCAAGTGTCCATAAATAATTTAATAAGTTTTTCAAATAAATCTTGTTGTAAACCTTCAAAAGGTGAATTGAAAGAGGATTGATTTAGGAAACTTCAATTTAAAACATCATAATGTTGTTTCTATATTAAATCAATACGAAAACTCTATTAAAATATATTTTATAAATCTTGACAAAATTCTTAAATAGTAGTGGCATATCATTTAAGAGAGAAAATCAGAAACAAAGAAACTATAAACTTAAAGTTTTGAGGGTCGTTTTGATTGCCAATTTATAATTATGATTAATATTATTTCTTATTCATTAAAAATTAATGTAGTAATTAATCAATTATTTATACTTATGATTAATGTTAATCTTACTAAGTATTTATATATAACTATTATCAATGTTAATATAGGTTTGGGGCTGGGGGGTTGTTGCCAGTGCCGGCTTAATGTTTGGGTATTCGAGCCTTAGTTTCTTTTCCAGGAATGTGTAACTGCTGCTTTGCTGGCTCAAATTTTTTTTTTTTTGGTTTTTCTCTCTTTTCTGAACCATAAACTTGTTGGTTGTTGCTGCTTTAATCTCTTTGTTGCATGAGAGATCCTATATTCTGCATATTACTAAGATCTCATGCACATTTTATTACTAAGACCGAATTTTCTACATTTTATTGCCTATGTAACTCATTAATCTATAAATTTTGGGTTGTATCAAATAAGGGCCAAAATAATTCAATTTAGAATTTATATTCACATTGATTGTTATCAATTTAATATGAACAATAATTAAATTTTGTGATTTATTATTATTGTTATATTTATCATAGTAATTTTTATTATATCATAACTTCCAAGCTATGCTAATATTATTTTTATACTTTTAATTTGATGTAGGTTATTTTTATCATATCACTCAATAGCAATGGATGTGGATGGAGTAATTTATTATGGAGCTTTGAAGCCATTTTGTTTGTGTATTGATGTATCTACATGACTGCATCTCTAGTTATATTTAGTTTTTATGGATTTATTGTAATATTAAATAAGCTTTGGGGAGAAAATTTGCACCCAAATTTGTGTGCAATAGGTGCATGGCAATTTTTTTTTTAAACAGGTTAATATTAGCTCAGGTTATAATTAAGATAAATTATGACTGAATGAAGTCAAATATTGATTTATTAAAGGTAATTATATTAGTTTTAAACAAGCCTTAATAAGGCGTAAACGAGCTTTTAACGAGCTTGTCCTCGAGCCCCAAACGAACATCAAACGAGAACCTAAACGAGCCTAAAAGGCTCGATTAATATACACGAGCCGAGCCGAATAGTTCGCGAACACCAAACGAGCCGAATCCGAACATGACTAATCAAACTCTAAATGAGCTTGAACCGAACTCGAGCTTTATAAGATATAAACGAGCCGAATCCGAGCTTAGGAGTGTTCGGCTTGATTTGGCTCATTTACGACCCTATTCTGGCCTGCCTAAGCTCTATTTCTTCTCCTTCTCACTTTTCATTCCCAAAGTCAATGGACTCCACTATGTTGTATTTGAATCCACACGAAAACTAACATAATCCACCGTAAGTTAACTCGCGTGAGCTTTTATAAAACATTAATCTGACACATCTAACTTCCATAAACTTATTTTATTATGTTGAGGTATATAAATCATGTTTAACTCAACCCATTAGACACTCCTTAACTGCAAGCACTAGTAATACTAGACTGATGACAGGAGGTGATGGGGGAAGGGTGTTGTTACCGGTGCTGGAGATGAGAGTGCAAGCCGTTCTTCGCCAGTTGGTTCCTGGTAGCAGGAAATTACCGTTTGCTAATCTCTTATTCTAGAGGAAGAAATTTCAAGCACCTAATTCGCATCATAAAGATCGGCGTTCTTCAAATTACTTTATCGAATTTTAAAACAAAAACTTTCAATATCGTTATGTGGACTTAGCTTTTGGGAAGTGGTAGCTTGTCCCAAGCAAACGTGGCTTGGAGGAAGCACCTCACCAATTTGAAGACTCGGAGGTGGAAAGTGGTGTTCAAAAATTGATTTGGATCGAAATTTTAGATTACATTAGTATTTTTATTTTTGGTTTGATTTTGAAGTAAAAAAATTAGTTTTTAATTAGTTCGGATTCTAACCAGTCTGATCTTTTGATGTGGTTCAAAATTATATTAATATTATATTTTAAAAATATTTAATTTATTAATTTTGATCCTATTTGATTCAATCACAATCCTAACTTTAAAAAATTTCAATCCTTTCTAATCCAAATCCATCCTATTTTTTTCAATTTTAGATCGGTGCACACCTTTAATGATGGGGTTATTGGAGTGTGACATCAACCATAATAGAGCTAGAAGAAGAAAAAAATAGAGTATCTGCCATGGCCATAGATCTAGAAGGGTAGAGAAATGGTTGTAGGTCCGGCTAGGAAGTTGGAAATTGATAGTGAAATCGGTGGGGAGGGAAATATTCCCGCGACTTAGGTCCTGTCGGAAATTTCTATTTAGAATCGGAGAGATTTCGAATATTGGATTTTGATTCGATAATTTTTATCAGAAATTTCAGAGATTGGCTGGGATCGATTTGGGATCCCATCTCCAAATCAGCCCCAAATATTTTTTTGTATATAATATTTTATAAAAGTACATATATATTATAATTTTTTTATAGAGAATATAAATTAAAAATATATTAAAAAATAATTCAATATTTGGGATAGGGCCAGATTTTGGGTATCAATTTGGATTTTAAGGTCAGAGAATAGATCAAGTTGGGTATGAAAATTTAATTTCTGTAAAAATCGATCGAGATTTTCTAATAAAAAAATATCAGAAATCAAAATAGATTTAAAAATTATTTTGCTTATCCAATATAGTGATATAGTTTCCGTCCCTAATTCAGAACGTTGTTATTCATATAAATTATTATTATTATTATTATTCATTTAATTTTATTGCTATTAATTATTGATTTGGGTGTAATTAACTTAAAAATGCTGATTATGATGCCACATTATCTTGATTGAAATTAGTAAACCCGCGTATACATTTAACGGAGGTAATTTGGGAACTAAAAGAGGACAATAGTAGACATTAATTTATGGAAAAAGGAAAAAAAAATACCACAACGACCAATTTAGGATAATTATGAATCTTGGGTGGCTAAAATAATATTCGCATAATCGCATCCGAGCAAACTTGCTTTCTTTCTCCTTTGGGCCATTTTCCTTTACCAAATCAATGGTTTGTTGGGCGCGGGTTGCTTCTTGTCAAAAGCAGGCGCGCTAAACAGACATAGCCTGCGTGGCTGCGTTTGATCTTGGTTCATCTATTGCTTCTTTATGACTATCACCACCGGCCCACCTCCCCCGGCCCTACACACCTAACCAGACACTAGCATCCCAAGCCCAATATTCAACTGCCGCCCTCTTTCTGGTCGTGCTCTTCTGCCCGTTATTTCACGTCACATGACATGACATATTGGTCAAACTTCAAAAAGTCCACTGCACTCCTTCGGGTCGGGTATGGCAGTTTACTTGTTTGGCTTCTATGTGCATTATAAATTAATGGAGTTCGGTGGGATTCTTCGGTATATTTTATATGGCGTGTGATGCATGTGACAAGTAAAGAAAACGACTTTATTGCTGTGCGATTATTGTCAAAATCTCATTGTACGTAGCAGAACCAGCTATTAAATCGCCCTCTTCTTCTTTTTGACGCTATCAAATCTTTTTTTCGTCGTATAATATTTCATGGGTCATAGGATCGACTACAACCGTCAATATTTATGTGCTCTGATTTGTATTTCTCCCGTTCTAATTATTATTAAACTAGTATTTTATCACGGAAGTCTCTTATATATTAAAAAAATAAAAATAAATAATATTACTAATTATTTAATAGACTAGTATTAAAATTAATTATTAAAATCATAAATAAGTTGAGTCATCTTGGTATTTAATTCGATTCGAATCATTAAAGATTTAGTCTAATTCGTTTGCTTAATTAAACGAATCGAATCCAAATCTTATTTTTATATTTATTTATTAAACTAGTTGGATCTTATTACAAAATTAAAAATATAAAGCTCAATTTTTTTTAACCTGTGAACTTGGCTCGGTTTATTTAATTAAATAAGTCGAGGCTGCAAGTGTTTGGCTCGACTCAACTCATTCATAATCCTAGTTAGAATAATAATTATGACTTAACTAATAGATACATGAGATAAAAATATACAACTAAATAAATTAATAATAAAAAAACGAAACCATCGATAGAAATCATGAAATACACTCTTATCATAATAATAAATTTTGTAATACTAATTTAAAGATAATGTTATATTGTCATATTGGTACCCAGATTATCTTTTTTAAATTGTTATTGAATCATTTTAATTTATGCATGTATAAAATAGTTCACACATTCATTGCTTGGATGATGACAATTTTAAGACTTTCTTAAACATAATCACTTAATATTGAAGACATATAACTTACAAATATACGTCCACATAAAATAAATACACCAAAAATTATAGAATATTCGGATACAATGCATAACTAGCATGATAAATTTAATGTCTAAAATGATATTATTTTGAATATACTTGAAGCATTCAAACTAAAATACGAAAAAAAGTCCAAAAAATGCTGCGAATGCAAAGTATTCCAAACAGTTCCAACCAAAATAGCAATATTTTTTTTATTGGCCAATAGGGTTAATACTAAAATTGATTGAATAAAAAATAAAATATTAATACATGGAAAGAGAAGATAAAACTACAACGTAATGTGATAAACAATCCACATATTAGAACAAAATTGTTTGTGATAATTCACATCTACCAATTTAAAATAATTTTTAAGTAATAATAAATTAAAATTGTAAAAAGTAAACTATTTTCCTTTCACATCATATTGTAAATTACACAAAATTCTCATCATTCTTCATTTGTAGATCGGTAATTAATTCTTACAATAATAATAATCCTTAACCTTGATTTTCTTCCTGGTACATAAAGTTAAAGTACTACGATCACCACCGACAAACAAACTTGTCTCTGGCATTATGACCATGCAAGGGAGTTGAATCTTCTAGCTTACGTACATACTTAGTAGCTGTGCTAACCCCAAATTTTCAAGTAGCTGTGCTAACCCAAAAAACAATGTACTGGTGAATGACATAGAGCAACGGATGTAACATATAGAAGCCATTGAATGTCTGAAAATTAATATGGGAAAGAGCATTCATAATAGTTAACTCAAAAGACACTTGAATAAATATAGGCAATAGAAGGTAAATGAAAGAAATTAAAAGGCATTCGATAATGCCTAATCCCATTGCATATTTCGATCATTAAATAAGCTAATACGAAGAGTCCTAAATTGCACACACACATAATTAAATTACAGTAGTTTTGAGGAAAATTTTAAGTTATGAAATGCTATCCCGTGTAAAACAAATTACTAAAATATGTCAATTTAATGTGTCATAATTAGTACCCCTATTTAAACCAAATGTACCAATCATGCTGTACATTTTGATCACTAAATAGGTAATAAAAATTAATCCTGCGAGGGAAATGTTATTAAAAGATTTCAAAAGTTGTTATAACAAGTAGCTTTAATTCTCTCTGTGTGAAAAGGTGTCAAATTAACACTCCATAATAAGTAATTCCAATTATATCTTATATAATCGCGTCAATGGATATGAGACTTGCTACTTTTAGTGGAAGATTCTTATTCCTTGATTATTGATTTTATATATTATATAGAATAATTAATACAATAAGAATACACCTCACATTAATTTTTCCTCCTCGCTTCCTCCGACAAATGAGAATTAGTATCTTATTATGACAAGGTTACCAATAATACTAAGATGAACTAAAAGGTATTTACTAACATTATTTGTAACATAAAATCTAGAAATAGAATATAATTGCTTACAAATTTAAGGTCATATTTTTCTCACCTTATTTTAATATTAAATATAACCAGCGTCAATCAAATCAAATTGGATAAGGCCAAATAATAGTAATTATTATAGATATAATAATATTAATATTATCATAAATTAAAATAACAATCATAAATAATAATATTATTTATAATTGTTATATTCATAAATATTAAATTAACTATTATAACAATCAGAATCATTAGTTCCATTAATAATAGTTGTAGTGAATATAATTATAATAGTCATTATTGTTATAATTATAAATATACATAAAATTATAGTAGTTATTTATTACTATTACTATAATTAATATTATTGTCGTTAATATTATAATTATCTTTACTAGTGGCAGTGGTGATGTTGTCGTTAATGTTGCTACTGTTGTTGATGGTGCTATTGATGTTGTTGGCGGTGGTGTTTTGTTATTGTTGATGATGACGACGACGACGACGATGTTGTTGGTGGCGGCGGTAGTGACGGTGTTAAATCAAGTGGATCACTAGTATTATAAATTAACCATCTTTTTAAAAATATATATATATTCGATGCTGGACAACACATGTGTAGGTTATTCTTTAACACTTACGGTTAAATCTCTTTTAAGATGTTATACATTATTATTTTAGCTTTGGTTGCAATTCTTATTTTTGTACGTATCATTATAAACTAGATGCCTTTTTTTTCTTCTAGTTTTTAATATGCAACGAACTCTGTCATTGCTCTCAACAAAAAGAGAAGAAGAAAAACATCATAGTAACTCTTTTAACATTTTAGTTTTAGCTACAATTCATAATTTTTTTTAATATTTTATCTTCCACAATCAACTCTTTTAAGCAAAAAATTTAAATGTTAAAAATGGGAGTGTTATGTTATACCCAAACTCATTCTCGCTACCTCATAGTTATTTTTCTCTAAGTAGTTTTGATTCATTTTGACATTGTAATTAAATTTATCTGTTTCGATTATGTTTCAAATCTTTCTTCTAATCTCATCCCCATCCCTAAGGTCATCAATCAGATGATGCATCCTAAACAAATGGGAACCCTCCCCCAAAAATATTATAGAATTTCTTATTTGAGATTAGTTTTTACCTTCACCTCTATTAAAAAAAAAAAACTTGACAGCTTTACTTTATGCCTTTATTTGAACTTGAAAGTCATTTGGTATTATGGAAGTAAGGCCAGGAAGTTCCATTTCCTAGGAAGTGTAAAAATTTCTTATTATTTGGTATAAGGGATGTAAAATAGTCAAATGGAAAATTTATTTTTTTCTGGAATCCTAAACTGCCCGTAAGTACAACTTAATGAGTTTTAAATTACCTAATAATCCTTAATTATCCTAAATTTTAGCAAAACATTATTATTTATCAGCAAATGATATTAATATAATTTTATATTTGCTTCCTATGTAATAAAAAAATAAACCAAACAAAGTATGTTGATAAAGTTATCATACTTTGTTAGAAGTACGTGTACTAACAAATTAAAGAAAAAATGATTTTCTTTTAAAAAGTTACTTTCCAATAAATAATAACTTTCTTAAATGTTGAACATACCGTGGAAGTGACTTTAGGTATACCAAACAAAGCCTTACACTATTGTCCAATAAATACTTGAACATAATATAAAAACTTGGGGACTAATAAAATGATAATATGATATATAGTGGATTGGTGTTCTTTACCTGATTTACTAGAGCTACTAATATTGATATAGTATGTGATATATTGTCTAGTAGATATTTTCGGTATCATTTTGTTTGAATCTAATTTTTTTTAATATAGTTTATTGTCACGAAGGAAAAAATCATGCATAATTTGTAAGAAACAGTTATAATCTAATCATCTCACATATATATATATATATACATACGTACATTTTTGGGACTTTTTTTTTAGCTTAGCAAGTAAGCTCCAAATGGATTTGATGGTCATGCCCATCCCCATTATATTGTCACTATTAATTTGACGAATGAGGACGGCTTTTTCTGTTCTTTTGCAGTTATTTTGAATTTGAGAAACAAATACTCCTCTCTCCTGTTGCTTTGTCTAATTGTTTTTTCACTATTAATTTCAAACAAGGAAGAGGTATTAATTGGTTTGCATAAAGTGAATAACTAAGGAAGTCTAATTATTTGGGAATTAATTTACTATAAAGTATGATGTTGAGGGTTCATGGTTTTGTGTTAGGTTTAGATTAATGAAGTAGGAAGAGAAGGCATAATTATTATTATTTTTTATATGAGAAAAAAAAAAAAACTTAAGTAACGGAAGCTATACTTATTGAGATGATTCTAAGCAAGTAGGATTCTTCTAAAAATAATATGTAGTTGGGGAATAAAAGAAAATTCGTATTTATTTTTAACTTTTCTAATTACTTTATTTCAAACAAATAAGAAAATAACCCACCCTTAATCAGACCTCACTTCACTTTCTATGGATCAAACTATGCCCGCGTATCAGAAATTTAGTAAGTTTTGAAATTGGGTGAGTTTGGGAGTAATGACTCCATTCGTATCCCATGCATTAACAAATCTCTAACCTAAACTTGAAATATTAAATTTGAAATCCTCCACCATGTGCGAAAGTTGATTCTCGTTCGTACCCCGTAGGAAAATTATCTTTCCAATTTCACAAGGTTGATATAATATATATTTGAGTTAACGTTTTACGATTGCTAATTTTGCAATTGAAGCTTTTCACATATACTAGTAATATTTTTAATAAATTTAGTTACTAAATAAAATAAAATAAAATACTAATAATTGATCTCGTCTCGGTCTTAGGGTGTCATTACCAGTAGAATTGTTCATGTTATCCGATATCTGATGATCGGATCCTATATCCGAATCGACTTGATATGATATATCAAATAATCGATCTATTTTTTTAAATCAAATATTCGATTTGATAAATAAAAAATTAAATAAATTAAATATTTGATTCGATAAATATAAATAATATCTTATATGATAAATTATATACATATACATTCTAAATATTATTTATTATTTATAAAATTATACTTCATATAATCATGTATGTGTGTATAATTTAAAATAATTGTTTATTGTAAGTAAATTTTATACTTTTTAATTATTATTTTGATTATATATTTAATTATTATCTAAAATTTAAAATTACTAATTAAATATAATATAATTTAATACTTAAATTAAAATATTGAATTATATTTGTTCAAATTGAATCAATTTTTTAATTTTTGATTGAATAATTTTTTATTTAATATTTATCAATTATGGCTCATTAAAAAAATTTAAATATGTAACAAATTATTTATTATTTATTCCTAAACTTTATATATCAAAAGTTTTTTTTTATATATTCAATCTTTTAAATATTTATTTTTTTTAATAAAATATCGGACATTATACTGCTTTCACACAAAGGCGCGTTAAAAAAAAATCAAACCCTTTTTGAATAAAATATCCCATGAGTACTACCACACCACCCCGAAGCTGGCAATCCCACGTTCTCCTCCAAGCAAGTTATCAAATCAAAAACCAGACTACATCATCCTCCATCACCCCAATTGTGTATTGTCCCTTTTGCTCGAATTCTTCCGCTATTCGTTATTCCTTATTCAATTACAAATAATTGCTACAGTGTGTATGAAAAAATCAACACCTGCATTACCAAGATATTATTCAAATCACTTGCATATATTATTACGCCATCCTCACCAATCACATTTATAAAAGACTTCATCTCCTCCTCTTCCTCATTTTATTGAACTCAATTTGATATCAATTCCCCTTCAGACTTCCTACTCCGATCTAAATTCTGTTAACGAACTAGTTTCTGCTGCGAGGAAAATACGAGGATGGGTCTGGGAACAATCGTGAAGCATCCTGATGATGTGTACCCGTTGTTGAAATTGAAGATGGCCATTAACCATGCTCAGAAACAGATCCCTCCGGAGCCGCACTGGGCTTTCTGTTACACCATGCTTCATAAAGTTTCTCGAAGTTTCGGTCTCGTTATTCAGCAGCTCGGCACCGAGCTTCGTAACGCTGTTAGTTTTTCTGCATTTCCCCCCCCCCCCCCAATTGCTATTTGTTTTGTTTTTAATTTAGTCCGGGCGGTGACGATGTGGGCGAAAGAGGAGGAGTGGGGGTTGGGGGTGGGAAGTTAAATACGATAATTTGAGAAATGATGAGGCAATAGACTGTGGCTTTGAGGGTCGAATTCTGTTTGCATTTGAATTTTCGTTCGATTCTGAATCTGAATTAAAGAAAGAATTGGCTGCTTTTCTGAGCTTCAGTTGATATGATTTTGGTAGTTTTCCCTGGCATAAAATGATATGATTTAATTGTTGTTAGTTGTGCGAAGAATGACATTTCTTTTTCGGCATTAGTTATTATATATAGACAATGGTTAAATTCGAAGTCCCCTTAAATTGCAATTTTTTCCATTACTTAAGATGTTGGACTCCAAATCAGAAGGAAGGCGTCCTTGTGATGCTTGTATTATGTCTTTGTAGAAGTTCCTGTGAACTTGCAGTTTAGTTTAACTGAGCTATCCAGTTAGCATGGTTTGCGTATGTGCACCTTCTGCGGTGAAGTTATATGGTGTTTCTCTTTACCGAATTCCGTGACTTGTCTCAGCTAATTTCCTTCCAACCTTCTTGTTCAACGTGGTTCGGTTGGCTTTATACTTCATCAAGGTTTTCTCTTATGTCTACGGTCTGCTATTGGTCAAACTCTTAGGCTGTCCATAATCACCAGATCCTGTGGATATCTCTGTATTATTTAAAACATTTAATTAACTTTTTTGGTACCTCCCTCTACCTCCTTATTGCTCCGAGTCTGTTTTGCTGACTAATCTGGGTTATATTTGATTTGCATTTTTTTCTGTGTGTATATAGACAATTGGATTTCCTTAATTCAAAGTGTTATATCTCCACATTTTATCGGTTTTTTTTATCATGGCTGGCAGAGCCAATTCTTTAACCAACCATTTTGTAGCGCAAGTCCTTTGGTTTGCCTCTAAGCAAAGGAAAAAAGAAACATAAAGTTTTGTTGTATTAACTTGTGTGTATGTGGGTCCTTCCCGCTTATGAAAATAAAGCTAAGAAGTCTGATGCATATTCTGGCTGACTACTGTTCAATAATGTATATATTATTGTTTTAACTTTCAATCTTTATATCAATCACTTTTCTGTTTGCACTTCCCTTTTATTTTCTGAGCCTTTTTACAACATCCACTTTTAATTTCTTACGCTAATGCAATCCTTACTATTGCAGGTATGTATCTTTTATCTAGTCCTGCGAGCCCTTGATACTGTAGGTTCGTTTCATATATTCTTTTGTGTTTAGTCTATCCAATATCTACTTAATGTGGGTTTGGGATTCCATATACATCAGTATGTGTGCTTCCTGAAGGCTGGGTCAATACCAAGCTTGTTAATATGCCGAGGGGCCCTACCATTTTCCTGTCACTAGAATGTTGTGGACCCTTAGTAACTCTTGATGAACATCACAAGAAAAGGTTTTGATTGTTCACACAATTGTAATCTGTAAACCATCTACATTTTTGTGTCGTTTGCTGGCCAAAGGTCAAACCAATTGGTACATTCTAAGCCGAGGGTTAACAGTAGTATGTTCTATGTAGAGATCAGAAAATGTAAATTCTTCTAAAACAATTGGTAGAATGCCAATATATGGCTTAAAATGCTGTTGTTTGATGGTGCTTGCTGCATATTACGAGGATAAACTTTTTTTCCCTTCTTTTTTCTTTTCTTTTCCATTACATCTTCCTAAGATATACACTTTTTTGTTCTACTTACAGAGGATGATACCAGTGTACTTACTGAGGTGAAGGTGCCTATTCTGATAGCTTTTCATCAACACATTTATGATAAGGACTGGCATTTTTCTTGTAAGTATTTTAAGCTTTGGCTACATTTCTCTAATTTGTGGTTTTCTGAACACGTGTGAACTTAGCATTTGACGAGTTACCCTGAAAATTGTTATTATATTAAAACTGGAACCTATCCGATTGTATGGCTTAGTAAAGATACTTTTTCTTTGGCATGTTTTTTCTTTATTGGTGACCCGCCAAACGATAAAGATAATTGTTATGTTTTTTCTTTGGCATGTTTTTTCTTTATTATATTAAAACTGGAATCTATCCTATGGGAAAATTAGGGGTCTGATTAATGATGGTTATGAATCATGTATTTTTGATAGTCTCTCAGATACTGAAAAGTACCTGGAATGCCACACAGACACACACAGGGGCAGAGAGAGAGAGAGAGACAGAAGGGTTCTGATGTGAAGGATATTGGTGACCCGCCAATCTTATAGAGTTCTAGATGCTGCTTTTTTGCTTCAGAGAATCCATTTTTCTCTTTCTTTTTGTGTGTATGGCATCTGCTTTCTAAGTGCCCTCCCTGAAGTGAACAATATGTTGCAAACTCTTATGCTGTTTCTGTGCTTAGGTGGTACAAAGGAATACAAAGTTCTGATGGACCAGTTTCATCATGTGTCAACTGCTTTTTTGGAGCTTGATAGAGGGTAATTCCATCTTCCATATGAGCTAACCTTTCTGTGATGGTTTTGAGACTTTGAGTCTGAGTTATTTTGTGCAAATTGTGGAGGCCAAAGTCAGGGTACTTCATAAAGCACTGTCTTGCCATAGATTATAGTGGACATGTTGCTATGAGAACCGGGGTTTTTTTTAGGGCTGTAATGTTTATTTTGCCTTCACTGATTAAAAGTTCCCATCCAGATATTTAGCTTAGCATATTTTGCCTGACCCAGTAGCCAAATTCTAGTGTTGCTTACTATCTGACAACTTCATGCACATATATACATGCATGTCAGTTTGAGATCTTTGGGCATGTCCTCAAAGATCCAGTCTAGCTACCTTTTGCTTTGCTGTTGTACTCTTTCATCAAATCCCCATTAATGCTAACTTTTGAAAAACCTGTATTTGTTTATTGTTTTGGATGATGTTAACCATTCCATTTTTTCTTCTAATCATGAACCAGTTCCCATGAAGAAATAACTTGTGCTGTTTGATCTCCTATGTTTAGTTTATTTATCTTAGGAGTTTGTGTTTATGCCTTGATTTGAACATAGCAAGTTGTGAAAATGGGGTAGCATTTTTTTTTGCAGTTACCAAGAGGCAATTGCGGATATCACCAAACGGATGGGTGCAGGAATGGCAAAATTTATCTGCAAGGAGGTTTGTTATGGCTACATTTGTAAACTTACAGGTTTAAATGTCATCATCATGGTTGTCTGATACTTTTTTTAACTCGGATGTAGTAACATATATTATCTGGAGGTATATATATATATATATATTTTTTTTTCGAAAACAAGAATTTTATATCAAAATCATAAAATCATAAATTTTATCTGGAGGTATTTATTTCTGCATTATTGTCAATTTGTAATTGAAGCCATGCTAATGTAAGCTACATTTCCCTTTTTTTTAAGTTCCACCTAAAATACTACATTCCTGTAGCTTTATTACTGATTGAACTTAATTTTTCCTGATTTGGGCTAGTTATGCATGTTACCAAGTGCTGTAGTTATATATTTTTTAAGCTAACATGATGCACAATCTTATGTATTTTGTAGTTATAGTCTGTGATCACTGCTAATCCTGTTGCTCCAACACCCGCGAGTGGGCTCTACGTGAGTTTGGTCACTGTCTATAGATGAATAGCCCAACCAATTACCCGACTACATTTATCCAAGTCCTGTAACAGGATATGTAGACTTTTCATTAGGTTTCATCTTGATCAAATGCCTGAAGTCTGTTTTATTAATTATACTCCTAGAGCAAACCCTTATGGGAGGTAAGGTGTTCTACTAACCTAGAGCAGACCTTTATGGTTCACATTTCTCAGAGCCAGATTCGCTAGACCAGATAGTACATTATAAAATGATTAATCCTGTTGTCATTGCTATGCTGATACAATAAAACTAATCTCTTTATGAATAAGGGCCCAAAACTTCTGTTCCTTGTAACATGCTGATAAGAAGAATTTCATCTGGAGGCATTTGCTTATCCATGATGGAAATCCCTAGGTAGAGCCAGTGTGTTTTGAATTTAGATATAAATCAAAGTTCTAATACCGTTTGGCTCAACAGATGTAATAAAATATTTATAAACAAATTTGCGATAATAAAATCATGAATATAGTTCCATTTTAATGAAATGATGTATCAACTAAAATATGTGTACAAGACCAATAACAATGGGCCTGTGGTCGGGTTTGATGATGTGTTGTGACTTGTAAGCAGTCTCAACTTCACTAGCTATAAGTTAATGGTTGATTTTTCCAAAGTAAAGCAAATAGGAGGTATGTATATGTAAAAACAGCAGTATAACTATTAGTTGTAAATACGAATTGTATTAGTATACAAAAAGCAACACGGTGGTAGATACATAAATACAATATGTACGCGCACACACACACACATACAAAATGCAAACAGAAGATAATAATATTAAGTAGATGGTAGTAGTACAAATAAATAAAACAGACTGGAAATATGTGCAAACAGAAGATAATAATATTATGTAGACAGTAGTAGTACAAATACATAAAACAGATGAAAACTATGTATTTATAAAACACACACATGTTAGAATAGATAAAGTAAAGAAAGAGATGAAATTAGGTAAACTAAGTACACAACTAGCCACATTACAATCATAATATTATAACATGCATCATGATTACATGACTATGCTAGAAAGATATTTGAGTCTCTACTTGAAGTCAACCACATGAGTATGCATGCACTACTACTACCTCAATTTCTAACCAATCACTTTACCTCAGTTCTTTCTAGGTCTACCTCTATGTCTTGCAATTTCATGAATGAAGCATCTTGTAACACTTCACCAAATCATCATGATGTTGTCTTCTAATTTCCCAACACACCTGTCTTGCAATTTCTTAACAGCTGAACCAACTAAAGTCTTATTTCCCACGACTTATCTTCAATAACATCCACCATCTTCTCCCTCCCTTCTATGTTATAGGCGGAATCTATTTTTTTGGGCGAACATAAAGATTTTGTCTTATATGGATAAGGATCGGGCAATTAAATTACAGTCGCGACACCAGAGTGTTGTGAACGAAAAATTATGTGCTGCGGTGGTCTCAACGTGATTATATACTCTAATTATTATTTATTGATTGTTTGATTATAAATATTCAATAAAATAATATTTTATATTATATTAGAAGGATTTAAGTGTGTCATGACTCATGAGATGTTAAATTGTCTTGATAACCATAAATTTGCTTTAGAATAAAAAAATACATGTGTACCTAGTAGTACATGTGAAGGCAATAAATAGTAATACTTTATTATAATTCAATACTAACTTGTTCCAAGATATATATAGTAAATGAATAAGAAGAAATTATCTTTTTTCAGTAGATTTAAGAATTCTTAATAAATCTTGATTTATTGGCAATTTACCTGTGATCTGTTGGCCAATAAAATGTAAAAATTTAAAACCATAGCATATTGGTAATTTTGTGTCGCGGCCGATATGCTATAGCTGCACAGCTATTTAATTGTATGATAAGGATAGAGGTGAGGAAATCTTAAGATTTTGCATTCTCAAATTGAAAGGGAAATGCTAATGAAACTTACTACCTCACTTCAACGTTCCACAACCGTCACTCCTAATTTAATGCATTCCTATTTTCCTTTCTTTCTTTCTTATAATCTAAACTACCCGAAAACCTAAATGTCTAGATGAAATCCCTTTCATTAATTCTCTACTTTTCCAACTTCTCATCACCAATCCTTGATTTTGAACCGACTCTCGACCATTGGCAAAGCCTTAGCTTTTTTAGTCTTCTAATTATTTTGCCTAGGTGATGGTATTTCTATTTTCATTGTTTTATCCAAGGATTTCTATCGAAGATGAAGGTGGAATGATGGTAGAAGCTCAAGGTTCAATCAGGAGGATTAGGGTTACAGGGTAAAGAAAAACGTGTCCCTATTGAAAAGAGCAAATATTTGAATATTTAGGATTAAGTTGGAAATTTGATTAGGTTTACAGAACTGGTTTGGGTGCTTCAAATCCAGCTTTCTTGAATAGTTTTAAAATGGTCAACTACTTAACACTCTAAATACTACAAGAATTGTCTAAGGCTACATTCAAGGTTGGGGATCTTTGTAGTCATGCACAGAGTTGTGCTTGAGCTTGACATCAATTGAATCCTGAAGGTAAGGCTTAAGTTCAGCTCAGTTAACTGTGTGGCTTGTGCAACGTATGTATAGTATTAGTGAATAATATATATAATAGTATAACTTGTTCATAACTTTACAAGGCAGACCTAGCCTGGTGCAAGGTCAAGTTTGAATTTGTTATTATGTTTCACAAACTGCTTGCTTCGCTTGGAGACATAGCCTGCTATAGCATTTTTTAGCATAGTGCAATTGCATATGTTATTCTGGTTCGTGCAAGACGACACATGGAGACTTTATCATAGCATCATGTCTATGGCATATGCGGCAAACATGTGCCTCATCGGCTTGATTTTAGATGCAAGTGGTGTTGAATAGCATGACCTTTTAAGTAGGCTTACGTCTCCGGTTGGATTTGCACATTATTGGAAGTGTAGCAGTATTGAGGTAGAGTTTTATGCCGACGCTATATGATCTGCATTTCCGGTGTGTGATAAGTTGGGGTTATTTTGTAGCTGCAATAATGTCTCCTAAGCTATTATCACTCCCCTATATTGGTATCTGTTCTGTACTGGTCATAGCAGGCTTGGTTCTTGGTGACAGTCTTTCGTGTCGTATGTGGCTTTCCTTTTGTCTAGAGGATCAAACTGTTTACCTTCTGGAATAAGTACAACATTAAGGTGCTTATGACTAAGATGCCATTAATCTGTCTTTCGCAGGTTGAAACAGTTGATGACTATGATGAATATTGCCACTATGTAGCAGGACTTGTTGGATTAGGATTGTCAAAGCTCTTCCATGCGTCTGGTTCAGAAGACCTTGCTTCAGATGATCTATCCAATTCCATGGGTTTATTTCTCCAGGTAGTGTTCCTGGATTCTGTGGCATAAATCACTGTGTTGATTATTCCCTAACATTCAAGTGAACCTAAGCTTGTTTGTCTGGTTTGTTGCAGAAAACAAATATAATCCGTGATTATCTGGAAGATATAAATGAGATACCAAAATCACGTATGTTTTGGCCTCGAGAAACATGGAGTAAATATGCAAACAAGCTTGAGGTTAGCTCTTTTACATGTTTCCCTTACACTATCAGTTGCATTTTTGTTTTTATAGAAGATGAAATTTCATTCGGGTTTGCTTGAGAATTAATCGATCCCTTTGTCGAATGCTTAGATGGTATATATTATTGTCGCTCTGACATTGTTTGAGATATGTCTTGCAGGACTTCAAATATGAGGAGAATTCAGATAAAGCAGTTCAGTGTTTGAATGACCTGGTGACCAATGCTTTAAGGCATGTAGAGGATTGCCTAACTTACATGTCAGCTTTGAGAGATATTTCCATCTTCCGATTTTGTGCCATTCCACAAGTATGAAATCTTCTGGACTTTAGCGGTGAACTTAAACTATTACTCATTGTCTGACCTGATGTTACTACATACTTTGTGCCTTTTCATGAGCTATGAAGTTAGCTGCACTTCTATGCTCGTGTTTATATATATATATATATATATATTTGGGAGGGGGGATTTGAATGTTTGTTTTTGTCATTCCTTTCTCCTGTGGGCTGTTCTGCCTGTTTTTATGGATAGTGGTTCAACCTTTTCAAGTATTAGATACTGCAACTTCTTATTGATAAGGAGAAAAGCAATAGATAGATATGAAAGTTTCATGTGATGAAACAGAAAGTTCTTGTCCTTTAGTGTGCATCATCACGGCTTTTGATCCGTGTAGTATTTCATTGTGTGGAAGCAGTACCTACTTTTGGTGAATGTGGAATAATCTCTCTTCTTCAATCATCCAGGATCAAGTAGCCAAGTATATGTTTGATTATATTAGAATTGAATTGTGTCTACTCTGATTCATCTCTTGAAATTCCTAATTTACCAAACAGATAATGTTCATCTCATTTGGTGTTTGTATATACAATAGGTCATGGCCATTGGTACCTTGGCCTTATGTTACAACAATATCGAAGTTTTCAGAGGGGTTGTGAAAATGCGAAGAGGTATGATGAGTATGCTTGAGGTTATGTTATACTTTTCACCTATAGCTGCTGTGTTGATTCAATGGCTTAAAGACATGCTTGAAAAAAAAACATTTACATCCTGAAAACTCTGTTGCATAGCTATCGATCTCTGCATGAAAAAGAAGCAGTATAGTTAAACTACAATATAATTAGAAAGAAGATAAGTTTTCCATTTTTATTTCTGCCTAAAGAAAAGATGTAGCGTTAAGCTACCTAAAGAAAAGGTGTAGTTGTCCATGAGTTGAAATGCTCGTGCAAGTTGCGTAGTGGTTATTTCCTATTGCAGTTGTTTATACGCCATAATCTTACCTTTTGACGCAGAGGAGGTTGATGCTTTGTACGAGGCAGTTAGTCTACACTACCATCAGTTATGGTTTGCCAACTATTGTAGCAAAGACTAATCTATTTGACTGTTCTGTTGAGTACCTCTTTCTGAAATTGGGTCCATGAATCTCGTCTAAGTTTAATTATCTCAAGTTCCCTAGGAGTCTATCTGAGTATTTTTTATTTTTTATTTACTTTTTATGCATATTCTGCAGCCACTCCTTATTTGCCAAGTTGGATATAGCATGTATCGTTTTCTATTGTTGACAGGCTGTATAAGAATGTTCATGTTATGTGTCTTGGTTGAACACCTATGTCTCAACGAAGTGTGGATCTTTTATCATGTGTGGAAACCGAAGCATGCCTTAATCAAAATTGACTGTTTTCGTGTTCTTTACTACAGGTCTTACTGCTAAAGTGATTGACCGGACAATGACAATGGCTGATGTCTATGGTGCTTTTTTTGACTTCTCTTGTATGCTGAAGTCTAAGGTAATGCTTCATCCACCTAGCTGTGTGCTTACCATGGAATTAATTTCCCGTATTCAATCACTTGTGTTGTTATTTAACATTTTCTGCTGTCTACATCAGAGAGTAGAGGCCACTTGTCTTTCCTAGCTTGTTTTGAAGAACAGATTGTACCTGATGAACCTTTGCTTCCCTTCTGCTTTAGGTCGACAGGAATGACCCCAACGCCTCCAAAACACTGAGCAGGATTGAAGCAATACAAAAAACTTGCAGGGACTCTGGAACGCTTAGCAAAAGGTTTTTTGACTTCCCTGCTGCTTTTTTTGACTTGTATGATTTGCAAGTTGTGTAAATATCTCTGATGACTCTTGCATGTTCTCAGGAAATTATATGTTATGCAGAGAGATTCACAATACACTCCCATTCTGGTATGTGTTGAAAATGTCATTTGCTTGTTCTGTTTGGTGATAAAACATTTTGCTGATCTGATATTATGTGCAGGTGTTTGTGGTCTTCATCATATTGGCCATCATTTTTGCGCAATTTTCTGCTAAAATGCCATTTAACTAGGTGGGTCTTGCTGAAAATCTTTCGTGCTCAAGCCGAAGATATGTTAGCCTTCAACTCTTATTTACTTCGCCCTGATTTCATAGTTGGTGGTCGATACTTCTGAAAGGCCTGTCGAGGAACCATTTTCCGTCAATTAGTTACATGCTTTGTTAGAGAACTCGTGTACCTTGTCTTTGGCTTATATATCTTATTTTCCATTACAAACTCAAATCGTGGCAAAGTTCCTACGGAATATGCTTCAAAGTATTTTCAATACACTTAGGTGTGAAAGTACGCAGGTTAAGGCTGACAATGTTTTTCAGCCTGCTGGACTCCATTTTTCATGTATTTACTTTGAAATCTTAAAGTAAGATTATGAAATTGTTATCCGTGATTAATGTTGCTGGTTGGGACTTGGTTTTTTATGGACATTTGCTGCCGTAAATATATGTTATCTGCATATCTGAAGTAAAAGTCGTTGTGTTGGTTTAGAATAGGATCGGGGATGACGCTTAAGTTAATCATATTGTTTTGGAGATTATGAAATTGATAAAATAAAATCGGCTGGGATTTTCCAAACAACAATATCATTGTACTCCCTAAATTAACGGAAATCAGGTTGGGACATGAAGCATCAAACCTTCAAGTGATACCCTGGGATTTTTCAAACTTTAGTATCATTGTCTGTGAGGGTTTTGTCAACAATTCGTCAGTGTTTTGTCATTATACTGCATTCAATACATTGATTGTTCTAAAAGGTAACCTTCAAGAAAACACCTCAAGTACATACCCCGTTGGCGGAAATTGGTATCAAATCAAGCGACCATATTGGTCTTCTCTACTACCTTCCATCCCGAGTGGTAATGTCGTAAGGCGTAATCACGGACAAATGGGCATATTAGTGTCGCAAGTCATAACTTGAGCCCTTTCGGTGGTAAAGGTATCATTTCAGCCACAATAATAATGGACTATTAGAGGTGTAGGTTATTGACAACTTGAGCCCTTTTGGTTTGTTTAGGTTTTTTAATACTTAAGTTTGGTTTGAATTTATAATGAATCAAATAAGTTCGGTTTAAATGCAACTCAACCTTTTTTTTAACTATATTTTTGGGCTTATCATGATTTATTTTGTTAAACTATTTGACTTATTTAAAAATTAAAATATATCTACTTATATAAGTATTAGGCTTGATTAACGACTTATTTAAACATTTGACTTGTTTATTAATTAAATTTTATGCAAATGAGATGAGTATAAATGTGACAAGCTCAAACCAAAATTTTAATTCGATTCGTGAAAAAATAGGTTAAGCTTACCATGGTTCGAACTCGATTTATTTTATAAATGAGTCAAAAAATAAGGTTAGAGTTTGATTTGTTTATTTAAAAAAAATATTAAGTCTGTTTGATTCATGAGCAACTAATTTAAGCATATTATTATATTTTTTTGATGTTTAAAAGAATCTTTCCAGTCGTCGAACTTTTTACTCTTACTCTAGTATGATTATTACTTGCACACATCATATAAGAGCATCTCGAGTAGGATAAAAAGTAGGGAATTATTACGTCCAATTTTTCTCAATCAAAGTTCACATCCACTAAAGTAAATATTTTTGAGATACAGGAAAGAAAGAAAAATTCATGTAAATACAATGGTAGTTTCTATTGATGGATGTAGTTTAAGTAGGGTCGAACCTAGAGCTTTTCCGGGATAGGGAAAACTTAAGACATATTAAATGCCTCCACGAAATGTATATAAAGTCTCGATTGGACAAGTGGCTCACCTATTGGATTTTATCAACAAGAACATGGACCAATTCTTTGCGTCCTCATTTAGTCATTTGCTTTTTAAAATCCTACCCTCAAGGTATACATTAACATATCCTAACGAGAGAAATGGAATTTTTGGATTCAGGAGGCCCGACGTAAATACATTGGCCCTAGCTTAACGATTATTAGGTGATAGGATGATATATATATATATGAAATACCCCAAAACCTTAATTTAAAAATTATGGCCAAATAAGAAACTATTAGAAAAATTAATTAAATAAATTATTTTATTAAAATAGGAGGAGGAAATTAAGGCAAAATAAAGAGGAAAATAATAAATTAATTAATTAGAAAAAAATTAGAGTGCTTTGCTAATTAAAATGGAACTTGGAAAAAGTATTCAAAATAGTCCAAATTAATCTAAAAAGGGATTTAATTATTATTTTTCTAAATATTATTATTTTAAATAGTAAAAAATACAAAAAATAACCTAAACACCCAACCAACCTATTTTCCTTTTCCTTTTTCTTTTTCTTCCCTTTTCCCTTCTTTTTCCTTTTTCTTTCTCTCCCTCCTTTCTCCCTTCTTTTCTTCCCTACTTCCCCGATTGGGCCAGCCCCTTATGGCCCAATTTCCCTTTCCCCCTTCTCCTTAGGCGCAGCCTAGGCCCGCACACCCTACCTCTCCTTTCTTCTTGTCGCCCAGCCCGGTCAGTTCCCTTCTTTTCTTTTCTTTTTTATCTACCCTGGACCGGCCCGGTCCAGCCCCCTTCTTTCCCCTTTCCTTCTTCCCCGACCCTCGAGCTGTAATTTGCAGCCTACCATTGCAACTGCCCAGCCGCCTCCACTTACTAGCCACCTGCGCCTCCTGCCTACCTTCTCTCTCTCCCCCCCGCCATTTGTTTGTCCTTTTTCGTCCCGACCGACCCTCCTCTCTCCTCATGCATGCCTACCCTACCTCCTTTCTTCTCCCCGACCAAATGCAGCCCTACAATGGCATACCTGTGTCGGCCTGCCATCGCTGGCCGGTGTGCCTACTGCACCTGCCCCCTACCTTCATCTGCCCCCTCTCTCGGTTTCCCTCCCCTTTTGGCTTATAAATACCACAAGGGCAACCATAATCGAATCCTTTAGATTCACAGCCCAGAAAATCTGCCCTTGAGCCACCTCTAGGTTAGATGACCGCCCCGTTGCCTCCAGCCATCGCCGCCGCCCAAGCCACCCACGGAACCCGTCCTTGCGTCACACTCCACCAAACTAAGTCTCCCTCCTCCCTCAGTTTAGCCACCCCGGCCGTGCAAAATCCCCCTCCCGATCAGCCCTTCATTGTCCCCCGTCACCCTTCGCACCACCGTCCACCGCCAATCCCGCCACAACCAACACCCCTTTTGCTCTCCAAAACAACCAGGGTAGCTCCCTCCACCTCCCCATACCTCCATTTTTTTTCCTGCCACCCTCTCCTCCTCCTTTTGCCTCCCTCCACCACCGTCTCTCCACCTCTCTTCTCCCTCCATTGCCGCCACCATCCTTAGGCGGTCCTCTAACCTCCCCAACCCCTAAACCCTTTTTATACAAATGTTAGTTATTTTTAGTAGTAGTATTCTTAATATTAATATTATTACCATTATTATTACTATTACTATTACTATTACTATTACTATTACTATTATTATTATTATTATTATTATTATTACCTTGATTATTATTATTATTATTATTATTATTATTATTATTATTATTACCTTGATCATTATTATTATTTAACTTAACTTTGGAATATTTATAACTAATATCATTATTTTTAATGGCCTACAACTTTAGTATTATTATGATTAACATCATCATCATCATCATTATTATTATTGTTTTTGCTATTATTATTAACGATAACTTTGACACCTTATCACTTTTATTATTATTGTAAATATTCGAATCCTTATATTACTACTGCCATTTCTATTATTATTATTAGTATTATTCTTAACATCATCATCATCATCATCATCATCATCATCATCATCATCATCATCATCATCATTATTATTATTATTATTATTATTATTATTATTATTACCTTGTTACTATTGTTAATATTCATATATCACTAACCTTATTATCACTACTAATATTATCATTATTAGTATCATTATGGTCACTACTTTTACATCTCTAATATCACCATTGTTACTATTATTAGGGTTTGAGTTGATATTAGTATTATCACTACAACTATTATTATTATCATTATTAGTAATATTGAAGCTATTACCTTTAATAATATAAATATTGCTATAACTACCTTAACATAAACCGTTGTAGTTATTAAGACCTATTTTTAATTAGTAGTAGCATGACTAGCTACCTTAAGAATAATAACCGTACTTTTACTTATAAAAGTACTATTATCATTATTAGCCCTAATAGTAAGTTATGATAAAGGTAAGGTAGGAATAATGGTGATTTTGGTTAGAGGGAACTTAACCCATAGTTTTTTCCTTCTTTTAGGTGAATCAAGTCAAAATCCTAAGTAGGCATAGGAACGTGCTCCAAGACAGGTGTCGTATTAGGTAAGGATGTGGCTAAGAACAACTATGTGGGTGTTATGTGCCTTGTATGCCATGTTGTTTACTTTATGATTATAATGATTAATTACTTGTAGCGCAGTTTGGAGTTGAGGTATGCTTATGTAAATTCCTTATGGCATGTGTATAATAATTGTTATGTTGTGCTTATGATGTTATATGACATGCCCTCTAGGACATGTATGATATGATGTGGGGTCAAAATATTAAAAGGAAAAAATGGGAAGTGAGTTTACTAAGGGGGACATGAGATTAACCTAATTATCTTATGATCCATGATGGGAAAATAAAAGGAGGTTATGATCAAAATGAATGAGTGATGTGAATCTTGCATATGAAATTTTTAGGGTTTGCATGGGATGGTTGGAGTTTGCATGGTGACGATTTTACGTGAGAAAAGTTGTCTTAGGGCGTAAGTAAGGTAAGGGGAATGTTGTGGATTGATTGGAGACTTGTGGTGAAAAATAGTATGTAGATTGGTATAAAGGTGTATAGGGGACCTGATTAGGGTTTTGGGAGGAAAGCCTAATCTGAGGGGAAATGTGGAAGTAAAAATAATTAAGGAAGATTGGAGTATGGCATAAGAGTGGAAAATTATTATATGAGGGATGAGTATAGGTTCCATGGGAAAGAAAAGATGTTAGGTGAAGAATAAAGAGGTGACTTGTAGGGGAAGAAAGCTACCATGGTTAGATTGGCTAACTAGGGTTTCACGGTTACAGGTGTAATCGGTGAGTAAAATGATATGTTTTGGGTTGAATCTAAATGATATGAGGTATTGGGTGATAAAAGAAATAATGGTAGTGTGAGTCAGAGGAAGGTTGGGCCACATTGGTCCAATTAGGATTTTAAGGGAAAACCCTAGAGAGTGGTAGTAAGGGGATTGAGATGTCATAAGGTGATGGATCTTAACCCACACCCCTAGCAGTTGGGTTTTTGTTATGAGTAAATGAAAGGAGGAATGGATGTCAGGGTGTGATAGAAGGCACAGAAGTCCCAAGACCTGAGACGGGCCCTCTTGGGAGGATACAAGTAGAAGGTTAGTGACATGCATGTCAAGGGTGAAATAATTATCGAATAAGACATGAATAAGATACTAACCATTTAAAGAGGAAGACTGTTGAGCCGGACCCAGACCGGTCCACCAGCGAATAATAGTGGCCAGGAGCTAGGGTGCCCTGGAGACCGGTCCACCGGCGAATAATAGTAGCCAAGAGTGTTTTGCCCTACATAATTTTCGGTCCACCGGCTATAATAGTGGGGGATCCCGTGTTCAACAAATCGAATGTAATAATGATAAGACATGGGAAAGACACTAAGTAATTACAGTGAAACACCATGTGAGACGAGGCTAGACCGGTCCACCAGCTATAATAATGGGGTTCCCGCACTCACATGAATTAATAAAGAGCGTGTGTAAAACGAGTATATTGATAAGAGATCTAAAGAATAGGTTTATTTGGACTGTAATTCAACCTTCATTATCTGTATTGTTGTATGCGGTCTATATGATCATGTTGTGTTATTGTTTGGCCTTAGCTGCATGGTTCCCTTACTCAGTATGTAGTAGATTAACCACTCGTTTCATGGGTGATGCTCATTCCCACGAGCAGAGGGCCCACCTGAGTTTGTGCAAGTAGGAGATGATATCTTCGATGCCTACATTTCTTATGAGGCATCGGGTAGGGCAGAGAGTTGAGCTTGGACTTGGCCTGGAGACTGAGAGCGACGTGGCCGGATTCTCCTTTTCATTTTGTTTTACCCTATATCATTTTATTTTAGTTCAATTCTATTGTACGGTACTTTATATTCTTTGGGAACTTTATTTATGTACTCCTTTGTCTCGTAAACCTTTTTATGCGTACTATGAATTTTGTATTGTGAACGATTTAATTCTTATATAAATGCTTATTTTAAGTATTGGCTTGTGTTTGACGATAATCCTCTTTAACCTTAGCACTTGGTATCAGAACGGTAGGAGTGAACCGGCCTGGTACTAAGTGTGGCAGTAATATCCCTAGAATTCAGAGTTTTGTTATTTCTCTTCCATTAATTCCTTTAATAAAATGAAATTTTTCAATAGTAAATTTTGGAGGTGTTACAATATATATAGGATGAGGATCACATATAAACCCTCATTAAAAATACAAATATAGGAACCAGTTACAAATATTAGATTAAAATTTAATCAACAATGAAGATTTTATTAATATCTAACCAAAAAATTAACTCAAACCTATATCCAAACCTCTAAAACCTTCAACCTTACAAACCCTAAACCACGCACCCCAAACCCTACAAACCTTAAACCACAAACCCTAACCCCTACAAATACTAAACCCCGAACCCTACAAACCCTACACCCCAAACCCCAAATCCTAAACCCTCTAAACCTTACACCCTACAAACGCTAAACCCTAAACCCCAAACCCCAAACCCCAAACCCCAAACACTAAACCCTAAACAAGAAACCCTACAAACCCTAAACCATAAACCCTAACCCAACCATAAACCCTAACCCCTACAAACCCTAAACCCTAAACCCTACAAACCCAAAACACTCTAAACCCTCAAAACCCTAAACACTACAAACCATAAACCCTAAACCATAAACCCCAAACCCTACACACTAGAAACCCTAAACCCTACAAACCGTAAACCATAAACCCCAAACCCTACAAACCCTAATCCCCAAACCCTACTAACCTTAAACCACAAACCATAAACCCTAAACCCTACAAATAGTAAACCCTAAACCTAAACCCAAACCCCAAACCCTCTAAACCCTACACCCTACAAATTCTAAACCCTAAACCCCAAACCCTAAAAGAGAAACCCTACAGACCCTAAACCCATAAACCCCAAACCATACACCCCAAACCCTAAACCCTCAAAACCATAAACACTACAAACTATAAACCCTAAACCCCACAAACCACAAACCATAAACCCTAAACCCTAAACATTGCAAGCCCTAAACCCTAAACCCCAAATCCTACAAACCCTAAACCCAAAACCCAAAACCCAAAACCTTTAATAATGTCTCAAATAACCACCAAAATGAACCAACATTTTCATAATCTATTAACCCTGCTCCAAAGGTGACACACCTTTTGTGAAGATCAACCCTAATAAATGGCAAAAAAAAAAATCAAATTATACTTATTTGTACCATAAGTATAATCAAATGAAATCATATCACCAAATAGAGAGTAATTCTTCCTAGATATAGGATCAGCCCAAAAGGTACAAATAAGCACTCCACTATCATCAACTGTATAATCAAAATAATATCCACTCCAATTCTCCATCTTCTTACAAAAAATTTCCACAAACATACTAGAACCAGAATTTCCAATGTAACACTTCACATCCTTAGAATAGTTCTTAAAATCCTGTAATGAAGCACCTACATTCTCATACCCTCCCACATGTTCTTTGAATAACTGAAATGATTTGGATGCCCCAATATTAATCCTAGCATTATTTGTAATGAACTTCTTATGCATGATAGTCAAATTCCTCCCCTCTTTTAGAAATTGTCTAACACTAGGGGTAGCTAGAAGGTGATTATGTCCTTCATAAAAATTTAAAATCACATAAAACCTTTCAATATTACGCTTAAGACAAATTCTAGCTCTACATCCCACTCTATTAACCACTCTCCTTCTAGCTCTACCTTCACTACTACCTTGGGCACGACATATATTGATCAATAGTTTAAACCCTTCCCTAGTACAACCAATATATTTTAGTGTCACAACATTACTCACGGTTCTCTTTTCACTAGATAAGCGGATACTAAAACCAAAATTATATGCATAATTCTTGTAGAACTTAATCCCACCATCCAAAGATTCAAATCTCATTCCTATGAAAGGGGCTATTTCTAGTGAACAACAAATTATTCATTCTTTTGTTGTTCCACCAGGAGATGTGTATTGACTTGGGAGTCACCAACCCACTATCAACATCTTTTAACTTTGAGGGAGAAGAAGAATCATGTTTGTCACTCATAACATCTATATAATAAAACAAATAAATCTATCACAAATAAGAAAATTAAGATGGAAATAAGTATAGGTAGATAAAACTAAGAACACGGCGTTTATGATATTTTGCTATAATTTTATGAATGTTAAACTTCTTACCATCATTATTTATTCTAAAATAGGATGTTTATTCTCATTTTTATTCTAAATTCACTCATATATCATCCATATATACTTATCATGATCATAATTGCTATATTCTATGATGGATAATATACTAAGTGCTATTGCTTGTTGTATGTCTTTGTTGTTCTACTAGTAATTCATTTCTTTCCTTTTCTTTTATCCATAAAATCTTCAAGAATGCAACAAATGCTTATTTACAAACGACACACAGATGCACACTAACATTTCGCCATTCTTGAATCTTATCCATACACTAATGCCTATTATTGAATCTTATCCAAATGATGCTCTATAAAACAATAATCACTCAACAAACAACATAAATCAAATGTTTTTCTTTTGTTTGATCCTTAATTAACTAATTAATTTTGTACTCAATTAAGGCAACTAGAACTAGGAGCTTAATTATTTTTTTTAACAAGCTGGAAGGTATGCTTTGCCCATTGGTTTGAGTTCCTTTCTAATTTTGCCAATAGTCTTCTACTTTACATCTAAAAATACCTACACTAACCATGCAGACCTCTACCACATGCAACAATTGTTGGCTATTTTTGTCATTAGTTATTTTATAATAATGCTTATCAATTATATCTTTTAAATATGACATTGAATTGTTGAATCACAAAATGAAGCTCATGCTTAATTGTCGAACAACAACAGGACTGAAATAGAAAATATATACAAACATATTGGACTGAAATAACAATAGGACTGAAAATGAAGTTCACGCTAAATCAAAAAATGAAGCTCACGCCTCAATGTTCTAAGTGATGTATAAATGTCGAATAGCAATAGAAAACAATCAACAAAGAACAAACATCACTTGGCAAACAACAAAAATAAAATTTTCAAGCTAATGCTCGATTGTTGCAGATGATGGTGAATATTGAACAACAAACCCAATATTCAGACATCAATTGGCAATACCAGCACCATACCAGCATATATTATTCAAAATATACAACAAACTAACAACAATCACTTCAAAATACCAGACCAATCAGCACCAAAATCAAATTGAAAATGAACAAACAAAGATCAATCACCACATTCATACTCTGAGTGATGAGATACAATAAACACAATCACATCTCAGTGTCCACAAATCACATTTTCTTTGCTGAATAAACAAACAGATACAAGGCGATGCAAAGAAGAATTCCGAGCGGCGAGCTACTTCGACGACAATGGAAAGATGCACAGCTTGAAAGTCGACAACGAGGGACAACTTTGAGGAGAGAGGGACACGGAAAAACCAAGATCCAGAGTAGCTTCAATGAACTTCGACGGAAATAGAGAGATGCAGAAGGAGAAGGACGACAGAGAGACAAGTAGTGAAATATTTCGACAAAAATGAAGAGATCCAGAGGAGGCGATGGGGATGGAGGCTATGAGCGTAACTCCCCAAATTTACTACTGAGAAATTTTGTTTTAAGCGGAAGTGTATAATCAAATAGTTGGGTGTTACAGTCGTAATTGACATAGGTATGACTTATCCCATCATCCTTACATCAATCACAAGGCAAAAAGATTAGAAAATTTAAAACATGATTAGAAAGAGATGAGACAACTTTTAAGAACATTAAATAAGAGTTTGGAGATTAACTCCGATTATAATATCAAAATATAATAAAAAGGGATCACATGAAACTAAGAGTCCAAAAAGGTATCTTAGTAAAAACTGTCATCCGAATAACATGACTCTACACCCAAACTCTGATATGAATGAATCACTCCTCCACATATATCGCATCAAAAGCTACGAAGTCATTGATCTGGTCCTCATCAACCTGCACATAAACATCTGGGTCGTCTACTCATTAGATTGAGTAGCATCCATAAAACAGATTATCAGTACGCTACGTACTGAATAAAGTAACGGTATTTTATGTACATTATTTATATGATACTGAATATATATATATCCTATTTATTAGCTTGTATAAGCTTGATTAATTAGCTATAGATGTCTCAATTATTAATAATGCTACCTAGAAAAATAAAAAGTAAACTTCTCCTCAATATGTTGATATAACAATTCTAAATATTTTAAATATTTAATATTTTTATAATTTAAAAACCACATCTCAAATATTAACTTTATTACGTAAAAAATTGAAGAGAACTTTTATCAGGCATGTTGAGTTTATAATTCTAATATTTGATATTATTATAATATTATTAATACTTGATAAGTTGGATTAATTTTTATTCTATGAATATAGAACCCAAGATAATTATTTTAAACACTATTTGTAAGAGGTTAAATTAGTTTATTTATCTATGGTTTTAGTAAGAATAAATTATAAAATTTAATGAGTAACCGATAATTGATAATAAAAATTTAATATTTGTAAGAAACATATATTTAGTACGGTTAATAATAAAACTCATATTTTATATGACAATGTTGAAAATTAATAAAATGGTATATTATTTCAAGTATCGATATATTATAATATATGAGTCATATTATAGGAACATCTTAAATTTGTTCTCTGTTTTTCCTCTAATTTTTATCTACAATAAAACCTGAAATTAAGATTTCTTGTCCGATAAGTTGAATGATTTTTATTGAAAGAAATTTAAAAACTTAATATAAAATTTTCACTTCGCAAAACATGTACTAAGAGGCCAAAGACTTTTAATTTTATTTTTCAAAACACGCAAATATCAAAAACCGTCCTCCTATGCCATGTCACACCTGGCTCGTGTTCCATGACCAATTGATCATCATCATTCACTCAAGCTGTTAGTGGAAGGTTTGAATCGTCTACCTCATGACTTATGAATAGGTACTTTCTCCCACACTTGTATACCATTTCAAAAGAAAAAGGAAAAAGCGTATGTCACACCTTTGAAGTCTCTACGTCTTCGTCAATTTGATTGCAAGAGCATCTCCATCGGTAGCTACTAAACCATTGATAGGTAATCTTGTATTTTTGATATTATTTACATATTTTTATTTTACATTGTTTATTTACATATTATATTCATAAACTCGGATACTATATATTATTAGTTTATAAGTAAATTCTACCATCTTTTATTAAATATTTAAACTATTATATATTTTTATCCTTATATTTTTATTAATTTTACAGACCAATCAAAATCTAGAACAATTTGTCTAAGTTGCATGCAAACCACAATAGCGCATCATTCATGGAAGGAGAGAACCGAATTTTTTTTTTATTAAAAGAGACAACTAATAAGGCACTGAGTTTATTTCCATTTAAGACTTTTGATAAGCTAGTCATATTTGCTAAAAGTAACCTTTAAGCTCTTTCAGAGTTTTGTCGGTGGTTGTAATTTCATGCATATTTGATAGTAATATATATATATATATTACTCACCCACCACACCTCTATTCCTTTTGTCATTACAGAGATTCTAACCATATCAGACAACCATTAATCAAAATTAATAATTATTCATCAATGCATCATCTATTAATTTTCATAATAAATAAATTATTTATAAAAAATATTATTCATAATTTTAAATTATAATATTAATTATACTCATAAAGAAAATATTAATAAAATTAATATTTGTTATAACTATAACTTATGTTATATTAATATTTATATTCTAAATTATAATTATTTAAATAATCATATAACTGTAATGAAATATAAGATAACAAAAAAAATTATTTATAACTACTAATTATAATTAATATCAATATTAATTGTCTTATATATAATTAAATAATATATATAAATAATATCAATTACAATATATAATTAACAATTAATAATAACTATTCACTTTAATGTAAAATGAGTGATAACTAATTTTTTAATAATAATTATATACAAATATTTATTGCATATAATGTTAATTAAAATTTTAAATAAATAAATAGTAAATAAGGCTAATTTTATTATTTATCAATATAATAAATTATTATTAAAATTTGTTAAAATTAATCCTAATAAACTTCCAATAATTATTATTATTAATTATTAATTATTATTTACTATCCTCTTAAAATATTTTTTATTACTATTTATTATTTGTATGATCAAAAATTGTTAATTACATTAATTTTCAATAACATAATTATTATCTATATTATTAATCATTATTTATTTATGTATTAATATAAACAATAATTCGTTATTAATTACGCTTTCAAAATATGAATACTCTTAATTTTAATTAATAAACTATAACTTCTAATTATAACTATAAATTAATATTTATGGAAAACATTATTAATCAAAATGATAATTAATTAATAAATAAGGAAATATATTAACAATAAGTACATAATCAATAATAATATTATTAATTATATTAATTAATTAATATTGACAAGCTATAGTTATCAAAAAATAATATTAATCATAACTATATTTAATTAGTCAATAAAAATTTATTATTTATAAATTAAAAATATTAATACAAATAATATTATGAATAATTATTAATATAAATTAATTATTTTTAATTAATTATATATTATTTTTAATAATGATAATATATATATATATATATATTATGAATATTTCTATGAATAAAACTATTTATCAATCATAATCAAGTACTAGTATTTATATACTATTGTTAATTAATGTTATTAAATTTTAAGTTTTAATATTAATATCACTTATCAATAATAATTATTAATTATAAATATGAAAATTAATTAATAATAATTATGAATAAATATTATTATGAGTAATAAAATATTAAATATTTATTATTAATTAGTTATGTATTAATTGTAATAATGATAATAATTTATCTAATATCAAATATTTATTTATTATTATTATCAATTATTACTAATATTTAATATATATCTTATTAAACTTAAATATATATAAACAAATACAAATAAAAAATTTATACAATTATAAATATGCATAACTTTATTTTTTGATTAGATAAATTACCAAACGTTATTATTACTTGAGACACTTTCATACAAAAATAAGTTTATACATTATTACTACTTCAGGTGTGTTATTGCTTTAAATATTATCAAACACGCACTAAATATTAGAAAATATTATGCTTAAAACTTTTTCTCTACCAATTTAATGGAGCAATGGTCTTTCTCTATATTGACAAAAAAAAACTATTGCATTATCTCACTTTACTTTCTGGAATTAATTAATATTATCCGTGCATATCGCCATCAGTAATAGTTTAAAATAGTAATTTTTATTGAATATTATTCTACAAATTATTTTATAAGAAAAATGTGTAACAAGTTGTTTTAGAATTCTATGAAATTTTTTAAAAGTTATTTGAAAAGGAAAAATGAGTAGTTGTATTACAATGTTAAATTTTTTTTATTTCAATTAATGGAATATAAAACTAATATGACGTGTTCTAATGCTACATAAACATTACAAATTTACAACAAAAATATAATAGATATATTTACAAGTTCCACGAGATTCTCAACCACTTATGACAATGCAACTTTTTAATAAACATTATAATTTATCTATATTTAAATTTGTTTACCTTTTATTGAGTCTCACGGTTGTATTCAAAATAAAGAATAGTTATTATAGAGAAAAAGTACTACTAACAGCATGTTTTACGAGTATTCGCGTTTTAAGTATTGAATTAGCCTTTTACTTATTGGAAAACTATAAAAATTCATAGATCAACATATTTTCAAGTTTCTAACATTAAAATAAATGAAGTTTTTTACTTTCATTTTTTTTATTTGTTATAGTTGAGCATAATCATTTATCGAAGTTTATCTTTTTTAACTCTAATCTTATCTAGCATACGTGAAACCTTATCTAAGTCATCTAATTTTATCAAGATTCAATCCTAACATTGATTTAGCCTAGTGTGATCGTATGATAACTATCATCATAAAATTAATTGTAACACCCCAAAATTTACTTTAAAAAAAACGAAAGTAGTTATATTAAAACTTGTGAATTCTGGGAATGTTATCGCCACACTTAGTACCAGACCGGTTCACTCCAACCGTTCTGGTACCAAGTGCTAAGGTTAAAAGGGATTATTGTTGAACTTAAACCAAGAGTTCATAAAAAGAACTAGAAAGATCATAACATAGAAATCAGAGTACACGTAAAAGTTTACAATCCAAAGGAGTACAATCAATCATAAGATAGAAATCAAAGTGCGTAGTCAAAGTTCCTAAAAAGGAAATAAAATTTACAAACGTTAAAAATTAAGTTTAGGATACTCAATACAAAATAAAAATTCATAAAAGGAAAATTCGACCATGCCATTGCCAATCTCCGAACCAGGTACAGGCTCAACTCTCAATCTCACTCGATGCCTCACAAGTATCGAAGACACAAAAAACAGCATCACCAACCTGCATAGAGTCAGAGGGGCCTTCTGCTCGTGGGAATGAGCAGCACCCATAAAAAGGGTGGTCAGTATGCTACGTACTGAGTAAGGTAATCATGCACTAAGGCCAACACATAAATGCACCTAATTCAAGCACGATAACATAATAGCATTCAATCTTTGATCTCTGATAAATAAAGGCTAAGCTGTAGTCCAGATAAATTAATTATGTAATCTCTGATCAAAGCTTAATTCACAACATGCTTGTTATCATTCTATGCAAGTATGGGAACCCCACTATTATAACCGATGGAGCGGTCACTTATAGGGCAAAATGCACCTAACCACTATTATATCCGGTGGATTGGTCTGGCCCCTACTCACATGGTATTCCACTGTAAGTACTTAGTGTCTTTTATGTAGCTTAGCAAACTTAGGGTTAGGTTTATTGAGCTCAGGATATCCCACTATTATAACTGGTGAATCAGTCACTTATAGGGTGGAAAGCCCTAACTACTATTATATGCTGGTGGATCGATATGGGCCCGACTCAATAATCTTCCACTTTACATGTTTAATGTCTTAAGTGTCTTATTCAGAAGTTTCACCCTAGACATGCATGAATAACTCTCTCTACGCTTATCCTCCAAAAGGACCCGTCCCACATCATGAGACTCATGCACCTCCTAACTTGTCCCAACATCCTTTCCTCCTTACCCTAACTCACACGACCCAACTCTTAAGTTTATGGGTCAAGGCCCACTACCATACACCTCTAAGTCCACTCACTACCTCACTCTAGGGTTTTATCCAGAAACCCTATGTGGCCCATCCTACTCCACTTCACAAACTCTAACTATTTTAACACCCTACTCATCATAGCACTTAGATTCATCCCTCATCACTACGCTTTACTTCCCAAGTACACATATGATCATGAAACATTAGGTAGTCACATCAAACCCTAACTGGCCACACCAAACCCTAGCTTCCTCATTTCCACGTGTCACCCCTCCATTTCTCACCTTCTACTTCTTATTTTTCCATGCTTAATCATGCTCATCCCTCACATGATAATTTTCCATCCTTATCTCGTACTCCACTCACCTTCATTTAATTCTCTTTTTACCACCATCTCAGACTAGGGTTTTCTCCCAAACCCTAGCTCGATCTCCTATATATCCTTATCCTGTCCCACGTACTATTTCTCACCCAAACAACTCTTCTATTGCCTTCCTTACACCCCAAGTCAACTTTTCAAACGTAAATTTTACTCCCATGTAGACTATAACCTTCTGGTGTGACCTTAGCCGGCACGCAATTTAAACCCTCTTATTGTCAATTGTAGCACTGGTAAATAGGGTATCGTTCTAGGCCGGGGATTGAGAGGGCTCACATCTATCTAACTAGCTTAAACTATAAATAAAAATAAAAATACTAAATAACACAGAATAAATAAATAAATAAAAATACTAATGGGGGATTATAAAAATAATAATAAAAAGAATAATTAAAATAAAGTAAACTAATAATGAAAATAATGGAAATACAGGAAACCCGCAGATATGAGAAATATGTTAGGGAAATAAAAATCCACCACTAGATTAGGTCGTAATATAATATTTATTTCTAAGACGTCCTTTAATCGTGAGAAAGAGATCGACCAAGTTGCACACCAAAAGCAGGTCTATACACCTTATATTACTTCCCTTAATTAATTAATATGACAAAGCGTCAATATTAAACCTATTAAATACTAGTAGTATAGCAGCAACAAGCGGCTCCTATATTTAACTAGATTTAATGCATTAAGTGTAAGTGGAAGGCTGTCAATCTAAGTACCCAAACTAGTACAAAAAGCATGTCTAGCTGTATTTCCTTTCCTTGACCCACACGTATCGAAACGTTTTACCACTTCAGTTAGAATCACAAAACGATTAGGTGAATTGTTATCTAACATAGCTGCAATTTATACATATAAATTCTAGTATATTTAGATGGCCACCTAGCAAGCAATTAATCCTACATACTGTCACTTATGAGGTACCAGAACAAGGCATGCACCAAATAAACTATACTTGACAGAATTATACATATAAACGATAGCAATTAATATAGAGTCAAGAAACAATCTCACGAAACAAAGAAAATAAATTATAAGTCAAACCATAGTCTAGGGTTTCAATTCATTCCCTAACAATAAATAATCAGCCACTCATAATTAAAGAATTAATTACACAGAAATATATATCTAAAATATAAATTAAAAATTAAAAATAAAAGAAAGAAATAACCGGAATTAATTTTGGATAAAAGATCAAGAATTTATTCAGATAAAAATTAATTTTATCTGAAATAAATTCTACCGGTATAAATTTCCTCTTATTTTTCTTCTCTCTCGGCTTTGATTTCTGTGCCAAATTCTTTTTCTCTTTCTCGTCCGGCTAACGGCTGACAGGGCTTACGTTGCTGCCTCGGTCCTCTACCGCGCGTCGTACTCGAAGTCTGTGCGACTTCTCTGTCGCACCCGTCTGGCTTCCTGGCGCTGAAGGCTTTGTTGAGCCTCTCCCGAGCCTATAAAGGCTCTGCCGCACACCCTCGAGCCTATTGAGGCTGCCGACCGCCGGCCTCCTTTTTGAGCGAGCCTTTGAAGGCTCTGTCGCCCGCTCTCTCTCTCTGCGTCTTCTCTTCAATTAATGCAGCGCTCTTCTCATTTTATTGTGGTGCGTGCCGTTTTCTCCCCGTCTCTCACCCCATGCCACGTCAGCCCTCGCTGACTCGTTCGACTCCGTTTGGTTTGCTCCAGGCCTTTGGGCCTTCAGCCTTTGGCCGTTGGTCCAAAGTTCAAATTCTTTTTTTTTATTTAAAAATAAAACCTGTAAAATAAAATTCAATAAATATTAATAAATAATATTTTGTTCTAAATTTACTTAATTTATATCATTTTAGCTCAAATAATAATATTTATGTAAATTTTACCATTTAAGCATAAAACAATAATTATTCCCCTATATTAGCTAAATAAACTACCAAAAACAAAGATTATAAGGGCATAAAATGTGTCAAAATATGAACACATCACCTTCCCATGCAAACCTTTGAAGTTTTTCATGTAAAACCCTAGATTCTCCCATACAAAACCATAGATTCTCCCATTCCTTCATTTTACTTACATCCCCTATTATTCTTCCACTCATGGATCATTAAAATATTTAGGTCAACTCACATCCTTTGGTCAACTTACTTATCTTTGGTCAGCATATTTCCTGTAGGTCATCTCATTCTCCCATTTTTCTTTTTCATCTCCCCCTCCCCCACAATAACATATTAAATAGCCTCACATGCATGTTTTAAAGGGCTACATCATATTACATCACATTTCACCACATAAACATATCAACACATACAATAGGACGGCTGTAACACCCCAAAATTCACTATTTTTTTTAAAGCAAAGGAATTTTAAATTAAAAACTTGTGAATTCTGGGGATGTTACGGCCACACTTAGTTCTAAACCGGTTCACTCTGACCGTTCCAGTACCAAGTGCTAAAGCTAAAAAGATTATTTTCAAACTTAAACTGAGAGTTCATAAAAAGAATTAAAAAGATCATAACACAAAAATCAGAGTACGCATAAAGGTTTATAATCAATAATAAGATAGCAATCAGAGTGCGAAATCAAAATTCTTCGGAGGGAATAATGTCTACAAATATTAATATTTAATTCAGGAAAATCCAATATAGGAAATAAATATCATAAAGAAATAGAATGACTTAAGAGAGGATCCAGCCATGTCACTCTGATCATCGAACCAAGCCCATAATCAACACTCAGCCCCATCTGATGCCTCATGGCCATCGAAGGCATCAAAAGACACATCGCCCACCTGCATAAAGTCAGAAAGGCTCCGTACTGAGAATGAGTAGCACCTATGAAAGGGGCGATCAGTACGCTACGTACTGAGAAAGGTAACCGATGCTGAAATGCCCCAAAAATATTTATTTTAAGAAATATAATTAAATAAGGATTTATTAGGGAATTAATTTAATTAATTATTTTATTTGAAATGGGAAGCATTTATTTAGGACAAATTAATAAGGAATTTATAAATATTTTTATAAGGAAAATTTTGGGCTTTTTGCTAATTAAAAAGGAACTTAGGAAAAATCTTTTAAAAACTCTAAATTAGCCCGAAATGGAAATTTAATATTATTTTATTTTAATATTTTTATTTTAAATACCTAAAATATCATAATTAATTTAATTGACCCCAACTTACTTAAATTTTCCTTTTCCCTTTTTCCTTTTTCTTTTTCCTTCTTCCTTTTTCTTTCTTTTCATTCTTTTTCTCTTCTTTTCTTTCTTTTTCCTTCTTCCTACCGATTGGACCTATCGCGGCCGAATCCTTCCTTTTTCCTTCCTTTATTTCACGGCCCATCGTCGTTCTTTTCTTTCCTTCCTTCGGCAGCCAGAACGCTGTGTTTTGCATCATTTCTCCCTGGAACGCGACGTTCCATTTAAAACATTTATAACCGTTGCCGACCAGCCTGGTTCTTCTTCTTCTTCTTCTTCTTTTCTTTCTTTTTTCCCCCAGCCGCCCGGTTCACCTCCTTCTTCCTCCTTCCTCCTCCATCGTAGACCTGCACCTTCGAAGCTCCAAAAATGGTGTCGTCCACCACGCTTGACTTGACCGGCCATTTCCCCTCTCTTTCTCTTCCCCTTGAATCGCAGTTCAACCCAGCCTAACCCACTTTCCTTTTTTCTCATGCAAAATTCTCCTTTTCCTATGCAAAAATTCAACCCCAACCTAAGTTTGTGCCTATCGATTGACGCCGCCGGCTACCCCAAACCCTACCTGCATTTTCCTCCTGCCGACCCTTAGAACCCTATTTTTCCCTCTAAACTCTATAAATACCCCCTTGCTTGGTTGATTTCAAAACTTTTCCCCCGAAACACTAAGAAACCTATCATGTGCACCACTGTGACTTCAAACAACCTTTCCTCCGCCGTCAGCCAACTACACCTCCATCTCTACCTACCTAAGTCTTCCCTACACCGCCCTCTAACTAACTGAGCCACCCATCTCCCTTGATTCTTCTTGCATGAGCCACCATAGCCGTGCGAAATTCCTTACCAAACCATCCAATATCTTATACCTGCAACCCCTCGCGCCACCGTCCACCACCACATCCGCCATTATCACTACCTCCTACACCACCCAAAAACTGCTACTAACCTTCCTCCACCTAACCATATCCTTCTTTTCTCCTTTCTCCTTCTCTTCATTTTGGCCACCACCTCTGCCGTCGTGCACCACCGCCACTTGCTGCGCCACCACCCTCACTTTACTCCTCTCAGCCTAAGCTACCACCCTCCACCCTCATTCCCCACCTCTTCTTCTCAAACCTTAAAATTTTCCTTTTCTAACCTCTTTTTTGGCCGCCGCCGCCGTGCACCACTGCCAGTGCCACCCATCTCCGCCGACTCAAGGTGAAACCCTAGACCCTCTCAACCCTTCTCCCCTATTTATTTAATTTTATTCCATTTATTTCAATTTTTAACATTTATTCTATTATTATTATTATTATTGGGCTTAATATTAATGTTATATTTTCTTGGCAGGGTCGAGAGTAGGTATAAATTATTGTTAGTTTCGAATTATCGTTATTAATAGTATTATTATAAGTTTTATTATCATTATTAATAATAATATTATTATTAGTATTACTATTTTATTATTACTATTATTTATCTAAGGGGGGCTGAAACCCTATTTTATGTTAATAGTGTGTATACTTCTATTTTATTATTAATATTACAATTCTATTATTATTATTATTATTATTATCTTTATTATTATTATTAACATTATTATATGTAAAATGTGTTATTAATAATAATAATATTATTATTATTATTAAATGGTACCTTCACTATTTGGAGGTAGGGTCGAAAACCCTACCTTGTATTATTTAGCCTTAAGTTATTATTATTATCATTATTATTATTATTATTATTATTTGAGTATTGTTATTAGTATTATTTTTATTAATAATGTTAATGATATTTTTTTAGTATTATTTTGGTGAAGGATAGAAACCTTATATCACCATCCGTTTTGAATTACATTAATATTATTATTAGTATTTTTAGTAGCATGACTCACTCTCCCCATACCTATCCTCCAATGGACTCGTTCCATATCATCAGACTCATGCACATCCCAACTTGCCCCACCATCCGTTCTTCCATATCCTATCTCACATTAAAAGTCCAACATCTTAAGTATATGGGTCAAGGCCCACTACCTTACACTTCTAAGGCTACTCAACACCTCACTCCAGGGTTTTATTGCAAAACCCTAATTTAAACCTATGTGGTCCGTCCCACTCCACTTCACACGACCTAATTCATTTTCAACACTCCACACATCACAACCTTTAGATTCAACTCTCATCATTACGCCTTACTCCTCAAGCACACGTGTGATCACAAAACCCTAGGTAACCACACCAACCCTAACTGATCACAACAAACCCTAGCTTCCTCATGTCCACATGTCACCTTTCCAATTCTCACATTCCACTTATTATTTTTCCAAGCCAATCATACTCATCCTTACTTGATCATTTTTATCATTATCTCGTACTCCACTCACCCTCATTTATTTCTCCTTTTTATCATCTCCTCAAATTAGGGTTTTTACCCTAAACCCTAGCTCAGCCTCCTCTGTACCCTTATACTATCCTATGTACTATTTTTCACCCAAAACTTCCCAACACTCAAATAACTCTTCTATTACCTTCCTTACATTCTAAGTTAACTTTTTATGCGTAATCTTTACTCCCCTATAGGTGCTAACTTTCCCATGTAAACCTTCGAACTTTCTCATACAAATCCTAAACTCCCATGCAAACACTAGATCCATCCATACAAAACCCTAGATTCCTCCATACAAAACCCTAGATTCATCCATACCAAACTCTAGATTCCTCCATACAAAACCCTAAAATTCTCCCATGCACGAGCATAGAGTCTCCCATGCAAGATCATAGACTCTGCCATGCAAAACCCTTGATTCTCCCATGCACATCCATAGATTCTTCCATGCGAAACCCTATATTCTTCCCTACATACTTAGATTCTCCCATACGAAACTATAGATTCGATTCTCCCATGCAACACCATATATAGATTAAATTCTTCCATACAAAACCATAGATTAGATTCTCCCATGTTACACCATAGATTAGATTCTCCCATGTTACACCATAGATTAGATTCTCCCATACAAAACCATAGATTAGATTCTCCCATGTAACACCATAGATTAGATTCTCCCATTCCTTCATTTTACTTTCACCCCTATTCTTCTTCCACTGATGGATCATTAACATTTTTAGGTCAACTCACATCCCTTGGTCAACTCATTTCTTTTTGGTTAACTTACTCCCCTTTGGTCAACTTATTTTCCCTTCCCATTTTTACCCTTTACTCCACACAATACCACTTTTATACATCCTCACATGCATGTCTAAAGGGTCACAAACCATAACATCACATACCACAATATTTCATCATATATACATAATACACATGTCATATAATAACACATGAACATACTTCAACTCCACGCCATACTATGAATGAAATAATTATAATGATAAACATAGGATGTATAACATACAAAGCATATAATACACATCAACACACATAAGGCCTTAGTAACACCCTTACCTAAAACGACACCGGTCTTGAAGCATGCTTGTACGCTTCCTTAAGGCTTTAACTAGTCTCACCTATATGAGGGAAAAGCCAAAAATTAGATTCCCTCCTACCAAAAATACTATTAATTACTTACTTATTCTAAGACTAGGTTTTTGATAAAATAATAAAATATTAATAATAATAATCATTAACTAATTACTAAATTTGGCTAAAAATATAGAAATAATAGTAATATTGTAAAAGTTGATAATATAAGGGTTTGAAGACTTAATTCTAATAATAATAATGATGATATTAGAAATAATACTAAAAATAATAACAATGATGATGATAATAATAATAATAATAATAATAATAACCATAATAAGGGCATAATTCAAAAATAAAGTGGAGTAAGGGATTTAGCCCCTTTACCAAAATAATACTAATAATAATATTAGTAACATTAATAATAAAATTTAATAATAATAATAATGAAATAGTAATAACAATAATGATAAAAAACCATAATAATATTGCAACAATAATAATAATAATAATAATAATAATAATAATAATAAATACTAATGATAAAAATAAAAATAATAATAATAATAATAATAATAATAATAATAATAATAAAACATGATATTTATAATACTACTACTAAAATTTAAAATAGACATAATAGGGTCTCAACCCTATATAGAATAATAATACTAACATTGAAAATAATAATAATAATAATAATAATAATAATAATAACATAATAATAATAATAATAGCAACAATAAGAATAATAATATTATAATCAAAATAAAAATATAATAGGGCTTTGACCCTCAATAGAAATAATAATAGTATATATATTCGAATAACTGAAATAAAATAAATTAAAGCTTGTATAAATAGTAAAAAAGGGTTGAGAGGGTTTAAGGTTTCACCTTAGGCTGGTGGTGACAGGCGGCGCTGGTGGTGCACGGCGGTGGCGGCGGTGGCCGGAAAAAGAGAAGAAAAGGAGAAAAAGTTGGATGCTGGGAAAAGGAGAAGTAGAATGAAGGTGGGAGTTGGGGTGTTTAGGGTTTCCTAAGTGGAGAGGAGTAGAATGGAGGTGGTGGCACGAGGCACGGTGGTGGTGGTCGAAAATGGAAGGAGGAGAGAAAAAGAGGGCGAGAGGGAGGAAGGGGAAAAAAAGGTAGGGGAAGGTAGAGAGTGGTCTGCAGAACAAATTGGGGGGTGTAGAGGGTGGTCGTTACGGCATGAGAGGTAGCTAATGGTGGTGCGAAGGGCTGCGGAGGTGAAAGAAAGAGCTGATTGGGAAGCAGAATTTGCACGGCCGGGGTGTCTCATGCAAGAAAAATAGAGGATGGGGGAAGGTACAGTTGGGTAGAGGATGATGCAGGGAAGGCTTATGCGGGTGGAGTGGAGTGGGCGACAAAGTTGGCCAACAGTGGCGGAGCTAGCGTCTGAAGGGGCAGCGGCGAAAAGGGATGATTTTCTAGGTTCCAAAACAAAACTCTATTCCAGGGCTAGTTTGGGGATATTTATAGGCTAAGGGTGAGGGATAAGGTCGAAGGGAAAAAGGGAGGATAGGGAAAGGGTGAGGGTATCGGCCGGTAATGGTTGGCCGGCAAAAAATTCAAACGTGGCAGAGGTTGTGCGCTGGAAAGAGAGAGGAGATCGTGCGAGAAGAGGGGAGAATTGGTCTACGAATCAGTGAGGAAGAGAGGGGAAAATGGCCGGTCAAACGAGCGAGATTGGCGACAAAATTTTCGGCCGATTGGGGAAGAAGTTGTAGTCAACAGAGGGAAGGGAGGAAGGAAGAAGAAGAAAGAGGTGGGGCTAGATCGGCCAGTTGGGGAATAGAAAAGAAGGAAAAGGGAGGCCAGACCGGCAACGTGGGAGAAACTTGACAAAAAGCGGCGTTTAGGGGAACGAGCCATGTCGAAGGAGAAACGGAGGGAAAGTCTGGGCTGCAAGAAAGCAGGCCTGGGTCGTCGAAGGAGAAAAGAGAAAGAAAAGGAGGCAGGCCACGGAAGAAGGAAAAGGAAGAAGGGGATCGGGCCGCGGACAGGCCCAATCGGGAAGGAGAAAGAAAAAGAAAAGAAGATGAAAGAAAAAGGAAGAAAAAGAAAGGAAAAAAGGAAGAAAGAAAGGGAAAAGGAAAAAGAGAAAATATGAGGGTTGGGTTTATTAAATTAATTTGGATATTTGAAATATTTAAAAATAATAATATTTAAATCCCATTTTAGGCTAATTTAGGATTTTTAAAAACTTTTTCATAAATTCTATTTTAATTAGAAAATTACTCTAATTTTCTCCAATTAAATTATTTATAACATTCCTATTAATTTGGACCTATTTATTCCCTCTTATTTAAATAAAAAAAATTATTTAATTAATTTCTAAAACAAAATACTTAATTAGCTAAAATACCCAAATTTCTTCCTAATTAAAATATTTATAAATTTCTTCTTGATCTAAACTAATTAATTTCCTTTAATTTTAATAAAAATAATTTATTTAATTGATTTTTATAATAAAACTCATTTAATTATAATTCTTAAAATTAGGATTTTCGAGGCATTTTAACAACACATAAGCATACCTCAACTCCAAGTTGCGCTACACATTAAAATAGTTAAATTAATAGCACATGTTACGCAACACATCATTATACATGGCAATCCAAGGCATATACAACACATAGCACACATAAGCCTTAGCTATACCTTTACCTAATACGACATCGATTTTAGAGCACGCTCCTACACCTCCTTATGGTTTTGACAGGTCTTGCCTATAAGAGGGAAAAACTAAGGATTAGATTCCCTCATACCAAAAATACTATGATTTCCTAATTTATTCTAAGATTAGGTTTATAGATAAAATAATAATATAATAATAGCAATGCTAACTAAATACTAATATTGTTAAGGATAATAGTAATAATAGTAATATTGGAAAAGGTGATAATATAAGGTTTGAAGATTTTACCCTAATAATAATAATGATACTAAATATAATAATAATAATGATGATGATGATAATAATAATAATAATATTAATAATAATAATAATAATAATAATAATGATGATGATGATGATGATGATGATGATATAATTCAAAATAATTGTGAAATAAGGGCTTTGACCCTTTATCGAAATAATAATAACAACAACAACAATAATAATAATAATACGCAATAATAATAATAATAATAATAATAATAATAATAATAATGATAGATGTATTAATTGAAAATAAGGTAAAGTAGGGTTTTGACCATACACTGAAATAATAATAATAATAATAATAATAATAATAATAATAATAAATACTAATGATAATAATAATCAAAATAGTGACATAATAGGGTCTCGGCTCTATATAGAAATAATAATAATAACATTAATAATAATAATAATAATCGAATAATATTAATAATATACAATTAAATAAATAAAACTTAATTAATTAGGGCTTAAGGGTTGAGAGGGTTTAGGGTACCACCTTGGGTTGGTGGTGACTGGCGGCACCGGCGACGGTGGTAGGAAAAAGAGAAGAAAGGAGAGATAGTTGAGTGCTGGGAAAAGGAGAGGGAGAAAGAGGGTCGAAGTTGGGGTGTTGATGGTTGCCTAGGTGGAGAGGGGTGGAATGAAAATGGCGGTGCACGACAGCAGTTGTGGTGGCCAAAAGTGGAGGAAATGGAGAAAGGGAGGAGGAGAGGGAGGAATGGAAAAGGAGGGTAAGGGAAGGTAGAGGAAAGTCTGTAGAGTAGTTTGGAATGTTTAAGAGGCGGTTGTTACAGCGGGAGTGGTGGCTAATGGTGGTGCCAAGGGCATCGGAGGTGGAAGGAATGGTTGATCGAGAAGGTGACTTTGCACGGCTGGGGTGGCTCATATAAGGCAAATCGAGGGTGGTGTAGTTAGGTAGGAGGTGATGCAAGGAGTGCTTAGGTGGGCGGCGTGGGTGGTGGCGTTGGTCGACGACGACGAAATTGGCATTTGATTGGGTGGTGGCGCAAATGGGTGATTTTTTTGGGTTCGAAACAAAAACTCGATCAAGGCTCGTTATGGGGGTATTTATAGGGCTAAAGGAGGGGATAAGGTTAGAGGGGAGACAAGAGAATAGGGGCAGGTAGGTGGGAATGCTCCGGCCGGCGGCGGTAATTCGGCGGAGGTCAACTCGTGCTAGGGGGTGATTGGCTAGAGAGGAGAGAAAATTGCACGAAAAGGAGGGAGGTTCGTTAGGTCGAAATGGCAGGCCGATCAGCAGGGAAGAGAGGGGAAGAACGGCCGGTCAATTGGGCATGGTCGGCGGCGGAAATAACGGCGAAGGTTGGGGATGAAAATTGTTGGTTGCAACAGGCTGGGGAAGAAGAAGAAGAAGAAGGGGGGCTGGATCGGTCGTCCAGAAGAAAAGAAAGAAAAAAGAAGAAGAGAGAGAAAAAATAAACCGGCTGGGGAAAAAAAAGATGTGGCGCACGGGCCTGGGCTGCGTAGGGAAAAAGGGAAGAGAAGGGGATTGGGCCGGCAGGCTGGCCCATTTCGGGGGAAAAAGGAAAAAAAATGGGAGAAATGAGAGGAAGAAAGAAAGAAAAAGAAAAAATAAAAAGAGAAAATAGGTGGGTCGGGATTAATTAAAATATTTTGGGTATTTGGAATATTTAAAAAATAATAATATTTAATTCCCTTTTTAGACTAATTTAGAATTTTTGAAAGATTTTTTCTAAATTTTATTTTAATTAGCAAAATACCAAAAAAATTCCTAATTAAAATTCTACTTTTTAGCCCTAATTAATTTCTTTTTATTTTAATAAAAATAATTTTTTTAATTAATTTTCATAATAAATTCTTAATTAGGTATAATTCTTAAAATTAGGGTTTTGGGGCATCTTTAATATTAGACTCCAACAGATGAAACTCTTGGTATACACACAATGTGTGTTTTACACCAAAGGTTGGGGGGACTCATAGCTCTTGTGTATGTGACTATAACAAAAAAAAAACTATTAACATCATGTGTTACGAATGTTCACATTTTAAGCCTTCAATTAGCCTTTTGCTTAACATAAAATTATAAAAAATTAGATATCAACTTATTTTCACGTTTCTAACATGACAATAACTTATTTGTATTTTACATTTTTTTTAGTTTGTCATAGTTCAGCATAATCATTTATCAAAATTTGTCTTTTCTAATTCTAATTTTATCTAACATGTGTGAAACCTAATATAAGTCATCTAATTTTATCAAGATCTAATCCTCGAACCCTTGATTGAGCCTAATTTGATCATATGATAACTAGTTTCATGAATTTAAAATATCCTAGAAAATTCAAGATCAGACTCCAACAAATGAACTTTTTGTAGACACACATTGTGTAAAGTACACCAAAAGTTGGCGGGAAACTCATAGCTCTTTTGTATGGTTTTATCAAACAAAGAAGAGTCGGGCTTTGGTTTTGAGTGAGATTAATCTCATCATATGCCCTCTTTATCCAAGGTTATTAAAGTGTTTTGAATCCTCTTTAAAGCTATTATCCATCCTCCTTTTCATTTGATTTCAATCTCTTTTAATTTCAGTATTATGTTAGCATGTTTTTCTTACTTCATTTCTTATGTTTTCATATTTTCAAGGGTTGATTTGGGTGTTATAGCTTGTATGAGCCTCCTATATTTTTAGGATAATTTACGTACTTTCTAATATATATGATCAAATATATTTTATTTTTGCTAAAACATAAATTTTGTAAATATCATGTGTTGCCATAAATTTTGGTATTTTTTGCATGATTTATCTTAAGTATGTTGATTTTGTAGTATGTACCAAATGATGTTTTTCATGGATGGCAAGCTTTTTGTGGGCATTTAATAAATTAATTGAATCATGAGAATTATTTTAAGTTGTTTCTTGAAAAAATTGATACACAAATGTTTAAGAAAATCATAAAAATTGATATTTTTACATCCACAAATTTAGTGTAAATTTTTTAAATAATCTACTTGCGGCAGGAAAAGCTATTTTAGTATCAAATTAAATCTTAAGATGTTTACTTTCCAACACAACTTTCGAATCTTAAAATTGTTAAGTGTTGACAAAATTATAATCATTTTTCGGAAGTACACAAAATTATCCAAACACAATACGTGACCAATAAACTTGGGTTTAGGGTTTGATTTTTGTGTTAGAGTTTGTTTTTGTGTGTTGTAAGAATATTCAGTTGTTTATTGGTATTTATAGGATAAATATGATATATATAATATGTTATTATTTAGTTTAATATAATATAAGTTATGATTAGTTAAATTTTGAGAAAGTTTAGTAAGAAAGGATATGAATGGTCTTTATGTTCTTCATGAACATTCAAAGTGTTATTCATTAATTACCTACTAATCACCATAAGTATGGTTAGTAAATAATTAATTATGTTTGTTTGGGCTTAATTAAAAACTAACTATAATTAGACCCAAAGTAACTATACTAGCGTTAAAAGGATTGAGTTATGAATATATAAATAGTAAAAGTTAAAATTGGATCATTGAGTATTAACGTTTACTATAAGTAGTATTTTTTTTTTTTTGAAGTAGCATATGACTTTATTTTGTTATTTCAACCCTAATGTTATATGGTATATTTGCTTGTTTGGCCCAAAAGTGGTTCCGTTGGGATATGTGGACAAGCAGAATTATAAGAAAAGTTTAAAGCCTATTTTAAACACTAATGTATGATTTTAGTATCGTCTAAAATGACTTATGTTGAAATTTAATATAATCTGAAAATATCTGTTATGATAGGTGATGTGATATGAATATTATCTATAAAATAATACATTAATTTTGGTGTTAGCATATAAAACACCTATTGCATTTTATAAATACCATTATGTGTTGGGACTACTGGCGTAGTTTGATAGATACACAAATTAAGTAAAATAAGTGTTGAATTTCCTTAGTAAGTCTTTTAGCTCAGGTGCCTATCAAAACTCAAGTTTTCGGACGTATTTTAGAGAATGCTTTGGCTATGAGTTTTGTTCGCGGGTGTGCATATACAACGTGTGGTTTTTGTTTAAGAGTGTCATAGGCTCATAGCTATGACCTTCGTGGATGGATGATGCATAACCCTTGGTTTCAGGTATTTTTCGAGCACCATCTTTTGAATAAGAGTATTAATTTTTGTGTATTTGTGTATTCGAAGAATACATATTATCTTCACCAGACTGATCACTCATAGGCGCAATACATGCTTGCTTATACGGCATTGCGTCCATGCACACCTAACAATTGGCCTTATTCCAAGTCGCCTGCTTTGGTAAGGCCACCTATGGAAGAGCCAACGTTTTTATTGTGCATGTACTCTTTTAAGTTTGTTTCGTGTACCTATGTATGTCTAGCCAGTCTTTGACCTCGGGGGCCCCTATCATGTTACATTTGGTATAACATAAACATGAACAGCACAATATTATTTTCTATAAAAAGAAAAAGATGTTAATCTTAAATCTATCATGGGAAAAAAAAAATTAGTGCTCCATGGCAAACCGAGGCTGCTCGACCAATTCCTGTAAGAAATTTAAGCACTTTCATCACAACTACAAGTACGACTACAAAATTCCATTACAATAGAGCATTCATACTTGAGCGACAGAAAAAATTCAGAAAGAGCCGTACATGCATAATCGAGGGGGGAGGTGGATCCCATCACCAAGTCTTGTCTTTTGAATATAAGATCGATCAAGGTGCCAAGTTCCACCTCCCAAATGGACAGGCAGGCTCTAGTGTTGTTGTCGATCTCCATACTCGAGGGATCCCTTCGCTAGGCCACCCATTTACTATATAGCGGCAGCAGTAATAGAGATTATTTGTGTACGCAGACAGCAGACGGGATAATCAACAGTATTTTGATATTTTCCTAATCCCAGATCATGAGGTACATTGGGCGTCCAAGAAGGGCCCTTTCTCTCCTTTAGCTCGCCCCTTTCCCAAGTTCCAAAGCTATATATATATATATATATATATAATATGCTGCTGCTACTAGTAGTAGGTACTAATTAGTAGCCTACTACTAGCATCAAGCTAAAGTCATGATGATTAGCTAGCTAGCCTGTCGCTTCATCTTCCTCTTGTTCACTTCAGCACACCCCCCACCTCCTCCACAATCACTTCCCGACTGCCAAATCCATCACTCAACTCGATGATCAACACTGCCAGGATTTATTATTTTATGATATGATGATGGTTTAGGACGGATTTTTGAGCCACAAGGTTTCCAAAAAAATCTTTTGCCAGATCGCTCGCACGGCGACAACGAGAGGGGGGATGGTAGTGATGGTGACGGTGATGATAAGGCATGACGTTCGCCGCCCTTCATTATCTGATAAAAGCTTCGATTGTACCCGTCTCTTGGCGGGTTGAAACAGACCGGCAAGTAATCGTCGTTATCCGGAGGAAAGCTCGTCCTCCCAACGAGCTTCAACAATGCTTCCTTCCCCTACACAGACACAGACACAGACACAGACACACACACGAGAGATACCAAAAATACTGTTAACTGTAACTCTACAGTATCCAACCAAACCAGCTCTGAGAAGGTCTAGCTACATGCATCGCTACATATAGTAGTGTCGGCTACATAGTACATACATATATATATATATATATACACACATGTACGCGCGCACGCATTATACATTGCATTATACATAAAATTTATAATGCGTCTTTCCATAGAACATATAACCAGTCAGAGGATCAACTCGAAGAAACTACGGTTTTTTTTTCAAATTATAATCTAAATTATAGTAGCTATTTTTTTATAATTTTTATTAAAAAAATATTAATAAATAAAATTAATCATCGAATTGTGTGATGAATGTCATAAATTTCTTTACGGTACTAGATAGATCATAGACGGCAAAATACTACATACCTTGATATTGCTTATTAAGGATAAATTTATACAAAATTTCTTTCACGCAGGCACACTGTTTATAAAAAAATGAATTACTCCTCTTAATATATTTAGATAACCCATTTAGCTAGGTTTTGAACAAAACACAAAGTATATATAATTATGCCCAAGTCAGAATAAATCAACATTCAGATTCAGCTAACTAAAATTATTCATTAACGAGATGAAAATACTATATACAATACAAATACCACAATACCCAAAAAAACATCTTAAACTTATTTCTTACGTGCCGATCAAGCCAGAAAATAGCAGTGTTAATTAAGAAGATATGTCTTATATGCAGTTGGTTTTTTCCCCTAAAACAAATTAACAATTGAATATATAATGAATTAATACCTGAACATCGGCCAAGCAAACGTCACGTTTCTTCCTGTGGGAGTCGAACTGACCCCAAGACCGATCTTTCTCGTTGGCCAAATGCAGCATCCAAACAGCACTCGAGCTGGTAAAATTGACGAAGGCAAACCCTTTGTTCTGCTTCGTCCTAATAATACCCAACATCGTGTGTGCGCGCGCGCACATTTAGATTGCTGATGGTATTAAATGCAAGGAGACATTGAATCGAACGAATTAATACGATTAGCTAGTAAGTAATAACCGAAGTGAGCACCTGAAATCAATAGGCAGATACAGAAAATCAAAAGCAGCAACGGCTTCACCAACTTCAGCTTCGCTTTCCTGGAGGTCATCAGTTTTTGCTCCGACGGCCACTTCTTCCCATGCGGCTGTACTAGTAACACAGCTGCCATCGTTTATCGCCTTCTCATTCACTTTACGGCAGAACTCGTCAAGGTAATCGATGAACATATCTCGCCTACAAAATTACCCAGAAAGCATATTAATGAGCAGCAGCAGCATTGCACAACCCATTAGGTGGAAGAACACAGCTCCGTACAAAATAATGCAGTGCAGCTGCTTAGCTTTTGTCTTGTAGTAATGTCATTTACATCCATTTCTTCTTTTGGCTGGCTAAAATAAAGCAACAAATTACCGTAGTATTATTATATACCTAAAACCAAATAACTGAACGGACGTAGTGTCACCCTGAAAGTATTAATTTGATCTGACTCGTTAGTTCAAGCAGATACATATCATCCCTTCATCAATTTCAACATGCATGCATGCACTCACGCACGCATATATTACTAAGACATATATATATATATATAGACATATACCTATATATATAGACTATAATCGTATGCTTACAACTCATATATAGTAAAATCATATCAAATAACAAAACAATAGCATTCAATTTGTTCGATACTACTGTCCATTGCATCGAATTGATCGAATCCTTTGCACATCCACCAACGAGCTACTAAAATACAAATCTAAGCATGCGAAAGTTTGGAGTACTACATAAGCCATTTTGATTAATCAAATATGAATATTAATAGAATCCATAAATTACATATATATACGTACGTGAACTGATTAGGGATGTTGCGAATCATAACAGACGTTTCCATCCCTCCTTCTACCACCGGATTATGTTTCTCATATTTCCTCTCGCCACCACAGCCGCTACTGCAACCAGCAGTATTAACACATCCTCCTCTTCCTATTCCCGTCACATCCTTGGACGAAGGAAACGAATTAGTTGGTTTCTTGTTCACGTACTCTTCACAGCCTCCCTCACCACTTCCCCTCATTATGATTCTTTGTGTACCAGCTGCTGCTGGCTCGAGCCCTGGCCTAATGTTACTCCTATCACCACCACCGTTACCTCTTGTTCCTCCCACTCTTCCTCGTGGGCCAGCTGCCTTCCACGCCCTATTCAGCCTTCTAGAGAAATCCCTGCTTGACCTGGGTTTCGAAGTAATTGTACCCAAAATCCCTCCCTCCCCTCTGGATTGGGCCAGGTTATACAGCTCAGTTGGCGGTTCCGACAACGAAGCGTTCGACGAGAGGGGGCTGATGACAGGCGGTGGTGATAATTGAGGCCCGGTTGATGGAGAATCATCATAACTTAGAGGAAAGGGGTTGAGGTAGTTGATCAAATCGGTCGACCAGTAAATGCTGCTGACTTTAGGATAATGAGGCGGGTAGCAAGGGCCGTGGTAAAGGGAAGTGGAGCAGGTAGAGACAGAGTAAGGCAAGGGCGAAGGGTGCAGCGAACTGGTGACCGTGGCCATCAACGCATTGGAGGGCGGGATTGTGGTACCTGCGCTGATCATAGCGGAGCCACTGCTCGCCGGGCGGTATTCTGGAGCATGAGGGTTCAGGTCTTTCTGGCCTTGCATGACTGTCGTTGGTCTTCCGAATATTCCCGTTTCCTTTTCCCTCAAAATCTTCGCTCTATATTTTATGTAAGAACAAGAAGAGCAAAGATGGCTTCCCTAGTGAACCGACTGGTGATCCGATCGGCACTTAGTTTATAGATATGAGGGAGGAGAGAGAGAGATCGCCAATCAGGAACATACACGAGTAACACGATACATGTCTTCGTGCACTCGCTACATAGCCCTATGAGGCTATGCCTACGTATAGATCATACTGTTGTAGCCTCGTCATGGGTAGGGTATGTAACGTGTGTTAAAAATTACTAAAATTTAATGTTAGCTAGATGAATTGAGTGGCTTAAACTCTTTTTAAATTATGTAAAATATATATATATATTATGCGTTACTCCTACTCACATACTTTATTAGTAAATATCTAACAATGGTATCCCAAATTCTAAATGTGTCACTATAGTATTATCAAATCTTTTCAATCTTATCTCTAATAATTAATTACAATTACTATAATTATTATTTATATAATTGAATATTTTTGGTTATTTAATTTCAATTATTAAAATATAAATAATTTAATTTTTTAATATAATTTGAACAATAAATTTATTTTGATACAACAATCATTTATTTATATGATTCAAATTTCATTACATTCAAAGGTGATTTATTTTAATATTTTTTGGCTATTCAACTAATAGTTTGTATAATATAATCACCCATGCTAGTTGAATAACAAATTAAATATATTAATTAGTGTACAACCCTCCTCCTTAATCTCTCTCGCTTTCCTATATCTTTCATTTCAAAATAAACTACTAAACTCCATTTTTTATAATTAAATTGCCCCCGTTGATATCAACACTCACTTCATGATCCCCATTATTATTGTAGTCGAGCATCCCCAAATGGGTGTTTTAGATTTAGAGGAAACCTGTATTATTAAATAAACTAAATTCTTCTCCGCTCGTGTATTATTCCCAATAGTTTAAATGCGGAAACATTATCCTTAATTCCTGAAGTTAAAGCAGGTGTGCAAGTGGACCAATATAGACTTATTGTTTGTTGTAATGTTATATACAAGGTCATTTCAAAGGTGCTCACTAATCACATACAATTCACTATTCCTTCCCTAATTGCTACGCCCTAAGCTACCTTTATTAAAAGGTCATTGAATAGTTGATAAAATCTCGTTTTCTCATGAATTGGTCAAGAATTACAGCCAAAAACACATATCTTCTAGATGCATGATCGAGTTGGATTTGAGAAAAGTCAATGACCCTACTTAGTGGTACTTTATGGAGAAATTTATTCATGGCAAGTTGTTCCCCTTCCATTTTTCGAAGATGGTCATGAAATGTATCACAATCATTAGCTATGTTTTACTTTTTATTGGAGAACATATTGAACCTATTTAAGCCAATAAATGACTTGTACAAGGATACCCCATCTCCCCTTACCTCTCTGTCCTTACTATGGAGTACTTTAAAAGACTTCTATAGGGGTAGAGAATTATAATTATAAAACACATCCCAAATATAGAAAAGAAAATATTATTAGCCTCTCCTTTGCCGATGGTCTTTGTTTATTCTCACATGGTAGTAGGGAATTACTTGAACAATTACTCCATACCTTCCTAAAGTTTTCTTCCATGTCTGAACTGCGTCTAAATAAGCACCAAAAGCCAACGTTTATGTGTTGGTATGACTCAAGTTGACAAAACTACACTAGTAAACTTAATTCATATCAAAGAATGCTCACTGCTTGTTACATACTTTGGTTTTCATTTGTCTGACACTAGATTGATTGCATATCATTTTAATGCCCTTATTGAAAAAATGGTTACCAAATTAAGAGTATAAACTATTGAACTGCTTACATATGGGGGAAGACTCCAACTTGTTAAAGTAGTGCTTTCAGCATATAAGCTTACTTGTCCCAGTTTTTTGTTATGCCCAGGAAATTTATTGCCATTTTTTAATCCATGTGTAGATCTTTTCCTTGGTCGGGCCTACCCTCGGTGAAAAGGAAAGCACTTGTCGCTTGGTCCACAATATGCCCTCCTGCTAATGAAGGCGGCGTGGGTCTTTTCAATCTCCACACATTGAATAAGGCTATTATTTATAAATAGCTATGACAACTATATATGTAAAAGAATACCTTTGGGTAAAATGAGCTTCCAACTTGGAAGCTACAGTCTAAAACTATGTTTTCCTTGGCTATGAGATTTTTTTTTGCAGCCAAGGTAAAACTTTGATAGTCAAAATTTCACTCCCACCTATACCATTAACGGTAAATTCAGCATTGCTAAGAGCTACCATCCTTTGAGACAGAGACGACCTCAAGTTCCATGGAGAGATGTTGTGCGACCTACACTTAAGATTCCTAAACATCAAATCATTTTAGGGTTGGTAGCACGTAGAAACTTGGCTATAAAGACCAAACTAAGGAAAATGGGCAGTATTGTTAACCCCATTATTGTTTTATGTGTGTAACGCCCCCATTTTTAGTACGAAAAAATTACTCAAACAATTAATTTCTATTAGAAAATATCCGTGAATACCTCAATTTTGAGATCTAAAATAAAATCTTCAAAACCAATAACACAAGTACTATGCATAATAATAACAAATCAAAGAAGAATTTACCAAACTTGAATTTTTATTGCTATCCTTTCAAGCGATACAATAATCAAGAACACTTTCCCCGTGTTTTTATCATTACCAATCAATCAAGAACAACCCTCTTAATTAATTTACCCAATTTCGAAACCCCGTTTCCAATTGAGAATTTTCTAGATCTACTATCTAGATATATCGCACACCCACGGGTTGTACTGTGCATATGCCTCACTTTTTCATATCGCTCGACTCTATACAAAAGAGCCTTTAAATAGGCTTTAGAAAAAAAACGTAGAACTAAATGTGAACCGTTACAAACCTAATGATGAAAAAAAACTTAGAACTAAATGTGAACCGTTACAAACTTAAGGATGAAAAACAACCATAAAGTTTGGTAAAAATAACGGACGAAAACAATCAATACCTTTAGTAAAAGGCCTTAAATGTCAATTAATACTCTAATTGAATATACCATCTATTTCCTAATGACCAACTAAACATTTTTCATAAATGTATTAATTGAACACACACCTTCCTTAGGTGACACACACTATCATCCACTCTAGGTCCTTCATAATTTCCATCACATTGGCTTGAACCCCGGTTTGAAAATAACAATTTCATAAGCCAAACACACAAAAACTTGGGGGTGTTACGCAGCATTCAATATAGAAGAAACACTTCCCATACATAGTCATTATTGGGTGTAGGAAGCACATGATTCTACCATGATATATGTTAAATGGAAATACATAACATAAAAGTCTAAAGAGAGAGATCTAGATTCCTAATATATGATATGGATCAAACCCAATCACACTCACTGCAAGCACACCACAAAAGTATTGAATCACTGAGTATCATTCAGTTTTTGTAGAGTCGTCGCTGCCCATTGAATAAGTAAATGACCTTAAAATGTAACACATCGGTACAACGGTACTAAGTAACCTACTATAAAATACTAAGATATACCTAAAAAGATTACATGGGAATGTAAAATGTAACATATGAGAACATGGTATAAAATACTAAGATATACATGCAGTAGCGAGTACAATGACCATGACAAATAACCAACATCACCAAGGTCACATGCTCCCTTTACCAATTCATTCATACCATAATTTAAGCTTATAAACCAATAACCAAATGGATGCTTTCTAAAGTAAATATAACTCAAACAAATCACAAACCCAATAACCATAACGGTCATAATATTTCAACGCAACATCCCTATTATTATTTTATAACCGCAAACAAAACCAATCAGGTATTACATTCATTTTAATTGTTTAGTTATGTTGAGTTAGATACCCATCTATTATTAATCCAGTGGAACGGGATGAAGCACCTCCAAATGAAAAACATGCATGGCCACTATTATTAAGCTGGTGAAACAGACTCTACACCTTATAGGGCAACATACTTCTAACCACTATTCTTAAACTAATAGAACAATTTGAAGTACCTCCCATGGCAAAATGTGGTTGATCACTATTATAAAGCTAGTGGAACAAACTCCACACTTTCGTATTGACTCATGTAGTCTTTCGCTTTATTTATTAATGTCTTATTAAACATAATATGAGCATAATATATAACAAATAATAGCAAGCGTAGTGCACAAAGGCAACTACCAACTCTCCAATCCAATATCATTCCAAGCCAATAACATTAACTCCTAACTTTTATTACTCGAGGGGGAGATTCCATTAACCTAGAGACGGTAAGGTACTCTAGTCACATTGCCACACGAAGGGAGTGGAGTATCCTACTGACAAGGACACCAAATCCATAAGCATGCATATCCTCCAAGAATTCTACGAAACTAAGTAAAGCAAGATATAGAGCATGATCGGTGCACCAAGTAGCGGCAGAGCTAATTAAGACCACATGGGGTTTGCTAATCCCATGGAATTTTTTTGGGTGTATATTTTATACATAGGTTGAAGTAAGATAATAAGCCAATATTGCCAAGTTAGTTTGACATCCTAATTTTTGTGCTCCTAGCATTTGTCTGTGCCGCAGGTTTGAAAACCAACAAGGTCATTTCCCTCCCTCTCCACTTTTATTCTCAATTCATTTCAATGCATTATTCGGGGGGGGTTTAACTTTATTGTTTCTAACTTTTTTCCTCGCTGCATGTACTCAAACACTGCGAAAGAGAAAGAGAGACCGAACCAAAGGACAAGGAAGAGAAATTTTCAACCCAATTGACTAAAGAATGAAGATGATTCTCCAATCTCCCGTCTTGCTTGAACTCCGGTGATGCCATTGACTCCAAATATTATCGCTCCATTTCTATTCCATCTTGGTGCCTTAATTTGCTTTATTCATTCCTCGTTTGTAAGTTTTGTTTGATATTTGAGTTAGTCTAAAAGTGGCCTAAATTTTATTGCTCCAAATTTTTTTTTGTGCATGTATGACTTGATTGTATTTTCTTATTGTTTTTATGTCAATTGTCTTATTATTATGAAGAGATTTAGAATTAGTATTGCATATTTTAAATTAGGGTTATGTTAGTTGCTTGATTCTTATTTGTGTATTGTATATTGTGAATTTTGAAGGTGATTATTTTATCTAGCATAGATTACTTGATTGGTGGGTTGAGTCAAAACTGATAACTGTGTATTTCTCACTTTATTAAATTAGGTCATGGGGATATTTTTAAAAATAACCCAAAAATAAATAAGGGCTCAATGAGACCAATTTTAATCCAGTTCTATAGCATATTAGTCTTGCATTTAAGGGAGCTTGAGCGTTTTTTTTATATATGCTATATTGTTGTTGTGTAGCATGCTTGAATCCATTAAAATTATTTATATTTTTTTGACAAAGAGTCATTAATTACACCGAAAAAGTTTTACCGTGAAAAGTTTTTTGATGTTGACATTGCGATAGTAGAAAATCAGTTCCTATATTTTGGATTTTTGATATAATTGTAGATTTTCTAAATTAAAAAGAAACAATGATCTCTAAAGGAAGCCAGTGGAAGCCAAAAAGAAAAATGCATTTCATTTAGTTTATATGATCATGAAACTAGCTTCGATTTTCTATTAGCTATTGCAACCATTGAATGAGCCTTTTTAGCAATGAGTTTTATCAATAAAAGTTGTGAAATTGTATGTGTAACGAATGAATACATGATTATGTAATGTAATATATAGAAAAATATAGATCTGACACAATTATTAAAGAAACAATTGCAGGTCGCTTTTAAAATATGAACCCTTAATGAGTATTTATGCCAATAAATATTCATAATTATTATTACAATAATTTTAATTGTAATTTTATATTTAAATGTATATTTATTGCCCCTAAAATTAAGGCATACCAACATAAACAAAAACCAACCTTGGATTAAACCACATATTTAGGGTAGCAACCCCTAAAGAGCCATAATTTTCGATCTCGAGTTATTTAGCTTTGAATATTACTATTTTATTAGGATGACTATAGAATCACACAGCATACAAATATATCAAATTTCCATACTTAACCATTATCAATAATTTCCAATTATTAAGGATAACAATAAACAGGGTCAATACTAAAGTTAACTCAAAAATCTATTAAGACTATCCTAGGTATAATTATCCATTTTTGGGCACATTAGACCAAAAATGACCTTAATACCTTTGAGGCTATGAATACCATGTTATCATCTATTTTAAATACTAATTCTAATCATGTATTGATTTATCATGAAAAAGATAAAACACGTTAATTAAAATACTTGGCATGCAAACAAATTATCAGACACAATAGACGACCATATTTCCTTTACACATGATTTAACATGTGTTTCTAAAATATCAAATCACAAACTTCTATATTTAACAATAAGTAATACATACTAGGCGTGCTTATTGGAATAAGTATAATAAGAAACTTTAAAAAGGACCAAAGTATCATTAGAGTATATAATGATAAAAATCATTCTAAAAATATGCATAAGCATGCTCAACCTATAATATTAGACATAAATAACATACATAACTTCTTCCCAACAGTAAAATTATTTTAACATACTTTCATACACATATTATTTTACACAAGTTGGCATGCTTTATTTTACTGAATTTCATGCTAACGCTATTAGACAAATAATTATAACATAACAAACATGCTTAATGTAATTTAACATTTTATTAGAGCATGTGGATTGTTTAATTTACAGCAAAGGCATAAAATATAAATAGCCTACTAAAATTTTTAGGCTCCACTAATCAACATATTTTACCTAAAATAAAACCAACACATAATATATCAACATATAACTCATAAAATAGCCATTAATATTTAAATATTTATCAATTTATAAATTACAAAAATATCCTTTAGTCGGAAAGGAAATTAAAACCAAACTCATGTTGCATGGGTAAGTTATGCGAGTCATGCATGCAAGGGGAATTTAATGCAGCAAGAAGAAGAAGACGAAAAGGGTGGTAGTTGGTGGATGGGTGGGTAGTGACCAGACTGAGAAGTAAAGCTAGCCGTTGGAGGAGTTCGGTGGTGTTGGTTTGGATGAGTGGAAAAGGTTGGTGTTGGGTGGCGAACGAAAGTGGTGGAGCTGGGAAAGGTTGAAAATGGAACCAAAGGGAGAGATGTTTGGCTAGAAGGATGGTCGTGCAAGGAAGGATGCCCATAAGGGAGGTAGATGAATTCGGTAGGGCTATGCGAAAAAGGTTACCTTGCATGCAACAGGCATCATTGGATTCTGACACTAGGGAGTAAGGTTGGGACACCGTAGGCTAGGGAGCTACAAAGATGGGTGATGCTACATGGGAAGTGAAAATGTGAGCGGGGGGTCACATAGGTTGGTAGAGTTACATGAGGAGGAGGGAGGAGTTAGGTGATGTTGATGAAAGTGGAGGGGGTTGCTAGTGATGGTTTGAATGGAAGGAGATGATGGAGAATGATGCGAAGGAAACGATGGAAGTTGGGATTAGTTTTGCTGCCTTTGAATGACGATGGTTGGTGGGGGTGGGGGTGGACAGTGAATGGTGGGGAAGGGCAAGGTTGCAGTAGAGGGAGGTAAGGGTGGCTAGTTGCTGGTGAATGGTGGCGGCAACGTAAAAAGGAAACGGTTAGGATCGAATAAATAAAAAATAGAGGTTGTTTGGATGGTGGTCATGGGTGATGATGGAGCTAGGGCTAGGAGATGGTGGTTAAGGTAGAAGAAGGTGGGGATGGATGAAGATGGTGGACGAACGAAAGAAAAAATAGAGTAGGATGATGAAGGAGAAGGAAGAAGAAGGAGAAAGGGAATAGGTGGTCGGGCGGAGTGTTGGATAAAAAAAAAGGAGGAGTTGAGTATAAGGGTGAAGATGGTTTTACAAAAAGGTGTGGGTTTGTTGCATCGGAAATAATGGGTGATAGGGGTGAGTGTTTGGTGGAGGGAAATATGGAACGGTAAGGCCAAGTGCTGCATGATAGAGGGGGATGGCAAAGGGGGTTAGATATGGCCACTAGACTTATTTTATTTTTATTTTATGTCTAGTTTGGTTATGTTAGGATACCCAATTACATAAAATAAATTGGGAATAAATTAATTGGCTAAGGATGAAGGTTAAGGGAAATAAAAAATGGTAAAAATAATTAGGATAATTATTTATATATTTATTTGGGTTAGGTATCAAGGGTTAATAAAAAATATAATTAATCCATTTTTTTTGTTATATATCGAATAAAAGGTTAAACACCCGTAAACAAGAGTTACAAAATTTTAGGTGTTATAATGTGATTTCGCATATAAAGATCTGGAACACCTGCTTATCCACTATCCTCACTCTCGTACTATCTAGGTAATGATCTTAAGCAAGATGAGACGAGGATATGTACCAAGTGCTTGACATGTGGAATTGAAATGGGTGTCACAAACAAGAAAAATAACCAAAGAGAAGATCGTTGCTTTGAAAATCCTCCTAACTTCATTTGTTTGCCATATTTAGAAGGAAAGGAACTCCAGAGTGTTTAAACAAATGAAACCATCACAAGAGAAAATTCTAGGGCAACTCATTTGTGAAGGGACTTACAAAATTGCTACACATGCATGCTAGCTTTAACTTATAGAAATTAGTTTTGATAGTTGATTTATTTCATGTTTCACTATAATTAGTTATGTTTTATTTGTTTCCCTATGAACTTTTAATATACTTCATACCTATTTAGAAGTAATACAAAATTTATATTACTGATAAAAAAAATCTCGCCTATATTTTATAATTTAATTCAGCAAATATCATGTACCACAATAAAGGGATTTTATTACATCAATTTATTTTTTAAGTCATTTTTTATCTTAAATTTTAACTAACAATGCACATAAGTTATTATTTCGTATATTATATTAAGAAAAATATAAATATTTTCTAAACCACTTATAAAATTAACTATTTCTATTCAAAAATATGTTTAAGATTAATTATTATTGATAATTGTAATTGATATTAATCAACCAAACTCCCAAAATCACTTTAAAAAAATAAAGTAATTATGTATTATTAATCAATATAGTTGATGTTTAAGATTAATGATTAATAAAATTCCAAAATCATTGTTTTAAAAAGGGGGGAGGAAACCGCATTGCACCTATGGGATCAGCTAGTAAGCCACAATTTCATGCCAAGCTTGAGCATAATAAATTTGGGCTTGAGCTCGTTTATAGTGCAAAAGCTCGTGAGTTCGGCTTGTTTACCACCAGAGCTCGGGAGTTGGCTCGTTAAAAGTTCGGCTCGACTGGTTAAAAGCTCCGCTTGTTTATAAACAAGCCAACCTCAAGCTTCATTTTTAGGCTCGTTTAGTAAATGAGCCAAGCCCAAGCCTATCCTAGCTCGGCTCGTCAACAACCCTAAACACATGTGCTAAATACTAACCTGAGGTACGCAGGTGTAATACACGCAACAAATAGAGACAAAATTGTAGCTTTCATTACTATATACATGTCTTTTTTTTAGCCGGATCAAACATTGGTCACCATATTTGCATCTCTTTCTTAATGCTCTTAATTTTGTAAAGATATAAAGATACTCAATTTTGTAACCCACTGCCAATGCTCTTAACCCCCTAATTTCACTATAATAATTTTGGTATGATAGAAAAATTTTAAAGTTATTTATATATTTTATCACATGTTATCAGAAAACATATCTAAATTAATTAATTAATCTAAAACTCATATTTGAAAATTTTATAATACATTATTTCATAGAGTTCTTTCAAATATCAAAGACGATCACATAAAAAATTAGAGGAACCTCGTTACAACTATCACAGTTTGTTATACTGACTTTAAACATAATTTAAGCTTTTAAATATTAATTAATCAAACAGAGCTTAAGTGTAAAAAGCATGTGTGGCCCTCTTAGAAAGATAATTGGTGTTTGTTTGATTTAACTTAATATGCAGAAACCTAAATAATTTGATTTTTTTTTTTTTTGTAAATTGTGTGTGAGAAAATTAAATAAAAGGATAAAAATATAAGTATAAGAATTTTAATAATGCACCATTTAGGCTCCGTTTGGTTTTTAAAAAAAAAGCGAGGAAAGGAAAGAAAATTAGAAGGAAAATAAATTCTGTCCATTTGGTTGCTAGGAAAATCTCAATGAAAGAAAATCAAAAGAAAAATGGTGTCAAAAATTGTATAGCCGGGCTTTCATAAGCTAAAGTCATAGAAATTTAGAAAGTAAATGAACACGATATGGTAATTTTATTAAAAACTCATGTCGTTGGTAATGCTAATACTGTAGTTTATAATTATAGTTAGTCGGCTAGAACTTGGCAAATACTTTTTATAGGTCGAAGACCAACCGTTGATGTATCTTTATCGGCCAATTCCTCACCATTTATTACTACTCTTTTTTTCTTTCTTTTCTAATTCCCCTCTAGCTTTACTAGCTTTCTAATTTTGCGTATTTTTTCTTTTTTCACTTTTGTGATGGAAAAATATTAAGCTAATGAAAGATAATTGACAAATAAAATACTTAGAACATTATTTTTTTATATAACAAATGACAAAATAGGCCAATTTTTAATAGTATTTTTCTATTAATACTTGGAACATCTATTCAAATTTTTATCTTTTAATTTTGTGCATTTTAGGTATACTCTCTCTCTCTATATATATATATATATAACCTTAAATGCATTTACATACCTAAACTATGTAATTATCTTTTAGTTTTCATTCAAATAAAACCACTTATTCTCTCCACAAAAGCCTTTAAATAACTAATGTACTATTAATCTATTAATCAATGCTATCAATATTGAAAGTATAAAATAAAGATAACTAATAGGATAAATTTTATTTAAGTACCTTGACATTTGGTATAATATTTTTCAGGTACCTCGTGTTTTAGATAATTTTACTTACTTAACTCCACATTTTAATTTTATTTCATTTCGGTATCCAAACAGTAAAAATAGGCCACATTTTTAATTCCATTAAGTGAGATTTAACTCAAATGTGGATGTACCTAAGTAAAATAATTGAAAACATAGGTTACCCGAAAAATATTAAGCTAAATGTCAAGGTGTCTAGTTAAAATTTATCCTAACCAATATATTATAAGTATTGAATAATGATTATATTGTAATTTATCAGATATACCTTCCATGACTATATTTTTTTATATTAAATAGTGATAGCATGATGTATCATGGAATTTTTTATGTACTAATGTAATATTTTGACTTTTAAACTTTTTGTTGAATATATAAGGGTATTTAAATAATAATAACAACAATAACGAGGAGGAGGAGGAAGACGATGATCAACTTTCCTTAGAATTTTCTTTCTAGAAAATCAAACATAAAAATTACTTTCTAAGAATTTATTTTTTACAAAACTTTTCCAACAACCAAATAAAGGGAAAAAAAAGTTAATTTGTTTTACTTTATTTCCTTTTATTTTCCTTTCCATAACATTTTCCAAAAATCAAATGGAGCCTTAAGAAATAATAAACTGTTACGAATATAATATTTTAAAATATTAACTCATGTTTGGGTTTGTTTATACCTAAACGATACTTTATTGTTATACCGTATAGTAAAGGTTAAAAATAATTTTAAAACAGCCAATAACACTAGTTTAAACAAATGAATCCATACAGTAATCAAAGAGATTGGCTTCTACACAACATAAATTCTAGCTAAGAAAAAGCTGGGCTTTCTTAATTTTATTACAAACATATTAATTTACTTTGTCCCGCATAAACAATATAAGATAACATTACTAAAAGCATATTAATTATCAAACAAATCCACGCTAGTTTATTTTAACATATATATTAACTAGACATGCGTATTTCTAATCGAATTTGAGACTAGTATTTTTTTGAGGGATCATCAGCGTCATTAGAGAAGATTGAACCTTGGCCACCCATCCACAAGTGTAGATACCATCTGAGCATAATATTAGGCTGCTTTGCCGTCGACTATATTATCCACATTACTCTATCTAACTGATGTAGTGTAAAATATTTACCCATTTTTAGATTTTCCTCTTTTGTTTGTCAAACAATAGAAAAATTGGATCAATTATAATTTAATTAATAAAATAGTTATTTGATAACTATTTTTTCCTCGTTTATAATTTATATGAAGATAACCGCTTAAAAGTGATGTAGTGCATAATATTTGACTTAGTGATAAATATTAGTTTTTGAATGTTAAAGGCCTCATATTCAAATTCTCTTTACCCTCTAATACTTTTATAATTATAACACTTTTATGGTTTTGTCACTTATATGTTATATTATAATTGTTTTCACGGGTCCTGTTAAAAAAACCATATACATATAGTGCATCCAACACATGAAGTAAGCATGACCCAACGGGGAGGCATATTAAGCCTTCCTCCCTCACCCCACTTAAAGTTGATACACAAGTGGAGGAAAGGGATCTACTTGTACATTGATGGTGGGATTTAAACTTGAATACCTAGTTAGTATCATCTAGATCACACATGATAATGTTCGAAGTTTGGTTGGAAAAAGTTTCATTTAGATTTGGGTTCGAGGGAGATTTTGGAGATTAAATTTGGGTTTGAAAATTATTATCAAATATTTTTTAGGACCAGTTTGGGGTTTCATCCCCGAACCTACCCCAAAAAATTATATATATATATATATATATATATATATATATATATATATATATATGGTTTTTATATACGTAATATAAATTAAAAGTATATTATAAACAAAATTGGATGTTGGAAATAGGGTCGAATATTTGCTCAGATTTCAAGGTTAAAGAATAAATCCGAGTACGAGTTAGATAAGGAGATTTGATTCTTGCATGAATCGGGTTAGAGATTAAAATAAATTTAAATTTTATTTTAATTATTAAATTCGGATATGAGAATGTGGCCAACCCACGGTTGTAATACCCAATTTTCAAAAACTATAATTATAAACCGATAATTATGTATATTAGTCATAATAATTATTGTAGGGTGTTTTGTATTAAATATATTATTGATATGTGTATTATTATTATGACATATTAGATATAAAATTTAATTAAGTTAAATTTGTTAGAGAGCAAGTTATTATATTTTAATTCTAAGTTAGATTTTAACTGGTATCCATTATATTATGTAAATCCTATCCTAATAACCGAATATTTTCTAATCGGCTCTTCACCAAAATAATTATCCTAATCTATAGCTCTAGCCTATACTATATGTTCTTGATCTTTCCTCCATTCCTTCACTCTCATAAATCTTCACACACCATACCTTGCACCACACCTCCCTCTCTCCCATGTTTTCCTCTCCTTGTTTTGCTCCACATTTTCCCTCAAGTCACCACCCATCTAAACCCTTCAACCTTCCCCATTTTTGTGTTGTGAATTAGCCCTCGAGCAAGCCCACCCTATCTCCTCCTTCTCTCGAGCTCCCTTAAGAATGAAAGAAGCTCGTTGTTCCACCATAATCATCCCTCACCTCCACCATTTTTGCTGCAATGCACTCCACGCTCGACCATATTTCCTTAGCTTTGGCAACTTCTACTGATCCCTCACTCTCATACACAACCTCACAAAACACACCCAAACTTGCCAAAGCAACCCCTCCGTCTTTGTCCAAAAACACCGAGCACCTCCCCAACATTTAGGAAAAGTTGTCACAACTCTCTACCTTGTTGCAATCTCACCAAACTCACCCCCAACCTTTGACCATTTGTGTCCATCGTCCTACCCTTGTTGCACCTTTATATGCCGCAACTCCCCAACTTGCTGCACCATTTTCCCATGCAGTATCCCCCTTGGCTTCAACCATTCTTGTTGCAGTAACCCCTAGCACTAGCCAAGGCTATCATTGCTTGCCTTTCTTTCTCAATAGCTTCCACTAGTTTCTCCTTCCATTGTTTTGTGAGCTTTGTTGGCTTCCTTGCTGCTTTGCTTCAACCGATTAGTTATCCTTGAGTTGTTTTAGTAATTATGGGTTATTGTTGTGTTACATTAAATGACAGTACATGTGTTATTGGGTATTAATGTATTATGTAATTCTCAAGTATATTGAAGAAGACGATTTTATACTTTCTATGTAAGCTTGAATTTAGGTAAATTGTGTTAGGATTGTTTAGGTTTAGAATTATGTCGGGGCTTTACATTCTCCAAGTATTATGACATACATGTTAAATAAATGGAACGCTCAGTTCTTGTAAGTTAAGCTATATACATGGGTAATATGTTATACGATTTACATACACATGTCTAAGGTTTTGTTATGGTTTCATTCATGTTAGTTTATGATTTGAATTCCATGATAAATATCTTATGAATACTAATACATATTAGTTAGGGTTACTATGATTTGCATGGAAGTATATATGCATGATTAGGGATAACGGATTCTATTTGCATGACCTACGGTTAGAGATATTTTCCTACATATACTATGGTGATAATTTTCCTATCTAAATATTGTACTATGATTTAAATATGTACATGCATGCTACGTGAAATTTATGATACTTAAGAGTTACATGATTATGGTTTTGTGGATGTAACCCACCAAATAAGTGAAAAGTGAAAAGTATAGTTAATTGCCAAAATACAAAGATTATGTAAGTACTAAAATAATGTGGAATATTACCTTTTAGCCTTTTTACTAAAAAACTCTCGTAATAACGATGTTTGGTAATGAAACAAATAAAATGGAAAAACTAGGGTTTTCAAGGGTATTATGGTAAGTTTGACTTAATGTATCTTTAGATAATAATTGGATATTATGATAGCCTTAGACTTTTAATAGGTTGACCTTAGTGTTGATTTGGCTTGGCATAGACTAATGACCTTAGGTTTTTCCTTCATAATTAAAAATAAAAGGGAAAATTGTTTGAGTATGGAAAGTGTTTGCGTATTATGTGATATTTGTGATCATTTCGTAAAATATCAATACTTAAAGTGGGAGACCTTGAGTTGAGAATGGTAGCTCTCTATAATTAATTAATCTAGAGATGAGGAGTTAACCCTCATTTGATTTGATTCGATGGTGTGTCGTCGTGCCCTGTAAGGTTCTACTCTACTCTACAGGTGACCTATGACCCCTATAAAGGCTATTGATACTTAAGAACTAGGTGACTGAAATTTGAGGGTAGGGGTATTGTGTCATCTTCGGGTGCAAATATAACCAAATGTACCACGATATTCCTAAGTTGATTGTATCACCCTAGAGTAATTAAAAATAAAAAAAACTATTGTGTAAGAAAAATGAAAAGAATTGATTTGGATTGGTTGGTTCGGTAGTTGCCTTAGTGCCTAACCTTGGTATTGGAAATTGATTTAGATTCATTGATTCGATAGTCGCCTCAATACCCTACCTTGTTTTTTAGCATTTTTTTAGATTTATTGGTTTGGTAGCTGCCTCGGTACCCTTTATTGGTATTTGAAATTGTTTTGGATGTGATGATTTGGGGTTGTCTCAATACCCTACCCTGATATTTGGAATTTATTTGACTAATCAAATATTTCTATTATACCTTGAGATGACGTGAAATGAACTAGTAATTTTTACTACTGAGCTCGAGACTTTATATTACACATATCATTCCATAATTATTGCATGCAGTTATAGTACATACTTGATATTCTATTATGATTTCGGATCATTGTGTGACTGTGTGCAATGTGGGTACGCTGCCTCTCGTGAGGTATTGTGATTTACTTAATACAAAAGATGACATACTGAAATGCCCTGAATTTTCTAATTTTAAAATATTATATTTAAATAAGATTTGATTAGAAAAATTAATTCAATAAATTATTTTTATTAAAATAGAAATGAATTAATTAAGGCAAATCAAGAAGAAATTTATAAGTATTTTAATTAGGAGAAATTTGGGTATTTTAACTAATTAAGGATATTATTTTGGAAATTAATTAAATAAATTATTTTATTTAAAATAAGAAGGATAAAATAGTTTCAAATTAATATTAATTTTATAAATAATTTAATTGAAGAAAATTAGAGTGTTTTGCTAATTAAAATGGAATTTATGAAAAATATTTCAAAAATCATAGTTTAGCCTAAAAAGGGATCTAAATATTATTATTTTTAAATATCCCAAATATTTTAATTAATTTAATTAACCTAATCCATTATTTTTTCTTTTTTCCTTTTCCTTTTTCTTTTTCTTTGTTTTTCTTTTCTTTTTTCTTTTTTCCCCTCCCCGACCTGGGCTAGCTCGCGGCCTAGTTTCCCTTTCCTCTTATTCCTTTCATTCGCGCGGCTCAGCCCGCGCAACGACCGACGCCTCCTTCCCTCTCTCAACACCGCGTTTTGTGGTTTTTTTTCCCTGGACATTGCATTTTGATTATTATCCTTACCGTTGTTGACCTGTTCGCCCGCCTTCCCTTTTCTTTTCTTTTTCCCTTGAACCGCCGGTCCCCCACCTCCTCCTTCTTCTTCTTTTCTTCTCCCCCAACCTCGTCACCGACCTACACTTGCAATCGTCCGAAGCTTTCGCCGCCGGCCACGCTCCTTTAACTGGCCTTTTCCTTCCTTTCTCTTCCCTTTTGTTTCGGCAACCCATTGACCCAAACCACTTCTCCCATTTCTCTCGCGATTCCCTCCCTTTTCTTGCGCATTCCCCTTGCCCCGATTTGAATTTTGCCGGTTTTGTTGCCGCCGGCGAGCCCTAACCCCACTTGCTTACCCCCTATCCGACCCACAGAACCCTACCCTCTCTTCTTTTCTCTATAAAAATACCCATAATGAGCCCGGTATCAAGCTCTTGATCCCCAACCCAAAAACCTCCCATTGTTGCCACCACTCCTTTAGACGCCAAGCCTGTCGCCGTCGGCCAACGCTGCCACCCACTCTACCTACCAAACTCTTCCTTGCACTTCCCTCTAGCTAACCAAATGTCCCATATCCCTCGATTCTTCCCGCGCAAGCCACCCAGTTGTGCGAAGTAGCCTTCCCAAACAACCCTTCCTTCCACATCCACCACCCTTTGCACCGCCCTTAGCCACCTCTTCCGCAGCTGCCGCCGCTTTTTTCACCTCCCATTCTCTTCTGCAGACCCTCCTCTACCTCCCCTACCTTTCTTTTCCTCTTCCTCCCTCTCCTCCTCTATTTCTCTCCTTCTCCCCCATTCGGCCACCGCTGTCGTGCGCCACCACCTTTGGCAGTGCCGCCACCCTCATTCAACTCCTCTCCCTCTAGGCAGTCTTAAACACCCAAACTCCCACCTTAATTCTCCCTATATTTTTCCCAACATTCAACTTTTACCCTTTTCTTTCCTTTTTCCAGCCACTGTCGTTGCCGCCGTACACCACCGCTAGTGTCACCCATCCCCACCAACCTAAGGTTGAACCCTAGACCCTCTCAACCCTTTTCCCTATTTTTACAAGCCTTAATTTATTTTATTTCATTTATTTGAATATAAATACTATTATTATTATTATTTATATTTTTAATATGTATTATTATTAGTAGTATTATTAATGTTTTGATTATTATTTTTGTTGAGGGTTGAAGCCCTGTTATATTTTTATTTCGATATTATTATTATTATTATTATTGTTTCTATTATTATGATTATTATTATTAATATGTGTTTATTATTATAATTATTATTTTTATTATTACTATTTCAAATTACTATTATTATTATTTCATTATTAATATTACAATTACTTTACTATTAGTTTTGCTATTATTATTATTATCTTTATTGTTATCATCATCATCATCATTATTATTATTATTATTATTATTATTATTATTATTATTATTAGTGTTATTATTATTATTATTATTTAATAAGTTTATTATTATTCAATGTAGGGTAGAAACCCTACTTATTTTTATCTTCGAATATTATCCTTACTATTATTACCATTATGGTTATTATTATTTTGTAATATTATTATGGTTTTTATCATCATCATCATCATCATTATTATTATTATTATTGTTATTTCATCGTTATAATTATTATTAAATTTGGTTATTTATTTTACTAACATTATTATTAGTATTATTTTGGTAAGGGGGCCAAAGCCCTTATTTCACTATGTTTTTGAGTAATGTCTTTTTATTATTATTGTCACTATTTTTATTATTCTTGTTAATATTAATACTGATATTATTTTTGGTATTTTTGCTATTATTATTTTAGTATTTTATCAAAAGCCTAGTCTTAGAATAAGTTAGTAGTAATAGTATTTTTGGTAGGAGGGAATCTAATTCTAGTTTTTTCCTCATATTAGGTGAGACCAGTCAAAGCCCTAAAAAAGCGTAGGAGCGTGCTCCAAGACCAGTGTCACTTTAGGTAAGGGGTTGCTAAGGCCTATTGTGTGTTGATGTGCATTATATGCTTTGTATGGTATGCATCCTATGTTTATTATTGTAATTATTTCATGTGTGGTATAACGTGGAGTTGAAGTATGCTTTTATATGGCATGTATGCTATATGTGATGAAATATTGTAGTATGTGATGATATGTGTTGTGACCCTATAAGACATGCATGTGAGGATGTATAAAAGTGGTATTGTGTGGGAAAAAAGGTTGAAAATGGAAAATGGGAAGTAAGTTGACTAAAGGGAAAATAAGTTGACCTAAGCATTTTAATGATCTATTAGTGGAGGAATAAAATGGGGAATTTAGGGTTTCGTGTGGAAGAATTTAATTTATGATTTTGCATGGGAGAATCGAATTTATGGTTTTGTATGGGAGAATCTAATTTATGGTTTTATATGGGATAATCTAATATATGGTTTTATATGGGATAATCTAAACTAAGGTTTGATATGGATGGACTTAGGGTTTTGCATGGGGGATTTTATGGTGTTGTATGGGGGAATCTAACCTTGGGTTTTGTGTGGAATGAATCTTGGGTTTTGCATGGATGAATCTTAGGTTTTTGTATGATGGAATCTAGGGTTTTGCATGATTGAATCTAGGGTTTCACGTGGGATTTCTAGGGTTTCGCATAAAAAATATTTGAATTGTTGCATGGGATGTGTAACGTTTGCATGGGCATGAAGTTTACGTAAGAAAAGTTGATTTGGGGTGTGAGGAAGGCAATGTAAGTGTTGTTTGGGTGTTTGAACACTTTGAATGAAAAATTAGTACATGGAGTAATATAAGGGTACTTAGGAGACCGAGCTAGGGTTTGGTGTGGCTGCTTAGGGTTTTTGTGGTATCATGTGTACTTGGTGATTAAAGTGTAATTATGATGATGGTATTCACGAGTTGTGGTGTATGGAGTGTTAAAATGATTTGGGTTGTGTGAGGTGGAGTAAGATGGGCCGCTGAGGCCTAAATTAGGGTTTCGGGATAAAACCCTAGAGTGAGATGTGGAGTGGACTTGGATGATAAGTGTAAATGGAGTGATTTATGCATGTCTAGGGTTAAAATTTTCCGAATAAGATACTTAAGACATTAATCACTTAAAGTGAAAGATTGTTGAGCCGGGCCCAGACTGGTCCACCGGCAAATAATAGTGGTTAGGGCATGATGTCCTATGTGTTTTCGGTCTATCGGCTATAATAGTGGAGGATTCTGTGCTCAACAAAACCAAACATATTTGTGCCAAGACATGGGAAATACACCAATTACTTACAATGGAACACCGTGAGAGAAGGGCCAGACCGATCCACCGGCAAATAATAGTGGTCAGGAGCTTTATGCCCTGTGTGTTTTCGGTCCGCCGGCTATAATAGCGGGGTTCCCGTACTCGTATGGATTTAATAAAAAGTATGGTGTGAATTGAGTTCTAATCAAAGATGAATGAATTAATTAATTCAGACTATAAATGAGCCTTTATGTATCTACCCGAATGATTGTATGATATTATATTATCATGATGGATTACGCTCTTTTATTTCTTATGCACTATTTATATGATTTTTTGTGCTTATGTGTTGGCCTTAGTGCATCTGTTACCTTACTCAGTACGTAGCGTACTGATCACCCTTTTTATGGGCCCTGCTCATTCCCACGAGTAGTATGCACTTCTGACTTTGTGCAGGTGGGCGAGACATCAATCGGGGCTAAGTGTTGAGCATGTTTTGGCTCCAAGTTTGAGAGTGGCCATATTTACTCGTTATGAAATTTATTCCTTTTGTATTTCTTTTATATCGGAATTATCCATTTTGATTTATTACCTTATATTGAATATTTTAAATGAATATTTTATCGGTTGTAAGCTATTTCTCTTTTGGAAATGAATTAAAATTCTTTATGCGTACTCTGATCTTTGGTGTTACGATATTTCTAGTTATTTCATGAATTCTTGATTTAAGTTTAATATCGTTCTTTTCTTAGCCTTAGCACTTGGTACTGAAACGGTTAGAGATAACCAGTTTGGTACTAAGTGTGGCGATAACATCCCCGGAATTCACAGGTTTTTAATTTAAGAGTTTCTATTTTAATTACTTCCTCTTTTTTAAAAAAAAAATTAGTGAATTTTTGGGTGTTACACGTACTAATACTACTTTTGCAGATGATGATGTGAAGGGTATGGAGTGGATCCAGGCATATTATAGTGATAAGAAATAGAGTCATTGGGAAGAGATCATATCTTTGGAGTGGACTTATGGGTCTAAGAATTAAGATAAACCGGTAACATACCTTCGGATACCTATTTTTGATGTAATCAATTTTTCCAATGACTCTTATGTCCCTTGGTGTTTTAATTTCTATTGTTGTACATATTACATTATCTATAACTTTTAGATATATATGGTCTCATAATTCTGTTGTTTTAAGTTAGTTGTGGTTTGTTTTAGCCTTAGCACCTAGCATAAGAAAGGTGTGTGAACCGGACTAATGCTAAGTGTAGCGATAAAGGCCAGTAATTTAGTAATTAACACTTTTGTAAGATAGAAATTTTAAATAGTAAAATAATTGAGGTATTACAACAGTGTTGTCATCTTTAACATTGGGCTTGGATTGAGGTTAGTCAGATAGAGGACATGCATTAGAAATTAACCTAGGTGAAGATAATTGAGGTTAATCATGGTGAATGTTTTAAAATATTATTTAAATAATATTAGTCTAACCCAAGTGAATTAGAATGAATGTTTTAAAATTTTCATTTGGATTGAGATAAATGCATAAAATTTACTTATGTTTTTACCTTTACCTCCATTACCTTCAAAATCAAAAGTTAACAAAATTTATGTTAATTGAAATAAACGAATGTGAAACTCTAACATCGATTTACCAAGTTAAAGCTAACAAAATCTATTTCTAAATACAGTGTAACAAATACTTCAATTCCATAAACCACCATTTACCCCAAGCAAAACAAGTCAGAAATAATAATGACTTTTATTGGATTGATCTCCTTTTAATTACTAGAATTGATTTCTAACATGTTGCTTCATTTCAATTGGATAAGATTGTTATTAGAAAAAAAGTCAATACCATATGTTTTATTATAATTACATCAATGTCCTCTCAAATAATAATAATAAAGAAAGCTCAAAATAATGTCAAGCATATCAATTCAGATCATTACATTTTAATTGTAATTCAATATATTATTTCTATATCTTTATCTTCAAATCCTTTAGCTCTCTAATTTTATCTTCTCATTTAGTGCGTTTTGTTTTTCCTTTAATCATCTAATTTTTTTGATCCTTTAGTGTTATGTGAATAATACAGTTAAAAAATTATTACAAAGTTCATCTTTTTAAAAAAAATATTATATATCTTTAATTTTCAAAATTTACCTATTTGACGGACGATCTAACTTGTCCCATTGATTGCACTCATTTTCATTTTTTTTACTTACTCTGGTCTGTCCACATCATCTTAATAAATATAATTTTAGATTATTTAGTTTTTATAAAATTGCACGTTTAGTTAGAATTAATCTATCAAAATTCAGTATCTTTAGATAATACGAAATTGGAGGTGACTTCTCTTAAGAGTTTGTGGTTGTCGATAAAAATCACTGACATTTCATATGTTTATTTTTTTATAAGAAACTAATTTATTGGTGAAAAACACAAACGTGTATATATGTATGAACGCTTCCTCTGATTTTCTTTCAAATAAACAGAAAAGGTAATGAGATACTAATGTTTATTACTTTATTTTTTTCTGGATCTTATTTATAATTGTGACTAGTAAAGTATGTATGCGTGTATGAATTTGCATTAAAAATCAATTTTGTTAACTTTAGTAAACCATCTCTTTATATCCAATTTTCATCAAACAGGTAAAAATTAGTTTACCTTGATGAAGTATCCCACTTTTCACATTGATTGACTGGCCTCTCTTTCTCGTTTCTTCTTTTCTTTTTTCATATCATCTTAATAAATACTATTTAAGAAGATTTTGGTTTTTATGAAATTGAACTTCTAGTTAGAACCGTTCTCTCAAAATATATTATTTTTAGATACTAACAACTTGGAGGCTGCTTCCTCGAAAAAGTCAGTGGTAGTCAGTCGATTAAATTCATATACTTTCTAAATGCATTTTAATAATAATAAAATATTACATGTATTTGTGAAAAGCACACTCGTATATATTTATGAATTTGTATGAAGAACTAATAAATTAATTATGTTTATCACTTAAAACATGTTCATCTTATTATGTTTTTTACAAAAAAAAAAAACTATGCATCTGCACATGAATTTCCATAAATATATAAAAAGGCTAGATATTTTGTTAACTTTAGTATACCATCTGTCTATTATTTGCTACTACATAGGAGTTTGTGACCATTATTTGAATTTTTCTACTATATTATAGAGCTTTTCTTTACTAATAATTATTATTGTAATAATTTACGAATGTACTAACAATATAAGCATAAATTTTATTCATATATATGGAGAGAAGGAGACAAGAGAATAGAGGCTGGTCATTTGTGTACTAGTCTCCTTATTATAAACTTCAGTATAGTAAGTTGCTGATTTTTCTTGCACGCATTTTTTGATCAATTTAGGTAGTTTTATTATTATTTTTATATTATCTAATAATATATTTTTTAATATTTTTTGTTATCTACTATTTTTTAGATTGTTATCTCGTTATCTAAAATTTATTAATCCATTTGTGAAAAAGTTATGAAATTACGAATTTCTCTTTATTTACTTTATAAAACAAATTGTTTTATCACTAAATTTTTATATAAAATCATTATTTTTTTAAAAAATAAAATATATTTTCTAATTTTACTCTCTCATTCTGCTTTTTTATTATCGAAGTAATTAATATTTTACTAAATTTTAATAAAATATATAAATGGCATTTTAATACTATATTTTTTAAAATATATAAATTATTAAACTAATCATATTATTTTATACGAAGGGAGCACATATTTAATGTTGTCAATATCTACCCTTCTTTCAAATAATTTGACAGATAAATAATATTAGTATTCTTTCCACATTTATATATGAATAGTTACTATTTATCAAACGCTTTATTAGGTTAGTATTCTGCATCGAATACAATATTTGATGGTTAAAGTCTTGTTTGTTAGTTTTTATTTTTATTTTTTTATATGATTTGATTTGCAAATGTTTGGTGTGTTATTATTATTATTACCAATTCACAATTGTTATTTTTATATTTTTTTATTTATTCCACTAGTACTAATACGATTGTTATCTTAGTATTATTTTTACAAATATTATCATTAATTTTTTAATATTATTGAAATTTTAAGATCCACTTTAATCTGAAAATAAAGTGCGAAAAAAGAAGGTCATGTTATCCAAACATATCTTAAGTAGTATTTTTTTTTATTTTTTAAATAAATATCCGTAGATATTTAATCAGATAATAATTTTTAATCTAAAATAATACAAGTTTTAGTCATATTAACCATGTTCGAAAAAAAAAACTAATGATTATAATAAAATTAGGGTCGAAGTGTAGAGGCCATGCCAGGTAGAAAAGACAGCGAAGAGTTTAAATATTAGAATGGCACATCAAACACATACTATAATATTAACCGAGATCTTCATGATTAGGGTTCATTTAATGCCGAAGATCACACAATCCATACTTCCGGAACAACAAGCGGCATGGGGGAGACATACTACTGTATCAATCATTATTTGTAGTTCCTCGAGAAAAAAACCATCATTCGGACCTGTTATATATATGTCGAGAAATCCAGCCGCCCAATGCGTTCGTCGATCAATCAGACGGTGGGCGCGCCTCCTTCCCTGACTGACAGTGACATATGCAGTATTACTGTACAGTATACTACGGACATGGTAGTCGTACCGCTTTAAACAGAATGAGAGTCGGCATAATTCAGGTCGGGTTATGACCGGCCCGACCATTTATTCGTAGGCTTTGATTAGGCCTAAGCTAGCAGTACATCAACCTATGCACCTAAAAATTGTCTATACCGTTTAGTTATTTTTAATGTATTTTATAAATAAAAAGGTTATAAAGACTGCTGCAGTCTGCGGATAGCCGGATACTAATTTTAATAATACTTTAGCGAAGGCTTAGTAAAAAAAATTGTGAAATATTTTATTTCATCAAATTTTCACTTTTAAAAAGCATGTTAAGATTAAATTAATTTGTACAGATCTGATAATATATATCATAATTTTCTATACAAAAATAAATTAACTTCAAATAAATTTAATATTATTTTTATTTTTTTCATGACTATAATTATACTGCAGGAGGAAGAAAAAAAGTTGTTATTTATTCCTCTTACTTATCACAACTTTACTATTATTAATATTGCTAAATAGTTAGCTAGTTTCAAAAGAAATAATTATTGTATATATGTATATATTTTTAATATAATTTATCATAGTAGAACAGTTATTATATTTTTATTAATGGATAATTTAATAATAATTTATGAAATCATTTGATCAATAAAAAGCTTACAGATACTTATAAGGGTTTTTTAATCAATTCATCATTAATTGGGTCTAAAATAAAATATAAAAAAAGCCACGCATATCAATTGGCTCTTTGAGTCAAAATTTACAAGGTTTTAGTTAATTAAAAAAAAATAGTTTCTCGTGTGCTGAACCAAATATTTATATCCTTTTAAATATTTGTTTTAGAAATTTTCTCTTGGTCATTTAAACTGGATGTCTGAAATATACAGATCGAACTTGGATATATTTGGTATATGTATGAAAAAATTAATAATTATATTTATATTCATATAAGTGTCTTGTTTTATCTACAAAAATTATAAATAACATAGTATGAAAGTTTAAAATATAAAATTAAATAAATTTTAGACTATAAAAATATAATATTATAATGTAGTGTTGAAATAATAAAAAACAATTCATATGTTCTCCTAAATCAGATAATCCAATCAAAATATCAAAATTTCTAAATGTGAGATATCTTTCTGAATAAAATCATATTAGAAATTCTAAATATTATATTAACTTTTTTAAGCTCGAATTTTTTACACAACCCTACTTACAGTATTAGTAATGACTAATATTCGAAACTCTTTGCTAGCAATTGACTTGCCTTGCCTTGATAAGAATTCAATTGGATTTGTTTTATTTAGTTAAATGAGTTAATCGTGTGTCGTACTTTTAGACTTGTTTAGTGTATGAGCCGAACTTGAGCGATAATTTACTTGGCTTGTTTGTTGGCGGAATGACTTGAGTTATGCTCATTTTTATTGGCATACAATAGGAGTTGTAAATGAGTCAAACATAGCCAATTACTCTTAGACTTTTAACAAGTTAACTTCACAACACTATGGTGTAAACAAGTTTAGACAAAAAAAAATTCATACTTAAGTTTTGCTCGTTTAATAAATAATTTAAAATTAAGGTTAAGACTAAATTCATTTAAGTATATAGATGAATTGTACAGAGCTTTTAACAAGTTGAGTTAAACTATATCATGAGTCGGCTTGACTCATTTAATGAAGAGTCGAGCTACACAAAGCCACCATGTTAAAGACTCATTGATATCTTTTTATTTCATTCGATACTAAGTATTATGTATTAAACATACTAAATAATTAATCAAACTTGCAAATGAGTTGAGCTCGACTCAAAATTAAACGTGTCATTTATCTTGTTTGTCTTAAATATGCCAAATCAAGTTGCTCGCAAGCACCGTATGAGTCAAGTCGAGTCTCGTGTGGGAGACTCATTTAGTAAACGAGCTAAACTCGAGCCATAAAAACTTAAATGATTTGAAATTGAGTCAGGTCGGTCCAATTTGACTCATTTACAACTATACTCATTGTATTTTTTAAAACTAAAAAGGAAAGTAACCTTAGTTTTCATCATCATCTCCACAACAATGACTTAATGATATAATAACAAAATATACTATTTCATCAAATTTATATCCCACCATGGTCAACCCAAAAAATTATTCAACTTATCATATTAATCATTAAATACAACTTTTTGTTATTAAAAAAATAATAATATTAGCAATAATTTTTCTTACTATTTTAATGAAATAAATAAATATGGATTCATTGATTTTTGCATTTATCATTTTCACACATAGTAATTTTATTTAATCGTTGTGATAATTTTATTTAATCACTAGGAAGAAGCATTTAATATAATTCGCATACAACTCGTGTAAAATTATGTCTTATATGGAAGGATGTCCAACTTGTGTATAATATGACTACCCCACTCTCATTTCCTTTCCTCGTGTCATTTCTCTATTTTTTTGGGCCAACTTCATTTATTTTGTCGGTATAATTTTCAATCTCATTGAGTCTTTGTTACGAGAGATTGAATTGCTTAATCAACCCAACTTATTGCCTTGAACTCTCGTTGTAGAGCCTCTTATGGTTGGGGGAAAACAACCAATTTAAATTTTAAAACATTTAATTTGATACAATTTTATAATTTCAATACTATAAATAGTATCATATAAATTTTTTGAGATATTGTATAGTTAGCTAGTTTCTAAAGAAATAATTATTTTAATAGTAATTTTTAAATATAATATATCATAGGAGAAGGGTTATTATATTTTAATTAATATATAACTTAATAATAAATTATGAGATAATTTGATTATAAAAAAGCACACATATGCTTATAAGTTTTTTTTAAGTTAATTCATATTTAACTAGATCTAAAATGAAAATGTCCGCTCATATTAATTTTAGCCAAAATTTACAAGGTTTTTATTGGGGTCTAATGAGGTTGGTCATTCGAGTCCCCCATCACTTACCCGCATCTAGATACACCTTTAGTTAAAAAAATCAATTGTTTATAATTAAGGGTGTGCAAAATCGAATATTTGTATCCGTTTGAATATTTTTTTTATACATTTTCTCCAAGTCATTTAAACTAGATGTCTAAAATATACTGATTGAATTTGGATATATTCGGTATCTATATGAAATTTTAATTAATCAATTTTAATAACTTGTGCAAATGTTTTTTTTAATTAGGACATTATATCAATTAATAATTATATTTATATTCATTATTATTCCAACAAACTAAGACTTATCTTAGAGATTAACAAATACTCAAATTGCTATTTGTATTAACCTTTTACCCAAAAAAACAACATCAGCCGTTCCAACACGATCTAAAAAGGTATCGCTAAGGTAAAACAAACCTAGGTTATGACTGCTTAATAAATACCTAGGGACTATTTTAACTAGTATTAAATAATATTTATTGGGATTATATTGAAAGTGAGTAAATAAGCAAATACTAAACATGATATCCAACTTAGATACCCTATGTTATAGAAGTGATCTAGTCATACCTCAACTATAACACCCCGATTTTTATTATTGAAAAATTTCATTTTACAGTGATAGCAATATAATTAAAATATTGGGGATTACCACCGTAATTGACATAAGTCTGATTTTTCCAACCATATTTACATTAATCACAAGGCTAAAACATTTATGGTAACACAAGGAAATTATAAACGAAACAAATATTGATAATACAATAATGAGTCTGGAGTTTGACTCCGAGTTACAATACAAAATACAAAAGAAGGTATACCATGGATCAAGAGTCCAAAAAGGTATCCGATTAAATACAACTACACTATAACATTATTATTCACCCAAACACTCGGTACAGACAAAGTCACTTATCCCCACATAGTGCATCATGTGCAGCATAATCATCAAGGGGATCTTTTGAGACCTACACACAAGAATTAGGGTCTCCTGCTCGTGGGAATGAATATCACCCATAAAACAGGTGGTCGGTATGCTACGTACTAGGTAAGGGAACAGTACTATTGAAAAAATGATAAATTAGCAAGATAATAAGTATACATGCAAATAAATAAAACACCCCATAAGACAAATAATGATCCAAATCTCCTTATTATATATAATCTATTTCACTCTTTTAGATACATTGAGTGCAAGAACCTCATTATCCTCAAGAACAACACAACTAAACCATTATTATCATCCGGTATAGTGGATCTAAAAACATCACTTTCTCGAGGCAGAACGCTCCTGAGCTACTATTATCTTTGGTGGAACGGAATACATATAAAGACAACACCTTGGTCCTAGCCCACACATTCTTCCACTTTAAATCATTAGTGTCTTTTTCATAGGTTATACTATTGTATTTTTATTTAATGATGAGTAGGGGTCTTACTATTCTTAATCTGGTGGAACAGACTGAAACACCTCATCAGAGTAGAATGCTCCCAAGCCTCTATTGTCTCTAGTAGAATGGATATTAAAACATCATCATCTTCTTGGGGCAAAATGCTCCCAAGCCATTATTCTCTTCGGTGCAACGGATATAAAAGCATCACATTGGCCCTACTTATGTGCTACTTCACTGTAAATGATTAGTATCTTATTCATGATTAATTCTTAAGAATTGAACACGTTGAAGCATATAGACACATCACGGGGGTCAAAGTCCTTAAATATATTCAAAACCTAATTACATACTCCTTAACATTCATTCTCAAATATTTATTATTCAACCATAATTATAATATATCACTCTCAAATACCAACATCATTATTATACCGATAAATCACTATCTAGCTACTATGTCGTACGCATAAGATAAAAATATTATTCAAAGGTATTACTCACAGAATTACCAAAAACCCTTATTTCATATATTAGCTACGATTCATCTCATGAGACTCATGTGATTACCAAATCCAGAATACATCGTTATAATGCCCACATTAGTAATATATATATCCAAAATTTGCGTACTAACTCTAGGGTTTACACACAAAATGCTAAGATTACCCTTTTAAGTTATTTGACCCTAATTAGACCATTATTTCATTGAAAAAACCAAAAACAACCAATAATACTTACAAACATTTATCATGATATCATTATCATATTTTAATCCACTTAATACATAAAATACCACAATTTTCTTAGTATCCCATAATGACCAAAATACCCTTAAGGACAAACAATGACATTTATTTTTATAAAATCTTGTGCCTTCCACATACATTATTTTCCAAATCTACCAATCATCATCATACCTCACAAACATTCTCATGTCCGTTATCATCGCTTATTTATCCCATATTTCATGCCACAAAATATATTCCCACAATTATGTCATTATCATAACAAAATCATAACTATACCTCTTACGCTTTCTTATTTTCTATACAACATAATATCCATATCATTGTAAAAATATCAAGATCGGCAAATATTAAATCATATAGCAATGATATCATAAAAACACATATAACCGTACAAGCAAATAACATAAAAACCCTAAACATCGATTAGTATCCTTACCAACTATGACATCGTACTCTAAGCATGTAAATCCTATACTTCCGCCTCCAAGGTTACATGAATATCACCTATGAAAAAAAAATCCAAGGTAAGGCTCAGAGAGTACAACTAAAGGAGAAATTAAGGAAAAGAGAGTAAAAATGGAAATATGTATAGTCAAATTAAAGCTTGAGATGTGTGGATGTGTAGTAGAATGTGTGGTGAAACTATGGTAAAATTTTGGTAATGTTTAGATAAAATTTTTGGGTGAAAATAGGGGTGCACGATCGAAAAATGGGGGCTTCAAGAGCATCCTATGGACAGTGCACACCCAGACCAAGAGTTAGGATCACACATAACCAGGAGGTGCGAAGTGGCATGGTCGTGCTTGATTATTGGGCATACAGGTCACAAGTCGAACAAATGTGGACGAGCATGCATTTGGGTTGTGCGCCGATGTGCAAGGGTGCACGGGCAGGTTGTGTTGATTTGCACAGGCGTGCGATAGAAAATTTTAGTTTTTCACGGTCGTGCATAGGTTGTGTGTTTCTTAAAAACACTACGAGCGAGAGAAAGAATAAAGGAAAAGAGGGAGTGGTCAACAACAATGATTGATGACGGTGCAAGAGAAGGTTGGGGTGACTTTGGGTGGTCGGTTGGTGGTACACGGTGGTTTTGGTGGTGTGCAGGCAAAAATATACTAGAGAAGAGAAGATAAGAAGAAAGGAAAATGAGGCTTATTTAGGGCGTTTTGGACAGATTTGGGCAAGAAATGGCACAAGTAAGTAAGGGAGAAGGATAGTGTTTAGTGTGTGTGTGTGTGTATATATGTATGTATGTGTGTATGTATGTATGTATGAGTGTGTGATGCGAATGGGGAAAAAATAAAAGCACGGGAAAGACGTGTGACAAGTGATGGTGAAGGACGAGCATGATGTAATACCCCAAATTGAGCGGAGTGTTTAAGGATTGATTTGGCTACTTATATCAACATGGTATACCATCCTTTTGGTGATTCCATCTTAAGATTTTTATAGTTAAGCGTGCTAGTCGTGGAACACTTTTTAGAATGGGTAACCCTCTAGGGAAGTTTCAAAAAATTTCTCGGAAGTGCGTGAATGAGGACAAAGCACGCTGAAATGACTCATGTTGATATGTGGATCCAACTGATCAATCTGAGACCACTCCAAGGTAGCCCTCGTGTGGTCGTATCGACTCGAGGTGTTACAAATGGTATCAGAGCGAAACCGCAACCGTGAGCTAAACTTGGATGAACCAGTCAGTCACCTAGTGGGACGATTATTGGGATAAATTGTATTGAGACAGCTAGTGGTTGAGGAGCAACGAGGACGTTGCGTTCTTTGAGTGGGGGTGAATGTAATACCCCAAATTGAGTGAAGTGTTATAAGGATTGATTTGGCTATTTATATCAATATGATGTACCATCCTTTTGGTGATTTCGTCCTAATAACTCCACAATTACGTGTGTTGGCTGTAGAACAATTTTTAGGATGGGTGACCCTATTGGGAAGTTTCATAAATTTTCTAAAAATTTATCGAAAGTGCATGAGTGAGGACAAAGCGCACTGAAAAGACTCGTGTTGATCTATGGGGTCAACCAATCAGTCTAAAACCGCTCTAAGGTATCCCCGCATTGTCGTATCGACTCAGGGTGTTACACATGAGGGGTGAATGAGGAGATGATGGTTAGGTGTGGGGAAAATGGCATGTGACTACGATGGTTGTGTGTATAAGTTGCATAAGGATAAGGAAGAAAAGAAGAGGTGGAAGGGTGTGCATGTGTTGATGCGCAGATCTGTAGAGATAAGAGAATAAGAAGAAGGAGAAGATTGGGTGATGGATGATGGATGACTACGGAAAAGATGTTGGGAGATGGTGCAAGTGGGGAGGATGCAGATTGCAAAAAAATCAAATATTGCAGCTAAAGTTGACGGGAGAAGGAGAAGAAAGAAAAAAAAAGTTGAAAGAAAAAGGGGAAATTTTTTGGGGATTAGTTTAGGTGGTTTTAAATTAGCTAAAATAGTTAGAATTAGCAGTAATTTTGGCGGATTTTGATATTGGTTTACAAAATACGGTTTATCCAATCAACGTTTCAGATTTGATTAAAGTTTCGAAATTATAAATTAGGTTAATGCTGAAGCAATATTTCTCAAGATTAACATCAAATTAAAGCTTTAATAATTTGGCATTAGGCTAAACAAACTTTTGGGGTATTACATCAATAGAATTTTTGATCAACTTGTTTACCTACTTCATTCATACCCAACTTCATGGTAGTAGCCACGGGAGTACTACAAGACTTTCTCTCTCTTTTATCTTAAACTTGATAAGCAACTCATTTGTTCATAGTTTAGCTTCAACTAATAAAACATTTAGATTTAGTATTTAGTGTCATTTTGTTCATGTTTATTGCTGAACATGTTGGTATTATGTTTAGCCCATAAATCTCACAAGTCATCAAATTAAACATATAGGTTTGTCACTTATAATTGCATTTGGTGCCCTAATTTTATGGGGTTGATCATCAAACTTTACATTGCCTTTTCTTTATAAAGGCTCATTTAACACATCTTAAATAATACATATCTATGTATAATCAATCATGAAGAAAAAGAGTTTTACAAATAAAAAGGTCAACCAGCTAATTGACATGAAAGAAAAAAAAAGTTGGTATTTAAAGCATACCGTTTTCATACGAGCTCTAATTGAGTTGATTTAGGTTGCGCTGGAAAACTAAGAGAAAGTGTTGTAGCTTTCATGTTTACCACTTTTTTTATAATAAAAAAATGACAACAAATCATGATTAAAATTGAGCTTAAAAGTGAAACCGTTAATTAGCGGATGCTAAAATTCCCCTGTGACAGATGGTTTACAACCCTTTATTTGAAGGTTGTTCAGAGCACTTGAACCAACCATGGAAGGCTCAACATTCCCATGTATTTTTCCAAATCTTTATTTGGTAATTTTTTTTATCAATGAATTTTAAAGATAATAATGTAATTTTTTTTTTGAATTTACAGAAATAGAAGAAGAAGAAGGAACTTATGTGGAGCCATCAAAGTCAACGAGTAACAATAATAAAATGGATTAAGGAGCTTAAAAAATAGCGGTTAAAGTTTTAAACGTTTTTGTTTGTAAACATGGGTAATTATTATCTTTTGTGGGCAAGGAATTTAATTTTTATTCAATCATGTCATTTGTTCCATATGTTGTAGATTTACCATACTTGGATAATCTTTATGTTGTTGGCCAACTACTGTCTATTGGTGTTCTTTTATTACTATTATAGGCATTGTATTAAATTTTATAAGTGGCATATTCTGATATTGATGCTCTTATTTTGGATCTTTTAATTTTGTTAAGTTATTGTTGGGTTGATGAGTCTCTTGATCAAAAGTTGAACTCCTTTTCCAGAACTAAATTTCTGTGGAAAGCCAGTAAAGAAGCCGTGCTTAATCGCTCCTATTCTTTTAGCCGACATAATACGATTTTACCGACTATAGCTATTGTTCTTAAAACAGATCATGTTTCATGTACTTCATCCAAATGGTAACCATTTAGATTTTTCGGTTCTCGATTAGGTATAAGCTATACCTATATATATATAGACACACACACACACACACACACTCTGGCTAGTTTTCATTCTTCTTGTAATCCGCTTTAGACTTCTAATTTATTTCTATCAATATCCTTCATACATATTAACAATCTTAATTGCATTTTTAGTTATGAATAAACTAAATTTTATTTTTAAAGTCTCAAGAGATCCAAATATAGTATTAACTTACACAAATATAAACTTTACCAATACTTTAATTAAAAAAAACTAACAAAAATAGTTTGACCAATTTAATATTTATTTAAAGCATCTGGTGTAAAAAAAATATATTCTAATTTCAAATTTAGGGACTTTAAATTTAGAATTGTGGTTATGGGAAAAAAATTTACCCACAAATTTTGTGTGCTTCAAAAATTTCAAGTTCTTGATCCATACTTACAGTACGTGGATTTTTTGATACTTTTTAATATATTTTTAGCTCAATTTATACTGTTAGAATATATATATATAACATGGTTAATATTAACAGTAACAAAATTTACCTACAAAAGTATTATTTTTTATCCAATAATTTTTATATCATTTATTCTATCTTTTTTTTCATATTCATTTCTCTATATAATTTATCTTATTAATTTCTCTAGTTGTATTTATTTTATTAACATTATTATATTTTTATTTTTATTGTAATATTTTTATTAATTATTATTATTATAGTAAAAAAATATAATAAGTTATTTTAAACATAATTCAAATTAAATAATAATTTTATATATTTTCATTAATTATTAATTATTATATATATATATATATATATTCGTATAAATTAAAAATTAAATAACTTAAAATATAAATATTAATATTATAATTAACAAAAATAATTAGATATTGTAAATTTAAAATTGATGAACTTATTATATTTAAAGTAAAATAATAATATTAAAATAAAAAATATAACTAAAACTTTAAATTTAGGGTTGTAACGTGAGATACTCTTGATACGGGGTATAGTTATTATTTGTTGGATTTTTTGGGTGATAAGTGATAATTTGATAACTAATAAATGATACTATTATACTCTTCTATTTATAAACCCTTGAAATTTTGTCGTGTCTTGACTTACACAAAGAATCATTCAATTTTAAAGATCATTCAAGTCGGGGGGAAGATCGGTTCACGTAAGGAAGAAGATGAAGTACACAATTGGCGATCAACCAAGGGTTGCCCACTTGGTCAGTTTTGCTGATTTGTGCTTCAATTTTTTATTTTTCTTTTATTTTATTGTACTTATATGTGCTTTGTGTAATTAATTTTTTAATGATGCGTGGCTAAATTTCCTGTTGGTAGATGTGAGATTGAAACCTTTTATTATGGTTTGATATACTAATAATAATTTATCTATTTTCATATAAGCCATGAGATTATATTTTGACACTACTTTAATTTTTATTGTTTATTTATGTGGTTCTTTCAAGTATGATTTATATGATGTATGCCTCGTTTTAACTTTCTCGTAGTGATGGTACGTAGACTTATATAGTTTCTTTCTGGCTATATAAACATGCTAGAGTTCATGTGTAAAATCTATATATATGTTAGATAACAATCAATAAAGAATTTTATGATTCTAACTAGAGTAGTAAAATATTTAGACATGTACAGGGTCAAAGGTGAGGATTACAGTGATATTCTTCCATATGCACTTAACAATTTGAATATAATTAAATATAAGGATTGCATGTTGCAGTTATACTAATGATTATCAATATATTTAATATTGTCACTTTACCGCATTAAATAATTTAGAAACGTTATATAAGGTGTATATCCATGCTTATGGGTTGCAACTTGATCGATCTCTTTGTCATGATCGATAACCAACATAGGTACTAATTGTATTTTTTTACCTAATTTGGTGGTGAGTATTAACTCCCCTAAAATCTTCATCGCTACTATCTTCACCCCTATTTATTAATTGATACTATTTATTTTTATTATTTTATACTTTAAAGTCTCCATAACTGATGTTTATTATTATTATTTGGTTTTGTGTAAGTCTAGAGTCTTATGTGGTACTTGATTTGATTTGATTAGTGTGTTAGCAAATAAATGTAGACCCTTTCATTCCCTGAACTAGGATAATACCCTTCTCGTCAATAATACAATTATGCAAAAAGAGTGTTTAAATTGTGCAGCGACTACAACCACCCCAACTACACATAACTAATATGTTCACCATAATAAATGTTTATATTCATCACATACAATAAATAGCACAAAACTTGTAGGATCGTGACATAAAATACGTAGATTCATGACATATATATAACACATAGATTCATTATCTATATACAAATAAATTTTCCCGTCTAAACTATATTTATTATTACTAATCATAAATTACTTCTGTCATATATTATTTCTAATTATTATTATTGTTAATTAATAAGATGAAATAATTAATATAACTATTTATTAATATAATGTGACTATTCATCTCTTATGTGCATTAAATGCATATAACTATTTATTTGCTGCACATTTATCGAACAACTAATTTTAATAAAATATTAATCAAATATTTTCTTAATTAATTATCTAAACATATGCAGAAAACTATGCAACTATTTATATCCTATGTGTAGTAAATACATATAACTAATTTTAATGAAGTATGAATTAAGTATTTTCTTAATTAATTACCTAAACATATGCAGCCAACTATTCATCTCCTACGTATTAATTGAGTTGTCAAACTCTTCATCTTCTACATATTAATAAATAAATAATATAAATAATTAATACACTATATAAAGTGCCATATATTATTACTAATTAATAAAATGGAATAATTAATATAACTATTTATTAATATAATGCGACTATTCATCTCCTATGTGCATTCAATATATATAACTATTTATTTGGTGTACATATGTCGAACAACTAATTTTAATAAAGTATTAATTAAATATTTTCTAATCAAATATTTTATTAATTAGTTATATGAACATATGTAGAAAACTATTCATTTCCTGTGTATTAATTGAATTGTTACACATTTGAAAACTATTCATTAATATAATGCAACTATTCATTTCCTATGTGTATTAAATGCATATAACTATTCATTTGCTGCACATTTATCAAACAACTAATTTTAATAAAATATTAATCAAATATTTTCTTAATTAATTATCTAAACATATGCAGAAAACTATGCAACTATTTATATCCTATGTGTAGTAAATGCATATAACTAATTTTAATGAAGTATTAATTAAGTATTTTCTTAATTAATTACCTAAACATATGCAGCTAACTATTCATCTCCTACGTATTAATTGAGTTGTCAAACTCTTCATCTTTTACATATTAATAAATGAATAATATAAATAATTATTACACTATATAAAGTGCCATATATTATTACTACTTAATAATATGGAATAATTAATATAACTATTCATTAATATAATGCGACTATTCATCTCATATGTGCATTAAATATATATAGCTATTTATTTGGTGTACATATGTCAAACAACTAATTTTAATAAAGTATTAATTAAATATTTTCTAATCAAATATTTTCTTAATGAATTATCTGAACATATATAGAAAATTATTCATTTTTTGTGTATTAATTAAATTGTTGGACTATTCTACATTTGAATATATAAATAATTAATACACCAAATAAAGTGCATATTCATTTGATTTACATGCATATGTCCATTGATACAATGTGAATATTCATCTCTTATGTACAACAAATGTATATAATTAATTATTTATTGTATCTATGTCAAACAACTAATTTTAATAAAGTATTAATCAAATATTTTCTTAATTAATTACTTGAACATATGCAGCCAACTATTCATTTTATGTGTATTAATTGAATTGTCAAACTATTCATATCCTACATATTAACATATAAATAATTGATAAATAATCAATACACCAAATGAAGTGCATAAACCAGTCAAACAATACATATGCATCTGCTGCCATTAATATAATACAACTATTCTTATCCTACATGCAGCAAATGCATATAACTAAATTTAATGAAGTATTAATCAAATATTTTCTTAATTAATTACCTAAATATATGCAACCAATTATTCATATTAATTGAGTTTTCAAACTCTTCATCTACTACATATTAATAAATAAATAATATAAATAATTAATACATTATATAAAGTGCATAAACCAGTCAAACAACACATATGTATAGGTTCATATATATACTTATTTGCTGTCATATAACTATTCATCTGTTGTCATTATTATAATACAATTATTCATCTCCTGCGTATTAATTAAGTAATTATCTATAATTAAAACACAAATGAAGTGGTTATATAAATTAATTACATATAACATTTCTACTTCCCACTTCCTCCCTTTATTCATTTTGATTTTGTCTCTGATTATATAATCAGAAGCCAGTTGAAAAATTAAAAACACTGCATAAGCTCAAGAGGGAGTAAAAGACAGAAGCATTCAATTTTCAAAAATGGCACCTATCTACATATATCTAAACCAAATTCACCCATCAGAAGATCATTAGTGCATAATGGTGTAGTGAGTTAATCTAATATTTTATAATTATTCTTTGTTTACTAGATGTCATAGGTAAGATTGTGAAAATAAAACTTGAAGGCATACGTGAGAACCAAAATAAGAATTTGACCGAGTTAATGGATATTTTGCTGGAGGACAATGAGTGAGTAGAAAGAAGAAATAATTTATCATATTATTGTTAACAGGTATAATAGTTGCATCAAAAATTAATTCCTTGCTTTCTAGGTGTGATTATAAAAAAGAGAGGTTGGAATGTTGACTTTGGGATGATGAAGTTGGTCAACTTAAGAATTTTTTTAAGAGTAATTGTATGGAGCCAGTGGTTGTTTTATGTTTAAAGCAACTGATTTTAGCGGTATTTTTAATAACAATTATTCACAACTAAAAAAAATTGCAACATCATTTGTTTGCAAAATTAATATTTTTCCCTATGTTACAGGTACAGTGAAAGTACATAATACTTTTCATATCAGTAAACTACTAATTATTTTATACAATGATAATAAATAAAAGTCACGGTCAATCAAAATCCCATGTTGAATTACTATTGAAAAAACTAATATTTGGCCACGGTCAGTTTTACGTTATAGTGTCAAGAGTTACACATCGTAATAGACTAAAAATATTGATATGTGACAATGAAAGAAAAGAAAGTACATCTACAACAAATGTTGTCTTCAATGAATTGTTCCAAAATATCTAGCTACATTATGTATTTTCTTCTTCAGTTATTTGCTCCATATACTTCATATTTGTCATTTCTATATATAATGTATTACTTTATTATTTCATATTTCTCCCAATATCTTATCCTTTATATTAACTACGATTTCTTATAATAATTTTATTACTTCTTATAATATTTTTTATTCTTATTATTTTAAAATTTATTATTACAATGTCTAAAATTCTACCAGTGCATCGCACGGGAAAATGTAACTAGTTTATATTGATTAGGTTAAGAAAAAAAATCCGTGTTTGTAGATTATTAAACATGTAGGTTTATAACTTCCAGATTCATAATACACACACGTGGGGCTATAAATGAGGCAATTTGAACCAAACTCCCTAATGTTAGAGTCCAACTAACTTAATAAACGAGTATAAAATATAATCCGTACTCAATTTATTTAATTAAATAAACGAGTTAAACGAAGCTCACAAACCTAGCCTATAAGCGAGTTGAGCTAAACTTATTTAGATTATGACTTAGCTCATCTAACTTAATGAACAAGTCTGACTAAACTTTTAATGAATTGAGCCAAACTGACTTATTTACAACCCTACACAAAATTGTATTCCAACAAAACTCCTAAGTTTATGATAAAATACATATAGGTTTATGATATATCACTCAACGTGTATGCATACTGAGTTATAATTTTTTAAAAAAGTGGTTACTTGTATATAAATAATAATTATAAAATTAGAAAGTTTACCCAATATTTGTTATATTTGTTGAACATGTTTATAATAAAAAGTTATAAAAATGGTTCAATATTTATGAATAAGAACTTTAAATTATAAATCTAATAATGTTTTTGTATTTAATAATTATAAATTATAAAATGATCCCATATACTTAAAAATAAATTTTATAAAAATGACCTTATATATCTAAATAAAATTTATAAAATTATAAAAAATGACTCTGACTACAACTTATAAGGTGATCCCACATGGATCATATAAGAATTGCATAAGACACTACTTATTTATAAAAATAAAGGAAAAAGAATAAGTCTTTACGATAAATGTCAATCTTCTTTTTTTTCCGGATAATCCACTGGTTTTCCTTATTTACACCAAATTGGGATCATCTGAAAATTTCTATCCGGGCCTGTCGGGTTGTAATAGTTGGGAGGAGAAAACAAAATTAAATAAAAAACATTCGGCCCAATGTTGGCAAGGTGAGCAGCCCCATTCGGCCCAATCCATTCAATATATTTAGTAGATTCAGTAGCTGGCCGGTGATTCTCAGCCTCGCCTAAGCCTTATCTTTGGCGGGTACCGGGGCTGGCTGGACTCCTCAGGACTGGGGAGGGGTGAGGAACAGAAGCAGATAATTTAACTGAAGATCAATAATGCGGGCTTACATTTGCCACCCTCCATGCGTCTCTTTATGCTACTTCCCATCTTATTTCCTCAAACCAGGTAGGTAACTAGCAGTGAATTACTTGATCTTTGTCTTCTGACAAGCACATTTCATCGCCCACTGAACTTTATTTAAATTAATTAATCGACAGGTAATTGTATTTCAAAATCATTGAGCAGCAGCAAAGCGATATCGGCAAGTAAGATGCGTAATACAGTTACGTCGTCTGCAATCACAGAAAATCGCCAGAAAAGGGAGAAAATTATTGGAGAGAAGGAACAGGGGGAAAGGCTTTACCTTGGGCTTGATTTTGGAACATCGGGGGCTAGGTTTGCTATCATCGACAGGGAAGGCAATATTCGAGCTGAAGGCAAAAGAGAATATCCTCTCTATTATTTGGTACGTCTGTCCGTGTGCCTATTTGAGAACCCGTACGTTTGACGAACGCGCTTCTTTTAAAATTGATCATTAAATGAAATCACTGATCGAACCCGTGAGTAGGTTGGTTTTGGGGTTCTTGTACCGTACTGTTCTATTTCTTTTGATTTTAGGCGATGTAGATAAATATGATCCGAAATGACTCCTTATATATGAAGCTGATGGATCCTATATATGAAGGGTTTGATTTGATAGTAATTTATTTATGGATGGCCTAGAAAGAGTAAAGACACAATAGATTGGACACGCTCATGGAAAGAAACACTCTTCTTGTTGCTCAACGACATCCCACCTCCTCTTCGTCCTCCTATCGCTTCTGTATCGATAGACGGCACTTCGGCGACGACGATAATCATCAACAGGTAACTAACAAGTGCCAAACAGTCCCTTGACTCACAGGAGCCACTCGTTTTGATCGTAATCATATATATAGCTTAGTAGTACCAGTGAACATCGTTTAAATTTATGATACGGCAACTGGCTGCAGGAGTACCGGGGAACCATTTTATAGGCCGTTTCTATACAACGAAAGTTGTCCTAATGCATTGCCGATTGTTAAATCCATTGCTCCACCAAACCACACCGTCTGCTCGGGTTCTTCGACACTATGCAAGTTAGTATCCTGGTGGAACTCCGTCGACGGTAGCAAGGACTCGGCGGTTTTGATGCATCAGGCTGATTGGTTGTTGTCTTTGCTTCATGGCAAGTTAGGTGTGTCGGACTATAACAATGCTTTGAAGGTATTATGATATACTGCGCAGTGCGCACACTAATATTTTGTATGTATCGATCATGTTGCACCTGTTAATTGGTTGTTTCATGATATCACTTTGTAGGTTGGTTACGACCCTGAAGCGGAGTCTTACCCTTCTTGGTTGATGTCACAGCCGTACTCGCAAGCCTTGCCTGATGTTTCAGCTCCGGGAACTGCTATTGGGGCCATGAAAGAGGGCGTTAGGGAAGAGTTGGGTACTTTTCTATTCCTTCCTCCGCTATTATTCAGTGTGGAGCATTGTTATGTTATGTTAGCTAAGAGTAGTTGCTACCTAGCTATACTACCACCCCCTTTTTTTTTGGTGGAGAAGGTGTGTCTGTGTTCACGGAATTAAAATGGCAGGCACTCTTGTCCCATGTGCTGTGTCTTAGGCTGTCGTTCGTGCTCCATGTGCTGTGTCTTACCTAATTTGTTACAGGATTAATTGTCCTTGACAGGATTTGCGGAGGATTGTATGATCTGTGCTGGGACAACTGATAGCATTGCTGCCTTTCTTGCTGCACGGGCTACAAAACCAGGCAAAGCTGTAAGATGATGCGTTCTCCTCTTTGTCTTGACCTGCTCGTCCTGATCAATTTGTATTTTTTTGGCTGCGGTCGAGCGTAGTGCCTGCTTGCAAGGATATTGTATGTGTATACATGTACGTATACACTCCTCAGTTATGATTTAATACTCAATGAAGCTTACCTTGTCGCTTTGTACTATATAGGTGACTTCCTTAGGATCGACGCTTGCTATAAAACTAATGAGTACCAAGAGAGTAGACGATGCTCGCTTTGGGGTTTATAGTCACCGACTTGATGATAGATGGCTCGTTGGAGGAGCTTCAAATACTGGTGGAGCTGTTTTAAGACGGCTTTTTACCGATGAACAATTGGAGACATTGAGTGAGCAGATTAACACCACGAAACCTTCTCCTTTAGATTATTACCCTTTGCTGGGTGTTGGTGAGAGGTTTCCTGTGGCAGACCCCAACATGGTCCCTAGGTAGGTAAATAATACCGGTTCAATCCTGTTCTTTTAGTTAGTACTCTTCATGGTTCATCAGGAGAAAGTAAGCTAGGTGAAATAAATCTGATCCTCGTATCGTCAATTAATCCATCTGCAGGTTAGATCCACGGCCTCAAAACGACGTCGAGTTCTTACATGGGATATTAGAATCGATCGCGAGAATTGAGGTAAATCCATGGGAATGATTACTTAGCTTTAATTTCCCATTGCAGCAACTCACATTCTCCATCACGCTGATTCTGTCCGTCCTTTTATTAGGTGTAAAAGATTTTGTTTTTGTTGTTGTAATTATTAGGCAAAGGGTTATGGCTTGTTGAAAGAACTAGGTGCAACACAAGTTGATGAGGTGTTTACGGCCGGAGGTGGTTCAAAGAACCAAAGTTGGACTAAAATACGAGAGAGAGTGCTTGGTTTGCCTGTGAATAGAGCTGTACAGACTGAAGCTGCTTATGGTGCTGCTTTACTTGCTTTAAAGGGTGCTGGATTGAGTATTGATTGTCACTGATGAATACTTTTTTTAGCGTACTGCGATGGTTTTACTGATTTCTACTGGACTTGTAGGTTTTGTTTGGATCGTGCAGCAAGCAACTATCTACTTCACTTATACTGAGAACTTTTGTAGGCAATGAATGAATGAATGAATAAATTATGGTGGTAATATTGATGATATAGCAGATTAAGGATTGTTCGATTTTTTTTTATTGTCAGGGCTTGTTACCAAATACCAGTTCCTTTTCTGGTTAACTGGACAATGATGGGAAAAACAAGGGATTTCCAATATTAACAATCACCCAACACTAAGTAGATGGTTTCAACCACAGCAAGATAACAATCCACAATGATATCAAATCAGCAAGCAAACAAGTGCAAATGCTCAAGCAAACAAATAAAAGAGACACAAGAATTTTTACGAGGGAAACCCTCAAAGTGAAAGAGGTAAAATCCACGGGACCTAGTCCAGAAACTTGTTCCACTATAACCAAAGATGATTATAACAATCTCCTTACAATGAGCACCTAAAGGGTACATAACCCACCAAATTCTTATCAACCAATAAAAACGATGAGGTTTCGTCACCAGAAAAAAGGGGCTCGGTACAGTGGCAATATCTCACAAACTAGAGCAGTAATAGACAAACCAACCGTTGGATTTGAAGAACCAGATGTCCTGAAGATGCTGTCCAAATTTCAGCTAAATCGGAGCACGTTTGACCTTCGATCGGAGCACTTGATGAAAACTGCGTAGGAGAAAAACGCCCAGAACTGCACTTCGTAAAACCTTTGCCCTTCTAGTTCGGTGTTTGCTAGCCATCCGAATTCTTTCAATGCAACTTAATAAAGCTGAGAGTAAAAGACATATTAAGGAAGCCGCCCAATGAATGATCCAAAGACCATTTGAGCTACCCCCATAAATAAAATAAATAAAATATGAGTTTTTCCACATAGGAAGGGACTCATAACCCAACAAGTCTCCCCCTCCCAACTATGTGGAAGTGGTCTCCATCCCGGCGATGGAACAACAAGTCTCAAACTTGCCCTTTGGTAATGCCTTTGTCATCATATCCGAGCCATTGTCATCAGTGTGAATTTTCTCCAACTCAAGAAACTTCGCATCAAGAACATCTCGAATCCAATGGTATCTCACATCAATGTGTTTGGACTTAGCATGGAAGGTTGGGTTCTTTGCAAGATGAATTGCACTTTGGCTGTCACAATACAAGACATACCTCTTTTGATTGAACCCCAATTCTCGAATGAAACGCTTCATCCATAACAACTCCTTACATGCTTCCGTTGTTGCAATGAACTCTGATTCAATTGTAGATAATGCAACACATTTCTGTAGTCGTGATTGCCAAGCAACAGCTCCCCCTGCACAGGTGATCAAATAACCCGAAGTAGACTTTCTTGAATCAATATCCCCAGCCATATCAGAATCAGAATACCCAACTAGCTCAGCTTTCCCATTTCCAAAACACAGTTTCATATTAGCAGAACCTCTAAGATATCTCATGATCCATTTCACAGCATTCCAATACTCTTTGCCAGGATTAGAGAGAAATCTGCTGACTAAACCAACAGCATGAGCTAAATCTGGTCTTGTACAAACCATTGCATACATCAAGCTACCTACAGCCGAGGCATAAGGAACACTCACCATAGCATTCTCCTCTTCGATGGTAGAAGGACATTGACTTGAACTCAACTTAAAATGCATATCAAGAGGGGTACTCACAGGCTTGGCTTTGTCCATGTTGAAACGTTCAAGAACTTTCTGGATGTATGCTTCTTGAGATAACCAAAGCTTTCTTGTCTTCCTGTCACGAGTGATTTTCATACCAAGTATTTGCTTAGTCGGTCCAAGATCTTTCATTGCAAATACTTTGCTCATCTCTTGCTTCAACCGAGTGATTCTTGCCATGTTCTTGCCAACAATGAGCATATCATCAACATATAAAAGCAAGATTATAAAATCATCATCAGTAAACCTTTTTATGAAGACACAATGATCAGAAGAAGTCTTCTTGTAGCCAAGCTCCCCCATGAAAGAGTCAAACTTTCGGTACCATTGTCGAGGAGCCTGCTTAAGGCCATATAAACTCTTCATCAATTTGCACACATAATCTTCTTTACCTTTCACCTTGAAACCCTCTGGTTGCTCCATGTAAATGTCTTCCTTGAGGTCACCATGAAGGAAGGTTGTCTTGACATCCATTTGTTCAATTTCCAAGTCAAGACTTGCAGCTATCCCCAAGACCACTCTGATCGAAGACATCTTGACAACTGGCGCAAATATCTCATTGAAGTCTATTCCCTTCCGTTGATTGCAGCCCTTAACAACCAGTCTAGCCTTCGGTCGATGCTTCTTAGTAGTCTCATCTATTTTCCACTTGTATATCCATCGATTCTTTAAAGCCTTCTTACCCTTAGGCAACTTGACAAGGTTATATGTATGATTAGTATGCAAGGAATTCATTTCCTCCTTCATTGCCTCAAGCCACTGATGCTTGTTTTCACTCTCCATCGCTTCTTGAAAACATTCAGGTTCTCCCCCATCAGTCAACAACACATATTGACTCGGAGGGTATCGGGTTGATGGTTGAGGCTGTCGAGAAGACCTTCTCAAAGGGGCTGGTTGAAACTCATGATTATATTGATGACCATCATTCACATCATCAGCATCATTACCATCATGCACGTTATCTCCATCTCCATCTCTATCTTCATCGTCATCTTGAGCCTCAATCTCATGATCATTCTCTTGAGTATCATCTTGTGCTGGTGCAGGAGTAGGTGTCATTGGAGGCAAATCAAGATCAATCAAATCACCATGGTTGTTACTACTCGGATTTGTAGACAACTTCTCTTTCAGTATATCAGTGATGGTTTGATCTTCTACAAACACAAAATCTCTACTTCGAACCAATTTCTTCTCAATTGGATCATAAAACCTGTAGCCCATCTCATCTTCACCATATCCAAGAAAAATGCATTGGCGGGTCTTGGAGTCAAGCTTTGATCTTTCATCTCTTGGCACATGCACATAAGCCTTGCATCCAAACACGCGTAAGTGATCATAAGAAGGCTCCTTGCCAAACCAAACCTTGTTTGGAACATCACCCTGCAAGGAAACACAAGGAGAAAGATTGATCACACGAGCAGCTGTATATAAAAGCCTCACCCCAAAAGCTTTTGGGCAATTTTGCTTCTGAGAGCAAACAAAGGACCCTCTCGACCAAGGTTCTGTTCATCCGTTCTGCTACACCATTCAACTGAGGAGTTTTCTTTGGAGTTCTCTGATGTCGTATACCTTGTGTTTTGCAATAATCATCCAGTGGCCCAATATATTCACCTCCATTGTCAGAATGCAAGCATTTGAGTTTTCTCTCAGACTGTCTTTCAACCATAGCATGAAATTGCTTGAAGACACCAAATACTTCATCTTTGGATTTCAAAGCATAAACCCAGAGTTTTCTAGAACAGTCATCAATGAAGGTAACAAAATAAAGTGCACCGCCAAAAGATCTTACCTTCAAACCACAGACATCAGAATGAACTAACTCAAGCAAACCTGGCTTTCTTGATGGAGGTTGAGTCTTGAAAGAGACTCTGGTTTGCTTACCAATCATGCAATGAGAACATCTTTCCAACTTTGCACTCTTCACACCAGACAACAAATTCTTCTTAGCCAAACAGTTAAGGCCTTTCTCACTTATATGACTGAGCCTTCTATGCCATAATGTACCAGGGTCATGCTCTGCAACATTGATAATATTCTTTCCAATAGAAGCATTCATAACATAGAGACTTGAGTGCTTCTTACCACGATCTACCACCAAGGCACCTTTGGTGAGCTTCCATTGTCCTCCACTAAAGGTGTTGCAGAAACCATCATCATCAAGCTTACCTGTGGAAATTAAATTCAAGCGCATATCAGGAGCATGTCTGACATTCTTGAGAAGTAACCTTACTCCATTGTCAGTCACCAAGCAAACATCACCAGTGCCTACAACTTTTGCAAAACCATCATTACCCATCTTCAATACCCCATAGTCACCAGGAGTATAAGAGGTGAAGAAATCCATGATGGATGTAACATGTAAAGAGGCACCACTATCAACAACCCAACTTGACTCATGACTAGCAAGATTCACAAAATTCTCATCATAAACAACTAGAAGATCATCAGTAGTGACGGCAGCAACACGATCATTATTACCCTGCTCATTATCTTGACTCTTGTCATGCTTCTTTTTGTTGTTGTTGTTGTTGCCTTGCTTGTTATCCCTTTTCCACTTGTAGCAAAATTTCTGGATATGACCCATCTTATTACAATAATGGCACTGCATGTTTTTGTACCTGCCTCTGGACTTGCTTCTACTCTTGCCTCTATCACTTGGACCCTTGCTCTTACTTCTCCCCCTGTTCTCAGCAACCAATGTCTCTTCTGATTGTGAATATGAACCTTGAGACTTCTTTCTCATTTCCTCATTCAAAACACCAACCTTAGCAATATCTAAAGTAATATTGTCATTAGGAGCTGTAATACATAGAGCCATACGAAGAGTATCCCAAGTATCAGGTAGAGTACCAAGCAATAAAAGTCCCTGTACTTCATCATCAAATTTAATCTCCATAGAAGAAAGTTGTTGAATAACACTCTCAAAATTATTCAAATGATCAGACATAGCAGCACCTTCTTTGTACTTCAAACACATCAATTTCTTGATTAAAAACAGCTTGTTATTACCAGATTTACTAGCATACAAAGATTCAAGTTTGTCCCACAAACTCTTTGCATTTGTTTCATTGTTAATGTGGTTGAGAACATTGTCATCTACCCATTGACGAATATAAGCACAAACCTGCTCATGCTCAAATGCCCATATATCATCCTCTTTATCAATGGGTTTGGTCTTACTAAACACAGGTAAATGCCAACTCTTGACATACAACAAATCCTTCATCTTTCCCTTCCATAGATGATAATTAGGACCATTCAAACTAACCATCCTACTAGTGTTGACAGTAGATGATTCCATAGCTTACACAATCAAACAACCACAAATCACAACCAAGCTCTGATACCAGTTGATGGGAAAAACAAGGGATTCCCAATATTAACAATCACCCAACACTAAGTAGATGGTTTCAACCACAGCAAGATAACAATCCACAATGATATCAAATCAGCAAGCAAACAAGTGCAAATGCTCAAGCAAACAAATAAAAGAGACACAAGAATTTTTACGTGGGAAACCCTCAAAGTGAAAGAGATAAAACCCACGGGACCTAGTCTAGAAACTTACTCCACTATAACCAAAGATGATTATAACAATCTCCTTACAATGAGCACCTAAAGGGTACACAACCCACCAAATTCTTATCAACCAACAAACAACCAAACCAATAAAAACGATGAGGTTTCGTCACCAGAAAAAAGGGGCTCGGTACAGTGGCAATATCTCACAAACTAGAGCAGCAATAGACAAACCAACCGTTGGATTTGAAGAACCAGATGTCCCGAAGATGCTGTCCAAATTTCAGATAAATCGGAGCACATTTGACCTTCGATCGGAGCACTTGATGAAAACTGCGCAGGAGAAAAACGCCCAGAACTGCACTTCGTAAAACCTTTGCCCTTCTAGTTCGGTGTTTGATAGCCATCCGAATTCTCTCAATGCAACTTAATAAAGCTGAGAGTAAAAGACATATTAAGGAAGCCGCCCAATGAATGATCCAAATACCATTTGAGCTACCCCCATAAATAAAATAAATAAAATATGAGTTTTTCCACATAGGAAGGGACTCATAACCCAACACTTTTGTAGGCAATGAATGAATGAATGAATAAATTATGGTGGTAATATTGATGATATAGCAGATTAAGGATTGTTCGATTTTTTTTTATTGTCAGGGCTTGTTACCAAATACCAGTTCCTTTTCTGGTTAACTGGACCTTGGATCTTTGACCATAGGATTGAACCTCCAGCCATTTGAAGGAGGTAACTTTGAAGTCTCTGTTGGGAGGATTACCGCATGTACAATTATAGTGTATTTTTAATATAATTTAATATATATATATATATATATATATATAAACATATTAAAAATTTATTATAATTATGTTAAATATACAAAAGGTGCATCTAAAATTAGGTATATCTATTTCACATAATAATTCTTTCAAGTCCTCATTGAGGAATTATCACCGCTATGGATGTCCCCCCACCACCCAAACCCTTCATTTTATTAGAGTAAGTATAATGTTGATTCGATGATTTAAAAGCTTAGTTATTGTTAATCGAAGACGAAAAACTAGCTCATTTTATTACTGAGTCTTGGCAATATATTAGTTGTTCAACTAGCTGAAATTAATAGAACGAAACAACTATATATTAATGGATAATACAAATCATGATTCATTATGGTTATATTTGAAAATGACATCTTGTAATATTATTTATGGACATAAAACTAAATTATTTTTCAGTTGCAATTAAAACATTTTTTTAAAATATGGATGACGAGTATCATAATTATTAAAAATTATGAATTTTTTTTAGAATTGTAATAACATAAATTTTATGTTTGAATAGATCAGTCAGTATAACATTAATTCTTTTAGAATTAGATGATGAACAAAAGGACAAAAACCCTTTATGCATAGTTACATACCACCACCGTTGATCGTAGACGACAGCCCTTATGCAAAGCAGTAGATTATGCAGCCAGAGTTCAAGGTTGTAATAGTATAGCAGTACGACTTGAGAAACAGAAAATGACTTGTGTAATAAGTTAATAACAGGGGTAAATAATAGTATAAATCTCATAAAAAGAAAAAGGGGTAATAGTAGGAGAAAAAAAAAAAAAATATATATATATATATATATATATATATATATATATTACTCTCGGCTAAAACAGCTTATTTTTGGGAATGATAAGCTTCCTCCCAAGCGCACTATTTTATTTGCGTAACGTGCGTTTCACTAATAATATACTCGAAATAAAAGAGTACGGTATATACTAATACTGATACGTTTTATAGTATTACTCTAATATTCTTTATTTTACTCACAAAATACTTTGTGGTATAATGAGAAAATATAAATGCTCGTTTGGAACTACTATGGAAAAATTAATAATTATCAAAAATATTACTTTTATTTTTGTTAACTACTAGCATTTGTTTTAATAACTACCCCAGAGTAGCACTGAGAAAACTTTAAAATTAACCAATCCCTTTCCATACAAAAACAAATTATTTTTAGAAGATCCCATACTTTTCAATGAGTGAATAAAAGTAATAGTAGTCCTTTGAATACAATTGTTCCATCATGCTACTAAGTAGGACGATATTTCATGTTTAGGATTACTGAAATATAATGTATTTACAGTAATAAAATATGCAATTTATTCCTATAAGAAGTGCATTTATTGATATAACATGTGCAGCTTATTTCTATAAAAAGTACATTTGTTGATATAATATGTGTATTTATAAATATAAAATGTGCATTTATAATTATAAAATGTGTTCTTATAATGACGCATTTTTTTAATAATATATATATATATAAAATATGTTTATTTGTCTATTATTATTTTATAAATAAAGGATATTAGAAGTGTCCATATGTCAATATACCTTGTATATTTACTAATGTGATATGCGCATTTGTTAGTATAAGCTGTAAATTTAGAACTATAAAATAATTATTTGTTTTGTAAATATGTGCATTGATAACATACCTGCTCATCCTTTGTTTTATAAATAAATGACATCTATTTATATTCAAAAGATGTATATTTTATTGAATGAAATATGTATGATTATAAATTTATAAGACATGTATTCATATTATGGAATATGTCCATTTTTATTTGTGTCTAAAATATATTAATACAAGTGTATATAGAGAGAGACAAATATAATAAATATTTGATATACTTTTTTGTGTCTAAAATATTAACCTTTTATACATTAAAATAAGTGTACAGAATTCACTATTAAGTGCTCGTTTGGTACAGGGGTAATAGGAATAAAAAAATTATTTTCATATTTTATAGTTTTTGTATAATTTATTTAAAATTAAATATTTTTAATCTAATAAATATCTATTTTAGATATTAATTTAATCTAAAATGGGTATTTTATTAAAAATATATTTATTATTATTAAATACTTAATATAAGAGGTACAAAATAAAGGAAAATTTTTTCCACCCCTATTACCCCCATACGAAACAAGCCCTAAGATAAAAACAAATCACTTGACTTCTTAGACACGCAGTTGCATAATGTTTGATTTTTTGTTTTTATCATTTTATGATAAAGATTGATAAAATATAATGACATTTTAGAAACGTTAAATAATTATAAGATTCGACCCAACATTTTATGATAAGCTCAGTTATACTAATGATTATCAATATATTTAATATCGTCACTTTACCGCATTAAATAATTTAGATACGTTATATAAGGTGTATATCCATGCTTATGGGTTGCAACTTGATCGATCTCTTTGTCATGATCGATAACCAACATAGGTACTAATTGTATTTTTTTACCTAATTTGGTGGTGAGTATTAACTCCCCTAAAATCTTCATCGCTACTATCTTCACCCCTATTTATTAATTGATACTATTTATTTTTATTATTTTATACTTTAAAGTCTCCATAACTGATGTTTATTATTATTATTTGGCTTTGTGTAAGTCTATGATCTTCATCGCTACTATCTTCACCCCTGTTTATTATTATTATTTGGTTTTTAAAAAGATTGACATTTATCGTAAAGACTTATTCTTTTTCCTTTATTTTTATAAATAAGTAGTGTCTTATGCAATTCTTATATGATCCATGTGGGATCACCTTATAAGTTGTAGTCAGAGTCATTTTTTATAATTTTATAAATTTTATTTAGATATATAAGGTCATTTTTATAAAATTTATTTTTAAGTATATGGGATCATTTTATAATTTATAATTCTTAAATACAAAAACATTATTAGATTTATAATTTAAAGTTCTTATTCATAAATATTGAACCATTTTTATAAATTTTTATTATAAACATGTTCAACAAATATAATAAATATTGGGTAAACTTTCTAATTTTATAATTATTATTTATATACAAGTAACCACTTTTTAAAAAATTTATAACTTAGTATGCATACACGTTGAGTGATATATCATAAACCTATATGTATTTTATCATAAACTTAGGAGTTTTGTTGGAATACACTTTTGTGTAGGGTTGTAAATAAGTCGGTTTGGCTCAATTCATTAAAAGTTTAGTCAGACTTGTTCATTAAGTTAGATGAGCTAAGTCATAATCTAAAAAAGTTTAGCTCAACTCGTTTATAGGCTAGGTTTGTGAGCTTGGTTTAACTCGTTTATTTAATTAAATAAGTTGAGTATGGGTTATATTTTATACTCGTTTATTAAGTTAGTCGGACTCTAACATTAGGGAGTTTGGTTCAAATTGCCTCATTTATAGCCCCGCGTGTGTGTATTATGAATCTGGAAGTTATAAACCTACATGTTTAATAATCTACAAACACGGATTTTTTTTCTTAACCTAATCAATATAAATAATGAATCTATGTGTTATATGTCATGAATCTACGTATTTTATGTCATGATCCTACAAGTTTTGTGCTATTTATTGTATGTGATGAATATAAACATTTATTATGGTGAACATATTAGTTATGTGTAGTTGGGGTGGTTGTAGTCGCTGCACAATTTAAACACTCTTTTTGCACAATTGTATTATTGACGAGAAGGGTATTATCCTAGTTCAGGGAATGAAAGGGTCTACATTTATTTGCTAACACACTAATCAAATCAAATCAAGTACCACATAAGACTCTAGACTTACACAAAACCAAATAATAATAATAAACATTAGTTATGGAGACTTTAAAGTATAAAATAATAAAAATAAATAGTATCAATTAATAAATAGGGGTGAAGATAGTAGCGATGAAGATTTTAGGGGAGTTAATACTCACCATCAAATTAGGTAAAAAAATACAATTAGTACCTATGTTGGTTATCGATCATGACAAAGAGATCGATCAAGTTGCAACCCATAAGCATTATATAACGTTTCTAAATTATTTAATGCGGTAAAGTGACGATATTAAATATATTACTGTAAAATAAAATGTTGGGTCGAATTTTATTTTCTTCATTTGGTTGTTTAAAAAAATAGTGGAAAATGTATTCCCACAAAAGAGCTATTTATGTTTGATTTTTTCGAAAGGAAAATATCAGAAAAAGATTAGTATTATTTATAATAATAAATAATTGTTCGTTTACCAAAAAAACACTCATACGCACACGAGTCACCCCATTACTGTGGATGAACGTGGTTTGGATTAGTATAGATTGGGCCTCAAGTTCTTGCGGCTTTGGGAAAATATCCGGCCAAGCCAAAATATTTTTTAAATATTCTAAATCAAATTATATTGTCGGTTTGCGATTTAATTCATCTCAGTTTGTAGTTTTTGCATCTCAAAATTTAAAAGTTATTTATATAAACTAAATTTACTTTAATATTATTATAAAATCAGAAGTAATGAACTCTTAATACTAAATTATAATTTAAATTTTTAATTTTTATAATAATATCTGACCTATGATACACTTATATAGATGGAGATATTTATATATAAATATATTTTTAAGCGACTGTCTAAATTCTTTAAATACACAAATTATAAAAAAATGTAAAGATAATTACATAAATACTTTAAAAGATAAAATATTCGATATAAATTTTTTTATAATATATACATATACTTATATTCTAACTGTTAAATATAATTATCTTAAATAATATTTTCTTGATAATAATACTCCGAGTAATATATACGTATATATCCTGCGAGTCTGCGACACAAGGGGCTATTAAAGAAAGGTCCCGATGGCAAGTGATGAGAGCAGCTCGCGTAGCTGGTAGTCTGGTAGTGTGTGTGGTGCAAAAACAAATTTAAGTTTAGACATTGAATAGTGACGAGGACCAAAAGGAGGGGGGGGGGGTTAACACTTAACAGTGACAACTAAGCGTACATTCTGTGTTTGCGCAATCAGCCACAGAAGCTGGAAAAGCATGAAAAAGAGGAGAAGGGAAGAGTAAAGTGAAGGACCACATGACAGTATGAATGACACGAATATAACGAAAAGGTCACGTGACGTGTAATGTCAGTAGCGAGGTGGGATTCTAGGGGGAGACGTGGTGGTCACCAGCGGGGAATTTCGCTGAACGCCAATCGTAAATCCAGCAGTGCAATAATTTGCTTGTACTCTTTGAAGAGTGAGGAATAAGATTTTATAGCGGGGGTGGGACGAAGAGCGGATATGTCATCACTGCCCTTCTCGAGTAATGGCTAGTAGATCCGATGCTCGATCTAATATTCCATCATCCCTTGTTGATTTCAGCCGCGTCTCCCCCCTTCTCCCTCTTCTCTCTATATATGTACATGTGTTTGTTTGCGCTTCTTAATTTCATACGCGATTTATGCACGTTGTATTGGATTAAGATAGGATCGGCGGCGATAATTAAATAAAATAAAAAATATATATTTGATTTGATTTTTTTTTATTAATTTATTAAAATAAGTTTTAAATTTTTATGAGTTTTTATATTCGAATTATGTCGTTTCTAATATATATCTGAAGTATAAAATGATACGTGAATATATTAAAATAAAATAATTATAGTAATTTGAATAACTGTAGTATGATAATTTAATTCCTAGCCAATGTTTAAAATTTTACTAGTTGAGAAACCGACTCATGGATATCCGCAATTCCTTCCTATATTTATGAGTTACATGTCTAGATTTACTTTCATCGTATTGGTCTATAATATGATTGAAGACGGTGTCTAAGATAAACGTATTACCTTTTGAGATAATACATATATATTTGTTGGATTTGATGAATAATAATAATAATAATAATAATAATAATAATCTGGTAATTTCCCTCTTTTATATATATATAGTGTTTGGTGGAATTGCGGGAAAAAAATAGTAACTTCACTCTATATTGATTTATCAAATATTTAGAATTATCATCCCAACCGTTTAGCGAAAGTGATATCAATTTTAATTCAATGGAACAATCATTGAATTAAACAGACAACGTAGTTTCACTTTCACACGAATATAATTTTTGGATTGAGAGCTTTGAAGTTTCGGTGTCGTTTTTCAATAACACAAGAGCACTACTATGCTACTAATATATATATATATATATATATATATTGTTTTTTTCTTCTCCGAATATATTTGTCCTTGGTTGTTACAGGTGAGGTTAGTTGTAACGACCGCATATTTTTAGTAAAACTGGGATTATGATAATATAGAACGGAAACGTCACGGCACGTCACCGCGTACGCCTTTCCTTTTTCGCGTCGTTCTTTATGTTCGGCTTCAGGAAATTAAGGAGAGCTACAGCCTACAGCCATCCACCGCATTGACGGATAAATTGCATCCTACAACTGTATTTTTAGTAAAACTGGGATTATGATAATATAGAACGGAAACGTCACGGCACGTCACCGCGTACGCCTTTCCTTTTTCGCGTCGTTCTTTATGTTCGGCTTCAGGAAATTAAGGAGAGCTACAGCCTACAGCCATCCACCGCATTGACGGATAAATTGCATCCTACAACTGTATTTTTAGTAAAACTGGGATTATGATAATATAGAACGGAAACGTCACGGCACGTCACCGCGTACGCCTTTCCTTTTTCGCGTCGTTCTTTATGTTCGGCTTCAGGAAATTAAGGAGAGCTACAGCCTACAGCCATCCACCGCATTGACGGATAAATTGCATCCTACAACTGTATATAGCTCATAATATATACGTAAACATCTGAATACAAATATATATCCTAAAAATAATATACATTTTTTATTATTATAGAATTCACATACTTTATAATAAGAACATACTTTTTAAAATATACAAATTCTCTTAAAATAATAATTCATGTTCTTATAAAATAGATTAGAAATAAACTTATATAATATAGTTTCTTTTTGGTAGATTTGTATTCTTATAAATAAATTTATATAGCATACGTATTCAATATATTTGTATGTACACGAAATCAATCCGATGAACAAAGGGAAAAAGGGGAAACACGATGCATTAGTGCGAATTCGCGCGATATAAAAGACAGACGGCAGATATAATTAGGCAATGGAGATTCTTGTGTGCTTATGAGTTGGTTGTCTGCGTGAGCTGTCTACGGAGCGTCCGCACGGACAAATGATGCGGACTTAAATTAATTTATTAAGAGAGCGTAGGTGGAGAAATAAATACACAATATAATATGAGGTTGGTATTCTTATATATTTCCTTTATTTCTACTTATAGCAATTCTAACGTGTAAACACTGAGCCTTATTTACTGAATAACCAGAATGTAGTGATATTTGAATCGACTTGGTTCATTCCTCTCACGGCGCCGGTGTTCGATGCTTACTTGAAGGTGACGGAAGAACAATCCCGTGATGGATAGAGAAATTCTATCACAAGTCCGACAAGGACGCGGCACTTGTTGCCCATCGCCATTGAGCTCTAGAATAATGCTGTCTCCTGTGCAAAAAGAAACTTCTGAGGGTTTTCACTTTTTCATTTCAAGTTGCAATCATTTGCTTGCTAGCTATTATGGAAAAATCATGCATGCGACAGGCATCGATCTACCCTTCAATCTTGGTGGGCATTTTTTTTTCTTTTATGGCTTGTGAATTTGCGATACATGCACATATGCAATAATCTACTTAATTTGGCATTAAATCAGGCAAACAAGCATTTGTGCATTTAGGCCCACCTTGTTCATTTCCCACGTAAGTCCAAAGGTTATCTTACTACAAATGTGTCCCCTCCACCTAACCAACATATTGATTGCACCACGCACAACTTCATGTCTTAATTACCCACCTGGCAATTTCAATCTCCGATGGGGTTTGGAAATCTTCTTTTAGCGTTCAGGTTTGGGGTATTTTAAGGTCTCAGATTCAGGAATTTTTTTTTTTTTTTTCATATAGAACTCCTACCTAATTCGTCTCGAGGATTGTTTTACATAAATAAATAAAAATTTGAATAGAAAAAGCAATAATTTATTACACATATATTTTTTAATATTATTTTAAATTTTGAATAATCTTTTTAAGTTTCGGAAATGGGGACAACAATTCTTTAGACACGAAAGTGATAATTTGATTCAAAGATTGGGATAAAAATTAAAATTTAATGTCAAATCGAAATGATTTTAAAATTTTATATAATTTCAAATTTTCGAAATTCATAAGCCCTACCCTATCCCATCCGTGGCTCGGTTGCTATCTCTAATCTACCCCAGAGCTACGGACGTTTCCGATCAACTCGAACAAGAAACGCCTAAATCTAGAGGAATGTGAAATATTGAGCCAATAGGGGAAGGAAGCCGTGTGGGAAGTGGGAACTCGACAAATTGAACGACCACTGTTCAAATATAACAATTTCGAAGTTCAGCGTGCATAGAAAAAATGGTGATGATCAGCGCATCCGGCGGCAATTCCCCCTTGAAATTTTTTATTTGGTGTTGTTATTCATCTTGCTGATTGTTGAGTGCAGACAACGCTAGCTAGCTGTACTATTCATTTTGACCGGTGTATAGATATAGCATAACCGATGACCTATTAATGATGCGGCTTTGGTCTAGTAAGACAGAATGAGAATAAAGACATGATATACATATATAATTTAGTACGATAGCATTTCTGTAAAAAATAATAACCCTTTCTATTGACTTTATAATCTTTAAAAGTATATACCTACTTTTCTTTTTTCATTATCTATATATTAAATAATTTGTTATTTATCGACGGATGATATAGATATAATTTTAAGATTACTTTATTAATTTATTAAAAAGTATGCCTATTAATAGATTGATTTTCCTTTTTATACCAAAGGATTGTTATCCTTGTTTTAGGCTAGAAAAAAAAATCATACCATAATATTTGTAAGATCTTTCTCCGTAAAATATACATCTATGTTGTTATACTTTTGACATACAAATTTATTACATCAAAAGATATGCACATTAGTAGAAAAGTTTTAATACAAGATTTGTTCAACGTGTTATTTTAATTAAGAATATATTAATATAAATATCTATTTATAAAAAAAAATCACGAATATTATACTTTATTTATGATAATCCATGTTAAAGATAGTCTAATTAAAAATAAAAACTTATGCGACTCGATGTGTGCCCTGTCTTATGATAGAATTTATGAATATTAGTGCTCGTTTGGTATGGGGATAATAGGGGTGGAAAAATTACCCCCATATTTTATATATCTTATATAATCTATTTAAAATTAAATATTTTAATTCTAACGGATACCCATTTTAGATCTTAATTTAATCTAAAATGGGTATTTCATTAAAATATATTTATTATTATTAAATACTTAATATAAAAGATGTAAAATAAAGGAGAAAATTTTCCATCCCTATTACCCCCATACCAAACAAGCTTAGTAGTGTAATTTACTACTTTTCTAACATTTGCTAAGGTGCTACTTTCTTCAATATAATTAAGAAATTAAATTATACATACATGTGATATTTTGTTTTTAATAGTTTAAGCAAATACAACGGTAGTTTTTAGGGGAGCTAAGAAGGAGTCATGTAAATAATGACAGATTTTTATGAGAGTAATAAGGGGGTTAAGTAAATAATGATAGATTTTTTGAAGAGCTATACATGAGTTTTTTTTTGGGGGGAGTACTGCTGGAAGCTTAGGGCTTGTTTGGTATGAGTTAATAAAAGTATAATTTTTTTTCTATTTTATGTCTTTTATATTAAGTATTTAATAATAATAAATATATTTTAATAAAATATCTATTTTATATAAAATTAATATCTAAAATAAATGTTTTTTAGAATAAAAGTATTTAATTTTAAATATATTATAATAATATATATAAAATATATAAAAAAAATTATTTTTATTATCTCCTATCAAACAAGCACTTATTTGAGAACCGTGTAAGAGAAGCAATCACGTCTCGGAGAGATGTGGCTTTGCTGGAAGTTGCTTTTTCTGTTAGTCCAAAAAAATGGTTTAAGTTACTCTAAGAGTATCAACCATTGTTTTTGGGAACACTGCTACAAAAAAATACTTATATATATGGGTAGTTCCGACAATTTGGCAGTGGGTCCCGTTGAGTATAGAGCCATAATACGTGATTCCCACCTGTGCCTGTGACCTGTGACCTGTGACCTGTGACCTGTGAGTACTACTTCCTACCTTTCCATCATTAGCGTATGATAATGTATTATAATCAAAATCAACGTATGAGACTTTCTAATCAAATGCCTTTTAATTTTTGGTTCCAACCACTTCGCTTATTTTGTTTTATTAAATTTGTATGCTATATATTATAATTGAATTTCAAAATTTTCATCTTGTATTAACATTATGTTGATGAACATAAAATTGATATTTGTTCTCGATAAATACTACCACTAATTCACATAATTTGTTTATAGATCAAGATCAAATCTATTTTATGTAACAATATATGCATAGATATAGTATTCCAAAATTACAGACATATTCATATATATGTATGTGTGTGTAGGGAGAAAGTGTGTTCCATCTACTATTGTGATTTCACTATTTATTTAATATTTTTATCAATAATTAATTCTTGATTATGTTACATTCTTTCTTTATTTTGTTTACTTATGATCTATTTTTTAATTTTAAAAGATTACAAATTAAAGATTAAAAAAATCCAAAAACTAAATGATCTCAAGGCAAAAATCTTGGCCTTAGATTATCAATTTTAAATTTGGCCCAAAAATATTAATTAATTAAAAAATATATTAATAGTTAAAAACATTACAAAACCCCAAATACATCAATACTTCCTCTAACTAATTTTTTCCTCATCATTATCTCCTCTGATTTCTATAAGGTTCAATTTGAATCCTACAATATTTAGTCTTATTTGTCCGTGATTCGATAGATGTTGTGTGTGTTTTGTTCTACCTTTGTTGGATAAAAATTATACATGTGAATTAGTATAGTTTTTTTTGTTTTTGCTTTGATGGTACTTGTTCTTTCTAAATTAATTATGTGTGACGATTAATTGATTTGATTCTAAATTTGAAATCGCTCATTTTTATTAATTTTATAATGTGTCATATGTTGAAATTGTGTTTATAGCTTGTGAAATACAAACATCTATCACAATAAGATGGACATCTATTTTAAATTGTAAAATTATGTTCGATAATTTGGCAATTATTCACGGTTTTACAAAGCAAACACACGAGACACGTATAGTTTTTCACTCAAAGGCTTTTATGTAATATGCATGTCTTATTCTAGCAATATGTATTATTGTCTTATTCAATACATAATAATTGATTACCCTTTCAATGGACGTTGTTATTTCTCACGAGCAAATAACCTAATTATTAGTGTGTAAGTTTATGACTACTTTGATTACTTTGTTGAGTTTGATACACTTCTTGGAGATGAGTGACTTATGTTGTGGGTTTGGGCAAAGAGTATTAGTTATTTTATATCTTTTTTTTTTGTCTGGATATCTTATAGACTCTTCGATATATAGTTTTCCTTTGTTGTATCTTGATTGGCATTATCATCGAAGTTCTATCTCCAATTATTATCTATGATATGAATTTCCTCTTATTGACTTATTTAAAATTGTTAATGTTTTACCTTGTAATTGATATAATGATGGTATATTAATCATACTCACACTAGGTATAACGATAACACTCGATTGTTTTATATTTAGATTCCCCTCCCTATTATGTTATTGTCTGCAATGTAACAAGTGAATGGTGCAATAAGTAAATGCAATGTAAATTAGAAAAAAAAAAACTAAATATGATAACCATAAACTATTACCATAGTCTATTCCTTCGTGGGAAATTATAAAAGGTTTTTAGATGGCGATTGTACCACAAAATTATCGTATATAGACACACATAAATTATTGTTATAGATAAAAACCATTATCTATAGTTTAATGTAAGAAAATGATGAGACTTTGGATAATGATTGTTATTTAAAACCATCGTCTGTTTGATAATATAGATGTTAGTTTTGATATCACACCCACCGTCTATACTTTTCCATAAGGCGCCAATTTTTATTTTTATTTTTAGACGATTGTATTTTGACCCACTGTCCATAGTATAAGCAACTATATCCTACATAATCATTGTCTTTCACCAATTTTCTTTCATTTCCATCATTTTTTATGATTCTTTTTGTAGTAGCGGCATTCACTATAGCATTATTTGGTGTTAAATATTTCCCATATCATTATTCAAGGCTAAACATGCTTTGGAGTGCTTGTTCGAGGATGAATAACCCCTTAGATTTGTTCGATGCATTTTGGCTACCTTTAACCAAGATCGGGTGTGGTGAGTGTATATAACCCATGTATGTAAATGTTTTTATTATCATTTGGTGATGGAGCATGTGACCCTTTGATTTAATAATGATTTCATAAATGTTGTCTTTTGTATGCATGCATCAAATATTATGTGTATTCCCTTAGGATATTACATATTTTTATCTACGCTGGGCTGCTCAAAAGTGTTAGTGTAATACCCTCAACTTTATCTAACCTTAATCTCGAGTAATTAACATCTTAAATTAATTATAACAAGTAAATATTAATATTTCTATCCTATCCTAATTCTTTAAACCTAATTCATATATTTATTCTAAGTCATTATTATTTTTAACCTAAATCTAACCAAGAATGGTTGTTAATAAATTTTATCATAATATCCTAATCTAGATTATTTTAACCTAACTCTAATCCTAACCCAACTTATTTTCTCCTTCTCGGTTTCTCTTTCCTTCTTCTCCTACTTCTTCCTGCATGAAACCCCCTCCCAACCAAAGCCCTTCTACTATAATTCCATGACCTATTTTCACTACCATAATCATTACAACCATCAACTCCCATGTTTGGCATTGAAGTGTTACGTTAAAAAACTTACCCTTCACCGTGCCTCGCTTCTTGCTATCTTTTTGTTATTATTCAATGATAATGTGTGTGTATATATATATAGCCTCCCAATGTCATCCCTATTTAATGCCCAACTACCTCCATCACTCCCTCCATTTTCGTCAATCAAAACTTACCTAATCAACCTTCCTTCCTTTCTTGCTCTGTTCATGCCATCACCTACCTTCAACTCCACTCACCGCCACCGCCCTTCTAGAAATCCAACCACCACTACCACTCCATCTTCCCTCCTCATCGTTGTCCAACCATCACCACACCAAGCCTTTTCTTTTTCTTTCTCCTCGTCGCAATCCACATCATTTATATTGAGCTGCATGTCCATTGACTCTTGAAATCTCCAATCGCGCCCTCTTACATGACCCACACATGGTCCACCCATAACACATGCGCTCCCTTTTTCATTTGCCCATGCACATCTTGCACACCCTACTTTTGCATGTTCTATACTCTTGACCCATGTATGTGTTTCATGCTATGACCATGCCCTTCCATCATGCACAACAGTGTTTCCCTCCCTATCATCGACTTCCACCACTGTTGCCTAGGGATAATAAATGTTCTCGCGGGTTTGGGGGCCTGTTAGATATTTCCTGTTTGGGTTTGGGTTCGGAAATTTTTTCAGGGATGGGGCGAGGATTGGTTTGGGGTCCCCATCCTCGAACCCGCCCCGAATATTATATATATATAATTATACATACACACACACATACATATATTTATCGAATATAAATTAAAAGTTTAATTTAAAAAAGGCTTCAGGATCGAGGATCGAGTATAAAGTCAGGTTTTAGGAATCAGGTATGGTTTCAAGGTCGGAGAATAAATCGGGGATCGGGTTGGGTATGGGGATTTGATCCCCGTAGAGATCGGATTAAGGAATCATCTATAAAAAAAATTGAGGATTAGATCGGGTTCGGGGATTATTTTCCTTATTGGGTTCAGGGATGGGGAAGGGGTCCTTGTCTCTGACTCGCTCCGTTGCTATCTCTACCATTGCCACCCTCCAACCTTTGACCCTCATCGTCGTAGCCTCCCAGTCTAATTTGGTCTCCAACACTATAACCTCCCCCTCACCTCTGGCCTCCGCCTCCATTTCTCCCCTGGATCAATGTCCCCCGTCACCATTCCCTTACCCCTCACAATGACACCTAGTGTCGTTTCTACCACCCCTGCTTTAGCACTTGTTTTCGTTCCTCCCCATGGCTGCACAAGTTTTAGCCGTTGGAACTTCAAGCTTTGCAATTCAATTTTTGCTCTTTCTTTCACTCTCTGCTACCTTATCCTTAACTTTGTCGTATGCCTGAGTTCTAAGTGTGTTTTATCCTTGTTTATTAGCTATTTCTTGGAAGTCTCATAGGAGGCGAGATAGGTCATACGTACTTAGAGACTAGTGTTCTTTTCGGTAGGGATACAAGTCGTAGTTTAGTATTTTTCTGCTAAACGTTATATATTATCATGTGGTTATTAATATTTTATTAATGTCCTGTTATCAAGGTTTTGACGTAATAATGTGATATCATGTAATGGAAAGTAATATGAAGAATCATGTGGTTATACAATATTGTTATGATAATTCATATGCTATAAAACCTAAGTGAATTAATATGATATAATATTGTGTGGGTTTTAATAAGTATGGTAAATTAAAAATGAGTATGATTAAGACGAACGATGGTGTAATAAATCAAAAGTTAATGATACCAGACTTATAGGGTTTTTGTAGAAAATATAGGCATTTTGGACACCCTTAAGGGTATTTCGTTCAATATGGGTTAATATGAAATTTTTGGTAGTTTAATGTGTTACATAGTTTGAAAGAATATCATGTGAAATATTTAGAGTAATTACTAATGGTCTAAGTCCCACAAAATGATAAAATGGTTTATATTAGAAATAGTGATCCTGGAGGAGGTGGTGTTATTATCACATGTATAAGACGTTAGAGATTGATCTTGATTTTCATATACGTTTTTAATATTTACATTTTAGGAATGTATATTAAATTTGGTGATTATACGAGTCTTATGAAAAAGTTACAAATGACTTGTAAAATTCGAGTTTTGTGGGGATTGTAAATAGTAACTCTAGAGATAAGGTTGTTATCGCATGTGTAGGATGTTGAAGTTAGACCTTGAGCTTTGGATATGTTGACAGTAATAATAATATTTGAGGAAGCTAAGGTGTGCTGACATTATTAAATAAACGAGTTGTATGGAAATGGTTGTGCTTATAATGTGAAATCAAGGTTTCTTAGGAAAAGCATAGACCCGTTCCTTGAGGAGGGTCTTGATAATTGTGTGGTTGTGCTTTACATGTTTTTATTATGTGTTGAACATATCAAATTAATTATGAATAAGATAATAATTGTTTAGAGTGAAAGATCACGTGAGATGGACTGAAGTGTTTTATGTGTCCGTTCATTCGAACAATAATAGTGGTTAATGTGTGTTTTGCCTCGAAAGGTATTTCAAACAGTATCACCGGTTTAAGAATAGTGATCACGAGCGTGTTGCCTTGGTATACGTTAGGTCTGTTTTACTGGATGATAATAGAGGCTTAGGTGTCTTCTGCCTTGAAAGGTGTTTCAATTTGTTCGAGCAGATTAAAAATAGTAGGGTTCCTAAACTCAACGTAAATATATATAAAAAAATGGATCATGCTTATATCTAATAATGAGATATGGAATAAGTATTTACCTTGCAATGTTTTATGTTAACACACATGTATCCTTATTCTCTTATGTGAACTCGTATTTTCTATATAACCTTACTTCGACTGTACTGTTACCTTACTAACTACATTTCTATATACTAATCATCTTTTTCATGGATGTTGCTCATTCTTATGAATAGAGGATTTTGATGTTTTTGTACAAGTTGATGATGAACATTTGAAGGACTTTGCTGCTTATTATAACACCTCGAGTCAATACGACCATGAAGGGATTGTCCTATAGCACTTTCAGATTGATCAATTGACTCCACAAATCAACACAAATCATTTCAAAATTCCTTATCCCCACTTACGCACTTCCTTAGAAAATTTTAGAAAATTTTTGAAACTTCCTAAGAGGGCCACCCGCCCTAAAATTTACTCTACGAATAGCACGCTTAACAGTTGAGTTCTTAGGACGGAATCACCAAAATAATTGCATACCATGTTGATATAAGTAACCAGATCAATCCTTATAACACCCCGCTCAACTTGGGGTATTACACTTATAATTTTCTATGCGTGGAGGTGTGATTCTTATGTATTAGGGTTGGGCATAGAGTCATGTTATCCAGTTATTAGCTTTCCCATGGATGCCCTTTTTGAATTCTTAGTTACATGGGATTCATTTTTATGTATTTTGATATTCTATTTATAGTTTATCTCTAAATTCATAGTTTAAGTTTATGAATGTTCTTTTGTTTTCTATTTATAATGTTTTATGTTCTAATTATTTTTCCTTATAATTTATGTAAGGACGGTAAGGTATGCCAAACTTACATGATGGTAAGGTAAACCAAACTTACATCGATTATAATAGTAACACCCAGCTATTTTGATATTATATTTTCGCTAAATTGAAAATTTTTAGTATTAAAATTTGGGGTGTTACAAATAGCATGCTTGAATGTGATATATATGAGCACTTTATTGTATAAATTATATTTTAAGTGTTTATGGGAGCTATATTTTATCAAGTACCTCACAACAATAAAGTCCTTTGCGGCACTGTGTTGATCTCGAATTATTTGAGAGAGCAATTAGCCTTGTTTTACAGGTTATCCATTATTACAAACTTATATCTAGAGGAATGATGTTAGTCCTTGCATATGCTAACACATTTGTTTCCCTTGTATGTGTTTTTTTTTTACAAACAATGAAGGAGAACACACCAGGAAAAACATAAGAAATATAAATAAGAAAAATAAACAGATACTAAGGACCAACAGGGTCACTTCCTAACGAATTAATCACAAGAAGGCATGGACATTTTGAACCACTTCTTCAACTCTGTATGGAAAATCCTTCTTTTGCACCTTGATCTATAACCCAATTCTAGATTTGATCACCATAATCATCCAACTTACACAAATTTGTTGATTATCAAAAACTATTTTGTTCCTGAACTCCCATATAGTTCCCATTATTACATAGAAAGTTGCTATCCATATTTCACCCTTCAATCCTTTTCTTCTTTCTCCAAGCCAAGCAGTATCGTTATCCCAAACTGACCTCGGCATCACCCATGTACATCCAATCCACTCACATATCTCATACCAAACCTTCCCTGTCACATTGCAATGCAGAAAGACGTGGTCAACCGATTACTGCTTTGATTTGCAATACGAGCATCTTGACTCCCTAATATCCACAATTTGAAGCCTGGACAACCTATATTTTGTGTTGAGTCTATTCTGTACCGCAAACCAAGAAATCAATTCAATCCTTGGTGGTGCTATACCAATCCAAATCATGCTGGGAGACCTATTGCTCAAGTTTTCCTCATGAATTCTCTGATACGTAGTAGAGCATAACGAGCTCACGAAAAAAGCCCCTATAGCATCAAAGTCCCACCTAATCATATCCTTCTTCTCAGAGTTCAAACCAACTTGCTTGATTATACTTTCCAATAGATCCATCTGATTTTCCTCCCACACGAACAACCTCCTCCTCCACGTTAAGTGCCAATTCCAATGTGCTCCTTCCCACTCTTCCATTTCAACTACCTTTCCACCTTGTTGGCCGGATATCATAAACAATCTCATAAATAGATTTCTTAACAGCCCCTGCCTTATCCAGTTATCATGCCAAAACCTAACACTTATTCCATTACCAATCACGATCTTTAACCCTGAGTTAAGAACAGGATCTGCACATCCAACCTTCCCAATTTCCGCCGGTGACTACCCTTGATTTCTATCTGGTAAGTCTACCTGCCCAAAATGATCTCTGGGGTAAATTGAAGAAATAATCCTCTTCCACGACGTGCCTTTAATGGTATAAAACCTCCACCACTATTTGAATAACAAAGCATTAGTCCTCATGACAAGATCCCCCACACCCAGGCCACCTAGTGCTTTAGGTCGCTGAATAATACTCCATTTTACTAAAGGCAAACTCTTCCTATTTCCATCAATGCTCCACAAAAAGTTCCTTTGGATACTAATGATTTCCTTCACTACCCCTTTTGGAATTCTGAAAAGACTTACGTAGTACATCGGTCGATTGTTCAAGACACTTTTAATCAAAACCGACCTCCCTGCCCTTGAAAGGACTCTTGCTTTCCACCCCGCCAATCTTTGTTTAATCTTTTCCACCACAAGATTCCACACCTAGGTCTTATGCGTATTTGCTCCCAACGGTAACCCCAGGTAACTAATAGGAAGAGTGCCGATCTTACAGTTCATAATATATGCCGCCTCCTTTTAAAACTGATCATTCACACCAAGACCTATGAGCTCGGACTTAGCAAAATTCACACTCAACCCCGATAGTAAAAAGAAGCAATCAAGTAGTTTCCGCCAATTTCTAATGTTATCAAGGTTAGGAGCACAGAAAATCACAGTGTCATCCACAAATTGAAGATGTGTCGATTCACACTTATCTCTCCCCACTTCTAAATTATGGATTAAGTCTTTATCCACACCCGTTTTGACTAGTTGACTAAAAGCCTCAACTGCCAGAACAAACAAAAAGGGGGAAGTATGATCCCCTTGCCTAAGACCCCTTCCCATCCTAAAAGGAGTGGACGGGGAACCACTAACAATGATCGAGATGCTTGTTGTTGAGATACATTCCTTTATCTATTCTCTGAAAATATCCCCGAGGCCCATAATATTCAGTATACAATCCACAAATTCCCATTTGATACTATCATAAGCCTTCGGGAAGTCAAGTTTTATCATCACCCCTTTCGATCCCTTCCTCTTTCCAGACCACTACACAACCTCATTAGCTATCAACGCACCATCCAGAATGCTTCTTCCTTGTATGAAAGCTGAATAGGAATTACTAACTAACCCATCAACCACCTATTTCAATTTAGAAGCCAGAATCTTCAAAATCACTTTGTAGATACACCCAACTAGGCTAATAGCTCTGAACCTACTAACCTCTTCAGCCATATCCACTTTGGGGATGAGAGTGATCAAAGTGGTGTTAAGAGCATGTGATAATCTCCTTGACCGAAAGAATTCAAGGACAGACTCCGTGAAATCCTCCCCTATTACATCTCACATCGTCTAAATGAATCCCATATGATACCCATCATACCCTAGGGCTTTAAGAGGCTCACAAGACCAAACCGCTTTCTGCACCTCCCCCCTCGCTGGTTCTCTGTCCAACTCCGAACTCTGTTCCTTTGACATCTTATGGAAACCATCGACAGAAATAGAAATATCCGGAAGATCCTGCTGAGCAAATAGATCCTTATAAAAAGAAGATATTACCTTATTAATCTTTGTCGGCTCTACAATCTCCTTTCCCTGGTCCACTAACCTGGTGATGATAGATCTCTTCTTTCTGACGGTTGTAACGGTGTAGAAGAAACTGGTATTGAAATGCCCCGAAAATTCTAATTTTATTTTTTACTATTAAATAAGGTTATATTATAAAAATTAATTAAATAAGTTATTTTTTTATTAAAATTAAAGGAAATTAATTAGGGAAAATTAAAAAGAAATTTATAAGTATTTTAATTAGAGAAAATTTGAGTATTTTAACTAATTAAGGATTTAATTAAAAAAAATTAATTAAATAAATTATTTTATTTAAAATAAGAGGGAGAAAATAGTTTCTAATTATTAGGAATTTTATCAATATTTTAATTTATTAAATTTAGGGTGAATTGCTAATTAAAATGGAATTTATGGAAAATCTTTTAAAAAATCATAATTTAGCCTAAAAAAGGATTTAAATATTATTTTATTTAAATATTATTATTTTTAAATATCCCAAATATTTTGATTAATTTAAATACCCAACCTAACTATTTTTCTCTTTTCCTTTTTTCCTTTTCTTTTGTCCTTTTTCTTTCTTCTTCTTTTCCTTTTCCTTTCTCCTCCCCGAACTAGGTCAGCCCAGTGGCCCAGTCCCCCGTTCCTCTTTTCCTTTCCTTCGGCGCGGCCCAGCCCGCACCGCAAACGCCTGCGTCCCTCCCCCAGCGCCGTGTTTTGTATTTGCTTCCCCTAGACGCGTCGTTTTATTTAATGCACCTTAACCCCCGTGTCGACCGACCTGGTCTTTCCTCTTTTCTTTTCTTTCTTTTCTCCCCGAACCGCCGGTTTTCCCCCCACCTTTCTTTCTTCTTTCTTCTTCCTTCCTTCCCCGACGTCGAGCACCTGCAATGCCGTCGCCGCCGCGTCCCTAGTTTTTTGCCGCCAATTGCACCGTTGACCGGCCGATACTCTTTTCCCTCTCCTCTTCTAACTCGCAACCCATTCACCCCACTAACTCCCCCCTCCTCGCACGTTTTCCTCTCTCTCTTGCGCACAACCTCCCTCCCCTGAAAATTTCTACCATCGGCCAACCTCGCCATCGGTGACCCTAACCCTACTTTCCTTACTCCCATGCCGACCCACAGAACCCTAACCTTCCTTCTAAGCCTATAAATACCCCCATAATAGCCCTGTATTGAGCTTTTGTCTTCTACCCAGAATTTCCCGTCCTTGTGGTTGCCGCCCCTTTAGACGCCTCGTACGCCCCTCCGGCCAACTTCGCCGCCATCTCTAGCCACCAAACTCTTCCTTGCACCTCCCTCTAGCTAACCAAATCATCCATCCCCCTCGATTCTTCCTACACAAGCCACCCCCGGCTATACGAAGTAGCCTTCTCAACCAACCTATTTTTCTGCCTCCGCCGCCCTTCAAACCACCATTAGCCACCTATTCTACCGCATCTTTCACCTCCCAAAATATTCTGCAGACCCTCCTCTATCTCCCCATACCTTTCTTTTCCTCTCCTTCCTTCTCCTCCTCTCTTTCTCTTCTTCTTCTTCCTTCAGCCACCACCATCGCTGCCGTGCCCCGCCACCTTTGGTTGCGCCGCCACTATCATTCTGTTCCTCTCCTTCTAGGAAACCATAATCACCCTATCTCCCACCTCCATTCAACCTCTCCTTTTCCCAACATTTAACTTTCCCCTTTTCTTCTCTTTTTCCGGCCACCGCCGCCGCCGCCATACACCACCGCTGGTGCCGCCTATCCCCTCCAGCCTAAGGTTGAACCCTTGACCTTCCCAGTCCTTTTCCTTATTTTTATAACCCTTCAATTATTTTATTTCAATTATTTGCATAAAAATACTACTATTTTTTTAATATGTATTATTATTCTTATTAGTATTAATGTTTTTATTATTATTTATGTTGAGGGCTGAAGCCCTATTGTATTTTTAATTCAATTTTATTTTTATTATTCTTATTATTTCTATTATTACTATTATTAATATTAATATGTTATTATTATTATAATTATAAATATTTTTATTATTACTATTTCGAATTACTATTATTATTATTTCATTATTAATATTACAACTACTTTACTATTATTTTTTTCTATTATTATTATTATTATTATTATAATTGTTATTATTAGTATTATTGTTATTGTTATTATTATTATTATTTTGCAATATTATTATGGTTTTTATCATCATCATCATCATCATCATCATCGTTATTATTATTATTATTATTATTATTATTATTATTTCATCACTATTACTATTACTAAATTTGGTTATTTATTTTACTAATATTATTATTATTAGTATTATTTTAGTAAAGGGGTTGAAGCCCTTATTTCACTATATTTTTTAGTAATGTCCTTTTTATTATTATTGTTACTATTTTTATTATCCTTGTTAATATTAATATTGATATTATTTTTGGTATTTTTGCTATTATTATTTTAATATTTTATCAAAATCCTAGTCTTATATTAAGTTAGTGATTAATAGTATTTTTGATAGGATGGAGTCTAATTTTAACTTTTCCCTCATAATAGGTGAAACCAATCAAAGCCTAAGGAGGCGTAGAAGCGTGCTCCAAGACCGATGTCGTTTTAGGTAAGGGGTGCTAAGGCCTTTTGTGTGCTTATATGCATTATGTGCTTCACATGCTATGTATCCTATGTTTATTATTGTAATTATTTCGTATATGGTATGACATGGAGTTCAAGCATGTTTTTGTGTTGTTATATGGCATGTGTATTATTTATATGTGATGATATGTGTTGTGACCCTGTAAGATATGCATGTGAGGATGTTGATGTGGTTTGTATGGGAGAAAGGATGAAAAAGGAGGATGGGGAAAGAGGTTGACCAAGGGAGGTGAGTTGACCTAATTATTTTAATGATTCATGAGTGGAAGAATAAAATAGAGAATTTTAGGGTTTCGTGTGGGAGAATCTGATTTATGATTTTTATGGTTTTGTGTGGGAGAATATAATTTATGGTTTTATATGGGGGAATCTAATTTATGGTTTTGTATGGGAGAATCCAATTTATGAAGTTATATGGGAGAATATAATTTATGGTTTTATATGGGAGAATCTAATGTATGGTTTTGTATGGGAGAATATAATTTATGGTTCTATTTGGGAGAATCTAAATTATGGTTTTGTGTGGGAGAATATAATTTATGGTTTTATATGGAAAAATCTAATTTATGGTTTGGTATGGAAGAATCTAATTGATGGTTTTGTATGAAATGATCTATTCTAGGGTTTGATATGGATAAATCTTTGGTTTTGTGTGGATTGTATCTAGGGTTTTGTATGACGGAATCTAAGGTTTGTATGGTGGTATTAATGGTTGTATGGTGGTATTATGGGTTGCATGGTGGTATTAGGGTTTGCATGGTGGTATTAATAGTTGCATGGTGGTATTAATGGTTGCATGGTAGTATTAGGGTTCGCATGGTGGTATTAGGGTTTACATGGTGGTATTAATGGTTGCATGGTGTTATTATGGGTTGTATGGTTGTATTAGGGTTTGCATGGTGGAGTTAGGGTTTTGCATGGGGTTAATGATTGCATGGGATTTAGGGTTTGTATGAAAAGTCCGAGAGGTTGCATGGGCTATGTAGTGTTGCACGGAAATGGGGACGGGACGAAACGCGAAAACGCCATTTTTTTAAAAGTATAGGAAACGGGGACGGCAGGAAACGTTAAAAAAATTATATATATATATATAGATTAAATTTATTAAAATTAAGAGAAAAAAATAAAAAAAATTCTAAAATTAATTCATATAGTAGTTAAATTTAATTATTAATAATTATTTTTTAATAAAAAAATTGATTAAATAATATTTTTAATAAAAATATTAATTAAATAATTTTAATATAAATTTTAATGTATAAAAGTTTCTGGGAAGTTAGACATTTTTTGGACACAAATATATATATATATATGTTTATCTCGAGGAGCCTGCTATTTAGTGAATAGTAAATGCTGATGCCTATTGTCAGTGAGGGGCAGTGGGCTGGGGCCGTGGAGCATCGTGCGAGGGGATGGGGCGACCGAAGGTGAGTAGCGTCATACGATAAAAATCCTCCAAAACGACGTCGTTTTGGAGGTTTTTTTTTTAAATCAGTGTCCCGCCTCGCGTTTCGTCCCTCGAAACGTCCCGGGGACGCAAAACGGGCGCACTTCAGCATCCCCGTGCTACACTGGGCTATGTAAAGTTTGTATGGGAATGAAATTTACGTATGAAGGGTTGATTTGGGATGTAAGGCAGGTAATGTAAGTGTTATTACTTATTTGGGTGTTTGAACATTTTAGATGAAAAATAATACGTGGAGATTATATAAGGGTCCGTAGGAGACTGAACTAAGGTTTGTGTGGATAATTAGGGTTTGTCGTGGTTTCTTAGAATTTTTGTATTATCATATGTATTTGGTGATTAAAGTGTAATTATGATGATGGAATTTTATGATTTGTGATGTGTGAAGTATAGAGATAATGATTCGTGTATGTCTACGGTGAAAGCTTTTGAATAAGATACTTAAGATATTAATTACTTAAAGTGGAAGATATTGAGACGGGACCAGCCGATCCACCGGTTAGAAATAGTGGTTAGGGGTTTACCCTATATGTGACTGATCTACTGGTTATAATAGTGGTTAGGACATGATGTCCTATATGTGACCGGCCCACCGGTTATAATAGTGGGGGATCCCGATCTCAATGAAAATAAACCAGAGTTTTGCTAGGCAAATAAAAGATACTAAATACTTACAGTGGAACACCATGCGAGCAGGAACCAGCCGATCCACCGGTTAGGAATAATGGTTAGGGTTTTACTCTATATGTGACCGATCTATCGGTAATAATAGTGGTTAGGGTTTTACCCCATATGTGACCGATCCACCAGTAGTAATAGTGGTTAGGGCATGCTGTTCTATGTGTGACCGACCCACCGGTTATAATAGTGGGGTGTTCCTGTACTCGCATAGATTTAATAAAAGGCATAATTGAATTCCGATAAGAGATTAATTAAATGATTAATCCGGATTATAATATGGCCTTTATGTATGTACCCGAATGATTGGTTGATATTATGATATGATGATGGTCTTTATGTCCTTTTATTCTTATGCATGGTTTTATGTGCCTATGTGTTGGCCTTAGTGCTCGGTTAGCTTACTCAGTACATAGCGTATTGATCTCCCGTTTCATGGGTGCTACTCCTTCCCACGAGTAGTAGGCCATTCTGATTTGTACAGGTGGGCAATACACTAATCGTGACTGAGTGTTGAGCATGTTTGGCTCAAGGTTTGAGAGTAGTGTGACCAGATCCCCTCCTCTTGTTATCTTATTTATTTCTATTATTTATTCTTATATTGGATTTATCTTGTTTGATTTATTATCTCGTATTAAATATTTCAAATAAACCTTTTATCAATTGTAATATCATTCCTTATAAGGAATTTTAATTTCGCACTCTGATTTCCATTTGATTCGTGATTATTTTACACACACTCTGATTTCTTTTTATGTATGATCTTTCTAGTTCTTTTATGAACTATTGGTTTGAGTTAATGTTAATTATTTTCTTTAGCCTTAACACTTGGTACTGAAACTGTCGGAGAGAACCGGTTTGGTATTAAATGTGGCGGTAACATCCCCATAATTCACGGGTTTGAATTTAAGAGTTTATATTTAAATTACTTCCACTTTAAAAAAATAGTGAATTTTGGGGTGTTACAGGTGTTCCAATCTCTATCTTTAAAACCTCTAACTCTGGACATCTGTAGCCAGTACACTTCTTTTCTCTTGTGTCATTTCCACAACTGCGTCTTCAGGGATACTGACCTAGCGAGCACCACCTCGTCTGGGCCACCAACATTACCTGTGGCAACTACCTTCTCCCATTCAGACTCAAGAAATGCAATATTTACCTCTACATCCCCAAACACTTCCTTATTCCTCCTTCTAAGCATAATCTTCATCTCCTTTAATCTATTATGACAGGAGATTTGCCCAAGCTTGGCCCAACACTTAGCCATCAAACTACGAAACTGAGGGTGAGAGAACCATATATCCCAATATCTAAACGGCTTCGGTCCATCCCTATCTAATTTAACATTGAGACGAATAGGGTTATCGTCTGATAAAGAACACGCAAGCCCAGTATAAACAATATCTGGGTATAACTAACAATAACCAACTAGGAGTAACGAGAAACCTATCCAAAAGGCTAGCCTATCCAGCCTTATGCCAAGAGAACTTCATATTATCAGGAGTAAACTCGATGAGGCCCATCTTATCAATCTATCCATTAAAGGAGAAAACACTGCCATTGTCCATCCATCCCCACTTCTTTCACTTTGTTTTCTAACTTCATTAAAATCACCCATTACCATCAGTTAATTTCTGCACTGTTGCGTTACACCCCATAACTCATCCCATAGTTCCTTCCTTGTTCCCAACTCCGAAGGTCCACAAACAAGCAAAACAACACACTCAGCATAATGAGGGGCAAGCCAACCTTCAATCAAGACCCACCTACTCCAAACCTTCGAGTCTTGCAACGTGAGTCATTGCGTATCCCATCCAATAATCAACCCCCACTCCTACCTTGCATTGGTGAGTCCCTCCAACTAACCAACCCACTTCTCCAAACCTTATTTTTCCACGAGTCCAACACCCTCATGTGTTTGGTCTCAACAAAACCACAAATCTAGGGATTTTCTTTCAAAATCATCCTTTGTATGCTAGATGCTTTTCCCGGGGTACCAATACCCCTCACGTTCCAAATAATAAATATCCATCAATCCAACTCTACGATCACACGCCCAAACCTACTATGTGCCCTTGACTTGCTTTTTCCTAGCAATTCGTTAGCTTCTTCTTAGCCCAACCAACTTCTCAACACACTCCGATTCCTTATTTGTTTTTAATCCTAACACCTTCCCCATCTCCCATGTATCTTTAGCCTCCATATCATCCCCACCCTTCACAAATTTCCCATCCACTCGTCGGCCCTTTGACCCCAATAATCGTCTCCTTGCTCTCCATGTACAGGGAATAAAAAAGTCTTCAAATCCCGGAGGCAGATCATCCAAGCTGCCATGAGTACTACTCCCGCCTTCCTCTTCTCCCAAGACTCCTCCTCTGCCCAAACCCCACGCCTCCCTTGACAAATTTTGTGCAACAATTCTCCTATCACCCTCTAACTCATGCGTCACCCTCTCAGGATCACCCATCCAAATCCCAGTCCTCACCTCTCCTTTCATTCGACACATGGCTTGCACCATCTCTTCCTCTCCCCAATGCCCTACTGTTGCTGTATCAGCGCACACCACCTCTGCGAGTCCTACTCCTGCCCCTGTCACTTCTAGCTTTGAATATTGTGTCTGCATGCTTCCCCTACTCAACTCTTGGCCTTTCCCAAAATTTCTCTTGAATCCCGAGCCACTGCCCGGCTGACCCTCCTCCTCCTACTCGATGACTTGGCTGGCTAGACCACCATCTTATCCGCCATACACTGCTGCCACTGATTATAGCATCGACTAAGCTCAGCCGCAACCACTAGCACCTCCTTCCCTTCTACACGCAAGATCACCTTTTCCCGAATATCCTCTAGTTGCGTCATGTCAATCATAACCATTGTGGCTTCCATCGAGTTCCCATAGTCCCTGTCTTCTTCCCAACACACCCACCTTCCCCATGGATGTGCTATTCTTCTCACTGCTTCTTCCTTCCAGGCTACCACCGACAATCCCCTTATTTCGGCCCATGTTCTTCTAACCCTACAATGGTCCTCCAATATCCATTTTCTAACCGTCTGAAACTCTTCAAACAACATACTCCCTTTATCCATGGCTCGCTGGCACTCTTTAGCTATCTCGAACGTTAGAAGAAATTTATACCTCCCAAGGTCTTTAGCCTTGCAAACCGAGCTCAGGGATGCTAGCACACTAGGGATGATGATATCAGAATGTCTTGGCTACGATGAATCCACAATAATACTCTTCTCTAGCCAATCCACCTCCTGATCATGCACCTGCAAAATAACCACCCTTCTAGCCTCCATTTCATCCTTCTCCAACAACGCCTTCCTTTCCTCAACTTCTATCCCTGTGGTGACTGCTGCATAAGACATGTGGTCTCTAATCACTGGTCTCCATTGCGAAGATCCCCTACCAGTTGTCCTTCTCCCATCACGACTCCTAACCTTCTATTGAACACCCTTCCCAAATCTCGCCACTTTAACGTGCAATTTGATCCCATACAGAAGGATGCTATCAAATCTTCTCACTGCTTCCTTAGCTTCACCAGGTGTTTTGTAGCGCACAAAGCCAAAGTGAAGGTTGGAATATTTCCTTACCTTCCGACTAATAAACACGTCCTCGACTCTTCCAACCTCCTCAAAAAGATATTGGATTTCCTTATTCGCTATGCCCCTGCTTAAACTATCCACAAATAGAGAAACACAATTTGAAGGATACAACTCGGATGAACTATCTTGGTTACTTTTCCTCCAGCAATATTTTGACACTCCAACCCTAGCAAATGAACCATGGGGACAGAAAATATTTGTTTGGGTTTTGTGGCGGGATATTGTTTCATTTGGTTGGATTATGTGGCTTCGATGCATTTTGATACCTTCCATCCTCTTCTTCTTGATTAGCATCCGATCTTGTTTAGTCAATAACAAACGAGTTGAGTGACATCCTTGTATGTGTTTCATGGTTCCAGCTACAAAGTTAAACATTTAACACTACTTTGTTTATGGTTTTGTTCTCTCTTGTTCAAAGTGTTTTCCCTTATTATGATTCATCATTTAGTAAGTCTTATATTGGTCTTAAGTTAGTGGTGAACCACACATGATTTTTAAGGTACAATAGTATACTTTTAACCTTACATCCATTATGGGAACAATTGTGCATTTTTTATGCTAGATGTGGTTGTTTCATTTCCATTTTAATTTTAAATTCCATAGTCTATTTTCCAAAAGGGAAGATTTTTGGTTATTAAAGTTAAAGGGGTACAACTATAATAGTTAGTAATCTGTCAACTACATCCCAATGACGAGAATAAAAGAACATGGACTGTAACTCAATTTACGATAGTGAAAGTTATGACGGTATCATGGTATTATTAAGCTAGATCTTGTATATGAAAGTGAAAATCAAAAGTTTTAAAATTAAATCAAACAAAATCGAGTACTTAGCTTGTTCGATCTCCTAGACATCATCATCTTTTCACCGTAAGACCATTGAGATAAGGAATGACATCTTCTTTATCCTCACTCATGTTTGGGAGAGCTTGATTAATGTCTTTTTTGGCACATATGGCAAAAGAGCTGCGAGGGCTCAAGATCATAAAAGTTGTTGCCAATGCAGACATAAAAAACTTGACCTGTAATCCTTATGAAGTTTGGCTTTGATGTGTTGCTGTTATCGTATTGTTTTAATTGATGTAGAGAAAATTATCAAAATTCACGATTTATATATGAGAAGGCAAAAGAAGTCGAAGATCTTATTAGAATATTTGTGTTTAATAATAATGTAGAATGTAAAATATTGTAATTAAATGAGTATACTGTATAGGTTTTAATTCATAATTTTTATTTTTAAGTTATAATTTATTTAAAAAAACACATAATAATATAAATAAAAAAATAAAATGTAAAATAATAACAATCAAGAATCTACCATTCATTAAAAATATTAAATAAGAATAAGATAGTAGTTCATTAAATTAGTTATATTTAATTAATGCATTAAATAAATATTAAAATAGTGCATATATAATACGTGAACTTCCATATTTATATGAAAATGACACCAATTTAATTAAAAGATTTATTAATTGAAACAAGTTTTAAAGATTTACACTTTTATTGAAAACAAGAAAAAACGTACATTAATTTATTGAAATGAAACTGCAACATTTTTTCATTGAATGATAATTATCGCTTTTTTTTGTAGTAAATATTCTTTCAATTTCTACTTTTTTATTTAAAGTATATGAACATATATTATATGTCGAAAAACTATTGTTTTTTCTTTCGCTTGGCCGGTCGTCTAATTGGTGCTAGGATTGTTCATGGTTTAAATATCCGATATTTCAGATATTTAATTGTCAAATATTCTAAATTTCAGATATCTAAAAAATGATATTTGATATTTGATTTGAAACTTCGGATATCCAATATTTTGGATTGGATATCAAATATAACCGATATTATCCGAATAAAATTTTAAACATAAAAAACCCATCAAATCACAAATATATTTGATATTATCCGATTCGCTTAGCAAATATCCGACTTACTCAACAAATATCCAATGTTAAAATTAAAATAAGGAAGAGGTTGGTGAAGTCTATTGACACGTAGAGTGTTTTTCTTTTATAAATATCTAAAAAGAGATTCTATTAAAAATGTAATTTCAACTAAATCAAAATTTGCCTCAAATAATAGATAAAGTAAAAATTTGAAACATACACATCTAAATTTATTTATATACAATTATATATAAAATAAAAAATTATAAAAAAAATATATAAATATTTTTATTCGGATCGGATATTATTTGTATTTGTTGAATCAGATATTTGATTTCTTTAATTTTTTATTGACCGGATCGAATATTTAATTTAAAAAAAAATTAAATTAATTATTTATTTTTTTAAATTAAATCACTTCGAATATCAAATTAAATAAATAAATATCGGATAATATAAACGGTCATCGTTATAATAATAGTTTGAGAATCGTCTGCTCTTGTTCAGACAGGTCGATTAAATCCAGGGTTTGTCTTACCCTGTAATTAGTCTGGATCGGCATGTCGCAGTTAATTCCCGCTCGTATTCCCATTTTTCCAAGTTTCAAAAATCACCAGGTCCCAGCTCCCAACCTACCGCAGAAATGGAAAACGCGCACCAAAAAAAAAAAAAAAAAAACAGAGGGAAAAGCGCGGGTCATCTCCTCCACGTTTAAACTCCTCATCTCGTCCCCACCATCACCATCACTGCTATCCACGTGGGCCTCACAGGCCGTCGCTCTAACCTTCTCCGACCCAAAACTTTCAAACTAAATAATAACCTGTACAACAAAAGCTCCGTTCTCGTTTTCAATCTCTCTCCTCCCGCTAGTTAATGGCCCTCACTCACTCTCGCAACTCTCCTTCTCTCTCCTGTCTGCAACTCTTGAATCTGAAGGCACAAAACTAACAGTCCCTTTCCTTCCCTCCCTTCTCTTTTGCCCTCTCTCGGCTACAGCTACAAGGTCTCAATTGGTTTTAAGCTTAAATTAAAAATCTAAATAACAATAGAATAAAATAAAACTTACTGAGAAGAAGGAATAGCAATGTCCTTCCCTTTTGTCTCTCAAACCATGTGCAAGCTCTGACATATTCTCTTTAGCCCCTCTCTTTGTCCCTCCTCCATCGTCTTCTTCCACCAATCCCATTGCCTACCTCCTCTTTCATTTTACATTTCACCTGAACTGATTTTTATTTTTCTTTCTGATTTCAAATTACTGATTATTAGCTCAAGACGGCGCTGTAAATGTCAAAGGTGAGGGGACGAAGTAGCTCGCCATTTAGTCACCGGCGTGCGTCGAGTCCATTCTCATCTTCTTCCTCGACTGCCTCATCGTTTATGAACACAAGCGGTGGCCGGTTCGTGCCACGTTCTAATTCCAGCTCTAGTTATCACAACGGGTCCGGTCCCAGATCCATGACACCAAGTCGAGCTCAGGGTGATTTAATGCACGCTAGTGGTTCCAAGAGTTACGGCGGAGGACGACCGCCGATTGGTTATGGTCTGTTGGATGATGTGTCGCCGGAAACGTTGGATGTGGCGCCGAGATCGAGTGGTGGGGATAGTATTTCTGTCACTGTGAGATTCCGGCCATTGAAGTAAGGGGTTTATTGGATACTATATGGAATTCAATTAGTCTGAGATCTGTTCTTTTGTCAATTTTATAGGTTTCGATCTGCCGAATTTATTTTTATTGATAAATTGAGTTTGACGTTAGGGTTATTGTCTGGAGTAATGTGATTGAAATTTTGGTGGCTTGATCGATCGGTTGTCTGATTCTGTGGTTGTTTTAGTGATCGAGAGTATCAGCGTGGTGATGAGGCTGCGTGGCATCCTGATGGTGATAAGATTGTTCGTAGCGAGTATAATCCTGGAGCTGCTTATGCTTTCGGTATCCAGGCCTTCCCTATTTAATTCCGCATTGCTATTGATCTTTTGTTACATTCCAAAATTTTCACTATTGCCAAATGGTGATATGATAGAATCTTTAGTATCACTGTTGTTGTACAATAATCCTATGGGAGAAGAAGCTGTTAATTTTCGGTCTAATACAAAGTTTAAAGCATTTGATTCGTTGATCTGTACTCTGTAGTTAATTCTCTGTTTGACAGATAAGGTTTTTGGGCCAAATGCAATCACTGATGAAGTCTATGAGGTAGCGGCCCGGCCTGTAGTTAAAGCTGCGATGGAAGGTGTAAATGGTAAAAATGCTTCCACCATCATTGATATCTTTGTTCTTTACTGATTTGTTTGGGCGACACAAGAATTTTAAGATTATGCTCCGTTTGGATTAAGGTGAATTGGGGTGAGGGTAAACATTAAAAATTAAACTAGGTGAAGGAAATGAAGGTGAATAAGAGGTAATGTTTTAAAATGTTGTTTGGATGATATTAACCTAACATGGGTGAATCAGAGTGAATGTTTTAAAAAATCCTATTTGGATTGAAGTGATTGTATAAAATTTACTTATATTTTTACATTCACCTCTATTACCCCTGTATCGGAGGTTAACAAAAATAAAGTTAACTGAGGTTAAATTTTAATCTTGATTCACCCGATTAGGGTTAACAAAAACCGTTCCCACATGGAGTGAATCAATTGATTCACCCCAAACCAAACACACCATTAGTGTTTTCTCATACAATAGTTGTGAATACTCAATGGAATGAGTCCTTATGGCACAGCTCGCAAACCTTAAGTTTTGCATACCTTGATACGATGGTGCTTACTTGTTGCATTGATTGCATTTTTACTAGTGCTGGTGTAAAATGTAGGTACTGTCTTCGCTTATGGTGTGACGAGCAGTGGAAAGACACATACAATGCATGTAAGTTTTGGCTTTATTCGGAATGCATTTGATTGAGTTTTGGTATGACCTGATTCTGTCGCATTTAGGTCAACCATCCTGCTTTTTTATTTTGCGGTTTTAGGATGCAGGTTCGACTCTTGAACACCAAAAGTTTCAGACATCCACCATACAAGGCTGAGTCAGTAGTAGATGTACCAAGTGGTGACTGCCAGACTTGTTGCTCTTACATGCTCGTGATTTTCACTTCTTTATAGGACTAACGGTCCTTTGCCGACAATTAGCATATCTCTATACTGCTGCTGTGACAAAACAAATTCTAGGCCTGGTTGCGTGTATTTATCTTCAACTAGTCTTAAATGATGCTATTGCTAGCTCAAGTCTTTTGAGGAAATGTGAACCCTAGGATTGAAACAACTTTCTTACCATAAAAAGTTCTAGAAAAATTACATAAACCATGGTTAAAACCACAACCAACTTACGATGTGGATGTTACCATAATCTATCTGAACGTACATTGGGATTATCTAGACCAAGCAGAACAAATGGTGTTGTTAGCTTTGTGCTAATGTGATAAGCAAAATAACTTGATGTACATTGGGACATTAGTTGGTTAGCTATGTGATGGTCTGTCAACAAACGATATTAGCAATATGTGCAGTTATTACTTAAGCTTGGTGTCTACTATTCTAATTTAAAAAATGATAAGAAATGAAATGACACGTTTTTGATACTTTTTTGGGTGGTGGGGGTAAGTAATAAATGGCGGTCGTGGTTTTGTGGTATTAGTAGGAAATGGATCCTGGACCCAACCTAGACCTGTTAGCTGTGATGCACGGAAACGTTACTCTACCCACGTTTCGCGTCTCGGAAACGTTCGGGGACGGAAACGGGGGACCGGCTGCTGTCTGCTAGACGTACAAGTAGAGTCAGCCCCACACGTCGGTCTAGCCAAGCTAATAAAGATAACACGACGGTCCAACATATCGGCTAGTTAGCTGTATGAAATTATATATAATATAATTACTGTCCATGTAGCATCAAACTGTGATGCATTGCAGCCTAAACATGTATATGTGCATGGTCCATATGGAGACAAGTGATTGCTAGTAGGGAAATATTTGGGAGCTTCTTTTCAGATTAAAATTTATTTTAAAATATATTTAATTAATATTTTTATTAAAAAATATTATTTAATTAATTTTTTATTAAAAAATAATTATTAACAATTAAAATTAACTGATATAAGAATTAATTTTAGAAATTTTTTATTTTTCTCTCTTAATTTTAATAAGTTTAATCTATTTTTTTAAAAATATATATATATATTTTAACGTTTCCTAACGTCCCCGTTTCCTAAATTTTTAAAAAATGACGTTTTCGCGTTTCGTTCCGTCCCCGTCCCCGTGCAACCCTGCCCGTTAGACCTACCTTATTTTTAGCAGGTCTGAGTCCATGATATTTTGACTCGACAGGTCTAGGTCGGGTTTGGAGTTATATATATTTAAATGAGTCTGGGTTTATATATATCTAAATGGGTCTGGGCCTTGGTTTAGTATTTTCAAACCCAAACCTAATTAGTATATATGTATTTGTATATATATACATATATAAATATATACTAATATTATGTTTGTCATTTTTTTCGTAATCGTGTTTGCGATCCTTATTTTTTTTTTAATTTTATTTTTTTGTATTTATTTTATAAATGTTATGTATAATTTTTTATTCCAAAAGTATTAAAACACCATTTAAAAAGTTAAACTAACTATTATAAAATGTTATCTTTTTACTCGAACAATTTTTTTAAGAAAAAAGACATAGTAAGCTATATCAACCATAAATGTATTTATATTTACATTGATTATGAAAAAAAACTCAAAAATAGCCGGTTCCATTTAGGACCCGTTTACCCGTTGGGTTTGGGTTTGAACTTTTGAGATCCAATGGGTCGGATTTGGGTTTAGGTGATATAAATGAATCCGGATCAAGGTTTGGCCTGACCTGACTTGATCTATTGCCATCCCTATGTATCACGGTGTTGTGAATGATATTTTGTATGTCGTGGTTGTTGCGGCGTGAGTTATTTAAATTTTTTTCACTACAAATATTAGCAAATATCGGTATATATTGGCATAAATCGGTAAAATATTGGCAAATATCGATCGATAACTAATATATCACTGATAAATTCATGATATTCTAATACCTTCACGTATCGTTAGTTTCATGTATTGGCTGATTCAAAATTCGATAAATATCGGTCGATACTATGTATCGGAATTGATATTTAATTGTATGGGTGGGGATGGCCATAGTAGTCTTTTCACTACTTCTCTTCCCTTAACTAGCTTTGTTGATCCATCATGTATTAGGCACTGCAAATAATATGCTCAAAGGGGGTACTCTTTGTTTAAAATTGCTTTTGCATGGGTGAATTTGATTGTTTAGTACTTTGAAGTCTTACAATAAGTTGAGTTTTTTGGCATTAATAATCCTTAACAACCTTGCAAGATTCTATTATCGTTTGATTGACCGATTGTCTTTTTATTCATTGGTTGTAGGGGGATCAAAGTTCTCCTGGTATAATACCATTGGCTATCAAGGACGTGTTCAGCATTATCCAGGATGTAAGTGTGCTTATAAAGAATAAATAGTGTCAAGCATATCTCATGCTTGGCATAGCTCATGCTTGTGTATCTTAGTAAAACAATCTCATGTTTTGGTTTTTATATAATTGATGATCTTATTACACAATCTTTTTATTTGTAAAATTCTAAATATGTAACAATGTTGCTTTTGTTTCTAGACTCCAGGACGTGAGTTCTTGCTTCGAGTCTCATACCTTGAGATCTACAACGAGGTAAGTGATGCACAACAAATTCTTAGACACGGGAAGAATTTATCTATACTTTTCATATAGTAAATGGTGGTGGATATTAGTTTTGCGTTTTTGCAAAATCATGAGTTCTCATCTTTCTGTGTTATGTTGTCTTTTCATAGAAGGAGAATAACTCAATTAAGTCTCTTTGTTATCTATTTATTTTTTATTTTATATTGCTATTATTATTATTTAAATAAGAGACTCTGTGTAATACCCCCAAATTTAGTATTTAATTTTGTTTTGCGGACACATTTAGCATGAGTTCGGTCTTTTTACCTTATGCCAATTGTTAAGGTTAAACAGGTCAGATAAAAAACCAAACAAAAGCAATGGAAAGAAAGAGACAATGATATAGTAAAGGTTTATGGATAAACATTCTCCGCACTACAAGAGTCCAAAAGGAAAAATCGACTACGATAAAAACTAGAGTTCGAAGGTATGACACTGGTTTGTTTTAACTTGTGTACCCAAAAGAAAGGAATTTCCTTACACCGATCCTCATCACGCTTGTATGCCTTGTGCTAATTTATGACCCACACATATTCATCTGTAAAAGTAGTATTAGTATGACTTGCCAAAAAAAAGTAGTATTAGTATGACTTCCTTGTAACGAGTTAATCACAATGTTGAGGTAGCATGCTCACATGCATATTGATATACAATAATAAGAAACATGCTTACATCCAAACCACATGGTATCATCACAATAAAGGATGACCATTCTTGCATAAATCCCACATAAGATCAATAATCAACCAAGACTCTAGCAAGGCCAACAACCACCAGTATTTCAATCACAACTCAGCAAATACCTAGGTAAAACCCTAATCCAATTATTAAGAAGAATTATTTATTAACCAATCTAAACCAATTCTAATTCAACCAATTACTTCTTAAGGGGAATACAATCTCATATTCCAAGAAATGATCATTATGGATAATAACTAACCAACAAACCTCCCCACTAACCTCTTGACATTACGTTAGAGAGGTCATACGACATCAAATCATGTATAACAAACAACTAGATTCTTGACATCATGTCACATAAGTCAGAAGACCTAAGTTATGTGTACACAACCTCAATAGTCAAGTCTGTGAGTATGCATATCCCCTATAGGGTTTGTGATTCACAGTGAGTAGAAATAAACTCTTTGACTTTGAGTTTTAATGATGCACTCGGTGGCCCTATCGAGGCACGGTATCCCTTTTCAATCTCAAGTCTTTCACTTTAAGTGATTAGTATCTTATTCAATGTCAATATTATTATTCCAAAAAGGATACTAAGGTCCAACCCAACAATTAAATCAACCATGGACCACAAGGGTCACCATGGTCAATGCCATCATGGCCTAGGGTAATGCTTCACGCTGTAGTTTGAACAATTATTTCAACTCATCCCGATCCCATCATTTATTAACCATTTATTCTAAATTATTACAAGGTAAACCCTAATGTCAACTACCAAGGTGATAATCTAAGGTCAATCTTAAGTCAACTAAAGCCAAACTAGTCTAATTATTCATACTATACACATTTTAATCACAAATGACCAAAATGCCCTTCAACCCTATTCATTACTTTTTATCCGATTTACCACCAAGCTTTATTATGATGGTTATTTCTCATGAAATGACTAAATACGCCTATTCATAATACTCTATCATGCAAATATATTTTACAACATGACAAAAAACATATATTCCCCTTAAGCAGGAATTTAACATATTTCGTACGTAAAACTCTAAGCATGTGTTTGTAACATATCATAAATATTATGCTACTCATGCATAATGAATTTAAAGCATACATTAACATTTATTAATCATGGCATATGTGAAAACCCTAATCCTAGACATGCATAATATTTCCATATTAACTAATGCTTGTATTTCCATAGCAATAAAAGCATACATGATTATTAAATACAAACATCCTAATATACAATATTTCAACATTCATAACTTGCACATAGAAATGTCGTTTGTTCATGCTCTTTACTTCTACACACAAAATCACAAAAAATGCAATACATTAAAGCCTATTATGGTTCTACTCTAAATTAAAACCTATCATGCTCACCATCAAAGTCTACCGTCTATGGAGTTATTGGATTTACCTCACAAGAAAATGCCTCCTCCAAGGCCACCTAGGCAAACAACACCTAGCATGTATTAGAAACTAGGATAAAATAACATCAAAATAAAATCAACAAAACCAAACAACAACTAACCAACCAACGTTGCGTTGCTGGCGTGATTATGGGACATTGCTAAGGAGGTAATTATGTGCAAAAAACATAGGGAGAAAATCTAGAGGTCTTTACACTGGCTGGGGAGGAGAAGGTATGATGCTAAGGTTGCAAAGTGCTAGTAGCGCAAAGGGGGTGATCATGGTGGGAGACTCGTGTTGAGAAGGTGACCAGTGTGAGGAGGTGACATTCAAGACAGATGGCAATGTGAGCAACAAATGTTGGTTTATGTGGGTAGTGCAAGAAGGTCACGCTACGGAGGCTCTGGTGTGTGAAGGTGTAGGATAGAGCAAGGTAGTGGTAGCGCGTGCTCTTCACGCCAGAGGAGGGCGGAAATGTGAGATGCTGATGAGAATCAAGGTGGTGTTGCGCGAAGGTGAAACTGAGGGACACTGTTGCAACTCGAAGGACGAAGGCAACAAGCAGGGAAAATGACGGGGAGGTTGAAGAGAGATGAGGGAGCTCGGTGTGGCTAAAGGATGACATAAATGAAAATGAGAATGGAAGGGAGAGTTGTAGGGGCTGGGTTGCGTGAGATCGAGAAAATGTGAGGAGTTGGGGTTAAGGAGGGTTGCAATTCACTTAACGGTTCAGAAGACAAGGCAGGGGTATGGGTTACGTGTAAACGGAGAGGCAGTTAGGTTGAGTGCCAGGTTAGGGTGGTGTGTTAGTTCATGCTTAGTTTGGTTTGTGTTACCAAACCTAAAAATCCATACTTGGTTGGGGTGAGGGAAGGGTAAGCACGTCAGGGTGAGGTGAGAGAAAAAGTGAAAGGGAAAGAAAAAGGAAAAATGGAGAGTTAAGTTTGGGATAAATGTTTAAGATATGGTTAGATTTAAACTTTAAAGCAATGGTTGAGGTTTAAGAAAGATGTTAAGAGGCTACTTATCCAGAATTGCAACCATATTTTAATCTCATGAATTCATAATTTATTTTGCCATAGAACTACATATAATAATAGTAACACATTCAATATACAATACCCTATAATACTTACTATAATTAATTATACATAAGTACCAATTTTATAATTAGGGCTTCAAATTAGGGTTTATGAATATAGTATATTACACTGTTCTTGAAAGAAGCTCGTATAACTTATGGGTATCTATACACATGCTTTTGTCATTGTTTGTAAGGATTACTTGTGTTCATGTTTTTTTCTCTTCCTAGTCTCACGAATAGAAGGCTCTATAATGGGCCCTTTTGTTTGATAGATAGACATGACTGTTTTTATGCCTCTTGCTGTAATATACGTAAGCATGCTAGAAATTTCATAACTATTCCTCAATGCCAATCGCTGTTGGTTGAGGCAGTAGTTTTAGTGTGTGTATGGTAAAGACCAAAAGTGGCTTGTAAGCTAATTCTTAACATATTGTAACTAGCTTATTTAAAAAAGCTGTGTTTGGTAAATAATTTTTTACTAGTTTATAAATTAATTTTTGGAAAGCTATTTCAGGTAGCTTATAGATTTAAAATTTTAAGCTAAATTTTCAACTAATTTTACCAAACATACTATTAGAGTTTCTTGTTTCTTGCATGGCATGATATTTGATATTAACATTACTCTCAGAATAAGTAACTGTGATTAAAGTCCTAGATAGAAAAACTTCTGAGGTTTTCACCTTTTGTCTCAGGTGATAAATGACTTGCTTGATCCAACTGGTCAGAATTTGCGTGTTAGAGAAGACGCACAGGTTTGTTTGATGAATGCTTTTTTCTTTTCTCCTTTCTTCTATTCTTCCTTTGATATACCAATTTCCAGAAGATATTCATATGTGGAGAACTTACATCTTGACTATCTAATAAACATATTGCTAGGGCACATATGTCGAAGGTATAAAGGAAGAAGTTGTTTTATCTCCTGGACACGCTCTTTCTTTCATAGCTGCTGGAGAAGGTACTGATTTATTATTTTCTGGCATGTTTTCCTTCTTTGACCTTAGTAGGCTTTCTGTTCGAATATCTGATCACTTGATTCTCTTGTTGTAGAGCATCGTCATGTTGGCTCAAATAATTTCAATCTTCTGAGTAGTCGAAGTCACACCATCTTTACACTGGTAAAGTTCACAGATGCATTTTTGGTTGTTTTGAATTGATGGAATAGTACATTCGATTTTGATAGCATTGATGTGATCTGTTTGTAATGCATGCATCTTGAAACATTGTACATCTTGGATGTTTGATGTATTTTTAATTTGAAAATTTGAGGCATTGTATGTAAGTTTTGTTTTGCAGGGGTGGTGAATACTGATAATGGCATTTCTAGTGAGCACCTTTAGGAACCTGTTAAGATTATGGTGCGGCAATGCTGTCACAGAAAGTAGATGTAGTTGCATATCTACAAACATAATGCGTACTTGCACTTACAGAATACCTATGCTGAGAAAGTAAGATTTATGACTGGTTGCACACCTGTATGGATGAAGTAAGATTTGTGACTGGTCTGTACTTAGGGTCAGTACCAATTGCTGAGAGTTGTGATATGAGCTGTCAAAAATTTTCCTACATTTGCTATGCAATTGTTTTGGCACACTTGTGAATTGCTTGATTGTTTTATTTTATTCACAAAATTAGGTAGCATGACACCAAATAATTCAACTTTTCCTTCATCTTGTTTTGTTTGCATTTAGTGATTCTTCTTCATTTAGTCTCTTTTACACATACTTTTTTATGGAGAAATTCTCATCCTATACTTTCGGTACTGGCTAGTCCATAAGTACTAAATTATTTGTATAGCAAGAACACTGGACGTGGCTGCTATTTATTTTTTGCTTATTAATGTCTGTTCCCTATACTCTTCTTTTGACGGACTTACCCTTTGTCAGATGATTGAAAGCAGTGATCATGGTGATGAATATGATGGAGTAATATTCTCTCAGCTGGTATGTATCTCCCAAACAATTCAAAATGACTAATGTTTTTTGTGAAATTAATGATTTATCAATTGAACTGGTCTGGCTATTCATTTGTTTGTAGAATCTGATTGATTTAGCTGGATCTGAGAGCTCCAAAACTGAAACAACTGGATTACGGAGGAAGGAAGGATCATATATCAACAAAAGCCTTCTGACCTTAGGAACTGTATGCTTTGAGCTCTTATTCTTTAAATAATTTTTCTTAAGGTATTGCTGAATTTTACGTATTTCTGTGATAAAACTTTTTCTTGTACCTACTATGATTACGAGTTTGATCTGTGAAGGTAATTGGAAAACTCAGTGAAGGGAAGGCCTCACACATTCCATATCGAGATTCTAAGCTAACCCGTCTTTTGCAATCTTCTCTTAGCGGCCGTGGACACGTTTCAGTGAGTCAAAGAGAAAGATTCTATCTGTCTTGGTTTTTTTCTGGATACTTTCATAATACTTTGATGCTTTAGTTTTTATAAACTCAAGTCTTCGTTTTCTTTCCTTTATTTAGAGCTCTGAAATATAAATTGTTGTTAAAGGCTTTTGTGCAATTGGGTACTTGGCTCAATGTCTTTTGATAGGGAAAGATTGCTTACTACCGAGTTCTACTTGTGGAGGAATCACTATTTTCATTCATATTGTTCTCTTTCAATCATGTGCAGCTGATTTGTACCATAACACCTGCATCCAGTAGTACAGAGGAGACTCATAATACCCTTAAGTTTGCAAGCAGGGCCAAGAGAGTCGAAATATATGCTTCACGGAACAAGGTGAAATAATGTTCTTCATCTATTTGTGGCTGTAGGCCAATTATGATCAGGAGAAATGCTCACCAACTTACTGTTCCATTATTGTTGATAACTGCAGATTATTGATGAGAAATCCTTAATTAAGAAATATCAGCGAGAGATATCATGCCTCAAATTAGAACTTGATCAACTAAGGAGAGGAATGCTTGTTGGTGTTAGCCATGAGGAGATTTTGACCTTGAAGCAGAAGGTTCTTATATGCCTGCAATTTTTTACTTCTCTTTTCAAATGCTTCTCTTATATTCAAAGCCATCTGACAGTCAGGGATCAAGTTTTCATTGTATTGAGTATAACAGGATTTGGACAATTATAATTGTTTGCGTGTTTTATTTTAGTTGGAGGAAGGTCAAGTGAAAATGCGGTCTAGGCTTGAGGAAGAAGAAGAAGCCAAGGCTGCTCTCATGAGTAGAATACAGAGGCTGACCAAACTGATTCTTGTGTCCACTAAAAATGCTATCCCTGGATATCTGGCAGATGTTGCTGGCCATCAACGGACCCAGTCTGCTTTTAAAGATGATGTATGCTTCTTTCTAGAGTGGTGCTGACTCCAATGTTCATTGCTCTGTTTAAAGTATTTTTCTGTCCAAGTTTGGTAGTTGATTCATCAACATCGTTGATGGTCATGCTAATCATGCCCTCAGTTTTTTTCTTATTGTAATAGCCCATGTTTGATCTTTCTCAGAAATCGGATGTAGTCATGGATGTTTGTTTGCTGGGGGATGCTGAGAATAATAAAGATTCCCCACCATCTGCTGCTGTTCCCTCTGGTGATTTTAAACACATAACATCTTCCAGCAAATGGAATGATGACATATCTCCAGCCTGCAGTACAGTAACAGATACATATCAAACGGGTGAAAAACTGCCGACAGTATGATCCGTTACCTTCTTGATACCCTTTTTATTTTGTGCATAACGTTGAACATATGACTGCAACTTGCTTCGAAAGAAATGGGGAGAAATGTAATGTGTTTTGTGAGTTTCAACTTATATACCTATAATACAGAAAAACCAGCTACATTAATATGCAGTGATTTTCTAGTAACTATTACGACCACCTCTGAGTTTTCTGATAAGTGATATATGTTATTAACTTATTGCCCTTTGGAGTTTTCCACAGGGCGAAGTTTATTGTTTCTTAATTGTGCTTTGATAGTCATGCCCTTAGTGCAAGTCATTCCATGTCAAAACTAATTTCGCCCCGGATAATGTTGTACAAATATTAGGTCATATTTTGGTCTTCACTGCAGTCTAACGCTATCATGCATCTTTTATGTAGATATTGTTAGTCTCCAGCTTTCATATATGAAACGTAAATACATATTCAAATGTGGCCTCAAGCATATGTTGATTTGCATGATGCTGGTTCTCTGTTGGGGTTATAGTGCCACTAATTCAACCTGTTTGTCTGGTATTTTTTCATAATATTTTATGTGCCTGCATACCTGTTTTGCTTTTGACTGTAGGGTGATATTACATCATCTGATGAAATGGACCTTCTAGTGGAGCAAGTCAAGATGCTGGCTGGAGATATTGCATTCAGTACTAGCACACTCAAGCGCATGGTAGAGCAGTCTACAAACGATCCAGAGGCCTCAAAAACTCAAGTATAACTATCTTACACTTGCTTAAGTTTATTGCGTGCTGAGGTCAATATTTTGTGTGATTTTGTTTGGCTTGATTTCTGCCTTCTGCATTAGTATCTTACCATTCCTTAAGTTTATTGCATATACTATTGGTTGCTCGTGGTAATGTTTTGTGTGAAATTGTTTGGGTTTATTTCTACCTTGTATTCGTATCTTTGTTTGTGAGATAATATGGAGTGAATGCCAATCTTTCTGAAAAATCTTTTGAAGTGTGCACCAGTGTTCTTTTGTTTACAGTATTCAGTTATTGTTATAAACTCTTGTCAATGATGACAGTTGAGAAGCTAATGTTGCTACTGAGATAATTTGACAGCTCCATAGAAGAGAACAGGGGACAGGGCTAATGAATGCTTCTTGAAAATGGAAGAAGTTGTTTATATTGTGGTTCGAAATGTAGCTGTATGAGCAGCAGATATAATTGTGGTCTTCTGGTGGGTGGGGGCATACATGGGGGTCTCTTTCTCTGTCATGTCAGTACTCTTAGTGGTGCCAACTGTTATTAGGGTTCGATAATGGGATTTGAGGTTAATGAAAGTGAATATGAAACATGGAGGAGTGTTTTGAGAGTGCAAGGGAGGCTGACTGCCTTGGGTATCTGAGAGGTGGGTTTGTCACAAGGAGGGAAGAACGGCAGACTTTCCAGTTAGTTGAGAATTTGCTGTCTTTGTACAAAACCCTAAAGGCTCAATGTGTAGAATTAAATATCTGAAGTTGTATAATAAGCAAGAGACTGTGTAGCATACAATCAAATATCGGTACCGCAATTGCGTATCGGCCGCAATTTCGCGGTTTTCGGGTCAGCCGCGACGCAAAATTCCGAAATTGCGGCCGATACAGAAAATCACACATTTATCGCCGCGATATTGGCGAAATTTCGGATATCGGCCAATATTTTACCGATATTGACCGATATTGGCCGATATTCACCAATATTTGCCGATATTTGTTGTGTAAAATAATTAAAAATTCACGCCGCGACAATCGCGATATAGAAAATATCATTCGCGACACCCCGATACCGCGACACCGCGACCGCAACCGCAATCGCGACCGTAACCGCGGTTTTATTGTATGCTGTGTAGAGCTTACAATACCCTAGCGATATAATTCCTCATAATGATTAATTCTAACAATATTGTTCTCTGATGGATAAATAGCTCTACATAAGAACCACACCCAAAAGTCTCCTTTGTGCAACAAGCAATTATTTAAGATTATCTTAATGAAAAGGCAAGCAAGATCACTAGCTTGTCGTCTGAGCGCAAAGCTGTTGAGCCTCACTCAATTGCTGCTGGGCCAAGGGCCCAGGAATTGCTCTCAGAGTCCTTGCCCACAAATGCATCCATAACATATTAAGTTTTAGAGAAAGTGAAATGGCAAGTAGTTGGACTCACTCTGTTGGAAGCCTTGTTATTATTGTACACTCATCAGTTTGCTCCTTACTGCAGATTCAGAATTTAGAATCTGAGATCCAGGAAAAAAGAAAGCAAATGAGGGTTCTAGAGCAGCGCATTGTTCAGAGTGGCGAGGCTTCAGTTGCTAATGCATCATTAGTAGACATGCAGCAGGTTGATTTCGTCCCATGAATTTTTTACTCTATTATTTCCCTTTTTGTTGGTATAAAGCTATTATCGTCTTGGCTTTTTTACTCAGCTATTTGACTTTTCTGTGTTTGCTTGACAGACAGTTATGAAGCTGATGACTCAATGCAATGAGAAGGGCTTTGAGTTAGAGGTTGATATTTCACTCAGCTAATTAGTAACTTCTGCACTAAATGCAGCACCCATCAATTTGCTATCTTCATTTTATCAACCAATTTCCTTCAACAAATTAAGACGTTATCTCATGATTGTCTTGTTAGATAGCATCATGTATAAAATTCCAAGTTTTGCTCTTTGTTGGGTATGAATAGGGCTGTAAATGAGTTGAGCTGAGCCGAATGTCTTTGGGTTCAGGCTTGGCTCATTTAACTAAATGAACAAGCCGAATTGAGCCATAAAATAAACCGAGTCTCACTTTTTTGAGTTCATTTAATTAAACGAACAAGCCAAACCAAACTTTTAACGAGTCGAGCCGAGCTAAATACTGAATTGGCTCAACTCATTTACAGCCCTAGGTATGAAGTTGGAACAAGTCTTTTTTGGGTTGCCCAACATATGAGAAATCCCCTTCCCTTACCCACGCCAGCCCAACCGTCTACCCAACCACCCCCAAAGTGCATAGGCCCAGCCTATCAAAGCCCCCCCCCCCCCAACCCCAGCGCACACCCCAAAGCTGCATAAACAGCAGCTCATGTTCCATGAGCCTCAAACAAAAGTTGACAGGCAGAATGTGACAAGCCAAGAACAACAATGACTTGGGGCCTGATGGGCAAAATTCTGATAATAAAAAATAAAATAAAATTAATGATAAAAATTATAATAATGATGGTAGTAATAACGATAATTGTAAATACTAATATAAAAATATTAATTATGATATTAATAATATTAAAATAGAAATAATAACTCATTGAAAATTTTCATTCACATAAGCAAAGTTAAGCAAACGAGAACAGAGTCTTTGCTAGATTGTTGTTTTCAATGCTGTAAAATCTTGGAGTTGTATTAGTGTCTCCCCCATCCCTAATGGTCTTTAATGCTTTCTTTGAAGCAAAGAGATTTTGTTCATCTAGTGTCTCAAATACTATTCATTTTGTGCAGATAAAAACAGCTGATAACCGTATTCTTCAGGAACAACTTGAGAATAAGGTAAAAGCTTGATCTATTCACTTCCTTCTTATTTTGTTCTTTAAACCTTTTTAGGTATTTTTGTTATGTGTGCTTCTATTGTCATAATATACGGATGGCTAAAATGGATGTTCTGTTATTTTGGTTCTTTCATCAGTGTGCAGAGAACAAAGAACTGCAGGAGAGAATAGAGGTATTGGAGCAGCGGCTTGCTTCGGGATCTGGGGACAGGTCATCATCATTACCATCTGAACATCATGCACCTGATGAGTATGTTGAAAATTTGAAGAGGAAAATGCAATCTCAGGTGACCAACTGGATTATAAGGCGCCCTGAAGCATATCTCATTAGATTTATTTGTTACTATATGGAGTGTCTCTACATAAAGTATATATTTTTTCTAATGTTAACCCATACTTTTATGATCTCACTCATGTTGGCGTCAAATCCTTTTTTTTTTTTTGGGGGGGGGGGCTTGATTTGAAATATGAATTTTCTCATACATAAGTTCATCTTTCATTTACCTTGTAATAGTTGGTTCTCCTCTATCTCTTGTACTCCTATGCTGGTGCTTACTCCCCATGTTGGGATCTTTATTATCATTATCAGCAATTCTATTATTTGGGGGATATGAGCATATAACTAGTTATGTTGTTCTGGAAGGCAGTTTTTCATTCGTTGCTACTGCTGTTTTTCATCTAAGCACGTGCCTGATTGATCCTTTATGCAATACCATGTTGATTTTGATCTTTTTAATTTTTAATATTTTAAACATAAAGTGTTTCATGGGATGATAAGTCATTTTGTTGAAAGGAGATGAAGAGTCATTTTGTTGAAAGGATCTTACAGATACCTTTTATTTTCTGTCAAATACTGTGCTGCTATCAATTCTTGGCTCTTGGAGGTAGATAGTCTGCAGTCTCTTGCTATATATCTTGAATGGTTGTGTGATGTGAAGTCATTCGCAGACTTTTGAATGCATTTTTCTCTGGAAATTTGTGTGAACTGCAATTCATGTGAAACAATGGAAGTTATTCAAAACAGCGTACCAGGTTACTTAGCATGTAAAACAGTGGTAACTGCTTCTGATTCTTTTTATTGTGTAGGAGTTTGAGAACGAGAAACTAAAGCTGGAACAAGTTCAGATATTGGAGGAAAACAGTGGCTTGCGCGTTCAGAATCAAAAACTATCGGAAGAGGCTTCCTATGCTAAAGAACTGGCCTCTGCTGCTGCGGTTGAGCTGAAGAATTTGGCTGGAGAAGTCACAAAGCTGTCTGTGCAGAATGCAAAACTAGAAAAAGAGTTGCAGGTGGCACGTGACTTGGCTAGTTCCCGAGGATCTGGAATGCCAGCAGGTACCGGTGGTAACCGTAGATATAATGATGGAATGAAGCCTGGAAAAAAAAGCAGAGCTAGTGGCCGTCCTAATGATATGTGTGATGAGTTTGATGCATACAATTTGGATCCAGAAGACTTAAAGATGGAGTTGCAAGCAAGAAAGCAACGGGAGTTGGCTCTTGAGGCTGCGTTAGCTGAAAAGGAACTGGAAGAAAAGGAATACAGGAACAAGGTTGCAGATGCAAGGAAAAGAGAGTCTGCTCTTGAAAATGATTTGGCAAACATGTGGGTGCTTGTTGCGAAGTTGAAGAAAGATGGGGCAGCTATTCATGAGTCCAAAACTGATCATACACATAGAGATGGAGATGGTTTATGCGAGCCAACGACAAATGATTTTGAGCAAAAAGAACTTTTGAAAGAGACAGCGCAGTCTCTAGATAGTGCAAAGCCAATTGAAGATGGTCCGAAGGAAGAACCTTTGGTTGCTCGCCTGAAGGTAAATTCGTTACTGACCTCGTTATGCATGTGTAACTGATATTATCCTTTCCCCCCCGCTCTGTGCCCAACCTCTGCCATGTGCCAGGTTGTGAAGGGTTGTTTCTCCATTATGAATGCAATCCTAATTACTAAACTAAGCATCAAGTCATCTTGACAATACCTAGGGTTTTCACGAACCTTTTTGAGACTACTTGAGTGACTGAGTCTGTCTAAGTGGTAGGCGCGTGCAATTAGTGGACAGCTCGTCTTCTACGTATCTGGAATTCGAAAGGGTCTATGCATGTAAGTAATATGAATCCTCAGCAAATGCTTGCATAGCGAGGTTGTTAGAATGAGTAATCTAACTTGAATTGATAAGGGTCATCATAATCAAAACATAGAATTAAATTGATCAATTCTGCAAATACTACAAAAATATGACCATAATATACTTCTGTACTATAAAATCTCTTAATTAAAGTTAAAAAAAAAATACTAAAAAGCTTATTTTTAAACTTTTTTTATCACTAATTAAGTTGTAGTAATTTAAAAGTAATATAAGTTGTTGAATCATATGCCCTTAGAATAAATTAGTATGTAGACTATGCATAAAAAAACACTAACACTACCACAAAAGAAAATAAAAAGGGATAAGCATGAACTTAAATAGAAATTAATAAACTAATATGAAAAAATATAATACATTTGTTTTACTTTGTATGTTCAGATTATATATATTTCAATGATTTCCTTGGCTGTCATATTAATATCATGTTTGCATTTTCTTTGTATTTATTGGTGCTTAATATATTCAAAATCAGGAAGGTATATAGTAAGAAAAAAAAAAGATTTTAAGTCAGATTAATTAGAAATTATAATTTGTATACAAAATAGTAAAAATCTACATAGTATTGTATGAATCCTACGATGATAAAATTACTTAAAGATTTTATCTAAAATTAAAAATTACCTAGAGACTTTTTAATCGTATAATTGTAGAATTGTAAAATGTGGACCGATAGTTTAATAACTATGCTTTGGAGGTAATGTATGTATCTTTTTTCGGTGGGTGAGCAGCAAAATTTCGTTCATTCCACTAAGCTTCTCCTTGAATTCTGTGGGTAAAAATCTTCTTAATTTATTGCTGGGTTTACAAGAGTGGGCCCCATATTTCTTTATGCCCTGCCAAACCCGTACCTTGGCGGCTTATTTGTGTCTGTGAATGCTTTTAGAAAGTGCGGCTGCATCAATGAACTAGATTAATGTATACTTTTCTGGATTGTGTATTTGGAACAACTGCCAGTGAGAGGGGGGGGGGGGTTCTGCAATTCTGCATGCCGTATGGGCTGTCCCCTAGGCGTGTCCTGTGGGCATTTGTTATCCAGACTGTTCGACAAGGTGCTTGCTGCTCTGGTTGTGCTCTTTCAGTATAATCTGAATCATTTAACACCTATTTCTGGTGGGTAACTTCAGGCGCGTATGCAAGAGATGAGGGAGAAAGAGCTCAAGTATTCGGCGAATGGAGATGCAAATTCCCATATTTGCAAAGTTTGCTTCGAGTCCCCAACAGCAGCAATTCTCCTCCCTTGTCGACATTTCTGTTGTAAGCCTTTTTGTAAACATTTGCTTCTTGGTCTCTCAGATTTCCTGTACTACTCTTCTTTGACTATTGCTTTACTTCTTGCAGTATGTAAACCTTGTTCACTTGCTTGTTCAGAATGTCCAATTTGTCGGACAAGCATATCAGATAGAATTTTTGCTTTCACTTCATGACGACGTGATCCTGCCCTTGAAGTGAAGGTAAAGTGTTCTCTAGTTTTTATTTCCGTTCAACTAGTATACGCATCCTTCTTCTTTGTCACTGTGTTAGTATAAACATCTCTTGAGCGTCGTAACTCGTTATTTTGTTCATTTCACCAAATTTATTAATTCTCATGCATTTGCAGGGTCATTGGCGTCCTGGCGTTTCCAGAGTAGTGGCTGGTGTGATTCTTTAATTAGTTAGCCTGTATGTATGTCCGAAGGTATACCCATATATTTTTCTCGATTTCCCTTCAAAAGGGTTGTAAAATAACCATGAAACATAATGGAAATATGTTCTTGTGACGGGAAAATGAGGTATAAGATTAAGTGAAGGGAGGACTACTGCGAATCTGCAGATCATATAGTTGCAAGGTGATTTTCTTGGTCATTCGAGAATGCAGCAGAATGATGGTAAATCATTCTGCTGATTGTTTATGTACAGATGATTAGATATTTAACTCTCTAATGAAATCGGTCTTCCTGATTTTGCTTATTTTATTCTGTGACACCCCCTCCAAAAAAAAAAAAAAACAAGGCTACCCGCAGAAAAGGAAAAAATTATTGGCAAAAACAGAGGCTACACTACTGTCACCTTCCTCAGCACGTACCAATCCATGAACAGCCAACCATCCTCAAAGTGGTATGCATGTCTCATGTCGCATTTTCTTCCCAAAAATTTTATTTTTGAATGGAAAAACTGTAAAATTAATGGAAATGTATATTTGTATAATTAATTGTTTCATTCTGTAACAATTTTGCTGGTAAATTATTAGCGTTAGCCTTGAGCATGGGCATGTATATATAAATGGCAGGAGTATTATTTCTATGTAGCATGCATTCATTATCTCATTTTATATATTTTTATTTTGAGTTTAGGGCTTGTTTTCTTGAGTGTATTTTTGATGATTTTCTGATATGATATGAATTTATTTGATCTTAATTAATTTTTTTAACCAATTAGTATAATTATTTTACTATTGTGACTGCCATAATTATTTGATCTTATCATTATTGTTATTGTTATTATAATTATTATAAATGTTATCATTAAATATGTATATTTAAGCTATAATCAAAATCTTATTACTGAGATCTAATAAATTATAAAAGTATGTTGTGGAGAATAAACTTTATGGACCATTAATATTTAAAACTAAAATTATTTAGATCGTCGATGCATATGGATATTAGCAAATTTCCTATGCTTATAATGGGACTGTTGTTTAGGTGAAGTCGTTCACCGAGAACGAGGCAATTTACTGTTTTTATTTTTTAACGATCTAGGTTATTTTTCTGTTCAAGTTATCATGTTGTTTGGGAAGCAAGGAGGAGAGTTTGAAGGGGCAGAAATATCAAATAAGCATAAAATATTATGTGTTTATTATTATTGTCATGTTTGAAACGTAATGAAAATAATTTAGAAATTGCTTAGGAATACAAAATTCTAAAGTAGTTAAAATACTAAAATGTCATTCAAACCATATTATAGTCCTAGATTTGTATATATGAATAACTAACATTCAATTAGATTAATAGAGGATAATTTAGCCTACCCTTATTTTTGGTCAATTCCTGTTTAACATGCCTCCCTATGGGAATAAATTGGTAGATATATCAATACGTATTGGACATGAGGTAACTTCATCGTATGAATAATACTCATATATATATATAATCATCACAATAATTCACATAATTATTCTATATATATATATATATATATATATATATATATATTATTGAAGAAGATACAGTCACCATAAAAAATATATAATAAATATAGTAACTGATAGAATAAACATAAAAAAAATCATAAGAACTACAACAACATATATAATTTTTATAGAAATTGAAGTTATATAGTGGTAGATATAGTTACTGAAATGCCCCGAAATTTTTAATTTTAAGAATTATGTTTAAATAAGGTTTTATTCAAAAAATTAATTAAATAAATTACTTTTATTAAAATAAAAGGAAATTAATTAGGGAAAATCAAGAAATAAATTTATAAATATTTAAATTAGGAAGAAATTTGGGTATTTTAGCTAATTAAGGATTTTATTTTGGAAATTAAATAAATAAATTATTTTATTTAAAATAAGGAGAAATTAGTTCCAAATTAACATAAACGTTATAAATAATTTAAGTGGAGAAAATTAGAGTGATTTGTTAATTAAAATACAATTTATGAAAAACCTTTCAAAAACCCTAAATTAGTCTAAAAAAAATTTAATATTATTTTATTTAAATATTATTATTTTTAAATATCCAAAATATTCAGATTAATTTAAATACCCAACCTAATTATTTTTCTCTTTTCCTTTTTCCCCTTTTCCTTTTTCTTTCTTCTTTTTTTCTTTTTCTTACCTTCTCCCCTAACTTGGGCCAGCCCGCGACCCAGTCCTTTCCCTTCTTCATTCTTCCTTCGGTGGCCCAGCCCGGGCGGCCATTTCTCCTTTGGCGCGGCCCACAAGTGAAATGTCGCTCCTCCTTTCTTTGTCCCCCTAAACGTCGAGTTTCACTTAATCTTCCCCTCACCGCCCGACCGGTCTGGTTTTTCCCCTTCTTTTCCTTTCTTTTCTTTTCTTCTCAGTCGCTCGGTCCAACCCCCTTTCTTTCTTCTTCTTCCTTCCTCCTCCCATGACGCCGATGACCTACAACTACACTACCGCCCCAACTCCCTGGATTTTCGCCGCCAACCTCGCCGTTTGATTGGCCATTCTTCCTCCATCATCTTTTGCTGAACCGTCAACCTTTTTTCCCAACCAACTCTCCCCTCTCCTTGCACGTTTCTCCTTCTCCCAGCCAGCCATACCCTTCCACGTTTGCTTGAAGTTTGTCGGCAACCGTCGTCACCGGTGAGTCTAACCTACCTTCCCGATCCTCCCGTTCTTCCCTCTGACCTTAGCCCTTCTTTTACTCTATAAATACCCCTGCATAATCAGCAAGGGTCGAGCTTTTAATTCCTACCCAAAATTTCCCGACCTTGCCACCGTCGCCACTTCAGACACCATTTCCTCTGCCATCGGCCAACTCTGCCGCCCTCTCTTCCTACCAAACTAATCCTTGCATCGCCCTCTAACTAACTGAACCACCCATATCCCTCGATTTTTCCTACATGAGCTACCCCGGCCGAGCAAAGTGCTCTTCTCAATCAACCTATTCTCTGCCCCTACCACCCTTCTCGCCATCGTCCGCCACTACTTCCGTCGCTTCCTCCGCTCCTTTCACCTCCTAATCAGTACTGCAAACCACCCTCTACCTTCCCCTACCTTTCTTTTCCTCTTTCTCCCTCTCCTCCTCTCTTTCTCTTTTTCTTCTCCATTAAGCCACCACCGCCGCCGCTGTGCGCTGCTACCCTCATTCGACTCCTCTTCCTCTAGGCAGTCTTAATCACCCCAACCCCCACGTTCATTCTCCTTATCTTATTCCCAGCTTTCAACTTTTTCCCTTTTCTTCTCTTTTTCCGGCCACTGCCGTGCACCACTACCGTCGCCTCTTGTCACCACCAGCTTAAGGTTGAACCCTAAACCCTCTCAACCCTTTTCCCCTATTTAATTAAGTTTATTTTATTTTATTTCAATTTTAGCATATTATTCGAATATTATTATTATTATTATTATTATTATTAGTATTATTATTTTTATTAAGGCCGACCCTATTTGGCTTAGTAGATTATTAGTGTTAGTATTATTAATATTATTAGTATTATTATGAGTTTTTATTTTATAATGTTATTATTATTATTATTATTACAACTATTTTATTATTAGTGTTGCTATTATTATTATTATTATTATTATTATTATTATTTTCAATGTTAGTATTATTATTCTATATAAGGCTAAAACCCTATTGTGTCTATTTTAAATTGTAGTAGTAGTATTATAAATATCATGTCTTATTATATTTAATATTATTAATATTTTTATCATTATCATTTATTATTATTATTAGTGTTATTATTATTATTATCATTTAATGTAGGGTCGAAACCCTACTTCATTTTATCTTCGATTATTATCATTACTATTATTACTATTATGATTATTATTATTTTTGCAACATTATTATGGTTTTTATCATTATTATTATTATTACTAAATTTTATTATTAATTTTATTAATATCATTATTAGTATTATTTTGGTGAAGGGTCGAAGCCCTTATTCCACCTTTTATTTCAAATCATATTATTATTATTATTAGTATTTTTAGTATTATTATTATCGTTATTATTATTATTTTTACTATTATCATTATTATCATTATTATTATTTTAGTATCACTATTATTATCATTATTAGGATAAAGTTTCCAAACCTTATATTATCAACTTTTTCAATATTACTATTAATTCTTATATCTTTAGCAAAGTTAGTAATTAGCGAATGTCATTATTATTAATATTTTATTATTTTATCAAAAACCTAGTCTTAGAATAAGTTAGTAATTAATAGTATTTTTGGTAGGAGGGAATCTAATTCTAGTTTTTCCCTTATATAGGTGAAACCAGTTAAAGCCCTAAGGAGGCGTAGGAACATGCTCCAAGACTGGTGTCATTTTAGGTAAGGGTGTTACTAAGGCCTTATGTGTGTTGATGTGCATTATATGCTTTGTATGTTATGCATCCTATGCTTATCATTATAATTATTTCGTATGTGGTATGACATGGAGTTGAAGTATGTCTCTGTGTTATTATATGGCATGTGTACTATGTGTATGTGATGAAATATTGTAGTATGTGATGTTATGTGTTGTGACCCTATAAGACATGCATGTGATGATGTTAATGTGGTTTGTGTGGGGGAAAGGATGAAAAAGGAGAATGGGGGAAAGAAGTTGACCATGGAGAGTAAGTTAACAAAAGTGGAATAAATTAACCAAGGGATGTGAGTTGATATAAGTATTTTAATGATCCATGAGTGGGAGAATCTAATTTATTGGAGAATCTAATCTATGGTTTCGCATGGGAGAATCTAATTTATGGTTTTATATGGGAGAATCTAGTCTACAGTTTTATATGGGAGAATTTAATCTATGGTGTAACATGGGAGAATCTAAACTAGGGTTTTGTATGGATGGACTTAAGGTTTGGCATGGTAGATTTTATGGTGTTGCATGGGAGAATCTAATCTAGGGTTTTGTATGAATTGAATCTAGAGTTGATATGGATGAATCTTGCATTTTATATGAATGAATCTAGGGTTTTGTATGGAGGAATATTAGATTTTGTATGGAAGAATCTAGGGTTTTGCATAGAGGAATCTTGGGTTTTGGCATGGAGGAATCTAGGATTTTGCATGGTTGAATCTAGAGTTTCACGTGGGAGTTTTAGGGTTGCATGAAAAAGTTCGAAGGTTTGCATGGGGAGGTTAGCGTCTACATGGGAGTAAAGTTTACGTATGAAAAGTCAACTTGGGATGTAAGGAAGGTAATAGAAGAGTTATTTGGGTGTTTGGAAGTTTTGGGTAAAAAATAGTACGTAGGATAGTATAAGGGTACATAGGAGGCTGAGCTAGGGTTTGGGGTAAAAACCCTAATTTGAGGAGGTGGTAAAAAGGAGAAATAAATGAGGGTGAGTGGAGTATGAGATAATGATGAAAATGATTGGCATGGAAAAATAATAAGTGGAATATGAGAAATGGAAGGGTGACATGTGGACATGAGGAAGCTAGGGTTTGTTATGGCCAGTTAGGGTTTGGTGTGGTTACCTAGGGTTTTATGACCACACGTGTGCTTGAGGAGTAAGGCGTAATGATGAGAGTTGAATCTAAAGGTTGTGATGTGTGGAGTGTTAAAAATGATTTGGGTCATGTGAAGTGGAGTGGGATGGACCACAAAGGTCAAAATTAGGGTTTTGGGATAAAACCCTAGAGTGAGATGTGGAGTGGATGTGGCAGTGCAGAGTAGTGGGCCTTGACCCATATACTTAAGAGTTAGACTTCTAATGTGAGATAGGATATGGAGGAGAGAATGTTGGGGTAAGTTGGAGGTACATGATTCTGATGATGTGGAACGACTCCGTTGGAGGATAGGTGTGTGGAGAGTGAGTCATGTATGTCTAGGGTGAAAATTTCTGAATAAGATACTTAAGACATTAATCATGTAAAGTGGAAGAGTATTGAGGTGGGCCCATACCGATCCACCGGCATAATAGTGGCTAGGTACTGCGGTATCTTGGAGACCGATCCACCAGAGTATAATAGTGGTAGGGTATGTTACCCTAGTGACCGATCCACCGACCAAAATAATGGGTGATCCTGAGCTCAATAAACCAAACCCTACAGTTTGCTAAGATATGGGAAAGACACTAATTACTTACAGTGGAACACCATGCGAGAAGGGGCCAGACCGATCCACCGGCATAAAATAGTGGTAGGGTATGTTACCCTAGTGACTGATCCATCGACTAAAATAGTGAGGTTCCCGTACTCGTGTGGACTTGATAAAGAGCATGGTGTGAAATGAATTCTAATAAGAGATTCATTAAGTAATTAATCTGAATTATAAATGGGCATTTATGTATCTACTCGAATGATTATATAATAGTATGTTATCATGTTGGACTTTATGCTCTTTTTACTATTCTGCATGGTTTATGTGATTTTGTGCGTTGGCTTTAGTGTACGGTTACCTTACTCAGTACGTAGCGTACTGATCACCCTTTTTATGGGTGTTGCTCATTCCCACGAGTAGTAGCCCCTTGTAACTTTGTTCATGTGGGCGAGACATCAGGTGGAGCTGAGTGTTGAGCTTGTGGTTGACTCAAAGTTCGAAAGTGTCGTGGCCGTATTTACTCTTTATGCGATTTATTCCTTCTGTATTTTTTTTGTATCGTATTTACCCTTTTATGATTTATTACCTTTTATTGAGTATTTCAATTAAACATTTTATCAATTGTAGATTATTCCCTTCGAAGAATTTTGATTTCGCACTCTTATTTCTATCTTATTATTGATTATAAACTTTTATGCGTACTCTGATTTCTATATTATGATCTCTTTAATTCATTTTATGAACTCTCGGTTTAAGTTTGAAAATAATCTTTTTATCCTTAGCACTTAGTACTGGAACGATCAGAGTGAACCGGTCTGGTACTAATTGTGGCGGTAACATTTCCAGAATTCACAAGTTTGCAATGTTAAATTCTTCACTTTAAAAAAAAGTAGTGAATTTTGGGATATTACAGTTACTATATAGATATATATAATCACCATATAAGTCGATATAATCACTAAATAAGTTGACATAATCATTGCATTAGATCACATAATTACTATAAAAAATCACCATTATAGCATATACAATCACCTTATAAATACACATAATAAGTACAATAGCTGACATAATCAATATAAAAAAAATACATAAAAACCATAGTAATACACATAGTACATGTAAAATTAGATATTACATACCGGTAGAAATAACCATAATATAAATATACATAATCACTCTATAAGTTGATATAATCGCTATAAAAAATAACAAAAAATTTGCATAAAAAATGCTAAAATAAAAATACATCTTTTTCCTGCAAAATTATATCAACGTGATTTTCTATTTATAGAGAACAAAATAATGATGATTCAGATATGAATGGTTTATTCAATAATTTAAATTAAAGATAAAATACTTAAATATCATCTGGATGTATCTAATAGTTTACTTAGGAATAGAGCCCTCTAATACCTATTCCACGGCAACTGAGGTTCACCTTACAGCTCAATAAAAGTTTTTTTGATCCAACTTGTTGCATCAAAGGTGTATGTTGGTACAAGTTCTTGTATTTTTTGTTTAGGGTACAACTGCCGGGTGGAAGAAAAAAATGGGAACAAGAGGATGGGGGTGGGGGTGGGGCACAAAAAAAAATGGGAACAGGAGGATGGAGGGACACACACACATATATATTACTTCTATTGGTTGTTTAGATTTTTTTTTGGATAAATTTTTTAACTTGATTTTTATATCTAAAAATATATTTTAAAAAACTCAAATTAAAGTATTAGAAATATATCAATAAATTTAATAAATCTAACATGTAAATATATATAAAAAAATATTATAATATATTATTTATTAAAAAACTTAATTAATTAATATTAACAATATTTATAATATTTTCATATTTATTAAAAATAAAAATTTATGATAAATATTATTATCTAATTTTTATTATAAAAAATAAACACAAAAAATAACATAAATAAATAGATATGACTATAAAGGTTCAAATTACTAAAATAATATATTTTATAATAAATTTAGAGTACATTGTTATATACTAAAAATTTATAGGGGTATAAGTAAGATGCACAAAATATTTTTGAACATGATGTGATTGTTTGTATCATTACTAATATTCTAAGGATCTTGTTATTTAAAAAAAATTTACTCCGTGAAAAATATTGGTCAATTTTATCATACCCAACGACGACAAAAATTACTGCAGCTTCCCCCACCTCAACGTAAAAAAATGCTGCACACCCTCATCCATCGGCAAAACACACCGAAGCTCCCCCCACCGATAGATAATGCCGAAGGCCCTAAAAAAATTATTAGCTCAATTATTACATAGAAACGTAGTTTCTGAAACTCTGCACATTCCATTGACGGAAACTACAAAAAATTATCTTCAATTATATGGTGTTGCGCGTTATAGGGAAGTTTTTTTTTTTTTTTTTTTTTTTTTTGTGAAACCAACAAGTATAGTCAGGTCGAATAAGCATTGATTTTTTTTTAAAAAAATCATCGGGCACAAATATATTGTTTTGGTTTGTATAGTCCGAATGCGTATATATAAAGGAACAACTTCAACATTTTTATTTTTCGTCATAAAGAAATCAAATATATGTTTTATTATAAAATTTTCATTGAATGAAGTCTTTGTTCAATCTTTTGATAAAATTTCACATTTTTTTTTTCTAAAACACTCACAATAAATATTAAATATGAAAGATCTTCAAACTATGACGAGTTATAAACTCCAACAAGGTACGACGAGTTTGGTACTCCGATAAACTTCAAAGATGGGGTCACAACTCGAATGTACTACGATAATAGATTTACAATATTAACAATCGATAGATATACAAAAGAAATATAAATGGATTCTCCAAATAGTAATTACCACTTAGATGAGGAGGTAAAATTTATTTTTTCTTAGTACTGTAAATTCTGTCGATAAATTAACCATGATGAAATTAATACTTCTTTTTATTATATTATTGTGGTAAACTTTTTTTTTTAGGATATGGATAATACATGTTTTATGATTCAAAATTATTAGAGATTTTTTTTATAACAGAGCAAATATTTTTTGATTGTGAAGAAATTGTAACATGGGTTAAACAAATGGGTAGAACTCATAAGATAATTTTGATCATCAAAGATTCTAGAAAAGGAAATGGTGCAAGGACAGGTAGAGTCTTGATAAGATGTGAAATAAGTAGAACGTATGTCCATACAGATACCGAAGGTGCATGTAATATAAGTTTTAAAAAGAATAATTGTCTATTTTTTATTATTGGTGTTGAAAATAATAACAGTGGATGATAATAGTAGTTAGAAATGGAACACACAATTATGAATAAGGGCATGTTGCTTTAGGTAAGCTGATAGAAAATAAAGTTTAATTTGTTGATGAACGTATTACAGATAACGTAAAGCCACAACAAATCACATCGTTTCTTAAAAAACAATTTGAAAAAAATATAAGTATAAGAAGACATATTTATAATGCCCGACAGAAGCTCATGTCTGAAGAAATGGACGTTAAACAATATTATAGCATGTTAAGAGTATGTTGGTTGAGAATAATTATTTTCAGTGGTATTGAAGTGAGCTAGAATAAAATGTAATAAGAGAATATCTATTTGCACATCCTATATCTATTAATATTTTAGGTGCATTTCCTTTTGTTTTACAAATGGATGCATGTATAAGTGTAACACTCTTATTTTTCACTACCAAAAAAATTCATTTAAAGCATTGCGGAAGCTAAAAATACACTTAGGAAAAATGGGATATTACCATTATACCTAACATAGGATAGACATCTGCCACCTACTCGACATCAGATACAAAGCGAAGACCAACCAAAATATTAAAACAATAGAGTGCGCAAATGAGATTACATAAATAACTTAATAGAGTGTTTACATCATAGGACCTTAATGGTTCCTGACCTAAACTTTACAAACCTCATGCGGATAAAGTACGGACTATAATAAAATGAGTTAGGGTGTGACACCCAAATTAAAATCTCAGTTCGCCATAAACGCTACCAAAACTTCCTGATGTCCTTGCTCTCAAGCCTCAACCCAACTGAGGTAGGTCCTCTATTGTCCATCCCTAAAGACCTGCACATGACCCTCTATTCCTGGGAATGAATAGGTGATCAAGCAAATGACCACATCAATACGCTACGTAATGAGTAAGACAAGTTGCTCCCTCAATGTAAACACAAGTATGCCAATCTATCGCACATGGATATGAAATACAACATGCATCATGATAAAGCTATATATAAAGGTAGGATTACATAAGGATAAGCTATCATGCATAATTCCAACAAAGCATAATATATCATACTTGGTTTCACATCCTCATCACATAAGCACTTACACATAAAATAGCAAAGAGAATCCAAGCAACCTCTAGGGTTTATTTCAAATTACTTAATCCTTTAGGTTATACCATTTACTTATCTATACATGAGGTGGATCAATCGTCTAATCAATATTCCATTCCATAACTAATTAGTCATTTCGACCATTAGTCAAGTGTATAAACCAGCTTTTATCCTTTTTTAATCGTTTAGGCCATTTCTTCCACCCTTATCCAATTATTAACCAGTCACTTAGTCACCATTTATATTTTGCCAACCAATTACTTATTATTCATATTTTAGTATCATTGAGCGATGGATTGTGCACTACTCCATGGTCTCACATACCATGGAAGCCTATCTAAATAAAGAACATAAAGTTTAGGCCGAAGCTAATCGCCAAAATGGACATAAGTCCAGGACAGAGACAACCAATATGGACATAATTCTAGGTTAAAGCCAACCACCTAGGTAATCAAATCCTTTAGTGTCAATACCCCTAGTACATCATTAATGTCTAGATTAGGTAAGGCATTAGGACTTCTCAGGATCCTGTCGGAAGGTAATGCTCGAAGGTAGATTAACCTCAGGTAGCTAAGCGAGGATCGGGTAACACACGCCCATACTCAACTCGATTGTCTTTCACTTTACGTGATTAGTATTTTATTCATAAGGATGGGTGATCATACAAGGCATAGAAAGCAAGCAAGGCAATTTTTCCATGTTTATTCCATATCAATCCTCTTTTTTTTTTACCATTTTCCCAACCATATGGGTTTTTCGTTTATCCTTGTATCATATTACTCATACCCATCTTATCATTTTTTTTAAGTCCGTGCTAAGTTTCATTACTTATTTCTCTATACCATCACTTATCATAAGTGGAATACCCATTTAGCCTTTACATTACTCATAGAGTATATCATAAATTATGATCCATTTGGCTAATAATCCATGATAAAATCTGTATTTTATCCCATTAATAATCATGGTATAGTCCCAAACATAGCCTCAAAGCATAACCAAATCGAAAGAAAATAAATCATGTGAACCAATCAAACTAGTTTATCGGTCTGGCCTAACCAATCGATTGGCTACACCAACCAATCAATTGGTTTAGATCAACCAATCAATCTATTCGACTCAATCAAACCATGCTTTTCCTCAAACCAGTTGATCAGTTTGGGTAAACCAATCGACTGTTCATAGACCTGTCGATTGGTTTTTCCCAACCAGTCGATGGGTTTAAGTAGAGAGCAATACCAATGTCTCTACAGGCTTACTAGTTGATGGGTTGGGTCAACCAATCGACTATTCTAGGAACCAGTTGATCAATTTGACTTAACTAATTGATCGGTTTTTCCTAGCATAGCACCAAACCATTAAATTTCATGTAGATTATTACATATAAATCATCCTTAACCACATTAAAACATGTATCAACATAGTCTAATGTATTTTCAACCAGTTTAACATGCATTTCACAACATGGAATCATTATATCCTATTTCTACCCCCTTTTTATGCTTTTTACTCAAATCATGCCATGTAACCATCTAAACCACTTGTGCAGGCTACATACACTTATGTCAACATGCAGAAATCAACTTAAGGGAACACAAAACATGCAAGAACACTTACTAAACATTTTGGAAGCAAGAATCACTTATTTGATGCAAGCAAAATCTCCTTTTAAACTAGAATTTCCAACTGTGAAATTCTAAGCTTTTGAAACCATGAAAACCAAATTCTTAAACTCAGACATTACACAAAAACCCATTAAATTTTTGAACTTAAAAACAAAAGGAAGAAATAACATACCAACATGAGGCAAAAACAAAAAAGAGCTCAACTGGGCCACTCAACATTTATCCTAGAATATAACTCTTCCTTAATTAAAAATTGAAACAATGGAGAGCTAGAGACATGGTTAGAAGAGTGTAAGAAAATTAGTTGGTAGGGCTCGAAGTGTAGAAAGAAGAGGGTGAATATTAGACTTAGAGAATTCGGTGGCCGAAAGAAAAGGTGCATGTAATGGATGACTGGGGCTATTTATAGCCAACCAATTGAAGGAAATAACAAAGGGTTCAAAAATCAACTTGAACCCTGCAAATGACTTTGAATTCGAGCTAAATGGACGGATTTCATCCAAGATTTACTGACCTATTCTGGAGAGATCAAATGGTGCTTTTGGAGAATGCAGGTCAATTATGCCAAAATTAGCATACATAAGTGAAGTAATGGAAGGTAGTCATGGAAGGAATCTTCTAACTACTTAGAGTTGTGCCTAAGATTGAAGCATTGATCTCAAAAACGTGCAAATAAGAGAGGAGGAATAAGATAATGCTGAGATCATCTCTCCTCCTCAATTGTCCCAATTAACCTCTAGATTGATTCAAGCTAATATTTTGGGCTAAATTTATTATGAAAATGATTAGGAATCTCTTAGGGACAACTTGGCATAGGTTGGTTAGATTTCATTTTAGTGTAAGAGATTTTTCAGAAAATCAAGTTTGAAAAATATGACCAGTTGGACCAACTAATCGATTGGTTTGGGCCTACCAGTTGACTATTCTACAATCAGTCGATTGGTTTTTCCCAACCAGTCGATCAGTTTAGTCTAGAAAACCCAATTTACTGAAACGACAAACTAATTGATTTGTTCATAGAACCAGTCAATGTGTTTGCCTGAAAAACTCTATAAACTCCATTTTTCAACATGATTTCAAATCAAACTTTGCCTTAAACCATATCATAACATTAAATCAAAATCAAAGGACCAAAATTTGGCATAATTCTCATTCAACTATTTACAAAAATATAGGGTATTAGAATAAGACAAATAGATATGGAATGTCCTTAATTGAAATTGTTGGACTAACACCAAAACTAACACAGTTGAATCTCAACGTTGTATGTGCATATATGTCATCTAGAAAGGAGAAAAATTATTTGGGGGTACTAGAGAGGTTGAAGATATTAAGGGATCCATCTGTGCTTCCAGCCACCATTATTACCGACTGAAAAATGGCTCTAATTTAAGTTGTAGAACGTATTTTTTCCACTTCAAAACATTTATTATGTAGGTTTCATGTTAATAAAAATGTGGAGGAAAGGTACAAGAAAGTATTTGGTCATTCATCATTCGCATGTGGTTTTATGTCACGATGGAATAACATGATAGATGCCACGGATGAGCAAACATATGAGGAGCGACTCTTGTTATTGGAAGAAGATTACAGAAACATGCCTAGCCTAATTTCATATCTAAAGAAAAATTGTATACAACCATATAAATAAAAAATCATTTCTTCTTTCTTTGATGTTGTGTTTCATATCCATCAGATTACAATGAATAGGTATGAGTATTATTTTATCTCCTATTATAGTTACTTTTAATTATTTCCATTGATAAAGCAATATACTGATTTTTTTGACAACAGGGTTGAAAGTGCTCATGGATCTTTGAAGAGATTTGTATAGACATCAAGAGAAAACTTCAACAAAGTGTTCAAAAAAATGCACACGTTCCTTGAATTACAACATAATGAGATAAAAGCATCACGGGAGAGGTCTCAGTTCAATACTCCTCATTTTGTTACAAGCGTTCTTTATGCTAATTTGGGAGGTCTTGTTGCTTTATAAACAATGGAGTTGGTTAACAAAGAGTGTCAAAGAATTAATTATGTAGGTACCAATGATTATTTTTGTGGATATTACATGCGACGTATGCACGATATTAATACATATATTCATAACTACATGTCGATCTCCCTCTTGGCTATTCATCCATTCTAGAAGAAACTCGACATAGATGGGTCAGTTAATTCACCAACACTACCAAAATCAATAGAGGCTGCATCTCATTTACATCATATTTTCATGAAAGCTATTATGAGCCAACCACCGGTAATACAGAATTAGTTGGTTAGAGAGATATTTAATATTGCAGTTTTTCAAAGAACACTTTTCTAGGAGCCACCATTACAATGACATAGGGGTCACCCAAGAGACTCTACTAGAAGGGAACAAACTAGTTGGGAGTACATATAACAATAATTTTCTAGTCGTTCAAGATCAACACATGATCGGGCCAGGGGTCGGGGTCAAGGACGAAAATCGACATATATGTTGTTGGGCCAATTACAATTTCTATACATGACTTAGATGAATCAAAATATAGTTCCATATATTAGTACTTGGTATAATGTGTTAGGAGATGGAAATTGTGGTTTGAAAGCATTGGCGTATATTATACTAGGAGATAAGAAACAGTGGGTTCAGATTTATACCAACTAATATCATGCGATATAGGCGTGCCGACAGTTGTATGAGAATGTGTTTGTATATAAAAATATTGACTAAGTTCTTAATAATATTTCCCACTGGGAAGGGTCAGCTCCAATGATACACTAGATGGAAATATTAGATATTGGTTATATCATTACAACCCGTTATTGTGTTTTGTTCGCATAATACTCGTTAAATGCGTGCAGTTCATTCCTACCTTTAGTGGCGCAACATTGAATCCAAGATCCTGAAAATGAAGTGACTATATGTTTTTTTACAAGACATGCGTCACTATATATCATTATGTGGGTGTTTTATGACTTTTTTTCCATTTCATTATTATATCAATGCCAGTTGCTATATTTTTATGTCTAATAGGTGTATCTTTTGGAAAATTTTCTATTCCCACCACTACGTGCAAATTGGAATAGATACATTGACAACAATATTCCAACATAGAATACACTATATTCTTCAAGATTCTAACAATGTCGCTCATTGGTTAACAACGACACCCAAGAGCTGCATCCTCTATCTTCAGGCAAGACTTTTATTTAGAGTTGTTGTAATTTTTTCTTAGTTTATTTGTATTTATATCCTTTGAAATATCTACATGATGATTTTTTATAAACTTATATTTTTTTTTGTTAGCTTTCCATGATAGCCTAAGTATCTAACTTATGGTAATCGAATATATTTGTACTTTGTTAAGCTTAAGTATCTTGGAGTTTGACACAATTAATGTGGATTGAATAATACTTTCAACTAATAGATATAAAATAAAACTATTTAGCATTAATTGTAACAAATATATTTTAACCAAAGTACATAACCATACAGTAATACATCAAGGTTATTGCAAACGCCAACGTTCATGCCTATGCCCATGCCCACGCATTGGTAGAGTAACTCCTAAATCATGCATAAAATTTTTAATGCATGTACCTAGCTACTGATAATTTGGAGCTAACTCTCCCCTACAATAGAATCGACAAATAGATTTACGTGCTTCGTTTAAATGCCTTTCGCCTGGAATATGATGCTCATCATTTAGATGTTTAGCCAAATATTCTTCCTTCATTGCCAATATATACCTATGAGTTCTATGAATGTATTAATCCATATAGTCATGAGCCGTGTCCCATGGGTATTGAGCTAGTGGTTCGAAAACATCTGCGCAATAAACTTTGTGCTTCTTGAGGGAAATACCTCTGTACGCGTTCCTAGTGAGCTTAATAGGCTCCTCAGGAATTACTTGTGTATATCCAAACTGGCGTGTGACTATATCTGGCGTATACTCCAAACAGTGTAGACAACTATGATATAATGCCATAGGACAATCCGTGTATGAATCATTTACTTCGTATAGATCCCAAATGACCTATCACAAAAAAATTAAACTAAATACAGATATTGCTAACACAATATAGTAAGAATATGATAATTTGAGCATATCTTTAATGCAGGCATAAGATCAATCTTTGCTCGAAAGTACTTGAGCGCCTTCAATTTATTATGAAATTTATATCTACAAAACCACCTCATAATGAGGATGGTCTGGGTCATACCTGGATCATTCCACTCCAAACCCCGAAAAGTATTCATACATCTAAATCTGTTATAATATTTTGTTTTTAGAATTATAAATAATATATCCAAGTATGTAATATATATATATGGTAATTGTATAATTACCTATAATAGAGTGACACATCCTGACATTTGAACAACATCAGCTCTAGAAGCCATCCCAAGTTGTCGATAGAGAAAAGCAAGTGTGGCTGCTCCCCATGCATAACCTTCAGCCCGACTAAGATCTTAAAGAAAAAGGATATAGTATGAATTAACTTTATCAACCAACTTATCAACAAACAACGATAGAACGATCAACCATAATAGATATCAGATCATTTTTTCCTTATCCCCTAACTGGTATGATTCACATACTTCTTATAGCCATTTAAATGGAAGCCCACGCTTTCGAGTGACTTCATTCACTTGCATTTTCTCCATCCTAAAAAAGACATCCATCGCATCAATTAATTACCCACACATGCTACTTGTCATCTCCAAATGTAATGGATTACCATTAACTCGTAGCCCTAATATGCGATGTACATTTAAAAGGGTGATTATGATCTCACCCCATAGCATGTGAAATCTATTGGCGTCTGGTTGCCATCTCTTAATAAATGTTGAAATAAGTTGCACATCGGCATGCTTAAATGTGCAAGCTGGAAGGTGTGACAATTCTATTTGGTGTATCAGAGCAAACATCCTTTCATTGATGCTTTCGAGAAAGTTTTTAGAATTTCTTGTCTCGTGTGGATCCTAGGACAACCATGATCCTGAAAAAAAAAACATGTGTAATGAATATATATGATTGGTTACAAATAAAATAAGAAATATTTAATAATGCATATGATAAACTTACCTTTCATAATCATAAATCTAAAGGTGTGTGACCACTAAAGCTTGGGATCAAATTAAGGATGATTGGACCTCTAGGACATGGCCCAAGCAAGTATCATTCATCCTTCAACTGTATATACGTTCACCTTCTCTAGCATCACCATCATCCCTATCATCATCATCATTGTCGTTGTGATCATCATCATGACATACAATATTATCATGATGCACATATGTTGATGACGATGGTTGATCTATAATGTAGGGTAATGATGCTGGCAAATTCAATGATGATCTAGAACCACCAACAACAGGTGGGTGAATTGAGGATGATGGTACTCCCATGTTAGACTGTATCGGCGAGGTAAGAAAATCTACATATTTTGTAAATAATGGAAGATCTCTATACCTAGAACCTTCGACCCCTAAACCTTTGTGCCTTGAACCTCCGACCCTGGAACCATTGTACACCAAACCTCCAAACACTGAACATTCTGCCCCCAAACCTCGAAACCCCAAACCACCGTACCCTGAAATGCCAACATTAGCCATCAATGACATATGACATGAAAAGTCAACAAATGTTGGAATGGTAGGAGCTTTATGACTATACCTTGGTTGTTTGGGAGCTTCTATATATTCTTGTTGTTTCGACACTTCTTCTGATTCTTGTTGGCTACTTTTTTGCCTCGTCATAATCCTTTGGTAGGACTTTTTCCCAGAATTTTCAAATGAGACATTGGAGTAGGTTGTTCTGTACCTGTTTTGTTACGTCATGAAGATACAGTAACATGACGACATGCGGTTCTATCTATTACTTTGTCATGTCAGTGACTCCTCTGAGTTTCAATAATAAACCTAATGTATTACCAATCAATATAATTAAAAACATTCACCAATAACTGCCACCATATAACAATATTTTACATATTTAATAAAAATATAAACAAATTTAATAAATATGAAATCATATATAAGTAATACAATAACACAATTAACAGAGTATAACAAATCTAATAACATAATGAACAAATTTAACCAAATTAACCATGACTAAAAATCATAATTAATAAACCATTATTAATAAACATAATTACCCCTCTGAACGACAACCGAAAACCCTATAATACCAACATTTTTTGTCAAACCCATATTTAATTAAAATAACATAGCATAATTAATAGAGTCTAAGAGATCTAAGAATATAAATAACAAACTTAACCAAATTAACCATAATTAAAAATCGCAATTAACAAACCATAATTAATAAACTTAATTATCCCTCCAAACAATAACCAAAAATCTTAGAATACTAACATTTTTTGCCAAACTCATAGTTATATAAAATAACAGAGCATAATTAACAGAGTATAAGAGATCTAAAAATATAAATAATGAATTTAACCAAATTAACCATAATTAAAAACCATAATTAAAAAGCCTTAATTAATAAACATAATTATCCCTCCTAACGACAACCAGAAACCCTAGAATATTGATAGGTTTTGTCAAATCCATATTTAATTAAAATAACATAGCATAATTAATGGAGTATAATAGATCTAAAAATATAATGAACAACTTTAATCAAATTATCCATAATTAAAATATCATAATTAATAAAAAAATAATTAACAAATTGTAATTAATAAATATGATTACAAATACAATCAATATAAAAATAATTAACAGACCATAATTAGATTATTTAATTAATATAAACATAATTAACAAACTCATCTACTTAATTGAAATATCCCCCATGTCACAAACTATAATTATTAATTAACAAACTATATTTAATACAATAATAATAATAATTAATAATTAATACACACATATTTAATAAAAAATAATAACCATTTTCCTATCAGCTTTGGCAAAATTTGCTGATCTCCACCAACTCGACAACTTATGCCCTTTGGTTTCTACCAGGTTCGGCAGAATTTGCCTCTACTGTTCATTACAAACATCATTAATTTTGCACAAATTACCTAATTAATATAAAAATCATACAAACCATAATTATTAATTAATAAACCATAATTAATTCAAATATAATAATAATTAATGATTCATAATTAATAATAATTAATACAAACAAATATTTAACAAAAAATAATTAATATCCCCGTCCCCTATCTTCGACACATTCTACCGATCTTCCTCCCCCCACTTGGCAATCAATGAAGCTGCCCCCCTATTGGCAAAATTGGCCGATCTAGTCTCCTGGCAATATTTGCCATTTATTTTCCCATATGATTGGCAAAATTTGTCGATCTCTCCTCCCCCCATTTAGCATATTTTGTCGATCCCCTCCCTCATCTGAACAAAAAATTATGCTGGTACCACCTAAATATACTATTCTCTTAACTTGAAAGAAAACACCAACCGCATGCATGTATTTAGATCTACAATTCATGTAGTTGGAAAAAAAATTCACTTACCTTGATCACCATCGTCCGTAGGTGAACTAACAGATGAGAGAAGAAAGAAATAAGAGAAAGAGAAAGATTGAGAGAGTGTGAGATGAGAGACAGAGAGTAAAATAGAGGCGGAGGGGTAGAATTGTAAAAAAATTATTTTTTAAGTAGTAAAATTTTGTTTTCTAAATAGTAGATACATATAGTTATCATGTTTATTTAGAATACGTATGTGCTATTTAAATAACATGATAACTATATGTATCTGCTATTTAGAAAACAAAGTTTTACTAGTTAAAAAATAAATTTTTTTCCTTACACCTTTTACTCTATTTTACCCTCACTATCTCTCATCTCACTCTCTCACAAACTCTCTCTTTCTCTCATTTCTTTCTTCTCTCATCTCTCAGCTCATGTTGGTCGTCGTCGATCAAGGTAAGTAATTTATTTTCAACAACAAGAATTGTAGATCTAGATGCATGTATGAAGTTGTGGTTTCTTTTTTCCATCTAAGAGAATAAATTTAGGTGGTATGGACACATCAACATAATTTTTTATTCAGAGAGGGAGGGGATCGATAAAATATGCCGAGTGGGGAGAGGGGACATCGACAAATTTTGCTGATCGTATGAGAAATAAACGACAAATATTGCTAGGGGTAAATCGGCCAATTTTGCCGATGGAGGGCATATCATCGACATAGCTTGTTCAGTGGGGGACGAGGGAGATCGCCAAAATGTGCCGAAGATGGGGGATGGGGATATTAATTATTTTTGAAAAATATTTGTTCCTATTAATTATTATTAATTATGTAACGTTAATTATTATTATGTTTGTAATAATTATGGTTTGTTAATTAATAATGATAATTTGTATGTTTTTATATTAATCTATACAAAATGAATAATTTTTGTAATGAAGCTGTGAAATTAATCACGATATAAAATGAAGAAGCAACAGAAGTTCTCTCTTCGTCGAAGAGACCAAAGAGAGAAAAGTTTTATTCAGTGTTTTCAGACTGAAGAGTCTGGAAGGAAAAATTACACCCCCGCGCCTTCTATTTCGTATATATATATACAGTATATCTATATAGTATATGTGACCAACTAATGGTATATTAATACAAATATCAATATACTCAACATCCCCCCTTCAAGTTGGACTTGTGGGAACATCAACAAGTCCCAACTTGGAAATCAAAAATTGATGTTGTTGAGATCCTAAAGGTTTAGTCAAAACATCAGCTGGTTGTAATGTAGACTTAATGTAATGAGTGCAAATGACTCCTGATTGCACTAAGTCTCTGATATAATGACAATCTATGTTTAAATGCTTGGTACGCTCATGGAAAATTGGATTGTCTGCAATATGTCTAGGTGCTTGATTATCACAATGTAGATCAACAGGGAAATTGGTGGGAACACATAAATCTTCTAAAATTCCAACAAGCCAAACTATCTCACTTGCTGTTGTTGACATGGCTCGATACTCAGATTCAGCTGAGGATTTAGAAACAGTCTTTTGTTTCTTTGTTTTCCATGAGACCAGGGATGAACCAAGAGTTATACAATATCCAGTAAGTGAACGAGAAGTAAATGCACCGGTTCCCCAATCAGCATCACTGTAAGCAGTAAGATTGAAAGCAGAACTAGCAGAATAGAAAAGTCCTCGATCAATAGTGCCACGCAAGTATCTTACTACATGCATTGCAGCTTTCAAATGAGGCTTGCGAGGAGAACTAAGAAACTGACTGAGGTGTTGAACTGAATGAGAAAGATCTGGTCTGCTGAGATTAAGATATAACAATCTTCCAACCACAGGTGGTCATGCCTGTATCAGCCAAACTATCAAGAATGTATTTCCTTTGGTTGAGAAAAGTCCCACTATCATTTCTCAGAATTTTGAGCCCAAGGAAATATCTCATGTGGCCCAAGTCTTTAATTGTGAATGCTTGATCAAGTGCAAGTTTGATAGATTGAATTGTATCATCATGATTACCAGAAATCAAGAGATCATCTACATAAACCAGAGAAACAGTAAATTGGGAATCATTTTTGTTGATAAACAGGGAATAATCCCTCTTGGATTGAGTAAAACCCAATCACATAAGGAATTTAGTGAGTTCAAGATTCCACTGTCTTGATGCTTGTTTTAACCCATATATGGATCTCCTGAGACGGCACACTTGTCGTGGAGATGCACGAGTATAACCCGCAGGGGGCACCATATAAACTTCTTCATCTAAAAACCCATGAAGGAATGCATTGTTCACATCTAACTGATGAAGTGGCCATCCTTTAGAAGTGGCCAAAGCTATTACAACTCTAACTGTTGCATATTTGGCAACTGGTGAAAATGTGTGCTTGAAATCTTTCCCTTCAATCTGGTTATATCCCTTAGCTACCATTCTAGCCTTGTATCTTTCAATTGTCCCATTAGGACGAAACTTGATTTTATAAATCCATTTTGATCCAATCGCCTTCTTTCCAGGTGGAAGAGAAGTGATTTCCCAGGTATTATTGTCCTCCAAAGCTTGTAATTCTTTGTTCATGGCTTCAACCCATTTGGGATCTAATTTTGCTTGATCATAATGAGTAGGTTTAGGAATGGATAGAACATTACACAGAGAAGCCACATAATCAGTGAGGTAATGCGAAGGCATAGATGTAATCATTGAGGTATTTGATGCATATGAGTGAAAAGGGAGTGTGGGACATATATAATCCTGCAATCTAGAAGGTAATTTTGGCTCCCTGGTAGATTTTCGAATGGGTACAGATTGTGTATTTGATTCAGGTAATAACTAAGGTGTGGGCACATCAATTGATTCAGCATTGTTATTTGGTGGCTGCACATCTGTAGTGGGTGAATGATGAGCACTGGGTATGTCTTGGATTATGGGTGATATAGTTTGATGGGAAAAATTATGAGATTTATATGTTGGATTTACTAAAGGCAATGGCCACGAATGATGAACAGATGGTTGCACAACAGATGAGGTTTGAAATGGAAATTGATCTTCTTGAAAAGTAACATGTCTACTCACAAAAATCTTACGAGTAGAAAGATCATACAACTTGTATGCTTTTTGCCCAAAAGGAAATCCTAATAAAATGCATCTTTTGGCTTTGGTTTGAAATTTATCTATTGTGGTGGGGTCAAAAGCATAACATAAACATCCTATAACTTTAAGATGAGCATAATCTGGTGGATTTTTAAACAGGGTTTCATAAGGAGATTTCTAGTCAAGAATTTCAGTGGGAAGTAAGTTTATGATGTGTGTAGCAGCCAAAATGCACTCTCCCCAATATTTTAAAGGTAGATTAGCATGAAGCCTAAGTGATCTAGCTGTTTCAAGTAAATGTCTGTGCTTCCTTTCCACTCTACCATTCTGTTGTGGCGTATAAGGAGCACTTCTATGATGCACAATACCATGATCTGAAAACAATTGAGAACATTGAGAATTAATGAATTCTGAACCATTGTCAGTTCTGATGCACTTAACATGAACTTGGAACTGAGTAGCAACGTAAGATATGAAATGAGATAAGGATTCAGAAACTTGTTGCTTATTATGCAAAAGAAAGGTCTAGGTACATCTGGTATGATCATCCAAAACAGTGAGAAAATATGATGCTCCACATATAGATGGTGATTTATAATATCCCCATAGATCCATATAAACTAAATCAAAAGGATGAATGGCTTTAGACTTACTAATTGGAAAAGGGAGTTTGTGATGTTTTGCCATTATACAAATATCACATGGAAATTCTTTTAAATGGGAACAATGACATATTGGTATATGTCTCATACGGGAAAGAGAAGTATGCCCAAGTCTAGAATGTAACAATGAAATGTCAGAGATACAATCATTAACCAAGGGTAATACAGTAGAGGAATTTGAGCAGGAATCTTTTACTCCTTGCAGTTTGTACAGGTTGCCATGTCTGCAACCAGTTGCTACAACTCTCTTAGTTGATGGGTCCTGGAACAGGCATAATTGAGATTCAAATTGAATGGTAATACATGTTGAATCTATCAGTTTCCCAACTGAAAGCAAATTATGTTCAAACTCTGAAACATATAACACATCATGTAAAATCAGTTCTGGCAAGAGGTGAATTGTACCTACTTGAGTGACTAATTTTTTGCTATTGTCAGGTAAAGCAATGCAAATAGCATTAGCTAATGTTCTGATGTTATGAAATAGGGTAACATCATGGCACATGTGGTCTGATGCTCCTGAATCAATTATCCATGAAGGTAAAACTTCATCAGTAAAGGAAAATGAAGATGCATTACCTGCGAAATTGCATGAGATATTATATCCAGTAGATGGTCCGCCTGTTTTCTTTAGTATTTCTTGATATATAGCTTGCACCATAGCTGGACACATTTGATGGCTCCACTTCAAGGGGATTATCTTGAATATATGCTTCTTCTGATGTATTAGCATGTGCCGCAAGTCTGGAAGAGGAGGATTTTCCCTTAAGTTTGTCGTACCAATCTGGATAGCCATTTAACTTGAAACACTGATCAACAGTGTGTCCCTTTTGATGACAATACGTACATTTCCTGCCAGCTTTCTCCTTCTTGTTATCTTTGACTTTAGTTGTAGCATATGACTGTTTATTCACTGCCAGAGCTAAATTCTCTTGGGAATTAGAGATGTATCCTGATATCTGCTTCTGTTTCTCCGATTGTAGCAATAGAGAATAGCTTTGTTCACATTTGGCAGTGGTTCTTTGGCTAGAATTTGAGTTCGCATAGCATCGAACCCTTCGTTCAATCCCATGACAAATTTGATTAATTTGTCTCTTGAATCTCGATCCAGTAATTTTTTGATGATTCCACATTTGCAATGTGTAATTCCACCACAATTACAAGAAGGTAATGGATCGATGTGGTTAATTTCATCCAATAGTTTCTTTACTTTTCCGTAATATTCGGCTATTGACAGATTACCTTGCGTTTGCAGCTCTAAAGTACGTTGAAGCTGGTAGATAAGTGGACCATTAGCTTGGCCAAAACGTTCGGTCAGTTCATCCTAAAGTTCTTTGCTCGTCTCTGCACAATCGAAGTTCTCGGCAATCTATGGATTCATTGAATTCAAAATCCAACAGCTAACCATAAAATCACATTTCTGCCAGCTCTGGTAAACAACGTCTTCTTCAATTGAAGGTTTTCGACATGTTCCGTCAATAAACCCTAATTTTATTTTAGCTCCGAGTGCTCGACGAACTGCTCTGCTCCAACGAAGAAAATTTGTACCATTGAAGGTAGCATTTGTCAGCATCATTCTTGGATGATCCGAGGATGACAAATGAAGCAGATCATTATAGTTATTATTTGTGGATCCACCGATATTTTGATTATCAGTTTGAGAGTCGGTCGAAGGAGATGAAGCATTAAATCTGTGTGAAGTAGGAGGAGCCATTGCTGTAATCGAATTGATTGTTAGGTAAATCGATTAACCGAAGGCTTTGATACCATGTGAAATTAATCACGAGATAAAATGAAGAAGCAACAGAAGTTCTCTCTTCATCGAAGAGACCAAAGAGAGAAAAGTTTTATTCAATGTTTTCAGACTGAAGAGTCTGGAAGGAAAAATTACACCCCCGCGCCTTCTATTTCGTATATATATATATACTGTATATCTATACAATATATGTGACCAACTAATGGTATATCAATACAAATATCAATATACTCAACAGAAGCAGAGACAAATTTTGCCCTAGAAACCAAAGGGTTGCTAATTGGGGGGGTGGAAGTCGGCAGCAAAATGGTTATTATCTTTTGTTACATATGTGTGTATGAATTATGTTTGTATAAATTATTATTAATTATATTTTATTTATTATTTATTATTTATTATTTATTGTGAGTGTTTTAAAAAAAAGATCATAAAAATTTATCAGAAGACTGAATAAAGATTTCCTCCAATAAAAATCTTATAATGAAATGTATCCGATAAATTTTTTTCAAAACCAATTTTTCTCCGACCTGACTATACTCTATTGGTCTGACAATTTTTTTTCTTCCCTATGATGCTTGGAACCACATAGTTGAAGATACATTTTTGTAGTTTGAGTCAGTGGAAGGTCCAGAATTTAAAAACTACGTTTTGGTGTGATAATTGTGCTAATAATTTTTTTTATATGGCTTGCAGCATTATTTGCCGGTGGGGAGACATTCGGCGTATTTTGCTGGTGGGAGGGGGTGTGCGGCCATGTCTTTGGCGTGATTTTCCGGTGAGGGAGGGGAACCTTCGGCATGTTTTGCCGGTGGAAGGGGGTGTATGGCGTTGTCTGTTGGTGGGGAAGGGGTTCGTGTGGTATTTTTTACTGGTGGGGTGGAGGAATCTTCGACAACTTTTGCTATTGTGGGCAGTATAAAATCGAAAGATGTTTTTTACGGACTAAAATTATATTTTTTAAATAACAAGACAATAATTATAAAGTTCAATGCCTTGATACCTAATCTCACCGAACAAACGACCCGCAAAGTTAACTTCACAGTTTGAGTTATCTTTGGGGTGTAGTGCAATGATCTTTGTTATGGATAAATTTTATTATCTTCTTTTCTTTCTTTTTATTACAATTTACATGTCGTCTCCCTTTCATTTATGTATTTTTAAATAAATTTTATTTAATTTGGGCTGATAGAAAATTTTAAAAATTATACTAAAAATTTTGCTTATATAATTTTTTCTATAAATAAATATTTATATTGATATCATTTTATTACAAAAATAAAATATATGTGTTCAACAATTGATCAATATGTTTTTATATTGGTTTATCGAATAAAATTTTTAGTTCCATTGTATGGATTTATTGCATAAAAAAATTATATTTATTACATAAAATAAATATGAATATTAATGTATAGTGGTATTTACTTTTTAAGTTTATGTTTATAACATATGACAATTAGGTTAATTGGTTCATCGCTACAAATATTTAGGTTCACTACTTAGAGTGTATATGTTCATCATATACAACACTTTTTTTAACCTATTTTTTTTAGATTCATTCACGTAGCGACTAATTCTTGTTGTTACTAACCTTGTTTCGGAATAAACTGTAGATCAATGTAATTATGATTTTATTGTTATAATATTTTTTTAATACTATTATATGTATGCTACAAACTTAAATTGATTGAAAGAAAATCGGAATCTAAGAGAATTTTTAAAATTTCACTAAAGTGGCCTAGCAACCAACTACAATTTTGGAATTTTTTAAAAATTCAAGTATCTTGTTTCAGGATAAAATTTAGATCTATTTAATGACATTTGTAATGTTATAATATTTCACCTAATACTATTACACTCATATTATAAACTAAACTTGATAGAACAGAAAACAAAATCCTAGTTTTTTGGAAGTTTCAATGATGTTGGCATTGAAACCAACTTCAACGATGTAAAAACGATATTAAATTTAAGTATATTATTTCATAGTAAAATGTAGATCAATTTAACGATGATTTTAATGTTATAATATTTTTTCCTAATATTATTATGTGCATATTATAAACGAAATTAATAGGATGAAAATTGGAATTCTTGTGAATTTTTGGAATTTCAATGAAGTTAGCATCATGACCAACTTTACATATGAGATAAATATTTAGGTTAATTATGAAAAATTATCATGTTTAGTACATAAAATATATCGGTTCACTACATAATTGTTTTATTAACTTCATAAGATTACATTGATAACATAAAACTTTTAGGTTCATAACATAGAACATATATATTTATGACATATGCCTCACATGTCCATCTTTTATAACAATTAGGCTCACTTTTAAAAAAAAACATAACTCGTAAGTGGATATGAATAAACCATTATGTTCATTACTTTTAGGCTTATTTCAACCAAACTTTCGCGTTCATGATATATTATTGGTAATTTTATAAATATTGTTTACTGTGCAAAATGCTGGAGGATATATTCTTGCCGTTCTCCTTATTATGTATGGTCCCCTCTTTATTTTAAATTTTAAAAATAAAGTATCACTAAATAGGGTTATTATAAAAAAATTATACCAAAACGTTTTTTTATTTTTTCTATATGAATATACATCCATATTGATAAACTTTTTATGCAAAAATAAAATATATATGTTTAGAATTCGATGAACATGTTTATATTTAGGTTTATTATATAAAACATTTAAATTCATTACATAAAGCTTTTAGGTTCATGAAATAAAATATTTAGGTGTATTATATAAAATAAACGTGTATATTTATGTACAGAGATGTTTACCCTTTTTTTTTAGTTTATGTTTATCACATAAAATAGATAGATTCATAGTAAAAAAATATTTAGGTTCACTACATAATTTTTATATGATTATCTCAAAAACCTTTTTACTCAACCTATTTTAGTTTGGGCCCATTCATGCAATTGCTAATATTTGTTGCTTCTAAGTACTAACCTTATTTTTGGATAAAATTTAGATCAAATTAATGATGTTTTTAATGTTCTAATATTTTTTTTAATACTATTACAATCATACTACAAACTTACATTCATAGATTGAAAATTCAAATCCTAGATTTAAAAAAAAAATTTTTTGCTAAAGTTGGCCTTCCAACCAACTTCAATTATGGAAATTTTTTTAAAAATTCAATTACCTTATTTTGGGATAAATTTTAGATCAATTTAATAATTCTTTTAATATTATAATATTTCTTCCTAATACAAATTATATGCATACTACAAACTAAACTTAATAGAATAAAAATTAGAATTCTATATTAATTTTTTTTGAAATGTCATAGAATTTTGCCTTGTGACCACCTTAAGCAATGGGAAAAAAATCTTAAATTTAAGTATATTGTTTCAGGATGAATTTTAGATAAATTTAATGATGATTTTAATGTTATAACAATTTTTCCTAATACATTTATGTATATCCTACACATCGAACTTGATATAACAAAAATTGAAATTCTAGAAATTTTTTAAATTTTTTATGGAACTTGCCTTGAGACCAAATTAAGTTTTGGGATAAACCCTTGTTTTTTTTAATATCAAATAGTTTTCTTTGACACATAAAATACGCCGATTCACATAATTTATTTTACTAACTTTATAGAAGTAGATCAATGTGTTGAGCTACCATGAAGAAGAGACTATTCAAGAAAATCAGAGAAGATGAAGAAGAAAGAGTTCGGATTTCTTGTATTTCAGTTGAGTTAAAAAGTATTGTTACAGGGCCTTATTTATAGGCAGCTAACTAAACACCTGACTTACAGAATTGAGTTAATATAAAATATTGCCAACACCTCCCCTCAAGTTGGAGGGTGTGAAGAAGAGAGAATCCCCAACTTGGAAACAAGAGAACGATGCATGGAAGTAGACAGAGATTTGGTGAAGGTATCAGCAAGTTGGAGTCGAGATGGAATATGATCGACTGAAATAAGCCCATCAATGAGTTTCTCACAAATGAAATGACAATTCAAATCAACATGTTTGGTCCGCTTGAGAAAAATAGGGTTTTTGGCAATATGGACTATAGCTTGGTTATCACATTTCAGTGGAACAGGTGTAACATTGGGAACATCTAACTCATGTAAGAGGCAGGTCAACCAAGCAAGCTCAGCAGTCACCCAACGCATACTTCTGTATTCTGCCTCAGCTAAAGAAAGAGAAATAGTAGACTGTTTCTTGGCCATCCAAGAGATAGGAGAAGATCCCAAACTAACAAACCAACCATTGACTGATCTGTGGGTGGTGGGGCAAGTAGCCCAATCCGAATCACAATAAGCCTGAAAGGAGAAATCAAGAGAGGAAGATAAGAAGAGGCCCAAACTAGGATCATGTTTGAGATATCGAAGAGTATGTATGACAACATCAAAATGTGATTGACGTGGATTCTGCATGAATTGACTTAGATATTGAGTAGTGAAAGTAATGTCTGGACAAGTGTGAGTAAGAAAGTTGATTTTACCAACAAGGTTGCGATATGATGTAGGATTAGGATAGAGTTCACCATCGAGAGGAGTGATTTTAATGTTGGGAGGAAGAGGAGTTAAAAGAGAAGATGCAGTACAATTGAAATCTTTGATTGTGTCAAGTGTGAACTTTCGTTGGCTCAAAATTACACCTTGAGGGTGTTGAAGAAATTCGAGACCTATGAAATAATGGAGAAGGCCAAGGTCTTTGATCTTGAATTGATGATCTACGAAAAACTTTAGGGCTGATATTTTCATTTCATCATTACCAATTATCGAGAGATCATCCACGTAAACAGCAATAAAGACCACATTAGAACCATGTCTTTTAGAAAATAATGAATGATCATTTTGTGACATTTGATAACCTCTACTGTGCAAAGAAGTAGTAAGTTTGGCATACTATTGTCGTGAAGCTTGCTTTAGTCCATAGAGTGACTTTTGGAGCTTACAAACATAGGTAGGATTGGGAAGATCCAAACCATCAGGTGGACTCGTATAAATTTCTTGATGATGTGTAAGAAAGCATTATTCACATCCATTTGATACATGTTCCAACCTTTCTTAACAACAACAACAATGATACTCCTAATGGTAGTCATTTTCACGACAGGGGATTACGTCTCATCATAATCTATGCCTGCCTTTTGGGTGAAACCTCAAACCACGAGTCTAGCTTTGTATCTTTCCACACTACCGTTTGCCTTATGTTTGATCTTATATACCCACTTACATGTGATCAGCTTCTTGCCTTTTGGAAGAGGAACTAGAGACCATGTTTGATTAGCATCCAAAGCAGCAAATTATTTTTTCATTGCATCCTACCATTCAAGGCAAGAAGCAACCTCCTCATAAGATGAGGGATTGTATGCTTGATGAAGGGAATGAAGAAAATGTTGATTGGAAGAATTAAGAGAATTGAAACAGAAATTGAAAGGTTGGATGGAAGCGCCATAATGTAATATTAAATGGGGACATGAAAAGGAATTTGTAGCAGAACTGCATACAAAGTCTTGTAGGTGAGATGGACGTTTGTGGGGACAATTAGACCTTCGAATGGGAAGAGAACAAGAAATATTAGGAAAGGGATTGTTAGTATGAATTGGAGAAGGAAAAGGTGAATGATTTGATTGTGAATTGACAGATGGGGGAGGAAATATAGGTGGAGAAGATGGTATATCATCCGGAACAGGTAGAGGGATGATAGTGGAAGATGGATGTGGGAGTAATTTGTAGGGAAAAATGTGTTCATGGAAGATGATATCTCTAGACACTGAGATGGTGTGTGTAGCAATGTTATAAACTTTGTATCCCTTTTTCCCAAAAGGGTATCCAATGAAAATACATGGAGAGGCCTCGGGACTAAATTTATTACGATTATGGGAAAGAGTGGAGGCATATCATAGGCAACCAAAATTTCGTAGATGGGTATAGGTAGGTGGAGTACCATATAATCAATGAAATGGGGTGAGGCCTTGAAGAATTCTAGAAGGAAACCGATTTATCAAGTATGTGGCTATGAGGACACAATCACCCCAGAATTTGATGGGAAGTTTAGATTGGAAAAGTAAGGCTTGTGAGGTTTTAAGAAGGTGTTTGTGTTTACGTTCCACAACACCATTTTGTTGAGGAGTAGCAACACAGCTGGTGTGATGGATAATGCTATTGTCAATAAAAATTTGAGTGGCAGCATTACTAAGGCCAAGTTCAAGGGCATTATCTGAGTGGGTGGTTCTTATGGTGGTTTGAAATTGAGTATGAACCATGTGTAGGAAAGCCTTTATAAGAAAAATGTCATTGCTTTTATGTGAAAGTAGATGAGTCCAGGTAGCCCGGTTTTAATCATCTACTATGGTCAGGAAGAAATGATGGCCATCATGAGTGGGGGTCCGATAGGGACCCCAAATGTCCACGTTGATAAGGTAAAAAATATTTGATGAATGAATCGTGCTGTGTGGGAAAGGCATGCGATGTTGTCTAGCTTAAGGACAAACATTGTAAAATTCATTCATGCCATCAACATTATGGGGAAATAGTGATAAGGATTTGAGTTTACACATAGGCAAGTGACCTAGACAGCAGTGCCACAACATTGCATTGTCTTTATTACTTGAATTCTGAGAAGCATTATAAGAAAAGGAAGTACAAGAGATAGGTAGATCCTTTTTGTAGCGAATGTTCAGTAAGTATAGACCACCGTATGCTTTACCAATTACCAACGATCTCCTCATGGAAGGGCCCTGCAATAAGCAAGCAAAAGATGTGAATATGGCTATACACTTGAGTTGATGGCAGATTTTGTTGATGGATAATAGATTATAGGTGAAATTAGGAATGAGTAAGACATTGGTGAGAGTAAGAACTGAAGAGAGTGTTATTGTGCTAGAGTGAGTGACAACAACAATGTCGTTATTTGGTAGAGTAATATGAAGAGGTTTATCAAGTGGTGATATGGAATGAAATAAGCTAGGATCAAAGCACATGTGATTCGTAGCTCTAGAATCAATAATCCAGGAATTATGTTTCAAATGAGAACAGAAACAAGTACACTCGCCTATAATCTGATGACAAGAGCAAGCCATCTTACCTGTAAAATTAGTTGAAAGCTTAGCATCAGAATTTGAAAATGAAGATGTCAACGTATGTTGATTTAGAGGAGAGTACAATTGAGTGCACTACACTGCTATTAGTCCAGCTATTGGACTTGAAGAAAAATTATCTTGAGGGAACTTCTTAGTAGAAGAATTGATGTGTGTTGTGGCTCCAATTCATGGCTTGTCCTTAGTGAACTTGAAGTCAACTGGAAATCCATGCAACCTGTAACAAGTGTTGACAGTATGGCCAACTTTCTTGCAATATTTGGAGTAGAGGTTGGACTTCATCTTCTTGTCTATTGCATTGAACCAAATACTACCTTTATTAAATTCAATTGAGAAGGATGCTGATTGTTCCAAGAAAACACCATTAGAATTCAATTCTCTTTGTTGTTCTTCTTGAAGAAGCATAGAATATGCTTCTAAGATAAGGGGAACCGGTCTCATTATAAGGATATTCCCTCGATGAGTGAGGTAGCTTTCATTCAAACCAATGAGGAACTGAATTAACTTCAATATTTGATCATTCTTGTCACGTTTTTCATTTGCTCCACAAGTGCATCCACAACACTTTGTTTTAGCCAAGAATGTCAGTTGATCGTCCCAAAGGTTCTTCAATCTAGTGAAATAAGAGGTGATACTATCAGTTCCTTAAGTAATTGAACATATACTTTTCTGCTTCTGAAAGAGTTGCACACAATTAGTTTGGCCGAATCTTTGCTCGAGTTCAAGCCATATCTCCCTAGCTATGAATGAGAAAATCACACTTCAAGCAATCGGATTACTCAAAGCATTAGTTATCCAAGAGATAACTATGTCGTTACATCTCTCCCACTAGCTAAAATTAACATCGATTGAGGAAGGTTTTTGGCATGAACCATCGATAAAACAGAGTTTGTCTTTAGCTGACAAACTGATTTTCATAGACCTTTTCTAGGCAGAGAAGCCATGACCATCAAATCGTTCGGAGACAAGGAGTGCACCAGGGGTATCGGACGATTGCAATTGGAAACAAGAAGAAAAAATTGTAGTTGGAGTAATATCATCCGACATATATGGATTCAGCATGATAGATGAGATATGGCAGACAAAAAATGTTTTGGAAAAGAATTTAATGGAAGGAAATGAGAGCTTTGATGTTGAGTTGCCATGGCAAAGAGACTATTCAAGAAAATCAGAAAGAAAATGAGAGAAGACGAAGAAAAAACATTTTGGATTTCTTATATTTCAGTCGAGTTAAAAAGTACTATTACAAGGCCTTATATATAGGCAACCAACTAAACACCTGACTAATAGAATTAAGTTAATACAAATTATTGCCAACACAATGATATAAAGCTTATAAATTAATTCCATAAAACATAGAGACTCATGATATATTTTGTATAGATTCATCATTTACGGCAATTAGGTTTAGCAAAAAAAGAAAAAAATGTAGGTGAAGTGCATTAGACCTTTAGGTTTATGTCTTCAGGTTCATAATATACACATTCACCACAATCAAACTCGTAGGTTTGTTTCATAATATATAGATGCTTATGTCATATTGATGAACACACACACACATATCGTAAGAGCTATATAAAAAAGGTATATGTGTCTATACATAAAAATTATAAAACTATAAAATTCATCCGTGTTCATTATACTTACTGAATATATTTATAATTAAAACTTATAAAATTTATAAAAATGACCCCTTATCTATAAATAAAAATTATATAATTATGAAAATAATTCTATATCTATAAATACGAATTATAGATTACAAAAGCGAGCCCATTTATATATACAAAAATTATAAATTACACAAAATAATCACATATATCTGAATAAACTATATAAAATTAAAAAACTAACTATTTATAGCTAAATAAGACTTACAAAATTATAAAAATAACGTCGAATACATCTTATAAAATATTTCAAGGCCTATAATATAAGGAATTGGCACATCTCCTTTAACTTAAAGTTTGGATCATGACATGACACAGTGCAGGTGTGATTTTCTCTTCTTTGCATGGCATATATCTTTTTGGAAGACCGATACCTCTTTATCAGATGATGTTAGATCGTGTCGGCAAAATTTAAGGGATCAAATTTTGATGATAGAATCAATTCATCTGCATAGCGGTGTAAATGTTTTAGTGAATGAATGAATAAATTGAAAAAAAGGTAAAAGAAAAGAAAAGGAAAGGAAATACAAGGAATATTTTTTGATAACCCACCACCGCTTTCCTCTACATGAGTCAGGTCGGTTAGTATACGATAGATTTAAGCCATTCGTATGAGAAAGGTATTATTTATAGTGCATTAATGGCAAGAGGTAGGCAGACATTTTCGGACTCTGTAATCGTTGGATGCATACCGATTTGATTTTGTGCGTACCTCTGAAATTTTGTAGTATCAATCGTTTATGCAATGAGATTTCAATCAGAGAAATTATTATGCTGGGTCCATCTGAATTATTTATATATTTAGTATAATTATAATATATTTTATTATATTTTTAAAAATATAATATAATTGTTCTAAATATATAAGTGACTGTTTAAAATATTCACCTAATAATTTCTGCGTAAATTCTATTAAGGTATATTTATAAGACAATAATAAAACTAAGTAAATGAATCAACTTCGTGTTTCAGTAATTAAAAAAGCACTTGTGTTATGTTGCAAGTCATGAGCTCAAGTCTCAGAAAATGTATGTATTTTATATATAGTTGATGATTATGCTTTTATCACCTAACGTGCATCCTTATTTTAGTTGATATTTCTTTTTCTTTACGTTGAAGCAACCTCAGCTTGATATCTATCATCCTCTAAGCTATTATTTATCATTCTCCGCTTTGATTTGTATCAATTTCTTTGACAAAAATGTATCCTTCTTTACCTTGCTCTGTATTATCTTTTTAGTTGACCATTGATGTTAATTGCTTTAGCCTGACTCGTATCCTCTTCTATAGGAGTAGTTGATGTTTATTTTTCTTTTAAGAAGAAGTTTATCATTCTTTGGCCTATGTTAATGTTTGTCGTTATCCATTTCGATACGTGGGAAAATTTCTTTATAGTCTATTTAGGTAAAACTAATTAGATAAAAATCAAAATGGTTCCAAAGTATATAGTTATAAGTACACAATATTATGTAAATATAATTATACTAATATGTACACCTAATTATATATAAATGTATAGGTAATATTCTTTATATGCACATGTATATTGGAATATAAAAAAAATGGATTAATCACTAAATAGATCGACCAAATTTAATTATTCTGGTCTAAATGAACCACCAAGTATTTTTTTTCCTCGATATGTAATATCTGTTTGATTGATATTTATCTTTTTTCCGATCCTGGACAACTTAAGTTTCTATTAAATAAATTTATAACATATAAGGCTCCAACAAAATTTAAACTAACGATCGATCGTACAAGAGTATGCATGATAACTGCTATACTACAATACACTTTGATTATAATGGTCTACATTAGCACACAAATATTATTTTGGATGTACTTTATGCGGTGCGCAGAGTATATAACGCCGCTATTATAATTTCTGCCTAAAACATGCCTTTTCATGGCTCATATAATTTGGATTCCAAAGTCTGCCTACTCAAAACACACTCTGTGGTCGAGAGCCAAGGAACTAGTAATCTACATTCTCTTCTATAACCCCCTCATCACGTTCACTCAAGATCCCACCACATAGTTTCATTATTAATAAACAAATGGTATAATAAGGATTGCTCGATCACTGTCTCCGCCTCTTAAGCAGTGATTATTATTATTTTCATCGATTACATTGTTGGAAGGAAGAAGGGAAAATCCGAAGCTATGCCTGGTCCTTGATTTGTCCACACCGTTAGATCTTGAGAAGGAAATGAACCCACATCTTTGATGCTTTGAATTTGCTGGTGGTTGTAGTGTAGCAGTACTGTTCCGCACTCGGCTTCGCGTAATCAGATGCCTGCAAAAGGAGCATAATACAATGACTATGGCCGTAGTTTCAACCTCGTCAAGGAGCTTGAACTGGTGTCCCTTTTTTTCAAACTTTATTGTTGTCAATCTACTTCCGCTTGTTTATTAACTATATTTATTGTAGAAGACGTAAATAAATAGGCGACAAAAAACAAAGAAGCAATGAACGTGAAATGAAATTAATTAGCTCCACCGCCAGTTCTCCTGCTCCAACCTCTCTTGTCTGCCACTCGGCCAAAGATGCCACGGCCACCGACAACAGTGCGGCTACACCAGTAGTTATCCTTCTCTCCATGAGTAAATTCTAATGTAGGTAATTTACTTCTCTATATTTCGCATGATACGGTAATTTCATTATTAGCTACTAGTAGTACTAGGTTAAGATATATTATAGGATCAACACACTTAATCCTCTCAGCAAGAATCATAAGAACACATGGTATTTCATATCTGTAGCAAAGAGAAGGTGTAGCAATGCAAATCTTACAGAAAAACTGTGAGCCAGAGGATTTAGAAACATCAATAAGATCCTCCAATCTCCATCCTCCACATGGCGAATCCATCATATAATCGCTAGTCGAAATAGATCCTTCTTCACTAGTCTGACCATACGCAGGTGTCGTCACAGGAACCGTACCATTTGATGACATATTATTGTTGAATAATACCCCACTGCTTTCACAAGCAGCTACTGGCGTATGATATCCATATCCTCTGTTCGTGGTTGCATCGTTAGAGCTTAAGCTCATTGTGGGTTTTGATTTACCAATTGAGGAGGAAACTGAATTAGATTGGTAAATGGATGATGAAGCTGAGAGTTTGGCTCCTGTTAGAAGGAATCTGTTGTGTTTTTGGGTGTGCTCGTTTGTTTTGTGAGTTGGGATATCACATTCTCTACATAGGATTGATCTGTCTTCTCTGCAAAATAGGATTGCTCCCCTCTCCTGTAGGACAAGAAACTCGATACAAAAGGAACAATAAGTAATTGTGAGAATTAGAGAAGTCTAGTTACTGTCAGATGGTAATGGGAGAAAGATGCGAGTTACTGTACTTGTAGCGCACCTGGCAAATATCACATTGAGGAGGTGCTTCTTTATTAACACAAGGATTGAGAAGAAAAAACCGTTGGTGTTTGATAGCGAGCTTATTAGCATGGTGCACCCTTTTGTCACAACTTTCACAGAGAACAGCTTCATCTGCAACACAAAACACTACTGCTTCTCTCCTCTCACAAACGTCGCACTGAATCTTCATTCGGTTAAAGTGAAAGCTCTGTCTCTCTGTTTTCCTCTATTTTCCCTCCGTTCTTTTCTTCTTCTCTCTTCAACTGCTCTTTCCTGGTTGGCGAAATTGATTTGGCAGGTGGATAAAGTGAAAGATATGAAATATATTATGGGAAGTGGGAAAGTATGGGGAAAAATATTTGATTGAACGTTTGATGGGAGTTGAAAGGTTACTTTCTTATATAGATAACATGCCCTTCACTTTACATCCTCTGTCATTTATATATTCCGTCCACTTCCAAATTCCTGAGTTCTTTCCATCTTTTGTCTTTGCTGATTAAGATTTGACCTATGATTTTGTGATAGATGTAAAGAGATCGAATAATGACAGAAATTTATTGGAAGAAGAGGACGAAAGCTTGTGGGAAAAAAGACAGAAAGTATGCGCTCTCATAGTTATTCCAAACTTAAACAAATTGTAATTTTCGTTAATGAATCAAGGGCACCTCCATTTTTATCCCTACAAAACTTCATCTAAAGAGTTAATTGTCAAAGTTAAAAATACTAAAAATAAATAGCGTTACTCTCACAATTAGTATAAGTTCGGTCTTATCTATTTTTCTTATTCTAATTGCTAAGACTAAAATATTTCTCTACTTAACTAAAAGAACAATCGATGAAAAAAAAAAAGATAAGAGATTAAATTACAAGATTATTATTCCAATATTATACAAAAAGTGTTGAACAAAGACACAACAACCAAAAGAAAAGGATTATAGAAAGAGATACCGAACTCATTGGCTCAATTGGGCCCCTCAAAATACTATTGCAAAGTCTCATCATCCCATTGAATTGCCAAATAACTATGAAGCATTACTCATAATGTTATTGAGTAAACTAATGTACAATACTATGCATACAAATGCCATATAGAGCACATAGAATATAACACAAAGAATTACATCATAAACGCATCAAAGAGTACATACAATAATTGAATACAATAATCCTGCTATAATTCATACCATACTATAAACCTCATGCTCATTAGATCAAATTTAACTATATTACAATTGTTTTATTAAACCAACACTTACTAAGGGTATCCCATAAGAGAATTGCCAAAGCCATACATAATCATATATAAAAACAACTACAACATAACCCATAACCAATAGGGTAGTGCACTAAGGTAACTACAAACTAACATACCAAAACCACCAAAGGTATTGCACAAAGACAGCTATTGAATCACTATTCCAAATCTAATCCAATTATATCACTATACAATAGTTAATTCTATTTTAATTTACTTAAGGGGATACAAGAATAACTCACAGACATATAAAGTACACTAGCCATTCTGACACACTAAGCCAACACAATACTCTCCAACTTTGCAACTCGACAACGAATAAAGAATATCGTCCATACCAGAGCACCAAGTTAACACAATACCCTCTCATCCTATGTCATCTAATTCTTAAGTATGTATACCCTCTAAGAAGTCTCAAGAACTAATTAGAGTAGACTAGGGTCTTAGTCAAAATGGTAAGACATCCAATGAAACCACCAAACCAATTTAAAAACTCTAACCTAGTCTCTAGGGTAACTAACTTTAAAGAGAAAACCATTATCAAATCTTAAGGTCTTCCACTTTAAGTATTTATATTTTATTGAAGTGATCACCAACCACACATAGGGCTAATAAAACCATATTTCATACTAAAAACTATTTTTCTTTATTTGTAATTATTCAAGTCAACCCTAAAGTTAATGGTTTAAAAGAAGGTCAATAATCAATACTAAGGCGAACTTAAAAATCTACTAAGGCCATCCTATATCTAATTATCTAACATTTAGGCTTATTAAGTCATAAATGACCAACATACCCTTAAGCCCTAATTACCTCAATTTTAACTCTTTCAAAACTAAACTTAATTTTAACTCCACACTTTTCATGAAATGATAAAAGACATTAAAAATAATATATGCATACAAAATATAAATTCTAAAATTTCTAGAAATGGATAAAAGATAATTTTCCCCTACACATAAATTATGCATATAAAATCCTAAACATATATATCTAACATACCATAAACCACATGCTTTTCATACTTAATTTATTATAACACATACATGACATACATGTTGAAAAATTATAAATTTCATGTGAACTAATAAAAATATCCTCAGAGCATACAAAACTTACAAAATTCATACCTCTTATATGATTTGATTCTCTTCCTTACCTTCTCTTCTTCTCATTTTTCATCGCTTCCTAAAATCTATTACTCTTCTTTCAAAACTCTATATTTTCTTGTATTTTCCTATTGAAATCTACGAGGTTCCTTTAGGTTATTATTAGAATTAAGGCCTCATTTAATCATAGTATTAGTATGTTTACATTTATTGATCTATGTATATTTTGTTCCCTTTTTTTTTTCTTCTAAATTTTGCTTTCTTTTTCTTTTCATAGTTTGAATAATTTAGGCAGAGTGCATCATTCAATACTATAGAAACATAATTCAAACATGGAGCTTGCCAACTCATTTTTTTTTGCTCTACTCGGCTTGTTTGTAGAAGTATGGAAATGAATCCTCATTGTGGTTTTGTAGATTACATTAGGGATGTGTGAAAAGAAATAAAATACAATAGGTATGTTGGGTAATCAAAAAATTTAATAAGAACATATTCAATAGTGATTGAAGTGAATAGTCAACCTTATTTTGACTTATTTATCCTAGCAAGTTCAATATTCAATTTTTTTAGCATACAGTACTATATTTAGAGAATATTGAATTTTAGATGTAATGTACTATATGTAATCTAAACTACATCTTAAACATACAAAAATTGAACTTTCAATTTCTAAAACCCATATATTGAAATAAATAGATACTTTAATAATTTATATAAATATGATACTAACCTCTTGATGATGATGTAGCCATAACTTATTTTGAGTAGAAGGCTTTGTAACTTAGTTTCTCCTCCTTGACATTTTTCCTTTTATGTCTCATAATATGATGGAATTTTCTTGATTGAAAAAATGGGTGGGAGAGGACCAATTTATAATTACAACTTTTACTTTAATATGTCTATCAAGTAATTGTTAACTAAACTAAGCAACGTATGGGATTTGTTTTGTCATTTAATGAATTTAAATTATTCAATTAGCAATTATATTTTGGTAACTACTACATCTAAATGAGCTAGATACTTAGTGAGTCACATAGGGTTATATATAACATTATCCTACTTGGCATGATTATTGGTGAACACTAGATTTTCATTGGTGCGATGCGCAAAGAGATTAATTCAAAATTTTAATCTAATTATTTAAGGATAAAAACGATCACTAATAAGTTAATAAAAAATAACAAAAGTACAAAGTGAGAAAATTAATTATATTACAAATATAAATACTAATTTAATTTTTTTCATACGTTCAATAAATAAAACATTAGTTGTTGAATTATTTTCGACAACATCATTATCACATATAATAATTTTTAAACCTAAAAAATTTTAAACTCTTGATATTGCAACATATAATTATCCATGACTAAATATAAGTATTTAAAAAAAATAGGCCAACATTAGAAAGAGATTGACCTTGAATTTTATTGATTTTCATTGCATGTGAAATAATAATGGGAATTGCCTTCGATTAAACTTAAAAGACAATATGAGATCGTATCGGGTCAGTGAAATTCTTAGTATCAAAATTTTATGACCACCATTGCTCTACCTAAAATTTTGGCCTCCAAAACACGAAATTCCAACTTTATAATAACCATCCTAGTGTCATTGTATAGCCGAAGTGAATGGTCCCGATTTATCAATAACATGACAACTGTACTAATCTCAAAATTCAATAGATGGTTAAGTACACCTAAACACTTATTTTCATTTAAGAATTCTAGAGTGTGTAGGTCTTACAACAAATCATTATTTGAATATTATATACATGTTGTATCTGAGCTTAAATAAGTCTTACCTTTAGCTAAGTTGATTGATAATATGTACTCATTGATGAACTCAATGATGTCAATAGCCAATGCTAATATGGATCTTCTTTGAAAATAAGTATCATTTATGATGTTACTTGTTAATTCTAGATATATGACGTATGAAGTAGTTGTAATTGGATTGCTATACTATCTTAATAAAAAAAAATCACTTGGAATTTTAAATTTTGTATGTCCATCATTGGGACATTTAATTGTTTCTTCTCCAATGCTTGCGATCCAATATGAAAATTGTTTCAAGTAAACACTTCATCAAATGAGCTAATATGATGTTACCTCATATATTTTTTTTCCCAACCGTAGGACCTTACAATTCCTCCATATATATGAAGAGTTGATAGTTGAGTATAAAGTGTCTTGACGTCTTCCCTTTGGTATGCCACATAATATTTGTCTAAAATCTCTACCAAGAACAACTATCTATCCTCCAATAGGCTTATTTGTAATACCCCGTATTTTTAAAATTCAGATTTATTAAGTTTAATAATTTTATTAGCGTAATTTAATGTAAATAATTAATTATTTTAATTTCGATTCTTTTATGGATTTATCGACGATTCGAATTCATATTTGAATTTAATTAATCATTGTCGTTGCAAATCATTCTAGATAAATTCGTTCACGACAATGATTTTATTATATTCTTATGAATTCGATTTTCGGTTAAAAATATATAGTCCCGTTCTTTCTCGTATTTTGATTTTTAATATTTTAGATTCGTTTTCGATTTTAACTTCATCGTGTGATTACGACTTTATTTTGGAGTTATATTTCGTTAACGAAATATATTATTTAAATTATAGAATTTCTATTTAAATAGTTAAATTTATTTTAATGATTTTATCCGTAGAAAATATTTTCGACTTTAAATTTATTCATTTTCGGAAATAGTTAATATTTTTGGGAAGTTTTAAATTAAAAAGATTTTCGGAGTTTATTTATGAATTTCTTTCTAGAATTTATTTTCTTTCGTTTTATGCTTTTTGGTTTGCGAAAAACCGATTTCGGAAATTATTTTAATTAATCTTGATTTATCAGAATTTGAATTAAATATTTTATTATATGCTTTTAAATAATTTTTTGAGGGCTTATAATATATTTCTATAAATAATATAAATTTTTACGTTCGTTGGTAAATTCTTGCGAAGATGTTTCCGAAATTCTTTATATAGCTTTTTATTAGTTTTAAGCGTTCGGATCGTTTGAAATAATTTTCATTTAATAAATTTTAGATAAAATATTCCAATAATATTTTTTAAACTTTTAGTTTTTTATTTTATGTGTATTTGTTAAAAAAAAAAGCCCAACCCCGACCGGTGCCCTTCCCACCTCTCTACCTTTTCTCTTCTCTTTCCCTATCTTATACCCGTCGGATCCCTGTCCCTGTCCCTCTCCCGCAACCCTAACCCTTAGCCGACCCCCCTCGCCTCTCTCCTTCTCCCCAGCCCCTCCGTCCTCCTTCGTCAGCCACCACCAGCCACCACTGTCGACGCAACAACAACAGTCGAAGCCGCACACCAGCAGCCGCAGCAACAACCGCTGCAGCAGCGGCCGAAGCAGCCAACCCCAGCAGCCACGCACAGCAGCAGCAGCGCCGAGCCGCCGTCCGGCCATGGCGAGCTCGGGCGACCACCGGCGAGCCACCCCCAGCCTCCGACGAAGCTTTTCCGGCATTTTCTTGTCCCGATTTGTGTTGGTTTCGTTTGGTATAAATTTCAGAAAACCCTAATATTAATTCATTTAATTAAGTATGATTTAGCTTGTGATAAGCTAAATTAATTGTTTGATAATGTATATATGTGTTGTGAGAATGATTTGGATAGGTTAATTGTATGGTTGTGTTGGAATTTTGGAAAATTTGGATTTTTGGCCGGGTTATGCCCGAATTTTTCGGATTTGTCCGATTTAGCTATTTTTGATGAATTGATTATACAATATGTTTTAAAATGTATCTAATTTCATGTCGGAACTGTTAATTTAAGAAATTTATGTAGAATTTATCGGAATTTGATTTCTAGGTCAAAATTCATGTGTGATGAAATTGGGTCGCGTAACTGAGTTGTTCCGCTCAATTAATTTTATAATATCGCTTAAAATGTATTTAATTTTATATTGGAAGTGTTGATTTGGGAAAATTGTGCATAATTAATCGGAATTGGATTTTTAGGTCAAAACTCCCGCGGGTTTAAATTGGATTGTGTAATCGGGTTGTTTTATTCAATTGATTATATAATTTACATTAGAATACATTTAATTATATTCCCGAATTGTCAATTTATATATTTTAGTAAGAATTGATCGGATTTGCGTTCCGGGCCCAAAAACCCTAATTGTGCTAAATTGAGTATTTCTTTTATTGGTTTTGATCAATTGATTATTTGATATGTTATAAAATGTGTTTAATTGCATTTCTAAACATTCAATTTGATTAAATTAATAGAATTCAACCAAATTGCATTTTCGGGCCTAAAACCCTAGATTTCAAGTGAGATTATAAAATTGGTTATTTGTATAGTTGTTTTTCTAAAATTAAATTATAGAAGTAGTTGAAATGATCCTAATTGTATTCTAATACCTTTAATTTAAATTACCCGAGTTTGTGTTGTGGGCTTTAAAACCCTAATTTTGAAAATGGATAGTCTTAAATTGGTTACTAGGAAGATTGTTTTGTTGAAATTAATTATCTAGATTTATCTAAAATTAGTTTAATTGTGTTTTAAAACTATCAATTTGAGGTAATCGAAGTGATTTGGTCGATTCATAGTTTAGGTATTAAAAACCCTAATATTCGGGGATTGTTTTATAAAATCGATTTTTGCTATGCGTCTTTTATCTAATTGATTCATGTCTTTGGGTTTTAAATCATTTAAGTTATGTTTTAATCTAATTGATTTGGATTCGGTTCTATGTAAATGGTTGGTTTACCTATTTGGTTGTAAAACCTAATGAATAAGTTATTTTCGATAAATTGACTTATGATCGATTATTCTTTCTCGGTCTTTCCAAATTAATTTGAAATGTCCCAAGTGGTATTTGTATTAATCCGTTTGGATTTATATTTAATCTTAAATCTTAATAGAGCTATGTTTTTAAGTCCTAAATTTTGGACACGTTTTCCAAGAAAGATCGTTTGTGTTCATTTGCGTTTATTTAATTATAATATGTGAATTGTTTCTATCGGCGATCTAGGAAAGCTTTATTGTGGATCCACAAGCTAGTGATCTCTCTCTCCCTCTTATCTCGCTTAGCTAGCTTCGGATCCAGGTAAGTCTCTACTTACCTCTACTTATGGGTGTTTAGTAAGGATGTGGCTAAGGCCGCTAGTGTGATATGTGATCTACTTGCCTTGGATGCTTCGTACATATATATCATGTCCTGTTGTATATCACATGTTTGACCTTAACGTGTTTTATGAGTGGCGCAGCTTGGAGTTAAAATATGTGGTATATGTTTTTCTTATGACATGAATGTGATATCTGTATGTGGTGATTATGATGTGCTGTGACATGATGTAACCCTCTAGGACATGCATGCTAGGGTGATTATGGTGATGACATGGAGATGAAAGGACAAAAAGAAATAATTGGGAAGTGAGTTGCTAAAAGGGAGTATAAGGGACCCGATTAGGGTTTTGGGAAGAATTAGCAATCTAGAAAAGGCAAAAGTAAAAATGATTAACGGTGAGTGAGGTGCGGTTTGAGAGTGAGAGTTTATGTTATGAGGAATTATTATGGGTGTTTTGGGAGAGAAGAAATATTGGGTGAAAAGGAGAGGTTACTTGTGGGAAAAGAAAGGTACTAGGATTGAAGTGGCCAACTAGGGTTTTTCGGTCACATGTGGAATCGAGGGGTAAAGCGATATGATTTGGGATTGGATCTAAATGAGATGAGGTGTGAGACGATAAATGGAGTAATGGTAGTGTAATTGAGAGAAAGTTGGGCCACATAGGTCCAATTAGGGTTTCCAAGGGAAAACCCTAGAGGGAGATAGCATGTGGAGTGGATGTCGAGGTGTTGGGCCTTAACCCACACCCTTAGGAGTTGGTTTTTATTATGTGTAATCGTAAAGGGGAATGGATATCGAGGTGTGATAAGGGGCGCAAGAGTCCCAAGATATGGGACGGGCCCTCCTAGGAGGATAAGTGTGGATATAGTTAGTCGTGCATGTCAAGGGTAAAATACTTTCAAATAAGATATGTTAAGACACTAATTACTTAAAGAGGAAGATGTTGAGCCGGACCCAGACCGATCCACCGGCGAATAATAGTGGTTAGAGTCGGGGTGCCCTACATGACTGGTCCACCGGCTATAATAGTGGCCAGGCGTGTTTTGCCCTGCATGATTTCCGGTCCACCGGCTATAATAGTGGGGGATTCCGTGCTCAACAAACCGAACGTAATAACGTTAAGACATGGGAAAGACACAAAGTAATTACAGTGAAACATCATGTGAGTCGGGGCCAGACCGGTCCACCGGCGAATAATAGTGGCCAGGAGCGTTCTGCCCTGCATGACCGGTCCACCGGCTATAATAGTGGCCAGGCGCGTTTTGCCCTACATGATTTCCGGTCCACCGGCTATAATAGTGGGGTTCCCGCACTCACATGAATTGATAAAGACTATGATGTGAATCGATTATATTTACCAGAGATCTAAAGAATGAGTCTACCCGGACCATAGCCGGCTTTTATTATCTGTATTGCTACATGCTGCTCATTTCCACGAGCAGAGGACTCGATTCGGCTTGGTTTGGTTTAGCGTTGTCCGAAAATGCCCGATTGGTTGGTTTAATATTGTCCATGAATGCTCGGTTAGTTTATCTGAATGTCTTATTGGATTAAGATGTTTGCTGCCACACTTACATGTTTAAATAAATGTTATATATGTTTCGCATGTTATTATATATGTATGGTAGGACTTATGATGTGGGTTTTGAGTATGCATAATATTATATCAACGTAAATGCAAAATGATTCAATATGTACTTGATGTTATAGTTTATGTCTTTCCCATAAGATAGGGTGTTGGGATTTACTCAGTATTGGACCCGTACTGATACTACCTTGGTTGAATGGGTCCTGTGATGATCCACTAATGGTGGGGAGCAGACCTCTTGTGCAGGTTTAAGATCGGATACTGTTTTGGGGCGGAAGGCCTGAATTGAGTGAGTAGGCAATCCGGATATTGATCCTTCGGGATTTGTTTTGTTCAACTGTATTCGTCTTTGGAAGTTACAAGTGTTGTATTTAAATTTCCAAGGGCTTTGAAATTGACTTTTAATTTCTCGTACTCTGATAAGATTTTAAATTTTGGATTTAATTGTTTGACAGGTTTTAGCCTTGCATCTAACATGAGATAGATGGTTGACATTTATCTTGTGTTAGATGTGGCGGTAAAATTTCTCAAATTCTCTCCTAGCTTCCGCTTTATTCTTTCAAAAAAAAATTTTTAGGAGTGAAATTTGGGGGTGTTACATTATTACTCTTGAATTATTTTTTGAATTGCAATATATCTCTCTTTGTTTTATCTAAAGCTTTAAAACAATATTTGTGCATCATTGGAGCTTCATCCTATATTATGAGATTTGTAACACCCTACATTTTTAACCAAATTTTTTTATTTATTTTGAAGACAGTATGGAAGCACAATAAAAGAAAATTAGGGGTGTTACCTCATATCAATCATGGAAGAGGTGTGATCATCACTCAATGCATGCTTGATTTAGGATAAAACATAACAACAGGAAAAAAAAATACACGCGTTTACAGTATAACACTAATAAATATGAGAATAATATTGAAATGAGCGATATATAAGATACAAATAGAGAAACAAAAGCCACAAGTCTAAGTAAACAAAAAGAACAAAAGCATCCCAATGCAATGGGTAAAAAAAAATCTAAACCAGTTAGCCTAACTCTTAACTAAACAAATATGTAAATCTTGGTCCACAAGCAATGACCAACTACTTGCCCACTTTATCATCCTCAACACATTTAATCTGAGTATCATATCCCCGCAGATCTCCCTCTTCACCAAAATAGAAGCTGAATAATCACAATGACCACGCAAATGAAGTATCACTATAGTGAAGTACTGGTTAAACAAACTACCTCAAACATGATAAGAGCTCATGTTGCACATTGAGGTCACACAATAGCATAGATTAATACATATTTCAAAAGTATAACTTTGGAGCGTATGGTTATCATATAATAAAGCATGATGCATAAGAATAATGGAAGAGGAAATAATACATGTCATTCATTAAGCACACATAAAATCAATAATATTATTAATCCTCCATTTAATAACCACATAATTTCCAATTATTAAGTTGTTTAGTTAGACCACACCTAGTTCTCCATCATGAACAAAATTCATGGCAGCATAACACACACAATGGGATACCACACCCACCATATGTGGTTAGAAGAAATTGAGGGGGCTTTCTAGGGGGATACCATATCCACCATGTCTTTAGTGCATTTTCCAAGAGGGGTAACACAAGTTGGGATACCACGCCCACCATACATGGTTAGAATATATCTAGGGAGATTTTATAAAGGAATACTACATGTCCACACCCATCACAACTTGAATGCATAACCCTAAGGGCTAACATAAAAGTTGGGATATCACACTAACCGAAGAAATGGACAAAAAAAATGTCAGAGGAATTGTATAAGATTCCTCACCCACCTTACACAGACACTAATGCCATACCAACCTATCATAGTATTATCCTTTACCTCATAAATATACACATGCCCCTACCAACCACAACCCGATAGAGAAGAAAGTAGGTTGAGTGAAAAGATAAACACACAGGGTAACCTATCCACTAGTTTTTGGTTAGCTACCCTAAGAGCCAGAGAAAAGGCTCAAACAAAGTCTTAATTCCCATTATTAATAATTATTAAGTAATATCACAAATCATAACTTAATTCCATTAATATCCAATTAAGTATTTCGAGGCAACTCCAAACGCAACTAGACAAGGCATCCAAGCCACACCATAATATTCATCATTTAGATTTCCTTTTAATTTTGATTAAGCATGGTTATAATAATGATGTAATATCACAAACTAATGGAAAAGTTAAAATATAAGTCCCAAGGAAAGATTAATAATTAATGAATAAGCATGGTAACTTAGGTAGAACCAGTTGGTCTATCCTTAGGACTAGTTGACTAGTTTGGGCGTACTATACCCAAGGAAAAATAAATACACAACAAAACTAGTGGATTAGTTGGTTTAATCGTTTGAATGATCATAAGAAAAAATTATTGGGTTTGGCCGGACCAGTTGATGTGTTTAGGCTGAGACCAAAACCACTCTTGTTATAAAATAACCAGTCGATAGTTTATCAAACTAATCAACTATTCACAAAAACTAGTAGATGGGTTTATCAAACTGATCAACTATCCAAGTGAACCAATAGATGGGTTTATCAAATCGATTCACTATTTTACGAACCGATCTATGGTTCTAGCCAATGATTGATTGTTATGGGCGAAACGATGCTTAGACGCATATTTTCACATCTAATAAATACCATATGCTTTCCAAAATATACTTATCATGCTCCTATGCTATAAAACACGTACAAATATCTAATCCATACTTAAAATCACATGGATTAATAATAGAAAAATCAACACACATTATACTTATGCGAATTCACCAACTCATGTTGAATATAAAAATGCTCAAAAATATACTCTAGGATATAACCATTCCACATGCTCTAATTCAAGGATTCAACATAGCATATATACATCATAGACACCCCAAAGGTATGAAACCACAATTGAAAAAAAAAATCCTTAGCCATAGTGAAGATAAGGATATCTTACCTCCAAACAATCTTTTATCACAAGAATATACTCCTAACTTGATGGCCTAACCCAAGACTCTTGATTTCCTAAGGGAATCAATAACCAAAATAGTTATAAACTCTTTTTTATACCCCTTAAAAGTGAAAATAGAATAAGAAGAAGAAAAGAAGAAACACAACTCAACTTTCTCTCAAGGGATAAATACAAAGAGGAGAAAATTAGGATGTAACACTTCAAATTTTAATATTGAAAATTTTCATTTTGCTATAAAAAATTTCATTTTACAATGGAAGCTTATAGAAAAAATATTGGGTGTTACTGTCGCAATTGATGCAAGTATGGTTTACTATATCATCCTCTCATCAATCATAAGGCTAAAACCATTAAAGTCAACATTGAGTAACTAGAAATGAGAGAAATTTTATAAATACAAACATGAGTTTGGAGATTAACTCTGGGATACAATAATAAAATACAAATAAAGGAATACTATGGATCAAATAGTACAAAAGGTATCCAAGTAAAAATATCATTTAAATAACATAACTCTTTGCCCAAAAATCTAGTACAAAAAAAGCCACTCTTCCCCATACAATGCATTAAAGGTCGTAAAATCATTTGACTGGTCCTCATAGTCATAGACTTGCACCAAGTCATTAGGGTCTTTTGCTCGTGAGAATGATCAACACCCATACATAACTATTTTGCACCCATGAAAACGTACTGAGTAAGGTAAAAATACTATTGAGTTAGGGATACAGATAAATACATACATTCATGTCAGATGATAAGTACATGTACAAAACACATAAAGCCTCACAAGGTATATACTGTTTCAAACTTCTTTATTAGATATGACCGTTTTCATTCTTTTATTTATGTTGAGTTCAAATACTCCACTATTCTTAAATAGGTGGAATGATTTAAAGTACCTCTCAAGAACAATATACCTAAGCCACTATTATTCATTTAGTGGAGTGGACCCAACACCTCTCAGGACATAAAGCTCCTGATCTACTATTCTTAAACTAATGGAATGGTCTGAAGTACCTCTTAGGGATACCACACCTGAGCCATTATTATCATTTGGTGGAATGGGTTCAACATCATGGTCCTAAATCACACACTCTTCCGCTTTAAATCATTAATATATTATCCATGATGAGTATAGGGTCCTACTATTATTAATCTGGTAGAACGGACTGAAGCACCTCTTAGGGATCATCTGGTGGAACGAATCCAAAAACATCGTGGCCCGACTCATGTGATCTCTTCACTTTAAATGATTAATGTCATATTCATGATTTTTTTAGAGGTACCAAAGAAATTTAAATTAGTTAAGTACATCATGAAGATCATAAGGCTTTCTCTAGAGTTAAGACCCGTATATTTCCCTAAAACCCTAATTTCACACTACCCTTTTAATCACCAAAATTAATACCTCTAACTAAAATATTATTATTATTATCAAAATAATCAAATTTTAAGGCCTAAATATAATATATGACATATACAATAATAACCCTATCCCAAAAGTTACTATTCCTAGGGCTTATAAACCCTAATTTCACAAATAGATCATAACTTTTCATGTAGGAATAAAAAAAATACCATATTTAATATACAGTCCAAAAACACTAATATTAACAACATATTCGAATTTAATGTTCTAAATCTACCGTTTCACACATGTAATAATAGTCTCCTCGATTTAAGGCTATTATGCCCAAATCAAACAATTTGCATACTTTATTAAACTTAGGCCATTCATAAATACCATAAACACTTCATATAAATTCCTTAGCACATTTTTGGATGATATACACCTTAAAATACCATGATTCCCATATTTAAACCATGTTGAATAAAATACTCTTATTGGTAACAAAATCCTTATTTTATGCGAATGTTATGTGTTTTGTAACATTATTTCCAAATATATATTTTTTTATCCATAGACATTATCATACTCATTTCACATTAATCATACCATTAATTAAACCATGACACATCCATATTTCACACCGAGGGCTTTTCTATACAAAATAACAATACCACTTAGCAATCAAAAACACTAGACTACAATAAGTATCTTTACAAAAATGACTTTGATATCTAAGCACGCAAATCCTATTCTGCCTCTTTTGAGAACCCAGGGAAATCACCTAAGAAAATCATAATAAAATACCATTAGGATTAAACCACACAAGTAAGGAAGTGTTTAAGGAAATGGAAGGGTGAAAGGAGGAAGAAAATCGAACCATGAAGGGTAGTGTTTAGGAAAGACTTGCATAACCAAGCAAAGGGGGAATGGTGGTTTGTGACATGGAAATGGTAGGTGAGAAATGAAACAACCTACCATTGATAGGGGAGGTGCAACGGGAGTGGAGGCCAATTAAAGGGCTAGTGTTCGGTGGTGGGAATTGAAGGGGGTGGTGTGGTATAGTTAGAGGTGTTGAAGGATGGATGGAGGGTTGTGGTTGTAGCTACCAAAAGTTGGAAGGAAGGATGCGGTTAAAGATGTAAAAGAGGAGAGGTTTACTTTAGTTAAGGCTGCCAAAGGATGGTACTAGAATGCGGTGAGGGCTGCTGCAACAAGGAGAAGGGAAAAAGGGAGAAGGTGGCTGCTGTTGAGGCAACTAAAGAGGAGGGGTTAGCTTTGGTTATTTTGGCCGATAGTAGGGGTGATGTTGGGCAATGATGGGAAAAGGTGGTGAGGGATAAATGACAAAGGTTGCTGGTGGTGGTGTGATTATCTCAGTTTGGCTCATGGGTGGTAGCATTTTGGGTTGTTTTTTGTACGGCAAGGAGGTAATGAAGGAGGAAAAGTTGTGGTTAATTGTTTTGCAGAAACAAAAGGGAGATAAGAGAGGTGGTAGGAGCATTTAATGACAGTTAAGTATGTGTATATATACCTCATACAACGTGCAAAGATGAGCGAGAGGCACAAGGGAAATTCAACCCAACCCTTATGCATAGGAGGTGGGAATTGATGAAATTAGGGAATAGCTTAACAAGTGGTAGAGATTGATGGGCGTGTAGGCATTGTCTATGGAAAATTTTTCACGCAAGAAGAAGGGGGAAAAAGGAGGAGGGGGAGGATCGACTGAGAGGGAAATGAGAGAAATAGGAAAAGAGGGAAAAGAATTGGGGGTTAATGTTTTTAGTTTTTTATTATAACAACATCAATATATTTTAGGTTAGGAAAATAGGATAGATTAATTATTAATAAATTGATATTAGGTCAAATTATAGGGTTAGAGAATTAGAATAATATGGAAATATTTATTTCTCATGATTATGATTAGGTTACGATATTAATTACTCAGGGTTATATTTATCTCAAAATTCATGGTATTACATAAGACCTTCCATATTTCTCTACACTTTTATCATTTCTTATTTGAACGAAAAACTAAGGAAGAGTTGATGCTAATATTAGGAGAAGAGATGAGATGAACAAATGATTAAAGGATGAATTCAATAGGCACAACCTTTAATTTTTTTTTCAGTTGAAGGGAAAAGGGAAGAAATGCGTAAATGCTTAACACTTAGAAAAATAAAACAAAGGAAGAGAGGAATGAGAAAATTTATTGAAGGGAAAATGTTGAAATGAATTAGAGATGAAGCCTAAGGTTGGTTGGGATCAACATCTAAAAGGGCAAGGAGAGAGGGATAGAGTTGGCCTTGGTTGAGTGTATATGACCAAAATATAAGAGGGTGGATGATAAAGATAAGGGAGGTGGAATGCAACCAAGTGGTGGCATAGGTAGGTAAGTCATGAGAGAGGGTGCAAGAAGGCTTAAATGTAACAATAGCTGCTAGAGGAGAGAGGAAAGTGAGAGAGAGGGAGATTATGTGAGAAAATACATCAAAAATACTTTGGTAGAATTTTAGCTAAACAAAATAATATAACAATCTAAATAATGTAAAAATAATCCCACAACACAAAAATATTCTTATTATCATAAAGAGACTTTGATTAGAAGTCTTCAAAAATGTTAGAAAAAAATTGAAGCCAAAATAGAAAAGGATATAAAATCACAGCATAACTAGTCGATCGATTTGGGCAACTAATCGACCGGTTATCTCAAAGATAAAAATGCAAGTCCCTAGTTTTACCGATCAATTGGTTTGGGAAATCAGTCCATTGGTATACCTAAAATTTATATTTTTACACAAATTTCAAGCCCTTTTCAAAACCGAAACTAATTTATTTTATATCAATATAATTTTAAATATATTTTGAAAGATTCTAGGATAGGGTATTATAGTTTATGCTTGATAATCAAATCTGCTAGTGTAATCCCTTCTCTAATTATACATGTCGAATCTTCATTAGTATTTATTGGGATATTGACTTGAGAATGTGATGAGTTCATATTTTAACATATTTTATACCTTTATAATCTTAGTTTTGAGTATTTTATTTGAGTAATTTAGATGAATAATTATAATTTTATGCTTAAGTGATAATAATTGCATAAATTTTATTATTTAAGTGATAATAATAAATTTTATTATTTAAGTGATAATAATAAATTTTATTATTTAGATAAATTTTATTATTTATTTATTTGTATTGATTTTAATTTTGTAGACATTATTTTTAAATAAATAAAAAAAGAGTCGGAACTTTGGACCGACCCAAGGGCTGAAGGCCTAAAGGCCAAAAAACAAAGAAATGAATCTTAGATGAGACGGGGAGAGCCGCAAGCCAAATAGGAGAAAAAAGCCTTCAGGTGGGGCGTGCGTGAGATCAGGAGGAAGAAACAGAAAACAAAAAAAAAAAGTAGAGTGAGTTAGGAGAGAAGAGAGGAGGAGGGGACGGAATAAAAGGAAGGGCTGATGTGGGAGGCAAAAAGGGAGCAGCAGCGACGCAGGGGAATCAGAGAGGCGGAAAAGATAAAAAACAAAAAGGGAGAAGAGACAAGTAGAGAGAGGAGCCACAGAACACAGAGTCATCGACGTAGGAGGAGCGTCAGCGGGCATGGAAGTAGAGGAGAACACGGCGGAGTAGGCTGCACAGGAGAAAAAAGAAAAAAAAAGGGAAAAAATATGTGCATGGAAATAAATGTGCCGAGAAAGGAAAAAATAGAGAGAAGTTTATATACTAACAGAATTTGTTTAAGATGAAATCAATTACTTTTTCATCTAAATAAATTATTGATATTTCGTCCATAAATAATTATATTTATTTCTTTCTCTAATTTTTGGATATATATTTTTACGTAACTAATTTGATAATTATGGCTAGGGCTGTTGACAAATCAAGCCGGCTCGGCTCGTTAACGGCTCGGCTCGACTCGCTTGATTAGATAAACAAATCAAATCCAAGCCTCGATTTTAGGCTCGTTTATTTAACGAGCCAAACTCAAGCCTAGGTTGACTCGGCTCGTTAGCTCGCAAACCGGCTTGATTCGAATCCGACTCGAATTCGGCTCGTTTGCTCGTTTATCAAATAAGTTTTGAGAATATATACAAATATAAAATAAAGTAAAAAATAACTAATTATTTTTTTATAAATAATTCTCATAATTTAAGTCTTTTTTTAATAAAAATAATTCTTATAATTTTTTTTTACTAAAAATAATCTTCATAATTTAACCGGCTTGTTGGAACCGGGCTTTCGAGCGGGGCGGCCCGGGCTCGTCTCGTCGAGCGGTCGAGGGAGGGAGGGACCGAGTCACCGAGGGAGCAGCCATCCAATCAGCCTTTTTTTTTGAATTTTTCCCGTCCCGTCCCCACCCCCAGTGTATCTGTAGTGTAGTGTGTGTGTTACTTTTACTTACTATTACTAATTCCAGAGAATCCAGACGGGCGCCGACTCCCCAGACCCCAGACCCCAGTCCCCTCAACCCTCGACCCTGTCCCCGTCCCAACCACTACCAGCCACCAGGCAAAGAGTCGAAGACGATGCACGGCACCTCTCACGCACAACCACAGGCACATCGGCACAGGCCCGGCACGAGCAGCACAGTCGAGCACGCAGCCGCAGGTCCCGCTCCCGCAGGCGCAGCGAGCCAGGCCAGGGACGCACTCCAGATCTGCAGATCTCGAGCGGCTCGAGCCCTCTGCCCTCCTCACCGGGTCTCCCTCTCCCTCTCCCTCGCGGCGTCGCCCCTCCACCAGGACCACCACGGCACCACTACAGTGCAGTCTTCTCAGGTCGCGAGTCCCGTCCTCTATTCCCGAATCCCGCTTGAAAACCGACCGTATACTACAGACTTAACCTATGCTTTATTATTGATGTTTATTATTAAATTTGTTGAATAAATCTATGCTTTATTCATTTCTGATTCTGAATCTGCAATGGTATTGGTGGTTGGCATGTAGCTTGTTGTATGTATTAAATTTTATGGATCTGCAAATAGATGCCAAACAGGTCTTTATTTGATATTTAATTTTTATTGAAAGTTACAGGTTTAATCGGCTAAATTTCTAATAAACGAGCCGAACAAATCGAGCCGACCAAATCGAGCCGGTTTGGCTTGTTTAAAATTAAAACGAACCGAGCCAAACCGAGCTACAAATCGAGCCACGAGCCAAGCCTAACGAACCGAGCCGATTTGGTTCGTTTTCATTAAACAAAACCGAGTCGAATAGCTCGCGAGCTTTTTTCGAGCCGAACTCAAGCCTCAAATACTTGACTCGATTCGAGATCGAGCCGAACTCGAGCCTTATAAAAAATTTAACGAGCCGAATCGAGCCAGAGAAGGTTCGGCTTCATTCGGTTCGTCAACAACCCTGATTATGGCTGGCTGATTATTTGTTGCTAGGGAATAGATTGAAACCCTAGATTAGGGTTTGAATTATGATTTTATTTGTCTTTGTTTTGTGATATTCTTCTTTGACTCTATTTTAATTATTATCATTTACATATATATTTCTATCAAGTATAATTTCTATGGTGCATGCCTTGTTCTGATTTCCTCATAAGTGACAGTATGTAGGATTATTTACCTGCTAGGTGACCATATAATTATGCTAGAATTTATATGTATGAATTGCAGGTAGGTTAGATATCAATTCATCTAATAGTTTTGTGATTCTGACCGAAATAATAAAATATTTAAATATGTGTGGGTCAAAGAATATAAATACAGCTAGACATGCTTAGTGTACTAGTATAGGTACTTAGATTGACATCATTCCAATTATACTTATTGCATTAAATCTAGTTAAATATAGGAACTGATTGTTGCTGCTATACTGCTAGTATTTAATAGAGTTAATATTGACGCTTTGTCGTATTAATTAATTAAGGGAAGTAATATAAGGTGTATAGACCTACTTTTATTGTATAACTTGATTGATCTCTTTCTCATGATTAAATGATGAATTAGAAATTAATATTATATTTTGACCTAATCTAATGGTGGATTTCGAATTCCCTAGCATATTTATCGTATCTATGGTTATCCATTATTATTATTATTATTATTATTATTATTATTATTATTATTATTATTATTATATTATATTATATTTATTTATTTTATTATTTTCTATTTAATAACTCCCATTAGTATTTTTTGTATTTATTTATTTTGTGTGATTTAGGGTTTTTATTTATTATTTATTTTTAAACTATTTAAATAGAGGTGAGTCCTCTCAATCCCTAATATAGAACGATACCCTTATTTACCAATATCACAATTGACAATAAGAGGGTTTAAATTACGTGCCGGCTATGGCCACACCAGAATGTGTTGTCCTTCTATCTAGTAATAAAAGATAATTTATTCCACTTGATGCCATGTTTAATACTATAAATCTAATGCATCTAATACTTATTGATAATTTCATCCATGTGCATGTATTCCTTTTACCTCCATATCCATATAAAAAGAATACTCCACCTAAATTTGATTGAACCACATAGATAATAGTGTCATATACTTGGTGTTGCTCATTATTAAGCTTTGATAGATATCCATTATGTTCTTTACTCAAGGATATTTGATCATAGCACACTTCTTCATGTATCAATCTATTATGACCCAATGAAACAAATATTTAGTAGGTGGGAATGAGATTGAGTAAAACCCTCATAAGTTATAACCACAATTATGTGGTAAAATTTTAACCTCTACTAAGCCATAATTTTTGATCTCATTGTCATCCAAATGAAGTTCTGAACATAAATGCATTAAACATAATAAAACTAAGAGTACGAAAAAAATATTATATAAAGAAATGGAATGATAAATGTTAAAGAGGTATAATAATTACTTTCATGATGTAAGTTTATACATTTTCTATATAATAAATCATCTGTTAGGTAACTCCAACATTCATCCTAAATGACTTCATGTCAAGTAAGTGAGTCTGATGACAATAATGTTGCAAGTAGCTTTCTCAAGAAATATGGATATGCTCATTGACTTGCCTCACTAATTTCATCAATCCATATACAAAGGACCATGGTATCTTGATAATTCTAAATCAGGTATCGAGTACTACCGATGAATGAAGATGAACATATAACTCTTTTTCCTTATGTTAATGGATATGAATTTTTTTCTTAAAATAGCATCTACCAACCCACTATATATTCACACTGTAATTTATTTTGATGTAACTGGGTATATGTCAATCTTGAAGATTCCATCATTATATAGGCATCAACAATAAATTGTTGGAAAAGTCTCATATATGATAGTATCAACGATAACTCTGAATGTCTTTTATATGGACGATAACATACATACTCATTTATGCTTACTTTTTTCCAACCGTGTTTCAAAGTTCCTTAATAAAAAATCAAAGGAATGTTTTCTTTATACCCATCTTCACCATATAGGAATAATAGAGGATATTGTAACCCAGGATATGAAGCATGCAGTTCATTGATGCACTTTAACACTCCTGATTTAATCTCCACCAAGATATCCCTATTGCCTAAAGATGCATCAATGTCGCCTATAGATAATCCAACAACTTCTAAATCTATAGGTAGATTACACATTCTTTCATCTTTTTTCATTTTATATATCAACTTTATCTTAACATTTGAGTAACCATCTCTCTTGATTTATTATTTTGCCATTCTAAACGATTTTACTAACATGTTATTCCCATCAAGCATTGTTTTCAAGTTATTAACAATGGATGTACAAAGGTTTTTCAACCTTTAACTTTTCCTACAATAAATAAAGTTGAAACGAATTAATATAACCATTCACTTCAAAATTTATAAAATAAAATAATCAATATTAATTAATAATGTTATAATTCTGACCTAACTGATTGAACTCTATTTTTAAATGTGTTGGTCAGGTGCATGTTGCCCTGTATGTTTCCAATCCACTGGCTATAATAGTGGAATTCCCGCACTCACATGGATATAATTAGAGAGATGATGATTGGATAATGATATTCATTAATGGCTTAAGGCCCAAAAAGTATTGATTCTCTTTACGATCTATTGATATGACCTAATTTGGCTTCAGTGCTTATCCTGTTTAGGAATCTCTCATTGTATGTGGTATCACCTTGCGTATTAGTCCGCATGTTATATCCGTATATAGTTTTTTATTATTATGTAAACCTTCAATAGGCAATAAAATTCCTATATAATAATAATTTTGACAATGTAATCTGAAGATTTGAGGAAAAATTCCATTGTTTACACACCTATCATTTTTTCTTCCTATTGATTTGAAACAAAACATATTTTTTATAATCAAATATTTTTCAAAAATTGCTTGCTTTAACCTTTGTCAATATAGAATATCATGCATACTTTTGGAGGTTTTTTTAGTGTTTGGGTTTGATGTTTTTCTTATACGCAACATAATAAGTATTTTGGATGATGAAAATTCCTACTTCTACATGATCTCTTTGCATACTAGAAAAATAATCCACAAAATCCACATAACTGTGTAAGATCACAAATATTCCAATATTCTATACATGGAAAAACAAATGTATTCAATAACTATATAAAAATGAAGGAAAAATGTTATAATATTAACCAAGATAAATTATATATTCTATGCTTATATTATGAGTATAAGTTTTTTTGTTATAAATATTAAACAAAAAATAAGTCAGGATAAATAATATTTAAAAATTTAATATTATACATGAAGAAATATATATAAGTAATTATATTTGACCACACCACATGATGAGTTTTCAATGTTTCCTTGTATTTGTGCACATGTGATAAATAAAATATCATAAATTATAATTATAATTGGTACTTGTCATATAAGATTATTAGTTCGGATGTGTTAATTAATATAAATCTTACACTCAAAATCTTCTTCTAAATTTATGGCAACATATTTAATTATGTCAAAATAAATAATGAATAAATAAATAAAATTTATTAGTCTAATTTTAAAAAATATTACATTATTAGAAATTACATAAATATCATAAATAAAAGAAAATACTAATCATCATAATTGTCAAATTGTTGGTCTAACATGGTAGCATCATTGTGAAGGAAAACTTATGTATTAGTTGTGTCTAGTAATCTTGATAAACTAATTGATGCATGTTCGCTTAACACTTTAGATGGTGATGGAGAATTTTTAAAGGTGTTTGGATTTTTGAGACTCGAAAAAAAGTTAGACCTTTCATTATTATACTTAATTTTATCAATAGAACCTTTATGATTACAAATTTCCTTCATAAAATATAAAATATTTTAATATATTTTAAGAATAATGACAAATTTTATATTATATTTTTAAGTAAGCTATAAAGATAATTTATCATTTGTAATATCACCATATGGGGACAATGTTCCTTGACATTGGAATGGACATTCTATAGGTGTATCCTTTTCAATTGTAGATCGTTTTGACTTAATATTTATAATTTATGCATTAAGACTTAAGAGTAAGAATTTTGTCACATAAAATGATAAAATTGTATACATAAAATGCCAACATAACAATACAATAACTGTTTTTTATGTATCCTTCCAATGAAAAGAGGATCATAATTCTGCGCAAGAGATAAACTCATAGAAGAACAAAAACTTGTTACACCCTTATGACAACGAGGAAAAGGCTCCCATGTGTAGTATATTATAGTTACTTGTTAATAATATTAATCTATTTTAATTTTTCTAGTAGAATATATTGTTTTTATTCAATCTCATACTATATTGATAATATTTTAAATTATTTTATTACAATTCTATAATAATTTTGTATGTTATTCATTATGTGTAAAGCCAATAAATGTTTCATATAAATCTTTATATTGATTAAATAAAATTAACAATATATAAACAGTTTCATACATTTAAGTATCAATATAATAATAGTGTTTTTGATAAGTTTAATCATCTTGGAACTACATAAGAACACGAATAAATATCTCTACTTTTTCCTCAATTGTTTTTTTTTTCATTTTTTGTTTAATTTTGCATCTTTGTTAAAGGATTATGTGTTATAAAACTAAAAAAATAAAAATTTTGTTTATTAAGCAGTTCATACTTTTTAAAATAAAATATGATTTTATAATATATAATTATTAAAAAATAATATATAATTTTTTTATTACATACTGTAACACCTCCATTTTTACGGCTAAAAATTTTCGTTTTGCGGAAGCGTTAATTACAAAATCAAGGGTGTTATCACCACACTCAGTATAAGTCTGGCATCCACTACCATTCTTATATTAAGTGCTAAGGCTAAAACATTTCTTTACTCGAATAACATGATGAAAAAAGTCAGAATACAGAGAATAATAGATGAGTACAGTACTAGTTAAAAACAACATCAATAGTCTATCAAAACTCAGGAGAGAAATTACAAGAGGACATAAAAGTCCAAAACAATTGGAAACCAAATAACAGAAGGGACACCAGATATTCCTACGCTCTCAGTACCGACTGACAGCTTTCAACTGGACTCAGGAACTGACCTGCAAAGCCCACTGCTCATTGAATAGGCAAGAGCCGACGCAAATGAACCCTTCAGTACTATGGTACTGATGAACCCTTTATACCAAACTAATATGATAAACAGTATGGAACACATGCAAGGCATACTATTAACATTGTATAAGACATATACGTATACATACAAGGATTGAGATACAGTAGTTATTCAGATAATCAAATTCCATCTTGGTCACAGACTACTCATGTTTACTCTTCAGAAACAACTGAACTTACCAAATGGAAAACCTAGAGATACTATCTGAAGTATGATTAGAAGAAAACCCAAATATAGTAACCATAAGACATCATGACAATACGTGGTATAAACATTAAGATATACATGAACTGGTCCAACATAATAATCATAATAGGTAAGCAATAGTCACTAGCTACATATTGTTCATGCATGCTTATTTAGAGTATAATAACCCTTATCAACTAAACATCTCTAGATTCCTTCTGAGGTGATAATAAAAACCTACTCTACACCACAATTATAACATCTACAGTGTAATTCATGTCTCAGCATTAACTCCAACCAATTACATAGCATCACAGGTATGTTTATAGATACAATATAATAACCAAATACATAAAGTCACAGGTACACTTGCATGTATAGTATAATAACATCCATAACCTCACAGGTATATTACAGGTGCGGTATAATAAAATCCATCACATCACATATATGCTCACAAATATAATACCAACACAGGTAGGTACAAAGACTGTTACCCCAAAATCACAGGTAGGTACAATGGCTGCTACCGAACCCACAGGTAGGCACAATGACTACTACCCAAAACCACAGGTAGGCACAACGGCTACTACCAAACCAATCCAAATCCAATAATAATCGTTCCAATTAAATCATATCATTTCCATTTTTATTTACTTGAGAGGGATACAAAAATAACCTTGAGACATAACAGTACATCAGTCATACCGGCGCATAAGGCAACACGATACCCTCCAACCATCCAACCCAGAGGCATAACAACACTCTAGTCATACTAATACACAAGGCATACGATAACTTCCTCACCTCGGACACCTAATCATTAAGTATCTATACCCCCTATAGGGTCGTAGGTCACTTATAAAGTAGAATAGGGCCTTACTAGGGCACAACCGGCACACTAGAAACCCAAACAAATCGAGGACTCTTACCTTGTCTCTAGGGTAGCTACCCCTAGAGAGAAACCATTCCCAAACTCGAGGTCTTCCACTTTACGTATTAGTATTTTTATAAAGTGATCACAGATAACACACATTACATATTTATTCTCATTTCCATAATTATTCATTTTTCCTTTATTTCTAATTATCCAAGTCAACCCTATGGTCAACAGTATAAAGAAAAGTCAAAGTCAATACTAAGGTCAACTTACCAAAAGTCTAAGACCATCCTATATCCAATTATTCACATTTGGACGTTAGGTCGAAAATGACCAAAATTCCCTTGAAGCTAATACTTATTAGATTAGCATCCATTTAAATACTAAGTATATCTTATTTATTGATTTGTTGTGAAAAGGCTAAAATGAATAATCTAGTTATTTATTATACAATTTAAATCATCGTCATGACAAAAGACTATTTTGCTCTTATTCAGATTTCTGCATATGAAACTCTATCATATACTTTTGAAACGTACAAAATACATGATCGCAAAATCAACAACTGAGAATACATGTTAGACATGATTTTCAGGATAAATATCATATTACACATAAATGATTAAATTGCCCCTAGGGCACATATTCCCAATAATTATTCCACAATTATATCTAAACATACTAAACTAATAATTTTATACATAATTATCATACCAAACATTTTCCCGTCATTAGAATCATTTTTAAATCATACTTTTGTACCCAAAATATTTTATATTAGATAACATGATCATTTTTATCCATTTTCATAATAGTAATAATTAACATATAATTATATTGAAATAAATAATGATAAACATATTTCATACACCAAAAACCCTAATGTGCTATCACGCAATTTTTATCATTTTAGTAGAGTATTACAGTTACCTGAATTCCAGCAAAAACATAAAATTAGCAGTATCCACTAAAATTTATTAGGTCCTGCAAATTAAAATTTCGTACCTAAAAATAATACCACAATTATAGAATTAATATCTATCAGATAAAATAATAATTATAGCATAAAAATATTTATTTTTTAAAATTACCAAAATACCCTTACATTTAATATTGGTACCCAATTTTTATAAAATACCACGCAACTCACGCTGCATGCAGCGTGAGTCACGCATGAAAGGAAGGGGTCTCGGCTGCTGGCTGGGCGACAGGGTTGGCCAGACTGCGAGGTAGGGGGAAGGAGAGGGCGGCATAGGTGGTGGTAGATGGAGTTGGTGGTGATGGCCGACAGTTGCTGGAGGCTGCGGGAAGGTAGGGCTGCAATGGTGGTGGTTGGTGCTGTAGGGTGATGGGTGCTGCGTGTGGCTCGAAGGGGCAGAAAAAGGAAGGATGCAGAGGCTGCGAAGGTTGGGTGGTGTGCTGGAGGCTGGTAGTGACGGGATGGAGATGGTGGGATGGCTCAGCGATGGTGGAGGCTGCTGGGCGGTTGGTTGGCTGCGACCGGGGGGAATGATGCAGGGCTGGTTGGTGGTGACGGGATGGGTGTTACTGGTTACTGCATGCGGGAAAGGGAGGAGAATGGTGGTGGTGGTACGTGTGCATGGTGCTGGTGGTGCCAATTGGCGACTGGGCTACGATGGCTAATGGTGTAGGATGAAGTTGGTGGTTGGTGTTGTTGGGAGAAGGAGAAAGAAAAGGAGGCAGGGTGGCTGGGTGTCGTGCAGTCGGGGGTTGCGATGGGGAGGCAGAATGGAAAGGGGGAAGGTGGCTGGAAAGGCCAACAAAAATAGAGGGATGGATAGGGTTGGTGCTACGTGGTGGTCGGGGGTTAGTGTATGGGAAACAAATGGGACAGGGAGAATCAGACGAAGCAGAGGAAGGGAAGGGCTGGGGAGTTGCTGGGTTTGATGGTTGGAGTGGTGTGCTGGTTGGTAGGGAAGTGGTGGTGCAGGTCGAGGACGAGGCTGCACGATGGGAGGGGATTAAGGGCTGATTGGTGTGGGAGGGATGAAGAAATAGAGGGGGGCCGTGGTGGTGTGTGTTGTGTGAGTATGTATAAAGAGAGTAGAGGCTTGTTTGGTTGGGGGCTAGGGGAAGTTGTGCCGAAGGTATTAGGGGGACTATTTGGGTAGAGTGTGCGGGAGTGTGTGGCGTGTATATGTGTATATAAATGTAGAAGGTGGAGTAAAGGAAGAAAGTGAGGGAGACATGAGATGATTTACGGGGATGGGATAGCAAATGGCAGAGGGAGAGAGAGAGAAGATAAATATTATATATATATATATATATATATATCTTATTTTAAATTTAGTCCGAATAAATTAAAATATCGGGTAGAAAAATAACTCGGAGAAAAATAATCCGATTTGAGGTAGATTTAAATAAAACGAGAAAGCTAAAAATAATTGGGGATAAATTTTAGGAATTTATTTCGGATTATGGGTCGCGGTTATTAATAAAATAATTCAGATAAGATTTACAAATAAAACTTAGGATTAAAATAAATAGTCGGTTTCTATAAACTTTTAACCTGATTATTTTTATATATAAACTGTCGTAATAATACGAATAATAATAGCACTTTTGATATTAAATCTTATAAAATAATAATTATAACTAATCATACGATTATTAACTTGTAATTAAAGTTTCTAAAAATGAGGTATTACACATACTTTATAAATTTTTACAAATAAATCAAATTATAATTTGATAATTTTATAACATATTGGTAATTTAAATTATATTTTACCCCAATAATTTATTTTTATTTTTTAACGGCATATCAACTTTAATGTTATATAATTATCGTAATATTATATTAAATTTATATTTATAAAACCTCATTTTATTCATTTCATATTTCATAAAAATAAATACTCTTAAATTTTAATGTTATCTTTTTATAGTGCGTTAGTGAAAAATTATTTATCTTTAAACCATTCATAATTTAATAAAGTAAATAGTAACAATGTAATTTAATATAATATAATAATAATAATAATAATAATAATAATAATAATAATAATAATAATAATAATAATAATAATGATGATGATGATGATGATGATGATGATGATGATGATGATGATGATGATGATGATGATGATGATGATGATGATGATGATGATGGTAATAACAACTTATAGAGAAAATTGATTAAAAAAATTAACATAAATGTAATCAAACACTAAATGAAACAAACAAACACAAAGTTTATAAATCTTCATAGTCTATATTTTAAAAAATTAATCACTTACACCGTCCAATTTAGTTGGTGTGGATTAGGGGAAAGAAACACAAATTATTATATTTGCATTAGTCGTTTAAGTAATTGAATCATAATCGTCTTTTTTCTTACTTGTAGATCGACACATTAAATGAAATTTACATCCTAACAACTTAAAATCTGACGCTTTGAGTTTTATTTTTTAAATTAAATCCTAGATGTCTATTTCTCTTGGTCCAAATTGCCAAAAGAAAATTAACCCATCAACTAATAATCCTAATCGGAGCCATTAATTTGCCACTATGCAAAAATTCCAAATCATCTATAAACCCCAAAAAACTAATAGTAATTTAAAATAACTTTTTTTTTTGGTATCAAAAGAGAAAAGGATGACATGGTCACAATCCTACCCCATCGGCTTCTAATAAAAAATAGAACGATAAATTGTACATGTTCACTTTTTTAGATCATTTTGGAATGACACAATACCGAAATTTATATATAGTGACGAGTGATGTTAGGGTTTCTTTTATTTACATTTCTCATCCGTTGTTTTCATTCATTTCTAATTTATTTCTCTCATCTTTCTCTTTCCCTCTCTCTCTATTTCTCTCATTTTTTTTTGTGGTGGTTCAAAGCTCAATTCTTTATGCTTTATTTTAACTTACCTAAAATTCTCCCAAATATCCTTGCAATTTATTTATTTGTTAAAGATTCAAAATTTTTGACTTTGGTTTTTGTGATAATCGTAGCTATCATCTCATTTTTCAAGTTGCATGCTAAGCAGGAAGGATGATTTTATCCATAATTAGAGAATTGAGGTATATTTGGATATTTTAGTCCTTGATTTTAAGGTTTTCTTTCACTAATTTGGTTTACTAATTGATTTTTGAGTTTCATTTTTTTTAGATCTGGGTGTGAAAACAAACAATCTATTGGATATTGGTTATGATTTCTTGAACATTTGAGGGGTCATAACTTTTAAGGTATGTTTTTCATGTTTCTTTCTAATTTTTTAGATTTTCTTTTACTAATATGGTATAACAACCCATTTCTCTCTCATATGCTTAGCGAAAAGCCATATCTAAGAGAAGATTATCTAATTGAGGTATATTTTTGGTATCTTATACTTATTTTTAAGATTTTATTTTGCTAAATCGAGATACTAATTGATATTTTATTCCCCCCCCCCCTCAAATCTAGGTGCGAAAACATAATTATTATTGCAAATAATTATGCTTATGTGTAGATTCAAGGTATAATAATTGAGGTATAACTATCCTTTGTTTTTTTTATCTTCGTGTGAAGTATAATTTTTTTGGTGTGTATTACTACTTTGCTATATTAATTTTTTGGACGACAATAGGGATGACAATTTTTCCCGCAGGTTCGGAACCTCGTCAAGAATTCTCCGTTCTGGTTCAGGCTCGGGGATTTTTGATGGGTATTTTTTTGGGGATGGAGCGGGGATGGGTTTGGGGTCCCCCTCCCCAAACCCTCGCCATATATATATATATAGAATATAAATTAAAAGTATAATAAAAAAAAGGCTTGATGTTTGGGATGAGATCGGGAATCGGGTATAAGGTCGGATTTTGGGGATCGGGTCAGGTTTTAAGGTCGAGAAATAAATTAAGGATGGGAAATAGATCAGGGATCGAGTCGGGTTTGGGGAAAGGGATGGAGTCCCAGTCTCTGACCCGCCCCGTTGCCATTTCTAGACGATAATGTATAATATAATATGCTAATATTTCTCTATGATTTTCATGTGTGAATGCTTGAGATTTATTATGTGTTTCTTCTATTTAGGTGATTTTTTTTCTAGATCTTTGTGTGAATGCTCGAATTAGTTGTATATTTGTTTTATTTTGGTATAATAATAATAATAATAATAATAATAATAATAATAATAATAATACTTTTTGATATATTATAGTTTAGTAATGTTATTACTATTAATTTTCGCGTATTTTGTTTCTTGAATTTTGGTGTGAAGACTTGTGATTGACTACTTATTCACTCTTATTTGGAAAAATATTACTTATTTTGAACTATATTATTTGATATGAATTTTTTAGATTTTTTTTGTCTTTTAATGTGAATGTCTCACCATTTGTTGTGTTGTTGTTCTTTTTTGGTATAATAATCTTTTTTTTTTCGTATAGCTTGGTGTACTATGATTTAATTAGATGACCAAATATGATATACTGCGCTTTTTTTTGTGGGTGTATCTTAGTGTGAAGGTTAACTATATGTTTCATATCAGTTCTATTTTTGCATAATAATGCTTTTTTGGTATAGTTTAATATTTCATTTTTTTTTTGGTTTGGATATGTGTGATTGCTTACGATTTGGTGGATATTTTTTCTATTTGGGTATAATACTACTTTTTGGTATATTATCATGTATTAATGTTATAATAATCATATCTAGTATATATTTTTCTAATGGATCTTTGTTTGAAGGCTTATTATTGGCTATATTTTCATTGTGTTTTGGTTTAATAATTCTTATTTTATGTGATATGGTATAATTTGCCTTTTTACCATTTTTTGCGGGAGGTGTGAATGCTTATCATCTGCTGTGTTTTTGTTCTTTTTTGGTATGATAACACTTTTTTTTCCGTATAGTATGGATTACTAAGGTGTAATAAAATGGTTAAATATGGTATAATAATCATTTTGTGATTTATTTCCCAAATCTTGGTGTGAAGTCTTACTATATGTTTTTTTTTTTTTGTAGTTCTATTTGGTTTTTTGTTTGAAATATTCCTTTTTTGGTATAGTATTCTAATATTGTGTGGCATTATAACATGGTGTATTTTAGTATTCTAATATAGGGTAGTGTGGTATAACAATATAGTATGAATACCCTACTCTTTTTGTTTAATTTTTTTAATTATCGTACTTTTAAGAAGATTTTAAAGAAGATTTAATGAAATTGATAGAAAATGAAATAATGATTAAGCCTAAAATATTGATACTAACTAATTTCTTATCTTCAATTTTTTATTCTATTATGAAAATGAGTTTGAAATTGGTAATAACTTTTAAAATTTATTCATCAACATTTAAAGGTATGCAACAAAAATCTAGGAGATACTAATTCACAAAATTATAGTGTAGTAATTTGAAGAATATAATTTAAGGAATATCGTAATATGTTTGGAAATGTATTTTTTTTACCACAATTAAAGAAATATTCATTGATAGATATATTACATGGTTTGCCATCTATTCCATCGGGTTCTATTGATCTTTTTCTACATAGCAATGATTATCTTCTAATGAGTCAAATAAAAATGTTTACAAAATAATTTAAAATAGGAGTAATGATTATCCTAGCCGAGTACTCCAGTATTCATACCTTATGGTTGATGAATGTGATGTGATTTTGTTTGTTTATTTTGAGAATATATGTAGGTTTAATATAAGTGTAAGTATCATGCAATTTGATAACGGGAATGAAAGTCATAGTTGATATAGCATTTACCTTAAATATTATGGAATTAGTGGAGTAGGACTTTTGGTATGCATATTTTGTGTTTTTTCAGTTATGTCTTATACTTGTCGGAAATTATTATTGCTACTTGTTAGAAAGTATATTTTAATAAAAATCATTGAAATGGTAGAGTGGGAAATTGTTTGGAAGAATGTGTTTTTTTCTCTATTGAGATATAACTACTAGATGACAAAAGTTTATTTTGGGACTTTCTATTCTATTTCTTGTATAGTGTGTTATCTTATTTTTTGTAGAATGTGTTTTTTGTTTATTGACTTCCTATAATTTTTATAGGAATTTTTTTCTCATTATATCCTTATGTTAATTGAATATTTTGTACTCGAATGACTATAGATACATGTTAACTTATTTTCCTAGAAACCATTAACATAGAAAAAACCAATTGGAGTTTATATTACACTTAATAATTCCCTAACCACGGCTACTAGTAAACCATAATAATAGATAATAATTTGTGGCAATGATGATTTTATTATTTTCTTTTGAGCCCATAGCTTGTAAAAAATGATGCGATGGTGAATTATTTGTTGTAACATAATGTATATGAATGCCATGAAACGTGATTATATATGTAGGTAAGTTGTGGGCTGAGTATCATCCAAGTCAAAATATGAAAGTATTTTTCTTTGAGAAAAATTCATATCATTTCACTAATGATTAGAAGAATTAAAACTTAGTTCATATAACTTATCCAGAGAACTTTTGATAAAATCACTATCGCACCTCTCATAGGAGGAAGCAAACCTAGTGGAGAATATTGATCCTAATCAAGAAACTTGGCCTATTATATATATATATATAACCCACATCAAAAGTAAAACGGTGGTGAAGAATGCACCCCACACGCCCGCATCTTCCTAATCAATTTTTCCTGTTCGAATTCCACGGCGAAGAAGAAAGCTGCCAAGCGTAAGGCAGCCCTTACTTCGGATGAGGTGACTCAAAGGGATTCTATGGATTGTGTAGGAGATGACTTTGTTGAAGATACCAAGTTTGGGGAATCCTTTCCTTGTGATATTCAATCTGTGACTTCAACGCCGATGTTATATAAACCTCATCTGGCTTCCCCAATTGCTAATCAACCATTGAACTTTTTTGGACCTAACATGGAGGAACCTTCTGTTTTGAATCATAATAATGTTACCTGTATTGATTTTCTTGAGAGTTGATCTTGGAGGGATATTTTGATCAACAATAGGAGGCCTGAATGGTGTATGACATTAACATACATTCCTCCTCTTGTTGTTGATGGATTTGACAAAGCCATGATTCAGGAATATGAGATCTCAAAGGAGACTAAACAATGGGATAATGCTTTAGTAGGGATGGTGGTTGGGATCCAACCGAGTCATTTTCAAATGACTCAATTTGTTAAGGAAAGGTGGAATTTCCTTCATATGTTGCTTGAGATCTTTACTCATAATCAAGGATTCTTTGTATACAAATTTGCCTCATAGAAAGATATGTACCAAATTCTTAATAGACCTTATTGGAGTTTTGGAGTTAGATCTATGCTGCTAAAGAAGTGGTTTCCTGAGTACATCTAAATTTATTTATATATAATTATATATAAAATAACAAATTATAAAAACTGTATACACATTTTTTTCTGGATTAGATATTATTTATATTTATCGGATCAGATATCTAATTTGTTTGACTTTTCATTAATCAGATCGGATATTAATTTAAAAAAAAATTGAATCAGTTATTTATTTTTTCGAATCGTATCGTTTTGGATATTAAATCGGATAAATAAATATCATATAATATAAATAATCTTATTGCCCTATCAATACAAACTCCTAAAATTATTATCTATTCTATTGAAAAAAATTATCAAAGCGCTTCCTCGTTCACTTCCACTAGTCAAAATTAACAAACCATGGCACCATCGTCCGACAACAAGCAAATTTGGGGATAAATAACAAACAAATCTTGGTAAATAAGTATAGATCTATGCAGATCCAGATTTCATAAAAATAAATACATGCAACGGTAGAAATTGACGAATTTCTACACACACCATCGATAAATTGCCAAAATTTTGCCCCCACCTATGAAAAAAATCGACGATGTTAGTAAATGCTAGCAAAGCATAAGAACTCACCTTATAGAGCTGTCGGCTAAGTAAGGGAGAGAATACAAATTTAGCGAGTGAAAATAAAAGGTGAGGAATAAGGATGATAAAAGATAGAATAGAGTCGGTTAAATGAGAACTGGAGGAGTATTTTATTACCAAATGTTTTCCGGAGTGTAAATTGAAGTTTTTTTTAATCACAGCTGAGAAAAGAAAAATAAGAAAACGCAAGGAACCCACTCGCGAAATGAAAACAAAGTACTAAACGGACCCGTTGTACTACCCGAATCCTGATCCACGAGAGGAGGAGGAGAAGACGAAGAAGTATTGAAGATTAAAATCCAGTCTCTCTGTGTTTTTCGAGTTTCGATCTTTCTCTCTCCACCAGCGTATTTCCTCACTCTTCCCCTATTTTTCTCGTTTACTGACGTAGCAGATGCCACAATAGGCTCCACTTGATCTGTCCTTCGCATTTCTCAGATCTGAGGTAACTTCTCGGTTGTCTCTAAATTCTCATTTGGTGTTTGAATTCGATGTTATGATCTCTCTGGATCCGTGTTCAATTGAAATCATCAGCTTTTTTACTTGCTAGCCGTGAGTTAATTACTGACAATTTCGAGATTCATTTTTCCTCTTCTTTGATCTGACATTTCATCCTTGCTGCTGTTAGCTATATCGTTTCAATTAAAAAGTCCTGTTACAATGCTTGAATGAAATTCTGTCAACAAAGTTTACGGGGTTTTCTTTTGAATTAGCATTTTCGTGTGGTGTTCTTACGAGGGTTTCTATGTCGTGGGAATAGTATGTTTGCCAAACTTGTGTTAACGTTTGATGCAGTATGACTGTGACTAGTGGTGCAGATCGGTGACTCTTAAAGATGTTGACGAAGTTCGAGACCAAGAGCAATAGGGTTAAGGGACTGAGTTTTCACTGTAAGAGACCATGGATACTTGCAAGTCTTCACAGTGGTGTGATCCAGTTATGGGACTACCGGATGGGCACCTTAATTGATCGGTTTGATGAGCATGATGGTCCTGTTCGTGGTGTTCACTTTCACAATTCTCAGCCATTATTTGTCTCTGGAGGTATTTGGTGATTTGGTTTATTCTACTTTTGCGTCTTTTGTATTAATTGATGTGCTCAGATGTAGTTCTTATATGAACTCGTAGATTCTGTCTTCGATGTATTGCATCGTCATACTCATGGCTTGCTCATTTGTAAATTGCTGAATCGCATTGAATGAATTGTGTTTCATGACTGAGATATAGGTCATGTAGCATCATGCTTCACTGCTTCAGTTTCAAAAGATTGATAGATTTGATTAGACATATCATATGACAGTCTCACAATTGATGGCCTAACTGGGTCAGTGCCAGTTATATGGCTGGATGCGTTCATATTTATGAATGACCATGAGCTTTGAATATGATGGACTTGTTTATTCAATAGTAACTTGGGCAATGGGCCGGATGTGTTTGGGATTATGTACTTTGTTTGGGAATTCACAGCAAATTCAACTTCTCATCATCGTTGTGCTTGGATCTGTAAATCAAATTAGAGGCAGGGAGACAACATTAAGTTCTGTTCGTTAGGAATTTCTCCTTCATTGCCAACAAAGTTCTGTACAAAGTTCACCTAAGAAGTTTTATTACCATTATGCTATATTGGTTGCTTTTATTATCTAGATGGAGTTTAAACAAGATGAAAGATTGGCACATGGTGTAATATGTGGCTGTTGCTCCAACTGAATATGAATGAACTTGGAGAATGTGCTTGTTGTCTTGTTGGCTATTCTTAAGGAGTTGCTATATCTGTATATTCTTGATGAAATCCTAGCCTTCAGACCTCACACACCAGTCAGTGCTCAGTTGTCATATGCATCTCTAACACTGATCTGTATATGCTGAAGCATTTGCATTTGGATTTCTGTTGCCTTAAGTTTCCTTAGACTAAAAATAAGTCTTGCATGTCAAAAGGAATTCATGATTGAACATTTTGGAATTGGAATAAAGTGAATTGCTCTGATTTTGCAGGTGATGACTACAAAATCAAAGTTTGGAACTATAAAATGCATAGATGTTTGTTCACCCTTCTTGGGCATCTTGATTACATTCGCACTGTTCTGTTCCATCATGAGTCTCCATGGATTGTTAGTGCTAGCGATGATCAGACCATTCGGATATGGAACTGGCAGTCAAGGACGTGCATCTCTGTGCTGACAGGGCATAATCACTATGTGATGTGTGCTTCATTCCATCCTAAAGAGGATCTGGTTGTTTCAGCTTCTCTTGACCAGACCGTACGTGTTTGGGATATTAGTGCACTGAGGAAAAAGTCAGTCTCCCCTGCAGACGACCTTCTGCGTTTGAGTCAGATGAACACCGATCTTTTTGGTGGAGTTGATGCTGTTGTGAAATATGTACTGGAAGGTCATGATAGGGGAGTCAACTGGGCTGCATTCCATCCTTCTCTACCTTTGATTGTATCAGGAGCTGATGATCGCCAAGTGAAGTTGTGGCGTATGAATGGCAAGTCTCCTTTGTCTCTATGCTATTCCTAGCTTTTCTCAGTGTAACTTTTTAATCCCTTGTACCTGTAATAGTAAGCCATACCACAGGTGCACTTGCATTAACATAATACTTTATGCCACTGTGATTGATCTTCAGCCATCCTTTTTTTTGTGTGCCTTCCCCTAGCCATTACAGGTTAGCGTATTTTCCATGACAAAAGTTAAGAATTTTGAAGTATTGTATCTAGTGTAACTATGCTAACCTCCCCCCTTTTGTGTTCCTTATGTTAGTTTCTTTGTCAGAATGCTCCAAGCATTCAAATTTTTTGGTTCACTTCCCAATTTATGAAGTTCACAACACATGCTTGCATTCGATCTTTGGACCATGAAACTCAACATTACTGTTGGCTTATGATGCTCACTGTTGTCTCCAGATACCAAGGCTTGGGAAGTGGATACGCTTAGGGGACACATGAATAATGTTTCGTGTGTTATGTTCCATGCCAAGCAAGACATCATTGTTTCAAACTCAGAAGACAAAAGTATCCGCGTTTGGGATGTTACAAAAAGAACCGGAATTCAGACTTTCCGTCGGGAGCATGATCGATTTTGGATCCTTGCAGCTCACCCGGAAATGAATCTTCTAGCAGCTGGTCATGATAGTGGTATGATTGTATTTAAGCTGGAGAGGGAGCGGCCTGCCTTTTCTGTTAGTGGTGATGCTATGTTCTATGCCAAGGACCGGTTCTTGCGCTTCTTTGAGTTTTCTACCCAGAGAGACACACAAGTGATTCCGATTCGGCGACCTGGCTCTAGCAGTCTTAATCAAGGTCCCCGAACTCTTTCATACAGTCCAACAGAGAATGCTGTTATCATATGTTCTGATGTGGATGGGGGATCGTATGAACTCTATTTCTTGCCTAAAGATAGCTTTGGTCGGGGTGAAATGGCACAAGAGGCTAAAAGAGGTGTCGGAGGATCTGCTGTTTTTATTGCACGCAATAGGTTTGCTGTGCTTGAAAGGAGCACCAACAATGTTTTAGTCAAGAACCTGAAGAATGAGATTGTGAAAAAGAGTGCATTGCCTGTCCCTACCGATGCAATTTTCTATGCTGGGACAGGTAATTTACTATGCAGAGCTGAGGACAGAGTTTTAATATTTGATCTTCAGCAGAGGATGGTTATTGGTGAACTTCAAACTCCATTTGTAAAATACGTCATTTGGTCAACTGAAATGGAGAGTGTTGCTTTGTTGAGTAAGCATGCCATAGTAATTGCAAGCAAGAAGCTTGTCCACCAATGCACCCTTCATGAGACTATCCGTGTGAAGAGTGGGGCATGGGATGAGAATGGGGTTTTCATTTATACAACTCTGAATCACATCAAGTACTGTCTCCCAAATGGAGATAGTGGGATAATCAAAACACTTGAGGTCCCAATTTATCTTACTAAAGTTACCGGCAACACAATTTTCTGCTTGGATCGTGATGGGAAGAGCAAGGCTATAGTTATTGATGCTACAGAATATATTTTCAAATTGTGCTTGATGCGGAAGAGATATGACCATGTTATGAACATGATTAGGAGCTCTCAGCTTGTGGGGCAGGCAATGATTGCCTATTTGCAGCAGAAGGGCTTTCCTGAAGTTGCTTTGCATTTTGTGAAGGATGAGAGGACTCGGTTCAATTTGGCTTTGGAGTGTGGAAACATCCAAATTGCTGTTGCTTCAGCCAAGGAGATTGATGAGAAAGATCACTGGTACAGACTGGGAGTGGAGGCTCTTCGCCAGGGTAATGCAGGCATTGTTGAGTACGCTTATCAGAGAACCAAAAATTTTGAGAGATTGTCTTTCCTCTATCTTATCACTGGCAATATGGAAAAATTGTCCAGAATGCTGAAAATTGCGGAGGCAAAGAATGATGTCATGGGTCAGTTCCACAATTCTCTTTATCTGGGTGATGTTCATGAGCGCATTAAGATTTTGGAAAATGCTGGCCATTTTCCACTTGCTTACATAACAGCTTGTACTCATGGCCTGCATGATGTTGCAGAGAGGATATCTGCAGAGCTGGGGGACAATGTTCCCTCATTGCCTGAGGGAAAAGTACCATCCCTTCTGATGCCTCCTGCACCCATTTTGTGTGCTGGTGATTGGCCTCTCTTAAGAGTCATGAGGGGCATCTTTAGTGGCGACTTTGACAATATTGGCAGAGGTGCTACTGATGAGGATGTAGGTGATGGAGCTGCCGGTGATTGGGCTGAGGACTTGGACCTGCTTGATGTTGAGAATATACAGAATGTTGATGTCTCAGCTGCTTCTGATGATGATGTACATGAGGATGATGATGAGAAGGGTGGCTGGGACCTTGAGGATTTGGATCTGCCCCCTGAGGAAAGTACACCAAAGGCTTCTGGCAATGGTCGCACCACAGTTTTTGTGGCCCCAACCTCAGGCATGCCTGTCAGCCAAATCTGGGTTCAGAGGTCATCCCTTGTGGCTGAGCATGCAGCTGCAGGCAACTTTGATACAGCCATGCGGCTGTTAAATCGGCAACTTGGTGTCAAGAATTTTGCCCCCCTGAGGCCTATGTTTTTAGATCTTCATGCTGGTAGCCACACATACCTACACGCATTTACATCTGCACCAGTTATATCTGTGGCTGTTGAAAGGGGATGGAGTGAGTCTGCTAGTCCTAATGTAAGAGGACCACCGGCGCTTGTGTTTGATTTCTCTCAATTGGAAGATAGGCTCAAGGCTGGTTACAAGGTCACTACAGCTGGTAAATTGACTGAGGCCGTTCGTATTTTCCTGAGCATTCTCCATACAATTCCACTTATTGTGGTCGAGTCCCGTAGAGAAGTTGATGAGGTCAAGGAGTTGGTTGTTATAGCAAAGGAGTATGTTTTAGGTCTTAAGATGGAGCTAAAGAGAAGAGAGCTTGAAGATGATCCCGTACGCCAACAGGAGCTGGCTGCCTATTTTACTCATTGCAATTTGCAAATTCCTCACTTGAGATTAGCGCTGATCACTGCAATGAAAGTTTGCTACAAGGCCAAGAATTTGAGCACAGCGGCTAACTTTGCCAGAAGACTTCTGGAGACCAACCCCACTGTTGAGAATCAAGCAAAGTTGGGCCGTCAAATCCTTCAAGCTGCCGAGAGGAACATGACAGATGCTACTCAACTCAACTATGATTTCAGAAATCCATTTGTTGTCTGTGGCGCCACATATGTCCCAATTTACCGTGGTCAGAAGGACGTCTCATGTCCCTATTGTAGTGCAAGATTTGTTCCCAGTCAGGACGGGCAGTTATGTACCGTCTGTGAGCTTTCTGTGATTGGGGCAGATGCTTCAGGTTTGCTTTGTTCGCCATCTCAGATAAGATGATCAAACCTTGCCGATGAACCTGCCAACTTTGTATACTTTACACCTGTAGCCGCAGAGCCGCCATTCAGAATTTGTTCGCAGCACCCTCCAAGCGAAGGTAAGAATATTCGAGAGAATCTGTGTATCAAAGAAGCTTTTGTGACATTTTTGTTCTTTCTTCCTTTCTCATTTTTCCTCCTTTCGATTTATATTTCTAGTCTTCATTTATTTCAGTGTAATAAACGATCTAAAATTTGAGTTGTTCATGGACAAGAATGCCAAGGCTTCTAGGTTGAATTTAGATGGTCGTAGGTAGACAGCTCAAACATCAGGTATCTGAAGTCATTGAAATTTTCGTTTTCCCTCCGACCATGTGGTATGTTGGGGTTGATATTTGGCGGTCTCCAGAATATTTACCTTTTTTGCCCGTATCATGTTTAATGAGTATTCTTATTTTGCTAATTTCTTCCTTACTACGGTCCTGATTCTCTTTCATCAAATATCTCGCAGATGTGCATGATGATGATGCTTGTCCATTAGTTACTAATCATAGAAAAATACTTTGCGGGTTTGCTTCGTCGATTCATGTTTCAAATTCAAACCTAGCATTTGTTGCGTTGGCTTTCACTTTTCTGGCGTGATTATATAGTTAGTCTTCATCTTGCTCGCAAAGCACTATTTTAATATTCTTTCGTTCAGCTTGTACTTATAATTGTGGTTTCTGTTCCTTGGGCTCCCTTTCTTCGTTTGCTCATTTCTGGTATCCAGTTTCTGGTTGCAATCAACCCCCTAAAGTCCCAGCGCTCGAAAGGGGCATGTAAAATATAGAACTGAAGTGTGTGACCAACGGAAACCGTTACATGGAAATATGATTCGTCCATCCTTTTTTTTTTTTTTTTTTTTGTGAGATCAGTATACTCTTAACAAATTATTGAATCATCGAGGACAGCACAATTTCCCTCCTGGGTTTGGGCTGCAAGCAAAGCTGTGCTAGACTGTAGGGGTATTAAGCATGATGTTGTTACCGCCATCTTCCGGCTCTCAAGTGGTAAGGGTAAACATTAAAAATTAATTTAGGTGAAAGAAATAGAGGTAAATCGGGATGAATATTTTAAAATACTGCTTGAATGATATTAATATAACCTGAGTGAATTGAGGTGAATGTTTTAAAAATTCCGTTTAGATTGAGGTAAATGAAAGTTTAAAAAAATAAAATAAATTACATTTATATCCCTATATTAAATAGATAAGTCCTATTAAAGGGTATTTTGGTCCTATCAAGTTAAACATTTACTTATTTTTTCACCTTTATCTCGGTTACCTTCGAAATCAGAAGTTAATAAAAATAAGGTTAATCGAAGTGAATGGAGGTGAAACATTAATCCCGATTTACCCAAGTAGAGTTATTAAAACTGGTACCCAAACGGGATGAATCAATTAATTCACTTTCGTTAACTCCCATTCACTCCAATCCAAACACACTATAAGGGCTTATTTGGTATAATAGAGGTAGAATTTTTTATTTTATTTATATTAAATCTTTAATAACAATAAATATATTTTTAATAAAATATTCATTTTAGATCAAATTAAGATCTAAAATGGATATTTATTAGAATAAAAGTATTTAATTTTAAATAAATTATACAAGATATATAAAAAACAGAAAATTTTTTCCACTCCTATTATCCTAATACCAAATGAACACTAAACATTTGGGATTTGAATGTTGATGATGTCTCAGGGTAATAATCCATTATCCAAAAACTAAAGTAAATATATGATGTTGTTATGATGCCAAAAAAATTATCATGTTCCAAACTTTCAACATTTTAATTCAAAAAAAAATAATTCAGTTTAATTAATTCAATTTCACAATTTATTCCGTTTACCAAAAGGTTGTGTTTGGTTCATGGAAAAAAATGAGGAAAGGAAAAAAATTGATGGAAAATATTTTTATTGTATTTGATTACCTGAATAATTAGAAAGAAAGAAAATAGAAAGAAAAATAAAAGAGAAAATTATATTTTACTATTTTCCTTATATTTAACGGAGGAAATAATTGATAATCAGACAAAAAAGACAAGGGGTCAGGATTAAGATGGGACTAGGGAGCTCATGGGGAAAGGGAAAAGGGATATGGAGAGAGGTGAGGGGATGAAACCTTCACAGATGAACCTCATTAATAATTTTAATTATTACTAATAATTATTAGTAATTGTAATTATTAATCTCATTATTGAAACAATATATTAAAAATTTATTAATATTAAATATAGATATTTAGAATTTCTACATAGATAATACACTTTATATAGATGATCATATTAATATTAAATATAATTTTATTAATATTAAACATATAGATCATACAAGTTACAACTCATAATAATTATTAAAAAAATAAAATAATTATTTTTTTAACAATAATTTTAATTGCATGTAATATAACTTTAATTAATAATAAATAATTATTGTATAATTTTTTGCCGAATTTTTTTTGAAAATAATATTTAATAATTAATATATTTTTAGCATATATTGATAAAAATGTTATAAAATATTTTAAATATAATTATAAAAACTATTTTAATAAAATAATATTTAATAATTTACATTGGTGAGTAAAACATGTGGTTTATTTTATTTTATTTTATTTATTCTATCTCTTATTAGCAGGTGTTTTGAAGATTACTGATATTTTATGATTTAAAAAAAATTATTATAAGTTATTTAAATAATATTTTAGAATGTTTTAAAAAAATTTAGAATCAATAATGAATTTATAAAGTTTTATAATTTTTTGGACACTTTACGAAAATTTTCATTTATCAATGTAATATTTTAATTTTTATTAAAATTATAAAAGTATTTAAATAATAATTGTAATTAAATTTTCTTAATTTTTTTATTATAATTCAAACACCAATAACACTTTTTAAGAATTATAAAAGAAAAAAATAATTTCTTCCATTTTTTTCCTTTATTTTTCTTACCTTCTTATTTTCGTTTCTTTCTTATTTTTTTAAAATCAAACATACCCGAATATTTCGAAATTTCGAATCCGCAGGCATTTCCAAAACGTCAGGAGCGACTGCTACGTGTTCCAGCCTCTCTCCTTTTGACACGTATCAGATAAAACTGCCGTTCTCTCTTTCTGTCCTGTCCTCATAGGTCGCGGTTGCACACAATCACTCAAACACCAATTCTTACCTATTTCCATTTCTTTCTATTAACTTCACTCATATCGGATTCAAAGTTGAAGTTCTAGACCCTAAAATCTCTTTCCAATTCAATTTCTATGGCGTCCTCAATTTTGAACCAGAAAATTGATGATTTATGCAACTGGGAGTTTATCGACCAGTCGGATGTAGTTGATGATGATGCTGATTTGGTCATTTACGCGGAAGTCCAATCTTTGGATTCTGTTTCCGTTTTTTCTTCCGATGACGATGAATCCGAAGATGTACAATCGCTGGATCTTACATCTGATGCCCGCGATTTTCTTCATTACGCTGATGTTCACATGGCCGGATCATCCCCTGATGCCGATATCAAGAAATTCATGACACCTCCTCCTGCTACCGATGTGGATGAAGACGATGATCGGGAGGATGAGGAAGAGGATAGACAGGACACAGATGAGGAAATTGTTCTTGGTAAGTTAGATCTGAATGTCCAAGAAGTCTATCATGCTCGGGATGTTCATGATGGATTAGCGCCTCATGATAATCACCGGAATGATGCGGCAGTCAGTTTTCCTTGTTCTTTCGATGTTATGAAAAATCAAATTCATCGTGATGTCGATCATGTGAGGCTGTCAAATGGGTACCATCACCGTCACCTTGATTCTGTAATGGATGATTTGAATGGTGAGGCTGATCATCATCCTGTATATCATCATCTCCTCGTTCAGGAGACGTACAGATTCGACCCTAATTTGGTTTCCAGGTCACTTTCTAACGATTATGACGATGTTTGGGGGATGTATGCTGGCCAACTTGACGAAAGTGATGGCGATGGTGAGTACGACTTAGATGATGAGTTAGTGCCATGGGGTGTAGCAGATAAGTTTGAGAGACAGAGGATGAGGAAATTGGGGAAAAGGGCTAGTTCAAAAATGTCTAAATCGAAGAGATTGTTTCTTCAATATTCTAAACCTGGTTGTGTTCGTGGGAAACATGGTCTTGGCCTGAAAGCTTACTGTTGATGATGATGGTGGGTAGAGTTTCTAATCACGGATGTTATACTCTAAAGGAAGAGCTTGGAAGCTGACTGGACAGATATGCTACAAGAAGAAGTTTAGGAGGGAGGCTGATTGATCTGTGATCTAAATATGATCGGTGCTAAATTTGTATTTCTATGTTTATGATTATCTAGTATTAGTAGAAGTTGTAAATGGGGGGGGGGGGGGGGGTTTCTCATGATCGTAGTAATGATATTCGATAAAAGTTCATTTCCTTCTGATCATTGCTGAGGATGGACCTTATTGTTTATGTCAATAAAGTAGCACTATTTTCTCTTATTCTCAATTGGCTTTTATTAATCTGCCCTTGTCATTAGTTTTATTCTATATAATATACTTCTTTTTATTATTATTTTCATTTACGCCTTGAAATTTCATTTCTCCGATCATTTTTGGAAATGTAGTATACAATTGTGGGAATAACATAGCTGCAATTGTGGGAAACATAGCTGGTGGTATTGACTATTGAGTGACGTGCTAGCTCAGAAGGGCAAAAGCGTTCCTGATGGGGATTGTGGCTGTGGAGTAATTAGTACGTGATTTGTGGCATGAACCTTGTGATCAGACACTCTATCTTATAATTTTTAGTGGTGGTGGTGGTGTCAAAATGTCGTCACCATCATGGCAAGAGCAAGCCTTTTTTGATGTGTCCCATCCGAAGCGTGTGTTTTACTGTAATCTCATTATTCATAATTACTTTTTAGTTCATAAATAGATTTCACTACTTTTATACCTAAAATACTTATACTATTTATTTTTATTATAAAAATATTATTTATTAATCAGATTTTACCTACTTTATTCATATATCTAAAATTATCATTTTACATCATTTTATTTCATTTCATATAAGTTACCAAATCTTATTATTGCTTCATCAGGAGTCATACATAAATAATTTATATTTACCAAACACTTTACCATATTATCGTTTTATATATTATTACTTTATATTAATTTTAAGTTATAATCCATCCGTATTAAAAATAAAATAATTCTGTTATTGTGTACACTATTTAAAAAATAATAAAGGTAGTTTTAAAATTATAGTAACACTTTTTATAAAAAATAACAAAGCATTTAATGTATATATAATTATAAAAAATAAGGGTAAACATAAAAAATAGGCTTTTAATTTTCTAAAATAACTTTCTTTTTAATATAAAAATTTAATAACAAAATAATTTTCTTTTCAATACGGAAAGAGTATATTGTTTTACCTAAATAGTATTGTACATATTCATACTACCTCTCTTTTTATATTATTTTAGATATATCTTATAATATAAATTATTTTACAAGAAGTTTAAAGCATTAAATGTTTATTATCCATTTTGTCCCTAATAATTATTGTAAGGCATATAAGTAAATTTAAATGTTAAATCATATAAAATTTATTACTTTGTATACATGTGCTAAAATGCTATGAAACCGAAGTAAGAGCATTTTAATCATAATTTACATATGTACGGTTGTATCATTTTAGAATATCTATCAAACATTTTCTCTTATTTGGGCTTGGCATGTTGGTTAGATTATTTTTATGTTGTTATCGTGTTTAATATGTTACGGCTTATGATCCATTTGAAAAATTAATGCATCTTTCATTATTTAGTTTGCTACTATAAATTTAAAATATAAAAATATTATTAAAATATAAACTTTGAGACAACCATTTTCGTACTATAATAATGTCTTTCTAAACCCTAAGCTCTATATGCCCATTCAGACTAACCCTCTTTTATACCCATGGGTATCCGCTCTAATGAACACTCATCATCACCCCTAACCACTCTAGCCCACAATAAGAAACTCAAGCACACTATGGACAATTCCACAAAACCCCTGTCATGGAAGAAGAGGAGGCATAAACAAGTAGATGAGATCTAATGTTAGAACCACATAGGGAGTTGGTTAGTTTTTTTGTTAGGAAGAGGAATCTCAATTACACGTGTAAGTTGAACCATGTGTGCTAGAATTTGTTGCAATTCTGTTGTTGAGATCATCATGTGTATATACTTTGCTATCAGATTGTTGGGTAATATATGTGATATTGGTATTAATAATCCTTTCTCTCCTATTTCTTTCCCATTTCTGTCTCTCCTTCCCTGCAACTCTTTCTTCTTCCTCCCTCTGTCATTCCTTGTGTTCCGTCACTTTTGTGACAAATTGGTATCAAAGCCATTAACTGATCTCAAATTGGCTAAGACCAAATCAAAGATAGGAGATCATTCGAGAGTAGATGATCAAATCAGAGAGTTGCAATTCCATAACGAAGCAACCCAATAGCAAGCTTCTTCACTCTAGCAGTGACTTTAGGATAAGGACAAAGCTATGGAAGCCAGATTAGATGAAGGGTTGAGGAAAATTATGGAGTTACTATAGGCAGGAATAGGGGGAAGGGGCCAATGGGTGATAATTTTGGATCATTTGCGCCTGCTATACCGACCACAAATGCATTTGTGCACAATGGCCCACCTTTCAGGCCACCCCACAGAGGTATTCTACCCACCCCTAGCTATTCTATTCCCTAACCCCCTGCATTCCTAATGTCTCAACCATCAGACTACCTAATCCAACAAGGATTAACATGGACGACCCCCAAACTAGACTTCCCTGTGTTTGATGAAACAAACCCCTGTGGATGGATTAATTGCTGCTATAAATACTTTCACTTATTTAAGCTGGAGGAGACATAGTGAGTGCAGATGGATGCACTTCATCTAATTGGCAATGCACAACATTGGTATGAAAGTCTACACGAGGTGGGAAATAATTGGGAGGAGTTTTCTCAGGCGGTTTGTGCTTTATTTGGTGATATTCATTTTGGGAGAATTGTGGACCAGTTCAACAAGCTCAAGCAGATAAATGGAGTAGATGAATATTACATCCAGTTTGAGGGATTGAAGGGGTTAATGCTACTGCATAATCCCTAGTTAACCGAGGATTATTTTGTATTCAGCTTCCTAAGTGGATTGAAAGAGGAGTTGAAACATGAGATTTAAATTTTCTAGCCTAGCTCCCTTCATCAGGCGTTGGAATTGGCAAAATGCAAGGAATTGGTACAGGCTAGCTGGTCCAAAGCCCTGCCTAAGATACCCTAGATGAAACCATTCACAACTAGCTCGACTAAGACTTCGGCTAGATCATAGGTGTAACTAGGGCTGTAAACGAGCTGAGCCAGTTCAAGCTCGGCTCAGGTTCGGCTCGTTAAAAGCTCGATCGAGCTCGATCGTTTAGTTAAATGAGCTTAAATTAAGCCTCGTATTCAACTCATTTAATAAACGAGTCGAGCTTGAGCATAGGTATGTTCGGCTCGGCTCGACTCAAAATCGGCTCTTTAAAAGCTCGTTTAAAATGGAAACCAAAACGCAACATTTTACATTAAAATGCCGCGTTTTGGTCGAAGCAATATTTCACAGAAATTTGGCCGCGTCCCGCCCGCCCGCATTTTGGACTGGATGGAGGAGCCCTACCCTAGTTTCACTTTCAGTCTTTCACTTACAGAGTTACAGTAGTCGACGAGTACACTCGACTACTCGAGTCCCCGACCCTCCTCGTCTGCTGAATGCATGAATGGTTGAACCCGACCCCTAACGAGTCCCAAACACATCCGGACAGTCGACAATCGACATAGTCGAACTGGAATCTTAGCCTGGCCAAGCATCCTTTGCCAGTTCGCACACTCAGCAATAAGTCAATCACCAATCGCCACCAATCGCACACTCGTTCGGTTTTGCCCCCAGGTATGTGTTCTTCCTTCTTCATTATCGCAAGAATCGGAAGTGTTCTTCCTTCAAAACCCTTTGACAAGTTAGATGATTAATTTGATTTTGAAGTGTTCTAGGTCTCAAGTCTGTTCGATTTGAATTTGAAGTCACAGAATCGCAAGACCTTGCAGATTCTGTGTGGACTCAGTGAGGATACAAAGGTTCGAGAAGCAAAGAGAAGCAGAACGTCGTAAGATCCAAGAGCTCAAGAACAAGTCTGCTACCAGTAAAGGTCAATCTAGTCTCCTTCAATTCGGCACCAGTTCTTCCGAGGTTGGAATTTTTACTACTCTCTTTTCTTTTGCCTCAATATTCAATTAATAGGGTTTATGAGTCGAATCTATATTCAAATGCTACTTAACCATTATTTTATCCGGTTATTTTCGTTAATATTTTTTTACGTTTTCCCAATTTAATGAAAGCTTAAATCTTTTTCCCTTTTCCTATGTTTGCTTGGAGTAATCAATATTTCAATCAGAAAGAATGCTATGTGGTTGTTTCAATTGATTAGAAACGTATGAATTCGACAAATTGATAAGATGGATTAGTGTCCGGTGATAGTAAAATTGGTTAATAGTTTCTGAGAGTGGGGTTGGAAAACCATAGCATGAGTTTAATGGTACGGGTATGTTATTGGTTTGAGTTTTGAGAATTCAGTTTAAGGTCTTTCTCGGGGTTGTTATTGCTGTAAGATTTGGCCGAGATGTGATCTGCAGAATGGGTCTGGGTATTTATTTTAGCTTATCACATGTTAAGAAGCCAAGGGGTCTGCTAATTGTTGTTGTAAGGAATACGTATTGATTACTTGCAGTTAATCGAATTGTTAAAAGAATTGAGAATGTGTACATGTGACATACTGGTTAAGTGGTCTAAAGATGGGTTTGATTAGCACGGTTGCCTTTTGTTATCAACCCAAACTCCAACCTGTCTGATTATTCGACTTCATAGATCCTCTTAGCAAGCCTAATTTCAGAAACATAAAGTCGTATCCCTTCTAAATCTCTTTGTTTTCAAATTACCTTCTGAATCCTTGTGTACTATCTCTGAAGTCTGATCTTAGCCCACTTTTTGTGCATGTTGTTCGTGTCTAGTAATTTTGTTGATTCTTGAGAGTTCTACCAGCCATGATGTTTTGTCCATGTACTTTATGGGTGCATTGAATAGGTGTTCATTACACTTCAGGTTCACATTGCTTCCTTTGAAGCAACATTTATAAGTCAACAAAATCGAATTGGTTTTTTGTTCTGTATAGCCTATACTTAGATGCCATTCCCTGAAGAAGATCACAAATTCCTACCACCCTTCTGGATTGCTTTCATAAATCAGCATCTTAGTTTCTCCTATATTATATTGGTCTCCAGTTTATATCATCACTTCTCCTTCTGGCTTCAATTATGCTCATTCAAAGCCTAAATCTTTCTCCACACAAATATGTAGTCACCTAACTATAGTAGTGGTTTTTGTTGGAAGTTGTATATCCCTGTATCCAGCTACTATTATCCAAACACTTTCATCTTGTTTCATATTTCTTAAGGCATTAATTTATGAAAATATACGAGCCTTGCATTCTTTTTTTTTTTCACGATCATGTCCTCACCAAAACTCATGTCTTCTATTACTACCGAAGCAAAGAAACTTGTCTTTAATTCATTGCAATATCTTGTTCTAGAGAAGACAATTTTGGTTTCACAATTACTTCCCATCTGGTCTCCATTTTTCATGCCCTTAGCTTCAGTGACTCCAATATTTTTTCTCCATGGCTGCAATGATTTTTTAGAGGGTACTCATGACTCCATGTCTCAACCAACTGATGTACTGAAATTCCCTTCCCATTTAGAAAATGGGACCATGAGCCATGGCACACTCTTCTCATTGAGGAAGGAAGATAATTTCCCTTATTCTAGCTGTGGCTCTTTTATTCTTTCAGAGGAAGTAACTTTTGAGAAAATGTCATATCTGTCGCTAGGCCAACAACTGATTCCCTAGATTCTTACAGTGAGAACTGGATGGCAAATTTCTTAATGTGAGGATTCAGCTGATTCTTCTAAGTATTATCTTCTTAGGTAAACAAGTTTGTGGATTTAAAATTATGTCCTGTTTTAGACTTTGTAACAGTTCATAAATAGCCTTGACAGCTTCTGTGCACTTGTTTTGAGCTCTTTTAATGTATCTCAAATAGAGCTCTGTGATTTCCCACGAAATAGTCCACCTGTTCTTGGGTGAGTTGGTCTTTTGTTCTATCTAATGAGACTTTTACAGCTGGAGAATCCCATAATATCATTAATTTTATAAATCAAATAAAAATACAAGGTAAGATTGAAAGAGTCAAGTAAATAAAACCTTGATGGCACATGTTCTTAGTTCAAGGAGAGCATATTTAGCCTCAGAATGTTGCTAAAGAACGATTACATCCTTTATGTCACAACTTGGGAGTGGGTGGGAGTGGAGTTGACACATGGGTGGAGGCATTCTCAAGTCTACACCTGCTTATCTATATATTTTTTGCATAATTTATTATTTTTGACATAACATAAAGAAACTTTGAACCTTGATTATTAGGGCCTCACAATGAAACAGATCAGCTTTGAATAAAACTTTGTAATTCATCAAAATTAGGTTTCTTTTATTTTATAATAACTTTGAACCTTAATTATTAGGGAAAACAGTAATAATACAGATAATTAAGACTTGTATTTCTATTGCTTTACTTCAGGGAGAAAAAAATGCCCAAATCGTATTTAAAAAAGTAGTTAAATCAAAATCTAACTTCATTTGTATTAATTTGTAAGGCTTTGAGCACATTGTCAAATTGCCATATCTGAAATACATCTTATAATGTACTCAAAGCACATAAATTGCTTCAAAAAGTCCATGTTCATTCTTTAATTACTTTTACATATTATAACGTGAGTCGTAATACATCAGTAAAAGTTTGCTTTGCTTTTAACCCTAAAACTTCGGCAAAGTCCTCTAACTTCTGCATTATTAGTTGAACAGAGGTGAGATCTCCTTTGCTAAAAAAATTGGAAGATCATCAGCAAAACAAATGTCTATGATCTTGAGGGACCTGCAGCCTGGGTGGTACTTGAACTTAGGGTTAACCCAGAGAGCACTCAAACTTTGGGTCTTAGGTTGTATTTTTCAATTATCCATCAATTATGACCTAAGTATTTATTAAATATGTTGAAATGAATTATCCATCAATCATGTAAAATATGTTACATGTTATTTTTCAATTATGACCTAAGTATTTATTAAATATATAATCAACATTTAATGCTTAAATTACTTATTAAAGCTTATCTGAATAATATTGTTTTGATTTGGTCTTAGGTTGAAGAAGTTAACAGACATTGATGGTTGAAGAATTAAAGTCAACAAAAATATTTGGTCAGTCGGTAGTATTAGCAACGCCTTATTTTTTGAATTATTTTATTATACTTTTAATTTTTGGTATATTTATTTATAATCCTGTTTAATTTATCATGTTTTATTTATTTTTGTTTTAATAAAGAACTTTGTTTTATAGATGCTTCTAATTTTTTGATTTATATAAGAGAACAATATTAGTTTTATGGTATTTATATTTATAATTGTTATGTTTTGTCTTTTTTGTTTTAACAAAAAAAGTTAGAAGTGTGAACTTTTATTTGTAGGTATTTTTTTAAATTATATTATTTGTTTTGTTCTCGTGTATAATAAAATAAAAAATAATATTGTATGTATAACTTACACAATTAGATTGTTTATTAAATTATTAGTGTTATAAGCGTTGCTATTGCTCCTACTCCCAAATTTATTTGTTTTCTTTTTCAATTATCATACATAACTTCTGACTATGTCAAAATTAATATATTCAGAATTTTCTTCTTCTAAACAAGGATCAAACTCAACACATTCACGATCTTCTACTACAAGTCCAGTTATGGAAGAAGACAATAACAATATGGTGGAAGTTCGAGAAGAAGAGGCTTGTAATGAGGATGGGTAGCAAGGTGTTGAAGCTTGTAGTGGATTTGATGAAGATGATGAGCATTGTGAGATAAATAAAAATGTTCAAAAGAAAACTTCACTTGTATGGGAAGACTTTAAAGAGGTTGTATTAAAAGATGGAACGAAGAAGGCGCAATGTAATCATTGTCATGACAAGCTTTCCGTCATCGCTGGCGGTACTACCTCCCATTTAAGACGACACTTTTCTACCTGTGCACTCCGCAAGCCAAAAGGTCAGCAAGAGTTGTCTTTAAAAAAATCAATGGGGGTAAGTTTTACTACCTGCTTTCGATTTGACCATGCAAAATCAAGAGAGGCTTGGGCTAAAGCCGTTCTAGTCCACGAGTACCCATTTAATATAGTTGAACATGAAATGTTCAATGAATACTTAAAAACCCTGACTCCTCATTACAAAAAAGTGTCACGTGCTATGGTCAAACAAGATTGTTTTTTTGTTTATGATCATTACAAGAAAAAAATTAAGAATGTGTTGGATAAGACGCAGAAGATTAGTATCACTACTAATTTGTGGAAGTCGGATGCTCAAAAAATCCATTATATGGTTGTGACCGGACATTTTATTGGTGATGATTGGGTCTTACGTAAATATATCTTGAATTTTTCCACTTGGCCCCTCCTTGTACTGGTCTAACAATTTTCAATGCTTTGTACAAATGTTTTATGGATTGGGGAATTGAGGATAAAGTCTGTAGTCTTACTGTTGATAATGCAACTGCTAATGATAGGGTTGTTAAGATAGCAAGAGATAACTTTGCTTCTAAGAATAAGCTTTGTTTTGATGGAAAAATATTTCATGTGAGATGTTGTGCCCATATAATAAATTTTTTGGTTCAATATGGGCTTGAATATATTGAACATATTACTACAAATGTGAGAGAAAGTGTGAAGTATTTGGCAGATTTTGAAGCACGATTAAAGTTATTTAGTGAGATTGCTAAGCAAATGGGTTTGAAAAAAAAATAGTGTTAGATGTTAAAACAAGATGGAATACGGCTTATGCAATGCTTTCCACAGCTTTAGAGTTTAAAGATGTATTTTCTAGATATGCTGAACAAGATATGAGATACCAATGGTTACTGAATCATGATGAATGGAAACAAGTGGAGGGTGTGTGTGGATTTCTTGCTATTTTTAATGATATTACAAAAGTTATTTCAGGTTGTGAATATCCAACATCAAACTTGTATCTTTCGGAGATTTGGGTGATAAAAGAGGCATTAGATGAGAAGGTAAATGATGATGACATTTTTATGCAAGTAATGGCCATGAAAATGAAAGAAAAGTTTGATAAGTATTGGGGTGAATGCAATATGTTGATGTCTCTTGCTTCTATTTTAGATCCTCGGTACAAAATGATGTTGATTGATTATACATTTCCTATCATTTACAAAGAATTTGAGGTTGAGAAAAATATTGGAGAGGTAAAAAAACATTAAGGGAGATTTTTGATTGTTATGCTGGACATTATGTGAGTAGTGTGGAGAATGCATTGGAGAAGGACATGAATGAGGTTGGACCTAGTAATGTGATTGAAAATGGATTCTTATCTAGGAAATCAAGGTTTGAAAAGTTTGTTATGAGTGCTAGCACCCAACAATCAAGCAAATCAGAGTTGGATATATACCTAGAGGAGGGTGTGTATATGTGTGAAGATGGCTTAGGTTCTCCTTTTTCTGCACTCGACTGGTGGAAGGGAAATACCTTGAAGTTTCCTGTATTATCACAAGTAGCACGTGATATTTTATCAATTCCTATCACATCAGTTGCTTCGGAGGCTGCTTTTAGTGCCGGTGGGAGGGTAATTGATCCATATCGGGCCTCTTTAGATCCCAAGACTGTTGAAGTTTTACTTTGCGCCGGTGATTGGGTTCGTAATAATGACTTGGCTAAGAAAAAGGTAATTATTTTACTATTATTTAAATTTAGTTACTTAATCTATGTTTTCAATTTAAGTGCAGCTACTATTTTTTTTTATTTGCTCCCTTTTTTGTAAAAAAAATAAAAAAAAATAGGCACACACACAATAATATGTAGCTATGCAGGAAATTGATTTGCCATAATTTGGTTGGTAATGTTCTAACTTCTAATATAAGATACTTGCCTCTATAATGACTATAATTTTAATAATTTGTTTTTGCAGATTGTGGATCGTGTCTTTTTTTGTTGGCTACCGAAGTCTCGTTATGATTTATTTTGGTATCATGGTATGTTTTCTAAAACTAGCTCATTCATGTTTTTTTTCCTTCTTTTTACTTTTAGTTTTGTTTTCCCTGTTAGTTCACTCTGGAAAGCATGTACATTGATTTCAGAATAGGTGTAGTATAACATTCCATTAGTTCACTCTGGAAAGCATGTACATTGATTTCACTCTGAAATTTATTTTTGTTTTCCCTGTTAATTCACTCTGGAGAAGACTTGTGACTTGATCAGAAATTTTCCAGAATATAAAATTTGATTTCAACAGAGTATAACATTCTCTTATGCTTCATAATCTTATTCCATATGAGACATTCAACTTCCAAAGATGCTAAAGCTGACTTAACCTAGCAATTTGGTTCTGTGGAGCTTTAATCTTGTGTTACTTGAGTGATATCGTTAGTTACTAAAATTTAATAGCTGCTGCAATAGAGGTCTTCTTTTGCTTTTCAAATGATATCTGATCTCATTTTTAGAACCCTCTATCGTATTCTTTTTCCTGATATTTCATTCCCTTTTTTTTTTTGCCTTCTTTTTACTTTTAGTTCACTCTGGAAAGCCATTTTGTTAATGGCAATGGATGTGGCTGTGATGATTATTATGGAGCTTTGAAGCCATTTTGTTTGTGTATTGAATCTATTGATGTATGATGTATCTACATCTCTAGTTGTATTTAGTTTTTATGGATTTATTGTAATATTAAACAAGCTTTGGGGAGAAATTCTGCACCTAAATTTGTATGCAATAGGTGCATGGTAAAAAAATTTTTGAAACAAGGGAGAAATTTTGCACCTAAATTTGTGTGCAATAGGTGCGTGGAAATTTTTTTTTGAAACAGGTTAATATTTGTTCAGGTTATAATTAAGATAAATTATGCCTGAATTTTGTCAAATATTGATTTATTAGGGGTAATTATACTAGTTGTAAACGATCCTTAATAAGGCGTAAACGAGCTTTTAATGAGCTCGAACGAGCTTTTAATGAACTATGAACGAACTACGAACTCGAGCCCCAAACGAACCTCAAACGAGTATCAAAACGAGCAGTAAACGAGCCCAAAAGACTCAATTAATATACATGAACCGAGCCGAATAGTTCGCGAATACTAAACGAGCCGAATCCGAATATGACTAATCAAACTCTAAACGAGCTCGAGCCAAACTCGAGCTTCATAAAATATAAATGAGCCGAACCCGAGCTTAGGAGTGTTCGGCTCGATTCGGCTCATTTACAGCCCTAGGTGTAACACCTCCAAAATTCACTTATGAAAAATTTCGTTTTATTAAAATAATCAGAGGAAGCGAAATAACAAAGACGTGAATTTTGGGGATATTACTACCACACTTAGTACCAGACCGATTCACTCCTACTGTTTTAGTACCAAGTGCTAAGGCTAAAAGAGAAAGGTACAACTTACGAGAAACTCAAACATATTTAAATCAGAGTAGCATACACAACACTTTACAATAATAAAATCCACCAGTGGTGGTTACAAATCTACAAATACATTGAAACCATAAATTTTAAAGGAGAAAGAGTACACTCCCAGGATATTCCGGATAGTACCTTATGCTCTTTCTCAAGAGTCCACTTAAATAGTACTTGAAAAGGACCTGCAAGGGACACTGTCCATTGAATAGATAGGGGTCCCACGAATGGAACCCTTCAGTACTATGGTATTGAGTAACCCTTTAAAACACACTTAACATCGGGCATGCAATGCAACACATGATACTACACACATATATAATGAGAGGTAAATACTTAATGTTCACATTCATACATTTACATACTTAACAAATAAATCAGATCTTAATAGGCCATAAAGAACAATCGGTACGTTTGGACCTTAAGCACTTAGTCCATCATTATCAATCATATCAGATTATAAATATCCATGTGAGTGCGGGAAACCCACTATTTTAGCCGGTAGACTGAAATAAATACAGGTTAGAATGCTCCTGACCACTATTATTGCCGGTGGATCGGTTTCCAGGGCAGAACGCTCCTGGCCACTATTATTTGCCGGTGGATCGGTCTGGCTCTGACTCACAGGGTGCTTCACTATAAGTGATTAGTATTTTTCCATAATTTATTCACAATCATATCAAATTTATTGAGCTCGAGACCCCCACTATTATAGTCGGTGGACCAGAATACAGATATACATCATCTAGGGCAACACGCACCTGGCCACCGGTGAACCGGAATACAGATATACATCATCTAGGGCAACACACACCTGACCACTATTATATCTAGTGGATCGGTACTCATAAACATCATCCAAGGCAAAACCTCCTGGGCCACTATTATATCCGGTGGATCGGTACTCATGATATAATTCAACTAGGCCCGGCTCATTGATCTTTCACTTTCACGATTAGTGTTTTTCCTTTTTAATCAGCACAACGATTCCATTTATTTGTCTCGATAAGGAGATCAAGATCCTAGGACACAAAGGTACATCGGTCGCACTGATGCATAAAATCTACTCAGTACCCTTCAACTATCAACCCAGAGACGCAAAGGTACATTGGTCGTACTAGTACATAAAGCTAACTTAGTACCCTATCGACAAGGACACCTAATCCATAAGTGTGTATACCCCCTAAATAGGTCCGTAGAGCTAGATAGAGTAAGATATAGGGTCTGGTTGGGGCACAAAGGCACACCAGAAAATACCATAATAACCGTGGGCTAAACCACGTCTTTAGGATAGCAACCCCTAAAGAGCCACCATTTCCGATCTCGAGGTCTTTCACTTTAAGTATTAGTGTCTTAATTAAGGTGATCACAAAAGCATGATAATCAGATACTTACTCACTTTCAATTGTTCTGATATCGTTAGATATTTCTTATTCAAAAGATTATCCAAAGTAACACAGAGGAATCATTAAGGCCATCATAATCATAATCTCATCTAATTCCGAATTAGGATTCGTTCTCCTGATACTTACTAATTATTAAATACTCTTACCTTACTATTCAGCGTTATTTGAGACATATTACAAAATTCCACAATCACAATGACATGTTAGATACAAATTACTCATTTACCCCTTACTTATATAATTGCTAAATCATCCCTTCCTTACTTAAAAAATTACCATATTACCCTCCTTATTGTATAATTACCAAATTACCCTTTACTCGATTTAGGTTACCAAGTTATCTCCCATACTTATTGGATCACCGACTACCCTTCATAATTGTTACACTTAACATATTTCTCATTTGGTTGGTTAGATTACCTATTTGCCCTTTTCCTTTATTATAATTAACAAATTGCCCTTTTGTTGGTCAAATTACCAAATTACCCTTCTCCATTATTATAATTATCAAACCACCCTTCTCCATTATCAGAATCACCAAATTACCCTTTAGTTGGTTAAATTACCAAATTACCCTTCTCTATTATCATAATTACTAAATTACTCTTTAGTTGGTTAAATTACCAAATTGTCCATCTCTATTATCTTAATTACCATTTTATCCTTCTCCATTATTAAATTATCATTTTACCTTCGTTTACACCGAATTACCATTTTACCCTTCTCTTTTATTAACTTATCTTGTTACCCTTCTCTTTTATTAAATTATCATTTTACCCTTCTCAATTATTATAATTACCACTTTACCCTTCTTCATTATTATAATTACCAAGTAGCTCCTTTCCAATTTCCACTTTACCCTTCTTTATTATCATAATTACCATTTCACCCCTTAACTTTCAAAAATTACCATAACAACCCCTTTCACTTATAAAATTACCATTTTACTCTTTTACATCCAAAATTACTATTTTACCCTTTAATTAAGAAATTACCACTTTGCCCTTTAATTACAAAATTACCATTTTTTCCTTTAATTACGAAATTACCATTTGCCCTGAAATTAACATTTTTCATTTTAATTATGAAATTACCATTTTGCCCTTTAATTATAAAATTACCATTTTACCCCTTCACCTCCAAAATTACCATTTTTACTCATTTACTTCCAAAATTACCAATTTACCCTTTTTACTTATAAATTACCATTTTCCCCTTATTACTACACTTATATTAAATTATCATCACCACATGAAATACTCGCATTAATACCCCATTCTCATTATCCAACTCTCCAACTATTATATTTAACAGAATACTCATTAACACCCATACATATTAGGCCGCATTCTTGCACAAGACATATTACTAAAATACCCCTAGGTCTCACAATAATGTTAACCATGAATTAAATATCACAGTAGCATGATACAACATGAATAAATAATTAATATTTTCATTAATAGCCAAACTCTTACCTTAAACAATATTTCCGTAAATAGCATATAATCTAACATGCTCCGTTTTTATCAATCAACACAAGGAACTACATATATTATATTAAACAACATATATCAAGCATACTAACATATTAAAAGCCTAATGTGCTAACATACGTTATCCATGCGTTTAAGTGGGATTTAACGATTACCTTAATTCTCGCAAAAATGAACCTTATCGGTATTCCGGTTAAGGATTCAAGCTTTGATTAGCCAAAACCAATACCAAAATATATATATAAATATTTATAACATTAGAAATAAGAAAACAAAAGGCATAAGACTTTATAATACTTAATTAGTGAAATACTTAACTTAAAATATTATTATACATTAAAACTTATTAAACAAAACAAACCAAGGCATGTAACAACCCATACTACTCATGCAGCATGAGTCGCATGCAAAGGAATTAGGGGAGAGGCTCAAAATGGCAAGAATGGGAGGAGGGAGTGGTGTTTTTGGGTTAGGAAATTTAGGATAGGAAAGAAGGTGGATGGGGGAGGATTTAGGGCAAGGGAAGGGTGGAGAAGTGGAGAGGGGGTGTAGGTGGTCGTCGGGGATGGATTGACGGTGGCCAAGGGCGGCGGCAGTGGCGGCAGCGAGGCCATGAAGGTGGCTATCGAGATGGGTCGAGATGGAGGGGTTGAGGAGGAAGGAAAAGGGAGGGGAAAATGGAGGCCTACAGGTGGTGGTTTCGACCAAATGAGGTTTGGGGGTGGTAGAGGGGGTTGCAGGGATTGTTTTGGTGGCTTAGATGGCGGAATAGGTCGTAGAGATGGTGGAGGTGGTCTGGTTTTGGTGCCGGGGAAAAGGAAGAAGAAGAAAAAAAGAAGAAGGGGGGTTGCGTGCGTTCAAGCCGGTGAAGGGGAAGAGGGGATTGGGCCGGACCGGTAGGGGAGAAGGAAAGAAAAGAAAGGAGGGAGGCGGGCCGGGCTCGCGCGGGGGAGGAAGGAAGAAAAGAAGGGGAGTTGGGCCGAGGGAAAGAAAGGAAAGAGGGGAGAAGGGAGAGATGGGCCGACGACCCAACATGCAGGGGTGGGGAGGTAGGCCAAGGTCGGTGGCCCAAAGGAAAGAAAAGGGAAAAAGAAAGAAAGGAGAAAAAGGAGAAGGAAATGGAAAAAAAGAAAAAAAAGGGGAAGAATGGGATAAAATAAAATAATTTAATTTATAAAATAATAAAATTTAATATCTTTGGGTAGTAAATTTATTTAATAATTTAATGTAATATAATTAAATATATGGGTTTAAAAATGATAATTTTAATAAAATAATAGTTTGAAAAATTATTTAAATAAAAAGAGTATGATAAAATAAAAAAATATTTATTTTAATTTATTAAATATTTATATCCAATCTTATGTACTCAAAATCCAAAAAATAGTTAAATTAAATAGATTTAAAAGATAATTTATCTCAAATAAAAGTTATTTATTAAATTATAGGCTTTTAAAATTTCGGGGGATTACAATGGGCACCTGTGAGTAATGCGTATCCTAGGAGTACTTTGATATAAAAAAAACATGCCCAGAGTAGAGTCGGCCTTACACATTTTGAGATCCTAGATAATCATGTTGGAATGGGGCCTTTTGACATATGACAAAAATAGAATTTTGCTAAGAAAAAAATCATTTAAACTTAATGTTTCTTGTCTTTTGGGATGCAAATTCATTGATTAGGTGTTGAAAATTAAGCTTTGACACCAAATCCATTTAAATTGATATAATAGCTAATTCATTTAGTCTTTCTCTAGAAATGGTTGACTGTAGAAAATATTTTATTAATTTTAGCTTTGTAAAACTTCTCTCTGCTAATGCCACTATAGCAGAATTAGTTAATAATACTCTATATGTAATCAATGCATTAGGAAATGAGTTTAGTTTTTGTATGAAATTAATAATGTCTAATGGAGATTTTGCTTCAGCTTGAAATACATCTTTAAAAACCTTTAGTTCAAAAAATAAATCTAAACCATTAAGATCTGAAATTGTATCAAGTTTTACAAAACTTTCAAGATTAAGACAACATATTTTTAAACATTCATCATCTAAAAATTTTAACTTATTTAGATCATATAAAAAATCAAAAATTTATTCATATATTTTAAAATTTTCAAACCTACATTCAAAAGAAGAAATTGCTTGATCAACAACATAATAAAAATGATTCTTCACAAGAATGTGCTACATCATTACTATTAGTTTCGTCAAATTATATTTTCCTATGAATTGCTATTTCTTTGAACAAATATAGGTTCTATATTCATCTTAGAATCTATTTATTTAGCTTAAATTAGTGTTGTGGTGAATCCATTTTTTCTATAATTTTTTTTAAATGAAATAAGACCTTTAAAATGGTTTATTGCAACACCAATTTGCATGTCTTTAGCTTGTAAGATTTTGCTAACTGCATTAACAATAAATAATAGATCATACCAAACTATCATACCCACTATAAATTCAAAATTTTCAAGTTCATATATAGCCAAACAATAAGCTTCACTTTTTATTTTAGGATCATCACTAGTTTCCGCTAATTTGAGTAGAGCATCCCTTCTTTGTGAAACTTGAAATTTGAGAGTGCTTTGACACTTTCAATGTGACTTTCCCCAATGGGTTTGTAATAGTGGTTTTATGGTTAAATAAGATACATGTTCTTTCAAAAAAATTCATCTTTTAGTAGAGGAAGAAAATATTGTATAAATACGTTGCAACACTCCAAAAAATGTAATGGCTTTTGAACAACAACTAGCCATGTCGAAAAGCAATAAATTAAGACTATGACAACCACAAGGTGTATAAAATGCTCAAGGGTTCATATCTAATAGCCTTTTTTGCACATCTTGATGTTTCCCTTTCATATTAGAGCCATTATCATACCCTTGTCCTCTCACATCACTAATATCAAGGCCAAGATTGTCTAATGCATTTTTAAGTTCATTAAAAAGTCCTTGACCTGATGTATCATTTACATTCAAAAATCATAAAAAGTATTCTTCCATTCTAATAGGAAGAGATGAAATGTCTACACATCTTAATACAAGGGACATTTGTTCTTGATGACTTATATCAGGAGTACAATCAAGTATGATGAAGAAATACTTTTATGCTTTAACTTTTCTCACAATTGTGAATTTTATTTCATTTGCAAACAAATCAATTATTTCATTTTGTATCCTATGACCAAGATAATGATCATGTACTTCATTTGCCTGAATACGCCTAAAATGTTCTTGCATTATTGGATCAAATGTGGTAATCATTTCAATAAGATTCAAAAAAATTCCATTGTCAGCTTCATAATTTTTTTTCATTTGTCCCTCTAAATGTCAAGTTATTTTTTGCAAGAGCTTTCACTACACTAATTGTAACACCCAAAAATTCACTACCTTTTTTTTTGCGAAAGAAATTAAAATAGAAATATTTAAATTAAAACCCATGAATTATGGGAATGTTACCGCCACACTTAGTACCAAACCGGTTCTCTCCGACCGTTTCAGTACGAAGTGCTAAGGCTAAGAAAAGATTTACATTGAACTCAACCAACAGTTCATAAAAGAACTCGAAAGATTATACGTTAAAAATTAGAGTACGCATAAACGTTTATGAACCATAATAAAATAGAATTCAGAGTGCGAAATCAAAGAGGATAAATACTTAATACAAGGTAATAAATCAAAGAGGATACCTCCAATACAAAAGAAATAATAAAAGGAAATATAATTGCATAAAGACTGAAATATGGCCACAACTCTCTCGAACTTTGAGCCAAAACAAGCTCAACACACAGCCCCGACTGATGTCTCGCCCACCTGCATAAAGTCAGAAGGGCACACTACTCATGGGAATGAGCAGCACCCATGAAAATGGTGATTAGTACGCTACGTATTGAGTAAGGTAACCGAGCACTAAGGCCAACACATAAGCACATAATCCATGCAGAATAATAACAGGGCATAATCACCAACACAAAAACATAAGGGCAAGTGAACGATCAAGTGAGAATGCCAAGATCCAATATAGTTTAGATTAATTACTTCATTAGTCCTTTATCAAAATATTTTTCATACCATGCTCTTTATCAAGTCCATACGAGTATGGGATCCCCACTATTTTGCCGATGGATCAGTCTCCAAGGCACTCTGGCTCCTGGCCACTATTATAGCCGGTGGATTGGTCACTTAGGGTACATAGCCTACCATTATTATATGCCGGTGGATCAGTCTGGCCCCTTTTCGCACTGTGTTCCACTGTAAGTAATTAGTATCTTCTCACTTATTAACAACATATATAGTTTGGTTCGTTGAGCTCGGGATCCCCTACTATTTTAGTCGGTGGATCGGTCACTAGGGTAACATACCCTACCACTATTATGCCGGTGGATCGGTCTCCAGGCTACCGCAATACCTAGCCACTATTATGCCGGTGGATCGATCTGGGCCCGGCTCAACATCTTCCACTTCACGTGATTAATGTCTTAAGTATATTATTCAGACAATTTTAACTCTAGACATGCATGAACCACTCCTTTAACACATATCCTCCATGTCCACTCCACATCTCAATCTAGGGTTTTATCAAGAAACCCTAATTTAGACCTCAGTGGCCCATCTTACTCCACCTCACACAACCCAAATCATTTTAACACCCCACATACCTCAACTCATAAATACCATCTTCATAATTACACTTTAATTACTAAGTACACATGATACAACAAAAAACCTAAGCAGCCACACCAAACCCTAATCAACCACAACAACCCATGGTTAATCACTCCAAATCCTATTTAACCATAACAACCATAATTAGTCATTCCAAACCTTAGTTAATCACATCAAACCACAATTATCCACTCCAATCCTAGTTAATCACTCCAAACCCTAGTTCAGTCTCCTCCATACCCTTATAATGTCCTACGTACTATTTTTCATCTCAAGTCTTCAAACACCCAAACAACACTTACATTACCTTCCTTACATCCCAAATCAACTTTCTACACATAAATTTCATACCCATGCAGACATTAACCTCCCCATGCAAACCTTAACATCCCACGTGAAACCCTAAATTCAACCATGCAACCCTAGATCCTTCCATATAATTAAAACCCTAGATTCTTCCATACAGAGCCTTAAATTCAATCCATACACAACCATAGATTCATCCTTACCAAACCCTAAATTAGATTCTCCCATACAGCACCATAAATTAGATTATCCCATATAAAATCATAAATTAGTTTCTCCCAAGCAAAACATAAATTATATTCTCCCACACAAAATAATAAATTAGATTCTCCCATATAAATCATAAATTATATTCTTCCACACAAAACCATAAATTAGATTCTTCCATACAAAACCATAAATTAGACTCCCCCATATAAAACCATAAATTGTATTCTCCCATACAAAACCATAAAATCATAAATCAGATTCTCCCACATGAAACCCTAAAATTCTCTATTTTATTCTGCCACTCATGAATCACTAAAATAATTAGGTCCACTCACATCCCTTGGTCAACCTCTTTCCCCATCCTCCTTTTTCATCCTTTCTCCCACACAAACCACATCGACATCCTCTCATGCATGTGTTACAGGGTCACAACACACATATCATCACATATAGTACACAAGCCATATAAAACATACTTCAACTCCATGTTATACCACATACGAAATAATTAATAATGATAAACATAGAATACATAGCATACAAAGCACATAATGCATATAAGCACACAAAAGGCCTTAGCACCCCTTACCTGAAAAGGCATCGGTCTTGGAGCAAGCTCCTACGCCTCCTTAGGGCTTTGACCAAATAATAACATACTAATAAAAATAACATTAACAATATTCTAACTTTGCTAAAGATGTATAAATAATAGAAATATTATAAAAGTTGATAATATAGGGTTAAATACTTTACCCTAATAATAATAATGATACTAAAATAATAATATCAAAGATACTAAAAATAATATCAATAAGGATATAAATAACAATAATAATAAAAAGGATATTATTCAAAAACAAAGTAAAATAAATGCTTCGGTCCCCTTTACCAAAATAATACTAATAATAATACTAGTAAGATAAATAATAAAATTTAGTAATAATAATAATAATAAAATAGTAAAAATAATAATAATAATAATAATAATAAATAAATAAATAAATAATAGTAAAATAGTTGTAATATTAATAATGAAATAATAATAACAGTAATTCAAAACAGTAATAATAAAAATAATAATTATAATAATAATAACATATTAATATTAATGATAGTAATAATAGAAATAATAAGAAGAAGAATAATAAAATCGAATTAAAAATACAATAGGGCTTCCGCCATCAACAGAAATAATAATCAAAATATTAATAATAATAATAATAATACATATTAAAAATAATAATAATAATAATAATAATAATAATAATAATAATAGTATTTATATGCAAATAATTGAAAAAAAATAATTTAAGGGTTATAAAAATAGGAAAAATGGCTGAGGGTCTAGGGTTCAACCTTTGGCTGGCGGGGATAGGCGGCACCGGCAGTGGTGCACGGTTGCGGCGGCGGCGGCCGGAAAAAGGGAAGAAAAGAGGAAAAGTTGCATGCTGGGGAAAAGCTAAGGGGAATTAAGGTGGGAGTTGGGGTGTTTAAGGTTGCCCAAAATGAGGGGGACAGAATAGAGGTGGTGGCGCAGCCAAAGGTGGCGGCGCACGACGGCGGTGGGTGGTGGCCGAATGGAGGAGAATAAGAAAGAGAGAGGAGGAGAGGGAGAAAGAGGAAAAGAGAGGTAGGGGAAGGTAGAAGGTGATCTGCAGAACATTTTAGAAGGTGAAAGAAGCGGCGTAAGCGGCAGAAGAGGTGGCTAAAGGTGGCGGAGGCAGAAAACAGGTTAGTCAAGATGGCTACTTCGCACAGCCAGTGTGGGTTTTGCATGAAGAATCGAGGGGGATGGATGATTTGGTTAGCTAGAGGGTGGTGCAGGGAAGGCGTAGGTGGGCGGATTTGGTGGTGGTGTTGGCCGAAGGCGGAATAGCTAGTGTCTAAAGGGGCGGCGGCGAACAAGGGAAAAATTTCTGGGTAAGCAGCCAAAGGTTTGATACAGGGTAGATTGTAGGGAAATTTATAGAGTAAAATGGAGGGCTAAGGTCGGAGGGGAAAATTGGATGATCAGGCAGGTTGTTTAGGCTCACCGGCAGCATCAAGAGTCGGCGAAAATCAAACGGTAGGATGGTTAGGAAGACAGCGCGAGAAATAGAGGAAGTGTTTTGGGTCATCGTGGACGGTGGAAAGACGAGGAAGATAAGGGAGGAACGACTGGTCAAACGGGCGAGATCGGGGGCATTAGTTTCGGAGGTGGCTAGTCGACGATAATGGCAGGTGCGATCGGTGAGGGAGAAGAAGAAGAAGGAGGAGGAAAGGTGTGGGGCGGACCGGCGGTCCGAGGAAAAAGATAAGAAAAGAAGGGAGGCAGACCGGGCGGTCGGTGCGGAAAAAATTCATTTAAATAGAACGATGCGTTTTGACGGAAACAGGATCGAAGTGTGGTGCTTCGGGGCAGGCTGCGCTGAAGGAGAAGTGGACGAGGGTTTGGGCCGCGAGAAAGGAAAAAGGAAGACGGGCTTGGGCCGCTGGGCTGGCCCAAGTCGGGGGAAAAGAAAAAGAAAAGAAGAAGAAAGAAAAAGAAAGAAAAAGGAAGAAAGAAAAGGAAAAAAAAAGGGAAAAAGGAAAAGAGAAAAATAATTATTTTGGGTATTTAAATTAATTAAAATATTTGGGATATTTGAAAATAATAATATTTATATAAAATAATATTTAAATCCCTTTTTAGACTAAATTAGGATTTTTAAAAGATTTTCCATAAATTCCATTTTAGTTAGCAAATCACTCTAATTTTCTTCAATTAAATTATTTATAAAATTCATATTAATTTGAAACTATTTTATACTTATTATTTTAAATAAAATAATTTATTTAATTAATTTCTAAAATAAAATCCTTAATTAGCTAAAATTCCAAAATTTCTTCAAATTAAAATACTTGTAAATTCCTTCTTAATTTTCCCTAACTAATTCCCTTGTATTTTAATAAAAATAAATTATTTAATTAATTTTCATAATAAAATCTTATTTAATAATAAATAATAAAATTAGAATTTTCGGGACATTTCACTAATAATTCTCAATAACACATTTCTCTGATGTTCTTTTTCTTTGTTTATATGATATTGTAGTTTTTTATCAATTGTTTTTTCATTTTGTAATCTTATATTTACATCAATCCAAGAATTCATATTAATAATGTGTTTATTACTTATTTCATGTTCCTTGAGCTTAGCACCAAGATTTTTCCAATCTTTGCAACCATCATTGACAAGCTAAAAATTCAATTTTAACTTTGAAAATAACTTACAACGAAATTAAAATACTCTATCTATATTTTTTGAGTAAATTAACCATGTTCGGTCATGTATTTCTCCATTTTGCAATTTTCTAGTGTAATATATAGTGAAAAAATGTCTAAAGTTATCATCTTTAGGAAAGTCTTGATTGTCATATCTAATAGGTCCATTCTCAACTATCAAATCACTTAAGTTACTACTAATATTTTTTTAATTTCCCGAATCATTTATATCTATATCTACAAGTGAATTCTTTTCATCTACGCATTCATTACTCTTATCATATCCTTTATCTTCTTTATTATGTTCCAAAGCATTAGTAATATTATTATCATCGCTAATGGGTGATTCATTTATAAGATTTTCACATGTGTTTTCTAAAGTACTTTGCTTGCTACTGCTAATAAATCTATCAAGTACACCTTTTTGAGATTAAATAAATTCTTCAACTTTTTCTTTCTTACGTTTTTCATATCCGAATTCATACTTTCTAGTAGACATTACTAAACACAAAAGGGAAAAATACACTGAGATAAAAACTTATGCAATAAGCAATTGAGATATAAATGGAGAGTAACACCTTGTGTCTTGGCCCTTGTGGTCCTTATCTTAGAATAATTACACCACTAGATTTGTAATAATTCTGCTATAATAATTAAGTGCCTACACAAAATAAAGCAATAAAAGAAGGTTAGTAATTTAGTTGAAAACAAAGAATGAAAATCAGTTGAATACATATGGAACTACAAAAATATGAGTGTCGAACTACACTTAAACAAAAGAAAACTAATGAAATACTAATCAACACGACAACATTAGAAAGTGAACTAGTTAATATATTTATACTATTGAATAAAGCGGAGAGTTTCAATGTAATGGTGATCAATTGAAAGCTTATTTCTGACATTATTTTTTGACTTGTGTTGATTTCCAAGCCATTTCCATTATCCTTTTTTTATTCATGTGTTTCACAATGCATTGATAAATCCATGTTTTTCTACAAATAAGAAAGTTTGTTTTGTATTCCATGTTCACGACGTGCGTGTTTCTCATAGCTATATCCAGGGAAAATTGCACTACCCCAATAATTCCACTCTACCAGATTTTTTTTATTAATTACATATGAAACTACCAGACTAAAATAATTAAACAAAGAAGAGGGGGATGTTGGCTAGTTTGAATATCTAACTTACAATAATTTGAAGATTGAAGAATATGAGCAGCCCTATTAATGGTGAATGACTAAAAGTAGTCAGTAGAAAACCGATGAGCATCAATTGGGTGGCAGGCACCACCAAGCAAGTAACAATAAGTGGTAGACAAGGTTTTTAGCTGAGAATTGAAGAAAAAATCAGTAATTTACTTACAACAGCAAAATTATAAACCAACAAATTCAAATAGACATCCAATTTTTTGTTTCTAGAAATTCTAACTTGACAGAGTTTGATGCATTAGAGATTGAGTTAAATAATTCCATTTTTTATTGTTTGTCAAAAAAATTAACAAAGGAAAGAAAGAAATTTTACCAGTTAATACATATGGGAGGGTTGCAAGAAAATGGAAAGCATGAATCGTCATCTTGTTCTATAGTTTGGATTTTCTGCCTCTGGAGAGTGGAGTCTAAGGTCTGGTCATTTGGGTTTTTGTCGTAAGGAGAGCTGAAACAATTTGAATTTTTGTTGTTTTGTGGCTCTGATGCATAGCTATCAAGTAAGGTTTTCCTTTTCTTTTCTAATATATACATATACTAGCAATAATTTAATGGGGCCTTTATTTTTTTGGGGCCCTAGGCTTGCACCTAGGTTACCTAGCCCAAAGACCAAGCTTGGATCAAAGCCTATGATTCAAGTATGGGGATAAGTACCACCCGGGACACCGATGTAAAATGAAGCCCTTATATAGCATGGAAACCAAATCGCTAAAGGAGGAGCTGCTGGAACATTATACAATTAACAACCCTGGGGAAGAAGATGAGATGGCCATTTCCCTGCATGCTATCACAAGAGGGCAAGACCATAATACCATTAGGATCAAAGGATTAGCAAATGGGAAATTAGTGATAATATTGGTGGACAGTGGCAGCACACATAGCTTCATCAACCCAGCTCTGGTTCATTGCTCAACATGTGAGGTGGAACCAACCACTTCTCTAGTCATCACAGTGGCGAATGGAGATAAAAATGCTCTTCAAACAAAGATGTAAGGGGTATTGGTGGAAGATGCAGGGCCACAGATTTACAGCTGATCTGAGGCTCCTTGAATTGAGAGGTAGTAACATAATTTTGGGAACGGTGGCTGAGAGTTTATAGCCCCATCTTCTTTGATTTTCAAAACTTGACAATCTCATTTCAAAAAGAGGGGGTACAGGTGAAGTTAAGGGGAACCACAGAGAAGGCTCGGATGCAACTACTATTGGGGGATCAACTGAAGGGACGGTGTAGAATTGGAGGAATGGAGGGCCAATTGTTTATGTTGATTGCCGAAAGGGATACTGGAAATGAGAAGTTAAATATCCTCGGGGAATTACATTCCTTGCTGGAAACTTATAGTGATGTCTTCCATGAACCCTAGGGGTTACCACTACCTAGAATATATGACCATCATATTCCCCTATATCCTAGAGCCAAACCAGTGAATCTAAGACCCTATAAATTTCCCTATCATCAAAAAAGGGAAGTAAAGAGGCATATTAATGAGATGTTGGCCAATGCTATTATTACCCCAAGTCAAAGTCCCTTTGCCTAACCCTACTTATTGGTTAAAAAGAAGGACCATACTTGGAGACTCTGCGTGGACTATAGGCAGCTTAACCTTTTGATAGTTAAGAGTAAATACCCTATACCCATTATTGAGAACCTTTTGGATGAATTACAAGGTTCTCAGTACTTTTCCAAAATAGACTTGAGATTTGATTATCACCAGATCTAAGTCCACCCCCAGGACACTTACAAGACTGCATTTTGTACCCATTAAGGACATTACAAATTCAGAGTAATGCCCTTTGGATTAACTAATGCCCCTACCACATTTTAATCCTTGATGAACCATACCTTTGCTCCTTATTTAAGGAAATTTGTATCATTTTTTTATGGCATTTTGATTTACGGTGCCAGCTTAAACCAACACTACATCCATCTCAAAATCACCTTAAATATCTTGAGGAAGCACCAACTATATGCAAAGAATAAGAAATGTTATTTTGGCCAAAGGAGGATGGAGTATCTGGGGTATATTATATCAGAGAAGGGGGTACAAACATATTCGTCTAAGGTAGAGGCTATGGTGTAGTGGCCAAAACCTACAACTCTTAAATCCCTTAGCGGATTCTTAGGATTGACGGGGTATTACAACAAATATAAAAAAAAATTTATGCACTCATTAGCAGTCCCCTCAAAAATAAATCTGGGGTATATTATATCAGAGAAGGGGGTACAAACATATTCGTCTAAGGTAGAGGCTATGGTGTAGTGGCCAAAACCTACAACTCTTAAATCCCTCAGGGGATTCTTAAGATTGACGGGGTATTACAGGAAGTATAAAAAAAATTTATAGACTCATTAGCAGTCCCCTAAAAAATATGCTTAAAAAAGACCAATTTATTTGGAGTGTTGAGGCAGAAAAGGCATTTGAAGGATTGAAGAGGGTTATGACAAAGGCACCGGTGTTAGCCCTTCCAAATTTCCAACTCCCTTTCATACTACAGATAGATTCTTGTGGGAGGGGAATTGGAGCAGTGCTCACGCAAGAAGGGCAGCTAGTAGCTTACTTTAGCAAGGCTCTTGGGCAAAAACACCAAGGGATGTCCATTTATGAAAAAGAACACCTAGCCATACTCACGTCAGTGGATAAATGGCACCACTATCTGGAAGGGAGGGAGTTTGTGATTCAAACAGATTAGTAGAGTTTGAAGCATATGTTGGATAAAAATCTAACTAATCATGTCCATAAGAAGGGGTTGATAAAGCTGTTGGGGTTGCACTACACAATTCAATATAATAGAGGATAAGATAACAAGGTAGCAGATGCCTTATCTAAAAGGGAAATTGAGGACTTAGCAGAGCTGGCTACAATCTCAGTAGGGGTTCCTTCCTGGATTACAAAGGTGGAAGAAAGCTATGTAGGGGATGGGGAAGCCCAGGAGCTGCTTACTACCCTATAAAAAGACCCCTCTTCTAAGCCAAACTACATGATGCAGTAGGGTCTATTGAGGTATAAGGGTAAAGTATTTCTAGGAGCATCAAAACATTTAAGGAATAAGATACTCCACACTTTTCACAATTCTCCCTTGGGGGGACATGCTAGGATACAAGACACCTATTACAGAATTAAATCCACCTTCTATTGGCCTAAAATGCTCCAAAGCATTAAGGATCATGTGCAAGCTTGTGATAATTGCCAACTTAATAAAACTGACCACCAACCTTATCCCGAGCTACTTCAACCTCTTCCCATTCCCTCTCAAGCATGGGAAATGGTTACCATGGACTTTATTGAACTCTTCTTAAGTTGGGTAACTACAAAACTGTGTTAGTGGTCGTGGACAAGCTCACCAAATTTACTCACTTCATACCTCTAACACACCTTTTCATAGCACCTCAGGTTACCCAGGTATTCTTTGACACTGTTTTTAAATTACATGGGCTACCTGTAGTGATAATCTTGGATCGGGAAAAGGTATTCACTATCTTATTTTGGCAAGATCTCTTCAAGATCATGGGAACCAACCTCCACATGAGCACGACCTATCACCCACAAACAGACGACCAAACAGAGAGGCTAAATTAGAGAATTATCTTTATTGCATGTCTTACTAATCCCCTGTAAGTGCTCTCAATGGCTAACATTGGCAAAAATGGTGTTACAATAATTCATTTCATTCAGCCATCAAGACAACACCCTTTGCAGCCTTGTATGGTTATGATCTCCCCAAAGTTGTTGGGTGTCTCCAAGAGTTCCTCGTGTAGCTGCTACTAGTGAATTTGTACAGGATCGAGCTCAAATTAATAGACTCTTGTAGGATCAACTCATTAAATCTCAAAATCTTATGAAACATCATATGGATAGAAAGAGAACAGACCGCAACTTCAAAGAAGGTGACATGGTTTTATTGAAATTGCAACTATACCGACAGACTTCCTTATATATCCGAAGAAGTTTGAAATTGGCATCCAAATACTATAGGCCCTTTGAGATATTATCAAGGGTAGGGGCAGTAGCCTATCGACTAAAACTACCTGCAGGAAGCTCCATCCATCCTGTCTTCCATATTTCCATACTCAAGAGGTACAATGTAGATTATTAAGCTGTTAATGCCACACTACCATTGCTGAACTCAGAAGGACAACCGTTAGTTGGTCATGTTGGTGTTTTGGATAAAAGGGTGATCAAAATACATAACAAAGCAGTGACTCAGATCCTGGTCAAATGACTTAACTTGGGTCTAGAAAATGCAACCTAGGAGGACTTCTCTACTATTTAAGCTCAATTTCCTTCCTTCGATCCTTGGGGACAAGGATATTTTGCATCAAGGGAAATTATCATGGAAGAAGATGAGGCCTAAATGGGTAAATGAGAGCCAATGCTAGAACCGCATAGGGAGTGGGTTAATTTTTCTGTTAGGAAGGGGAATCTCAACTACATGTGTAAGCTTGACCATGTGTGCAAGAATTTGTTGCAATTTTGTTATTGAAATCATCATGTGCATATACTATACGATTGGATTGTTGGGTAATATATATGATATTGTTATTAATAATCCTTTCTCTCATGCTTCTCTCCCATTTCTGCCTCTCCTTCCCTGCAAATCTTTCTTCTTCCTCCCCTTGTCATTCCTTGTGTCCAGTCACTTGTGTGACAACCCCTAGATACTAAGACAGAGGACTTTCTCGATGCCGATCAATCAAATCTAGTGGAAGAATTGGACGGTCCCAAGTCAGACAACCCCCAGCTTGTAAACCCATAATTTTTTAAATAAATTATCTTAATTACTTTATTTTTTTTCTTTTATTTAAACCCTCCCTAAATCAATAAATTTTACTTGGTTTATTTTTCTTTACAGGATTCCTTAAACTAAATTAAATTAATTTTTATCTTAAACCTAAATCTAAATCTAACCATATTTGTTTTTCTATTTTCTTTTTCTTTCTTTTCTCTTTTTCTCTTCCTCCCTATGCCCACCCCACTTTTTTTCTTTCTTTTTTCCTTTCCTTGTCTGCACTTAGCCCACTCCCCCTTCTTTTCTTTTTCTCTCCCCGACTTGCCAGTCCAACCCACCTTTCTTTTTCTTCTTTTTCTCCTTCTCTCCCAGCTTGACCTCCAAGCCACACCATTTCTTTCATTTTCTTTCCTTCCCACATTGACGTCGCCCCTTCCTCCTCTTCATTTCCCTTTATCCTTTCCCCAAACATATCCTTACGCCTCCAACATGCTCATAGAATACCCCCTCTACATGCACCAAACACCCTTATTTTGCCCCACACCCCACCTTCTCTTCTTTCCTCTTCAAGCCAAACCATCCACCTATTTTGTGGTGCCTTCGGTCTTACCTTCAAGTGGGATCCTAGTAGATTACAGTACCTTAATTAATCTAAATAATAATGATGTACTAAAGGGTCTAGTCACTTAGGTAGTTTATTTGGCTTCACCCAGAACTGTATGTCCACTAGTGGTTATTAGGCTTTATCTAGGACTTATGTTCATTGGTGGTTACTTGGCTTCAGATAAAATTTATGTCCTTTGGTTTGGTGTGGTGATGAGTTCATATTTTGACACATTTTATACCCTTATAATCTTAGTTTTTGGTAGTTTATTTAACTAATATAGGGGAATAATTATTATTTTATGCTTAAGTGGTAAAAATTGCATAAATTTTATTATTTGAGCTAAAATGATATAAATTAAGTAAATTTAGAGCAAAATAATATTTATTAATTTTTATTAATTTTATTTTGCAGGTTTTTAAGTAAAAGAAAAAAAAAGAGAAAAAAATAATAATAAGACCTTTGGACCAACGGCCGAAGGCCGAAGGCCCAAAGGTCTGTAACAAGATCAACCAAACGGAGCCGCACGAAATGGGAAGAAGAGTCAGCTGGGCAGGGCTGACGTGGCAAGGCACAAAATTTTTATAAAAGAGGCAGCGAGTGTGCGACAGAGGAAGGAGAAGAAAACAGAGCGTCTGGGAGCAGCAGGAGGAGACAGAGCCGTCAGGCTCTGACAGGGCGGACGAGAGAGAAAGAGGCGCGGGCGTAGAGGCTCGGGGGCGCGGCACGAGAGCCTTTATAGGCTCGGGAGAAACGGTCTTCAGCACACGCCGCACGGAAGGAAGAGGACGCGTTGCACGGACTTCGAGGCAGCGCAGCAGCCCTGTCAGCGCCATCAGCCGCCGGCCAGAAAAAGAAAAAGAAAAAGAATTACGCACGGAAATCGAGGCAAACAAGGAAGAAAATTAGAGAAGAATTTAATATCCGGTAGAATTTATTTCAGATAAAATTAATTTTTATCTGAATAAATTCTTGATCTTTAATTCAAAATTAATTCCGGTTATTTCTTTCTCTTATTTTTAATTTATATTTTAGATATATATTTCTGTGTAATTAATTCTTTAATTATGGCTGGCTGATTATTTATTGTTAGGGAATAATTTGAAACCCTAGATTATGATTTGAATTATAATTTTATTTTCTTTGTTTCGTGAGATTGTTTCTTGACTCTATATTAATTGCTATCGTTTATATATATAATTCTGTCAAGTATAGTTTATTTGGTGCATGCCTTGTTCTGGTACCTCATAAGTGACAGTATGTAGGATTATTTGCCTGCTAGGTGGCCATCTAAATATACTAGAATTTATGTGTATAAATTGCAGCTAGGTTAGATAGCAATTCACCTAATCGTTTTGTGATTCTAACCCAAGTGGTAAAACGTTTCGATACGTGTGGGTCAAGGATAGGAAATACAGCTAGACATGCTTTTTGTACTAGTATGGGTACTTAGATTGACAGCCTTCCACTTACACTTAATGCATTAAATCTAGTTAAATATAGGAGCCGCTTGTTGCTGCTATACTGCTAGTATTTAATAGGGTTAATATTGGCGCTTTGTCGTATTAATTTAATTAAGGGAAGTAATATAAGGTGTATAGACCTGCTTTTGGTGTGCAACTTGGTCGATCTCTTTCTCACGATTAAAAGATGACTTAGAAATAAATATTATATTTTCAACCTAATCTAGTGGTGGATTTTTATTTCCCTAACATATTTCTCCTATCTGCTAGTTTCTCATTATTTTCCATTATTTTCATTATTAGTTTATTTTATTTTATTTACTCCTTTTATCATTATTTTGATAAACCCCCATTAGTATTTTTCTTATTTATTTATTTTAGGTTATTTAGTGTTTTTATTTTATTTATAGTTTAAGCTAGTTAGATAGAGGTGAGCCCTCTCAATCCCCGGCTAGAACGATACCCTTATTTACCAGTACTACAATTGACAACAAGAGGGTTTAAATTGCGTGCCGGCTACGGTCGCACCAATTTTTGGCGCCGTTGTCGGGGATTGGTAACTTCACCTTTATTTTGCTAGTATTTTTAGTGTGTTTTCATTTTTAGTGTTTTTGTATTTTTTTTCTTTTAGTTTTGTTTTAGATTTTCTTAGGATTTTTGGTGTATTTTGTTATTAACCTTTTCCTTTGAAGTGTTAGTGTTTTCAGGTAGCTATGAGAGGATCCTTGGGTTATGGACAACTTGGCATGAATCTTAATTCAAAAGTAAATGAGGTAAGTTTAAGCAATTTTGATGATAGACTTCACCTATTCTCCACTCTTGTTTTGCAGGCAGCTGAAGCTACTGGAATTATGAATACAAATGGAGTGTGTCATACACAAGGAAATCCATATGCTTACCATGAACAAGCTATGAGAGGAGGAGGATGGACACAATCTGGTGCTCAATCTTTCAATTGTTTTCAAGGACAAAATCCCTATATAAGCACATACAATTCGGGAATGAGGCATCAACCCAACTTTGGATGGGAGATGAATGATCAGTATCAAATGCCATATCAAGACCCATACATGCACGAATATGAAGCTTCAAAATATTATCAGTATCCTCAACACGAATTTTCTCCAATTTCAGAACCCTCAAGTTCAGAAAAAATGGATAAGATTCTTGAAGAACTGATGAATGGTCAAAACCAGTTGGCAGAAAGCCAAAATCAACTGATGCAAATGAATGCTCATTATTCAGTGCCATATCAAGAGCCTTACATATGTGATTATGAAGCTTCAAAATATTATCAATATCCTCAACAAGAATCTTCTCCAGTTTTAGAGCCTTCAAGTTCAGAAGAAAAAATGGATAAGATTTTTGAAGCATTGACAAACAACCTAAATCAACTGGTGCAACGTCAGATTATGCAAAATGAAAGGGTGTCAGTGATAGAGGAGAAAATAGGTTATATGGTCAACTTGATGAATCAATCACAAGCACAAGAAGAGCTCTCTAGTACTTCAATTCTAAATTCAAGTCAGAGTTATGAGGATGATGATGGCATAACCGAATGTATGGATGAGCTAGTTGAGGAGGCTTCCATGAAGAACATTGAAGAGCAAGATCAAGATCAAGTGGAAGAAGAGCTTATAAAAGTAAAAGAAGAATCTCATCAAAATGAGGATCAAGTGAACAAAGAGAAGTATATGGTAGACAAGACTAACACTTTCACCTACCATATACCATCTTTGAACATTTATTCCCCAATTTTGCTTGGAGATAACCACGAGACACAAGGTAAGCCTTTGAACCACGTTGATTTTACTTATGCTAATCACACTCCTTGTTTTACCTCTTTTAGCAGGTTAGATGGATCCATGAGTGAAGAGAGTAATCAAATCACCTTGGATACATTTAATAAAAAGCGTGATGCTCCAAAGGAGAGGTTATGTTGGAAGGACGTGTTTAAAGATTTTGAGATGGAAAAATATGTTCCTTCAATAGAGAGATCAAGATACATGGACATTGGACAAAATATTCTCTCTTTACACACCAGTTTAAACTCTAATCTAGGTAAGTTACGTTCTTGCTGGATCAAATCTTTCATTAAATCTAACATTTTATCTTTTTCTTCCTTGCAGGATAAAGATGATCATCACAAGGAAGGATTTGGTGAAGCAGCTCTCAAGTGGACGTATCCACCTTGAATGAGTAAACCGAGATCATGTCAGGCTGAAGACATAAAAACAAGCGCTACTTGGGAGGCAACCCAATGTCATAAGGGAGTTTTCTATCCTTTATCTATTTATTTATTTATTTTAGTTTGTTTTCTCCATACTTAAAATTACATGTTTCTTTAGTTGTTTACACATTGAGGACAATGTGTGATTTAAGTGTGGGGGTGTATGTGTTTTATTATTTTCAAAAAAAAAATTTATTGTTTTAAAAAAAAATTAGAGTTTTAGAGTGTTTATTTTTTTTTTAGAGTGTTTAGTATTTTTAGAGTCGTAGGAACCCTTAACTAATCAATGAGGAGTATATCTTTGAAATCTAACGAAAAGAGGATCATGAAATCGAGATAAAGTAAGTGGAGATTTTTTGTGTTGATTTCGATATAGGGAACACATATCTACGTGCCTAAGTTTGAATAGAGAAAGAACATGTATGATTTTCTAACCATCGACATGGCATGTTGAGATTCATCACATTCCTCAGTGAGCTTTTGAACCGTATGTACCTTCTTTTTCTGAGCGAATTTATACAAAATATTCTATTTTTCTTGGCTTCAAAATTTCTTTGTAAACCTCATATATATTTAATTGCTTTGATCAAATTATTTGCCATAGATCTTGTAATGGACTATAGAGATTACTAGAACTTACTCTTGTGCTAGTCGAAGCTTATAGTCAAAACATGCTCTGATTTAGAAAATGATAAAGGCAACTTAGGAATTTTCCATCACATGACCAAATAGCTTAACCTAATTTGTGTATCCATGATGCACATCCTATAGAAACCCTTTGAGCCTATACATGGAACATACATTTTTTTTTCATTACCCACATTGAATAACCGTTGGGCCTTAATATCTCTACCATTGCTTAAAGCTAATGGAAGAAAATCAAATCGTTATGGATATGAAGAGTGGTTGTGTATGTGTGTATGTGAAAGAAATATATGTATTTATGCTAAGAAAGGAGATTGATTATGTTTGGTGGAGAAAAAAAAATTGAAAAAAAAAAGAAAATTGTCAAAAAAAAAAATTGAAAAAGAAAGAAAAAAAAAAGAGAAAAGAAAAAAATGTTGGGATATAAGGAAGAGATGGAGTTATGGAGATTATGTTGAGAAAGTTTATTCATGTTACATTTTATTGTGAAGGTGGAGAGGTGTATCTTTAATTATTGATGTGGAGTTATGCTTATACCTCATCTAATTATTAGATTCCACTAGCTCTTGATCTTTTTAGCACCACACTCCTAAAATACTCCATACCCTTCTTTACCTTAAACCCCGCTACAACCAATAAGTAAGTCCTATTTGATTCTTGAGATGAGCAGCCTTTGATCTGTTGGAGATTAGTCACAAGAGTTAAGCATATGGTTCGGTCCATTTGGCAAATATTTGGTATCTTTCATGAGGTTTTATCCACAAGAACACGAGCCTTCTTTGCTTATATATGTGAGTCATTTGTTATCTTTATCATCTTAGCTCACATACATGAGTGTTTCTAGACATTTGTAGCCATGAATCTAAGACAAAAAAAATAGAGGGTATCCATAGTGAGGATGGATCTTGATGTGACTAAGGCGTGGTAGATTTTTATCCATAATATTGATCTGTTCATACCTGTCATGTTTATGTGTGAACCATATGTTGAAATTGATTCTTTAAATCTCCCAATACTGAATCTTGATTGATTGCTAATCTTGACGTATGAAAGTAAAAGATTCTGAGAAAAAAAAATATAGTTAAGGGTGTTAGGTATTTTTATTTTATTTCATTTTATTTGTGTGTGATTTTGTGGGTATATCATCTGTGAAACCCTCACGAGACCTTACTCGTCCTCGATGGGTGACCTAGGGGTTTAAAGGGCTTGTTGCACATGCTAAGTGTAATCATGAGACCTACGAAAGTGGCTAGCTAAATTAATTTTATCTATTTAGAGTAATAACTTGCTTGAGGACAAGCAAGAAGCTAAGTGTGGGGGTGTGATGAGTTCATATTTTGACACATTTTATACCCTTATAATCTTAGTTTTTGGTAGTTTATTTAACTAATATAGGGGAATAATTATTATTTTATGCTTAAGTGGTAAAAATTGCATAAATTTTATTATTTGAGCTAAAATGATATAAATTAAGTAAATTTAGAGCAAAATAATATTTATTAATTTTTATTAATTTTATTTTGCAGGTTTTTAAGTAAAAGAAAAAAAAAGAGAAAAAAATAATAATAAGACCTTTGGACCAACGGCCGAAGGCCGAAGGCCCAAAGGTCTGTAACAAGATCAACCAAACGGAGCCGCACGAAATGGGAAGAAGAGTCAGCTGGGCAGGGCTGACGTGGCAAGGCACAAAATTTTTATAAAAGAGGCAGCGAGTGTGCGACAGAGGAAGGAGAAGAAAACAGAGCGTCTGGGAGCAGCAGGAGGAGACAGAGCCGTCAGGCTCTGACAGGGCGGACGAGAGAGAAAGAGGCGCGGGCGTAGAGGCTCGGGGGCGCGGCACGAGAGCCTTTATAGGCTCGGGAGAAACGGTCTTCAGCACACGCCGCACGGAAGGAAGAGGACGCGTTGCACGGACTTCGAGGCAGCGCAGCAGCCCTGTCAGCGCCATCAGCCGCCGGCCAGAAAAAGAAAAAGAAAAAGAATTACGCACGGAAATCGAGGCAAACAAGGAAGAAAATTAGAGAAGAATTTAATATCCGGTAGAATTTATTTCAGATAAAATTAATTTTTATCTGAATAAATTCTTGATCTTTAATTCAAAATTAATTCCGGTTATTTCTTTCTCTTATTTTTAATTTATATTTTAGATATATATTTCTGTGTAATTAATTCTTTAATTATGGCTGGCTGATTATTTATTGTTAGGGAATAATTTGAAACCCTAGATTATGATTTGAATTATAATTTTATTTTCTTTGTTTCGTGAGATTGTTTCTTGACTCTATATTAATTGCTATCGTTTATATATATAATTCTGTCAAGTATAGTTTATTTGGTGCATGCCTTGTTCTGGTACCTCATAAGTGACAGTATGTAGGATTATTTGCCTGCTAGGTGGCCATCTAAATATACTAGAATTTATGTGTATAAATTGCAGCTAGGTTAGATAGCAATTCACCTAATCGTTTTGTGATTCTAACCCAAGTGGTAAAACGTTTCGATACGTGTGGGTCAAGGATAGGAAATACAGCTAGACATGCTTTTTGTACTAGTATGGGTACTTAGATTGACAGCCTTCCACTTACACTTAATGCATTAAATCTAGTTAAATATAGGAGCCGCTTGTTGCTGCTATACTGCTAGTATTTAATAGGGTTAATATTGGCGCTTTGTCGTATTAATTTAATTAAGGGAAGTAATATAAGGTGTATAGACCTGCTTTTGGTGTGCAACTTGGTCGATCTCTTTCTCACGATTAAAAGATGACTTAGAAATAAATATTATATTTTCAACCTAATCTAGTGGTGGATTTTTATTTCCCTAACATATTTCTCCTATCTGCTAGTTTCCCATTATTTTCCATTATTTTCATTATTAGTTTATTTTATTTTATTTACTCCTTTTATCATTATTTTGATAAACCCCCATTAGTATTTTTCTTATTTATTTATTTTAGGTTATTTAGTGTTTTTATTTTATTTATAGTTTAAGCTAGTTAGATAGAGGTGAGCCCTCTCAATCCCCGGCTAGAACGATACCCTTATTTACCAGTACTACAATTGACAACAAGAGGGTTTAAATTGCGTGCCGGCTACGGTCGCACCATGTGGTTTCCATGGTATTGTGAGACCATGGGGTGGTAATTCAATCCATTTCTCAAATAGGAATGATATCTTATAAATAAATAGACTAATGAATTATGTAAACTTGGAAACTGGACCTAATGGGAAATTTATGTGAGTGGATAGAAGAAGCTCTAGTGATTTGTTATTATGTTGGTATACATGATATCATTATTATAATGATAAACTTGTTGACTTATTATTTTTCTAAGTTTTTTCATGGCCTGATATCTTGATGCATTATTTGATAATGACAACCCATATAAATCTAATTACATCATGTAAGTATGATAATGTGTTGTAGTATGTTCTTTATATTTATCTTGGCCTTGCATTCTTATAAACCTCATTAAGGAGTTAACTTGGCTTATTCAACTCAGATTTAACGAACTCACCACTTCCTTATTCTTCCTCATGGTGAGTGATTCAGCAAGCTCTACACTAATTTCATCATTTGGGTGTCACTCAACAAAATATATCTCCTCAAGGAAGGATGGCGTGATTTTAGGGCTGGTTGGCTCCGCTATGGTAATCTGATTTCCATTATTAGTGGGTGGGCATCCCTTAGGAAATTCCCTAATCTGAGCCACTCCATTATCAATCTCATTTAGCCTAGAATCAAAATAAGGGCCACCCTCACCACTAAGATGTGGGTCATTTCCCCCAATTAATTCATCGTTGTTTCTTCCTTACCAACCCACTTCCAATGGTGTAGTCACATTCTTTACAGACATCAAGTCATAAATGTGTTATCCTCTAGAGGACATCAACTCGGCACCCCCTTGAGCTCATAGAGATGGAATAGGGGAGATAACAAGTCTCTTAATGCTGAGTAAAAGGAAATCACTCATATACCATAGATGGTGTCAACCACCACACCTTTAGTCTCACTTGTCTTGAATTCCTCCCCCACCCACCTTTAATTCCTTATTTTTATTCACCACATCAATGGTAAAGCCTTTTATCTTAGAACACTTTAGTTTACCCCCTTAGGCTTTGCCCCAACAATCTAGATTGACTCAAATGTGACGATCAAAATAGTTTTGACTAAGGCAGGTTTGGAGGCCCACTCAGGTTAACCATTATGGCCAATAATATAATTGAATCTTGGGATGTCATCTCACTCTTCAATGAACTATATGAAGAAATAGAGGTATACACAATATGATTATCATAGGAGTCAAGAATAAAAATAAGGGTTGGTACAAGCTCAGGGGAATTAATAATATCTATTAGAGCATAGGTAGGTTACCCTTGGGGAGAAGGGGGAAGGTTATCAAAAATAATGTGTTCATCATCATACATATGTGATCCTTCACAATGTGCTAGGATTTGAAGGATAAATGGCTAAAGGATGGGTCGAGAAAGGGACAACCATAGGGGGGACTTGTAAAGATGGTTGAGCCACTAACTTAGGGCTCTATCACGGCCTTTGTTTTGGGATTCTTCTAAGGTCTGGCCTCATTGCCACGTTTGGCCTCCTACGGATAAAAGAAATGGTGTTCAACACAAATTAGGAATAAACATAATTATACAAAGATGTTAACCACCCAGAAGAACTTAGAGCTAACCGACTGACCCTCAAAAGACTACTATCCTTATGCATTAAGCTGATTGAGTCATTTTGCACTTGGTGGTCTTCTTCTAGGCTTGAGACTATCTAAGGCTATTGGACTCCCTTTGATGCTAGTTTTTGGGAACCTACTTAATATGACTCAACTAGGCTTGGCATTTTCTAAAAAAAATTGACAAAAACATTTGTTAAGTAAGAACCAAGTAGTGGGGTGAGTTCATGGAGAAAGAGGTCAACCTTAGTATAAGGCCTACCTATCCTGGATATCAAATCAGCCTTCCTTAAGGTATGATTATACTAAATCGGTATAAATAAATTGAAACCATATAAGATTTGATCAAAGAAGATAAGATGAATAAAAATAAGAGGAAGAAAATGAACATTAATGTTTTTACTCTTAATCCTTGGTCGTAGTTTAACTATTATTATACAAAAACGTCATTCGATTTTATTGTTCCTATTCTATAAATGTATGTTTTTTTATTTCTATATTCTGTATTTTTTAAATATATATATTTATATAATATGATGCCTTTATTTTTTCCGTTGCCCTTTTTTAATCTGTGCAACACTAAGTGCGATTGGTGAATGTAGTGCGGATGATTATTTTTCTCAACCAAGTATGATTTACCTTTCGTTGCGGTCATATCGCAGTTGTCACACCACATTTGTTCCGATGCATCTCGCTGGGACCTGTAATGTTTGGACCTGCCGCCAACGCGAAAACATAACATGATTGACGAAGGATATTCAAATTTCAGAGGCCACTAACGGCCCTGCCCATAAAGGTGACTGTCCATTTCAAGCGTGTGTAGCCCATTTCTTTTGTTGGGAGGAATTATAAGGGAGGAGAATTGGGCGAAGACCTCCTTTATCAGAGGGCGAAAAAAGGAAGAAGGAGAAGAAAAAGAAAAGAAAAGGTGAAGGCGAGGAGATTGGTCACGTGGGTTGTTAGTAATTCAAGCAGTGCCTTTCATTCTATATCAAAAGCCCACATCGACCCACCACGTGGCAGTGCCTTGGCCCAGATTTGGAATAAATTGATTTTTCTTTTCAATGGGTCGACAATCCTAACATCGTACGGAAAGATAAGACTACTTGTCTTGGCAGCTTGCGAAGCGATTTTCGGTATTAAAAATGATCGACATCCATTCTTTTTTTTTTCGGCACATTAAAAAGGCCAAACCATTTCCTCGTTTATGATATAATACTGTAAGTTTTTTTTTTTGTCTTTTTCCTTTTACAAGTGGTTTTGCCTATGAGACAATCATCCTTTCCAGAAGGTGGAAATGTATAGTACCCTGGCAAAATATTCATTTTATGAATTATAAAAAATAAAAAAGTAATGATAAATGTAAATACAGCTTTGTTCCTTGAACAAGTTAATTGTGGCATATGGAATATACAGCTTTGTTCGTTAGCGTAAATGTGGATTTATGAAATAAATTTCATAAATTTCTAATATTTGCTGTGATCTCATAAATTTATTTATTTATTTGTAGAAGAAGAAACTCGTTCAATTTTAGTAGTTCATATATTGTTGTGATTTTCTTTTTATTACGTATAGGAATGGGACGTGTGGTTGATTGACGATGAAAATCGTCTACACTTTCGAAGTGTTAATATATACCTTCGGAAATCTAGTTGATTTGTTGTTTTATTTGTTAGAACAAGGTGCATCATGACAAAAGATAACGACAAAAGAAGAAAAAAAATGTTTATCGGGGTTTACAAAAAAATTGTAACCTTCGAGAAATTTCATAGTGGAGGCCCAAGTCACGGCAGTGCACGTGAGTGGTTTACCGAAGATTGAAAATAGCCATTTGCCTTATGAAAAGACATATACTTATTGTTCCTAGCGGCTTGATTATTTTACCATCCCCTCTATGCTAAGTTGCATATTCTTTCTCTTAAGTATTATTCATTTCGGCTAAAAAAATATTATTCTATTAATGTATATATATATATATATATTTTACAAAATTAATAAAAATAATTTTAAAATAACACTTACATCTTTTACTAAAAAATTAATTTTATAAATTCCAGTTAGGAAGTAATTATCTCAATCAAAAAATGATCGCGCGCTCTGTGTTTTGGTCTCCAAATTTCATATGGTAATTGAATTTTTTTTTATATTTAAAACAAGCAATGTAATGTATCTCTAATCCTTTTTAGAATACAAATGAAGTTATTTTATCACATGCGCAACGCCGGTGATTATGTCGTTTGTGCAAATTATTATCTCAACAAATAGTGATTATATGATCTTTGTTTTGGTGTAATATCTCAAATTTAAAATAACTTTAATCCCAAGTAATTAGTACTTTTTATCCTCATTATAATTATTTAATCTTCAATTTAAACCTAACTCTAACCTTAATTCTAAACTTATTTTTCTTTCCCCTATTCACTTTTCTTTCTTCTTTTCTTCTTCTCCTTTCTCGATCTTTTTCTTCTTCCCATGGCCTATTTTCTTCGGTTTTACCTCTAACCACTAACCTAAATAAGCCCAACTTTTTCATCACCCTCATCCCATCCCTTCATAATTACCCATCATCTCTTCACTCCTTACTTCACTTAATGCCTTACCATACTTTCTCCTAATTCTGTCTCTCCGTCTCTATCTTACTTTTGCATCGTCCCCATCGATTCTCCATCATTTTTATGCAGCAAGTTTCACCCAACTTTCAACACCTCACACTACACCACCTTTTTTGCATTAAAGTATCATGTTGCTAGTCCTTGGTAGCATAAGGTGCTCGTGTAGCTAACACTTTTCATCCCCATAATCAGCCTTCTTCACACAACAACACCCCCAAAACCCAAGCTCATGCAGCAAAGCACTCCCAACATGAGCACCTTGCCTTGCCTACCTCCATTTGCGTTGTAAACTCACACTACCCTACCCTATCTTACATGAGAAGCTCATGCAAGCTATCCCGCATTTGCATGCGTACCTCACACAACACACAACCTTGTTGCACCACTCCCTCACGCAATTCAACCTTTCTAGCACCACGGTGTCACGTAGTTTTGGCATTCTTCTTTCGCTTTGGTCCTTGTTCTTTGCTGACCTTCTTTGCCTTAAATTTTCCTTAATTATTTTCCTAAGTTCAAATCGTGTATTATTCTTGGTTTTTAGGTGATTTTCTAATGGCCTCAGATGAGGCATCTTAGGGTTCATTTGTGCTTAGAGACAAGTGGTGGTTAGGTAAGGATGAATGTCATAGTTAGGGTTTTTGAATGTTATGTGCTAATTTGTATGTAATATTATGCTTGGTGTTATTATATCTCATAATTCATATTGATAATGACATATGATAATGTTGTATTGTAGCATGGAAAAGTTAGTACTACGGGGAAGCATGAGCTTATACGATAATTTTTAAGATAAGTTTTGTCTTGCAACCTTAAATGTGGTAGTATGATCGGTGGTTTTGATAAAGTATGAAAAGTGGGTGATGAATGTGGTCAAGTTATATGATAATGTAATGAATCGAGGGTCAAAAATTAATAATGTTGGAACTCGTAGGATTTTTGTAAAAATTAGATATTTGGGTCATCTTAAGGGTATTTGTGACATTTCATGGTAATGTGGAAAATAATTGTAACACCCTTATTTTTAGGACATAAAATTTTTATTTTAAGAGTTAATTACGGAAGATAAAACGGTAAAAATGTAGAGTGCTTTGTATTTGTACGTTCATAAATAATTTATTCCTCATTTAAGCAATAAAAAAATATAAAAGGTTAATTAGATTGAATAAACAAAAAAATATTAGTACTCCGTATAAGATTTTTTGTGAGTACATATCTGAATACCCGAAGAAAGAAAGAATCTGGATATCTAAAAATAAGACCCGAATAATATCCAACTACTAAGTAAAATAATTAAACGTTTCGAATCGAAGTCAAACTTAAATTTCTCAAACGGAAGGGGATATCCTCACCCCTAAACCACGAGCACGATTGAGAAGCACCTGTGGATATTTTCTTGTAGTCGGTAAGCGCTATTTTTTCATGTGAATAAGTACTATTTTTTCATACCTTTTGGCCTATGCGCATTATATATATTAATATCTATATGTAATTACAATAATTTGACGAGTCAATATTAATTAGCTAGACTGACGGAGAAAGGTAAGTAAGTACTATGCAGATGAGTTAAAGTTGTTTAATCCTTCCTCAAATTATACCGTGGGGGATATGAATATGATGACCTAATGACAAGCCGCCCCCTTAAATTTGACTCTCACAGACAACAAAAAATCAGCTCAGTAAATAATGATTAAGCTACACTATATTTCGTGTAAGAAATAATTTAAATATGTTAGCCAAAAAATTATAGTAAGTTGGAAAGCTAATTGAGCGAAACAAAACTGTTCGGAAATACGAGTACTTCAATCTGATGTATATATGAAAAGTAAAGAGCCGTCGTCTCCAAAGTTACTTTAATAATATTTCAAAAAATAAAAGGCCGAAAAAACCAGTGCGCCATTTTTTTTTGAATCACATGAATTCTTCGGAGTTGATATAATTTCATATTTAGCTGATACTAAAATACAAATATGTAATTTTAATTGCTGCTTGTTATTAGATATGTCAATAAGTCTCGAACTCAATCCAAATCTATTAGACCCGTCTCATTTTTAACAGGTTTGGATATGTAATTTTTGAATCCGACATATCTTGGTCAGATTTGAGTCTACATATGCCTAAATGGGTCTGGGTCTGGATCTGAATTTGGATTTAGTAGTTTTAGACTCAGACCCATTTAGGATCCGGATCTAGTACACACACACACACACTTAAAACATTATTTAAAAAGTTAAAATAACTATATTAAATTGTTTATCTTTTTACTCGATTTTTTTAACAAAAAATGCATATTAAGCTATATGAAACATAAATATATTTATATTTACATAGATTATTTAAAATTTTCAAAAATAGTTGAATCTATTTAGGACCTATTTGGAAGCCGTTTACTCGCTAGACACAGTGGATCTGGATCTAGGTTTGAACTTTTAAGACCCGATGAATTTGGATCGAATTAGATAATATAAACGGATTTGGATTTGGATTTGGCGGAACCTGACCCATTGCCATCCCTACTTACTATCACCATAAACCCATTGCCATTCCTATTTACTATCGCCACAAAACCATTAATTAATCTCAGAAGAAATTAACCCAAGTCTCATAAGCAATTAAAAATAGTAAATTATGATCAAAGTAAGTCCGTGGTTCCCTAAAACACTTATTTTCAATAAAAGTATATCAAATAGCCAAATAATTAATCTAAAATATTAGGGCAGGCTTGGATGGAAAAGTTTCATAAGGTAGTTTGCTGTAAGAGATAATTTGTGAAGTCATTTAACTTAAATTAGTTATTTTAGATATTTTAAAAGATCAATTATAAACTCCTTAAAATTTTAAAATCATGTGGATGGGAGATTTTAGAATTATATCTATTAGATGAAATCTAAAAATTTCATTGGCATAAAGTTAAAAAAAGGTATAAAAAAGATCTTAACTATTTACCAGTTATCTCTCCGCTTCTTCATCAACCTAATACTCATTATTTTAATTGTTTTCAAATTCCTTATTTAAGCTGCTTGTGTTTTTTTATTCAAATAATAAATATGTAATTGTAGAATTTTAAAATGAATCACTTTTATAATTCTATTACTTTTAAAATCTCTTTATTTCTATTTTTTTCTTTCAAAAGTACCCTAAAGTTTCATTTGGATGAAGAAATTTTAAGAAGAATTTTATTCTAAATGAGGATTTATAAATTTTTTAAACATAAATACTTTATTTGGGTATCCTAATATAGAATTTGAACACTTCTTGAAAATTTTAAATTCATGTTAAAATTCCTCCAAATGAGTTTGTAGTGTGCGCGCTCTCGTGTGTTTAATCATAGTTTAGGGTGGGTGGGGTGTGTGTGTGTGTCTATATATATATATATATATATATATATAACATTGAGTTTTATAAAATATACAAGATAAACATAAGTTTAGGAAACTATGCATGGATAACCATGTAGCTACAACAACCATCGCCTTTTTGTTGGAATTCAAAAACAAAATATCACCCTAGAAAATGACAATTGTACCCCTCAATATTATATACACTAAATTCCTCTATGTCTCTTACGTATTTTCCTCCTAATTTATAATTTTAAATACCTAAACTACTCGTAAAAGTAACCACTTATTTGGCTTTTGTTACATTATGAAATTCCTCAAATAATCCTCCCTCTTTTAGAATCTACTTTAATATCTATTATTATAATTCCAAAAAATATAATGACACGGCTTAGAGAGAGAGAGAGAGAGAGAGAGAGAGAGAGAGAGAGAGAGAGAGAGATTTAATTTAAAATAAAAACCCTAATTAATTGATCAAAAAAGTTGCAAATTGAATTATGTGATTTTAAAGGTTGAATACAAATTTAGAAGAAGAGAAGGGAAAAATAAGCAACATAAAGTATAATTTTTTTTATAGCAACACCATTAGAATTACAAATCTTCCTTTTACTTCAAGACCCATTGTTCTTGACCATCAACCCATACCACAATGTACTACCAAACCACAGCTAGCAAAGCCTCAACACCGTATTAAATAAATTCAAAGATGCCAACATCCTTCAAAACTAATGAGGAATTGAACAATGCCACCAAATATGTCATGCTTTGAGAGTAGTCCAATGAAGCAAAGATGAGATAAGTGATGGTCAAGGACATGAAACTTCATTATTTCAATGTAGTCCAACAAAGTTCAAGAGTTAATCCACACTAAATTGATGCAATAACCATGCATAATTGGTTCACCCAAGTAAGTATTCGATAAATGGATGGACATGGAGGCATAAGGATGTAGATCTCGAAAAAAAATAGTCCATAATCATATTAAACTTACCAATATGATGGATGTTGAGAAGGGAAGAAAAGGAAGGAAAAGGGAAGAGGGTAGAAAGGAGATCAAAGGTTGGTGACTTTATAGGAAGGAGAAGGAGGTAGTGGCATGGGGTGTAGGACCTTGCATTAATTATTAAGTATTGATACTCCCTATATGACTTGTAAGTCACCTATAGATAGACTAGGGCTTTATTGGGGCATGACGTCACACCAATGAACCAAAACAAACCTAGGGCTCCTACCTCATCTCTAGGGTATCTAACCCTAGAGAGAATTCATTCCAAACATGAGTTTTTATACTTTAATTATTAATATCTTAAAAAGGTGATCACAAAATATCATATATTGCATAATAAATTTCAATTTCATACTTAATCATTTTTCCTTTATTTCCAATTATTCAAATCAAATATAAGGTCCATGGTCCAAGTTAGAGTCATAGTCAACACTAAGGCTAACATATCAATACATTAAGGTCATCATATATCCAATTATTCATATTAGGCACATTAGGTCAAAAGTGACCAAAATGCCCTTAGGCCATAATTAATACATTATCATCTATTTTAAATAATAATTTCATTTTATTTATTAATTTGTCATACAAAAGCTAAAACACGATAAATAAATTTCATAACATGTAAATAAACTACCAGACACGCCAAATGGTCATTTTGCCCTTATATATAATTTTGCATGTAAAACCTAACATGTGTTTTTATAAAATTAAATCACATATTTCCATTCTCAATGATAAATAACATATATTAGACACACTTATTAGAATAATAATTAAGATAAAATGACCAAAATACCCCTAGGGCATATAATAAGAATAATAATGCTAAAATATGTGTTTCTAAAACATTATATCGCATACCTCCATAATTAACAATATTTAAGACATTTTAGGAGTTCTTACTAGAATAAATATTATGATACATTTAAATGACTAAGTTGCTCCAATGACATGTAATAGTAATAATTATGTAAAAAATGTGACTAAACATGCTCAACATATCACATTAGACATACATGACATATATAATTTATTTCCGGTATTAAACCTATTTGAACATACTTTGGTACACGTATTAATTTATATAAGTTTACATGCTTTATTTTATCAATTTTCATACTAGTATTATCAAGCAAAATAATTTCAACGCATCGAACATGCTTAATAAAGTTTATACATCAAAAATTGTAATGTAATATCATACATTTTTATAGAGTATATGGATCACTTAACTTTTAGTAAAAACCACTACAAAAAACCCATTTTTAGTAATGATAGTTTTTGTTGCTAAAGATAGAAAGTTGTTGCAAAAAATATATATCGCAATGACATTTTTTGTTGTAATGTTGTTGCGTGTCATGGCATTGTAAAAAAAATAAAGCAACGACAATAGTCATTGCAAAAAAGTAATTAAATACAACATAAAGTATCGTTACCAAATAAATGTCGTTGCAATACATCACTTCACCTAACTACATGTGTTTATATATTACAACGAGTTTTGTCGTTACGAAATATTGATCCTACTTTGGCAATAATTTATGTCATTACAAAAACCTGCAATTAGCAACGACTTTTGTTGTTGAAAAAAATTGGTTGTAGTTTGGCAACAAATTGTGTCATTGCGAAAGCTTGTTATTTGCAACAACAAAAGTTGTTGCAAAAAAAATAGCATATTATAACAACAATATTTATCGTTGCAAAAATACATTAATTACAATGGCTTATGTTGTTGCAAAACATTGAATATACTTTAGAAACAAAAAATTGCAAAATACCTCGAGTCAATATGACCACATAGGGGCCATTTGATAGCACATGAGACTTATAAATTTCTAACACCTTGAGTCAAAATACCACGTGGGTCCACTTGGTAGCCACTTAGGCCCAAAAGAATTGTGAGGGTTATTGTGGAGCGCTTTTGGATTGATTGACTAACCCCGCAGATCAACACGAGTTCTTGTCAAAACTTCCCAGGAGGGTCACCCATCCTGAAAATTGCTCAACGACAAGCACGCTTAACTATTGAGTTCTTAGGACAGAATCGCCAAAGGGATAGTATACTATATTGATATAAGTAGTCATTAGTCATATCAATCCTTATAAAATTCTACTAAATTTTGGGATATTACACTTTATCATTGCAAAGAATACATAATTGCAACAATAAAGTCATTGCAAAAAAATTATTGATATTTTTTTTACAACAACTTGTTGTTGCGTTAAAATAATCTAAATATTTGCAACAAGTATAGTCGTTGATAATTCAATCAATGTTTTACAATAAAAAAAATTAATTGCAAAATTTTTTTATATATTGCAACAAATGAATGTCGTTGCAAATAAACCATCGCTTATATTACAACGAAAAATGTCGTTGCAAAACATATAATATCATTGCGTTAAAATAATCTAAATATTTACAATAAGTGTAGTCGTTGTAATAAATCCAATCAATATTTTGCAACAAAAAAGATTCATTGCAAAAATATTTTGTATACTGCAACATATAAATGTCATTGCAAATAACCATTGCATATATTGTAACAACAAATGTCATTGCAAAACATATAAATTTCATTGCGTTAAAAAAATCTAAATATTTGCAACAAATATATTCATTGCAGTAAATTCAATTAATATTTTGCAACAAAAAAAAAGTCATTGCAAAAATATTTTGTATATTGCAACATATAAATGTCTTTACAAATAAACCATCGCCTATATTGCAACAAAAAATTTCGTTGCAAATCATATAAATGTCATTACGTTAAAATAATCTAAATATTTGCACCAAGTATAGTTGTTGCAATAAATTCAATCAATATTTTGCAACAAAAAAAGTCGTAAAAATATTTTGTATATTGCAACATATAAATGTCGTTGCAAATAAACTATCACATATATTGGAACGACAAATGTCGTTACAAAATATTTTCTAATAATCACCATATAAATGAATTATTTTTTGCAACAACTTTTTGTAACATCATAAAACCGTCGTTACCAAATGACATTTTTCGCAACAACAAAGTGTTGTCGTTGCAAAAGTTTTGTTACTATAAAAGAATTTTCTTGTAGTGAACATAAATAATGGGTATCCTACTAAAATTTATTAGGCTCCGTCCATTAAAATTTTGTACCTAAAAATAATGCCAAATTAAATATATTAATATTTAATCAATAAAAAACATTTTTTATTAAAATATTTATAAAATAAAAATTACTAAAATGTCCCTAATATTGAAAAGGGTAAAAGTATTAATGAAAACCTTCCTCTATCCATACAACATGAGTTTGGGCAAATGTGGGAGGCTCGAGGGAATTAGTTGGTTGGGTGGAGGTGATGGCCACAATTGATGGAGGTTGAGGAGGTTGCGTTGACGAGGGAGGATGAGGTGGGTTGTGGTGGCATGGTTGTTGGTGTGAGGTACGATGGGGGAAAGTAAGTTGGTGGTTGGAAAGGGTGGTGGTGCTAGGATGTTGTAGTTGTGGGGAGGCTAAGGCAGGCATGTGGTGGAGAGGGGTGAAGGAAAAGGTGGCACAGGTTGGGAAGGAGATACGACAATGGATGACATGTAGGGAGGAAGTAGTGGTGGCGAGCTTCATTGGTGGTCAGGGGCTGCGATGACGGGAGGTGGTGTTTGGTGTTGGAATGGGCAATGTAGGGAGGCAGTGGTGGTGATGTTGGTTGACGGTGAAAATTCAAGGGCACAGAGATGAGGGATGAAGCACAAGCAAAGAGGTGTAGTGAGGAGTGTGAGAGGAGGGGTATAATTGATTGTGTGTGGGTGATACACGATCCTGTAATGTCTACCAAAATAGAGCACAACTGAGGAAGGGAGAAGGAGGATGAAAAGGAGAATAAAGGAAGGAAGAGGTTGTTGGTGGTTTTGTTGGTGAAAAATGCACAAGAAAATGAAGTGGGAGGATGTTGTTTAGCTTGTAAATCGGATGGGCAAGAGGGAGTGTGGGTGCATGTATATGGCGGTTGAGTGATCACTACTATGGAAGCTAATTTTAATACTGAAAATTTTAATAATGGTAGCAGTGAAACCATTAATATGAATGTGAAAATTTTGGGTGAAAATATTTGATAACAGTTTTGATGGAAAACCGTTATCAAAACCTTAATTTTTTTGCTTGGGTTTTAATAACGGTTCTACAAAAAACCCATTATTTAAACTCTAGCATAATTAAAAATGATAGGAGAGAAATAAGGGAAGCCAAATTTAAATACTTTGCTACTAGTGTAAAAAAATCTCATTTCTTATCCTTTAATGGTTGATTAGTAACCAACCCCCCTCCACAATTTACAATTGCCTATCCATCACCTCTAGTGACCCTCGCTCGCAAATGTTTTTCCTATCCTGGATCTTTACTTTTTTTTTTCTCTTCTTTTTCATGTAGGAGAATGTTTCAAGTTCTCATTCAAACCCTTTGTTTGAAGGTTTGAAACCTACATCTAAGGTTATAATGTCTAAAAGGAAACCTTGAATTGCTTATGTTTGGCTCAACACACCCAATGAATGAAAACTTCGTCTGTTTGTTTACCAGATCTATTTTGATCTATCATCCTTTATCCGATGGTTCATGATGGGTCTTGTGCAAAAATCTATTTTAAATTTTCTTGTCTTAGATATAAAAGATTACGGGGCTGAATGTTTGATTTGCATGGTTTTTTTTATCTGAGTTTGTCTTGTGTCATTGTTGCTGCTTGATGGTCTATGCTCCTTGCTCTTCTTTAGCTAAGATCTCATATAGAAATTTGAGTTGAGCATCGCTCTTAAAGGTGCACTACCACGGAAAGGGGTTTTAATAACGGTTATTTTATAGTTTTAATAACGGTTTTCAACCGTTATTGAATCGCCCGTTATTAAATCTTTAATAACGGTTCATAACCGTCATGAAAAATACACAAAAACCCACGAATATATGCGTAAACTTCATATTTAATAACGGTTTTTACTTAAAAACCGTTATTAAAACTCAGCTTTTAATAACGGTTCTGATGAAAACCGTTATTAAAAACGTAGGTTTTAATAACGGTTCTTATGAAAAACTGTTATTAAAAAGTGGAGTTTTAATAACGGTTTTAGAAGAACCGTTATTAAAACGTAGGTTTTAATAACGGTTTTCATCATAACCGTTATTAAAACAAGGTTTTAATAACGGTTTTTATAAGAACCGTTATTAAAACTCCACTTTTTTTTTGCAGTTTTGTTCCTGCCCACATACACAGTTACCAAATCTGTATGTTAAAACAATTACCAAATCTGTAATGTAAAACAACATCAATTCATACCAAATCTGCAATCACACCATAATTTCAATCAATCTATAATTGGTATGCATGTCTCAATACACCAACTATACTTGCAATAAAATTAGTGGGCATACCACAACTTGGTAGCTCTACACCCCAAAGTAAAGAGTTCACATATCTAGGCTGGTAGACGAAATACAAACCTAAAAATGCATGTAGAATATATAGATCGCTACCGAATGAATGAGTGCACGTGCTTGACCTCTAACTTCATCAATTTGATCAACATTATATTGCTGGCCTCGTGCATAGTCATCAGTGAAAAACTACAACACCCATGTTTCAATTAATATACAGTTAGCCATTAGGTATGTCATGATTCATTAATAGAAAAATATGGAAAAGCAAACATACATGGCTTGGATCTATGTTGACCAATCTATTCTAGACTATAAGATCCATTGCTCGTCTTCTTCACTTGAACCCTTAAAAACTTCAATTTCATCATCATCATCATCATCTAAGTTCCTTTGTCTTGAAGATCTTCAATTTTGGAGGTACCTAAAGCTCTTATCTCATCCATAATTACAATAAAGAGATAAACAATAGAGGAAAAACAATTCTGATAAAAGTAAAAACTAAAATAAATGAAAACATGTATTACCCTACATACAAAATAATACAAAGGTAGGCAACATATGTTACCACTATAATCAAGAGGTTATATAACACCATCATACCCTAAATTAAAGGTTCAATTTGTAAAAAAGGCCTTAAAAAGGTTGTATCACAAAAAAACCTAAATTTAGAGGCCAAAATAGCCTTTTTTGGGCTCCGATATTGCCCAAACCGGCTCCGCCGTTTGCCACGTTGTAGATCTCAAAAAAATACCCAAAATAGCCTCCTAGATCACCTAAATCCGAGGTCGCATGAAAAAGTTATGACCCTCCAAAGTTTACAGTTGAGAATCTAGCTCTAAATAACCTCAATAATGTCTTCTCTTTTGTTTATTATGGTTGTAGCTCTAAATAATGTTGAATCTATATTCTACATACAAACAAATACAACAATAATATGTAAGTAGATATATAACAGTAACGCAACAAATTCAACAACAAACAACAAAATTTTCAGCCAACACATTCAACAACACATTTTCGAACGAAACCCTGGCGACAGACATGCATTTATATAAGTAGATAAAAAGTTACGAGAGGAAGAACAAACTCATACATAAAGTGAGATAGCTACAAACACGACGGTCAGAATGTTGAGAGAGGCAAGGGCTTCAAACACGACGGAGGATGAAGGTGCAAGTGCTAGCTAGCTTCGGAACAATGGCAGAGGTGTGGCGGTGCGAGGGTTTCCTTTACTTGAGAGGAGCCTTGTGGTGCGAGTCGGCGGTGCGAGGGTTTGCAAGGAGAAGGAAGGAGAGCAAAAGAACGAAAGTGCAGAGAGTCTGAAAATTTTGGCACGAAACAGAACCGAGCGAGAAATAAAAGTTTGATTTTGGGGTTTTAATAACGGTTCCTGAGAGAACCGTTATTAAAACATCTTTTAATAACGGTTCCTGGAAGAACCGTCATTAAAAGCTTCTGACTTTTGACAACGGTTCTAATATGAACCATTATTAAATCCTCTTTTAATAACGGTTTATATAAAACTGTTATTAAAACATCCGTCCAAATTTTAACGTTGCCCTTTTAATAACGGTTTTTAACTAGAACCGTTATCAAAACTTCCCGCCGATTAATTTTCACGCGTTTAACAACGATTTTCGAACTACCGTTATTAATGTCCCGTTATTATTTCCCGTGTTTGTAGTAGTGGTGAATTGTGGTTCATGCAAATTTTATTTTATTTTTTTAGTTTTTTTTATTTGTGTTCAATTTTGATTTTTTTAGCCAAATAATTGACAATTCCTCATATCAGTTGTTAAGTATTTGATTTTTATTCTTGATTGCTCTGATTTAGTTTTAGATCTGTTTATCTTTGCTTACATATATTTGATTTTTTGAATGAGAAATTGAGGCAAAGCTGAGGCAACGGATTTGCTTGGTTTTTCATTGATGTGTTTTTTTTTGTTAATTTGCTCAATGCTGTTATGTTCATTATTATTATTATTAGGACCAGCTATGTGATTCAATAATGATGGAGTGTGTGGTATATAGTTTGATTGAGAAATAGGAGGGTTCAACTCCCTTACATTTCTTATTAGTTTGATTTGTGACTCCATGTTTCAATAATATTGTTTGATTCTATCTGGATTTTAAAATTGTAGAGATGTGAATTTTTAATAATGGTTCTGGACATAAACCATTATTAAAGGTGAGTTTTAATGATGGTTTTGGCTAGGAACCATTATTAAAAGTGAGTTTTGATAACAGTTCTGGCTAGGAACTATTATCAAAAGCCCACCATTAGCATGTATTTTAGGAACAATTTTAAAACTATTATTAATGCTTTACCAACAAGTGATTCAATAATGGTTCAAAACAGTTATAATGTCTATCATATTAATATGATTAACAAAGTCTTTCTTTATTATGAAATAGAAAGTGGAATTTTCAATTTCTTTGAATTTATGTTTGTAAAAATTTGTGAAAATAATTTTGAAATAAAAATATTCTTTGAAAATTAAATAAAAATGCTCGTTCTTTGTTAGAAAATTGAAATATTATTTTTTGTTAAAAAAATTCCTAAATATTCATTGTAATTGATCCGCAAACACTTTTTGACTTAAATTTTTATTATGTAAAATGATACAACCAATAAATTTATCATCCATGCATACATTCTCGGTGACACTAAATGTTATCATATAGTTATTATTATTTTTTACTTTTAGCAATTAACAAGTGAATACACTCATTAGAAGAGCTAGATATTTGTTCCTTTCTATGTATGTAGCTTCTAAATAGTGATGGTAACCTTATAACCACTCATCTAGATTTAAACAATCTCTTATAACAGAAGAATTAAACAAAATTTAATTAAGAAAGAATATTAAAAATCAGATTGATATTATTTCATCTACAAATGTGTTTATATTTTTAGACGGATATAAAAAAACTATACATATAATAAAACTTACCCTAAAAAATAGTATGATACCGATAAAAATAAACAAATTTAGGGCATCTGATTACCTATTACTGGTTAGCCTACCTATATTCCATCGACATAAACTGCATAACTTAATTCCGTCATAGTACTAGTTGTTCGTGGTTCGAAGCATATACAACTAGCGGGCATTAATTCCGCCATATTATATATATGATTGGGTCTGCCCTTCGTTCTTCGTTTCGGTCATACATACGCGTGAATATATTGGGCGAAAAAACGGACATCTCAGTATCTTTATTGATGAATCCACGTTACATGGACACGTTTCCACCGTGGGCGATTTTGTAAGCAAGTTGAATTATATTTATACAGTCTTCCATTAGCGATGGGGTAATGTATCGAGCAATCTGGTGTAATTTAATAGTTTTTTTTTGTTATCAAAACTTAAAATTAGATTAACTTTAATTAGCGTTATTGAAAGAAAAAAATACATATAAATAAAATATACATATTCTCTCTCAGTAAACAACCATATCATTATACCTAATACTTGAAAAAAAAATAAAAATTACATATGTGCATGTAAAAACATACATGTTCTAAAATATATATATATTCTCTGACAAAATAGACAAATTCTAAATTATAAATATACATCGATCTTCTAAAATATAAATGCATAAATTTTATAATACAAATATACATCTTTCAAGATATAAATGTACATATTTCACAACTAAAACATATATGTAAATATTCTAGGATATAAATAATAAAATGAACATCTTATTGAATATGAATATACATTTTTTTTCTTTATGATATATACGGACATCTAGTATATAATTACACATCTTTCATGATATAAATGAACATATGTAAACATTTAATAAATAGTTAAATACACATATTTTAAAAAAAAAAAAATATATATATATATATATATATATATATATATATCTTTTAAGATATAAATACAATTTTTTTTAAGATATAAATAAATACACATAATTCAGGCTATATATGAATACATAATTTTTTGATTATATTATAAGAATGTGAGTGTTTCATAATAAGAGAAACAATTATTAGGATATAAATATTCATATTTTCAGAATATAATCACTATCACTTATTATTGTTAAAGGTAAATTGAATCCCGAATATCTCATGAAATAAAGTAAATAATATATCTTTTCTTTTTTCATGCTACAACTATTTCATCATCACCATCTTCTCCTTTGAAGGCAAAGCGTGCGCCCATTTTTTGCAATGATAGCCTCGGTCATTCCGTCGGACATCAGCTACTTCTACCAGTGGGTTTACATTACTCGATTTCCCCTGCTCTGCCATCAATATTCGCACGGACTAGTTCTATTCACGTATGTATAATTATAGGGTCGTTTAGTCACTTCAATTAGTCATATGTATAGGTATGTCCCAACTGTATCAATCTTCAAACTGAATAAACAGATCATGATATGAAACTAAAGCTTATTTACAAATCGACGGGGCCCCTACCGTTTCCGGCATAACTTGCGAGAAATAATGATATCCAAAAAAAATTCTTAAGGTGTGATATGGAGGTGCTTACCGTCATATTTTTGTTTTATTTTTTATAGATTTTCCTCCTTATAATATAAACAAAAAAATATCGATGTTGTACGGATATAAAAAAGAGATAAATAGAGATGAGATAAATGAAAAAAATAAAAATTCTTTAAATTATAAAGGGTATATATATATATATATGAAAAAGAAATGAAGAAGAAGGACATGAAAACGGTTATATCTTTTTAGGGACGAAAATATGTCGTATCAAACAAAGTTTTGGTACACACAAGAGAAGCTACATATATTAAAATTGTGGAAACCCTAGCTAACAGGATGAGCAGGGAGCCTAGCAATTCGCAGGGGAAGGCAAGGAAGTGACCTAGCGACGGAGGCAGAGTTTGAAGTTTGTATGCTGTTACCGTGCGGCACCCCTCGAGTAAACGTAGGGTCAAGCAAAGCCCAGGCTTTACGGGGAGAAAGGACGAGCGAACAATAAGTGAGTGGGGGGGGGGGGGAAGTGGTGATAGCTTTCTAAGAAATTGAAAGCAAACAAAAAAGGAGCTATTTTTCCTTTCGGTACTCGAAACAGTCGTCCTTTTTCCATACAGCTACTAGTACTTGATGCCAAAAGACCTGCAGCTAGACCCTTCTCCGTCTCCGCCTCCGTCTCCTCCTCCTCTTCCGCCTCTTCCTGTTTCCTACTACTGTTTCATCATTGGATCTTATAAATAAGGTAACGTTTCCTTCTCTTCTGCTGCTGCTGCTGCTGCTGCTGCAGCCTGTACTACGTACTGAAATCATTACAATTAAAAGTTATGAAAAAGAGGTGAGTGGTTGAATGAATTTTCCACATCGGTATAGAATATATATATATATATATATACACACATACACACACAGAGACACGCTCACACACTCAGAGAGAGGTAGGTAGATACAGGTTGATGGAAAGTATTTAGGGGTCTTAGTTCCAGCTCTCTCTCGCAGCAAGCACAGTGGGTGCTTGCCGAATCCGATCATGTTTTTAAGTTGGAACATGCCGGAGTTGAAGTACGTCGTTGGTCCCCTCTCCGACTTTATTATTATTACCCTTCTAATTTCTATGATTCATACATAACTACTGCCCTCCTCGTCCATCTCCCCTTTTTCTATTCTCACCCCAAGACCTTAATAATAATTGAAGCCAGTCATACTAATAGCTTCATATGGATTTCCATTTTTCTCCTTTTCCTCTACCTACGCTACATACGCTAGAATTGTACTTCTACTAGTATTCCGTGCTTCAAGGAAGCAAAATAAATTTCGTACTGCTATTAGTAATATATATATATATATATATATATGTATGTATGTATGTATTCATTTAAAATAATAATAATAATATAATAATAAAACCTCACCTCATGTTAACTTTTTCTTCTACTCTCTCCTCAACTCCCTCCCACCCCCCACTATATATTAAGAACAGCAAAACCGACAGCGGGTTAGCAAAGAGAGAGATCCAGATGCATCGTTTTTCTACTAAAATTGACATTCTTCTTTTGTCTTAATTTCCATTTTCCGGGGGAGGAAAAAAAAAGTACTACTAGTCGTAGTGAATAGAAGGTTAGGGTCTTATTTGTACGTACTTGGATTAGGTTTGCGCTAGCGTGGAATATTAATTACTAGCAAAACTCAAAAGTCTAAATTTTACCAAAAGAAGGAATTTTAGAGTTGTGGGGATCGATGAGCTAGTAGCGATCACATTCAACATATCAAAATTAAACAGCTGACCCACACCCGGAAGAAAAGGGGGAGAAAAGAAGAAAAGGGCGAAAACAAAAAAGACAGAAGAAGAAGAAAAAGGGGGTAAACGGCGAAAAAAAGGCCCAAGAAACTGCTTCTTTCATTGGTCAAGAACAACATTTTGCTACCTAGCTACAGTACTCGTAGTAGCTTCACCGAAGGACCACATGAACTTATAATGAAAATGAGATCTCAATTAAGACCGCAGCGAGCATCAGGATCAGGAGACGAAGTGGCCGCGGCCGCAATTCCAGCAACAAGAATCACTGGCGGTACCGGAGGCAGCGGTGGCGGGGGGAGCAGCAATCCTACTGCTATAGCTGCCTCATCGTGTCAAGATTGTGGAAATAAAGCGAAGAGAGACTGTGTACACAACAGATGTAGAACTTGTTGTAAAAGTAGAGGTTTTCATTGTCCTACTCATGTTAAATCTACTTGGGTTCCTGTTTCACGACGCCGTCAGCGCCTCCATCAACACCTCCACCACCACCACCGCCTCTCTCTTCTTGATCCAGAAGCTGATCACCACCATTTCTTCCCCCTCTCTCGTTCCCTCTCCGGCCTTCGGGACATCAGCCCAGCTTCCCCAGGTACGCCTACTAATTGATACTACAATGTTCCCAGAATTAATAATTTATGTAATTTTGCCATTCTGGATACATAGTAGTATTATTTAATTTTGCTTTTTATGTAAGACCCTAGCTAGCTAGCTAGCTAGCCAGCCCTCTTCCCCCACCCCCACCTCCCTCATCTCTTCTTAATTAATTTTATGGGTACTCTACGTAGGTGGGATGGAAGGAGGAGGAGGTGGTGGGCACCTTCCGACCGAGTTTAACACTACGGCGACGTTTCGATGTGTGAGGGTTAGTTCAGCAGATAATTTGTTGGATCAATGTGCCTACCAAACTTCTGTCAACATTGGTGGACATCTTTTCAAAGGAATTCTATATGATCAAGGTCCCGTCGGTGTTGTGTTTGGCGGTGGTAGTGCTAGTGGCGTTGGTGGTGGAGGAGACAGTTCGTCCAGTGAGCATCAGATACCTCACCATCATTTTCTTCATCGTCATCTCCACTTGCAACAGCCTAATGTTAGCGGCGACGGCGAAGGCGGTAGTGGTGGTGGTGGTGTGAATCTTCTTTATCCTCCTCCTCCTACATCTTCTTTATATCCCGCTGTTCCTTTTAATGCCTTTATGACTCCTGGTATGCAATTCTTCCCACATCCAAGGCCTTAATTAGCTAGCTAGGTCAATATTTATTACTGGTAGTAGATAGATTTGGTGATTGACGACGACGACGACGATATCTATATATAATCAAATCAAATTGTTGTTGTCATGAACTAAAGTATATCCAATATCTCTTCTTCTCTGACTCTTTTTTTTTTTTTTTTTGGTTTCACGGTGCATTATCATAAAAAATAATGTGAAAATATTTATTCATTGTTACACTCAATGATCCATTAAGATATGAATATATTTGTCCCGTGGTTAATTTGTTTTCAATTCTTTTATAGAATAAATAAATAAATAAGGGCTTGTTTGGAGTTACAATGTGCGTGTGTGAGATAGAGATAATCGAGTGTTCATTTTAAGCTAATAATAAAACAGTGTATATGGTGATTATACATAAAACTGGGAAGATGATATGATTTAATACGAGCGTATAGTACATTGGAGAGATGTGGCATACCCGGCCGGCCATTTCAGTTTTTAATAGTAATTCCCATGGTCATCCATCAATTATTAGATCTTGTCTGGGCTACTAATTAATTATACCAAAGTCATAAACGTTGTGCTTGCTGCCGCAGCCTGCAGGTATCTAGCAAGCATGTGATATCTTTGTCTCTTCAATATTTATTTTTTTTATAAGCACACTGCTTTGTTGTGTTCTGCCGTTGGATCGATTTTGATTTTATTTTGCTTTTGCAGTTTTGTCTTTGTTTAAACAATTGCTTGTATATATCCATAAAAATTTGGACAATTGCTTGTATATATCCATAAAAATTAAGTGCAGAGTTTGAGAACATATATTTTTTTGGGGGAATTGTCGAGATTAAAAGTAGGTTATAAGTTATATTTTAGTTTGTTGAATCTATTTATTTTCGTTATAAAAAAAAATTACCTCAATTATGACTCATAGTTTGTAAGCTTTGAGCTGACTTTTAAACTTATAGTAAGTTTTTTTCTTCTGGGTTAGTTCCGCCAAATATACTATTATTAATATCTTGTAGCAGTTATTCTTTTGTCTTTCTGTTCTCATGTGCTTTCATTGTGTTGTCAATGCCGGCCAAAAGCATTGTCTCAGTTTTTCCCGTGCTTGGCCGTTTGTTTGCCGGCAAAGAGGGGGGTAAAGATGAATAGAATACCCTTTTCTTATGTTGATTGTGTACCTAATTAACTACTATTAAATAGATCATAAAGATTGAATCCTTCATGCACTGTCCCTCCACGGTGCCCCAAATAAAAAAAGCTAGCTTTAGTTAATTCTCCACTCATGCACGCATATGCATGCTTGTTATCCATGCCTAGTTTTTATATAAGCGGCGCGTCCTCTCATGCATCAAGCGGATAGGATCAAAATGGTCGATCAGATGGATCAAACAATATGACCTTTTGTCCTGTTGTTCCTGATGATGCTTAGTTACTAGAAATTAAGACGACCGGAGCAAAACATAATGAACGATGCACGTAATGTCATCTTCAGTCAAATATGTAGGGTATGGCTAGCTGTAGCCACATAGCGAAAGATTAAAGAATTTCACCATTGGTAAAAGTTTGAGATGGTTTAGGTATGCACAATCTCATCTCTATTACTTTAAGAAACAGCATTGGACTCTTTCTGAAAAACCATAGATTAACTAGTGAAATTGAAGTATATTCGAAAATAATAATAAATTCTTATCAACGTGTGACAATCTCTAAAATTAAAAACCGAGTGGGGATGGTTTGGGAGACCCGTAGCTGTGTGCTAATCTTGATAGATATTGCTGTAATAGATAGATGCTCGTTGCTCTATTACAGCTAGTTGTTGGATCTGTTATTCATTTTTCATGAATATATGTTAGGTTAGGCCTCAAGAAACTATATGCAATTGCCGGACATAGATAGAGGCAAGTAAAACGCTAGCTTGGCCAAACCATCACCGAGCAGCTTCTAATTAAACTTAAGTGCTCCTGCATCTAGATTATATTTATTTAAGGTTGAAAAAGGAAAGAGGAATCACACCTGATATATATACGTATATACGGGGAGAATATGCAATGAGAACTAGCTGTCTCAGTTAGAATTAAGAGCTAATACTCTTAATTGAAGAAACTACTCACAATAAATGGTATAAACTACTTTTAGTTGATAGAGAGAACTATTGGAAGTAGATCAAAAAACTATGATATGTGAGTGTTAGGGTAAAAAAAAGGCGGTGGTATTTTTATAAATATCGTCTATTTATGTTATAGGCTTGAAAACTACTTACAGTAAGTGGAAGAAACTACTATGAGTATCTTAGACAACTATAGTATTTGAATGTTAAAAAAATAGTGCATTTAAAAAAATATTAGCTATGTATGTTTGTTGTTAAAAACTATCCACAATAGGAGGTGAAAACTACTTCCGGTGGGAAGAGAAAACTATTACAAGTATATATAAAAAAAAATTATAATATTTGAGTGTCAGAAAAATAATAGTGACATTTTTATAAATATTAGATATTTATGTTTTAAGTCAGAAAACTGCCTATAGATGGTGGAAGCTACTATAACTAGGGCTGTTCACGGTTCAAATATTCGATATTTCGGATATTTGATTGTCGGATATCTAAAAATGATATTTGATATTTGATTTGAAACTTCGGATATCCGGAAGATCGGATATTTGAATTTTCGGATCGGATATCATCGGATATCAAATATATCCGATATTACCCAATACCATTTCAAATATAAAAAAATTACCAAATGACAAATATATTTCATATTATCCGATTTGTTGAGCGAATGCTGAGCAAATATCCGATTCGCTTAGCAAATATCCGACTTACTCAACATATATCCAATGTTAAAACTAAAATAAGAAAGGAGTGAATGAAGTCTATTGGTATGCAAGGTATTTTTATTTTTATTTTTATAAATATCTAAAAATGGATTGTATTAAAAATAAATTTCAATTAAATTAAATTTTTCCTCAAATAATAAATAAAGTAAGTAAAAATTATACACAGACACATAAATTTATTTATATACAATTATATATAAAATAAAAATGTATAAATATTTTTCTTCGGATCGGATATTATTTGTATTTGTCGGATCGGATATTTGGTTTGTTTGACTTTTCGTTGACCGGATCGGATATTTGATTTGAAAAAAAAAAAATCGGATCGGTTATTTGCTTTTTCGGATCGGATCGCTTCGGATATCGGATCAAATAAGCAGATATCGGATAACATGAACTAGCTCTATAAATTAGGAATTTTCTAAGTTCTCACAATAAAGATTGATTATCATAGATATGTCTTATATCTATATATAAATTATATTATGATGATACAGGTATCATCCTTAAATCTGGCTAATAATGAGGCAGTACTATGTGATTGTATATATGTGAAATTACGGACCTTTTTAGTTGACAAGCTAGCAAAAGTGAGTGGGGCAGTGGGCATCTTCTGAGAGTATATATTGTTGATTATCAGTACACGAAAGGAATTAGACTCGAGAACAAAAGCTAAGAAATTAATGAGTCCTACACAAAGTAGGTGAAAAAGATTGATGCCTCTCCTCCCAATGATCACATGACGTAGAGCCCCTGGAATATATACTCTTCTGGGTACTTGAAGGAGAGTATTTGTACCGCCCACATTATGTGTTCTATTTTAGGGTTAGATCGATGCATTTGGAATATATATCAACCTAATTAACCCCTTTAGCTGGCGCCCCCCTTCTCTGAGAGATCCTTTTTTTTTTCTTCCTTTTTTTGTGGCAATGTTGCCCTTATGCATCGATTAAGTGATGCAATTAAAACCCTCTAATGCTATGAAAGGGAAACTTTACTTCCATGTTGCTATCGCATCGTGCAATTCGCTTCTAGGAAAGGGCTTGTGAAAAAGCAATTTATCCAGTTCCAGAAAGCATATTTGCCGTATATATTCAATATATGCATGCACTTTAGAATTCTCTAATACGTACTGAAAGTTATATATAATGTTGTAAATTCATACTCATCATATTCCTCAGGCACTTGTGAAAAAGAAGTCGATAAATTTAGTGTAATTAATCAAAGGTGATTTAATGAAGCTTCTTGTCATATTGCCTCTTAATTTGTAAAGGTCATATTTATATATAAATATGTCTATATGCCTGCTTTTCCCTTTTGCTATAACTTGCTAAAAGGAATATCTACAGGTTGACGTTTGCTATTAAATTAATTAACGAGATAATTTTATTAACTTATTGTGAATTCAGGGTCGGTGCAGAATGGGATTGTACTCTTTTCATTAATTCGTAATTATATACTTATATTTATGACTTTTCCCCCCTGCCCCCACCCATTCCCTATATTTTATTTTGGTGTTATTTGATGCCTTTAATAATTCCGTAAGATAGCATACATTGGAAGCAGGTTTTCTGGCCTTTTACTTCTGCTCTGGAAACCATTTTTTGATCATGAAACTCTTTAATTTGAGGGAGTTGAATTCTATAGATCACATCACATATATTCTGAAGACAGCTCGCCACAAAGTCCATAAATCAGCTAGCAGCTAGAGGTGGAATTGCATGGATCTGATTTTTTTGTATTCTTTTGTTTTTTCAGATTCTATTAATGACGACACTCATACTTTTTGTTATATATATATATATATATATATATAAAGTAGAAGGTTAGCTAGTATTGGTTATGACTTACAGGCTTTGATCTTAGAAGCTGGGAATAGGGATATACAAACTGTGTTCTAGGGCACAATGTCTTACCGTAAGCCTTTATTGAAAGCATACAGATTCCGTTTGATGTTATATTTGTCCTCTTATGCGGAGACAAAGGTCTATCCAGTTGGTTTTGGGTATTATACTGAAAATCACGCTCTGTAATGCATGTCATCCTAGCTACATTAATCTTTCTTTAAATAGCTATCTAACTAGGGGACTAATCTTAATTAAATTTATCTATTAACTTCATGCATGCTTTCAACTCTCTATAACTCTCCTGAACAACATTTGCATTTTAGTTTGGTCATGAGGACAATGTACAAAATTCGTTATTGCTTGCTGCTCATCAGCTGCATGGGTGGTTCATTGTTTTTTGTTTCTCAATATTTTTTATGTGCATTGATTTTTAAAACTAGAGAAATTGCTAGATTCATTTTGCCTCTGGAATATATAGTCTTCCTTTTTTCCCCTAACCTAATTTCATTCAGATTAATTGATCTTAACACTACTACAAAAGTTGGTTTAAATGAAGTTTAAAAATCAGTTTTGATAATGATTTTGCATCATTGAACCATGATTCAACTAATCTTCGATACTGGTTCAAAAACCATAACCAAAAGTCCAAAAGTTACACCAAAAGAAGGAAAGGTTTTGGCTATAGATAATAACTTTTAATAACAACCATCATCCAAAGCTACAAAAAATATTGGGGAATTTGGGACAATTAAGATGATTATTTTAGGCTAAAAGCATCATCAAAAGCTACAAAAGCATTCGAAGGAAAATTTTAGACAATTTAGATGATGGTTTTGAGTTATATAATAATAATCATAATAATAATAATAATAATAATAATAATAATAATGCATATTTTTGATTTCCTAGTTCAATTAGAGGAAAGAGGAATGAAAACCCTCAATAGTTGTAGGAGAACTATACTAAGCATTCCATAGTTGTGGATGCAAAATAGATGAAAAACAATGACAAAAAAAAATCTAGAACCATGGTTTCGAAATTATGAACATATCTTGAATCCTTAATAATAATAATAAATGCTCATAGAAGCACAAATATATCTAGAACCATGAACAAAAATGAACATCACACTTATCTTTCCTTACAAAGATCTCAAATCAACAATGAACACCACATTAAATTTAATGATGGTATTGCAAATATGTTTGTTCAAGAATACATGAACACCATCAACTAAAAAGCATTGTAATATTACATGATGATCATGCAACTTCAAGCTTGTAATATTGCCATCATTTTTGCTCACATTCTTCCTTAGGTTTCCTACAAACCCATCATAAAACTTCACATTCTTGAAGAACCTCAAAAACTTTCTCCTATCATCAAATGAAAGAGAGTACACATCATCTTAGGTTTCATCAGTTTAATCCCCTCATAGTACAAATGCAACTGTAATAAGATATTTATATCTTTTAAATCACATTGCGCATTGTCAGTGTCTTTCAACTCCTCATCATCACAAACTATCGATCCCAACAAACTTGAACACATACTTTTCTCCATATACATCACATCAAAGTTATGTTTCAACAATGTTGATAACCAATATGATAGTTCATAAAAGATGCTCTTCTTCTTCCAATTAAGCTTGGACTCATCTCTCTTCTTCTTCGAACAATTAGGATGTTTCCTTGGTAAATAGTAAGTAAGATGACTAAACTATATCAAAATCTCATTAGTTGATAATTTTCTAGGAGGCATCCTTTTCTTTGCCTTACCTCTAAACAACCGATTTCTCCTTAATGGGTGATTGGTGGGGATAAACTGACGATGACCAACATAATCAATTTTATTCCTCATCTTGACAAAATGAATGCCCTTATTACATTTTGTTAATTTTAAATACCCTTGACCTGACAACCCTGATAGATATGATTATGTTGGAAAATCATTAATGGTCTAGAGTAATACAATACACATTTGAATTACCCCATTATTGATAAAATCTTGTGTATCAACCCCTAACATCCACAAATTATTTAATTCATCCACTCGTGGTTGGAGGAACATATTAATATCCATCCCAGGAGAACTTGGACCAAGAATCAATTGATTTGGCATTAATAATGGGTATTTCATGCACCGTTGTGGCTGTAAGTTATAAACGATCAACATAACTACCCAAATACTATACTTGGAACTCATTCCAAATGGATTAAAACCATTTGATGCCAGCCCTAATCATACATTATGAGGGTCAACTACAAAATCTGGATGGTGTGTTTTAAAATATTTCCATGCTTTACCATCAATCGTATGGTATAATACACCCAATTCTCTTGAGCGCCTCTTCAAATGCCATATCATGTCATCAACCTTATGTCTACAAGTATAAAACCTTTTCAACCTTGATGTTAAAGGAAAGTATCGCATAAACTTATGCATAACTTTCTTTGTGGTTGTAGCTTCATCCATCCAATGAGAAGTAGCACACAGAAGAAAACTATCTTGATTAGCATTTTCTTTCCAGTACAAAACACAATCATGCTTACATACATGAATTTCCTCATATCCTAAGCCAAGTTTTCTCTTCTTCTTCTTTATCTCATAGTGTGATTCAAGTAACTTATTTCTATCTAACAATGCTTATTTTAGAAATTTCACAAGCCCATCAAACAACTTGTTAGTCCACTTGTTCAAAACTTTATAATGCATCAACTTTACAAAAAAAATCAATGACAAGAACTTATTACATCCCGGATACAATTTAGTCTCCATATCCTAGAATATGATCTATTGCTAAAGTAATCATCTAAAGGGACATCAAAATATCCACCATCAAGATGCATTTCTTTACTAGCAGCTACCAAATCACCCAATACTTGTGCCAACTGTAACACCCCGAGTTGATATGAATACGCGGAGGCTACCTTAGAGCGATTTTGGATTGATCGGCTGGCCCCACAAACCAACACGAGTCCTTTCAACGCACTTTGTCCTCACTCACGTGCTTCTCGAGAAATTTTAGAAATTTTCTGAAACTTCCCAGGAGGGTCACCCATCCTAAAAATACTCCACGATCTTAACTATGGAGTTATTTGGACGGAATTACCAAAAGGATGGTATACCATGTTGATATAAGTATCCATATCAACTCTTATAACACTCCACTCAATTTGGAGTATTACACTATCTCATATGTCGTCGCCTCGGTAATATGTACCAGCTCTAACTTAGCTTTGCCTTGGTACATGCATGTGTCGTATCCTTGTATGAAACCATTCTTCAATATATGGAGCTCAACATGATCAAACAATCGTCAAACTATTATTGTAGTTCTTGCATGAACAACGAATGTACCTATTACCATTCTGAGCACAAGGTCTAGCCATCCTTAGAAATGATTGAAACCCATTCCAATAGTCATTTTATTGTTAGCTTTTTAATAACATCCAAATTTTATCAACTTTCATTTACTATGTATAAAAAATTATCATTAATTAACTATTTGAGATCTTATATATTCTAAAGCTCCTAAAAATTACTATCTTATGATTAGTCTTAACTAGGCCTTAACTAGTTTGTAAATTCATGTAATGTATGGGTGTTTTATATAAATACAAATTATATAAAATATCTTTAATACATAGTAGGATGCTCGCATTAATTAAACTATTGTATTTATAAGCTTAAAGTGGATTACCTAGCTGATATTTTTAGAAAATCTTGTGGTTATAGCTAGGTAGTTACAAGGACTTGTGTTATGTTTAATACTACTTGCTCATAAGCTTAAAACTAACTCATATACTAGCTAATGTATTAAATGATATTAAAATTCAAATTTATTAAATAATTACAATTAATGTTTAATGCAAGTATAATTGTAACGTCCCTAATTCAATCTTTATCTCAAAATATTATAATTAGTCCTATTTATTTTGTATTTTGGAGTACTATATTCTCTATGTTTGATTTGTGAATTTTCTATTGTGTTTTCTTTTTATTTGTTTATATTGTATTATGGTTCTTTTGATTGTTGACATCTCAATATAACATGTTTATCTATATTTTTATTCACTATGATTGATGCCTTAATTATATGACTTTGCCTTTGATTTATAAAATTAAATATGTAAGTCAAGTTTTTAATCAATAAGACTGATGCCTTAAAATTAACTATTTAGGTCAATTATTTTTTCTCTTATTGTTGGTTAACTAATTAATTTGATATAACATGTATATTTAATAACTCAACCCCTATCTGACTTGAATAATAAAATGACTTGAGAATAGCTTGAACCCAACTTGGCCGCCCTAATTTACATATGAACTAATATAAATGCTCACAGCATATTATAAAATATATACTAAATAACTATATAAATATATACATGATCAACATATTAACTAATATACATATTTACAATTTAAATTTACATACATATAGTTAAACAGTCTATAAACATTTCAAAAAATAAGTACATGTCCACAATTTATATAATTACAACCATATTATACTACACTTAAACTAAAATATTCAATCACATATACTTACACACACCCCAAATATCATGCAACTAGCTCTTGCTACCACTATACACACAAAAAAAAAAACCTTTAAATTTAGTTCCAAATTAACAAAACAATAACACTCTAAGTTGATACAACCACGCGGGGGGTTACCTTGGAGCGCTTTGGAATTGATTGGCTGGCCCTACAAACCAACACAAATTCTTTCAGTGTGCTTTGTCCTCATTCATGCACTTTCTGAGAACATTTTAGAAAATTTCTAAAGCTTCTCAAGAGGATCATCCATCCTAAAAATTGATCTACGACTAGTACGCTTAATTATGGAGTTCTTAAGATGGAATCACCAAAAGGATGGTATACCATGTTAATATAAGTAGCTGGATCAATTCTTATAACACCCCACCTCAATTTGGGGTAATATAAAAATAATATAAACAATAATAAAAAAATAAAAAAAACACCACAAAACAACCTTAAAAAATAAAAATCTAACGCAAGGGCAACACATGGGACGACAGTAATTGAAATTCCACCTTAAAAAACATTAGACATACGAACTATGGCATAAATATAATAAATTAACAAAAAAAATTGATAACTAAATTAATAAGAACAACCTCACAATTTAGCCGGAGACATGCTAGAGAGATGATTAGAGGACGGTAAGATGGAAGTAAGGATGACAATAGGTCCTGGGCCTGACCCATATCTGCTAGACCTGTCTTATTTTTAGAGGGTTTGAGTTTATTATTTTTGGGCCCAATGGATCTGAGTTAGGTTTGGGTCTATATATATCTAAATGAGTTAGGATTTGGGTTCACTAATCTCAAACCCAAACCTGACCCTAACTCGTTTAGAATGTGTATGTGTGTGTGTGTGTGTGTATTATATGTTTTTTTTTTTGTAATCGTATTTGAAAACCTTATTCATTTTATAAATTTATTTATACGTATTTATTTTATAAACATTGTGTATAGTATTTTATTCCAAAAGCATTAAAATACTATTTAAAAAATTGAAGTAACTATTTTAAAATGTTTATATTTTTAGTCAAAGACATTTTTTTATTAAAAAAAATACATATTAAGTTATATAAAATATAAATATATTTATATTTACATAGATTATTTAAAAAAATAGCAAAATATATTTTAGACACGTTCACCTGCTAGATCCAGTGGGTCTGAACTTTGGAGACCCGATAGATCTAGTCAGCTATAGGTCTAGGTAATATAAACGAGTCTGAGTTTGACCGGACTTGACCCATTTCCATCCCTAGACAGAAGGAGAAGAAGAAATAAAATGCTATGGCGGGGGGGGGGGGATTCACATGTAGGTTTTATAAGATTTATAGCGATGACATGTCGTCTCTACAATTACTTTCAGCTAAAACTCTTGACAAAATACATGTAGGCCATCATCACTACAAATAATGCTGGAAAAAAAAAGAATTTTGGGTAGAAAATTGGACCGCCCATCTTTTCACCAATAATGTCATGGAAATATGGCATTATTATTGTTATTATTAAGCAGTACCCCAGATAAATATTTTGATGGGTTTTTAATAATGGTTTTCAACCATTATTGAATCGCATATTATTAAAACTTTAATAATGGTTCTAAAATAGTCATATAAAATCTGAAAAAGCTTCCAAATTTAGGCAAAAAATCATGTTTTATTATGGTTTACCCAAAATTCGTTGTTAAAATAATTGGTTTAATAAATCATAATCCAGAAAAAAAGCCTTAACAAATTCTTGATAAGCATTAATTAAACCCTAATCAATATTTTAATAAGCATATAATTAACCATTTGCTAATGGTTTTTCCCCTAAAACAATCATTTTAATAAATTTGAAACCCTAAAAAACCCAAACTAATTCCCAATAAAGTATTAATAAAACCATCATTATTATTTTAATGAAAATTTAATTAACCCTTTGTCAGTGGTTTTTTCTTATAACTAATATTAAAATATGGTTTTAATAACGGTTTTTTTTTTCTTATAACCGTTAGTAAAAACGCTTAAAATATATATTATATTAGGGTTTTACTAACATTTTAAGAAAGAATAGTTATTAAAAAGTAATTATTTTTTTTTATAGATTGTGCAGGTCTGTTTTTTCTTACATGCTTCAGACACAGCTATATGCTCGAATATTTACCAAATCTGTAATGTGTAAAACAACACCAATAAATCTAGAGATATTCCTCTAAGAAATATGAAAATTAGTAGGCATACTATAAGTTAGTAGCTCTACACTCAAAATTCAAAGTTCATAGATTATAAAACTTAACTATATATCAATAGCTAGTAAACACTTACATGCATATATGCATGTGTATCTCCAATTGTATAGAAGAACATAGGACATATAAGATACAAACCAGGACATGCATGTACATAGATCCCTAATATTGAGTGTGTGAGCACCATCACCTAGCATCACTGCCATCCCTTTGCACCATCCTTCATTACCATTTCCAGCCCTTTCCTCCTTCTTGTATTGCCCACCAAGCTCAACACCACCTCAACCTTTTAGCACCAACCACTACGTTACCTCGTCAGCTGTTGGCCAACACCACCTTGGCCAACTGAACCAACACCACTTGACCACCATCTCCACCACCCTACCCCACCTTTCCTCCTCAACCAACCCTGCCAACCCACCTTACAACAACCCCCTTCATGCGAGCTCAAGTGTTTCCTCGAAATATTTTTGTTCATATTATTAACAAATAATAATATAGGGGTATTTAGGTAAATTAAAAAATAAATATTTTATTAAAATAATTATTTTTTTGGTAAGTAAACTTGTATATATAAATATAATACTGAAAAATGTCAATGTGAGTACATCAAAACTAAGATGTCAAGTACATCAATCATGAACTCATCCTATCTATCATGAATAACATATTCTGATAGGATTTGCAAGTATTAAAACCAGCGATATGGGTAGCTAAATCCTTCACAATGTGACTTCTTATTTTAGTCCAGGGGAGACTAGCATGTTGGAAAATCCATCTATTTCATTCTCCATAAATGTGATAAATAACAATAACTAGCAATGCTTGAAAGAAAGCTATGCGAACACTAGGTCCTCGACCTTTCTTGCTTAGCTAATTAGTAATCTCATGCCAATTGGTAGACCTTTGAAAACATCATGTAGCTTCAATCAAAGTAAAACACAAGTTTTGGGAATAAAGACAACTAAAACAAAGGTGTTCTAGAATTTTGATGCCATCATCACAAAGAGAGCAAGTTGTAGATATTTGGGAATCTATCTTAACGACTCAGGATTATGTGAATAATCTATTTTGAATTGCAAGCCACAGAATAAACTAGTGTCTTGGAATAGAGAAATTGTTCCAAACTAAACCATACCAAGGAACTTTGCTATGCTGAGGTCTGATATGATGAAATACTCGGGAGATGTAGTATCTACCATGATATGTACATTTTTCCTCCCCCCTGCTCAGTTGTGAAGAGATCAAGTAATAGTGTTCTGAGTGATAAAATTTTCTTAAAAATCAATGACGCAGCAGTAGGGGAAGGCATAGTCCAAAAATCTCACCCTTTAATATAGTAGGCATGAATCCAACGAATCCACAAAACCTCCTTGTGCTGTACTATATTCCACAGGTGTTTACCTATTGCAGCAGTGTTCCACCAGTGGAGGTTAAGAATTCCAAAGCCTCCTTCTTGCTTTGGGTTATATATTTTTTCCCAAGAAACCGGGCATTTGTATGAATGTTCTTATCTAGACCATAAAAAAGAGCAGCATCTGATATTATTTTTAGGTATATTATTGTAATTATTATTTTATCTATTAAATACTAATTTAATAATTGTGGTATTATTTTTAGGTATGAAATTTTGATTAGCGGGGCCTTATAAATTTTAGTAGGTTACCGATAAAATTATAATTTTGCTAGAAATCATGTGATATTTATATTCTATTAAAATTTTTAGATATCATATGATAACACTTTAAGGTTTTGATATGTAAATTGTATTAAGCATAATTCATTATCATGAAAATTGATAACAAGGAAGCATGTTATCTTATGTAAAATATTATTTGTATGAGAGCATAAGTAAAATGGTTCTAATGTTAGGAACATATTTTGTATGATATGTGTATATACTAATGATAGGTTGAGCATGTTTAGAGATACTTGTAGCATAATTATTATTATTATTATCATGTGTTGTAGGGCCAATTTAGTCATTTAAACATATCATGATATTTAATCTAAATTGGAATGATTAATATGTTCTAATTATAGTTAAGTATGGTGGTACATGATTTGATGTTTTAAAAATACATGTTTCAACATGATTATTATTATTACATGGCCTAAGGGTATTTTGGTTATGTTAAGTGTATCATGATGATTATTCTAATAAACATTCTTGATATGTATTATTTAATGTTAAACATGAGAATATGTGTTTTGATGTTTAAAAAACGCATGTTAGGGTTTTACATGCAAAATTGTATATAAGGGCAAAATAGTCATTTGGTGTATCTGATAATTTAATTTCATGATAAATAATTTAATTATGGTATGTGATCCTTTTCATGATAAGTTGATAAGAAAATAAAATTTTTAATGGGAATAGATGATAATGTGGTAATTTTAGCCTTAGGGACATTTTAGTTATTTTTGGCCTAAAGTGTTTAAGTGTGAATAATAAAGCTTATGATGACCTTATTAGATCTCTAATGTTAAACTTGGTATTGATCTTGTTTATGTTTGTCTCGGATGTCAAAAAATGAGTAAAAATGGTTAAAGTATGAAAATTGGATTAAGCGATCACGGTTATAAAATATTAATACTTAAAATGAAAGACCTTGATATTAGAAATGGTGGCCCTTTAGGGATCGCTATCCTAAATATGTGGTTTAGCTCACAGTTGATTATAGATTTTGCTGGTGTGCCTTGGTACCCCAGCCATGCCCTAAATCTTACTCTATTTAGTTTTACGGACTTATAGAAGGTATGTATACTTATGGATTAGGTGCCCTTATCAGTAGGGTATTGTACTACCTTCGTGTGCCAGTACAACAAGGGTAACTTAGTGTCTTTGGGTTGATAGTCGATAAGATATTGTGTTGCCTTTGTGCGTCGGTATGATTGGAGTACCTTAATGTCTCCGAATTGATATGATCTCTCTTCAAGTAAATAAAAATAAAAATAATTATTATTGAATCGAAAGGAGTATTGGATTAGTAAGTAGTAGCCTTTGTGCCTACATATGGTCGATAGTATCCTTCATGTTTACCTGTGTTTGGTATTGTGCCTTTGAGCCTTACCGGTAGTATTATGGATTTTATTGGTATCATGCCTTTGAGAACTACTTATGATGTATTGGATATTATTGGTTTTGATATTGGGATATGGGATATAGTATGAAGGTTATGGTTATGGTGTTGATATTGAATCTAATCATTAATTCAGATAGCTTCAACTGTATGTTTAGTTGATAAGTTTTATTATGTTATGAATGAACTAGTATGAACAATATATTGTTGTAGTGATTATAGTTTATCTGATATAATTATTTTTATTTTGATCATTTCAAGTATGTTTTCAATGTTTTACACCATATATTGTTGTGACACCTTTTATGTTTTCCATGCGAGCTTTTCATATTAGTTTTTTTATAATGGATTACTCAGTACTGTTGTATTGAAGGGTTCCTTTTTTTTTATGGATCCTCACTTATTCAATAGATAGTGGCCTTTGCAGGTTAGCTTGCAAGATCATTTGAAGCCTATTATTTAAGTTAAGAGTTTAGGGCAATATGGTATTTACTTGGTATCTTTTAATCTAGAAGATTCTATACTATTATGTCTTTATGTATTTCCTTTTACTAAAATTTGGTATCTACTGACAGTTGGTTTTATTTGGAATGATGTCAAATTACTTTATCTCTCTCTCTAATCTAGTTTTATAATTGTATTTTTAATTTAAGTGGAGTAACATTTTTAACCTTAACACTTGGTATAAAAATAGTAAAGGAAACTAGAATTGTCCTAAGTGTGGCAGTAACACCCCACGATTTACTGTTTTAGCTTCTATAGTTAGCTTTTTAAATTGAAGTTTTTGGTTCGTAAATTTAGGGGTGCTACATTTGCATTCATGATTAGAAAAATTATCTAAGGATGTATATTCATTGCAAAATAATATACAATCATTAGAGCATGCATCTATTGCAACACTCCAAAATTCACTATACATATATATAAACAGAAGTAATAAATTTAGAACTTGTGAATTTCAAAAATACTACCACCACACTTAGTACCAGATCGATTCACTCCTACCGTTCTAGTACCAAGTGCTAAGGCTAGAAAGGATTATTGTTTAATTTAATGCTTAAACCAAGCGCTCATAAAAAGAAAAACTAGAAGTGTCATAGTATAGAGATCAGAGTACACGTAAGAAATTTACATAATCCAAAGTACGAAATCAAAGTTCCTTGAAAGGAAAAATGTCTACATGATAAAGTTTAATTCTGAAAAATCCAATACAGAAAAGAAATAATAGAAGGAAATAAAATAACATAGAGAGAGAGAATCTGGCCACACCACTCCCGTTCTTCAAGCCAAACACATGCTCAATACTCAGCCCCATCTGATGCCTCATAAATATCGAAGGCATCAAAATATGCGTCACCCACCTGCACAAAGTTAGAAGGGCCTTCTACTCGTAGGAATGAGCATCACCCATAAAAGGGTGGTCAGTACGTTACGTACTGAGTAAGGTAACATTGCACTAAGGCCAACACATAAAGGCGCATAATCCAAGCAGGATAATAAAACAACATACGATTACTTTAGATAAATAATAAAGAAAGGCCGTTTATAGTTTGGATTAATTAATTAATTAATCTCTTATAAATACTCATTTCACACTATACTCTTTATCAAATCCATGCAAGTACGGGAACCCCACTATTATAGCCAGTGGATTGGAAAACACACAAGGCACAATGCACCTGCCCACTATTATTAGCTAGTGGATCGGTCATATATAGGGCGGGATGCCCTAACCACTATTTCTTACCAGTGGATCAGTTTGGCACCATCTCGTATGGTATTCCACTGTAAGTATTTAGTGTCTTTTATCTGTCTTAGAAAACTCAGGGTTTCGTTTATTAAGATCGGGATCCCCCACTATTATAGCCGGTGGATCAGTCACACATTAGGCGAAATGCCCTAACCACTATTTCTTACCGGTGGATCGGTTGGCCCTGGCTCAATAATCTTCCACTTTACATGATTAATTTTTTAAAGTGTCTTATTTAGAAACTTCACCCTAGACATGCATGATTAACTCTCTTTAAGCTTATCCTCCAAAAAGAACCCATTCCATATCATGAGACTCATGCACCTCCTAACTTGCCCCCAACATCCTTTCCTCCATACCCTAATTCACACTAGAAGTCCAACTCCTATGTATGTGGGTCAAGGCCTACTACCTTACACTTCTAAGTCCACTCATTACCTTACTCTAGGGTTTTCTTTTCCAAAAACCCTACTTTAAGCCTATATGACCCATAATATTCCACATCACAAGCCCAAACTATTTTAACACCCCACACATCATAACTCTTAGATTCGACCCTCATCATCTCACTTTACTCACCAAGTACACGTATGACCATGAAAACTTAGGTAGCCACACCAAACTCTAGCTCAGTCTCCTATGTACCCTTATACTGTCCTACATACTATTTTTCACCCAAAACCTCCAAACATCCAAACTACTCTTCCATTACCTTCCTTACACTCCAAGTCAACTTTTTATACGTAAACTTTACTCCCATACAGACCCTAACCTTCCCATGCAAACCTTCAAACTTTCTCATGTAAAACCCTAGACTCTCATGCAAACCCTTGATTCCTCCATATAGAACCCTAGATTCTTCCATGCACATTTATAGATTCTTCCATGCAAAACCCTGGATTCTTCCATGCAAAACCCTAGATTCTCCTATGCAAAACCCTAGATTTCTCCATGTAAAACTCTAGATGCTCCCATGTGCAACCCTAGATTCTCCCATGCAAACCCTAGATTCTTCCACTCATGGTTATGCAAAATTTAGATCAAATCCACATCCTTTCGCTCCATCTCATCACATTACATAACCTAGCATGCATGTCCTAAAGGGCTGTATCATATCACATCATAATCACAGCTTATACATATTATATGCATGCCATAAAATAACGATAAGCATAAAATACATACATCATGATACATAACATACAAGACACATAAGGTACATAACACACATAAGGCCTTAATTACACCCTTACCTAATATGACACCGGTCTTGGAGCACGCTCCTACACCTCTTTAGGATTTTGATTGGTCTCACCTATAAGAGAAAAAACTAAAGATTAGGTTCCCTCCTACTAAAAACACTATTATTTCCTAATTTATTCTAAGATTAGGGTTTTAGATAAATAATAATAATATAATAATAACACTAACTACATACTAATTTTGCTAAAGATAAAAGTAATTATAGTAATATTGTAAAAGATGATAATATAAGGTTTGAAGGTTTTACCCTAATAATAATAATAATACCAATACTAATACTAATAATAATAATAGTATAAGTTGGAATAAATGGTGAAATAAGGGCTTTAACCCTTCACCAAATTAATACTAATAATAATAATAATAAATACGATAATAGTAATACAAAATAATAATAACCATGACAATAATAATAATAATAGTATAAATCGAAAATAATGTAAAGTAGGGTTTTGACCCTACTTTGAAATAATAATAATAATACTATTAATGATAATGATAATGATGATGATGATGATAATAATAATAATAATACCACCTAATAATAATAATATAATAAAATTAAATAAATAAAGCTTATATAAATAGGGTTTAAGGGTTGAGAGGATTTAGGGTTCTACCTTGGGTTGGTGGTGACAGGCAGCACTAGCGGTGATGCATGGCGGCAATGGCGGTGGTAGAAAAAGAGAAGAAAAGGGAGAGAGTTGAGTGCTAGAAAAAGGAGAGGGAGAGAGAGAGTGGAAGTTGGGGTGTTGATGGTTGCCTAGGTGGAGAGGAGTGGAATGAAGGTGGCGGTGCACGGTGGTGGTTGTGGTGGCCGAGGGTGGAGAAAAGAGAGAAAGAGAGGAGAAGAGGGAGGAAGAGGAAAAGAAGAGTAGGGGGAGGTAGAGGGGAGTCTGTAGAGTAGTTTTGGAGGCGTAGGGGGCGAGGGTTATGGCGACAATGGTGGCTAATGGTGGTGTGAAGGGTGACGGATGTGGAAGGAAGGGTTGATCGAGAAAGCTACTTTGCACGGTCGGAGTGGCTCTTGTAGGGCAAATTGAGGGAGAAGAGTGGTGTAGTTAGTTAGAGGGTGGTGCAGGGAGTGCTTAGGTGGGAGGCTTCGGCGACGGCGTTTGTTGACGACGACGAGGCTAGCTTCTAAAAGGGCAGTGGTGCACGAGGAGAGATTTTTGGGTTTTGGGGAAAAAGGCTCTAGTCCGAGATGGTTAGGGGGTATTTATAAAGCTAAAAGAGGGGATAAGGTCCGAGGGGTGACGAGAGAATAGGACAGATAGGTTAGTTGCATCAGCCGGTGTCGTCAGGCTAGCGCAATTCAAATTGTGGTAGGGTGAGTGGCTAGCGGTAGGGTTGTAAATGATCTGAGCCAAGTCGAATACCCCTAGGCTTGGGTTCGGCTAGTTTAATTAAACGAGCCTAAAATGATGTTTGGGTTCGGTTCGTTTAACTAAACGAATCAGCCGAACCGAGCTTTTAATGAGCCGAGCAGAGCCGAGCCTCTCTTTTAGGCTCGCTTAACTAAACGAAGGAGCCGAACTGAGCTTTTAACGAGCCGAGCCAAATACCGAACTGGATCAACTAATTTATATCCCTAGACAACAATTATTGGCTTGGGAGAGAGAATGTCACGTGAGAAGAGAGGAAAGTGGGTTGGGTCAAAGTGGTTGTTGAATCGGTGAGGGAGAGAGGGGAAAATGGCCGGTCAAATTGGGCGTGGCTGGCGATGATATTCTCAAGCAGTTTGGGGAGGTGTTGCAGGTCGATGAGGGAAAAAGAAGGAGATGGGGTGTGGACTGGGTGGTCTGGGGAAGAAAATAAAGAAAAGAGAAGAAGGGGAAAGCCGGTTGGGCGACGGAGACAAAAAAATTGAACCAAAACTCAGCTTTCTAGTTTTGGGCTGAGTCGAGAATAAAAGAAGAAAAGGAGAGGTTTGGGTCGTGGGAAGCTAGGCCCAATTCGGGGGAAAAGAAGAGAAAAAGAAAAGGAGGAGAGGAAAAAAGAAAGAAAAAGGAAGGAAAAGAAAGAAAGAAAAGGAAAACGGAAAACGGAAAAAAGAAAAATAGGTGGGTTGGGATGATTAAAATAATTTGAATATTTGAGATATTTAAAAATAAAAATATTTAAATATAATAATATTTAATTTTCCTTTTTTGGCTAATTTAAGATTTTTTAAAGATTTTTCCTAAATTCCATTTTAATTAGCAAAATACCCGAATTTTTCCTAATTAAAATATTTAAAAATTTATTCTTGATTTTCCCTAATTAATTCCCTTTTATTTTAATAAAAATAATTTATTTAATGAATTTTTAAATAAATCCTTATCTTAACTAAAATTCTTAAAATTAGGGTTTCGGGGAATTTCATCTATATTCTTATAACTCATGCCCATAGATGAAAGGATATTATTTTATTTCATAGGTATGATTGGTTAGAATGATATCATCAAGAATCATTTCTTTCATAAGTGTCAATACTTTTGTGAATTTCTTATCACTCTATCCATTACATGATTTTAAGTTGTACAACCTTAAAGTAGCGGATAATCTAGTAAACTTATTACAATCATTGTATAAAGGCTTTTATGTAATACTCTGAAATTTTAGAACCTAGAATTTAATAATTAATCTTCATTTAGGATAATTTATTTTTTTTAAATGATTAATTTCATAATTTTGTGTACTTTTGATTTATAAAAATGGATGTGATGATTTAATAATTTAAAATAAATATTTTGTTATTTTATCATACTCTTTTTATTTAAATAATTTTTCAAACCCATATTTTACTAAAATTACCCTCTTACATTAATATCTTAAATTTTAAGTAAATTAATTTATTAAAATAATTTATCCATCTAATTAATTAAATACCCTACTTCTAATTTTTTTTTCTCCTTTTTCCTTTTTCATTTGTTCCTTCTCCTTTTTCCTCTTTTATTTCTCCTTTTCGGCCGTCTAGCCCACTTCCCCTTCCTTCTCTCCCTTCTTGCCCGCCCAACCCACCTCCCTCTTTTTTTTTCTCTCATTTTCCTCCCTTGTTAGGCCAACCCAACATCCCCCATTCCATTCCCCTTCTCCCTCACGCGTGGGCCGGTCCGCCCCTTTCTTTTTCTTCCTCACCCAACCGATCCGTCCCCCTTTCTTCTTCTTCTTCTTCTTCTTCTTCTTCTTCTTCTTCTTCTTCTTCTTCTTCTTCTTCTTCTTCTTCTTCTTCTTCTTCTTCTTATTCTTCTTCTTCTTCTTCTTCTTCTTCTTCTTCTTCTTCTTCTTCTTCTTCTTCTTCTTCTTCTTCTTCTTCTTCTTCTTCTTCTTCTTCTTCTTCTTCTTCTTCTTCTTCTTCTTCCTTCGCCTGTCGTCAACCCTACACCTGCAACTCTTCCACCTCTACACTTACACCTTCCAGTCTGCTCCATCTCTCTCCCCCATCCCTTTCCTTTCCATTTCAAGTCAAACCCTCCCCTTCGTAGCCCTCTCGCATGACCCCTTATTCCTCCCTTTTTCCCCTACCGCCTACAAGACTGCACCCTACAGTCCTATGTCGGCTACCACCACCGATCGACAGCCGCCTGCCCTCCCACTCCCTTTGTCCTCATCCCCCTTTTCCTCTTCTCTACCCCTCACCTATAAAAGTCCCCTCACCCTTCTTCCTCTTCTTTTCCCTCTACCCAACCACTCTCTAAATCCTCCTCCACCGCCCCTTCAGATGAAGCCCCAGCCGCCGCGACACTTTGCTTCTGTCCAAACTTCAACCCACCATCTTCCTTGTACTACCCTCTACCAAATGAAACCCCTCCCTGCCTCCAACTCTCCCTATTCGTGTAAAGTGGGCAGCTCAAACTGTCCTTTGCCACAACCACCACCCCCACTATCTCCCTCTCTACCTAGACATCCTCCCCTACCTTTCCATACCCTCCCTTTCATTTTTCTCCTCTCCTTCCTCCTCCTTTCCTCTCCTTCACATTCAGCCACCACCGTCGCCAGCGTTATGGCCTGCCACCACACCCACTATAACCCCCTCTGACCTAGGAACCCTACCACCTCACAACCACCACTTCCCTTCCCATTTTCCAACCCCAAAGTTATGTCTTTCTAATCACCACCACCTCCACCACCCATGTGCCACTACCGCCGTCGTGTGCTGCCACATCCACCCCTGGTTGTGCCCTAACCCTTGTTTTTATTTAAGTGTAATTTATTTTACATATTCACTATTATTAGTCTTATTATTGTTATTGTTATCATCATCATCATCATCATCATCATCATTATTGTTAGTATCATTATTATTATTATTAATCTTAGTCTTATTATGACTATGATTATTTTTATCATTACTATTATTAGTCTTTTTCTAATATTTAGTTAGAGGATAATAAAAGAAAAAGGTGTAAGAGGGAAGTTAATAGTAGTATTCCATTATTATAGGTGAACCAAGCCCTTCCCTAAAGGAGGCGTAGGATTCGTACTCCAAGCTCGGTGTCTTATTAAGTAAGGATGTGGTTAAGGCTAAATTATATGTTTTATGTGTTCATGGGTGTTTTGGATATGTGCTTGTATTTTATGTGAGTATGGACTAATATAATTGTAGTGCAACTTGCTATGCATGGATCTAAGGTAAGTTGTGTCTGTGTTATGATATATGTGATATGGGTGATATGACTTGTATTCTATGATATGCTCGTATGTATAGTTGCTATAATATGACATACATGATAAAAGGCCTTAGGTGGTATGATGAGGTTGTGGGGAGCTAAAAGAAATAAAGAGGGTAGAGTGATTAGGAAGAAGTGGAAAAAGGGCCTAAGTACCTTATGATTCATAGGTGACAAAATAAAGCGATGATAATAATTAAATGAAGGGTTGGAATAAATCTTGCATGGGGAGTGTAAGGCTTGCATGGGGTGGTTAGCCTTTGCATAAGGGTAACATTTATGTGGGAAAAGGTGGTTTAAGGGTTAAACATGGTGAGGGAAGAGTATTTTGGGTGTTGGGAGTCCATGGGTAGACAATTGTATGTGGTTTAATAGAAGTGTGTATGGGAGACTTAACTAGGGTGTGTGGAAAAAAAAACCTAAATGGGGGGAAGTGTGTGGAGAGAGTTGACGGTGAGTGGTTGGAGTAAGGGTTAAGACTAGGAGGGTGTCTTATGAAGGAGGGATGAGTCAAGTGGAAAGGAGGGTGGAGTGTGTAGATGAAGGGATGACTTACAAGAAAGGAGTAGTAATAGGGTTTGGGGTGGCCAACTAGGGGTTTATTATCACATGTGAAGGATGGGGAGTAAGGTTATGATGTTTGGGTGTGGTTTGAGTGGTGTAATGAGTTGGAAATAAGGGGAGCATGGGTCATGTATGATAAGGAGAGGTTAGGACCACATAAGCCATATTAAGGTTTCTGAGGGAAACTCTAGAAGGCGATGGTGAGCTAAAGAGGAGATATGGAAAAGTGAGCCTTGATCCACATATACGAGAGTTTGGGTTTTTATGGTGAATAAGGGAAAGATGAGGAAGAAGTATTAGAGTCCTAGGGTGCGTAGAGGTCCCAAGATATGGGATGGGGCTATTCAGGGGAGCTAAAGTGAAAAGGTGAGAATGGAAAGTCTAATAGGACATGCATGTCTAGTAAGAAGGTAGTTGTTGAATTAGACATTAATAAGACACTAACCATTTAAAGTTAAAGATTATTGAGTCGGGCCTAGACCGATCTACCGGCAAAAATAGTGGCCAAGTACATTGTGCCCTAGAGACCTATCCATCGGCGAATAATAGTGGTCAGGTGCATGTTTCCCTAGAGTATATTTCGTTCTATTGGCTATAATAGTGGGAGATCCCAAGCTGAGTAAACCAAACCTTAAATGATAATAAGTCAAGAAAAAAATACTAAAAACTTATAATGGAACACCATGAGAGTCGGGGATCAGACCAATCCACTAGCATAATAGTAGCCAGGAGCAATTTTCCTTGGAGATTGATCCACTGGTGAATAATAATAGCCAGGAGCATCTTGCCCTGGATGTTTTTGATCCATAATAGTGGGGTTCTCATACACGCATGGACCGAAATCGAGAGTTGTGTGAGAAAGGAATTAATGGCCCGAGCTCTTATGATTATGATTAACTGGCCTAACTCACTGCATGCATCATCTGTCATTTATGTATGTATGGTATTAGCCATATAATTACCTTACTTAGTACATACTATACCGATCACCCCTTTCATGGGTGCTACTCATTCCTATGAGTAGTGACCCCTCCTAAGTTTGTACAGGTAGGAGATGATGCATGTGATGACTTTGACATTTACAATGCCTTGGGCGGGGCTGAGTGATGGCCTAATGTACTATACTTGTCATGGGGTCAAAAAGGGTGTTGTCCGGACTTACCTTTATCTAAGTTTCTTGTTGTTTTATTTACCATTTTATTTCCCCCCTTAGGGGGCATTATTGTATTCGCTTTCCATTTCTGTATCAACTTTGACATTTGCGCACTTTATTTTATTTATAAAATATTGGAACTATTATGGTTTTATTTATTACTCGTACTAATACCTTTAAATTTTCTAGCATTGTGGTTGGTATGAGATTAATCGAGGGTTAATCTTGTGCCAATCACAGCGGTATCACCCCTATTTTAATGTATGGTTTTTTCTATAAACGAAAAATTTTAACTATAAATTTTGGGAGTGTTATATTTTACGAGTCACTCAATAATAGGCCGAACATTTGTGGATAATCCTTAACACTTTCCTCAACCTTTCGAGTCATATTCTCTAACAAATCACCCTCATTGTTGTTAAATGATCCACTACTTTTCCTCTCACCTTTCTTGCCATCATCTCTCTAACTATCCGATTGTAATCCCTCACAAACACCTCACTTTCAACAAATATCGAGTGTGGTACATCGGTATAGTGGACAAACAAATGCCAATAACTAGCTAAAGCCCTCGACCATGGCTCAATCTGAGGGAGAGTCAACATCAAGTGATATGATTTGAAATGGAACGAATCAAGATAATACTTGCTCAAGAACATATGATTTAGCTCATCGTATAACAATATCACATGACCCTAAAAATTTGCATCAAGTTCCATGCACAAATATGGTGGAGGTATATAAATAATAGGTAAGTACGACATCATATTACCTATTAAAGAGAACAATTACTAAATTATATTATTCAAATTCTTAGCTAACTTTTTTAAATTATAAAATATGTAAATTAATAGCCTAATTAATCATAAGTATATAATATAATATCCTAACCAAATATTATGTTAAGCTAACAACATATCCAGACGTATAAATAAGATATTTGCCATGAAATTGATTAACTTATATTAGCCACAATTTATCATATACGCATCTACACTACACAAGTAGTAGCATTTTATCAATAAATAAATAAAAATAAACTGTGTAATATTTTTGAGAGACATATTATACTAACATGCATGCATATTTTATAGTATTTTTTTTTAATATCAAAGGTTTCAACCTACAACCATGCATGCATATATTTATATAGGGACATGCCCAACCTGAAGCCGAAAGGCATAACAACACAAAACCAAAAGTGAACATATATTATACAAACAAAAACACACGGAATACCTACTAAATACCATGCATGCATATATTTATAGTAAAAGAAAAAGGGAAAAATTATACCTAGCAGAATCTAAAATTCGCTCAAGGTAGAGAAAATAAGAAACGTTGGCACCAAGTAAGAAACGTATGGACATTTGCCGCAAGCTAAGGATGGATGGGTAGGAGAGAGATAGCACAACCTGCGAAGGACCTACAGGAAATAAATGGTGGAGCAACCTTAGATGAGAGCAAGAGATAACAAATGACGACGAGAGGAGAAGGAAAGCAATCGCCGACAGGTAAGAATGAGGCACAACGGCTATTGGCTAGTGAAATGAGGACAACCATTGACATAAAAAATAAAAAGTAAGAGTGACAGCAAGAGAGAGTTAAATTTAAGAAACAGACGTAGTGAACAAAGAAGGAAGGAAGAGAGTGCTTAATATGTCATGTTTTAATAACAATTACTTCTATAACTGTTATTAAAATATATTTTAATAACAGTTATATATACCAGGGTCATTAAAATGTGGATTAAATTATCATTTTTTATAATAGTTATAAATATAATTGTTATTAAAAAGTATATTAGAGTTTTGTTTTGTTAACAGTACTATATTTATAGCCGTTATCAAAATAAATGTTCCTTTTATTTTATTTACGATTTTTGTATGGAACCGTAATCGAAAGTTACTATATTTTTGTGCATAAATTTTTAAGTTTTTATCAACGGTTTTAGACAAATCGTTATTCATGTACGGTTATTAATTACAATTTTATAATAGTGAAGTATAATACAATTAAAATAAAATAAAAAAACTTCAAGGAATATTTTTGCAGTTGAAGCATGTCCCTGACATCACATTTTCCTCTAATATTGTACCGTTGCCGGTACATTTATAGTTATAGTTTTTTAACCTTTTCTTGTAGGGATAATTTACATAGAAAATTGGTATCAAATATTAGATTAGAGCTTGTACTTTTCATGATGACTTTTACCGAGAACCGTTATTCAACGCTTTTGCCAAATGAACAACGTTACATGTCCCATTTTTAATGATGGTTTCTTATTAAAAGGAATACTTAAAAAACTCCTCCGTAGTCCCATTCTGAAATGTTTGCACTTATGTCAATAGTTTTGTTTTAATTGTAATCTATCGTCCGTTATCTAAATCCCTTTCAGTAGCAATGTACGGGACGAGTGTATGGTGGACTGGACGTATATGTGTGGACAATCGAGATTTAAGTCAAAATAGCTTGCGTAGCATGATGTTTAAAACTTGTACGTTTACCAGGGCGTGAACTAAATTGGGCTTTTCATCATCATGGTGTAGCCGTGTAGGTATGATCTTACTATATATAAGTCGGTCAATATTGTTACGCGCCATTAGATCATTTCCTTAGTAAATATTCCTTCTATATCAAAAAAAAAAAAATCGCATTTTTACAAATTTTAGGTAATGATTGATGTCCTGTGTTGTACGACTCCTACCACAATTTCGACAAACGATGAGTTTTTACAGGTGCATTGAAAGAAAATAAAAGCTGTGGGTGTTGTTGGTACCATGGATGAGTACAGTATTACCGCTTTTTGTAGCAGTCTTAAATCTTAATATCATGTAACTATGTAGTAGCATGAGAAGCACGTTAACATAGAAGTTCATACGTTATGTATGTTTGGCGAGAGGGTAATTAATAAGAGTAAAAAATTATTATTATATTTTATATTATATATATATATATATATATATATATATTTTGAATTATTTTTTTAAAAATGAGATAAATATTTATTTTAAATTATAATTTGAACTAAAATAAATATTTTACTGAATACATTGTTATTATTTATAAATATTTCATACAAGAGACATGAAATAAAAATAAAAATCTCTATATAGTATTCTCATACCAACCAAACCCTAATTGTAACTATAAACCTATTCAGCAGGGACCTAAATCCAATGTAGCATTGCCAGACAATTAATTAATCTAATACATAAGAGCTCGGCTGAGATGAAATTTAGCGACGAGCATATGGGATGGTTTGCTTAAACTAGAACCATGCTACGAGCATCCCAGTCAGCAAAAGTAGGGCAAAATTGCTACGACGAGCAAGTATATAGCGACCTGACAATTGACCGCATTCGAATCCAGGACCCATGTGTCTTGCGTACGTTCGAATGGCTTTTGTAAAAGCCATTAAGCCAGTCATCTGAGTTGGATCACTCCTCAATTATGCCCCCTCACATGGACCAAATAGAGGCCCAATAAAGCCACTTTCTGTGGTCCGGCCGGCTAAGTGTCACCCCCACCCCTAACCCTAAAAAATCACCGCCTCTCCTAAAAAAGGGTGGGATACCCATTTTCTCCCTTTGAACCCACTCCTCTCCAACAACTCCTGGCGCGATCAGAGGGCAGCGAACCAAAAGCGACGTCCCAATCTCTAAATGAAAAGCTCTCACCTCCCAAAGGCGAGGTAGAACAGGGGCTGATTATAGCTTCTATTGCAAGCAAATGATGAAGAGCTGAATACGTCTATCCACGAGATCTTTAGCAATAGGTTGACGAGAATAATGTTGATAGGACAAAACGCAAATCAACAAAATGACATTGATATAATATTCAAAATATACTATGCTTATATATATATATATATATATATAAAGTATTAATATAATTTAACGGACGTCGCTTTACGGGATGACAACGGATCGAATACGGATCGAGTACCTTCTATCTATTATCCAAATCCGATAAAAAAATTTATATCCATATCCATATCCAAATCCGATAGATTTTTTTTTTCTCATCCATATCCATTTACATATCTATCAGGTAAAAACCATTGAGTTTTGGGTAAAATCCATTAAGTATAAAGTAAAAATTATTTAATATTAGAATTATATACTTAGATTGTTAAAATTTAATTATATCTTCACTTTTAACCTTAAAAAATATACTTAAAGTTACATAAATGAAGGTAAAAATATAATTTTATATCGGATAAATGGATGCGGGTATGGATACGGATTTAAGGATTCCTTACCCATATCCATACCCAAACCCGACGGATATTTCTCCCCTTCCTCCATATCCGTACCCATATCTATTTACATATCTAACAGATAAAATCCATCGGGTTTCGAATAAAACCCGTCCAATTGTTATCCCTACGTCACGTTCACATTTAATGTAAATCTGAACCATATATTTCTTATGTAAAATATAAAGTTAAAATGTTTGTAATAATTATACCAAAACTTATAAAAATAAATGGAAATAGAAAATTTTAATAAATTAAAAGTAATCACAAGTTATGAAATATATGCTTCAAATAATATAATATACAGAAATAGAAATAAACAATAAATAAAAAGAATAAAGAGTTAAAAAAAGATATCTAAAATTTAAGACACACAACACATACAACTCCAAATAATTATAACTTTATCTCCTCACAACCAAAATCATTTAACTCGAGGGACCTTCTTGATGTTAACACAATCATCATCAGGTATATGTAACACAAAATCTATACAAATATAGTATAAGTACACACACTTCGTAATGAGTTTTTTTTTTGGAAGAAAATTAAAAAGTTAATGAATTTTGAATGCTAGTTATTAGAGTTTGTACTTTTACCCATAATTATTATTTTTGCAACATATATATATATATTTGTCATAATTTATTTTTTCTGATGATATGCTCTAGAATTTGACTAACCACAATAATTTTTGTCGACTAATATAAACTTATAATATTTTATTTATAATTTATGACTGCATTTGATGATTTAATGTTATATTATCTTTCCAACTATAACCTTGTCAAATGGATGGTTTTGTTTGGAAGTCATTTTTTTTATAACAATTTTAATATTATTTCAAGCTGTATTTTTTGTTTGATAATGAATATGTTTTTAAAAACTATTTCTTTCAAGATTGAGTTTTTATTTTAAATTTAAAAGTTTTGCCAACACATTTATGGTTTCTTTTTTGAAATAAATTTATGACTAAGTTAGATTTTTTTTTTTGAAAAAAAACGTAATATTTCATGTACATTTAACCTTAGGATTTCTCACAATGTATTCCACTCATAATAAATTATTTATATATATGGAAATTATTGATATTAATGTTGAAAAAATATATATTGAATTTTAAAAGTCTCCACTAGAATTTGATAAAACCTTATACATAATTTTATTCTCATAAGCCTATTCAGCCCTTTTTTACTAACTAAACATTTAGACAATTTTCTATCATGAATAAACTTCACCCTCAAATATTATTTTATATAGTTTTTAAAATAATATAAAATGTTGTAAATAATAAGTTTTTAGTTTAGCTTTTAGATGCTTTTATTTCTAATTTCTATTGTTCATGTCTATACTTTCTAAAAAAAGATTACAAATTCTTATTAAAAAAAATTTCAAAAATTACATTTTTAGCTTCCAACCCATTTAAAATTTTTATTTGATAATTTTATTACTATTAATTTTAAACTTTCTATTAAAATTTGATCTTTTATATTTAGTTCCTTATTCAATGTGTATTTTCTTGTCAAATACTTACAAAAAATTTATATTTGAGTTTTGAATAATGTTTTAAGGTTTCCCTATATTTTATTAATTTTGAAATTTATTTACTACTTATTTCAATTAATGCCATTATATGTTTTATGTTTCTAAAAAGAAAAGAAGAAGAAGAAGAATATAATCAAACCTAAACACATGTTGTATTTATTTCTTCCCTCCGTTTCTTCTTCTCTACTTGTCAAACCTAACCTCATATAATAGAACTGAAACCAATGATGGTGCCAACTCCAAACTACCCAAAGAACAATGCAGAACGCAACTCTCAGTCCCCTACCAGTAACTTGTAGCTCTATATTGATAGATGAATATACAATCTTTAGATCTAACAAGATCCCATGATAATACATCAAGATTCACACAATAACATAATGCTAAATCATACCTGAATCCATAATATAGAATTCACCGTACTCCATTAGATTCAAGGCAATAAATGAAAAGTGGTACTATAAAGATTAGGCATATGCTCATCGATTTCTATTGAATGATAGAAATTGAATAGGACAAAGTATATATGACCTAGGGATCACGACCCTATATATAAACAGCTAATATATTACCTATTAGGCTATTCAAGTTCGATCAATCAATAACCTAGAACACTCAAAGTCTTTACACATACTGGTCCACATCTAGTTAAATATATTAAGCTCAAATAATTTACACACAAATATGATATACAAGTTTAATTTATTCGACAACCACAATTCGTACCATTCATATATAAGCCCAATGTTGAATAAAAATCCAATAATCTTCCACTTGGACTATATGTGTGACCTTATAACTATGAATTGTAAAATACCCAAATGTGCTCAATATTATAGTCACTATGAAATGTATCTATAACCAATACCAATATAGGATCAAAGAGGCTTCATCACATTTCTTTATAACTAAACCTTCAATGGCCACGAATGCGAATATAACTAAATGACATGGATCAAGATGTGGATGTGTACCATAGAAATTTCATACAATACGATCTTAACATGCCTATTTCTAACTAATCCACCTTAAAACTTTAGTGAGATGAAATTAGAAACAAAGACCAAAAGGAAACAAGCTGATAAGAGTTTTTTAGTCCATTTTCCCTATGTTCCATTTTTGCTCTTTATTTTACTAAAACACATATAAATATTTTTTATATATTTGAAAAAATATCATATCTCTATTTTCCCGCTTTTTTATTTTTCATCCTTGTCCCTATATAACATCGTATAAACTATAATGTTTGTTGGGAACTTTTGTAATGTATGGAAGTTTTAGACCTGCCCTAGAATCTGTAGGAAGCCTTTTAGATAGAATAAACTAGGTCTTGTATCCATGTTATTCAATATCTATTTATATATAACATTAAGAAATTAAAATAGAAAGCAACTCTATAAAGTATAACATAATCAAGGATAATAAAAACTTGAAATTTATTGTTATCATCTCATGTAATACAAATTTAAGAACACTCGACCTGTATTTCTCACCACCAAGATTGATAAAGAATAACACTTGACTAATTCATTCAATTGAGAATCACCCATCTCAATCAAGATTTTCCCTAGATTAGACCTCTAGGACATAATAATTCTCTCATTTTTCTTATACACCATCATCTACTACTTAAAATATAATATTTATATAGGTTAAGAGAAACCCTATAACTAACTAAAGAGACGTAACTAACCTAAGGAAAATCCCAAGACAAAAATGAGCCCAAATAAACACACCACAAGAAAACTGGTCAAGAACACCAGTATGTCCACTGGCACTACCCACTCATGTACACATCTAAGCACTCTTATTCTCTTTGTTTTCCTCTATTATAGATCATTCTTAGCTTATGTGCATGGTCTTGAATGCTAACAAACCTTCCCATAAAGCCTCATGTGCCCATTACCACCATCAAATTGTAATCATATCTTGCATCCCCTTGAGTCAAAGTCCCTATAATGTTGCTAATCTAACAAGTTCAAAGAGATTCCCATTAGCCTTTATTCCAAACAAGATATTTTTCCTCCATTTCATGACTTTCATCCAACTAGACTCTAAGTGAATAGAATAACCTAATTCATCTAACCTTCCCATGAGAACAACCCTAATCTAATATCAAGTCCTCTTTTAGTGTATTCATCCCTTTCACTAAGAGAACATCATCGAAATCATCCTCATTTATTGTAGCTTTGGTGTAATCCTTCTCCTTTAGGTCTTTCTTGTAATCTAGACACTCTCTCATGATATGCTTCACCTTGTTATAATGTCCATGTAATACTCCAAAATTTCATAACCCTTATTTTTTAACATTTATCCTTTTATTCAAAATGTAACTCTTAAACCTAGGCTTAATTATTTTTTATATCCCTTGATAAAAAACCCAAATAAATTCACTCTAATTAATTTTAAGTTTTTCCTATTCATAAACCTACCCTCAACTAGTTAATTTTTTCTCGATTTATTTTTTCAATTCGGGTATCCTAACCCAGATTAATTATTTTTTATCCTAACTTTCTAATCTTAAATTGAAACATAATCATAAAACTAAATTATTTTACTTTTTACCTTTTCTTTTTCTTCTCCTTCCCTTGATCTAAGCACACCTTTGCCCCCTCTTTCTCCTTCGAGCCATGTGTTTCCCTACAACCCATATTTCCATGACCTTCCATTTTTCCCTATTTTCCTTTTCCCTTCTTCTCCTTCCCTTCGACCGACCGACTTCTTTTCTTCCTCTTCTTCTTTCTTTCTTCGCCGCCCATGCCTGACACCCTGGTACGCCCAACCACTGCCTGTAGCTGCATCCCGATCACCCTTGCCTCTCACTCCCTCTCTCTCTCCCCCGTCCTTTTCTTTCCTATTTCAAACCAAAATAACCCCTGCACCCTCCATCCACGCCTGACTTCTTTCCTCTTCTTCCCTTCTCTCTCCCTGTCACCCACCATCGCCTGCCACCCTACAACCTGCCTCGATCGGCCACCTACTCCCCTCTACCCCCTCTTCTTCTTCTTCTTCTTCTTCTTCTTCTTCTTCTTCTTCTTCTTCTTCTTCTTCTTCTTCTTCTTCTTCTTCCCTCCTTACCTCATCCTACCCCATAACAGCGAGCCTTACTTTCCCTTCCCTGATTATTTTCTCTCCTTTTCTCCCCCTTTCCAATTTTCCCCGGTTTTTGCACCACCGCCACCTTCCACCGCTTACACCACCACACTGACCCCCTGCACCGCCTTCTACCACCACCTACTACCGCCTTGCACCATCACACCACCCCCTTGAGCCACCTTGCAGTCCCCTTCTTCCTCCCCTCCTCTTTTTCTCTTCTTTCCCCTCCCTTCTCGACAGCCACCCTGCACCACCTCCTTCCGCCATCGTCCCGCCACCTATTCAGCCACCAAAGCAACCAAGCCACTCCCTGAAACCTCCTCTACCAGCCGCACACCCCCTTTAGTCGAAACAAGTCCCCTCACCCCTTCATTTTCCTTCCCCCTTTCCCTCCTTCTCAGCCACGCCCTCCTCGACAACCCCTTTGCCACCTCGCCACCGCCAATAACTTATCCCGACCACCACCTACACCCCCTCTTTACCCCTGCACCCTTCCCTTGCCCTAAATCCTCCCCCGTCTACCCTCTTTCCTAGCCCCAAAACCCTAACCCGAAAATAACACTTCCTCCTCCTTTTCATACCATTTCGAGACCCTCTCCCTTATTTCTTTGTTTGCAGCTCATGTTGCGTAAGCAGTATGATTTTCCACATTTTTTGGTTTATTTGGTTAATGATTTTAAGGTATAATAATATTTTAGGTTAAGTATTTCATTAATTAAATTTAATAAAGTTTTATGCTTTGGTTTCTCATATCTAATATGATAAGTTTTGATACTACTTCTAGGTGTTGATTTTGTTATCTAAAGCTTGAATATTCAACCAGGATACCGGTAAGGTTCGTTTTTACGGGAATTTAAGGTAATCGTTAAACCCCGCTTAAATGCATGGATAAACGTATGTTAGCACATTAGGGGTTTTAATATGTTATTATGTTTGATATATGTTTGTTAATATAATATCCATATTTGCTTGTATTGATTAATAAAAAGAAAAATATTCTATTTTATGTGCTATATGTGGAAATATTACTTAAGGAATGAGTTTGGTTATTAATGAAAATGTTAAGTACTTATCCATGTTATATTATGTTATTGTGACCATTTGTGCATGAATAATATTCTTGTGAGCCCTAGGGGTATTTTAGTAATATGTCTTGTGCAAGAATGTTGCCTAATATGGGGATGCTAATAAGTATTATATTAAAATATAATAATTGGTGGAGTGGGATATTGTGAATAAAGTATCAATATTACTATTCTATGTAGTGATGTTAATTTAATAAAAGTGGTATAATAAGGGGGCAAGATGGTAATTTTGGAAGGAAGGGGTAAAATGATAATTTTATAAGTAAAAGTGTAAATTTGTAATTTGTAAGAAAAAAAGGGGTATTATGGTGATTTTGGAGGTAAAGGGCAAAATAGTAATTTTATAAGTAAAGGGCAATATGGCAATTTTGTAAGTAAATAGTAATTTTATAAGTAAAGGAAAAAATGGTAATTTTATAAGTAAAGAGTAAAACGGTAATTTTGGAAGTAAATGGAAAAAATGGTAATTAGAGAGGTAAAGGATAAAATGGTAATCTTAAAAGTAAAGGGTAAAATATTAATTTTGTGAATAAAAGGATAAAGTGGTAATTATAGTAATGTCAAAGGGTAATTTGGTAATTATAATTATGGAGAAGGGTAAATTAATAATTATAATTATGAAGAAATGTAAATTGGTATTTATAATAATGGATAAGGGTAATTTGGCAAATTAACCAACAGAAGGGTATTATGGTAGTTTTAATAGTGGAGAAGGGCAATATAGTAATTATAATAATAAAGAAGGGTAAATTGATAATTATAATTATGGAGAAGAGTAAATTAATAATTATAATAACGAAGAAGTGTAAATAAGTAATTATAATAACGAAGAAGGGTAGTTTGGTAATTGTGAAAATAGAGAAAGGTAATTTGGTAATTTAATCAACTAAAGAAAAAGTTGGTAATAATGATAAGGGACAGGGATAATATGGTAATTATGATAATGGAGAAGGGTAACTTGGTAATTATGATAATAGAGAAGGAAAATTTGGTAATTTTACTAATAAAAGGGTAATTTGGTAATTATGATAGTGGAAAAGGGTAATTTGATAATTTAACCGACTAAATGGCAAATTGGTAATTATTTAACCAACTAAAGGGCAAACTAGTTATCATGATAATGAAGAAGAGCAATTTGGTAATTTATCTAACTAAAGGGCAATTTAGTAATTAAATCAAAGGAGAAGGACAATTCAGTAATCTAACCAACCAAATGGGAAATATGATAAGTGTAACAATTATGAAGGGTGATTGGTGACATAATAAGTGCAAGAAATAGCTTTGAACCTAAAATGAGTAAGGATGTGGCTAAGAACAACTATGTGTGGGCTATATGCCTTGTGTGCCATGTGTTATGCCGTATTGTGTACTTTATGCTTAATGATTAATCATTTGTAGTGCAACTTGGAGTGAATGTCTGCTTATGTGACTTCCTTATGGCTTGGGGATGATGATTATATATGTTGTGCGTATAATGTATATGTTGTGACCCTCTAGGACATGCATGCTAGGATGTTTAATAATAGGATATGGGGTGAGAGGATAAAAAGGAATAAATAGGAAGTGAGTTGACTAAGGGAACGTGAGATTGACCTTATTATCTCATGATCCATGAGGGGCAAAATAAAAGGAAGCTGTGATCAAAATGAATGAGTGATGCAACTCTTGCATGGGAGACTTCTAGGGTTTACATGGGGTGAATGGAGTCTGCATGGGATGATCCTTACGTAATAAAGGTGCTAGGATTTTGAGTGGCCAACTAGGGTTTCATGGTTACATGTATAATTGGTGATTAGAGTGATAGGATTTGGGTTGAATCTAAATGAGATGAGGTGTTGGACGATAAAACAAAGATTGGGCTACATAAGTCCGATTAGGTTTTGAAGGGAGAATCTTGGAGAGTGGTAGTGAGAAAATTTGGATGGTACAAGGTGATGGGCCTTGACCCACATCCTTAGGAGTTGGAATTTCGTTATGAGTAAATAGAAGGAGTAATGGATGTCGGGGTAAAATAAGAGGCGCATAAGTCTCAAGATATGGGACGGGTCCTCTTGGGAGGATAGAAGTAGAGGTCGGTAACATGCATGTCCAGGGTAAAATACTTTCGAATAAAATATGAATAATACACTAATCATTTAAAGTGGAAGATTATTGAGCCGGTTCTAGACCGATCCACCGACATAATAGTGGTCAGGTGCCGGGTGCCCTGAAGACCGATCCACCAGCATATAATAGTGGTTAGGTGTGTTCTACCCTATAAGTGACCGATCCATGGACTATAATAGTGGGGGATCCCAAGCTCAGTAAACCATATGTATTAACGATAAGATAAGGGGAAGACACAAAGTAATTATAGTGGAACACTATGAGAGTCGAGACTAGACCGATCCAACGGCATAATAGTGGCCAAGAGCGTTCTGTCCTGGAGACTGATCCACCGGCATATAATAGTGGTTAGGTGCGTTCTACCCTATATGTGACTGATCCACCGGCTATAATAGCGGGGTTCCCGCACTCACATGGATATAAAATCTGAGAGATGATTGAATAATGATGGACTAATGGCTTAAGGCCCGAAAGTATTGATTTTGTACTATGACATGGCTTATGGCCTAAAAGTATTGGTTTTGCACTATGGCATGGCTTAAGGCCCAAAAGTATTGATTTTGTATTATGACTCATTAACATTTGATGGACTCGTTAAGGATGTGAATGTTAAGTATGTGATTGTGATGCATGTATCTCTATTTATATAAGTATATAGATTTGTTTCATGTGTTACATTGCGGGCTTACTTTTAAGTGAGTTTTTAAAGGGTTACTTAGTACCATAGTACTGAAGGGTTCCATTCGTGAGGCCCCTGCCTATTTAATGGGCAGTGTCCCTTGCATGTCTCTTTGCAGGTACTATTTAATTGGGCAACGGAAAAGAGAGTAAGGAATTATCCGGAACTGTTAGGGTTTTTCTCTTTCTCTTTCTCTTTTAAATTCCTAGTTTAAATGTGATTGTTGTTTTTGTAACCACCATTGGTGGATTTTATTCTTGTAAATAGTTTATTACGCTACTTTGATTTAGATATGGTTTGTAAATTATGTTTTACTCTTTCAACCTTAGCACTTGGTACTGGAACGGTATGAGAAAACCGGTATGGTACTAAATATGGCGGTAATACCCCCATAATTCAAAGTCTTGTCGTTTTGCTTCCACTATTTCTTTTAATAAAACAAATTTTTTTAGTAGTGTTACATAAACCCTCACCTTACCCCTCCATATGAAACATCTCTCGCAACCCTCACCTCTATCTTGTATGCATCCATCGATATATATGTATACACCCCTCTACTCCTCTCTATTTTTCATTCAGTTTCCCTAACAAAACCACCCTAATTGTCTCCTCCCTACTAATCTCCCCTGACTTTGTTTGGTTTCGTGGGTCCATCACCCTTCACTATCCACTATCACCATTCGAGCCCCTCGCTCCTTCATTTCTTCTCCTCCTTCCCTTCTTCCCTTCTTATTTTTCTTCCTTTTCCTATGCCCAACCAACCTTCCTCTTTTATCCTTCTCCTTCTTCCTCCTAGCTTTTTTTTTTCTGTTTCGGTAGGCTTCGTACACCTGTGCCCATTCTCGCACACTCTATGTAATACCCCATTTTTAACTAGTTATAATTATGTGTACTTAATTACATACATTATTATAGAATATTTTATAGCCTCAAGATTATTTTGGGTGATTCGGTAGTAATTGCGATTTTGCGGCTAGACGTACTTTGTTTATAAAATATTATTTATATATGTGAAATTTTATGTTAAAACTTGTAAAATATTCTTATAAAATTTTATTCAGGTCCTAAATGTGCTTAAATGTAAATCTAGAAATTTTGGTTTAATTTTATTTGTGTTTGTTATCCCTTTTGAATTTTATATGCAAAATATATAATTACAGTATGCTAGCTAAATATCATATCATATGTGTGTCAAAAATTATTAAAGTTTATATTTAGGTTTTAAATTATTAAATAGGATGATCTGGAAAGTTTCATGATTTTAGGAATAATTTTGGTATTTATGTTATTAATTACCTTCTAAGCTCGTTAAATAACCGTAAGTTCAATATTTTATATATCAAATCTTGTTGTCAATTCATAAAATTTTACATGTGAGTTTAAATTATTATTTAAAGGGGTTTTACAAAGTTTCGTAATTTTATGAGCTTATTTTCTATTTTTATTAATTTTATCCTCTTTATTGATCTTTCCACCACTAAAAATAATTTATAAATCCTAAAATTACTGTTCATGCACGAGATTACTTCCTTACACTTCCATGATTAGATTGTGTATCTAGTTGACCATTGTCTTATTCATTCAACCAAATTTTGAGTTAAAGTTACTTTCTTACACTTTCTACCTTTACTTGTTGTGTCACTTTGGCTTTTCTTGCACTCAACCTTCTTCACTTGCATTCCCCATGATTAAATCTGACTTTGGACCTGCACACCATCACCTACCCCATCCCTTGATTGATTGATTGGTTTTCATAAGTTTATTTAAACCTAACTACACTCCACCACCTTACACACTCAACCATCTTGTCCTTTATCATTCAAGTGTTGAACAAGCTATCCCCCCCTCTTGTGGCTGCATATTTTTGGTCCCTCCATCATATAATTATACCCCATTTGTCTCTATTTATTTTCATTCATCATTTCTCTCACTTTCTCCTCTTGGTTGCTCCCACCTTTCTCTTCATTTTGGTTATTTTGCTAAGTATTCTTAAGCTTTGTTGAGCTTATAACTAAGACCCATCCTCCTCTCTTTATCCTTAGTCTCTTTTCTTCACTTCTACATTTACTTCTATCTAGCCTTTATTTATTTTTAAATAAGTAAAGAAGGTTAGATTTTCGGTTAAATCGTGAAGTTGTTATACTTTATCTTCTCCTCTTGTGTCTCCATCTTTCGAAGGTGTTGATATTCTTTTGGGAATTCTTTGTGTTATTTTTCTATTTGTGCTTGGAAAGAGGTAAACCCATATGCTGCTACTAATTATATAAAAATCATGTGATAGCATGTTTAAAGTTTCTTATGTTATGCTTAAGTGTGATTTATGCTTTCTTATAATCTCACAACAAAAAGGTATGCATGCATCATGTATTGTTATTAATTTCTCTAAGTTTGTGACCATGTATTTTTATGCAATGGTATGTTAAATTTATGCATTTTAAATATATGTATGATAGCATACTAAAATAGGGTTGCTTGTGTTAAAATAATTATGCATGATAGCGGTTTTATGTGCTAAATGAGCTTAATTATGTTATAGGGGCAAATGGTATTTTTGTCACTCTTAAACATTTATAGAATTGTTATTCTATACTAATGTACCTATTTTAATGTTATTTAGTCATACCATAAATTTTGCTTAATTCTAATAACAATTGGTATCAAAGTGGGAAACTATTGAGTAAATATCATATAATGGCATTTTGGTTGTTTATGACTTATTATGCCTTAAAGTGTGGATAATTGGAATAATATGACCTTAATGGATTCCTAGGTTGACCTTAGAGTTAACTTTGATTTTTTTTTGGATTGTTGACCTTATGATCGACTTGAATAATTGGAAATAAAATAAAAAAGTTAAGAGTGAAATTGGAATCATTGTGCATTATGTGATATTTTATGATCACCTTATTAATATATTAATACTTAAAGTGGAAGACCTCGAGATTTGGGAATGGTTTCTCTCTGGGGGTAGCTACCCTAGAGATGAGGTAGGAGTCCTCGATTTGTTTGGTTTTCTGGTGTGCCGGTTGTGCCCCAGTAAGGCCCTAGTCTACTCTATAGGTGACCTACGGGCCCTATAGGGGGTATCGATACTTAAGGATTAGGTGTCCGAGGATGGGAGGATATTGCGTTGCTTTGTTGCACCAATATGACCAGAGTACTTTTATGTCTCTGGGTTACAAGTTGGGAGGATACTGTGTTGCTTTAATGCGCCGGTATGACCGGTGTACTTTTATGTCTCCGGGTTATTATTTGTATCCCCTCGAGTAAATAAAATATGGAAAATTATTGTATAAGGATGTAAATGGATTGTTGTGATTTGTCGGTTTGGTAGTTGCCTCCGTGCACTACTTGGGTTTGGTATGTTGGTTTGATAGCTGCATTCGTGCACTATTTGGATTTGGCACATTGGTTGTGTAATACCCCAAAAATTTCGAAAACCTATATTTTAATAAATTACTTTTATTTGGAATAGAATTGCTTTTAGATTATTTATTTTAATTATTTTATGGATTTTAGAGTATGTAAATTCGGATAAAAGTATTTAATAAATTAAAAATGAATAGTTTTTTCTATTCATCATATTATTTTATTTGAATAATTTTCCAAACTAATATTTTACCAACTTTATCCCTTTTAAACTAATATATTACATTTTAATAAATTAAATTATTAAATTAAATAATTTATCAAGAATATTACATTTTATGATTTTATAAATTAATTTAATTTATTTCCCCTATTTTCCCATTTTTCCTTTTTCTTTTCCTTCTCCTTTTCTCCTTTTCTTCCTTCTTCTCTTTTCCTTTTTCTCCCCCTTGGGCCGCCCGCCTGGCCTGCTCTCCTTTCTCCCGCGCATTGGGCCTTCGGCCCGCCTCACCCCTTCTCTCCCTGACGCACGCTCCAGCCCGTTCCCCCAGCCCTGCTCCTCCCTTGCGTGCCGTCCATCTCCCCAGCCCGACCTCCTTCTTTTAATTTTCCCCCTGGACCGGCCGGCTCCCTTCTCTTTCTGCGCCGGTCCAAGCCGCCCCGTCCCTTTCTTCTTCTCCCCTCTTCTCCTCCACGCCCGACCACCTGCACATTCGACGCCATGCCTGCTACCACCGCCTGCACCCATCGCTGCCACCACCTGCTCCCTCTCCCTCTCTCTCTTCCCCCGTCGTTTTCCTTCCTTTTTCGAGCCAAACCGGCCCTGGACCAGCCCCGCATGCCTCTCCCCCTTTCCTTCTTCTTCCCCTCCTTTCCCCTGCCACCCTGCGATGCCCTGCCCCCCTAAGCCTGCCATCCGATCAGCCCCTATTCCCCTACCCTTCCTCCTCTTTTTCTTCTCCCCTTTCATCCATTTCCCTGCCCATTGTTGTCGAGCCCCTCACCCCCGATCCTCCCTTCTCTCTCTCATTTTCTTCCTCTCCCATTTCCACCCTGTTTTGCGTCGCCACCACCGTCCGCCGCTCCTGCCGCCTCACCAACCCCCTGCGCCGCCTTCTGCCACCGCCTACTACCACCCTGCACCACCACACAGCCCCTTCGAGCCCTGCACTTCCCCCTTTCTCCTCCTCTTCCTTTTTCTTCCCAGCTTTTCCCCTTACCGCCAAGCCACCTGCAACCGCCTCTACCGCCGCCGTCCGGCCACCTCTGCCGCCACCCAACCCACCTTTCGACACCCTGCAACCCCCTCTACAACCGCCATCCATTAGTTGGCCGAAACCAACCCTTGCACCCCTCCATTTTTCCCTCCACTTTTCCTTCATTCTCAGCCCTTCCACCTCGACCCACTTCAGCAGCCACCTTCGCCGCCCTGCCGCCGCCGTCTCCGCCGCCCTATGCCGCCGTGAAACCACCCGTTGCCTCCACCTACACCCCCTCTTCACTTCTGTACCATTCCCTTGCCTTAGAACCTCCCCTAACCACCTTCTTTTCTAACCTAAAGACCCTAACCCGAAAATAATAGATTTTGCTTCCTTCACCCCCCTTTGAACCCTTCGACCCCTTATTTTTGCATGAAACTCACGCTTCTCATGCAGCGTGAGCTCCCCTTCATTTTAAAAATTATTTGGCTAATTTTTAAGGTATAATGGTATTTTATGTTAAGTGTTTTATTAATTAAAATTTATAAAGTTTTATACTTGGATTCTTATTTCTAACATAAATATGATGGATATTATTTTTAGGTGTTGAGTTGCTAATTATGCTTGGTAAGATTGATATTTTGCGGGATTAAGGTAACCGTTAATCCTCCCTTAAATATATGGAAAAATGCATGCTAGCACATTTAGGGTTTAGTATGATTTTATGCATGTTTTGTATGCTTAGCATGATATGTTTATGGTTTCTTATATTGTTTGTTAAAAAGAAAAAAGCATGATAACTTTTGTGCCATATGTAGGTATGTTAAATAAAGAAGGAGTTGGAATATGGATAGAAATGTTAAATACTTGTTTATGATGTACCATGTTGTTAATGCATGAATGATGTTATTGTTTAAGGGTATTTTAGTAATTATGCTTATGAGGTATATAAATCAATGTGTGTAGTTGCTAATGAGTATTATGTTGAAAAATGACAAGTTGGTGGACTTAGATAATAAAAATGAAGTATTAATATCATTATTTTATGTAGTGTTAGAAAATTCATAAAAATGGTGAATAAAGGGGTTGAGTGGAAATTTTATAAGTGGAAAAGGGTATTTCGGTAATTTTTGAGATAAAAGAATAATATGGTAATTTTATAATTAAATGGCCAAATGATAATTTACAAGTAAAGGATAAAATTGTAAGTTGTGAGAAAGAAGGGTAAAATGGAAATTTTGGAAGTAGGGGTAAAATAGTAATTTTGGATGAAGGAGGGCATTATGGTAATTTTGGAGGTAGAGGGGCAAAATCGTAATTTCATAAGTAAAGGGTAATATGGTAAATTTTATAAGTGAATGGTGAAGTGGTAAATTATAAGTAAAGGGGTAATATGGTAATTTGGAAAAGAAGGGCAAAATGCTAATTATGTAAGGAAAGATAAATATGGTAATCTTGGATGTGAAGGGGTAAAATAGTAATTTGTAAAGTAAAAGATGTATGGTGGTAATTTTCATAAATAAAAGGATATTATGGTAAAATTGGATGTAAGAGGTAAAATGGTGATTTTGTAAATAAAAGGATATTATGGTAAATTGGGAGTAAGGGGTAACGTGGTAATTATGATAACGAACAAAGGTAATTTAGAAATTAAATTATGATTGTAGAAGGGCAATTGGATAAGTATGATGCTATAGAAGGGTAATTTGGTAAATTAACCCATTAAAGGGCATTATGGTAATTTTAAATATGGAGAAGGGTAAAATTGGTAATTGTAATTATGAAGAGGGGTAAATTAATTATGAGGAAGGTTAATTTGGGATTTATAATGATTAAAAAGGGTAAATGACAATTAAAATAATTGAGAGGGGTAAAATGGTAATTATGATAAAGGAGAAGGGCAATTTGGTAATTTGTTCAACTAAAGGGGCAATTTGGTAATTTAGCCGATCAAAGGGTAAAGTGATAAATTGTTTAACCAACTAAAGGGGCAAAATAGTAATCATGATAATGAAGGAGGGTAATTTAGTAATTTATCCAACTCAAGGGCAGTTTTGTAATTATAACAAAGGAGAAGGGTGATTTGGTAATATAACCAACCAAAAGGGAAATATGATAAGTGTAGTCATTATGAGGGGTGAATGGTGATCTAAAAAGTGTAGGAGACAATTTGGTAATCTAAAGTGGACAAGGGGTAATTTGGTAATTATGCAACCTTAAGGGTAATGTGGTAATTTATCAAGTAAGGAATGGACACTTAACAATTATATAAGTAAAGGGAAAATGAGTGGTTTGTACTTGACATGCCTTTGAGATTGTGGAACATTAATATGATTAAATAATGCTGATTAGCCAAGTAAGAGTATCTAATGATTAGTATGGCCTTGATGGTTTCTATGTGACATCCTGGATAATCCTCTGAATAAGAAACGATTGATGATATCGAAACGATTGAAAGTGAATAAGTATCGGATTATCGTGCTTTTCGTGATCACCTTAATTAAGACATTATTACTTAAAGTGAAAGACCTCAAGATCAGGAATGGTGACTCCTTAGGGGTCGCTACCCTAAGGACGTGGTTTAGTCCACGATTATTCTGGTATTTGCTGGTGTGCCTTTGTGCCCCAGCCAGGCCCTATATCTTACTCTTCCTAGCTCTACGGACCTAGTTAGGGGGTATGCATACTTATGGATTAGGTGTCCTTGTCGGTAGGGTACTGAGTTAGCTTTATGCACCAGTACGATCAGGGTACCTTTGCGTCCTTGGGTTCATGGTTAAAGGGTACTGAGTAGCTGATATGCACCGGTACGACCGGTGTACCTTTGTGTCCCGGGTTAACGATCTACCATTCGAGGCAAATAAATATGATTGATGTGCTAATTAAAGAAAGGAAAGATACTATTATTGAAAGTGGAATATTAATGAGCCGGACCCAGATGATTATGATATTGAGTACCGGTCCACCGGTTATAATAGTGGTCCAGGAGCGTGTTGCCCTGGTATGTGATTATGAGTACCGGTCCACCGGTTATAATAGTGGTCCAGGAGCGTGTTGCCCTGGTGTGTGATTATGTATCCCGGTCCACCGGTTATAATAGTGGCTAGGAGCGTTGTGCCCTGGATGATGAGTTATATGTATTCCGGTCCACCGGCAATAATAGTGGGGGTTCCGAGCTCAATAAAATCGGTTATGTATGTGAATAAGATTATGGAAAAATACTAATCACTTATAGTGGAACACCATGTGAGTCGGGGCCAGACCGGTCCACCGGCAAATAATAGTGGTCAGGTGCGTTCTGCCCTGTGTGTTTATCTTCCGGTCCACCAGCAATAATAGTGGTCAGAGGCGTTCTGCCCTGAGTATATACTTTCTGGTCCACCGGCTATAATAGTGGGGTTCTCGCACTCACATGGATATAAAATATGATACTGATTGTATGGTGACAGAATAATGGCTTAAGACCCGATGTATTGATCTCACACTATGACATGGCTTAAGGCCCAAAGTATCGATCGTGATTTATGAATTATTATGCATGTTATTATTATGCGTGCACCTCATATTATATTATGTGTGTAGTTTGCATTATGTGTCGTATGCGGGCCTATCTTTAAGTGTGGTATTAAAGGGTTACTCAATACCGTAGTACTGAAGGGATTCCCTTTATGGCCCCCCTGCCTATTCAATGGGCAGTGCCCTTGCAGGTATTTCAGGTGCTACTCAAGTGGGCTACGGGAAAAGAGAGTAAGGAATTATCCAGTACCGTTAGGGTTTTCCCTCCTTCTTCGTTTAATTTCCTGGTTTTGATATTATGTTGTTGTCTTAACCACCATCGGTGGATTTTATTCCTGAAAACGATTTGATGCGCTACTCTGATTTAAGTATGTTGAATTTCTTGCGATTTACTCTGATATATGCATGTTGAATGTCTTTCGAATTGTATTTCATTTTCTTAGCCTTAGCACTTGGTACTGGAACGGTATGAGTGAATCGGTCTGGTACTAAGTGTGGCGGTAATACTCCCAAAGTTCACGTTTTAATTATCTGCTTCCGCTAATTTCCTTTTAATTAACGAAATTTTTCAGTAGTGAATTTTGGGGGTGTTACAGGTTGGTAATTATCTCGGTGATTTCCTTATCATGTTATAAGTGAAATAGATGTGGTTATTGTGAAAGGCCTTAATTATGGTTTGGTGTTTTTCTTTTGGTGGAACACCCTCGGTATAGTTGGATTAATGATATATTTGTAATATGGCTAAGTTTGTTGTGATGGACATGTGGCGTATGGCATGATATGAGTTATGGTATGAATGTGGCACTTTGCTATGGTATGTACTATTTAATATGTTATGACATGATACTTTATGTTACTTTCTATGTGCCCCATGTGATATTTACATGTTTAGTATTGTATATTGGTTTACTCAGTACCGTTGTACTGATGGGTTCCGTTTTATGGTCCCCTGCCTATTCAAAGGGCAGTCTTTACTTTGCAGGAGTACTTTAAGGGTACAAAATGATGGCTTTTGGTGGGGTTTGAGAGTTAGGACTATTCGGTGTCCATTCCGGAATCTTTTGATCTTGATCATATCTTTTGGACTCTTATGTCCCTTTATGTATTTCTTTTCGTTTGTCAATTGTAACTCTTTTGTTTAATCTTGTAATTATCAGAACAATTTAATATTGTAATGAAACATTTCTCTTATTCTTATCCATTGTTATTCTTAATTTAAGTGGATAAACGTTTTAGCCTTAACACTTAGTGTAAGAAAGGTAGAGGAACCGGACTTATACTAAGTGTGGCGGTAACACCCTACGTTTTTATTGGCTTAGCTTCCACAATCAACTCTTTTTAAAGAAATTTTCAAGTGGTAAAAATGGGGGTGTTACACTCTATCCTCCCAACTATGTCCAAACCATGCCCTATCAATCCAATTCTCACCATTTCTTCTCTAATTTCCTTGCCACCCCAACCTTCCCCAGTGACCACCTCACCCCCATCAATTGCCTTCCTTATACCGCACCCTCCTTGCAGCACTATCTAACACCACCCAACCATCCTCCTATATAGCTAGCTCATCCAAGCCAGCAACCCTCACAACCTCACCCTATGTCGCAACCCCAGCCACATGCCAACTCCTCCACCTCCAATAGCCAGCACCACCATCTTCTCTGCTTTTCACATCACACCACCCTAGCCTTCTCTGTTCCTTTGCACGATACTTCTAGTGTGCATGCCCATCTCATCCACCAACACCACTCCCTTATGCGTGACTCATATTGCAAAACTATACAGCATGAGGTTGCCCATTTTCACCTTTTTTGCAACCTAAAAGTATTTTAGTAATCTTACTTGATAAATATTTTAATATAAATTATTATTTTATGAGTTAGATATTAATATGGTTAATTTTGGTATTATATTTAGGTAAAAGAGGTTGATTAGTGGAACCTAGTAAATTTTAGTAGGTTGTCTATAATTTGTATTCTTGCTAAAAATCTGGCAATCCTTATATTTTACTAAAATGTGAGATAATACATGATAATACATTAGGATTTTGATGTATAAAATGTATTAGGCATATTTTCCACAATGTAGTTATTTGTCTAATAATGTTAGTATAGAAATTTAGTAAAATGAAGCATGTTGACTTATGTAAATATTATGTGCACAAAAGCAAGTTTAAATGTGTTTAATTCCAAAAATAAATTATGTATGTCATGTCTGTACAATATGATAGGTTGAGTATGCATTAATGTATTTTTAACAAAATTATTATTATTATTGTGTGCCATAGGGACAATTTGGTTTTTAAAGTGTATCGTGATATTTACTTTGATAAGAATGTCCAATATGTCTTATTTATTGTTAAGTATGAAGGTATGTGATTTGATGTTTTATAAAAACATATTATTATTATTATTATTATTATTATTATTATTATTATTATTATTCTATGCCCTAGGGGTAATTTGATATTTATAAGCATATCATGATATTTATTCTGATAAACATGTCTAATATATATTTGAATTATTGAGCATGAGAATATATGGTTTTAGATGAACTAAATACACATGTTAAGGTCTTACGTGCTCTATCATGTGTAAGGATAAAATAATCATTTGACATGTCTAATAAATTAACTACATGTTAAATAATTTAATTATTGTATTGTAGCCTTTTCATGATAAATTATTAAGTAAAATAAAATTAGTATTTAAAATGAATGATAATGCGATAGTTGTGGTCTTAGAGTACTTTGATCATTTTCAGTCCAATGCGCCTAAATATGAATAATTAGACCTAAGATGACCTTAATAGATTTTTAAGTTGACTTTAGTGTTGAACTTTTTATGATTGTCTTGAGTAACTAAAAATTAAAAAATGGTTAAGTATGGAAAGTTTATATATTTATACATTATGTGATTTCATGCTTACCTTAATTAAACACTAATATTTAAAGTAAAAGACCTTGAGATTAGAAATTGTGGTTCTTTGAGGGTCGTTACCATAAAGACGTGGTTAAACCTATAGTTGGTCATAGATTTTTGCTGATGTACCTTAGTGTGCTAACTAGGCCCTATAACTTACTCTATTTTGTTTTGTGGACTTATAAAGGGTATGCATACTTATGGATTAGGTGTATTTATTGGTGGGGTACTATACTACCACCATTCCAATGCAATTAGAGTACCTTAGTGTCCTTAGATTGATAGTTGGTAGGATACTGTGATGTCTTTGTGTGTCCGTGTGACTAGAGTACCTTAGTATCTCCAAGTTAATTTGATCTCCCATCGAGTAAATAAAAATGAAAATAATTAATGTTAGTTCAAAATGATTATTGGATTGATTTGGTAGTAACCTTTGTGCCTACCTGTGGTTCAATAATAATCTGTATGCCCACCCATGGTTCAATAATAATCTTTGTGCCTACCTGTGGTTCAGTAGTAGCCTTCCTACTTACATGTGGTTTGGTAATAGCCTTCGTACCTACCTGTGCTCAGTAGTTTCCTTTGAGCCCTACTTATAGTGTTATGTAATTTATTGGAATTCATGTTGAAATATGAGATACAATGTGAATGTTATGATTGTTGAGTTGAGAATTGTTTTAATTATTACTTCACAAAGTATCCCTTAGATTCTTGGTGGGTAAGTTTCATTATATTTTAAATGTACAGGTATGAGTAGTATGTGGATTTGGTTATAGTTGTTTATCTTATATGATTATTGTATTTATTCATTGCATGCATATTTTAATGTTTTGTACCATGTCTTGCAATGCCTCCTATGTATTCCATGCGAGCTTTTCATGTTCGTATTGTATAATGGGTTACTCAGTATTATTGTACTGAAGGGTTTCATTTCATGGACCCATACTTATTCAATGGGTAGTATTTTTTGTAGGTTATCTTGTAAGATGAGTTAGAAAGATAGTATTTCAGGTTGAGAGTTAGGGTTATTCGGTGTCATACGTGATATATTTTGATCCATATATTCTTGGAATCTTATTTAACTCTACATTTTCCTTTCATTGAATTTTAAAAGCTTTGGCCATTGGTTTTATATAATGATATTAATTTGCTTTGTTCTCTCTATTATGGTTCTTATAATTGTGTTATTAATTTAAGATGAATAATGATTTTAGCCTTAGAATATTGTATGAAAATGGTAGAAGAAACCAAACTTGTATCAAGCGTGGTGGTAATACCTTATGTCTTTACCATTTTAGCTTCCACAATTAACTCTTTAAATAAAATTTTGAAGTCTTAAAAATGGGGGTGTTGCAATCCAATTTAGCCTTGTTCTTACCCTTCTTAGATCACCCGCATGCATATAGACTATGTTCATCCACATCTGATGGTTTTTATTCTCTAAGATTGTCGGTAGTTCTTGTAGGATAAGAATATCATTTTTAGTACTTTATTATAGCACAAAATTATTGTTCCTATTGTGCAATTCCATCGTAAGGTTCCCAATAAAGATCTTGTCCATAAAACTAATTCTGGTACCGTTTTTTGGGAACTTTTATGATATATTGGACAGTGTTAGACTCGTCCTACGCCTGTAGGAAAACTTTTAGAAATAATAGACTAGGTCCTAGATGATCCATCTATATACACCATTAAGAATCATAAACAGAGAGCAAATATATGTAAAATATAAACAAATCAAGGATATATAGAATTTGAATTTTATTGTTATCCTTTCAAGTAATACTAACTAAAAAACACTCATCTAGTGTTTTTCCTCATTAAAATTAATCAAGAACATCCTATTGACTAATCCGCCCAATTAAGAATCTCTATTCCCAATTAATATTTCTCCAAGATCAAGTCATTAAATCTAGAACATGAGAATTCTCTTGCCCAATTCTTATTTCTCACACATCGGTTGCCTATTGCTTTATAATAAAACCTTTATATAGGCCAAGAGAAGTCTTAGAGAAACTTAAAGAGACATAATCAACCTTAAGAAAAAAGCCACCACAAAAACGGTATGGAAAAACTTGTCGCCAAAACATAGGATAAGAACCTAAGTGTGTCCACTGACACTACCCACCCAAGTACATCTCTGAAGTCTCTTCTTCTCTTCGTTATGCTTCACTCTAGGTAGTCCTTGGCTTATGCATATGGGCTTGAATCCCAACAAAGTTATAACAATTTTGTTTCTAGCTCTGATAATATTTGAGTATATTGTTAGTCCTTAGGATATTATTGTAAAGTTATTATATTATTCACTAGCAAATAATTTGTATCCTATCTTCTCACCTTATATATGAACTAGGTTAGGTGTTGATATTTGGAATAGTATTTTTTTTCTATGGCTTGATAATTCATTTCCTATTGAGACCATTTGTTTCTTTTAACTTTTTGTTAATGGTACAAGTTGATATAGATGTAGTAGTTAAACTTATCATTTATTTTGAAAATTCGTTGGGATTGGCTATTTGCTATTATGGCTATTGTTTTATTATATTTAGTATGTAAATTTAAAATTATTATATTTAAAAAATATTGTGATCAAAAAGTTATTGCTTTAGATCAAAACACTTTCGCAAATATAGGCATAATCATGCGTCATTTTTTTTTGTTTGTTTTAGTATTACAAAATATATACACTTGTCAAAACCATGCATGTACCTAAGAAAACATGAACTGCTCCATTTTGGTACTTGATCGATCAATCAACAACTATAGAAGCATTACAACTAGACCCTTCCCAATACTCGCAACTGTTATTCTTATTCATTGTAGGTAGTAGCGGTTTGTTCGCAAATATTAAAATATTACAAGTATCGACCAATAACATGTGGCGTAACTATCAGAATATTGTCCGATCCAGTTATGTCATCACTACTTTTCGGCTTGATGGTGTCGACATCCGATCATATCGTGTCACGTCAACGCTCGCGTTTCGCGTTTTAAATCTATTGGCTTAATAGACTAATAATACCAATTGCTCTGCTGAGAAGACTTGGATGAATGACTAAGATGATAGTATAAGAAAAATAGAAATAGATAGAATTTTGGGAAGGATTTTTAAAAGGAGTATAATGCAACTTAATTCTACATTCATAGGACAAATGAAACAGCACAAAACTGTATCTTAAATACTCTACGACTCCACCTCATATTTATTCAACCTGAAAGTGGATTTAGTTAATTTCAGCAATAAATAAAACTCCTAAGAATGTGCGTTATGGACCATTACTTTAGGCCATAACCACACGTACTCCATGCATTAATACAAACCACTAACATCCTCCTAATAACATGTAACTAACAATAAATGCTCCTAAATCAATGCAACTAAACAGAAACCGAAATGTGATTAAGGCAAACAAGTTTAACGTCCACATTCACCCCCTTAAACTTTTTTATCCTTGATGATCTTCACACCCATCTTGTCTCTCAGCTCATTAAACTTCTGTCTCCCTAGGGGCTTGGTTAGGATGTCAGCTAACTGAGTTTCTATTTTAGTATAGTCCAGTTTAACATCACCATTCTCTACACATTCACGAATGAAATGGAACCTGGTGTCAATGCGTTTGCTTCTCTCATGATGAACTGGATTCTTAGCTAGAGTAATTGCAGACTTGTTGTCAATATTCAATGTTGGCTTCACTTGATCATCACCTCTTATACTTTCCATCAGTCTTGTGAGCCAAATCCCTTGACATGCTCCTCCTGTAGCTACAATATACTCAGCTTCACATGATGAAAGTGCCACTATCCTTTGCTTCTATGACACCCAAGTGATAGGGCTATCTCTAAGAAAGAAAATAGTTCCAATCGTGCTTCTCCTGTCATCAGTATCTCCAGCAAGATCACTATCACTATACCCTACCAATTCCTCACTTTCTTGATTTCTTTTGTACACACATCCCATGTCAAGCGTTCCTTTCACATATCTTAGGATCTGCTTGACAACACTCATGTGTGCAGTAGTTGGAGCCTCCATGTATCTACTAACTACACCAACTAAATAAGCAAGATTAGGACGAGTGTTTACCAAGTACCTTAGGCTTCCAATGATGCTCCTATACATAGTTGCATCCACTAGTGGCTCTCCATCATGCTTACTCAGTCTGCATCTTGGCTCTATTGGTAGATGACATTGATTGCAGTCTGTCATCCCTGCCTTCTCAAGGATTTTCTTTGCATAGCTAGACTGGCACAGAGTTATAGCTTCTTCATCTTAATTCACCTATATCCCCAAGTATTAGCTAAGGAGCCCCAAGTCATTCATCTCGAATTTCTGCATCATCTCCAGCTTGAATTTCTGGATGAGTTCAGTACTTGATCCTGTGAGGATGAGATCATCTACATACACCCCCACAACTGTGACATCTTTTCCTGACTTCTTCATGTACACAACATGCTCAAAAGAGCATCTCTCGAACCTGAGGGATTTTAAGCACCTGTCCATCTTCTCATTCCAGGCTCTTGGCGCTTGTTTTAAGCCATACAAAGCTTTATGCAGCTTTAACACCTTGTTTGGATTGTTCTTATCAACAAAACCTTCAGGATGCATAACATACACCTCTTCGGTAAGCTCTCCATTAAGAAAATCTGTTTTGACATCCATGTGATGGACATTCCACTTCCTCTGTGCTGAGTATGCTAACAAAGTTCTCACAGTCTCCATCCTTGCTACAGGAGCAAACACTTCTTTGTAGTCGACTCCATACTGTTGCACATACCCCTTTGCAACTAATCTGGCCTTGTGCTTGATTATCTTCCCTTCTGGATCCATTTTTAGCTTGAAGATCCATTTCAAACCAATGCCTTTTGATCCTTAGGCAGGTCTGACAGTTCCCAGGTCCCATTTTTCTGTATGGAACTTATCTCCAGTGCCATTGCTTGCCTCCAATTTTTATTCCCTGCTGCTTCCACATAACTCGATGGCTCTTCAATGGATAGGAAACACAGACTTGCCTCCTCATCTACTTATCTAGTTGCATCATAGATTTCTTGCAAGGATTTGAACCTGTGAGATCCTCCACTCGAGCTTGAGCTGGTGCTTGATCTTAGTGTGCTCAGATGAGAGTTTTGAGGATTTTGCAGGGGTGATGCACTTTCACCTCCCTCATTAGAGCTTGGTGTTGATGGTGCACCACCTTCTCCAGTTTCCCCTTCACTTAACTGACTGTGAATGTCCCTCCACAGTTTGTCTCCTCTTTGTCCTGACCTTCTTGCCACGACCACTCCTTATTTTCTTCAAACACCACATCTCTGCTCACCGCAACTCTTTCTTTGCTTGGATCCAATAGCCTATAAGCCTTGGAACCTTCCTCATATCCAAGCAAAATAGTCTTGATGCTTCTGTCAGCCAGCTTGGTGAGGTGAGGTGACACCACTTTGGCATGAGCAAGGCACCCAAACACACGTAGGTGTTGCACATTTGGAGCCTTCCCATACCATGCTTGGTAAGGTGTCATCCCCTCCACACTCTTTGTTGGAGCTCTATTTAGTATATACACTGAGGTTTTCACTGCTTCTCCCCAAAACTTTGCTGGCACACTCTTGCTTTTCATCAGAATTCTAGTCATCTCCATCACAGTATGGTTTCTCCTCTCGACAACACCTTTTTGTTGAGGGGAGTATGCTGTAGTAAAGTGTCTCTTTACCCCCTCATCATCACAAAGCTTCTTAAAATCAAAGGAAGTAAATTCACCTCCTCGATCTGTTCTGAAGCACTTTATCTTATTTGCAACCTCATTCTCAACCAGACTTTTGAATCTTTTGAATGCCTCAAAAGCTTCACTCTTACACTTCAACAGAAATATCCACATGAACTGTGAATAATCATCAACAAGAAGCATAAAATACTTGTTACCTCCTGGTGTAGATGGTGAGATAGGTCCACACAGATCTCCATGAACTAGTTCAAGCTTCTGTCTTACTCTGAAAATTGCTTTCTAAGGAAATGCAATCCTGTGTTGCTTCCCCACCATACATCCATCACATACTTGATTAGTTTGAGAAATCTCTGGCATTCCTTCCACCATCTTCTGGCTTGTTAACCTTATCAGAGCTTGAAAGTTCAGATGTCCATACCTGGCATGCCATAACCAAGCCTTGTCTATCATACTTTCCATTAGACAGACCTTTTGTGCAATCTGCAACTTTGCAATGAAGAGTCTATTTTGTTTCCTCTATACCTTGATTATGAGTCTATTTATGCTGTCATAGACCCTCAAGATTCCTTCTCCAATGATCACTCGACACCCACTATCATCAAGTTGTCCAAGGCTAATGATATTACTTCTCAGTTTAGGTATATAATACACATTGGATAGAATCAAGTGCTCCTCGTCTTTGCATTGAAATAACACTGATCCTAACCCATGTATATTAATCACAGAGCCATCCCCAAACCTCACCTTGCCATTTATAGAATGATCAATCTCAGTAAAGCAACTCTTGTCACCTGTCATGTGGTTGCTTGCACAAGTGTCCAGATACCAACCTTCCTCCTTGGTGTTTCAACTTGCAGTTGACAGCTCTTCCTTGCTCTGTGAGACGTGTGATTTGGTCAATTCACAAGTCTCAATCATCAGTAGTGCAAGCTGATCATACTCCTCCTTTTCTGTCAAGTTGGCTTGCTCTTCTTTCTCCTTTGACGGACATTCAGAAGCAAAACGACCCATCTTCCCACAGCCATAGCACTTGATCTTTGTCTTGTCAAACTTCTTCTTATGTTGCGGCTTCTCTTCTTTCCTTTGAGAGCCACCATTTCCTCTTCCTCTTCCACAGCCTTTGCCTCTTCCACCTCTATTGTTCCCTTGATCTCTGGAATACTTCTTTTGAGATTTGCTGTCTTCTTTTACCTTCCACTCTACTCAAGTGAGAAGAACAGTTTCATCTCTCCTTGCTCCATGTCCTTGCATCCTCTCTTTGTGAGCTTTAAGTGATCCAATAACCTCATCTGTGGTCTTGGTTTTCAAATCACAAAACTCCTCGATTGTGGATGCAATCTGCAAGAACTTTAGTGAAGTTGATCTCAGCAACTTCTTCACCACAAGCTCTTCTTCTACCTTGTTGCCTAGCCCTCTTAGCTTATTGACAACAATTTGGAGCTTTCCAGAAAACTCATCAACGTTGTCACCATCATTCATCTTCATTGCTTCAAATTCTCTCCAAAGTGATTGAGTTCTGACCTCTTTCACCTTCTCAGCTCCAAGGTTCATGGTTTTGAGCATGTTCCATGCCTCCTTGGCTGTTTTCTTTGCCCCTAATTGAAGCAAAGTGTCTTCACTTATGCCTTGGTAAATGGCTGCCAAGGCCATCTTGTCCTTGCATGTCTCAACAGGCCCTTCAGACTCCACTGCATCCCAGACTCCTTGTGCCATCATGAACACCTCCATCTTGATGGCTCAGGCTGCATAATTACTTCGAGTCAGCATCAGATTCTTGAGAGTGACAGATCCATCTTTCTCTTGGATCTGTGCATCATCACTGCCTGTGACTGAACCCTCCTCATGAGACATGGTATAATGAGTTTGATCTCCCAAGATCTGATACCAGATGTTGGCTTAATAGACTAATAACACCAATTGCTTTGCTGAGAAGACTTGGATAAATGACTAAGATGACAATATAAGAAAAATAGAAACATATAGAATTTTGGGAAGGATTTTTAAGAGAAGTATAATGCAACTTAATTCTGCATTCATAGGACAAATGAAACAGTACACAACTACATCTTAAATACTCTACGACTCCACCTCATATTTATTCAACCTGAAAGTGGATTTAGTTAATTTCAGCAATAAATAAAACTCCTAAGAATGTGCGTTATGGACCATTACTTTAGGCCATAACCACACGTACTCCATGCATTAATACAAACCACTAACATCCTCCTAATAACATGTAACTGATAGTAAATGCTCCTAAATCAATGCAACTAAACAGAAACTGAAATGTGATTAAGGCAAACAAGTTTAACGTCCACAAAATCTGTACAATGAGCATTTAGAAAAATGTAATGTATGGAGTCTCATATCCGCCGGTGAGTCAAGCTCCATTTGTGGTTTCATCAATTGGATGCCAAAATCTGTTAAAGAACCACGTTTTATCAGCCTCAACAGCATATCCATCTTGATTGCGGTGCCAAGCATAGTAAGCATGTGTCTTATTCTTAATGTCCAATATAGCATGCCCGAAGCTTGCTTCTCTAAAAGCTGAGTACTCTGGCTGTGGCTCTGACATACTAAAACAACAACATTATAGGCAAATAAGCTGGAAGGGTAAAGAAAAACGACAGCTATAGACGTATATATATGCACCAGAAACTGAAACTAGCTAGGAACTTATTACTATACCATAATAAATACAATCGATCAGAATATTAATACAGTAGCATGTGTGCGTGTGTGAGCGCGCACGTCTGTGTGTGTGTGTGTGTGTGTGTGTGTGTGTGTGTGTGTGTGTGAGAGAGAGAGAGAGAGAGAATATAATTGAGTACATAAGTAGTTGGTCTTACTTGGTAGATAGTCCTTCGGAATTTCCTCCGTCGCCAATTGTTATGTAAGCAGGAGCAGATTGATCAATTACAGGTGTGCAAAGACCGTTAACAATGTTGTATGCAATGTTAGACACACGTTTCTGCAATAAATGATCTTACATGAATGTCCACAAACAAAAGTAAAGCGATGATCAAGTAGTTGAAATTGAAGACGAAACCTACGGATCTTTCATAGGCGTGAACGTGGCCGGAAAAGACTAGATCAACCTTGTACTTAACAAACCAAGACTCATACATCACTCTCATGGTTTCACCTTCCATGACATGGTCGTTGTAGCTGTTATACCAAGGAGCGTGGAACATGACAATCAACCATGGCGTCTCGCTCCTGTTAACCTTGGGCAGCTCTGACTTGAGCCACTTGTATTGTGGCGTGTATTTGCCTAATTAAACATATATATATGATGTTCACATAAGTACTTAGCCAGCATATTGGTGGTAGGAATGAAATTTGAGGGGTTGTACATGGAGTAGATAAGGTAAGGTACCATAAGCTGAGTAGGTAGATAAGACAATGATGTAAGCGGGTCCTCTCTTGATGGAGTACCAAAATGGTGCAGTGCTGTTTGATGCTTTATACGGAGTTGGATACCTATGTGCAAATGGCTTAAATGGTCTCGTTTCACCCTGCATCATTCGATTAAATTTAACCTCATAATCTATTAATATTATTATTACTAATATTATTTTCTTCAAAACCCCACATATCAATATATATTACTCATGCTTATTTCTTATTTTTATTTTTTCTGACATGGGTACATATTCGAGCATCCGGGGAGGGGAGAACCTGATAATTCAGGGGTGGGGGATCAAACTGTGTACCCGTGTTGATGGATCAAACTTTCACAAAATCTCCGACCACCACTGTATGAAAATGGCCGGCACGGGTCCCAGATGCGGCAGGAGGGACATAAGTTCTCTACCGACGAGCCACAAGCAGGCAGACACACACATCATATGTATAATATATTAGTATTACTCGTACTAAGCTAGCTACTATACATAATGAAGCTTACAATTTCAGGTGCAAAGTCGATCTCATGATTCCCAGCAGTCCAAATCCAAGGTTGATATGCAGCGCTCCTCTCTACAAACCTCCCCCACGTATCCCATCTTACGTTATCGTGATAAGGGTAGTTGTCGGCGTACGAAAGGTCACCGACAAACAACACGGTTTGGCCTCGAACTGGGTTTTCTTCATAATGTTTCAGAGTCCTGTTTGAATCATAAGTCTGTCCAAGATCCCCTGCCAAACACAATTTAATACGATTAGGTAGGAGCAGTATATATATATATATAGGCTCTACTTACGTACCATCTACTATATATATACATATATATATTCCCTTTTTGACAGATGTAGACGAACCCAAGTTACATAAATAATCATATGTAATGGCCTTAACCCAATATAAATACATGATGTAATGTAAACCTGGTTGATTTACCTATGAGACCAAAAGTGTAAGGAATGTCTGGACCAGGTTTAGGAGGAGTGGCGAACCAAAATGTTCTTGGACTGTCACCACCAATCCCAACTTGATAATAATACTTACTATCATGCTGCGCATCAATTTAGAAGACAAAATAACATGAAATTCAATGTTACTAAGTTAATATTAGTACTAATTAAACTCCCACAATAAATACAATCGATTTGGGTAGTAGTAATAATAATCACAGATTAATTAATTGCTTCAATTTTCAGTTGACCGCAACGAATTTACTGCATTAATTAATTAACAAAGACGATGATTGCTGATTACCTCTAAGTCTTCAATGGTAGTGTGATGAATATACCCAGAAGTATAATTATAAAATTTATATTTTGTAATTTTGCCTCTAGCCAGTTTCACATCTTCTTCGTCTTTCCAGTACAGAACTTCTCTTGAACCTCGTTCTTCCATGGTTACCCATGATACGATCACGGCTTTCCCTTCATGATCACCTTGAGTTATATGCACCTGGTCATCCGTTCAATAACGTACACATTATTTTGACCAGCAAATAATTTATAAGAATAATCAGTTCGAGTCGAATTCGATGTTTCTTTTTTACAATTGGAACATGTATTAAATAAATTTAATCAATATACTGCTTATAATTATGTATTGATACAGGAGACGGGGGAAGAGAGAGAGAGAGAGAGAGAGGCAATGCGACTGGTTACCTGTTGAGGAGGATACAAACCAAAAGGGACGGCAAATACATCACTGTCTAGAGGCATATCCACCGTTTTCTCTGCTTTCCTGACGAACGTGCTTGTGATTCCTCCATTGCAAACCACAGCTTGATTTAAGATTAAAATCAGAACAGCAAAAATTAAATTATATTTCACTATTATCGAGGTAGAACAGGAATAAGGTTTTTTGGGGGAAGCCATATTTTATTCTCGATCCGGTGGAGAAGTACCGAAGAAGACAAATCGTAGTCAGGGAGTGCAGCAACCAGTCCGTACGTTCTTGTATTTCGTTTCCTTGTAAACGTAGCGCAAGAAAGGGAAACGAACGTGGTAATATAAGAGATATCGGCGTCAGAGACGCACGTTAATCGTAAAGATGAGGCTTCGATTCAGAGATGAAATAGATGATCCTTTTTAATTAAAAATAAAGAAGCACAGGAGGGATCTTCGTTTTTTAGAAATTAATATAAGATATTTTAGTAAAATTAGCATACAAGTCAGTTAAATATTCTAAAAGTTTAAGTTTATTTTATATTAATATATTTTAATAAAAAAAATTAAACCCTTACAAACTTCTCATTTTACAATCCATAAACATAAATAATCTAAAAAAAATTATAATAAAATCTTCATCGAGAGAGAGATAGCTTAACCAAGTCCGCCTGCAATGAAGCTACTTATCAGCTAGTATAAAACAAGAAGATAGAGGAATGTGTCTCCTGTCTGTCTCCCAACCGTCAAACGTGAAATAAGAAAGATACATCTCCGCCTTAAATAAAGGAGAATATTCTGGATTTAATCGAATAATTCCCTTGGTTTATTGGTGAAATGACAATAATAAGAACTAGTACCTAACTTAATTTTTAAGTACTTTATATTTTTAATAATTTTATTTGGCACTTAGATATTTTAAATCAATTTTACTTAACTAATTGTTACTAACACTGTTATCTTTTTTTTTTTAAATTACATATTATATCAGTTTTTAATTTTATTTTTTCATTAACATTTTTAGTTTTTTATTCATTTTAGGTCATTTTTAAAACATGTATTCTCTATTATATCATCTAGATTATAATATATTAAAATTTAAATTAATTTTCAACTAAATAATTCCATATTATATATAGGATCATAAATATTATATACATAACATACATATATATTTTAATCGTAAATGTTGTAGTCTTACAAAATTAATAAGGATTAATATTTTCATGAAAAGTATTTAGCAACTAGTTAATATACTACTATATTAGTAATGTTAAAAATAATATTAAGCATATAATTAGGATCACTAATATACTATCAATTAAAGTTAAATGATGATACTACAAGCAAATATACAAATCTTTTTTTATCTATATGTTGATGTTAGATATTGTTTATGAACACTAATGTATTTATGATGCTCTAACATTTTTGGGGAACCTAATTTATTTAGATTGATATTGGTGGACATTAACTTTCTTTAGTGTGTTCATTTATCACATCTTTATAGAATTTTAAAACCTTAATTACGTTTTTAAAAAGTTTCGTCCATGATTTTTTTTTTATGATTTTATATTCCGTGAGACTTTCAAGTCACTTTTGGTTCTCAAAATTTATCGGAACTCTTTTTTACTGTGGATATTTAAAATCCTCATACATATGTATTTTTAAGTATACTATGTCATTTCAAAATGTCAAACTAAGTTGAAGTTATAAAGATATTAGTTATGCACCGATCGACTTTATTTAGTATTTTGAGACCCATTAAGTCCTTTATAGTTATCTTAGAGAATTATAACATTTTGGGGATCATCTTATTTTAGTATTATTGGACTAAATACAATCTAAATATATTCCTATATCATTTATATCATCTTTTAAAAATGTAGATAGTTTTGTATCGTAAAAGTCAATAATTTTGACATTAATACTTTTAAATCTTATCTAATCTTATAAGAATCAATCTAAACACGTCATTATTGATTATCACTACAATAAAAATCATATATTGTGATGACTTTTGTTATTGCTTAAACTAAGAAAATTGTCGCTACAATAATTTAGTGACGAGTTGTCAACACCACAAATTTATGCCTATAAATGACTTCAACGATGAACAAGTATGTCACCACCATAGCATTTTTAGCAACGACATTAGGTATTGCTATACATTTTTATGGAGATGATATTTTGAAATTTTATATTGACTAATTTAAAATTTTTGGTAAATTATAGTGACGACAAGTCGTCGTAATAAAATTTTGGTAAATACAAATAAATAAAAATAAATTCCCAAGGGATAAAATTCTAAGTTGCCTAATCTCCCAAAGCCAAGCCTTTAACCCCTCAATAACATTCAATCTCAAACCTGCACAAGATCTACGCTCTCAATGATCAGTGGATTATCGTAGGACTCATTCAACCAAAGTATTATCAGTATGGGTCTAGTATTGAGTAAATCATGACTATCTAACTCATGATATGAAACATGACAAACATAATACATGGTAATTAATCTTTAACTTACAATACTCATACTCAATTATACATGTGATACATAAGATAAAACATATGGTCATGGATTCATGATTATAAATACGTGACTAGACATGACAATACATATGGTATAAGCGAACAAAGAATCATGAATACATGTTGAGTAACAACTACCCTAGAAGATAAAATTTTTCACATAAGGCCCACATGCGATTTAAATAATAGATCATACGATAACTGGATACGAACATGCATCATATGTTAGCACTATTGTGAGACAGATAACTAAGAGATATGCATAAGATAGTAAAATATAAATCCCATAAAATGGACTAAAAAAAATCAATTATTGTATTCCATTATTGTGATCATATCCATTTGATTATTTTTATTTTGAGGATGGAAACTCAAAGAAATCATGACAACTCGAACAATATTAGTCCTAATTGGCTCACTTAGAAAGTTAGCCAGACTACTAATAAATAGGACACCTAAAAACATAAGTATACATACCTCGTATAGGGTCGAAATATATCGAGACACCTATAGAATATAAGAAGGACTCTATAGAGCTCGTAAGATACTTGAGATCACAAAAGAGAAATAATATCAGAATGGTACCAAGTGAATACCAAACCTTACTCGGATAACTACCCTGAGTGGTATATGTCCTGATTCAAAATCTTTCACTATAAGTAATTAATGTTTTATTTAATGATTTAACTAAGCATAAATTAGGCCCATATAACAACACTTAAATCATATCCAACAACACAATAAAATTCTATTATTATATTCATTCCAAATGGCATAAAAGCCAATCAATTTTGAGTGGCATTAAAGCCAATCTAATCCAAGTGGCATTAAAGTCAAACTAACCTAAGTGGCATTAAAGTCGATCAATTTCATGTGACATTAAAGTTGATCAATCCAAGTAGCATTAAAGCTAAACAATTCAAGTGGCGTTAAAGCCGAATAATTCTATGGCATAAAAATCCAGTATAAGGTATCATATAATTTCAATCCATACTCAACCAATGATACAGTTTTCTAAATCGATTATAATTTACACAAATTAGAATATACTCTAAAATCACTAAAAATTTCATAATTAGTTGAACATGTTAACTATGTAACCATGCTCAACCTTGACATACTCAAACACATACAATATCCAATAACATGTGTTCACATTGAAGTTATAAACTCATACATGCATAGAATTGCCACCCAAAAGCATAATACACGCTTGACATACTTAAATAACCATAAATAATACTCATCACCTTCCACTTTAAGAAGACATATATTCAAGATTCCATATTGAGAAGAAGAAATAGATATTGAGAGCTTATAAATCCACAATAATGTTTTCCTAGATCACTGATAAAAATTATAAGACTAGGTTAGAAGATACCTTATCGATTAACAATTCAAGTGTTATAATTTAATCAATAAAGAGAGGCACATATGATATCTTTTGAAAAATGTGTCCAAAACTTAAGACTCGCGAACGTAGCAATATTAAGGTTTTAAAATTAAATATTAACCAAATTGATTTCAACACATATCACTAATTGATTTGGAAAATCAAAGAAAGGACAATAGAGTATAAATTAATTTTATCAAAAATGACTTACCAAATAGGTTTTATAACTAAAGAGACAAACCAATCATTTTTAGATAATCAATCCAACCTGACAACATAAAAAAAATACAATTCAAATAATTTTAAATCAAAGCCAGTAATCTACTAGATGAAAGAAGCATAAGCAATTTTTTTTTTCATAAAACTATCTCCGAAAATTAGGGTTTCTAGGCCTGAACTACAAACTAACTAATTAAATTCAATTATCGCAAATTAATAGCTTAAAAATATAATTAAAATAATTTTAAATAAATTTAGATAATTGATTTTTTTTTAAAATAATCTTATAAGTAGTCAATTTAAGATAATCATTTCCCAAAAGTAGGATTTTAAAGCTAAATATACAAACTCAGACAATTCAAATCAATTAATCCAAATTGAAGGTGTTATAATGTAATTAATGTCATTTCAACTATTTATATAAAGTTAATTTTAGAAAAAACAACTGTATAAATGACCAATTTCATTATTTTATTTAAAATCTAGGAATTTAGGCCCTAATAATGCATTTTAATTAAATTTTATTAACTTATTTAAGTTGAATGTTTAGAAATACAATTAGTCATATTTTATGATATATTATATAATCAATTGATCAAAAATAATAAAAGAAATACCCAATTTAACATAATTAGGGTTTTTGAGTTTGGGATGCTTCCGATCAATTATTGTTAAAAATATTTAAATTGACGATTCGGAATTGTAGTTAAATATATTCTAACATAAATTATATAATCAATTTATAAAATAACTCAATTATACAATCCAATTTAGATTAGTAAGAGTTTTGACCTAAAAATCCAACTTCGATCAATTTCACATAATTTTTCCAAGTTGACACTTCCAACATAAATTAAATACATTTCTAAGCATATTGTGAAATAAATTGAATGAAACAACTTAATTGTGCAATTCAATATCTCTACACATGGATTTTGACCTATAAATCCAGTTCCATATAAATTTCACAAATTGACAATTTCAATATGAAATTAGGTACATTTTATAGCATAGTATATAATCAATTTATCAAAAATAGCTTAATTGTACAAATTCAAAAAATACAACATAACCGAGTCAGAATTCTAATTTTCACAAATCACCTACATACACTAAAATTATCCACTCTAAATCAATCGTAAAACATACATATACATAACTAAGCACCAAAGCCTAATTAAACCTACTCTATACAAAATTAATGAAATTTAGAAGTTAGAGTTTCTGAAAATTTATACCATACAAAGTTAGCAAATTGGGACGGGTAAAGACTGGGAAAGCTCTATCGGTGTTAAAGACCACTCGTCGATGACCATCTCGGCTCATGGTGGCCAAACGATGGATGGATCAATGGCGTCACTTAGTACTTCTGTCCATCTTTGTTGTTATTCTCACTCGTGTTGGTGCTCGATGACAGTGTGAGTGGTATGGCATCGTGAAGGCTAGTTGGTCGTGATGGTGGTGTGGCACAACAACGGTAAGGTGGTGGCATGCTACTACTTGCAATTTTGCTCCTATCATTACTGTTGTAGCTGTCAATGTTGGAAGGGAGGTAACCTTTAGGGCAGTAAGGCTAGAGACCATAGTAATTGGTGGTGGTGGTTCGGCATGGTGTGGTAGCGGTGGATGGTGGTGGTTGGGTAATGAAGTAGAAGGCAGGAGGTTAGAAAGGGTTTCGGGGTTGGGTTATGTAGAAGGAAACGGGAAGGGAAGCGAGGGAAGAGAAAAGAAAAGAGGGAGAGAGAAGAAGAAGAAAAGGGGGGACCGGTAGCTTTTTTCTTCTATTTTTTTTTACCTTAAAAACGTTTATGGGTAATTTTATTTGAAACTCATTTCACAAAATTAATGTATTAAAGATTCGAATGTATAAAAGCTATTTAAAAACTTTAAGAAGAAAATACTAAAGATGTAAGGATTTATATTATTTATAAAAAAATATTTAAAGTAATATAGGAAAATATTTAAATCAGATTGTAAGAGACCAATATTTATTTAAATAATTTCTGAAAATAATCCTCCACAAACCAAAAAGGGTAACACAGAAGAAAATTAATTTAAGAAAGAAAATGATAAATAAGTTACTAAAATCTTTTTTATTTAAAACTTTCCAAAGATCATAACTGTAATACCCCATTTTCAAATAGTTTTAATTATGTGTGCTTAATTTCATAAATTATTGTAGAATATTTTATATCCTAAAAATTATTTTGGGTGATTCTGTAGTAACTACGACTTTACGGCTAGACACACTTTGCTTATAAAATACTATTTATGTATGTAAACTTTTAAGTTAAACATTGTAAAATATTATTATAAAATTTTATTTGGATCCTAAATATTTTTAAATGGAAATCTAGAAATTTTGGTTTAATTTTTTTGTGTGTTTGTTATCCCTTTTGAATTTTATATGCAAAATATATAATTAAGGTATGCTGGTTAAATATCATATCATATGTGTGTTAAAAATTATAAAAAATTATATTTAGGTTTTAAATGACTAAATAAGATGATATGAAAGTTTTTGTGGTTTTAGGAATAGTTTTGGTATTTATGTTAGTAATTACCTTGTAAGCTTGTTAATTAACCATCATTTCAATATTTTATATATCAAATATTATTGTAAATTCATAAAATTTTACATGTGAGTTTAAATTATTATTTAAAGGGTTTTTATAAATTTTCGTAATTTTATGGTATTTCTTTCTATTTTTATTAATTTTATCCTCTTTATTGATATTTGCACCACTAAAAATAATATATAAATCCTAAAATTACTGCTCATGCACGAAATTACATTCCTACACTTCCATAATCAGATTTTGTATCAATTTGACCATTTTATTATTCATTCAACCAAAATTTGAGCCAAAGTTACCTTCGTACACTTTCTACCTATGCTAATTGTGTCATTTTGACTTTTCTTACACTCAACCTTCTTCACTTGCATTCCCCATACTTAAATCTGACCATGGACTTGCACACCATCACCTCCCCCATCCTTTGGTTAATTGATTGGTTTTCATAACTTTACTATACCTAAATAGACTCCACCACCTTATACACTCAGCCACCTTGTCCTTTATCATTCAAGTGTTGAACAAGCTACCTCTCCCCCCCTCTTGTGGCTGTATATTTTTTGTTCCTCCATCCCATATTTATACCCCTTTTGTCTTTCTTTGTTTTCATTCAACATTTCTCTCATTTTCTCCTCTTGGTTACTCCCACCTTTATCTTCATTTTAGTTATTTTTGCTAAGTGTTCTTAAGCTTTGTTGAGCTTATAACCAAGATACATCCTCCTCTCTTTATCCTTATTCTCTTGTTTTCACTTCTAAATTTTCTTCTATATAGCCTTTATTTATTTTTAAATAAGTAAAGAAGGTTATATTTTTAGTTAAATTATGAAGTTGTCAACCTTTATCTTCTCCTCTTGTGTCTCCATCTTTAGAAGGTGTTGATATTCTTTTGGGAATTCTTTATGTTATTTTTCTATTTGTGATAGGAAAGAGGTAACACATATGCTGCTACTAAATATATAAAAATCATGTGATAGCATGTTTAAAGTTTCATATGTTATGCTTAAGTGTAATTTATGCTTTCTTATAATCTCATAAAAAAGTATGCATGCATCATGTATTGTTATTAATTTCTCTAAGTGTGTGACCATGTATTTTTTATTCAAGGGTATGTTAAATTTATGTATTTTAAATATATTTTTGATAGCATATTAAACTAGGGTTGCTTGTGTTAAAATTATGCATGATAGCAGTTTTATGTGCTCAATGAGCTTAATTGTGTTTTAGGGGCAAAATGTTTTTTTTTCACTCCTAAAAATTTATAGAATTTTTATTTTATATTAATGTACCCATTTTAATGTTATTTATTCATACCATGAATTTTGCTTAATTCTAATAACAATTGGTATTAAAGTGGGAAACTATTGAGTAAATAACATTTAATGGCATTTTGGTCATTTATGACTTCTTATGCCTCAATGTGTGAATAATTGGAATAAGACGACCTTAATGGATTCCTAGGTTGACCTTAGAGTTAACTTTGATTTTGGTTTAGATTGTTAACCTTAAAATCGACTTGAATAATTGGAAATACAATAAAAAATGGTTAAGAATGAAATTGGAATAATTGTGCGTTATATGATATTTTATGATCACCTTATTAAGATATTAATATTTAAAGTGGAATACCTTGATATTTGGGAATAGTTTCTCTTTAGGGTTAGCTACCCTAGAGACGAGGTAGGAGCCCTCGATTTGGTTTGGTGGTTTCGTCGGATGCCTCGACATTTCGGCTAAGGCCCTAGTCTACTTTATAGGTGACCTACGGGCCCTATAGGAGGTATCGATACTTAAATATTAGGTGTCCTAGGATGGGAGGATATTGTGTTGCTTTGTTGCACCAATATGACCGGAGTACTTGTATGTCTCTAGGTTATAAGTTGGGAGGATACTGTGTTGCTTTAGTGCGCCGGTATGACCGGTGCACTTTTATGTCTTTGGAGTATTATTGTATCCCCTCGAGTAATTAAAATATAAATAATTATTGTATAAGGATTTAAATGGATTGTTGTGATTTGTCGATTTGGTAGATATTAATATTTAAATTGGAAGACCTCGAGATTTAGGAATGGTTTCTCTTTAGGGTTAGCTACCCTAGAGACGAGGTAGGAGCCCTCGATTTGGTTTGGTGGTTTCGTCGGATGCCTCGGAATTTCGGCTAAGGCCCTAATTTACTCTATAGTTGACCTATGGGCCTTATAGGACGTATCGATACTTAAGGATCAGGTGTCCTAAGATAGGAGGATATTGCTTTGCTTTGTTGCACCAGTATGATCAGAGTACTTGTATTTCTCTTGGTTACAAGTTAGGAGGATACTTTGTTGCTTTAGTGCGTCGGTATGACCGATGTACTTTTATGTCTCTGAGTTATAATTGTATCCCCTTGAGTAATTAAAATATAAATAATTATTGTATAAAGATTTAAATGGATTGTTGTGATTTGTCGATTTGGTAGTTGTCTCTGCGCACTGCTTGGTTTTGATATGTTGGTTTGATAGTTGCATTCATGCACTATTTGAATTTGGTGTATTGATTGGCAATTGCCTCGGTGATTTCCTTATCATGTTATAAGTGGGATAGATAGGTTATTGTGAAAGGCCTTAATTATGGTTTGGTGTTTTTCTTTTCGTGGAACACCCTCGGTATAATTGGATTAATGAAATAGTTGTAATATGGTTAAGTTTGATGTGATGGACATATGGCATATGGTATGATATGAGTTATGGTATGAAGGTGGCACTTTGCTATGGTATATACTATTTAACATGTTATGACATGATACTTTGTGTTACCTTCTATGTGCTCCATATGATATTTACATGCTTAGTATTATATATTGGTTTACTCAATACCGTTATACTGATGGGTTCCATTTTATGGTCACCTGCCTATTCAATGGACAGTCTTTACCTTGCGGGAATATTTTGAGGATACAACTTGATGGCTTTTGGTAGGGGTTGAGAGTTAAGACTATCTGGTGTCTATTCCATCATCTTTTGATCTAGATATCTTTTGGATTCTTATGTCCCCTTATGTATTTCTTTCCTTTTTTAGTTGTAACTTTTTTGTTTAATCTTGTGTTATTAAAACAATTTAATATTGTAATGAAACATTTATCTTCTTCTTATCCATTGTTATTCTTAATTTAAGTGGATCAATGTTTTAGCCTTAACACTTAATGTAAGAAAGGTAAAGGAACTAGACTTATACTAAGTGTGGTGGCACCACCCTAAGTTTTTTATTGGCTTAGCTTCTGCAATCAACTCTTTTTTAAATAAATTTTCAAGTGCTAAAAATGGGGGTGTTACAATAACGAATTAAAAAAAATAGATAAATATAAGGTCGGAAATATTTTCTTCGGATAAAATTATTAAAATAATTTTAATATTTTAAAGGAAATTTTATAATTTAAATAACTTATTTTATTAACAAAATATTACTCCAAAACAAAGTTATAATCATACAATGAAGTTATAATAAAAAATGAATCTAAAATATTCAAAATTAAAACACAAGAGAACGGAAATATATTTTTTTTAACGAAAATCAAAAACATATGAATATAATAAAATCATGGTTGTGAAGGAATTTATCTATAATGATCTACAACGATAACGATTAATTAAATTCTAATATGTCTGACACCTCACCTAAAGCATCGACGTTGACCAAAAATTTCACCCACTATTGCAATCTCATTAACTGGTTGTGGATCATTTCTCTAACTCATCTCCATCGATTGACTTTGTGATGCTAGATTGTGATGTTTAACCATTTCTTCCTACAAAAAAAAAATTAACATTAGACACATAAATCATTTATAAAATAGTATTATAAGGTATCAAATTTAAATACTTACATAATATTTTCTTGCACCCTCAAAAATCCACTCTCGATTTATGGTGTGTAAACCTTTATAAGCATCAATCTCTTATAGTAGCTATTAGGTTTGTGGATTAGCTTTTTATTTTCATACAAAAAAAAGAAGCTATTAATATTATAATAACTTTATTATAACTAGTGATTATCAATCAACGAATGATATTTTATACCTTTTCATGCTGGTACATGGAAATTATTCTTGAACCATGGAGACATGGAGCAACTAAGTTTTACCTTTTAATCTTGTCCTTCTTTGATTGTGTCAATAACAAATGAAGTGAAATTTATGACATTTTTTAAAATTCACTCAAAAACTACAACTAGAATAAAAATTACCCTTGTCCTAATAGAAGGTCAAAAGTAAATGCATTTTCGCCATATTTCCTAATCAAAATCATCAAGTTTTTAATTATTGCCCATCTTATTATTTCTATTTCATTAGATTTCTCGATACAACCAAAGTAGACATCTAACCTCTATATCTCATAAATTAATCTGCCTCCACTTATCAGGTTAAACTATTGATGTATAATAGAATTAAATGTAAATACTTTTTAAAATTAAATAAATATGCATATAATCTTAAAATATATAATTATTACTTCAATTTTAGGCATTATCTTAGCATTATCTTGATTAGGGACCTCTACCTAAGACTTATAACATGGTGGGATGTCACCAATTACATTTTTGGTGCAGTAATTAAATTGACCAGCATGCAGCCCAACTGCATGGAGTGTGCCATTGACTGTGGAGAATGTAATAGGGAATGTCCACCTTCCATGTATAAGCTAATATTTGATGGATTTTTCTTTTTCTTTCTCCCTCTTATTTTTCTTGTCGATAGCACTATAATAATAAATATATTATTAATCAATATTACTAAGAAAACAAATATATTAACAAATTTCAAGTATTTTTGCAATTAATTAATTCACAACTAGCTAGAAATCAACAAGGACTATGAGAGGGATCACTGCCTCCATCCCCCCATGGTGCCTAGCATCCACATTAGCTATAAGTATATCTTGTAATAACTAAAGTATATATACAATACACAATTAAAGGAGAAATAACATGATATAATGCAAAACAAGTTATGTAAAAATAATGTTATAGAGTTCAAAGATAAAAAAAAATACCATATGCATACTAATTAGAACAATAATTAAAGTCATCACTATAATTATTTTCATCAGCTTCAGAACTATCCATATTAAAATAAAATAAAAAAACCCTCATGTTATATATCATCACCTCCAATATCATTGTCACCTTCCTATAAATCATCAATGGACTCCATCTTATTAACATCTTAAACCTTGATATTAAAGTAAAAGAAAACCCATTGAATGTACAATAAGACAAAGAAAGTAATTTGTCAGTGCTTTTAGGAAATCCACTCTATCATAGCTAGTATATTTGTATATATCGGATGTAAATAAGTTTATTGATTATTAAAATTGTGGAAAAATTGAATCTCGATTGCATTTGGTAAAGGTAATATATTCTACCTTAGATTCAAACTAAGATGCAAACTCTTTATTTATAATATTATCCAAGTTACCACTACATTCGCTAATGTCAGACATGTGCTCACTACAACATGATAATATGTTAACATCCCTTAAAACCATATAGAGAAAATGGATATTGTTAATTAATAGGTGGTCGTACTTACTCCAAATATGTGTTTATCTCAGGGCAATAATTGAGAGTGTGTCTGTAATATCCCAAAATCCTAATTTCCGAAATTATGGCCAAATAAGGAATTATTAGGAAAATTAGTTACATAAATTAATTTATTAAAATGTAGAGAGTTAATTAAGGTAGATTAAGAGGAAAATAATAAAGAATTTAATTAGAAGAAAATTTGGGTATTTTTCCTAATTAGCATGAAGGTTTAGGGAATTTATCTAAAATAGTCTAAAATAAGCAAAAAGGAATTTATTTAACATTTTATAAATATTAATATTCTGAATAACCCAAAAATACCCCAATTTCCCCATAAGTTAATTTAATTATTTTCCTAACCTATTTATTTTCTTATCTTCCCTTTTCTTCCTTTTTCTCCCTCCTCTTTCTTTCTTTTTTTTTCCTTCTTCTCCCCCGGCTGGGCCAGCCCACCGGCCCAAACCCCTCTCCTTCCCCCCCGTCTCGCGCACAGGTCCAGCCCCCCTTTTCTTTTCCTTTCTCCTTCCCGCGGCCCAGCGCCATGCGCTGGCCCTCGTACGCCTATGGTCGCAACGACGCGTTTTAACCCCGAGGACGCCGAAACGCCGCGCCAAAATTAATGACCTTATAGCCGTTGCCAAACGGGCAACGCAACGCGGCACTTTGTCCCCCATAACGTCGAAACGCCGCGTTTGAATTGCGGATTAAATAAACCCCGCCGAACCGGCCGGTTCCCCTCCTCTTTCTTTTCCCTGGACCACCGGTCCACCCTACCTGTCTTCTTCTTCTTCGACCTGCCCCCCCCCCCCGACCTGCAAATCGACCTGCAAGTCGATTTCGCCGGCAGCCACCAGTACGATCGTCCTTCCCTGCCTCTCTCCCTGTCGTGTTCTTTCTCTTTTCGACGCCGACCACGTCTCTCTCTCCCTTTTCCGCGTGCCATTCCCTTCCCTTTTCCTCTCCCCTTCCCCGACCCGACCTGCCATGGCAGGACCTGCACCACCTGCCATCGGCCGGCCACCTGCACCCCTGGCCGCACGCCTCCTTCTCCCTTCGTCGTTTTCCTTCCCCCTTGGTCTATAAATACCCCCTCCCGAACGGCCACAGCAAGTCCTCCCGTTGGACCCTGCTGAAACTCTGTTCCGCCGCCGCCAGAACAAACGCCATGTCTGCCGCCTCCAGCCACCGCCGAAACCACCTCTTCCTACCATTATCATCCCTGCACTTCCCTCTACGAAACCAAGCCACCAGCACCCCTCCCCTTGCCCTGCACTTGCCGCCATAGCCGTGCAAAAGTCCTAACCCGAAACTACCACCTCCAGCCTTCGCCGCCCTTGCGCCGCCTCTCACCGCCAGCCCAGCCGCCACCAGGGCCTCTTCCACCCTCCAAAATGCCTAGCAGACCTCCCTCTACCTTTCCCTACCTTCAAATTCCCCTGCCTCCCTCTCCTCCTTCCTCCCTCATCTCCCACCTCTCTCCACCACCCTCGGCCGCCGCCGTCGCCGCCGCGCGCCGCCGCCCCTTGCCACGCCACCACCCTCATTCCACTCCCCTTCACCTGCTGTTTCCTCCCCCACCTCAAACTTCTTCTTTTCTCCTCCCATCTAACCACCACCTCCATCTTTTCCCCTCTTCTCCACCTCCACCGCCGCCGCCGTCGCCGCCACGCGCCGCCGCCGGACCACCACCGACCCTAGGTGGTTCTCCACTCATCCAAACCCTAATACCCCTTATATATAATTGCTACTATTTTCTACTAATATTAATACTAATATACTTATTATTATTATTATTATACTTATTATTATTACTTTTATTATTATTATTATTATTATTATTATTGTTATCATTATTATTATTATTATTATTATTATTATTATTATTATTATTATTATTATCATCATCATCATTATTACCATTATTATTGTCTTCATTATTAATGTTCTTATCTTCCTACTAATACTAACATCCCTTTTAAACCCTAACTTGTATTATACTTAACTTTGGTCTTATTTTATAATTATTGGTATTAACATTATTAATAATATTACTATTATTACTTCTATTACCCTTACTACGGTTATTATTGTGGTTGCTAAACCTTACTTGGTTGTATTATTGTTATTATCATTACTACTAGGAGTATTATTATTATTATCGTTATTACTAGTTTTATTATTATTATTATCACTATTTTTCTATAGTTAGCATGAACATTATTATTATAAGAATAGAGCTAGCGGGTCTAATAATATAAGTGTAACAATAGGTATTAAAAATAAACATATTTTGGCTACTAATATCTAGTATACTAATTCTAAGGTAAAAACCCTAGTTTTTGTATAATACCCTTTTTAGTAATAAAAACCCTAACCTTAAACTAAAATGAGGATTGATAGTAATTATAAGGGAAACTAATACTTAGCATTTCCCCCTTTTTATAGGTAATCCCGACCAAAGCCCTAAGGAGTTAGAGGAGCGTGCTCCAAGCCCGGCGTTGCCTTAGGTAAGGACGAAGCTAATGGCCTTGTGTTATGTGTGACATGGATGTGTTGAATGTTGTGTATGCCATGCTATGCCATGTATTATATGATTTGTGGATAACTCGTTTTATGTGTAGCGTAGCTTGGAGATTGAGGTATGTTGTTTGTGCTTCCATGACATGAGCATGACATTTATATGTATGATGTTTACGATGTATTATGCTATGGCCCTCTAGGACATGCATGTTAGGATAAATGGTAGTATGAGTTGGGAACCATCATGGGAGTCTTGAAGTTTGTATGATCGTATTAATGTTCTATGGCGGTACTAATGTTGCATGGTGGTATTATGGTTGTAATGGTGGTATTAGGGTTCGCATGGTGGTGTTAGGGTTTGTATGATGGTGTTTGTGATTTTATGGTGGTATTAATGTTGTATGGTGGTATTATGGTTGTAACGGTGGTATTAGGGTTCGCATGGTGGTGTTAGGGTTTGTATGATGGTATTTATGATTTTGTGGTGGTATTAATTTTGTATGGTGGTATTAATGGTTGCATGGTGGTATTCATGATTGCACGGTGGTATTAGGGTTGTATAGTGGTATTATGGTTGGTATGGTGGTATTATGATTCGCATGGTGGTATTAGGGTTGTATGGTGGTATTAATGATTACTTGGTGGTATTAATGGCCTATGGAGTAGGGGGTTGAGAGTGAGAATTCACTTATATAAAGGATGAGTATGGGTTTTCTAAAGAAGGGAGGTTACTTGTTGAAGAAGTAAAGTGCTAGGGTTTGGTGCAGCCAACCAGGGTTGGCGTGGTCGATTAGGGTTTGAGTGGCCAACTAGGGTTTTGTTGGTCACATATGAACTTGGGAGATAAAGAAATACACTTGGGGAATTTCCTAATAAAGAATGAGGTGCGAGATAGAGAATAACGTAGCGTTTGGGTAAGTAAGAAAGAGTTGGGCCACATAGGTCCGATTAGGGTATCCGAGGAGGAACCCTAGAGGGATGAGAACATGCAGAGGCGATATCATATGTGTTGGGATGGCCTATATCCTTGGGGTTTGTGTCTTACTATATGCTACTTTACCTAAGTCTACGGGGGATGGATGTCGGGTGTGAGAAGAGGTGCGAGTCTCAAAATATGAGACGGTCCCTCTGGAGGGGAAAGAGGTAGAGTATCAACCGCATGCATGTCAAGGGTGTGATGTGATTCAATAAGACACGGATAAGACATTAATTATGTAAAGCGAAAGATTGTTGAGCCGAGCCCAGACCGGTCCACCGGCAAATAATAGTGGCCAGGAGCCGGGGTGCCCTGGAGACCGGTCCACCGGTAAATAATAGTGGTCAGGAGCGTTCTGCCCTGAGTGTATACCTTCCGGTCCACCGGCTATAATAGTGGGGGATTTCGTGCTCGACAAACCGAAGTAAGTAAGTTAAACCATGGGAAATACACTAAGTACTTATAGCGAAACACCATGTGATTCGGGGCCAGACCGGTCCACCGGCAAATAATAGTGGCCAGGAGCAATTTGCCCTGGAGACCGGTCCACCGGCAAATAATAGTGGTCAGGAGCGTTCTGCCCTGAGTATATACCTTCCGGTCCACCGGCTGTAATAGTGGGGTTCCCGCAATCACATGAACTATTAAAGAATATGTGTGGATTGAACATGTTGTTAATGAAAATAAGGAAAATACACTAAGTACTTACAGTGAAACACCATGTGAGTCGGGGCCAGACCGGTCCACCGGCAAATAATAGTGGCCAGGAGCATCTTGCCCTGGAGACCGGTCCACCGGCAAATAATAGTGGTCAGGAGCGTTCTGCCCTGAGTGTATACCTTCCGGTCCACCGGCTATAATAGTGGGGTTCCCACACTCACATGGACCTCTAAAGAATATGCGTGAAATGGACATATTATTAATGAGGAAAGAATGAATCATCGGAACGTACTCAGGCCTTATCTAGTGTGTTATCGCACGTTGCTTATGTGATTGTGCTATGTATGCTATGTGGTATGAATGTATGCTTGGCCTTAGCGCATCAGCGCCCTTACTCAGTATTGGACCCGTACTGATACTACACTGATTGAATGGGTCCTGTGATGATCCACCAATGGTGGGGAGCAGACCTCCTATGCAGGTTTGATCGGTTACAATTGTGGGGTGGAAGGCTTGGCTTGAGTGAGTAGGCGATTCGGATATTGGTCCCTTGGGATTCTGTTTTATTTGCTATATTTTGTACCACACTCCTCGCTTTGGAACCGTACTCTAAGTTGCATTCCTAAATGATATTTTAACTGTTGTTGACTCGTGGTTTCATGAATGGTCTATGCTAACTATGGACCTATGTTTTGATGACTCTTAATTAATGATTGTTTGGTTTAGCCTTAGCACTTAGTATCGGAACGGTAGGAGTGAACCGGTCTGGTACTAAGTGTGGCGGTAATACCCCCAAGTTTACGGTTTTAATTCTTTCGCTTCCGCTAAACCTTTAGATTTAAACGAAATTTTTCAGTAGTAAATTTGGGGGTGTTACAGTGTCATTCAAGCACCCTCAACTTCTCAATAGATACATTGATCCTAGTCATCTTACCAATAACACAAGCTTGTGATTGAGAAACCGATAACCAATGCTTTCTACAATGGCATCTTCATCTCTTTCAGCTCTATTAAAACTTTTCTCAACACCTTGTAAGTATATAGAATGTAAATTCAATGCTTTAGGAGCCACATAGCCTTTGGAAATAGACCAATCTGATTGTGTGCAATATCTGATATAATCCTTCAAAGCCTTTAATTTCCTCTATATCAGAGCCATCCACCTCCCACACATCAATCCACCAAGTCTTGATTCCTTTGGTAAGTGAATTATTAAGTGTACCATGGCACTAAAAAATGTTGGAGGAAATATATTTTCAAGCTTACAAAGAAGCACGACAACTTGATATTGTGCTTTCTCCAAGTCAGATAATTGTAGTGTTATCAAGAAAATTTAATTGAAGAAGCTACACAATTCAATGGTAGTGTTACTAATATGTTTGTTCATGAATGCATGATCACCAACCACTAACAAGCATTGTATCATTCAATTTCAAGCTTATAATCTTCCCATTAGTTTCACTCACATTCAGCATTAGGTTTCTTTCAAACCAATCAATAAACTTCACATGACCCTATCATTGCTATAAACATTTCTAGCAATGACACCGTCATCACTACAAATAGCATTGGATGAAAACAATTTGGTGGAAAATTGGACTACCCATTTTCCTTCAATAATGTCATGGAATATGGCTTGATAGCGATAAAATTTTGCCATTACTATAAGTGAAATACAATCTATATAAATAAATAAATATCTTTTAGGGGGATTTTTTTGGCTACATTTTAGAGATGTGACATGTTGCCACTATAACAATATATTGACGATGATATTACCACCTATAATGAGTTGTCACTAATGCAATTGTAGCTATGGTTTTTTTTACAAATTTTTTTTTATAGTGATGGCATAACATCATCGGTAAAACCTTTATCGCTATAGGCACTTTTTCTTGTAGTGTATCATGGCTAATAACTATCCATTTAGACTCTTTAATTTCGTGGATCCCTTGGTTGGAGTGGAAAATTTGGATTTATAATCCTTAACCCATTGAATTATTATTTGACCATTTACCAAGCTTATTTCTTTCTTTCCTAGCCATTTCTTTATGCCATGAGTGGATGAGTGCAGTCTTGGGCTCATTTGTGGCCAACAAAACTAACCCCTCCATTATTGGTGTGGGTTTAGATATTTATTTACCTTAGTCATTCAATCTTTTTAACATAGCAAAAATTTTTCATCTTTCTCCTCCCTTCTCTCCCTCTCTATTGAGGACTTTCTCTTCTTCCCCCTTCCATTTTTGGCCTTATATGACCATTACCACCATTGTTGAAGGTTGAGTCCTTACTATCATTAGAGGATATGTTCTTTTTATCCTTTAGTTCCTTCTCTTTTGATTTATTTTTTGATGATTGATTTCCTAATCTTTTCAATGATTTTTCTAGGTTTTATCTTAGTATTTTCTTAGTATTAAATAACTATGACAATGGGTTAGGTATGAATTAGGCACCCCTAATATGTTACCATATATGAAAAATGTGGACTTCAGTGAACATGAACCAAATAAATCTGTTAAGATAAAGATTATTTGACTAGGTGGTGTATACCTATAAGTAAATATACCGGTTGTAAGTAACTCAAGGTACAATGAGTACCAAGTTATTATTCCCAAAAACACTAAATAATAACAAAAAAATCCATAATCGCTCTAATCAGGCCTAAGTAGTCAAAATCAAATAAAAAAAATTAAGTCTAAACTAAAATTTTCAAATCAAATAAATTAAGCTAAAAAGGAATAAAATATATGTATAATAAAGGTTATAAATAATTAATAAAAGTTATCAAGGAATCCAGATTTACCACTATCCAATCAAAATGGCCAATTAATTAATTACCAGATATTTTCAATTACTAGGCCACCAGCTATGTGTCAACACAATTATTCAACTAACGCACTATTTTGAGCTACATAATTCTATCGCCAATTATCAGACACACTATCTCTAGTCAAAATATTTAAATAAAATATGATGTTTTATGTTCAATTAATAATTTATCATTCCTTAATGTTGTAGAAATCATATAATTGTTCTCACAACCCATTCAATTCCTATTTATGTTACTCAATCTATAATAAATAATCAACTCTTCCATCTTTTTTCTACTTGTTAAACTCTAACTAAAAATGATTAATCTATTAATCAGGTAAAATATAAAACAATAGCATAAAACGTATAGAGTAATCTATTGATCAATTATTCAATTAATCTATTAGTATAAAGAATATGGGTTCACCATATCTCTGGTAAAAAAAATTAGAACGTGCTATTAATTAAAATAACAATAATCAAATTAAATTAAAAAAGGTCTAAATTATAAATAAAATATTTGTAATCCCCCTAAAATTTTAAAAACCTATAATTTAATAAATAGCCTTTATTTAAGATAAATTAGTTTTTTTAATTATTTTATGGATTTTGAGTATATAAAATTAGATAGGAATATTTGATAAATTAAGATAAATATTTTATTATACTCATTTTATCTAAGTAATTTTCCAAATTAACATTTTACAAAAAATTATCCTTTTTTAAACCCATATATTAAATTAAATTAAATTAATTTATTACCCAAAAATAATACACTCTATTATTTTATAAATTAAAGTATTATAAATTTCCCTATTTTCCTTTTCCTTTTCCCCCTTTTTCTTTTCCTTCTCCTTTTTCTCCTTTTCTTTCTTTCTTTTTCCCTTTTTCTCCCCTCGAGCTGCCAGCACCAGACCAGCCTCTCCCCTACGCATTAGGCCACTGGCCCATTTCTCTCCCTTCTCCCCTCCTTCCCCTTTCTTTCCCTCGACCCAGCTCCCTTCCCCTCCTTTTCTTCTCCCATGCAGTGTCGCCCGACCCAACACTCTTTTCTTTTCCCTTCCTTCTCCCCTAGACTGAATCGGCCCACTGCTTTCTCCCCTACGCTGGCCTACTGCACCCCCTTCCTTTCTTTCTTCCTCCACGCCCGACCAGCGCACCTCCCTTTGCCATGCTCGAGCACACCGACCACCACCTGTAATTGCCATACCCGACCACCACCTACCTCCCTGCTACTCTCTCTCTCTCTCTCTCTCTCTCTCTTCACTGTCCCTTTCTTCCCTTTTTATATCCAAACCAACCCTGCACCCCAGCCGCATGCCCTTTTCTTTTCCCTCTTCTTCCCTTCCCCCTCCCTGCCATCCGATACCTCTCTGCCACCCTACGACCTGCCACTGACTAGCCATCTGCCCCTATCTCTCCCTCTGCTATTTCTTCTCCTCACCAACATTTCTTGTTCCATTTTTTGAGCCTTACTTCTCCCTCCCCGACCACCTTCTCTCATTTTCTTCTCCTCCCATTTTCATCTTTGTTTTTGTAGCACCGCCTCCTCCACCGCTTCCTCCGCTTCACCAACCACCGGAAACACCTTATGCCACCACCTGCTACCATCCTAAACCACCACACCACCCCTCGAGCCACCCTATAACCCCTTCTTCCTCCCCTCCTCTTTTTCCCTTCTTTTCCCTCCCTTCTCAGCAGCCACCCTGCACTGCCTCCTTTCGTCGCTTTATTGTTGCCTCTTCTGCCACCCAAGACACAAGCTACTCCCTGCAACCTCCTATACCACCCCACACCTCCTTTGGCTAAAACAAGCCCCCTCACCCCTTCATTTTCCTTCTCCCTTTTCCTTCCTTCTCATCCACGCCCACCCGACAACCCTTTTTTCCACCTCACCATCACCGCCTACGCTGCCCTTGGCGGCCAATAAATTGTCCCCGACCACCACCTACACCCCCTCTTTACTCTGTACCCCTTCCTTGCCTCCAATCCTCCCCCACCTTCCCTCTTTTCTAGCTCCAAAGCCTCAACCCGAAAATGACCACCCCTCCCTTCTACCTCCTTACCTTCAACCCTTTTTCCCCTATAGCCTGCACAACGTGAGCTCCACATTGATTTGGGAATTACTTTGTTTAATTTTTTAGGTATATTAATATTTAAGTAAATTGCATTATTAATTAAGTTTTTATAAAGTTTTATCCTTTTAATTTCCTACTTCTAATATAATAATTATTGATATTATTTTTAGGTGTTGATTTTTCTATTTAAAGCTTGAATCTTTAAACGGAATACTGGTAAGGTTAGATTTTTGTGAGAATTAAGGTAATCGTTAAACCCTGCTTAAATGCATGGATAAACGTATGTTAGCACATTAGGGTTTTTAATATGTTATTACGTTTGATATATGTTTGTTAATATAATATCCATATTTTCTTGTATTGATTAATAAAAAGAAAATTATGCTATTTTATGTGCTATATGTGGAAATATTGCTTAAGGAATGAGTTTGGTTATTAATGAAAATGTTAAGTACTTATCCATGTTATATTATGTTATTGTGACCATTTATGCATTAATAATATTCTTGTGAGCCCTAGGGGCATTTTAGTAATATGGATTGTGCAAGGATGTGGCCTAATATGTGTGGGTGCTAATAAGTATCATATTAAAATGTAATAGTTGGTGGAGTGGGATATTATGAATAGAGTATTAATATTACTATTCCATGTAGTGATGTTAATTTAATAAAAGTGGTGTAATAAGGGGGCAAGATGGTAATTTTGGAAGGAAAGGGAAAAATGATAATTTTATAAGTAAAAGGGTAAATTTGTAATTTTGTAAGAAAAAAAAGTGGTATTATGGTGATTTTGGAGGTAAGGAGACAAATATTAATCTTATAAGTAAATGGAAAAATGGTAATTTTATAAGTAAAGGACAATATGGTAATTTTGTAACTAAATGGCAAGTGGTAATTTTATAAGTAAAGGGCAATATAGTAATTTTGTGAGTAAATGGCAAATGGTAATTTTATAAGTAAAGGGTAAAATAGTAATTCTATAAGTAAAGGAAAAAATGGTAACTTTATAAGTAAAGGGTAAAATGGTAATTGTGGAGGTAAAGGATAAATTGGTAATCTTGAAAGTAAAAGGCAAAATAGTAATTTTGTAAATAAAAGGATAAAGTGGTAATTATAGTAATGGCAAAGGGTATTTTGGTAATTATAATTATGGAGAAGGGTAAATTAATAATTATAATTATGGAGAAAGGTAAATTGGTATTTATAATAATGGAGAAGGATAAATTGGTATTTATAATAATGGAGAAGGGTAAATTGGTAATTATAATTAGGGAGAAGGGTAAATTGGTAACTATAATTATGGAGAAGGGTAAATTGGTAATTATAATCATAGAGAAGGGTAAATTGATAATTATAATAAAGGAGAAGTGTAAGTTGGTATTTATAATGATGGAGAAGGGTAAATTGGCAATTGTAATTATGGAGAAGGATAATTTGGTACTTCTACTAATTAAAAAGGGTAAAATGGTAATTATGATAATGGAGAAGAAAATCTGGCAATTATGAGATTTCAAAAGGGTAAATTGGTAATTATAATAATGGAGAAGTGTAATTTGGTATTTATAATGATGGAGAAGGGTAAATTGGCAATTGTAATTATGGAGAAGGGTAATTTGGTACTTATACTAATTGAGAAGGGTAAAATGGTAATTACGATAATGGAGAAGGGCAATATGGCAATTATGAGATTTTAAAAGGGTAATTTGGTGATTTAACCAACTAAATGACAAATTGGTAATTACAATAATGTAGAAGGTTAATTTGGTAATTTATCTAACTAGAGGGAAATTTAGTAACGAAGGAGAAGGGCAATTCAGTTATCTACCCAACGAAATAGGAATTATGATAAGTATAACAATTGTGAAGGGTGATTGGTGACCTAATAAGTATGGGAGATAACTTGGTAACCCAAACCGAGTAGGGATGTGGCTAAGAACAACAATGTGCGTATTATATGCCTCGTGTGCCATGTGTTATGCCCTATTATGTACTTTGTGCTTAATGATTAATCATTTATAGTGCAACTTCGAGTGATGTATGCTTATGTGACTTCCTTATAACATGTGGATGATGATTATATATGTTGAGCGTATGGTGTTATGTGATGTGATATTCTAGGACATGCATGCCAGGATGTTTAATAATAGGATATGGGGTGAAAGTATAAAAAGGAACAAATGGGAATTGAGTTGAGTAAGGGGACGCGATATTGACCTTAATATCTCATGATCCATAAGGAAAAAAATAGAAGGAGATTATGATCAAAATGAATGAGTGATGCAACAATTGCATGGGAGGTTTCTGGGGTTTGCATGGGATAATCCTTATGTAAGAAAGGTGTTAGGGTTTGAGTAGTCCACTAGGGTTTTACGGTCACATGTATGATTGCTGAGTAGAGTTATGGGATTTGGGTTGAAACTAAATGAGATGAGGTGTTGGACAATAAAAGAAAGGTTGGGCCACATAGCTCCGATTAGGGTTTCAAAGGAAAACCCAAGAGGGCGGTAGTGAGAGAATTTGAATGTCGTAAGGTGATGGGCCTCGACCCACACCCTTAGGAGTTGGGTTTTTGTTATGAGTAGATGTAAGGGGGAATGGATGTCGAGGTGTGATAAGAGGCCCAAAGGTCTCAAGATATGGGACGGGCCCTCTCAAGAGGATAGAAGTAGAGGTCGGTGGCATGCATGTCAAGGGTGAAATACTTTTGAATAAGATACGAATAAGACACTAATCACATAAAGTGGAAGATTATTGAGCCGCTCCCAAACCGATCAACCGGCATAATAGTGGCCAGGTGCCGGGGTGCCCTGAAGACTGATCCACCGACATATAATAGTGTTTAGGTGTGTTTTTTCCTATAAGTGATCGATCCACCGACTATAATAGTGGGAGATCCCGAGCTCAATAAACCGAATGTAATAACGATAAGATATAGGGAAGACACAAAGTAATTACAGTGGAACATCATGAGATTCGGGGCCAGACCGATCCACCGGCATAATAGTGGCCAGGAGCATTTTGCCCTGGAGACCGATCCACCAACATATAATAGTGGTTAGGTGTGTTATGTCCTATAAGTGACCGATCCACCGGCTATAATAGTGGGGTTCCCGCACTCGCATGGATATAAAATCTGAGAGATGATTGAATAATGATGGACTAATGGCTTAAGGCCAGAAACTATTAATTTTGCACTATGACATGGCTTAAGGCCCGAAAGTATCGATCGTACATTACGACCTATTAATATTTGATTGAATGTTAAGTATGTGAATGTTATGCATGCACATCTTGTTATATATGAATATAGTGTTGTATCATGTGTTACATTACGAGCCTGCTTTTAAGTGTGTTTTTAAAGGATTACTCAGTACCATAGTACTAAAGGGTTCCATTTGTGGGGCCCCTACCTATTCAATGGGTAGTATCCCTTGCAGGTCCCTTTTCAGGTACTATTCAAGTGGGCAATGGAAAAGAGAGTAAGGAATTATCCGAAACTATTAGTTTTTTTCTCTTTCTCTTTTAAATTCCTAGTTTTAATGTAATTGTTGTTTTTGTAACCACCACTAGGGATTTTATTCTTGTAAATGGTTTGTTACGCTACTCTAATTTAGATATGGTTTGTAAATTATGGTTTACTCTGCCAGCCTTAACGCTTGGTACTAGAACGATATGAGTAAACCGGTCCTATAGTAAGTGTGGCAGTAATATCCCCAAAATTCACAATTTGTTATTTTGCTTCCACTAATCTTTTAATAAAACAAAATTTTTCAGTAGTAAATTTTGGGGGTGTTACAATATTGACCTTGAAAAAAAAATATAAAATTACATGATTTTAGATCTAAAGTTGGACTAAAAAATAATAGCTTGGCTTCATCTTCAATGCTTGTCGTTTCTTCTATATGCAGTATTACTGCTCTATATTATTTTTCATCTTATGTTCGGCTCTTTTTTAGCCCCTTTTTTTTATTTAATGTCTCTCCCTCTATACATATTTGATGCCTCTTTTGTCATGCGGCAACACACACATATATAATCCTAGGGTTGTATGGTTATTATATCTTTTTTGCCTTCATCTTTCTCAATTTCTTATTTCTTAAGTATTACTAATTTTTGTTGACTTTTCTTATTTTGCAGTTTTCCCTTTTCTTTTTCTTCAATTGATTGTTGGTTAATTATTTAAGTCCTTCGTGAAACCAAAAAAGATAGGTAGTAAATAACAAATATTTATCATAGCAAGTGTTTTGAGATGCAATTTTAACTTTATTTTCATCATGATTTATCTTGAATTAGTAAAAATAACTAGAAATAGAAATTAAAGATATCCTTTTTATCTTTACATAGAAATTTGAATCACTTTAATTCAAGTTCATATGCAAAAGTTATGGTCAAAATACTACAAGCTACCAAATTTCTAGGAAAATTTACTTTAACTTAACTCAAAATTATTTGTTGTGTGAGATTATTATAAATTAAATACATAATAAAAAATAATATAAATAAAATCATGTATTAATTAAATAGATGAAAAAAAAACTTGTAATAAAAAGATACCAAATATATAAAAATATTCACTCATCACTAGGTTAATTACTTGGTCATCTAGTAATCAAAAATAAATTAAAAGAATCATTTACCTTGGTCATTGACCCTTACGTTATTTAAGCAACCGATTAATAGTAGCCTCAAACTAGAGATTTAAGCAAATCCCTCATATTATCATTCTACAATCTAGATGAGGTAAGAGAATAAGGATCACTAGAGCAAGAGTAAAGGCTCTCTTAAGCAATTGTGCAAGGTATTAAGCAGTAGAGTAAGAGCAAAGGCTCTCTTAAGCAATTGTGCATGGTAATAAAACACCTTTCTATTATGTTGATTTTCTTGTTTCAATTTTGATAATGGACTCAATTAAGCTTATATATTTTCTCAATTAGAGTGTCTTTAAGCATCAATGGTGCTTAATTATAAATGATTAATTATTTAGATTTGTAAGCAATCAAACTTCAGACCTATTGGAGTCAATTTCTGGCAGTGATCGACCACATCATGCCCTTTTACACCTCTACTCCACAAATTGTTGGCACAAACGAGGAAAATGGGTTTGCACTGTGTTATTCTTATTTCCCCACTGTAAGGCTTGTATGTAGTGGCGGAGCTAGAGTTTTAGATTGATGGCATCACTAATTAGTGTAAGTTAGTCCATTAAATTATATACTAACTAAAATAAATAATTTGCGTTGATAGTTTTGGTTTGTTAATAAGTATTATTTATTTATTTCAATAACATTTTTTTTAAATTGTAATAGAAATAAAAAAAATTGTAAACCTTTTAACAAAATTAGTAAATTGTTTTATATCTTTTAAGAAAATCCAGAACATATACTTAAAATATAAAATGGAACTAGAGTATAGAATCTAATGTTATAATTAATCTAGCAAACATAAAAGGGAAAAAAAAAAAAGAATAGAACTAAGGCTAAAAGACACAAGAAAAGAAAAGGACATGTTTTACAATAGTATATAAAAAGGTACAAGTTTAAATTGGACAATGAGGGAGGCATTATCTTAGTCACGAGGAAAGGGGAACAAAATGAAAATTAGTGCACCATCCAGGCTTATAACTCTCGTTCTTTCAGACTATCCATGGGTGCACACACCAATAAGCTACCACAAGCTTCTATTCCTCAAATGCTTTATATACTGTTATCATAACTTTTGATGGTGTCCCATGACACCATCAAAAGGCCCTCACTCCGCCCCTACTTGTAAGATACTATTTTATAGGGTGAAGTATTTTCAATATGATGCACTATGAATTGTGTATGAGTCGTGTGGTTTATTTTTTTGGTTGGTGATTAAAAGTATAAGATTTTTTTTAGTAGATTATAAGCATTAATGTTAGATATGTATATCATAAAGTGGAAGAGACCTTTTAGTACTACATACTAATAAAATAGGAAGAATGAAAAGAAACACATGAGAATGAAAAATAAATAAATAAATTATTCTATACCCATTTCATGAAACAAGCTAGTACTAGTGGGAGTAAAGGTATAGGACAATTGATACCCAAACAACCCTATATATGCCTAGTCAGCAACAAGGTATGGTAACAAGTCCAAATCCATTCCATTTTTAGCAGATCTTAATCGTTGATTTTTGAATCCAATAGAGCTTATTTGGATATGAGTTTATATATATTTAAATGAGTCCAGATTTATGTTTGATAGCCCTGAATTCAAACCCAACTAAAATCTAACTCATTAGACCCTTTTAGTATAAATGTATGTGTGTATATATACATATATATGGATACATACTATTTTTCTATTTATCATCTTTATTATGACTTTATTTGAGTTCCTTATTCGTTTTTTTTTTTGTAATTTTATTTCTATATATTTACTTTATAAGTAATATACTTTATATTTTATTCCAAAATTATTTTAAAAATGTATATATATATATATATATATATATATATATATATATAACACAAATTATTAGTATTTATTTATCATATGGGTTGGAAAGTTGATATGGACATAGAATAATTTATGGGCTAGTAATAATAAATGGATTTATGGGCTTGGGCTACAATAGGATTCTCCTCCATCAAATATTTACTCTACAAAATGTACATTCTCCTTATAGGCCTTAGCAGGTGGCTCCATTGAAACAAAACAAATTTCGATGTGGACGGAGATTGTGACCAATGGCGCTAATGGCCATCTCCTTGTAGGGTCTCCTTTGTGTTGTGGGGAGCTTGGTGGTAATTGGTTCTTTTTGTTGCATTGGGTTGGGATTGGGATGAAATCGACAGATGGTATCGATAGTAATGGGTTGCTAGGCTCGTCATGGTCGTGTTTCTACGTTGTCAGTTGTAATAAATTAATTAGATGGCCAATCATATAACATGGTTAAGGGATTGTACTATAACAATATGGAAACATATGATTGTATAGGCCTTTTTATTGTATCATACAACTTCTCCTTTCATGTGCATGGAGAACATAATAATGAGCACTGTCATATTGTGGTGTGGGTGTGTGTTATATGGTCATAGATAAAGATCATCATGGATTTATCATAGTCATTTAATTGTGATCGATATTCCATTTTTCAATCCTTACCTCCATTCTTAACATATTATAGCACATGCATACCCTATCCAAAATACACACCAATGGCATCAACTTTCAATACCATATGTTATATTACTATTTATTTGTTCATTATTAGTTATTTTTATTTGTCATTGATAGAGAATTTTTAAATTTATTTATCAAAATCTTAAATATTGTAATAATTTATTTTACTTAACGTTTCTTTATGATATTTATAAAAATAAGATATTTTTACTAAATAGTTTAGTGTGCATTATCATTTATTAGCTTAATCCCTATTTTGGGCCAATGGATTTGTTACTTGCTTCATTATCGTTTTGCTCGTTATTATACTAATATTTTATATGGTGAGTATGAGGTTTACACAAGTAGATTGTGCTAAAGAGCATAGTCATGGAGTTGATCATTTAGTCCACAATGTAGTTGAAATGTTCTATAGTCTTTTGGTCTATTGGACATTATCATATTTGTATCTCTAATTTAAATATAGTTGTAGTTTTTGTTTTGTCATTAATCAGCATTGGTTGGATTTTGGATAGTTTCTCCAATTTAATAAATTTGATTATTATTATTATTATTATTATTATTATTATTATTAATCCATTAAAATTGTTACACTCTAACCTTACTAGATATGTGGGTTTCTCTCATATAGATAAGCATCATATAACATTTTCTGACTGACGAATGGTTTGGGAGTGTTACAATAATTATGGTGAAGATGATGGTACAAAACATAAAGTTTACAAGTATATTCCATTGTTTAAAAATAGTACTTTTATCAAGAGCACCCATTTTAAGATTCAATTACTCATTAGGTAAAATCATATGCAGTATTGTGAGGAACGTCCATAGTTATTATGTACACAAATCCCTTACGATATGTCTCCCAGATGTAGAAAGGTAGGATTCTATGGAATTCGGTGATACCATAGAATTATATATTTGTATGAATTTTGTACTTAAGGACACTAACATCAAAAGATTTTGTACGCAAAGAAGGGTTCCACCTATTATATACTATAAAGGAGATACAAGGCTCGAGCCTTTGTCTTTGCTCAAGTTTTTATGATACCCTCTTCTATTCCATACTATTTTTGTTCTTAAAATATTTTATGACACCCTTGAAGACACTTTACGCATAAGCCATCAATAGAAAATTAGTACAATGATCCCATAACAAACAAATGATCATATATTTTATATTTTATATTACTATATCATTGTTATATGGTTATAATTATCATTTATAGTCTCATAATTATTTGCTTCTAAAAAATTCTATAAAGATCTTGTGAAAAAAAAGTTAGTATCTGTTATTATCTTTGTTAATGAATTATTACCAATTGTTATTGATGATTTTTTGTAAACAATTTTAGTCAAACAAATTTTACCAATTTTGATAATTATATATGGTATGTCATGTAGATGTATGCATGCATATGATATGTCATTTGGTATATACATGCCTTCAATAATGGTCAATTTAGACTGAAAAATCATCTTTAGATGAGGATTCTACCTATTATTGCTATGTTTAGGATTTTAGTGTAATTTTAGGGTTTTTTTGGTAATAAACATCATCTTTAGATGAGGATTCTACCTATTATTGCTATGTTTAGGATTTTAGTGTAATTTTAGGGTTTTTTTGGTAATTAATTAAAATTTTATTACCAAAGTAGAAAATTGAGTACACTTTAAAAAAATACTTTACAAAAATATAGTGGTATACCCCTGACCAACTAAACTATCCATATATCTAGCCTCTCCATATAGTTCTTGATATGTACATTAGGGCTATGATCATATTTAATAAAAATTTCAGTAATAATTTAACTCATGGATCATTTAGGATTCCTCTGCATCAATTAGAAAACCACAATATTTTGAATAATCCAAATATAATATAGAAGTGCATTGACAACAACTCTCCACACAATTTTCTTGCCTTTCCCCTTTGTTAATTTGATCATCCATTGCAAGCATCTCTGCTAGTTGTTATAAGCTCCCTGAATTCTTAACTATCTCATAGTGAAACCCTACAAAGTTTAGCTCCTGAACAATGAGTGAGGAGGTGATCTAGGGTCTCCTCACTTTCTCTACACACATCACATAACTTACTAGACATAAACCCATTGATGTAGTCTAGTACTGAAATTTAAATCTTAGTGACAAATCAACCAAATAATGAATTTTTGTTTCTCCATCCCACCATGCTTCCACACAAACGAAAACCAATCAACTTTAAGGATTGAAAAATGAACGCACTAGTATAATTTTTTGGTGTGTATCTTCCTTGAAAAATAATATTAGGTGTAACAATTTCTTATATTATTACGAACTTTAAGTTATTCTTTAGCACCCAAGAAAATTAAGCCTTTTCTTCCATTTTCCAAACATCCCAGCACTTGATGTTTTTCTTATGGATCCACTTGAACGAAAAACTTTCTTTAGATTCAATAAGCTTCCATACATACTTAGAAATACAAGCTAAATTTCAGTGCTGAAGTTGTTTGAGCCCAACCCTCCATTTGTTTTACGTAGATAGATATTGGACGAAGCTATAGGAGCACTCTTCTTATTAGGGTCCAGGTTATTTCATAATATATTTATGCATATACTTTCTAGTTGATGTACCACTTCTCTAGAAAATACAAACATTTGCATCCTGTAGTTTTCTATACCAAATATAACTCATTGAAGTAGCCACATCTTCCCAGAAAAATTGAGATATCTAGTAGTCCGTGATTTTAGTTTATGGGCTATATGTTTAATAATAGGATTACACTAAGACACATATAAGAAGACAAGGTGTAAAAGTACTCCAAGATATTGAAAAGGGAAGATTCTTTCTGTGAAATGTGGACTTCTTAAAATCATTTGCTTTGTATGTTTGTTTACTCCCCCAAATAACACACTACTCTTCGAGGGGTTTGCTTGAAGTCTTGAAGTGTGATAAACTTGTTGTAGTTTCTCCATTATTAACTCAACATATTGTTAATGAACTTTGCAAAACACTAATAGTTCATTAACAAAATTTATATTTATAACCTTGATAATCTTATACTCTGGATGTCCCCTAAAGATTCTATCTACCCAAAGGGTATTTAGAAGTCTATGTAAGTATTCCATACCTAACATAAAGACGTAAGGGGATAGGGGTCACCTTGTCATAGCCCTCTACCATCCTTAAAAGGCACACATAGGGTATCATTTAAGCACCAATAATATTAGGTAGTAGAAATGCATTGCATAATGACATGGATAAAGTGGCTAGGACATCCAAAGCCCTCCAAAGTGTGCCTAATAAAGCTCCACTACACCATGTTTATGCTTTCATTAGGTTAATCTTGAGCATCATTCGTGGGCTTATATACTTCCTGTCATATTTTCTTGAACTTCTTGAGCCAACAACACACTTTCACCTATCCATCTTCCTTCCACAAAAGCATTTTATGAGCTATTGATAATGAAATGCAAGATGTTCTTCAACCTTGTGTGAGTACCTTAGATATTATATTATAAGCAACATTGCATCAAAAAATGAGAATGTACTAAGCCATTGTGCTTTATGTATAGGTATTAGGGATTATGTTCATAGAGAGATATTATAAAGTGCTTTCAATAGGTAACTTGTTTTCCAAAATATTTGACAGCTTTTGTGACATCATTCCCTATAATTGCCGACATTTTCTTGTAAAAATGTACATTAAAACCACCAGATCCAAGAGCTTAGTTTTCCCCCATACCAAACACACCATCTTTTTTCTCCCTAACAAGTTATGCTCTATGATGACCCTTAAGTAGAGGCCCAATTTTCACAATTTTAGTATGCACCACATCCGATACACTAGTGGAGGAGCCCAATAGTTGAGAAAATAAACTATGGATCTCATTACTGATGTCAATTTAAGAAGTAAGCTTCTTACCATTACAATCATACAAGACGTATATAACCCCATATTTTCATTTTTCATTGACTTTCACATGAAAGTACTTATTATTCCCATCACCTGGCTTAATATGTTGCATTCTAAACTTTTGCTGAAAGAAATGTTACTCCAATTGACCTTTCTTCCACCACTCTTTTGCATGCTTACTTTCTCTCATCTCAAGGGCACTATTACTAGGATTAGCATGTGATTCATGTTTATACCTTAGCCATTCTGCTTTTGCTTCATCATCTTTTTTATTTACTTCACTAAAATGATCCATATTGAATTATTTTAGGCTCCTTTTTAGATTTAGAAGTTTAGAAACCATGATATATATTATTTGGATCCCTTCATAAGTTGGCACTTATTTTGAGCAACATGGGCCATGAACTTGGGAGATTTTGTCTAGAAGTTGAATAATTTGAAAGGCTTGATCCCACTTCTATCTTGATGCTGTCATTTCAAATGAAGCCTATAGTGATTTGATAGGCAGCCTTCAATTATCTCAACTCAAACATGACCAAACCTAGAAAACCAATCATGGTCATGCAGGGCTCTATTAAGTTTGCAACAAACCCTAGATAAGTTAGCTTGATAATTATACTAGGTGAGGGAGGGGGCAATAATAGGAATTTTCCCTTGCCCACAAGAATGAATATAATCAGTAAAGTCTTCCATATCAGTTGTATGCAAGTTGCCACTAATTTGTTTCACTATTTAAGAGTATTACATTGAAATCACCCATAACAAGGCTCCCCTTATAAAGTGTATGAATGTCCACCAGTTATGTCCATAGTCTTCTATGAGTAATACTATCATTATGAACATACATAATAGAGGTATAAAAATGATGGCCATCACCCATCTCAACATAACAATGAATAAATTGACCAAAAGTAGCAAGAACCTGGAGTTTGAAAATGGTATACCTCCATAGAATACAGGTCCTATCATTGTAATGAGCAGAATAGTTATGCACTAATTGGTATTGCACCTCAATTTTTTTTTCAAAACACCTCCCATTTTATGTTCTTTAACTCTAGTTTCGAGCAAACAAATAATATATAAGTTATTATAATGAATGCATCTAGTCATTAGTTTTTGTTTCAGGAGCTTATAAATACCCTGACATTCCATGTGGCAAAGATCATTGTATTTTGAATATTGGTTTTCCTATTTCTCTTGTTATATCATTTCTTAATACTGATCCTTTTAACAAACGTTTAACATAGAGAGACTCTTGTGGTACACAATCCAACCCGAGTTTGATTTGCTATATGCTCTTCGTGCTAAGCTTTTGTAATATTATTAATTAATAAACTGCTTTTGGCTATATTTTGCTGCAGGTGAACCATTATTTCCTAATAATTGGCAATGCAAACAAAGTAATAAATGTAAAATATTATTTACGACATCCCGATATTAGTTATCAATATCTGTTATGAAAAAAAAAAATTAAAAATCATATCTCTATAACTATAATATATAAAATATTATTTACGACATCCTGATATTACAACACCGCAACAACGTGACTACGATTAAGCCATGGAGAACTAGTTTGCATCTAATTCTAATGGAATAATTATAAACTTACAACTTATTTGGTATAAAGGTAATAGAGATGATATAAAAACTTTCTCCTATTTTGTGCATGTAATATCAAGCATTTAAAAATAATAAAAAAATTCAATAAAATAAATATTTTAAATCAAATTAAGATATAAAATAATTATTTATTTAAAAAATAATTAATTTTAAATAAATTATATAAAATATAAAAATATTTTTTAACCTCCATTATTCCTATACGAAACAAACACCGAATACAGTAGCACGTTCACTATTAACGGGCTTGTTGGCAAATGAACAAATATGCAGCCCCAAGTCGCTGCTTGGCTTAATTTGTATAGATGGCGTGTCTTGCAAGGTAAAAACATCATGCTAGAACATGATATATAGAACTTTGAATTTGAGGATTCATACTAAAGACTTTTCTCCACGGTTTCGGCGTAGAATATTAGCGTAAAACCGTTATTATTATTATTATTATTATTGTTGTTGTTGTTGTTGTTATTGTTGTTGTTGTTGTTGTTGTAGTAGTAGTAGTAGTAGTCGGCAAAACATTCTTAATTTATTTAATTACTTTTTAAAAAATAATTACTTATTAATATTATTTTTGTTTGCTATTTTTTGCTTATATTTATTATTTATTCTCCATTAGTACTATATCTATTTACTTATTATTTAATCAGTAATGTATTTATATTTTGATTCTATAATACTTATATTTTACATTTTCATTTATATTTTATTTATTTCTACAACATGATATCACTACATTCTCTTTTGTTAATAATTTCATTTAGATACCTTTACTTTTTTATTCATTAATATTCAAGTGCTTTTTATGCGGATAACATAATGTAAAAAATTCTTAAAAAATAACATAAATCTTGAAACTTAAGATATATATATATCAAAAATATTGTCCAAAATCTAAATATTATAAAAATCTGAAAAAAAAATCCAAAAGGATTAAAAATTCTGAAAATATATATAAGTCCAAAACTCATAAAATATACAAATTCTAAAAATCAAAAAACACTCAAAAACATAAGTCAAATAACTTTCTAAGTGTATTTATAATTTTGATACCTAAATTTTTTTTCTTAGACACTTTATAAATTTTCAAGTTTTAACAATATTTTCTGATTTTCAAATGTTTAATAATTTTTTGTATTTTATAACCTTTCATCAAAACATTCCAATTTTTTAAAAAACAATATAAATTTGATAAAAAATTGAGAACCTTTCAAATTAAAAAAAAGTATTACAAAAATATTTATTATAGGACATTGAAAAGTGTAAAAATAAAAACAATATAAAATGACATTAATTGATTTTAGAGAACAACTTCGAAATCTAAAACAAACTCTAGAATATTTTTGAAGCTTTTATAATCCAAAAAAACGTATTAGAAAATATTGAAAGAACTCTGATACCTACATAAATAATAAGAAGATTATTTCACTCAAAATATTTGAATAGCCATTACAAATTTGAAAGGTTTTTTTTAAAAAAATATTTTTTTGAATAATTACAAAATTTATTCCAAAAAATCCTACAACGTCTCTAAACTATTGTAAAAAGTACTTTTTTTTAATCCAAATTTCAAAGGAAAATTCATGGTCCAAAGCGATTTTAAAATTTTAAAGAAATTTTTAGGACTTTATAGAATAACATTGATCATTTGTGGATTTTATTAAGTTAAAAAATGTATGCAATTCTTAAAAAAATATGGAAGCAAACTTTAATTGTTTGGAAAATTGTTTAAGAATTGTTTAGACGTTTAAGAAATTATAATTCCTTAATAAATTTAATATATATATATATATAGGTAAATATAAATTTATGAGATTTCTTATATATATATATAGGTAAAAATAAACTTATGAGATTTTTTGAATTTCATATTCTTAAGCTTTCATACACTTTTTGATTTTCTCTAAGATTTTTCAATAGCTTGAAGAATTTCATAGTACTTTCCAACATTTAATATATATTATATTTCAACATTTAAATATTTGAATTTTAAAATTAGAGCAATTTTGTATAAATTTTATCATTATTTATATCCTTTCGAAAATGATTGTAAATCTTTGAAACTGTTGAGAATTTTCACAATATTTTATCAATTCAATCAAGTTTTTTATATATATTTATTAAACAATATGCTTTTAATTGTTTGTAATATTTTAGTTTTCTCAACCAATTTTTTACACTTAAATTATTATTTTTCATTTCTTGGATACGTTAGAAATTTTCAAAAATCCACAATCATTTTCCCTTTTTTATTTTTAAAAATTTTTAAAGTTGTTTTAAAAACTTATAATATTTGCAACTTTGAAATTATTACAAAAATAATAATAAATAAGACCATTTCCACAATTTCAGAAAATGAGAAGATATTTTAGAGAATTATTCATAGTTTCTAAAATATTTTAAGGATTGTCCCTCAAACTCTTTCATTAATTTTTGGAGGGTTCACTTTATTTTTTTTTTTAAATAGTTTTATGTGATTTATTAGAATTTTTGAAGTTATCTTAGAATATTTTAGATATTTTATTGTTTAGTATGTCAAATTATTGTTTGACTATAAGAATATGTATGTATATTAGTTTCAAATAGTATAATCACGATATAATGGGTAAATAAGTAGTTTTAAATTGTATGATTACAATATTATGGGTAAATAAGTATTAGAATAAATTGCACTTCACTACCATAATATTTGAACTAATTCTAATTAGATATCATATGTTTTAATTTTTTACTTCAATTTAATATCATCATATTAATGTTTTTAGTGTTATATGACTAGTATTATATTATAATTTTTTTAATTCAATTGGAAACCATATTTTTAAAACATTTCTATTTTTCTTAATTATCTATAATTTTTTTCAAACCAAAATTTAAGATCTTAAAAAAGTTCAAATAACAATCTAGAAATCTCCAAGGATTTGAAATAAAATTCCATTTTTTAGATTTTTTAATTTATATTTAAAAGATAATATCAAAAAGTTTTCAAATTGGTCATATGAAATAAAAAATAGTAATAATATGGTAGTACATTTTTATATTATTTTTTTTAAAGGCGATACCTAAATTAAGTTGTTCAAAACATATGACACCCAAGTAAAATTAAACTAAATATTTTTTTAGAATTGCCACACTTCCATACATAAATATCAATATTTCATTACAAATATTTCCTAAGTTAATAGAATAGAAAGCATCTATACCTTTATAAAATTAACTTTTAAACATGTATACCTTCACCAGTAACAATATTACAAGGTGCATCTATCTCTCTTAGTCCGTCTACCCATCATTGTTATCATCATTATTTATTTATTTAGTTTCATAATTTTTACTTTATTATTTTTATTTTATCATCATGGAAATATTTTTTTGTCCGTTTCTATTATTTTCTTTATCCATTAATTATGATTACTAATGCTGTAGTACTACTATATACCATGTATTTTTTTTCACGATTATTGTATTTAGTCTTACATACCACCTTTTCCCTTTTATTACATCATGTGTCCTTAATAAAAATAACCCTTGAGTAGCCACAATGTTATTATAACTACATTTATAATGATAACCATATTTATAACCCATTTGCATGGCTAGTATCTCTACCTTCATCCAATAAGTTCCATATTTTTATTTTATTATTATGGGGATTTTTTCTCTTATTTTTTATTTGATTATTTATCTATTTTATGGTTTTTTTATAGAGATACTGTAAAGGCGATGAGTCAAACCAACCTTTAAACTGATTCAATTTAATTAAATAAAGGATATGATTGATTAACTCACTTAATTTAACAAGACAAGCTTTTAAATAATTTTTATACTCATTTATTAAACAAGTCGACTTCAAGCTTATATATATTTAATTTATTTTTTTATAAAAAAATTCATTTAAAAGTTTAATTAATAATCACTTAATAGCTCAATTGAAACTCATTTTGGATGTTTTCTAGAAACTTCTTTATAAGTATTATATTATATATAAGTAGTCATTTATAATAATTAATTTCTAACATCTTATTATATTATTAAGTTTTAGAAAAATTACGCATATTAATCAAGTTGATTGTCAATAATTAAATTTATAATGAAATGAATTAAATTAATTTATCTCATTTTTATTACTAGAATCAACTCATAAGCACTTTCAACTCGATTCATTTATAAATAAATCAAATTTAAACACCAATAATTAAAATTCATATAATAACAAATTGATTTGGCTAAACACATTTATCCTAAGTTTGAATAAAATAAAATTCAAATTGATTCAATATGGGTACAGATTACAAAACATTTGACAAGTAACAATTATTGTAAGGGTGTTAAACCTAAGACCTCTAGTGCAAAGAGTTTGCCTTTAAGCATTGTGTTAAACCTTATCCATTTCTTTATCTACTTTATTTTTACAACTAGTACTATAGTATTATTATATTTATCCTTAAATGGACCATCTTCTCCCTTCTATCAAATATTTTTTCTTTAATGAAGTCGTCTCCAAATTCTTAATCCGCCTCATAGACCGACACATACCGATAGGATTCTTTCATGCATGCAACTCTTATTTCAGTCCAACTAACCACATACGCCATATCAAGAGACCATTTTACTCTTCAACAAAGCAAAGGCTACACCCCCGGCAAAAATATACATAAGAACTTACATGTGATCCTCTCAGAAAATGTTCCGATGAGTTGCACAGAAAAGCTGAGGCTACCAGGCCGAAGACACCAGTCTAGAATCTATTTATACATAAAATTACAGACAACAGCCATTTCGAAGACCTTGAGAATGAAATCACATAAACAAGCCTAAACTCCCTGAGGTAATATACCTTAATACATCAACATGCAGGATGCAGCAACTGGGAATCATAAAAGTCGGCTCCTCAAGTAGCTTGAACAGATTTGGAGTACAAAAGATATATTTTCAATATTTACCTACCTTACAATGTCAAGTGGCGTGCTATATATTACCTTCGCCGACGCTTTGTATCCACCTGCCACATCCCCAAAAGCTATTTTCAGATGGAATATACAACTATTGATTTGTCAGAAGATGCAACGCATGCATAAAGGTGGACAAACCACCTATGTAAGTGATTTTCTCAGGAAAAAAAAAAAAAAAGAGTTTGACCATTTGAGGCCCCCAGGCCCCAGCTAGAAGAATCTTATAGCTCAGTAAAGGACATTTAATCCTGTAAATGAATTCCACTCAAGCGATTGCTCTATTTCATAGATTTCATCGATCAAACAATAGAGTACTTTTATTTAATCACTCTTCTTAGCTGCAAAAGAGTCTGGGCTAAAAACAGAAGAGCCGAAACAATGCTGCAGGACAGGCAAATGGTGTTCTGATTCTTCAGGGGATCGTTATGGAGCCATCTAGGCATTTCCAAAAGCCTCGACCATGAGAGACTAAAAAGGAGGTGAAAACTTATCATATATGCAAGTTTAGTAATGGTTTCTTTCAACCTTTAGTCGTGTAAGCTGCTGGTGGTAATAAATTCACTCAACGACAGATAAGGTAGAAAGCAAGACACGTGATAACACCACCAGCAAAAGGCTCTAAACTGTGGCTCAACCATTTCGCAAATTGGGCAAATAAAATTTAATTCATGATTTTATGCAAATTATATTGAAGCAGCTATCCTGGGCATCCACTCTAACCCAGACAGAGCTGAGCTTATTTTTGCATCGACTCTAATCAGAGGATGCTTCTACTGGGGGCCCAAGTTTCATGAACCTAACGAGTTCAGAAACCTTGTATGGCTGTACCTCAAATTTGCAAATACAGCTAATCTGTTCTTGTAGTGTATAGATATCTCCACTGTTATACTGTTCGATATAGTGTGTTAGGAGAAGTTTAGTGTTTTTAAGTTTTTATGTATATGTTGGTCCTCTTTCGAGAACAGGCATCTCCTTGAACGATTATGGGATCTGCCAGAATTCTTCCTGCCTTTTCATTCCGCACAATTTGCTCTTATATAGGAGCTTAATACATTGGCAATGACTATTTTATCCCTACTAACAACCATTCTTAACAATATCAGTATCTTTCATAACAGAAAGATGCTGTATATTAACAGCTAACAGAAACAAAATATATATAGATATTCTTCTAGAACCTTTAGTCAAGAATGTAGTCCTTCAGATAATGAGGCTGGTTCCTCCTGGACGATGCTGGGCTTGAATTATGGGCTGACGTATCAATGCCTTCCCCTGCGAGACTGACCTTGTCCTCAAGGTCGAAATGAGGAAAACTGGTGCTAAACTATACACGATCCTCCCAGGTGGCCTCTTCCAGTGAACAATGCTCCCACTGAATTAAAACTTGATCAACCCATTTCTTATTTATTTTGACCCATCGGGAGGCAAGGAGCTTTTGGGGTTGGAAGAGTGGCCCAGAGTCAGAGGATAAGGGCGGTATCACTGCAGGCTGGGCAGTCTTTGGGTCGGGGCACCACTTAAGTAGGAAAATATGAAATACAGGGTGGATCTTAGCATGGGAAGGCAATTGTAAACGATAAGCAACAAGGCCAATGCGGCTGATGATTGGGAAAGGACCATAATAACGCTTGGATAATTTGCTGGATGTTCTTGTAGCTAACGAACCTTGTCGGTATGGTTGCAGCTTGATGAAGACCCAATCTCCTTCAGTAAATTCCTTGTCTCGGCGGTTCTTATTGGCTTGATTCCTCATCCTCGTTTGTGCACACAATAAATTTGCTTTAATTGAGTTAAGCAGCTCTCTTCCATCCCCTAATTCCGCGTCAAGGGCAGCCAAATTGGTGGTACCATCTATGTATGTAGAGAGCACTGGTGGTGGCCAACCATACATAGCTTGAAAGGGTGTCGTCTCAATAGCGCTGTGGTGGCTCGTGTTGTACCAGCGCTCAGCCCAAGGAAGCACAGCAGCCCACTTCTTTGGATTATCTCCGGCCATTGCTCGTAAGTAAGTCTCGAGGCACCGATTAAGGACTTCAGTTTGGCCATCCGTTTGAGGATGGTAGGCTGTGCTCAATCGAAGGGTGATGCCATGAGAACGACATAGTTCTGTCCAAAAATGGCTAGTAAACAATGGGTCTCGATATGAAACAATTGATCGAGGGAACCCATGAAGATGCACCATCTCCTGGACAAAGTGGTCAGCCAAGCGCATAGTAGTGATACCTGAAGGTAGAGCGCAGAAATGGGCATATTTAGAAAGCCGGTCAACGACCACCCATATTACCTCTTTCCCTGATGAAGGTGGAAGCTGGGTGATGAAGTCCATAGCAATATCCTCCCACACCCGCTCTAGTATTGGCAACGGCTGTAATTACCCCTTAGGAGCGGTCGTTTCTGGCTTGATTTGCAAACACACACCACATTTTCAAACAAAGTCACGAACATCTCAAGCTAAGGTAGGCCATTAGAAATTGGAGGCAATTCGTGTAGTGGTCTTGGAAATCCCTGAATGCCCCCCTACAAGGGATCTGTGGTAGGCCTCAATAATTTGTTGGCAGAGGGTTGCATCATTTGGAACGACTATTCGGCCTTGAAGGAAGAGGATGCCTTGACGGAGGTTATAGCCTGCGTCACTTCTTTTCCCGTCCTGCGATTGAGAACGAATTTCACATAGTAAGGGGTCTGACAAGGTTGAATGTTTAATTGATTGGATCAAACCTGTGATAGGGTAGAGAAAAATTTGTAATTCGGCCTCCGTGGATTCCGCCGGCCATCTCGATAGGGCATCCGCTGCACGATTGGAGCATCCATACTTATAGATGATCTTGAATTCAAACCCCAGCAGATTGGTAAGCCAACGCTGTTGCTCAAGTGTTTGGATGGTTTGGTTGAACTGCTTAAGGCTTTGGTGGTCAGTGGCAATGGTGAAGGAGGCACACAGGAGGTACTGTCTCCATTTATGGACAGCAAAAGTAATAGCGTACATTTCACGGGTGTAAGTTGAAGCTGCTTGGAGTCGGGGAGGAAGACGCTTGCTGAAGAAGGCGATGGGATGGTGTTTCTGTGAGAGGACGGCACCAATGGCTATGGAGGAAGCATCGGTCTCCACCATGAAAGGGAGCTCGAAGTTGGGAAGGGACAAAATAGGAGCCGTGGTCATAGTCTGTTTGAGAGTGTCGAATGCTTCTTGGGCTTGCAGGGCCCAAAGGAAGGAGTTGTTTGGTGTGGTTTTGAGCAGGTTAGTTAATGGGCTAGCTAGAGTAGCATACTGCCGAATGAAGCGTCGGTAGTAGCCTGTTAGGCCCAAGAATCCTCGGATAGCTATAATGGAATCAACCTGCACCCCATGCCCTGAAATAATGTTCCCCAAATATTCCACCCTAGTTTGGGAGAATAAACATTTGGATAATTTGGCAAAAAATTTATGGGAGTGTAAAATTTGGAGGACGGTTCGGATATGGTAAAGGTGTTGAGTTGAATCAGAGCTATATATTAAGATGTCGTAAAAAAAAAACAAGAACAAATTTCCGTAGGTAGGGTCGGAAGAGGTCATTCATAGTGGCTTGGAAAGTGGAAGGGGCCTTGGATAACCTGAAGGGCATAACCATGAATTCATAGTGGTCATTATGGGTGCGGAATGCAGTTTTCGGTATATCGGGGGGTGCACACGAATTTGAAAATAACCACTTCGGAGATCTAATTTAGAGAAGGTAGTGGCCCCATGGAGTTCATCCAACAATTCGTCCACCGTAGGAATAGAGTATCGGTCTTTGACGGTAATTTGGTTAAGGCCTCAGTAGTCCACGCAAAATCTCCAAATTCCATCTTTTTTTCGGACAAGTAATATAAAGGGCTAGTGGATGGGCGGATGAGTCCATCTTGTAACATTTCTTTAATTTGTTTTTCAATTTCTTCTTTTTGATATTGCGGATAGCGATATGGCCGGATGTTTACGAGTTGAGAATTATGTTGGAGGTTGATATGATGATTTGTTGGACAGTGAGGGGGAAGAGTTTGGGGCTGCTCGAAGACGGTTTGATATTCCCAGAGTAAGGTTTGGACTTCTTGAGGTAGAGAGGGGCTGGGCTTTTCTGGGTCCATAAGATGGATGTGATAATAACAGGCTTGGGAAGATGTTTTATGGATACATCTTAGTTGGTTCAAGGAGATTGGGCTGGGTTTTTGGGGGGGGGGGAGGCTGCCTGATAATCGCACGGGCCGGCCCTGGTGGCTAAATTCCATGGTGAGTTGTTTATGATCCGTGACCACTGGGCCTAATGTTTCCAGCCACTGGGTTCCCAAGTTGAGGTCGGCTCCCGTAAAGGCCAAAACATGGGCATCGACCAAGAAGGGGTTGCCCTCAATATCTACTGAAATTCCTGATAATCGCCCTTCCGTTTTCAATTTTTCTCCATTACCCACGGTCACAGTCAACCTAGTTCCTCGTTCAATGAGTAGGTGGAGGTACCTGACGGTGCAGGGATGGATGTAATTATGCGTACTTCCAAAATCTACCAATGCTTCCACCGAAGTATTGTTGATGGAGGCCGTGAAACGCAAGGTCCACGGATTCAAAGAACCAGTGAGCACTTGCAAGGAGATTTCATGCTCAAGTGGATCCGGGGTTACTTCATTGTCCTCTTCTCCTTCCTCTCAGTAATCGTCGATTTCTTCATCCAAACTTAGGGAAAACTGTTGGGCCTTGCAGCGATGGCTTAGCTTATACTTTTCATCACAGTTATAACATAGGCCCTGGTCTCGTCTGCACCGTTGCTCCGCAGGGGATAGTCGTCGTCCATTCCCAAGGGTCGGATTGTTTGGCTTAGGAGTGTTTGGAGGTGGGGTTAATTGAAGCAGAGGTGGTCGTGGTGGCGGAGGGAAGTATGATATTGGATTAGGTGACCTGGATGAATTGGGTCGATTGAAGGGAGCTCCAGAATCCAATAATTTTTCTTCGATAAGTTTGGCTAGGCCAAGGGCAATCAAGATGGTTGTGGGTTTTAATACAGCTAGCTCTTTCTGGATCGGTGGTTTGAGGCCGGAGGTGAAGCAGTTAAGGATGGATTCGGGGGTCATGTCTGAGACTCGGTTACAGAGGTTTTCAAATTGTTGATAATCAGCAACTGTACCTGTCTGAGTAAGCTTAAAGAGAAGCGCCTGGTGATTTGCATACGATGAGGGTCCATATTGTTGTTCGATGGCCTATACCAGGGAGTCCCAGGATATAAGTTGATGCTGAAGGTGCATCCATTGAAACCAGCTGAGGGCTTGACCAACCATGAAGAAGCTGGCAAAGTCAACACGTTCCTGCTCCTGGATTGACTGGTAAGCAAAATACCGTTCCTCTTGGAAAATCCAATCTAGGGGATTAGTTCCATCAAAATTATTAAGTACAAGCCCACATTTAAGGCTATTAGTGAGTTGGTTGTTGGGTCGATTGGTGAGGTCAATGGTCTGTGTTTCGTTGGTTGTGCCATTTGCATTTGCAGAGGTGATATTGTCGGCCGTGGGAGTGGGGGTATGAATGACTGATGAGGGTACGGGGGGGTTGGAACTACTGGGGTTGGCCGGTGGATTGAGTCGTCGTAGACTCATTTGTGGCTGAGCTCATCAATGGCAGCTTGATGAGCATCAGTGTTGTCCTTCAGCTGCTGAAGTTGATCATCTATATGTCTAGCGCATGTCATCATGCCATCGGTCATGGCTGCGGTCTCTCAACGAGAGCACCAAAATGTTAGGAGAAGTTTAGTGTTTTTAAGTTTTTATGTATATGTTGGTCCTCTTTTGAGCAAAGGCAGCTACTTGCACGATTATGGGATCTGCCAGAATTCTTCTTGCCTTTTCATTCCGCACAATTTGCTCTTATATAGGAGCTTTGTACATTGGCAATGACTATTTTATCCCTACTAACAACCATTCTTAGCAATATCAGTATCTTTCATAACAGAAAGATGCTGTATATTAACAGCTAACAGAAACAAAATATATGTAGATATTCTTCTAAAACCTTTAGTCGAGAATGTACTCCTTCAGATAATGAGGCTGGTTCCTCCTCCTGGACGATGCTGGGCTTGAATTATGGGCTGACGTATCATAACGGGTACTAAGGCATGCATTTTGTCATATTAAACCAAGTCAAGAGTGTGCGGCTGTGTTTATACCCTGTACCCCAACCACCCCCTCCCAGAAAAAGAGAGACCTAGGAAGAGGTTTAGGATTAGGGAGAAGGGGGGGAGAAGAGAATATTAGCCTGCATTTCATTTTGTCCACCAAGATATATGCAAGCATAAATTCCAAGGATTCACAAAACAGAAAAAGTTGCTCCCTGTCAATATTTCTTTCCATAAAAACTGAATCATATCGTTAAGCATTTCTCGAATTACCAATATAAAATCTGCAACTCATTTTTGTTAAATAGGCACATGTAATATTTTTGAAGTACCTTAATATCCGAACTCCTCGCAGCAGCAGCGGAATTTTGCAATTTTTTCTGATCTTCAGAAGGGCAACTTTGGCAGAAGAAGTGGTCAAGTCTTCTAGCTTCCTCAATAGTCATGTCAACGCAGGCAGGATGAAACCTAGAAAAGAAAATTGACAAGCCAATGAACCCAGCAATTGTTATATTATAAGTGGAATGTAATACGAAACTTCATGTTCTGTAATAAGTCACACATTGAAAAAATTCCATGAGGAGCAACCTCAGAAATATCATGATACAATTTTTCTGGGATTCAAACCCATGCGTATAGAATGGAGAACAACAAAAAGAAAGTGTCTTTGGTCAAATAAGGCATTTAGGGAATAAGGATAAATGGTCATAATAGTCCCTCAATGAATGTATCTAATTGGTCCATAAATGAAAAACAAAATCAAGTTTTAGTTAGCAATGAATGACCTTAAGTTTTAGTCTATCCTAACCGAAGGATTCCTATAGGTCATACAAAAGATCCAAAACTGAAATTCATTGCAAATTTCCCTAAAAAGTGGTATCAAAGCTGGTTTGATGGACAATATATTTGGAGGGAAGCTTGTAATGCAATTGTTTGATGGGAAGAATAATTTTGTGTTATGACAAAGTGTGACTTATCCAGACTACACAACCTTAGAAGATAAGAAACCAACAAATGTGCAACATATAAAGTGGGAAGATATGAAGCTATGTGCAACAAGTATGATCCATTTAGCCCTTCCTTTAAAAATAAAGTACAACATTCTTAAGAAGTCCGAAAGAGTTATAGAAAAGCTAGTAAATAGTTATGCACCAAAGTCATTGACTAACAAGTTATTCTTGAAAAATGATTTGTGTTCTCTTGAGATGGAAAAGAAGGCAAATTGGGAGAACTTCTAAATGTATTCAAGGATCACCAGGTAGAAGAGTTAAAATATATTATTTAAGGAGGATGAGGATCACACTGTCTTGCTGTCAGCTTCTCTCACGAAAAAGTATAGTTCTATGCTACAAACTTACTGATAGAGAAAAACACGCTTTCTTAAGAAAAACACTGTTATTTTAGCTAGTTCAAAACAAATAAATTGGTAGGACCGAGAATGGCTTACTTGAGGGGATGGATCCAACCTACATATAGGCGGGTGATTCATGAAGGATAAGAAAAAAGACTAACCCAGACATTAGGTAGCTTGAAAAGGAGCAATGAGATGAGGCATAACATGTCCAGATTACAAGAAAGACGAGAAGGAAAAGGATTGTATTATAGGTGTTGTAGATGAAAAGGTGCACATAAGGAGCCAAGTGCAAGGCGATGAAAATTAGGTGCTTCTTTAATCTTAGGTAAGGTGACATTAGTACGGAATAGTGTTTGAAAAGGCATGCTTAAGGAGCAAAGTGCAATCCGATGAGAGTTAGGCAATTCTTTTATCTTAGGCCAGGTGACATTAGCAAGGCATTGCTAAAGCGCACAAGGTGCTAAGGCATTAAGGCAGACACCTTCTATGTGTTGGGAATTCACCAATGTGAACCCATAGGACCTAATTTAATAGAGTTTGGGATTCCAAGATTTAATAGAGAAAATCAAGAACAAAAACTGGAAAAACATATGATTTATTACATGAGAATCAAAATTTAATTCTCACAAAAATACTCAAATTGGCAAATTATCACACTTAAGGTTCTACAATAAAAGAGAATTAAAAAAGAGAAAAGTTAACAACATTAATCAACCCTAATCACAATTATTTATAGCAATATGGACGTAATTAATGATTTTAATGAGGTGACATCACACAGAGAAAAACACAAACTATGTAATTACAAACTATGCTTTTTCCTCAACTCTCAGATTCTAGCAAAAAATTAGAAGACCAAGAAAAACCAAGAAACATGAGTTGTGATAATAAACACACCCCCTCCAAAAAACACCTTTCAGCCCCAAACTTCACCGAGTGTTAGGGATGTTATTGTTATTCGACATTTGATAATTTGATCCGATATCCAAATCTATTCAATCCAAAAATTCAAATAATTGATCCGAGTTTTTTTTTTTCAAATCCAATAAACATTATGATCAATAAAAGATATAATAAATTGGATATCTAATCCGACAAATACAAATAATATCCTATCTGATAAATTATATACATATATACTCTAAACAGTCTATATTTTTCATAACACTTTATTGAATATAATTGTGTGTGTCTATGTGGGTGTAATTTGAAATGAAAGTTTATGGTAAGTAAATTTTACACTTTTTAATTATTATCTTGATTAAAAACCTACCTCAAATGGCCTCATGGCATATATAAACACAAGCTAAATCTAAGCCCCTCTCAAACTTGAACACAAATAATGACTCCATTAGCACATTGTTGGATTGTTCATAGTAACTAATACTCATGCCAACCTAGCACCACACAAATACACCAACGCACCTCTGATTATCAAAATCACAACCAAAATGAGATTCCACAAAAGCATTCAACCAATCAATGAGCATCCTATATTCCATACAAGCCAATGTTGTACACACGAAGTACAATAGAATTCGAACCATACATAGCCAATATCACTCCACAAGACAAGACTCACCATATGTCTACTCCCAACACCCACTACCTGAACAATATCAAATTCAGTATCAACCATAGCATATATCAAGTATCCCACGGCTGTAGATTATGTAATTGTGGTTGTGCAAACCACCTCAATACTTTTAGATTTGCTTACATCATACATGTATTTTGTTGCAACAAACATTTGATACACAACAAAAATCAACCAATAAAACATCACATACAAATATTTAAGTCCACCAAAGGAGATTGCATCTTCTTGGCAACAACAACATACCACACGACAAAATTAGCACCAACAATAGCCTTCGAGTGTGACACTTGCTCTAGCACACAAATACTATTATCTATATGTGACACAACTAGCTAACTCCTTAAAGTTATTATCAACATAAGCCTCCACCTGTTAACCAAACTCCATCCAAACCAACTACAAACTCCACCTTATCTGAAGCACCCCACATGTCTACATGCTCCAACTCCTCAGCATGAACAAATTTCTCAACCTCAACAAGGTATTCAGACTCAAAAAAGGTATTAATAATAAATCTAAATGTATTCGGATCACCCAACCTAGACCCCCTATCTTCAGTCATGTTCATGACACTCCCGTGTCCAAGTTGTATCTGCCCAAGACAAGCAACACTGAGTCAAACATTTCCAATGTCGCCTCAATTGCATCATCAATAATAGTATCAGCAAGCTCATATAATATATTGACTTACTTGCCTACAACCACTACCACAACCCCTTTAACATCCTTCAGTGTGTCATTCTCAATAATACATTTATATCCATTTTTATCCAAGGAACTCAATAAAATTAAGCTCTCGGTCATATCAAGAACATGACGAACACCAAATAGTGTATTAACCACACTATCATACATCATTACCCTCACAATCTCAATCCAAGCAATAAAATTGTGGTCGCAGTCGCGATTGCGGTCGTGGTATCGGAGCATCGCGAACGATATTTTATATGCCGTGGTTGTCGCAGCGTGATTTTTTATTCTTTTTTTACAATAAATATTAGCAAATACTAGTAAATATCGACAAATATCGGCATATATCGGACGATAACTGATATATCGCCGATAAATATGTGAAATTCTAAATCCATCGCGTATCGGCTGACCCAAAATCCGATAAATATCGGCTGGTATTGCGTATCGAGACCAATATTTAATTGTATGTCTCAACCCCAACAACTCCACATTAAACACCATTATCCAACTACGTACTATGTTGTATATCTAGAACTAGATTTTATTGGGACTAACAAGGTAAATACACCCAAAATTCAGAATCTACCTTTCAGTGAATCTAGTCTATCTGCTTGTCGCCGCCTATATGTCACCATCACCTTTGCCTTCACCTATGGAAGCATCATCCTCTTTATCAGATGTATCAGTATCTTTATTTGCAATTTTTCTATTAGAGTAGTATTATCTAATATCATTTTTCTCGATACAAGACTCTCACTATATGAGTCAATAGATTTTCAATCAATTACCATTGCGGTAGGACATTCTTGATATCCTCAATAACCAATTCATCATGACCATACAAAATAGTCACAAAAATGCTTATAAGCAGGAGTTAAGAATGCAACACTTTAATAGTCAAATCCTAGTTATCTAATTTGACATCTATATTTTGTAAATCTATAATAGAAAATTTTAAACGAATATCCCACCTAGATTTAATTTATGTAATTTTCTCTTCAACAACATATAATTCGTGGTAGATTTCGTTATGTATAGAGATTCTAACTTGAGCCATAAAGCAAACGCAATTGTCTCTTTTAAAACCTTTCACATGACATTATTGGATATGACAATCGATTAGTAGATAGGGACCATATCAATCTCCTCAAACTTCTCATCAATTATCATCACGCTTCTTTGATCTCTCAAACAAAGCCTCCTCCGATTCATTTTGAACCAACATTGTCTTTATCTTCAACTTCCACAAACCGAAGTTCACGAAAAAATCAAATTTCTCTATATCAAATCTGAACTCTGATACTAATTTGCTGGAAATTCACCGCTGTGAATGTACAGGTCCTAATCTAATAAAATTAGATATTCCAAAATTTAATAGAAAACACAATTTGGAATAAGAATTGGGGAAACCAATTATCTTACTACGAGTAAAAATTATAATCACAAATAAAATATCACAAAATCACTCAAATTGACACCCTTAAAGCTCTAAGATACAAGCAAATTAGAGAAGAGAAACGTCGACGCCATTAATGAGCCCTAATCACAATTATTTATAACACTACGGATCATATTTTTTCTTCAACTCTCAATTTTGGGTAAAAATTGCAAGTAAAAGAAAAACCAAGAAACACGGGTCGTGTTAATAAAGAAAGGCCTTGTGTTTTCTCCAAAAACCACCTTTCGGTCCCAAATGCCTACAAATACCCATCCATGTTATACTCTGCACCAAATATGAGTCACAAGCTCACAATACACTTAGGTTATTAGTAGTGCTTTGATTTCATTTAGAAAATTATACAACTAATATGTTAGTTAATCTTAGGTTGAGAAGGAAAGCAAAGAGGGAAAAGGGATTATGGAAAGGCCAATAAATATTTTTTTGTAAATGAAAATATTTACTAGGTAAAAAAAAGCTCAATTTTTTTGGGAGATCAAAACTCTTCACTAAAGAGAAAGAAAGAATGATGCATATACATGTGACTATCAAAGCTATCAAAATCGATGCACTCTTTCACTGTTCTTCACCAAAAACAAAGAAAGAAGAAAATGACTATTATCAAACTCAAGCTTTGATATGATTCTCCAAAAAACATGCCAAAAAATTTTTATTCCCCGACTTTCTTCTTTCATCTTTCTTCTCTCTTTTAAATTTACATGTTTTTTCCCTTCTCCCCATTTACCTTTATGACATATATGACTAAATGATTTTTTACCCTCTATTTTCCTTAACATCATCTCTTTTATTCTCTTTATATATGTTATGTAATTTTGGTAACCATTGTTATGTTACAATATCATATCTTCACTATTAGAGTGCGCTTTTTCTTCTATTATATGCTCTTCCTCTCTCCACACTCGGTAATATAACTTATTTGTGCCTATTATAGATTTGTGCCTTTCATTGCTTTCTTCACTACTGGTGTCTCACTTCGCCTAGGTGTGCGCCTTCTCTTTGTGCCTAGGACCCCTCTAGTCTAGGTGCACCTTAGCTATTTTCAAACACCAGCAAGAAAAGGATATACAGAAAGAGGACTGAATATTAGATTTAGGATGTTCTTGATACATATGCTGCAGATTTAGAATGTTCTCGATACATATGTTGCAAAGAGAATTGGTTCAAGTCCTTGGATTCATAGTCATGGAAAGTCGATGAGACCAAAGTTGAAGGAACCAAAGAAATTGAGATCAAGAATCATGATGGGAGGATTAGAAAATTAGTTGAGGTGAGCTATTCAAAATCTGATTTCTGATGCAGGTCATAAAGGTAAGGAATGTGATATTGCTTGGTACAAAGAAAAAAGGAATTTCGCAGGGCACAACATAATATAGACTTTGGCTAGAGGGGAAACATTGTTTGTTGGATAACGATGTGAATAGATCGTTGTTGAGGGCACATGTAGCTTGAAGGGGAGGTTTGTTAGAATTCAAGTTCATATATGTGAGCTAAGGAGAACCCAAAATGGCGGACAATGAAGAGGATGGTCTTTGGTGATCATTGTGGTCCCTAAATAAATACATTTGATTGATACATAAATGAAAAACACAATCAATGAAGTTTTAATCAGCAATCAAAGTTGGTTCCATAAATTATCTTTTTCCTAGCCTTTTAGTTAGTTCAAGGTTTATCTCTTAACCTGTATAAAAGCTTCTATTGTGTAGTAGTAATCATGAGAGAAAAGAGTTGGAATAAAACCCTTGTGGCTCTAGATCTAAAGGTCGGATATAAGTAAATCTTAGTAGGGAGCGACATTTCTTATCCAAATGAATTAATCAAGAAGGTGTTCTTCATTAAACTTCATAATAAAAAATATAGAGTGTTCATAATTCTTGTATTGCTTGAGAGAATAGTAATAAAAATTTAAGTTTAGAAAATTACTTTTGTTTCTCGATTTATTATATTTTGCATAGTTCTTTGTGTTCTTGATTTTGCATTCCAACAAACTTACACTATATACTCCTTCCCTCCATATGTGAAATACTGTCACCTTTGAACCATCCAATTAAATAGCGGTCCCGCTATAGCGTAGCGGCCGCTATTTAGCGGTTTTTGGGTCAGCCGCGACGCGAAATTACCGATACGCTACGGTTTTAAAATTTCACATAAATCGGCCGATAAATCGCCGCTAAATCAGCCGATAAATCGGTATCGCCGATAAATCTTGATAAATCGGAAATACCACCGATAAATCGGGGTAAATCGCTGATTTACTGAGAATTCTTAATTCTACTGAAAAAAGTATGCATGAAAATTTTTATTTATTTATTTACTATATATATATTAGATCAAGTTACTATTAAATTATAATAAAGTATTACTATTTATTATCTTCACATTTACTATTAAATAACATGACTTTTTTCATTCTAAGGTAAATTTAGGGTTATTAGAAAAATTTAGCATATAATGACTCACTCTCATACTTCTTATATGATATAAAATACTAGTTTATTGAATATTTATATTCAAATGATCAATAAATGATAATTAGTGTATATGGTAAAATAAAAATAAAAATTCACGCCGCGACGATTGCGACGCATAATTTATCGTTCGCGACGCTCCGATACCGCGACACCGCGACCGCGACCACGACCGCTATTTAATTTGAACTTTTCACACATTAAAGAGAGAATTAAATAAAATTTAATCTTACACTTGTGTTCTTTACTTTTCCATTTTCCCAAGTATGAAAAGAGTAAAGAAAAAGTTATGATATCTTGAAAAAATAAAATATAAGAAGGTAAAAAAGAAACTCATATTTGACTTTTTTAAAGTGAAATTTTTTTATGATAAAAAAAAAAAAAAAAAAAAAAAAAAAAAAAAAAAAACTAATGCCTAGGGAGACATTCTTTCACATAATTTGGGAGTACATAAGGGAGGAAGGAGGAAACAAGAAATAGGAATAGAGAAGATCAAGGACAATCACTAAAAAAATTGCATCAATTACAACAAACAAGTATGGCAAACAAGAACATGATCTCAACAATTAAGAGCAATAAAACATTTGCATTGTAATTCAAAACAAGAATATGTCCTATATTCATCACACAATGAACCACTTCGGCATGCACAACAAATCACAAACTGATTTCGAGTCTATGACCTAAAATAGGTGGAAGTACTTATTACAACATGCACCATAAGTTGTCCTCCTCCTTTCAAAAACCAAGGACAATCAAAGGAATGATCTGCAGTGTGAGGCACTTAAATGAGAAAGACTGGGTGACAAAAATCTCCCTAACACATTTAACCCCCCCTAAATAAAATTCCGCCACTACATGAAGAAACATGGACCAAACAGCTATTTGCGCCAAGTGCTCACAATAACTTCTCCCAGCCAAATGCTAAACAGCTGATCCTACCTATTACAGCAGTTACAATTAATGATTCATTTAAATTAAGGTGAATCGGAGTGAAGATAAAAATTAAAAGTTTGCCCAAGTAAGGAGAATGTTGGTGAATATTTTAAAATATCACTTGGACAATATTAACCTTACCTAGTTGAAAGTTACTTTAATTGCGTTTGAATTGGGGTGAATTAGGATAAATAAAGGTTATCTCGGTCAAGTTTTACCCTTCAACTCGATTACCCCCCCCCCCCTCCAAAAAAACCAAAACAAAAGTAGGGCTAATAAAAATAGAGTGATTTGAGGTGAACTTTTATCTTCCATTAACCTGAGTGAATGTTTCCAAATAAGTTCCCAAACTAAGCAGGCACTAAAGATTACACTTGAAAAAAAAAAAAAAAACTACAGTGCATCACAGATCCTCTTAAAACATCATTTAGTATCTTCTATCAAACAAACCAAGGTAGTTCACCTTCCTAGAGAATATATTTTGGACACTAATAAAAGTAATGTGTAAAGTAGTAGCATCTTTGAGCATCAAAAGAGCAATAAACATCATACAAACCCATCCAGCCATTCTAAAATCCAGGTAGGGGCACAAGCCACAAAACACAAACAACAACAGAAAGGCATTGAAGCATGGTTAAGAAAATTTCATAGATAAGAATAAGCTGGAAAATCTCCATAGCAACTTTTATGCTCAAAGCACATCAACCAACCAGCACAAACCAAAGGAACATATCTGGTAGCCCAATGTCAGAAAGTTCCAAGTAAAACTAGAGTTACAGTGCTGTAGATTTGAGATTTATAGGCCTCAGATCATAAGTAGAAAGAAAATACAAATAGGTAAGTCTTGTCAGACATTATATCAGGATGGAACTGGAGGAAGGATCTTGTCACTAACAACACAAATAGAACAGGGAAAAAAGTAGGGTAGAGACATTGGCTCCTTTGTTTTCTACATTATAATTTAGTGTAAAATAAGGTTCAAAATTGTGGAGCCCATTTGGGATCAAAATGATAAAAACCTTGACGTTGGATGAACACTTGGCATATTGAGAACGGAAATGACCAAAGAAGAAAGGGGAGAACTATGGAAAGGCAAAAGCGCTGTACATGTAAGAAAATCCACATATCCTACCTATTCATCCAAACAGTAGAAGAAAAAATTACAGCTCACTTCACCATTTCCCTCATTCCCCACAATAACAGAAAATTTATAACCACTAGACAGGTGATATGAGAATCCCACAAAATAGTTTATGAATAGTAACCAAATCAGCTCATTCAAGAAGAGCCTTCCTTTCTAAGTTATAAGCATACCCAAACAAGCCAAGGCTTAACTTGCAGAGTGGTGGCAGGCTGCCAGCTACATAGCGATCTGACCACATCAATAATAACACTGGGTTACCCAGAAAAAACTTAAATAGAAAAGAATAGCTGATATTCCTTTCAAATGATGTTCCAAGATTAATCATGATGCAAGTACTTAAGTCAGCATAATTACTATCTAAAACATTAGGTTCACCTAAACGTGCCCAGCAAGTAACTTCTCAGCAACCAGATAAACCCACTAGCTCAAGACAAATGATTCTTGTACACCAGGATGATACACAAAGATACATCAGATTACATTGTACAGACACCCTCCTCAGACCAACCCAACCATGGGCAGCAAGTGAAAAGGCAAACGGAACTTGCAAAAGGTTCTCAAAGGACTGTAAATGAAATGAATTATGCCACCCAGCAGGAAATCCAACACAGAACAAAACCCAAACAACTTAAAAAGCATGGGAACAAACCAGCAGCAGGAAGGCACAGCACAGTCATCAATCCCAAATTTCTAACTTTCTGTTATGCACATCGTGATCAGTCATTTTTCTTTGCTTTTCTTTTCTTTTACTTCTTGTTTCTTATTCACATTTTGTTGAAAGATGAAAGGTGGGTAGATGCTTTTTTTTTTGTGGCGGGGAGGGGGGGTGTTAGCAAAAGCCCTCAGTTTTGGGAAGCCAAGAAAAACCTGGGCCCCTATATATGTAGAGGCCTGGCCAAAAGCAATATAGAGGTGTAAAAAATTGCTGCATTATTGCTCAAAACTGTCTAAATGTTGGAATTGAACCCATGACCTATATATTGTAGTAAGATGTTGGGATTATCAGAATCGGATCTAGCCACGCCAAAGGCATCACAGTGAGTTTGATTAAAATGCATCTCAGGATGGATATCTAGATTAAGAACTTATCTCTCTTATTCTTCCTTGGTTTTCTGTATTGAATATTAATCATTTAGTGAGGATGGAATCAAGACCTCTAGGGCGCTTTTGGTGGTGGCCAAAGGTGGTTGGGGTGGTGGAGTAATTGACGGCAGTCAAGGGAGAGAGGAAGGGCCTGATTGAGAGATAATAGAAAGAATAGGGAGGTTGGAGAAATTAATCTTCTGAATATTTCCCAAGTTATTCTCATTAATGAGGTCATAAGACCTATTTATGTTAAGTAAAACCTCATGGGCCTAGCCCCTTAAGCTAATGATAATAGCAAATAAGATATAAATAAATAATCCCTGATAATCTCCAACCAAACAATATATGCATAGCTTCCTAATTAATAAAAATAGCTAAATATCCCTAACTTGCTCCCAAAAGGAATGAATAAAAAGATACTAATAATATCTAAAGGCCAAAAATCATAAAAATTAGCCAAAAATTATGCCCGAGGAGGGCTTCTATACTCACATGCCTAAAATAAGATATATTAATTTGGGGCCTAATCCAAGGCCTAGACCTACTCTCCCCACAATCAAGACCAGCCCTAGGGTTAAAAATCCAGGCATGACCCCAATCAGCGCATAACATCCATATGCAAGCATGAGACATGACCCAACAAATAATTGACGGTCATTAACCACCAAGATTAAGCAATAAGTGGACTCCGTGCTCATAATAACACATCCCTAACCCACTCATCCATAAAATAGCACGCTGAGCATATCAAGAGTAGCGCCCTACGAAATATTATTGGCACATTAATTGACACATAGCAATTCACCTGATTCCATAATTTGTTGAAACTTAAAACCCAAACTGAAATGCACGTACTTGAATATGTATTGAGGATTTGAACTTATCCTCACCATTTTGTGCCAATTTTCCAGCTACTTTTTTGGTCACATAAATACACATTAGAAATACAAAGAATATATCATTCCATGAATAAATATCAAAAAAATAAATAAATAAAGTCAATTATGGCAACCTAAACTTTAAATTTTGAATGCTTTAGAAACTCAAGTTTTTTTTTTTCCTTACTTCAATAATTTTGGGACCTCACCTTTTTTTATAATAATTTAGCTTTCTCTAACTAACATTAGGGTCAAAGTATGGCTTAAGTAAGTCTTGAGGACCTGAATTTTTTTAACTCTGTTTTTTTCCCTTGAAGATTAAAGGACCTATCGAAAATTTTCAGCTACTTTCCTGATCACATGAAGTAAAAATATGTATTTGAAATACAAAAATCTACGCATGCAACTTAAATATAAATTTATTATATAATATACTAATTAATTAAAAATTTAATAGATATGGTGTATTGTAGTATATTTAATAAAAAAATTCGTTCTTGCAAAAGGTGATGCACACCTCCACTTAGTAATTGAACTCCCTTCACTACTCTAGTTGCTCTTTATCCCAACTTCATTTGACCTTCTAAATTTTATACACTAGTTTTAGTTTAGTTATAAGTATTTGCTTCTATACTTTCTTTCTCCTTTTTTTAACAATTTTCCAATATCTTTTACAATGAATGTGTGATGATAATGAAATTACAACTAAAATGAAAGACGAAGGATGATGCTTTAGAACATCAATGAGCTTGTTTGATTATGTGGTGAAATTATAGCTTGCATACTCATTCATGTAAACTACTCATCTATTATGTGAATATGTTGTGTCTATGTTAATGTCAAAAAAATAGTAGTATAATATGAGAAGGTGATCTAACTTCAACTGATATTATGATGATGCAGTTAGAAATATATTGAGATAAAACCAAATGATTTTTTGGGGGGGGGGGGGGGGGGGGACCACTACAATGGTCAACAAATTATTTATATATATAATGGTCACATAACCTGGTTCAATCATGGGATCAAAAGGGAATGGCCAGAATGGCCTGAAAGTAACAGCATCTTTAAATCAGCAGAAAAAGTCATGCAAAAGTTGCAGAAAATTGTATGTGTGGGGGGAGGGGGATAAGAAATAACATAGCAAAATAAGAGATATGAAAAGCTCACCAATCACTGCATCCCTCGCACTGAACCATCAGATCGTCAGGATTATACGGCATTTCACATTTACAGTACCTGCCACAGAAATGACATTGATCCAGATATGATGATAGCACCCCAAGAAATTTATAGTGAATTTGTGAGTTTAGTAGAATATAGTTTAATTATATGACAAAAGAATCTCAGTAATAAAATATCCAGAATCTTATACAGATAGCTACAAACTCTTCCACCCACAGACAGCCACATTGCAAATGAAAGTTTTCCAGGAAAAAAAGTCATCTAAAGTATAAAAGGACTAAAAGAAACCCACAGTGAGATATACCAAGCAAACACTACCAGGTGAATTCAGAAAGCACCAACATTAAGCACCATTCTGGTCTATCAAGGATCATCTCTTTCTAAATCTGCTTCATGCTTTTAGATCGTTGCACCAGATACTAGTTTGATATTCCATTTACAATCAGACATCAGATTTGATGGTACTTAAAAGACGTTTAAATACATTGCACCTCATCTGACAGGACCACCAACTGACTTTAGATTTCAGATGATCATACTGCCTCAAATGGGCCAACGTGCCTTGTAATGGCTACAACCCTACTTGTGCAAATACTAACTTCCAGACATCTTTGTATATCATTAAAGGAACTAAAAGCAATAAAAAATAGCTAGCCAATTAGTGACCTCAACTAAATTTTTTTCTTCATATTTTCCAGTCCCAGAGTAATATTCCAATGCAAGATCCAGGTACTACTATTTAAATTTATATAAATTAAAATAAATATTATTTTGTGTAGTTTGCTTCCAAATCTAAATCTTCCCCTCACTCTCAGAATCTCCAACCAATTCAAATATAATGAATATAAGTGAATGACATCCCTTCTTACTGAAAACCCATCAAATGACATCTCAGATCATCCACATCAAGTAGGTATGCTGGCACAAATAATTGTCCCAATATGTACATCTTTATAACTTCTTGGCGAATGATAAAACTCCACTTTCGAATCAAACACCCACCAACAGACTTGTCTTTGCACAAAAACATAAATCAAACTGCTTTCTTATTAAATGAAAACTAAATACAAATACTGGCATACACATGCACTATATAACAAAATCCAAATACAGACATACACTCCACAAAACACCTAATATCTGCCTTACCTGAAACCAGAATGGTTCCCAATACAAGGCTGATTAATTGACCTTATCCTATTTTCCTGATAATTAGCTCAGTACCTTTTAATTAGCATGATTATGGTTCTCCAAACAAGACTCGCACATTACAGCCTGCTAAACAGTGCTACACTATCCGTGCTCATGCGCGGGGGAGGGGGGCTGTGATAAAGAGTGCCACCACATCTCAGCGTTCATTTACTGAAATTAGAACAATCGAATCATAGCATTGGAGCTTTTCCATGTAAGTTCTTCGTAAGAAAATAACTCCCGTAGTGGATCTGCCTTGCCTGAAACCAAAATAGTTCCCAAAACTAGGCCGACTAATTGACCTTACCCTCTTTTCCAACTCATTAGCTTAGTATCTTTCTAATTATCTTGATTATGGTTCTCCAAACAAGGCAAGTATATCAACAGTGTTATGCATTTATTGAAACCAGAACAATCGAATCGTAGCATGTAAATCTTTTCCATGTAAGTTCTTCATAAGACATCGGACAGAGAACGCCTAGCATCTGAAAAATGCACGGAAAAACTTACGGAAATCCTAAACAAACTAAATCGATACGCCAAAATCCACAACATTAAGGCACTAAGTGGACGACAGCAAGTAATACCAAAACATTCTACCGAATTTCCGCAAGCACATATTTAATCCATCAAACCTAAGATAAGCAACTGGATAAGACAATTATATCAATGAAAACCAGGAGTGACTCGCATAGCCAACCACTTTATGACACGTCCATCTTAAACTCAGTAAAAGCGCATGCATATAAGAAAATTTCAACAAAATAAAGAACTCACACAGCCACGCGATCCGGTGTAAAAGCACCGGTTGTAGAATTATACTCGAATCGGCAGAAATAATCATCATTTCCCACCGCATCAAGCTTCGTATAAGTCTTAAAGCTATGAACCGTACACTTCCCTTCAATAGTATCCACACTCTGTTTATCATAGTGATCAGAGAGAAACAGCTCTTTGGAACCATGAAACGGCCGCCGGCCGCCGGTGGACTCCTCCGGCCGATAATACCATCTAATATATACTTTCACGGTACCTCTAGCGTCCGCCTCCACTTTCTCTATTCGCGCAACGTACGAAGGTTTTCCGGTCTCCTGCGGCCGCATCAACACCGTGTCCCCCGCTGCACATCATCAACGGCGTACGTTAGACAACAGAATAAACAACAAGAAGTGACAAGCATCTAGAACACAGAGCACATATGTAAAGAGAACTGGAAAGAAAGATGCGGGGATACTAAGGATTAGAAGGTTCGGGAACTTACGCTTGATGATTTTGTTGATGGATTTAATGGCGTAAGAGTCGAGTGTACGCTTAGAGGCGCGGGCTTTGGCCATGGACTGTTGAGTGATGACTGAGGCTGTGAAAGAGAAGAAATTTTCATAAGAAGTTGGACTGATAAGTGATCACTGAGGCTGTGAGAGAGAAATAGAGGGCAAATATTCACAAATTATAAATAGGAGAATGGAGGGTGATTGTACCCTCGTCGTAGGGTCGGGATATAGATTTTGGCGGTGTTAATTTTCCGATGAAGTTTGTCCTCTATGGTCAATAAGCTGCTAATCAAACTTCCGACTTTCGGAGAATGGAAATGCGTTTTCCCCCGGGAAGGGGTAGTGGAAAGTTACGAAGGATAAGTGTTGAATGGAATGAGCTGGTCCCTCCGTTACGCAAATACCCAACGAATTTTAAACTTTAACTTTACTCAGCTTTAGCTCTTTCCCAAATAGCTAACGAAAAAATTTTACATTCCCAAATATTTCATTTAGACAGAATGATCAGAGAAAGAGATCATTAAAAATAAAAATTAGAGGGCTCCAAAACTTGTCCCTCCAACTCCAAGACGGCGAACGTTCACCGATATCCTCCAAAGCCCTCTCCGGAGATGTCCAATGATGGAGATGTTGTCAAGACAAATGCAACACCCCTTGTCGAAATGCAAAGAAGAAGTCTCGGATCACTTCTCTCAATGAGAATGACTTTGCCGTACAAGAACATTTGCATGAGGGCTACGTTGGAGAATCTAATACTATAACATTCTAAAATCTACAGCTAAAATTTTTTGTTTAAGTAGAAGTATAAAACAATATAAGTGGTTTTTACTTTTTACTGTTGTACTTCACATAAATATGACTTATTATGTCATCATTACCTCAAATACAAGATAAAACAATTAAATACTTAAAACAAGATAAAAAAAACAAAGAACGGGTTAGATTTCATAAACTTAGACAAGTGGTTAGAGAGTTAAAGTATAAAAGACAAATACATAAAAGAGATACATTGAAAAACTAAGATTCCCAAAAGTTATTCAGACCAAAAGTATCAACCAAATAACGTGACTCTATATCCCAAACCCCGAAAGTAAAAATAGTCATTCATACTCAAGTAGTGCATCATATGCAGCAAAGTCATCCACTAAGTCATCAATAATCTACACAAACTCAACCGAGTCCTCTACTCGAGGGAATGAGCAACACTGATAAAAAGTATTATCAATATGCTACGTACTGAGTAAAGTAACAATACAGTCATAACGAGGTTGCACAAAATACATAAATCATATAGAATAATGAACAATTTCAATAATATATAATATAAGATAATACTAATTTATAAGTCCATTAATAGGTATAACCTCAATCCAGTTCTTATTTACATTAATTTTAGGATCCCACTAATCTTAATTCGATTGAACGGACTAAAATACCTTTTAAGGCAAAACGTGTCTGACCACTATTATTAAGTTGGTGGAACGGACTCAACATCTTCCAAGGCCTCACGCTCCTGACCAATATACTTAAAATGGTCAAACAATCTGAATCACTTCCTAGGACAAAACACATATGTATGTTATTATTAAGATGGTAGAATAGACTCAGTACCTTGGTCCTAACTTACTTAATATTTCACTTTAAATAATTAATATCTCATTCATTATTACTTATCTCAATATCATATTATAGTTTACATTGAGCTCGAGAACCACATTATTCTTAATCCAGTGAAATGGTCTAAAGTACCTTTTGGAAAAACACATGCCTAACTACTATTTTTAAGCCAATGGAATAGACACACACAACACCTTAAACCCCACCTGCATACCTTTCACTTTAAGTAATTAGTATCTTATTCGTGGTGGTATATCTCAAGGTCATCGTGCACACACACATATAGATGTGAAGGGCACATAATCCATCTTAACATAGTCATTTAAAGCACATAAAATACAACCATATGAATAGCATTACATTTTCCAAAGAAAAGGACATATCCCTCCTATGAGCCCTAATTTTCATAAGTTAACCATAACTTCTCTTTTGATACTCATTTTATCACTAAATTTATTACCTGTCCTTTAAATATTATTAATGACTGTATATCCAAAAATCAAATTCCAACTCAAATGTCTTGCACATGCAACAATAGCCTGCTTTTAGAGTTAATATTCACAAATCTCTACGAATCCCTAGTTTCACAAATTAAGCAGAACTCCTCCTATAAGACTTATATAACCACCAATTTGAATACACATTCCTAAAATGTCAATTCTAACAACATATATGAAAATCAAGGTCTAACTCTAAAATGTCAATTTTAATAATACTAAGGTACCCTAATTATACTGGCACACGAAAATAGCACAGTAATCTATTGACAATGACACCTAATTTATAAGTAGGCATACCCTCTATGAGTTTGTAGAGCTTTATAGAATAAGATGTAAGGTTTGGCTAAACCATGTATTTAGGATAGTAACCCCTAAAAAGCCATCATTTCCAATCTTAACGACTTTCCACTTTAAATATTAGTATTTTATTAATATGACCATGAACTCATATATTAATCATATAGATCTAAATTTCCATACTTAGCCATTTTTATTTATTTTTTATTTATTCAAGATAGCCATAAACAAGGTCAACACGAAGGTTAACATTAAAAGTATAATAAGCTCATCTTAGGCTCAATTTTTCATGTTTGGGCACATTATACAAAAAATGACCAAAATGCCCCTAAGGCTAAAATTACTCAGTTATCATCTATTTTAAATGTTAAATCCATTTTGTTAATTAATTTATCATGAAAAGGCTAAAATACCATAATTAAATTAATTATTATGTAAATAAATTATTAGATATATCAATTGACTATTTTATCCTTATACATGACTCTACACACAAAAAATCCTAGCATGCATATCTAATCCATCCCAAATCACATAACCTCAATCTCAATGATATAATATACACTAGACATGATTATTGGGATAAATATCATAATATATTTAAAATGATCAAATTGTCCCTAGGGCATATAACAATAATAATTTATACCACAAATTTGTCTAAGTATGTCCAACCTATCATTTTCCATGTACATGTCATACATGATCATAAAACACATTTTTGCCATACTTTTGTACCCAAAATATTTTACATCAGATAACATGCTCTGTTTTCAATTTTCATGCAAAAAAATACTAATCACATAACTATAATGTTTTGAATCATACTTAATATATTTCATATACAAAAACCTTAATGTGTTATCATCTAACATCTGATATGTTAGGAAAGTATAAGAATTACCATATATCAACATACTAATATGATTTATACCTCAAGACCTAATGTGTTATCATCCAATATTTAACATTTTAATAGAGTGTAAGAGTTACTTAATTTCTAGTAAAAACACAAATTATTGGTACCCTACTAAAATTATTAGGCTCCTCTAATCAAATTTTGTACCTAAAAATAACACCACATTAATTGTATTAATATATAATAAATAAAATTAATATTTTATATTAAAACATGTATTAACCAAAATTACTAAAATAACCTTAATATTAAAAATGGGAAGCAAAATATAGATTCCTCACACTGCATGGGCAACATGAGTTGGCGCATGAGAGAGGGGTTCTATTGTGTGGATGGTTGCGATGGAGGTGGAAGGGTGAGGTAGTAGTGGTGGAGATGGTTGTTGTGGACCTAAGATGAGGGGTGATTAGATGGTAGTGTTGGGCTTAATAGGGCAATACAAGAAGAAGAGGAGGGAAGGCAGGATGAAAGGGAAGTGTTGGGTGGCTTAGTGGTGAGTTGGTGGCTATGAGGTGGTGGTTGTGGGATTAGGGTTGTGATAGAGGATGGTGTAGGAAGGGATGGGGTTGTGGAAGAGGGGTTAGAATTAATAGACGGAAATGACACTTTTTTTTTGTTGCCTAAAAGATGCAACAGACTAAATGGACACAAGAGAGAAGAAGGAAGAAGATGGGGTTCGGGCGATAATGAAGGCTGTGGTGGTAGGGAGATGAGTGGTTGCGAGTTTGGGGAAGAAAATTATGGTGGTGGTGATGTGGGTGGGTGGGGCAGATGGGAGAGGTTTTAGGAAACTAGCGATGCATGAAAGAGGGAGCACGGGTAGGGTGTGCAACTGAGGCATGGTTATATAGGTAAGGATGGCACATAGTTTGGGCGTGCAACAAGGCACGGTCATGTAGGAAAGGATGGAACATAGTTAGGGCGTGCAACAAGGCATGGTTGTGCAATGAAATCAAATCAACTAAACCTGGAGCCTGGAGGAGGTGTAATACTTCAATTTTTTAAAACCAAAGTTTAAATATTTAACCCTTAAGTGAGATAAATTAATATTAAAATTCTAATGTAATTATTTTGGGACTCTTGATTTACAAAATAGATGAAATGATTTAATAAATTAAATATAATTATTTTTATCATTTTACCATACCTTTTTATCTAAATAAATCCCAAACCCATAATTTTTACCAAAATTATTATCTTAAATAAATACCTAAATTTGAGATAAATTAATTTAATATTTTTTTCAAAAAAATAATTTTATCCTAATTTTAAAAATATTTTTCCCTTTTCTTTTTCTCCTTTCTTTCTTCTTTTTCTTTTTCTTTTTCTTTTCTTCTTTTCTTCCTTTTTTCCTGTCTTTCTTTTCCCCTCGAACAGCCCAAACTGAGTGCACCTTTCCCCCTTGTTTCCTTTTTCTCCCTTTCTTTTTCTCTCATTTCCCCTTTTGCCCCTACCTCTTTATTCTTCCCCTAATCAGAGCTACTTCACAACTCCTCCCTTCTCTCTTCCCTCATCCTTTCCTCATTTAGACCTCCAGGCAAGCAAAAGGCACGACCCTATATGGTCCCCTTCCCTCTTGCAACCCCCATAACCCTTCACCTACTCCCCCCAGCCCTACAAAACCCTGTCCCTGTCTCCCCTATCGCACTACTACACCGACCTACACGCCAACCGGAAGCCACCAATCCCCCTCCCTTTATCTTCTCCCCTCTCTTGTCCACTTCCCCTATCCCTCAAACCTATGGAAACCCCTCCCCACTCCCTCATTTCTCTCTTTCTCTCTGCTGATCCACTCTCCCCAACCTTCCTCGCACCACCCAAACAACCACTGCCACCGCGTCTAGCCGTCGTCGCCACACCCTCCCTTCCTCTTCCCTACATCACCCTACACCTAATTGACCATTCCTTTCCCTTGCTCTTCTCTCCCCACTTGTGCAAAGTGGATAATTGGATCTGCCCTTTTGCACCTCCCACCGCCACTTGTGCCACCATGTGCCGCCACCACTGTAGCTAACCTCCCTACCTCCCTTTCTACCCAGAAACCCCTCCCCTACCTTACCACGTCACAATTTCCCTTTTCTTTCCCCTCTTCCCTCCTCTTTTCTCTTCTTCCCCTCTTAGTCGCCACCATCGTGCACTACCACCATGAGGCCACCACCACCACCACCACCACCACAACCCCCTAACCTAGAAGACCCTACCACTTAGGAAACCCTAACTTCCCTCCTCTTTTTCCAACCCCAAATCCATCCTTTTTACACCATCCACCGTGTGCCACCGCTTCCACCCCCTTGACTATTGTCCCTTCTAGTTATACCCTTCTCCCTCCTACCTACTTTGTATATTTTATTTTAATATTTTGTTATTATTAACATTGTTAGTGTTATCATCATCGTCGTCGTCGTCATCATAATTATCATTATTATCACTAATATTTGATTAAGGAAATAAATAAAAAGGAAAAAGGAGTAGGAAGAAAGTGAAATGACTAGTTAAACTCTTTTTATAGGTTGTGAGCAAACTGTTCCCGGAGTCCTATTAGGTAAGGATATGGTTAAGGCTTGTGTTATGTATAAATCTTGTATGTATGGATGTGTTAGCATGCCTTGTGTGAGTCTATGTGAATATGTACTAAGTGTGTGTGTGTGTGTGTGGTGCAGCTTGGCTTGCAAGGAGCTAAGGTATGTTGAGTATGATTGGCATTCTATGTAATATGTGTGATATAACTCGTATGGGTGACATGTTCTTATGTATGGTTGAGATGTTATGACTTGTATACTTAGAGACCTTAGGTGGGTTTGAATGGTTGTGGGGGACTAAAAGAAAATAAAGAGGGTGGGGTGAGTAAGAAGAAGTGAGGGAAATTCTCTAATGGTATTAAATAGCATAGTTGAGAAAATAAAGGGAGAAAATAATAAAATGAAGGGTTAGGATAAAATCTTACATGGGGAGTGTGAGCTTTGCATGGGGTGTATGATCTTTGTATGGGGGGAAAGCTTACCTGGATAAATTTAGTTTGAGGGATGATCATGGGAAGGAAAGTGTATTTTGAGTGATTGGTGAGCTTGTACAAGAGTTAGTATGTGGGTTGGTGGAAATATGCACGGGAGCATAAATAGGGTTTTTGGGGGAAAACCCTAAGTATAGGGGTATTATAGGAGAGATTAAGGATTTTGGTTGGACTTAGGGTTTTAATGAGGGGTGTGTCACATGAAGGGTGTGATTCAAGTTAAATGGAGGGTAGAGTTGTTTATGAGAAGAATGTGTAAAATAAACGGGGTGTATTAGGGTTTTTTAGGGTGGCTAACTAGGGTATCATTATCACATATGGGAGTTGAAGAGTTGGGTCATGAGTTTTGGAGTAGGTTAAGTATGGTGATGGTGTTGGAATCAAGGTAGAATGTGTATTGTATAAGAAAATGAGAGGTTAGGTCCACATAGGTCAGATTAGGGTTTCAAGGAAAAACCCTAGTGGGTGATGGTGAACCTAGGTGGAGAGATGTGGAAGTGAGCCTTGACCCACTTGTGTAGGGGTTTTGAATTCATGGTGAGCATGGTGGAGGATGAAAAGGGGTCCTAGATTCTTGGGGAGTGTATAGGTCCCAGATTAAGGGATAGGGTTACTCAGGAAGTCTGGGATGAAAGGGGGATAATGAGTCATAGGAGCCCATTAGGGTGTGCATGTCTAGATTGGGGGGTTACTTGTTGAATAAGACATGAATAAAATACCGATCACTTAAAGTGGAAGATTGTTGAGACAGGCCCAGACTTAAGATGATTTCCATTCCACTAGCAATAATAATGGCCAAGAGCGTTTAGCCTTGGAGATTGTTCCACCGATAATAATAGTGATTTGATGTGTTCAGCCCTGGAGTAGTATTTATATTCCACCGGCTATAATAGTGGAGGTTCCAAGCTCAATAAGCTAAACCTTGGATTATAATAAATTATAGAAAAGATACTAATCACTTACAGTGGAACACCATATGGGCGGAGCTAGACTTAGGATAATTTTTGTTCCACGGGTAATAATAGTGGTCAAGAGTATTTTGTCTTAGAGACCGTTCAACCGGCAATGGGTGTGTTCTGCTCTGGAGTAGTATTTATGTTTCATCGGCTATAATAGTGGGGGTTCTTAGCTCAATAAATGAAACCTTGGATGATAATAAATCATGGAAAAGACACTAATCACTTACGATGGAACACCACGTGGGTCAGGGTCAGACTTAGGATGACATTCATTCCACCAGCTATAATAGTATCTAAGAGAGTTTTTCCTTGAAGACCATTCCACCAGTTATAATAGTGGTAAAGTGCGTTATGTCCTGGAGTAGTTATTTCAATTCCATCGATCATAATAGTGGGGTTCCTATACTCACATGGATATAATTCAAGAGATGTGTAAAGATGGTACTAATGGCTTAAATTTTGATAGTGGTGATTAATCTAATAAACTTACTGATTGAATTATCTGTATTGTATATAATATGTCCTGTATTAGCTATATGGTTGTCTTACTCAGTACATAGTGTACTAAACACCCCTATCATGGGTGCTGCTCATTCCCTCTAACAGTGGCCCTCTTGAGTCTATGTAGGTAGGTGATGAGGCTTTTGTTGACTTTGATGCTTATGATGAATTGGTTGAGGTAGAGTGATGATCCAATATCCCTAGAATGGGGTCAGAGAGGGTGTTCTCCGGACTTTTTATCATCTTATTTTTCTACTATTTTATTCCCCTGTAATGGGTCATTGTCTTGTATTACATTTCACTTATGTATTAACCTTAACATTTGCACACTCTGGTTTCGATATTTCATGTTGAACTATTTATGTTTTTAATCATCCCTGTTAATGATCCTTGTGCCTTTTTATCCGTGTGGTTAGTATGAGACTGGCTAAAGGTCAATCTTGTACTGATAACGACGGTAGCAACACCCCTCCATTTTCATGCATGATTTTTCTTAATAAATGAAAATTTTCAACTATAAATTTTAGAGATGTTACAAGAGGAGGAGGAGACAATTGGGGTTGGTGCTGGTGAAACATGGGAGGGAGTAGAAGATGGGAAGGCATGGCTCAGTTATCTTGTTAGGAAAAATGCATGAAAAAAAAGGAGTGGGAGTATATGCATGTACACATGCAGACTATGGTGATGGAGTATGGCTTAACAGAGGTAAGGTGATGGCGATGGTCATGCGTAGTGGGTTTGAAGTCGGGGCGTATGGGTAAGTTGCGTGAGGTAAGGAGGGAGGCAAGGATAGTGTTTTGGGAAGGGAAAATTTACACGACGAAGGGTTACGTGAGGTAGGGGTAGTAAAGATAAGATAGAAATTAATATATTTAGTTTTATGTTTAGTTTGGATAGGTTAAGGAACCAATTAGGGAAAATATATAGAGAAAATTAATTCAGTTTCATATAGGTTTAAATAAGAAGAAAAAAGATAAAATAATCAATAAAAATACTTTATAAATTATTTAGGTTACTAATAAAATAATTAGGCAAAGACTTAATGATTGATTTTTTAAATAAAAGTCTAAACACCTAAAAGCAAAGGTTATAAATTTTTTAGATGTTACAGTGCCTCATGTGGTCTTTATATGTTAGTATTTTATAGTGGTTTACTCATTATCGTTGTAGCCATGGGTTTCACTTCATGATCCTTTGTCTATTCAATGTGTAATTTTTGCCTTATTAGAGTACTTTCAATTTTATGGCTTTTGGTAGGATTTGAGAGTTAGGACTATCTAATGTCTGCCCTAATATCTTTTGATTCGGATATTCCTTAGGCTCTTATGTCTTCTCCTATATTTCTTTATCTTATCACATTGTAACTCTTTACCTAATCGTTTGTACTCTCAAGACGATATTAATTTGTAATAAAATCCTTATTTTATTCTAATGGTTGTTATTAATTTAAGTGGAGTAATATTTTAGCTTCAACAATTGGTATAAGAATAAGATAATATAATGGACTTATACTAAATGGGGTAGTAATACCTTGCATTTTAAATGATTTAACTTCCACAATTAACTCATTTTAAATAAATGCTTAAGTGCTAAAAATGGTGGTATTATAGTAAGGTGATTGGATTATGGATAAAAATGTGGTTAAATGATAAAAGACAAAGATTAATCAGATAAGGTGAAGGGGAGGTTAATTTCATGGTCAATTCTGACATGAAACATCAACAACAATTAAAATAAACTAGGAAAGATAGAAAATCCAATGAATAGGTAAGAATTGGAAATATAAAAAAAAATAGAAAAATGTATGAAACTAATTTAAAAACTCAAATCTATAAAAATATTAGGCGTAGGAATTAGTTTGGAGTCGAAAGTAGTGAAAATAAGCAAGATTGAGCAAAATTACCTAGCTTTAATCAATCGTTGAACCCTTGAGAAAACAATCTCTCTATTTGCAAGTCAATAGAAGGATTTAAAGCTTAGGGTTTTGAAGGGCATTAAGGGAAAATAAGTGGTTTAAGGGTTAAGATAATATGATTAATCAAGGATAGGAGGTTAAGTGAGGATTAGGAATCTAAGCATCTGAAGATTAAGGTCATGGAAAATTTGGGGTGTTAAATGGGTGCTCATATGTTGTTTCGGATAGTTCTTCACTAAATCTCAAGCCATAACAATATTATCACGTGATGATCAGCCTTTTATAAGGTTATCCTAGTTTCCATGAGAAATCTCATGTAGTACCCCATTCAATCTATGAGTAAGAACCTTATAAAAAATCTTGTAAAGAACATCACAACACACTATAAGTCTAGACTCTCATGCTCTACTAGCATTTGCTACCTAAGGGATCAAAATAATGCTTGTGTTATTTATGAATTTGAGAAACTTACTACCAACCCAACATTCTTTCACTACTTGCACAATCTTATTCCCAATTATACTCCAGATCCTCTTGTAAAATAGTGCATTAAACTCATTCGTGTTAGGGCTTTTAAGTCTTTAATAGAAAGAATAGCCTCCTTAACCTCCATATTGATGGGAATAGCTAGGAGATATATTCTATATGACTCTGGAAAAATATTAGCAAAGGTAAAAATTTCCTTATTAGTTGCTTGAATAAATTTTTTAGCTTCCTTAGTAGATTTTGATAGAAATCCATTATCCCTATCTAAATATCCTCTTTTCTAGTTAGTGTATGACGTTAATCATTAAACAAGATATGCGTCTTATTATGGCTTTGTTGAATAGAAACACTAGAAAATAAATACTTTATATTAAAGCCATCTAGTTTCACAAACTCAACATGAGCCTTCTATTGGAAATATTGCTCCTCTTCTTTAACTCTTTGATTCTAGGTAGTGCCCAATTGAAGCATTTGAGAGATAAGGTCATGATTCAATAGATCAATATGTAGCCTAAGCTTTGTTTCTTCCCATGGTTGTAAGGCTTCTTTATGTTTACAGGAAACAAACCCCAGCATAAATGATTAAATTACTTCAAAACAACCTTCAATCTTTGTAACTTCATGATAATCGTGTAGCCATAAATACAGAGTACCTCCATTTGCTAAGCTTGTTCAACTAATTATAAGAACTCATGTTAGTCTATCCAATAGTTGATAAAACTAAAAGGGCTAGGGAATTTTTTTCATAATGTTACTCAATTTTAGAAACCCAATTTCATTATTTGAGAATATCCTATAAGAGAAATGTACACAAGCTACATGAAATTTCTCATACCATTGAATGTTGCCCTGTAACACCCCGAGTCGATACGACCACGTGGGGGCTACCTTGAAGTGCTTTCGGATTGATCGGCTGACCCCACAGATCAACACAAGTCATTTCAGTGCGCTTTGTCCTCACTCACGCACTTTCCGAGAAATTTCAGAACTTCCCAGAAGGTCACCCATCCTAAAATTACTCCACGGCCAGCACACTTAACTGTGGAGCTCTTAGGACGGAATCACCAAAAGGATGGTATACCATGTTGATATAAGTAGCCAAATCAATCCTTATAACACTCTCCTCAATTTGGGGTATTACATTCACCCCCACTCAAAGAACGCAACGTCCTCGTTGCGCCTCAACTAATGATTGTATCAATACAGTTCATCCCAAGAATCGTCCCGCTAGGTGACTGACTGGCTCATCCAAGTTCAACTCACGGTCGCGGTTTCGCTCTGATACCATTTGTAACACCCCGAGTCGATACGACCATACGGGGGCTACCTTGAAGTGCTTTCGGATTGATCGGCTGACCCCACAGATCAACACAAGTCCTTTCAGTGCGCTTTGTCCTCATTCACGCACTTTTCGAGAAATTTCAGAACTTTCCAGAAGGTCGCCCATCCTAAAATTACTCCACGACCAGCACGCTTAACTGTGGAGTTCTTAGGACGGAATCACCAAAAGGATGGTATACCATGTTGATATAAGTAGTCAGATCAATCCTTATAACACTCTCCTCAATTTGGGGTATTACATGCCCAAGGTTCTTTCTAGCTTGCATTACACTCTAGAGGTGGTATCCTACTAATTACACCATATGAATCGATCCCTAGTGTAGGCGATATTGTAATACCCCGTATTTTTAAAATCCAGATTTATTAAATTTAATGATTTTATTAGCGCGATTTGATGTAAATAATTAATTATTTTAATTTCGATTCATTTTACGGATTTATCGATGATTTTGAATTCATAATTGAATGTAATTAATCATTGTCGTGGCGAACCATTCTAGACAAATTCGTTCACGACAATGATTTTATTATATTCTTATGATTTCGATCTTCGGTTAAAAATATATATTCCCGTTCTTTCTTGTATTTTGGTTTTTAATATTTTTAATTCGTTTTCGATTATAACTTCGTCATGTGATTACGGCTTTGTTTTGAAGTTATATTTCGTTAATGAAATATATTATTTAAATTATAGAATTTCTATCTAAATAGTTAAATTTATTTTAATAATTTTATCCGTAGAAAATATTTCCGACTTTAAATTTATTCGTTTTCGGAAATCGTTAATATTTTTGGGAAGTTTTAAATTAAAAAGGTTTTTCGGAGATTATTTGAGAAATTCCTTCCGAAATTAATTTTTCTTTCGTTTTATGCTTTTTGGTTTACGCAAAACCGATTTCGAAAATTATTTAAATTAGTTTTGGTTTATTAGAATTTGACTTAAATATTTTAGTATATGTTTTAAATAATTTTTCGAGGTCTTATAACGTATTTCCGTAGATAATACAATTTTTATGTTCGTGAGTAAATTCTGCCAAAAATGTTTCCGAAATTTTGTATATAGTTCTTTTATTTATTTTAAGCTTTCAGAAACTTACGAAATAATTTTCGTTTGATAAATTTTAGATAAAATCTTCCAATATCAATTTTTACGCTTTTAATATTTTATTTGATACTTGTTTTGTAAAAAAAAAAAAAAAAAAAACCCCAAACCTGTCGGGACCCCGAGCCCCCCCCCCTCTTCTTTTTCTTTCTCTCTTCCCTTTCCCCGACTCCCTGTCTCGTAACCGAAACCCCAGCCTCCCTCACCTCTCTTCTCCTCCCTAGCTCCTCCTTGCGCCGCCTCGCTGGCCATGACTGGTGGCTGCCGTCAACCACCACCACAGTAGCTACCAGCAGCAGCAACAGCCGCAGTAGCAGTGGGCGACAGCAGCACCCCGGGAACAGCCGCGCACAGCAGCAGCAGTAACGCAGGCTGCGTCGCCACCGTCCGGCCACCGGCGAGCCACGCTGACCACCGGCGAGCACTGTTCGACCTCCAGCGAAGCTTCCCCGGCCTTCCTTTGCCCCGATTTGTCGGTTTTTCGTTTGGTATAATTTCCGAAAAACCCTAACCCTTGTTTTGGTTAATTGGGTATGAATTAGCTTATAAAAAGCTAAATTGATTGTTTGTTTATGTATGAATATGCTGTAAGATTGATTTGGACGGGTTAATTGTGTGTTTCGTTCCGGTCCACCGGCTATAATAGTGGTCAGAGGCGTTCTGCCCTGTGTGTTTACATCCGGTCCACCGGTTATAATAGTGGGGGATCTCGGCTCGACAGACCCAAACGAATAAGTTAATCCACAGGGAAAATACTAAATACTTACAGTGAAACACCATGTGAGTCGGGGCCAGTCCGGTCCACCGGTTAGAATAGTGGCCAGAGGCGTTCTGCCCTGGGTGTTGATTCCGGTCCACCGGCTATAATAGTGGTCAGAGGCGTTCTGCCCTGTGTGTTTATTTCCGGTCCACCGGCTATAATAGTGGGGCTCCCGCGCTTACATGGACTAATAAAGAATGCGTTGAATGAATCTGAATGAAGTAATCCACAGGAAAAATACTAAGTACTTACAGCGAAACACCATGCAAGTCGGGGCCAGTCCGGTCCACCGGCTATAATAGTGGTCAGAGGCGTTCTGCCCTGAGTGTTGATTTCCGGTCCACCGGCTATAATAGTGGGGTTCCCGCACTCACATGAATTGATAAAGACTATGATGTGAATCGACTATATTTTCCAGAGATCTAAAGAACGAGTCTACTCGATCGGGGCTGAGCATGTCCCTAAGTAATGCTCGGGGCTGAGCATGTCCCTAAGTAATGCTCGGGGCTGGACATGTCCCTAAGTAATGTCCGCGAGGCTAAATGCCTAATTGGTTTGGTTCGGCATTTCCCATAAATGCCCGTTTGATAAATGCCCGATTCGGCTTGGTTTGGTTTGGCGTTGTCCAAAAATGTCTGGTTGGTTGGTTTAACATTATCCATAAATGCTTGGTTGGTTTATCTGAATCTTTTATCGGTTTAAGATATTACATATGTTTCGCATGTTATTATATGTGTATGGTAGGACTTGTGATGTGGGTTTGAGTAGGCATACTATTGTATCAACGTAATGCAACATGATTCAATATGTACTTGATGTTATAGTTTACGTCTCTTCCATAAGGTAGGGTAGCGAGACTTACTCAGTATTGGACCCGTACTGATACTACACTGGTTGAATGGGTCCTGTGATGATCCACCAATGGTGGGGAGCAGACCTCTTGTGCAGGTTGATACTGAGTTGGGGTGGAAGACTTGCCTTGAGTGAGTAGGCGATCCGGATTTTTATTCTTCGGGATTTGTTTTGTTTAATTGTATTCACCTTTGGAAGTTGCAAGTATTGTATTTAGATTTCTAAAGGTTTTGTAATTGACTTTAAACTTCTCGTACTCTGTTAAGTTTTTACTATTCGGATTTAATTGTTTGACAGGTTTTAGCCTTGCATCTAACATGAGATAGATGGTTGGCATTTATCTTGTGTTAGATGTGGCGGTAACATTTCCCAATTCGCTCCTAGCTTCCGCTTTAATCTTTCAAAAAAAATTTTTTTCAGGAGTGAAATTTGGGGATGTTACAGATATCACCCAAGCCACACCTTTGCAAACATTTAGCAAAAATAGTACCTAAAGTTGACATATCCACCCATTTTTTGGGTGGCATATAAAAACACATTAAAGTCCCCAACAACTAACCATGGTGATGAGATAGTGTTTCTTAAGCTTATCAACCTATTCCATAACTCTCCCCTTTGTGAACCAAAGTTAAAAGCATAGATAAGAGCACACATATACTATTTCTACAAAACCATATCATCTACCCTATCATGAATACCTTGAAAAGATTTATCTATCATAATAAAAGTAAATTTTTATGGTTCCCATATAATCCAAATTCTATCATTGGCATGATACTCATATTTATCTGAACATACCCATTTCAATCTATGATCACTACTCACTTTTTTCAGCAAAGCTTAGCTTTACCCTAGTTTCCGTAATTCCCATCAACTGTATCTTCCATTGTCTCACAAAGTGTCCTATTTCACTTTGTGAAGGGTTATTATTAAGGCACCTAATATTACACATGCCTATGATCATTTAAAACTATTAGGCATTCCTTTTCCACCCATATCAACATACCCTAATTCAACAACACACTACCTTGCGAACTTAACATGATCCACGATATTACTACCTCTAATAAATAGATAATTCAACTCAAATATATCTGCAATTCATATAATTCCAACTATACTATACTACACATAAAATAAAACATTAATTCGCACACAGACACGTCAAATATCATATATATAATATGAATTATTTCAATTTAATAAAAAAATTAACAATAATTAAGCTATACCACAATATACCAAAAATTTTCAAGCAAAATTTGGGAAGGTGGTTCAACATTGGTGAAATAAACCATGCCTAGTGAGATCCAAAATAATTTTAGCAAAACCTACAAAAGAAATCAAAACTAATCCCAACTCAACTAAGTTAAATGAATAAGAGAAACAACAATAAAACAACAAAGAAACAACCCAAACATAATATGAAAGAGGTAACACTAGCTATTTAAATTTCAACTTCAAAAAAATAACTACAAATAAGACTAAATACAACAATAAATGAACAAATACAACAAATTAACAAAAGGAAGCATTGAATCGATAACAACACTAACCTCTAAAATCAAGCAGGAGTATAGAGAGAGAATTAAAACAAAGGAGAGAACGAGCAGCGAAGAGGACAAAATGAAGGGCAAGGGAAAAGAATCACCATAGGGTTTAAAAGGACTTATAGCAACAACACTTGGTGTCACTATAGGTACCATACATCTATGTAAGGGTATGAATAAACTAGGTCAACCTAAACTTTTGGATCGGACCTATAAAATAGGATTAGGGTTGGACCGCTTTGAAAAAAGGTCACGATCTGAGTTGTGGGTCATATATGTCTAAAAAATAGACATTTGGGTTAGTTTGGGTTTTACCTAAATTTTCTCGCTAGGCCCAGTTTTAGCCCTTTTTGTAAATTTTCTCGACAAGTAGGTCAAAATAGGGTAAGTTTTGAAACTAGTTGAAACTGTGACACCTTAAAATTTACTATTATTTTTTTTATTTTAACACAAACATAATAATAACATAATTGGGTATTACCATCATAGTTGAAATAAGTTTAGCTTACCATACCATCCTTATATTGAATACAAGACAAAACAATTAAAGCTAAAAACAAGATAAAACATATTAGAAAGAAGTTCATAAACTCAAATATGAGTTTAGAGGTTAAATTTGAATATAATATCCAAAATAAACTAAAATGGATACATTGGAACTCAGAGTCTCAAAAGGTATCTAAGCTAGTGCATTAAATCATATAACACGACTCTACATCCCAAGCCCCAAGATAACATGGTCAATCCTCCCCAAGCAAACCATCATATGCAACAAATTCATCTAATGGGTCATCACTGACCTACACAAAATTATCTGGGTCATATGCTTATGAGAATGAATAGCGCCCGTGAAAAGGATAATTAGTACGCTAAGTATAGAGTAAGGAAACAATACAGCCATAGCAGGATTACACATAATACATAGGATCACATAAAAGAATAAGCATGAATATGGATTAACATAATATGATGCAAGATAAGAAATGATTATGAAAACCCATTATCAAATATAATCATAATCCATACTCTTATTTACCTTGAGATTAGGGACTCCACTATTAACGACCGATGAAATAGTATCAACAATATACAATCCCAAGATAAAACGCTCCTAACTACTATTCTCGTCTTATAGAAAATGCTAGTATAAACCCATGGTAAAACGATCCTAGTCACTATTCCTGTCCAATGGAACGAACTGATATAATTCTAGAAAAAAAACACTTGTAGCTACTATTTTAGTCTGGTGGAATGGAATTGAACAACTGATCCTGACTTATGTGATATTTCACTTTAAATACTAATTTCTTATCAGACTATTGATTATTTATCTCAAGGTCATCATAAAAAAATCCATATAGATATTCAATTCACACAAATTAGACTTCAAATATTTTCTCAAAACAAATTATAAACAACCACACAAGGACTAGGACATCCCAAAGAAAAAGACCATATCTCCCTTAAGAAAAACCCTAATTTCATAAGAGAAGCATAATTCTCTCATACTTCTCATATAACCATTAAATTTAGTACACATTCCTAAAATATTATTGTTGACAACATATAAAAAAATAAAGGTCTAACTCCAATATTTGACACATACGATAACAACATGCTTATAGGGTTATTATTTACAAACCCCTATGAAATATTAATTTCACAAGTTAAGTATAACTTTACCCAAAAGAATCATATAACCACAAAATTTATTATACATTCCTAATATATCATAATTAACACTATATATTAAAATTAAGTTCTAACTTTAATATTTTACACATGCGATGATGACCCCGCCTCTAGAGTTACTATTCTCAATTTAAGTCATTTTCTCTTTTTATTGGTCAGAACATTCATAATTACTCCAAATATTTTACATATTTTAAATCAATTAACATAATAAAATATCCAAGATCCATATTTAACCTATATTGACTAAATTACCCTTAAGATAGCCCAAAATGTTTATATATTTACAAAAATCCTACAAATCCCAATATGAATGATTTTCAATCTCCAACACACCTCATCATGAAAGAAAATTACCACAAATATATGACGTGTATTCTTAATATAAAAGTATCCGATATCTAAGCACGTATAACCCTAAGATGCCTCCTCCAAGGCCACCAAAAAATCACCTAAAAATCAAGGATAATACATCATTAGACCTCAATAAAAACAACCAAGAAAAATATAAGGCAAAGGAGGGTCGAGAAATGAGGAAAAATGAAGCACACCAACTCTCTCAAAGCTTGAACTAACTATGACAAAAGTTGGTGTAGCAAGGAGGGACGCAACGTGAGTGAGTCATTTAGGAAGGGGTGTTGTGTGAGGTCCTCACATTGATAGGGGAGGTAAAATGAGTGGTGGAAGTTTGTGGGATGGAGTAGCGTGAGTTGGTGGTTTATTTGGAGTGGTTGTTGTATAAGCTTGTGGAAATATAAAGGTGGTTTGTGTAGTTTATGAATCTAGGGGTATTGAGTATAAGAGTAATATCCCGAGTTGATATGACTACGCGGGGGCTACCCTGGAGTGCTTTCATATTGATTACCTGACCCCATAGATAAATACGAGTTCTTTTAGTATACTTTTTCCTCACTTATGCGCTTCTTGATAATTTTTTTGAAAATTTTTAAAACTTCCCAAAAGGGTCACCAATCCTAAAATTTACTTCACTACAAACATGCTTAACTATGGAGTTCCTAGGACGGGGTTACCAAAAGAATAGTATACTATGTTGATATAAGCAATCATACAATTAGTATAACACTTTCCTCAATTTGGAGATATTACATTCACCCCTACTCAAAGAACGCAATGTCCTCATTGCGCCTCAAGCACTAACTATCTCATTACAGTTTATCCTAAGAATTGTTTTGCTAAGTGACTGACCTACTCATCCAAGTTTAGATCGCGGTCATAGTTGTGCTCTAATATCATTTGTAATACCCCAATTTGATATGAATGCATGAGAATATCTTGGAGCAATTTCAAGTTGATTAACTAACCCCACTAATTAATAGGGGTCCTTTCAGTGCTTTGTTCTCACTCATGCACTTTCTGATAATTTTTTCAAAAAATTTTAAAACTACCTATGAGAGTTACCCACCTTAAAATTTATACTACGACAAGTAAATTTAAATGTGGATTTCTTAGGATAGAGTTACCAAAAGGATGGTATACCATATCGGTAGAAGTAGTCATATCAATCCTTATAACACTCCGCTCAATTTATGGTATTATAGTAAGTTTGACATGGATCAAGGCTTGAGAAACATGAATGGCAGATGTTGTCGTTATTTCACATCTTGAGGTGAGAATGATTACATAGATCTTCATTAGAAAAAAATGGCAAAATGATGACGAATGAAGGATAAGGAGCTTAGGGAGAGTTTGTGGGAGTTGTAAAATGGAGTAAGGGGTGGAGATGAGGGGTATTTATAGATGGAATAGGGTGAGTCATGCAAACTGTAGAGGAACAGTCAATGGTGTAAGGTTGGGGAAGTTAGGATAGGACTAGAGCATACTGGCTAGGTTGTAAGGTCAAGTGAAGGGTAGTGCAAGGAGGTAGGTGAAGAAAGAAGGTGAAGGTAATGCAGCGGCTATGAAGGGAAAAAGGGGAATCCATGTGAAAGGGGGGTTGCATGTCGAGAAGGGAAAGAAGGAGTGAGGGATCATGATAGGTAAAAAAGAGAAAAATAAAAATGGAAAGAGAAAGAGAAAGATAGAAAGGAGAAGGAAAATGGGGGAAAAGGAAAAAGAGTTTAGGGTTGGGATTAGAATTAGGCTTAAGTTTAAGATTAAGGATTTTAGGTAAAATTAATTTATCAATCATCTGAGGTTAGTAGTAGGTTAACAAATTAATGATCAAGAATATGTTAAAATATTAATGATCAAGAATTATAATTATGATTAAGCGTAGATTTACGATTAATAAATTAGAGTAAGATAAAAATTTCAATTACTTGATATTAGAATTAGGTTAAACTATTAATTACTCGAGATTCAGGGTAGGTAAATTTTGGGGTATTATAGAAATTGGGACAAAATATGGTCATTTTAAAAATAGGATCAGTCTAGGATTAGCATGATTTTTATGTTATGAGTTTGGGTGTAGATCGCTTTAAAATCTATTCGAATTTAGGTCGTAATTTAGTAAAAAAGAAAAAGGTCTCTGAACCATTTCGGGTCGAGTTTGGTTTGATACACACCCCTACAACTACAAAAACTAAAATAGATACGTATGGTATATGATCCTTGTCATCACTGAAGATGCCTATAGTGCCGACAATGTTGACACTATAAAAAATGTTTACTAAGATTTTTGAGGAGGGAAATTAAACCAACTATTTTTTCACCAATCGTGTCACAGTGGCAAGGATCAATATTTCATCACTAAAATCTATTTGGTAAAAAAAAAATAGGGGAAGTTTTTCCGCTTTATTTATAGCTACAACATGTCATCGCTTTAAGTATATCACGATGACTATTTTCCTCTAATTTGGTGACATTAGTGGTATATTTGTTATTATATTTTTTGTCACTAATGTGTTTTTTGTGGGGACTATGATTTTTCTTGTAGTGTTTTATCTTCAAGGGTTAGTGTATTTTGGTATTCTAAAGCTAAAAATAAATTAAAAATATGTTTCTATTACTTTTATTATTTTCAAATAAATTATCATTTTTCATACAAAATATGCTACTAAAAATTTATCTTTGATACTTGAATCGTACTATTATCCTTCAAGATCTAATCTAAACCTTCCATACTCCTCAAGATCTAATCTTAACCCTTCAATTTAATCTATGCATGCCAGAAATTAGTCTCACACACCCAAACATGGCTTATGTCATGTGAATTATCATGACTAAAGATTCTTCTCATCATTAGATTCACCTAACCTAACCTCTCATCAGTCACCACTATCCCTCTTAGCTACAATTCATTTTCCCTTCTCATTCACCCCTTTATCCCAAAAATTCTTCACTCTTCCTATTGTAATCTCACACTACCAAATCCCCCCCCCCAAGTGTTTTATAGTATTAATGAAAACAATCAATATAAATCAAGTTAACCCTTATTTGCTATGTTTTCCTATATGAGATTCAATCACTTCTTTTCCCAAATTTTCCCATATCATTTTCTCTCTTCTACATATACATTTCATGCCCTCTTCATCCTTCATTGAAGACCCCTTTGAAGGTTCCATTCAAGTTCTAGTAAGTCTCAAGTTTGGTTGAATTCACTCCTTCCCCTTCATTTCATTTCTTTTCTTGGTATAATTTTCCATGCTATAATATTATGAATTTTATTATTTTTCCTAGGGTTTATTAAGGATGTTTGGAGGAACTATTATCTTGGAAATAGATAAATCCAACACCTCTTGAGAAGGTACAATTTATGTGAGAGCATTAATTCAATTAAGGCATGCAACATATTATGGGTAGGTATATGTGTTTCATGATGTTTTATGGATTTCTATGAATACGTAATTAATTCAAGGTAGTAGAGAATGATTTTATGATAATAGGGATTATGGTTGTGTCAAGTGTATTGGTGTTTTGGGCGTTATTTTATGTGGTGGAAGCATGAAAAGAGGTGGATTCAAGAGCACAAAATTTGGGTTAAATTTTGTGGTAAAATTATCTTGATTGAATAAAAGTTAGATAATATATTAAGTATCAAATTAAATCTTAAGATGTGTACTTTTCAATGCAATTTTTCATATCTCAAAAATATTAAATATTGAAGAATTTATTATTGTTTTTCCAAAAGCATATAAAAGTTTTTCAAACCCAACATATGAATAATAGGCTCAAATTTGTCTTTTATCTTTATGTTAGAGTTGATTTTTGTGTGTTGAAATTTTTTCAAATATTCATTGACATTTTTAGATGTAACTGAATATAAGATATGGTATCATTTAGCTTAGTGTGATCCAAGTTACAAGTGATCAAAGTTAAGAATAAATACTTGAATGTTTTGAGTAAATGGCATTATTCATTAAAGATGGGCATAGGTGTTTTTCATGTTATTCATGCTAATCTTAACCACATATAATATTGATTTAATTACCTCAATAATTACATAATTAATATTAATAAAAGATTAATAATGATTAGATATAAAATGACCAAATTATCCTCAAAATGGTTAAATGTTGAATATGTGAATAATGGTAGTCAAACATTGACCATTGGCCTTGACTTTTAGCATTAACCATTGAATTTGACTTTGATCATAAATAATGATTCCTTAAAATATTTTACAATATTATTTTGTAATTTTGAACTCAAATATATCTTATATTTTTATTGAATTAGATCCTAAGTGATCTTTTGAAATTAAAAAGGTTATTTTAAGGTTTTAATTAGTGTATTTTTTTTTTCAATATTGATCCTCAACGTTAAACGCTTGTGATATGCTTCAATTAATCAATTTGTTCAAGTGTCTGATAAATGAGATTAAGATGACCTTAGTTGACTTTAGGTTTGATCATTAACCAAGTTGTTAGCGGTTGGCTTTATGTTAACTTTTGAGTAACTGGGATTAAAGGAAAAGTTTGAAATTAATTGGCTATATGATGCGAGGCTATAGCTTGTTACCTAACTTTAAGTTTTTATATAGCTAGTTATATGAGACATTGGGTGACCAAGGTTATTGAGGACTTGATTGATTGCTATGTGTGGATATTGGTATCCTTTGTTGAATAATAATTTGACATTAAATAAAATACTAATCGACAAGTTGAAGATATTGAGTTGAAAATGGGGTACGACTTAGGGCTAACTACCCTATATACAAGGTTAGCCCTCAATTTGGCTAGTGTTCATTAGTTTCCCTTGTAGTGTCGTCAAGGCCTTAATATACTCTTTTTAGTCCATTTAACTTTTTAGAAGGAACATGTACTCTAGGATTAGGTGACTTGGGTAGAAAGTGTACTGTGTCACATTGTACGTCGGTATGACCGGACATTGTTAGTCTTCAAGTTACATGGTTGGGAGTGTATTATGTTGCCTTATGTGTTAATATAAATGAAGTCTTCCATGTATTCGGGTTTTTCATTTTATCCCATTGAGTAATAAAAATAAAAATAATGCGTATATGATGGTTTGGTAGTAGTTGTAATATATAAGGTTATTAAAATTGGGATTATGCTTAAAATCAAAAGAGGTCATTAGAATTGGATTATAGGATCATAGAAACCTATGAATACTGGAAAAATATGACTTAGATATACTTATATGCAAAAAATTCACATAATTAAATTTAAAAGATACTAAAAATCTCGTTATTAAATTCTTATTTGATCGCTAATTAAATTATAGCAAGTAACAAGTAACACAAATTATCAATTACATGCATTAAAAAAAATATTTTTATATAGGTTATGCATACAATAAATCTAACAACAATACAAAAGAAAAAATGAATAATTATAAAACAAATATAAATTGGTAAATAAATAACATTTCAATTTAAATATATTTGTTTTACTCTGCTTATAGAGTTTAGAATCTTCATATGTATTTTTTTTTCAACAACAGACTTTGCTAATATCTCATTTGTACTTCCTTCGCATTATTTGGTTTTTAGAATAAAGTATGTGCAAAATAATATGGTTAAATATTAGAGCTAGTGAGGAATTATAGTGAGAATAAGAGAAAAAATCAACTTTAAGGTAAATACATAAATAAAATATAGTTAGTGTCTAGAATCATAAGATTTTACCTAGGATCGTATGATCCTCCCATAATTCTACTATTTTATAATTCTATCTAGGATGACGAATAATTTAGTGACATTTGGATTATAGAATTATAAATTTGGGATTAGGAGTCTAATAACTATAGCAATGTGTGCACTACTTAGTTTAATGTGGTTGTTTTGGTGTGATGGTTATCTTATGGCACTACCTTGGTTATTAACCTTAGCTAGTTTTATGTATTATGCTTGGTTGAAAGAGAAACTATATTATTATGTTATAGCATGTCTTATTCTTACCTTTATCATGAGTTATGTGAGAATTATTATGCATGATCTTATACTTTTTATATGTTATGTGTTAAATTAGCATGCTACATTTTTAGAGGAACTATGATTTACTTAGTATAAGAAATTCATACTGATACTATACTATATTAGTTGATTACGTGAAATCCCTGGAATGGTACAAGGCTTTCAAGTGTGCAGAAAGTTCTGGGAATGAGGGTCTCCACTTTTGTGATTTGTATAAGCTATACCATTAAAATAAAAATGAGGTGAGTGTTAGAACTATTTGGTGTTATTCTTTTGGCGTTTTGTTCTTAATATCTTTTAGAAATTTTAGGACCTTTTTTTTGTGTACTTAAACCCTCTTCCTAGTTTTTAAGATTTTGTTACAATTATATACTCTTTGAATTTAATTTATGTATACTATCATTTTCACTTGAGTTTTAATTTATTCTAACATTTTTACCCTTATATTTGGCATTAGTTAAGTGATATATACGATGGTTTCATCCTCATTTTTTATTTTGCTTTTGCAAATCATATTTTAAAACAAAATTTTTTATTGCTAAAAATGAGGGTGTTATAAGTTGATGCCAAGTGAGCAATTTTCCATTTCAATCTTTAGTGAGTCATCTCTATAGTTCGTGTTAACACAATCATACAAAGTGTATCTTTTTTTCCGCAATGCATGAGTCACATTCTTATTAGATTTTATCACTCTTTCCTCTAAGGTTATTAAGCTTCATAAATTTTAGATAGCTAGAAAAACTTTTTCGGGACTTAAACATGATTAAAGCTAAACAATATGTTGTTGTTTTTTTTGTCAAAAACTATATATATATATATATATATATATATATATTCAAATGACTAAGAAACTCAAAAAAAATTGAACTTCAATAAATTAAAATAGTCTCAAAGAAGTTCGATGGATAAAAGTAGCTTGGAAAGTCTTATAGAAACAAAACCATAAAAATGTTAAGGATTACAAAATAAAATGTTTTAAAAACATATATAGGGTTTTAAACCATCTAGATGATGTAATAGACCTTGATTTAAACTAATTTTATCATAATAATATTAATAATAAGACTTCTAGATAAATGAGATATTACATTTATAATTAGGGCAATGTACATTTTTGTTATATATGTATAATATTTCTATATAAATGAAAATGTACACTAATATCAATATATAAATAAATTCTTTTGACATGTCCATCATTTATATTTTTTTGTTAGTATTCTAAATTCTTTCTGCATAACGTGGAAGAAAAAAAAAATTGAATCACTTTGATAAGACACAGTTTAACATGAGAGAATTTTAATTTATCTTCAATTGAATTAAGGTTCTGTTTAAAAAATAATATGATGGGTTGAAGATAAAAAGATGTATGTTGATATTTTTTGACATATATTTTAGTAATTTTTATTTATTTTAAAATAATTTTTAATAAATTATGATAAATTACAATAGCTGAATATTTTTTAGAATAGTGAGTTATAATAGCCACTAGCCAGAATAATGAGTTATACTAGCCAGAGTTAAAGCAATTGTTAAGAATAATAGTTGTCGTACTAACTACTAAGCATCTCTCTCTCTCTCTCTCTCGGACGGATATATGCAAAATGATTTTGCAATTGAAAATGTTTCATGGATCAAAATCAAAACATAGATGGGCAAGCAGAAGGCACGTGAATGAAAATGATGGTATACGGCTAGGTTTGGTACCTGGTACTTTCAAAATTCCTCTCTCGTACGTTCATAATCATGTCCTATAAAGTTCTGTGAAAAGAGTGAGTCTGCGTTTCTTTTAAGCTGGACATGAAAATTAATCACCATCTAAACGTGTTGACGAAGTAGGCCACCAATTTCACGCGAAGAATGACCGGCAACCTCCAAGATTTTCTCTAAGGATATGCATTTTCTTTATTTATTTTCTCTCATTACCGGAAGTTTATATTGAAGTAAGTTCTCGTTTGGTACGAGAGTAATAGGAGTAAAAAAATTATCATCATATTTTATATATTTTATATAATTTATTTAAAATTAAATATTTTTATTTTAATAAATAATTATTTTAGATCTTAATTTAATTTTAAATGGATATTTTATTGAAAATATATTTATTATTATTAAATACTTAATATAAGAGGTATAAAATAGAGAAAAAAAATTTCCACCCCTATTACCTCCATACCAGAACAACCTTAAAAATTATAATTTAATTAAGATAAAGTTAATTTAAAATAAATATTTTAAAATATTATTTACAAAAAATAGCCTAATTTTAGTAAATTGATGCACATATTATTTTATTTTTATTTGTATTAAAATGAATGAATATTAAAAATAAAGCAAATAATACTTACATTCAAAATTCCTTCTTTAACACATATATCAGATGATGGTATTTTTGTCCTATTTAATAAAAGTTCATTTACCCTCTATCCCCATTACCCCTAAATTGAAGATTAATTAAAATGAGAGAAATTGGGGTAAATGAATGCAAAAATTTAACCTTTGTTAACCTAGATACATTTTTTTTAATCCAAACAAGATGATATTTTTGTCATCTACATATAATATGACATGATGTAATCTAATTAGTATTGATCCAATCTAATGTGATAAGAATTGAAGTTAAAGTAATTAATTATTATTATTATATTAGTATTATTAATAATAGTTATTATAGTAATAATACAAATAAATAATAGAATGATAATATAATTATTGCTTTAATAATTATATTAATTATCATTATTATTTAAGAAAAATGATAATAATGGTTCTACTTATTTTTTTTATTATAATTATTATTTTTCATATTTATAGATACAAGGATAACAAATAATCAAATTATTATAATTATTATTTTAAATTTATGGTACTATTAATATTTTTTAGTGTAAATAATAATATATGATTATTATGTTTATTATAATAATTGATTATAAATATAAATATAGCTATAGTTATCATAATGATTATAATAAATAATAGTAATAGTAATATTTATAAAAATAAAATAATATAAATCTATTTTTATTATTGCAAATATGATAATTATTACGAAAATTATTTTTTTATGAATAATAATAATACATATAATACTAATAGTTATTATTATAATACTATTTTATTGATAGCATTATTATTTTAAATAATATGATAATAATAAATAGTAGAATGTGGCAAGAAAAAATGTGGTACTAGGACTTGTAATAATAATAATAGTAATAATATTATAGATTGTATTATTATTAGTGTTTTATTATTTTATTATATAATTATTTTAAATATTATTATTATTATTATTACTATTATTATTTCTATAAATAATGATAATAATTTCAATTATCTAATTTTGTATTATCTTATCTAATTTGATATGAATATAATAGGAGAAAAATATGATCTAAGTCTATGTTTGAGAGACTCATGGTTGCTCGTTTGTTGTTTTACTTTATATTTAGAATGCAAAATTTACTAAAATTAGTATATTAAATATTGTAGTAGTTTGTTGCTTTCTCAAATACGTGCCAAATAAAATATATGATTGATTTTGTTTTATAGTACTATGTTCAGTTCAAAAATTAAAATATATTATATGTTTTGAATAATTTAATTTTGTAACATGGTATTTTTTGATCTATTTTACTTTAATAACACATATATAATATTAATACCAAGTATCTCACTCTTGTTCTATACTTGTTTGGTAAGGAAGTAACAGAACTATAAAAGATACCAACTTATTGCATATCTTATATGATATATCTAGAACGAAAGAAGATATTTTCTGAAGAATATTCATTTTGGGTCATTGTTTAGACTAAAATATATATTCTTCCAAAAGTCTCTATCGTATTTGAATATACCGTATAAAAGCTTAAAAAGTGAAAGGTAGTTTTGCTACAATATTTTCATATGTGGAGAGACAGTTCATATGTGGAGAGACATGGCCCATAGGAGTAAATGTGACAATAAATCAGCCGACGCCCACAATTATGTATGTCGGTAGAAAACACAACCACCACATATAGTGTCACAGTTATGACAATTTTGTTGTCTGCTTTTTAGACAAATTTCATCCTTGAACTTTTGGCTGTCCACACGCACCAATTGTTTTTCTCCCACATTCTTCAACAGTTTCTACCTCCATACTTTTCCGTTTATTACACATTGGACTTTTTGGGTCTCCTTAATGCCGTATGGGAAGGAACCTCAGATTCTGGTGTCAGGTAGATAGAATATCAAGCTTTCCAATCCTTTGGCTCAAGTAGGGCCTGCAAACTGCATTCTGGATATAAAACAAGAAAAGCTTCAAATAATGCAGAATCAATTATTCAATCCTTCACTCTGAGAGTTTAGGGTCATAATCTGACATCTGGAAATAAATCCAAGATGACTCTCATATTGAGATCTTGCAGCAAAAATCTCAATTCTGATAATCTACACAGTTGAATAATTTTCATGATCAGCTCCACATGTAATCGTCGCTTCGGACTGCAGACAAATGATACAAACACAAATACTACTAGTCTATGACTGAAACCATCTTCTGATCTGTTTGGGACCTTGCTTTTCCCCATCAGTTTTATCAGAATTTGACCGTGAAAACTTTGATTTATATTTTGCAATTAGCACGTCAAGCTTATCCACAGCATCTTGCCCTAAAGGCTCTTTGTTCTTCTTTCTGTTTCGTTTCCTTGCATTTCTTTCTCCACTTGGTTCTTCCAAATTAAAATTCATATCCATCCTTCTTTTCCTTGAGCCAAAGTCGTTATGCTTATTTGGTGATCTCGACTGATGAGCATCAACAAGTTTCTTTTCATTTTCAGGTGTTTTAGAAAGACGATACTTGTTTCCTTCTTGGTTCTTCAAATTCTTTTCTAAATCCTCCATGACATGTTTCTCATTTCCATTGAGAGGAGTTCTCATCTGTTTCTTATATGCTCGTCGCTTCTCACTAACAGGACCATCAGAGGGCTGATTTTCTTTTCCAGCTGGGCTGCTGGATTCGTAAATTTTACGAGCTTTCTCATCCTTCCAAGATTTTCGCTTCTTGGACTTTCTCTCATCTGAATGGTCAGCAGCTGAGTGGGGCAAACCATCAGCCTCTTCTACCTCAGCATGGTCACCAGCATTGATTCCCTGCCACTGTAACTCCATTTTTTTGCTCCTTTGTCTCAGTATTTGAATGTTATCAAGGGCAAACTCCACAATAGGACGATGCTCAGGGCAAAAAGTTTCTGGAGATAAAATAATCCATATAGTAAGATGAAAATCAGATGCTCAGATATAGTAGTTTATTGCAGGAGAAATAGTTATACGAGGGAAAATAATGGACACCATAATTATAATCAAACCTACTAATAATAGTTGAAAGGAAACATTTGCCATCATGGAACAGTCAGAAAAGAAATAAAGGTGGAGAATTAACAATTTTGCTAACTCTCCAACTTGTCTATTCCTGAGAGCCTCCTGTTTATAGTTTATTACAACTGAGAAAGCAAGCTAGGGTTTAGCAGGCATTTTTTTTAATAAGACCTATTAACCCTAATAGGTAAATATGCTGATTAACCAACGTCTGTTAATAATTAATAACAACTAATATCTGCTACTTATTACCGAAATCGATAGTCTGACGTACTAGGACTAAAATTAGGCATGATCCCATCAGTGGGCCCAACCCACGATCAAGATGCATAACAATAACAAGCAAAGCAAAGACTAGCTACGTGAAACATTTGAAAAGAAAAAGGATATTAGATCAGATAGAATGATAAAATATGATAAACATGGATGAGGTTTTGTCATATTATCGACACAGCCAAAAATGAACAAAATTCCATTTGCTATCATAGATTTGAGGGAAGGCAGGGAATTAATCGTACCAGGATTATTATTAAGCACCCTCAGAGCAACAAGTGCATGTTGATGCTCTGTGAATTCAATAAAAGCAACGCCACGAGAATAGTTCTTCATGACAACTTTACCTTTCTTTGCATCTTTGAGAAACTTTATCTGCCCAAGTTGATGAAAAAAAAAGGGAAAGAAAAAAATATGAAGTCAGAATCACTACTGACAAAAGAAAAATGGCGCCTAAAGCAATGAAGCTAACAAACACATCTAACCTGTTTAATAACAGGAGTTTGTTTAGTAGCTCTTGATGTAACTGCATCTATGCAAATCCTTTTCAGCTCTTTTTCAGTCATAGACTTGGGCACGTTGTATATAATGAGTCTAGTTCTTGAAATATGGAAATTTGGGGAATGAAGTTTGATTTGCTTTTCTCTTTCCAACCTGCATGCATCAGGCATCCATTAATATTCTCCAGAAGAAAACCCAAAAGAGATGGTAAAAGATGAAATGTAATTGCATCTATGTTTTGAGGGGACAGGGAATAGAAACTGGGGAGGGGGTCTGATATATTCCCTTGTTTGTTTTAGAAGAATGGGCTTTTCAAAGATGACTTTAGGGATTGGTCCAGTGGGTGGTCTCTGGGAATAGGATGAGGATTGGGACTTGAGACCCCTTATTCCCATAAATCTATTACCACCAGGGGCCTGATAATAGACATAGGAATGGGAATAAAATGTTTAAAGACAAAAATACCCCATTAACTTATGTCTCTACTACTAAAAACATTAAAACTTTAAAAAAGGCTATTTCAGTAAATTAACTACTTTATTCCCAAGTTATTCTCATTACATACCAAACATAAGAATGGAAATAAATCAGTGAATTTCCAATCATTTATTCCTAATACCATTCAAAAGCTCCTATTCCCGTTTACCAAACAGCCCCTAGAAGGTATGAGTAAGAGGTTAACGAAGCACATGCATGAAAATTCCTTCAGCAAGTGATGCTCCTATACCTTTGAATGAAAATCTGCATAGATAATTACATAACCACAGGAGGGCAGCATGTGGAAAAAGTAGTTGAATAACCACAATAAATGAAAAAAATAAGAATGGAAGTTTGACTCTTTTTGGCTTCTTCCCATTTGGTCTATCAGGAAGTAAAGTAGACTTTCAGACACAAACCTGGAAAGGATGCCCACTAATACCCATTAGCTTCTCTGGCCCTCATGTATACGGAACCTGATCCCAGATCTACAAGATACAAGACAAGATGTCGGACATAACAGTCACGCTATGTTTGTTATAGGTTGTTATAAGTTTGTTACGGACATTCTTCCTCATTTTAGCTGATCTCTCTCTGTATATAAGATCTCTGTAACATCATCTACAGTAATAAGAGCACAATAATTCTAAGCATCACTTTACACTGTTTTCTTCGATTCTCTCTGCCAAATTCATAGCTGCGCTCACATGGTATCAAAGCGGATAACAGCTCAATCCTCTCATCCTTTTCATCCTTTTTTTCTCAAATTCAACCTCAAATCTTAGTAAAAAATGGCTACTTCTCCCACTGTTATTTCTACTAGTTCTCCTCCCACTGTTATTTCTACTAGTTCTCCAGCACTTACTTCCGATTCTTCTCCTGTTTTTCCTTATTCTGAATCAAATGCCATCGATCCTTCTTCCTGGTTTTACATTCATCCATCGGATACTCCTGGTGCAATGCTTGTTTCTAAACGTTTTGATGGCCATAGTTTTAGTGCTTGGCGGCGTTCTATGAAAATCAGCTTATCAGCTAAGGATAAGCTACCGACAATAGGAGAAATGCAATGATATGGTCATATCTTGGATACTTAACACTGTCAGCAAACCAATTGCATGCAGTATCATGTTCTCATCTACTGCTCAAGAGATTTGGCTCGAACTTGAAGAAAGGTTTGGACAAACCAATTGTGCTCAACTTTTTTAGGTTCAGAAAAATATTTGCTCCATCACACAAGGTTCAGACAGTGTTACTGCATACTTCACTCGTCTGAAGAATCATTGGGATGATACATCTTCTTTACTATCTGGTACAGAGTGCACATGTGGTTGTACTTATGGTGCCAATGATAAATGCATCATGAATGATCAAGCAATGAAGTTAGTACAATTCCTTATCGGGCTCAATGACAGTTACAATATTCATCACAGCAACATTCTCATGATGAAACCTCCTCCTTCAGTGTCTCAAGCATACTCTATGCTACTGCAAGAAGAGCAACAACGTGAAATACACTCAAACAGTAGTTTTCAGGACCACAAGGCTTCATTCAATGCTTGGAACAAGCCAGGCACAAGATTCACTGATGTGGATAAGAAGAATAATGATAAGAAACCTAACCTTCACTGCAATTACTGCAAGAAGCCTGGTCACACTATTGAGAAGTGCTACAAGTTACATGGATTTCCAGCCGATTTTAAATTCACTAAGTCCAAACAGAGAATGGGAGCTTCAGCACAGAGCAATCCTACTGAGCTCAATCAATCGAATTCTTCATCTGCTGGTCCAATTGCTGGTTTAACACAGGCACAGTGCACTCATCTCTTTAGTCTTCTCAGTCAGCATAATCTGTCCTCCACAGCTTCAACATTTGATGCACCATCTACTGCCAACTTTGCTGATAAGTTAGCATGTTTTTGTCATAAGAAAGATGATGACCGTGCTTGTTTTTATTGTCAAATGAAAAGAAATTTCTGGATTGTTGATACCGGGGCCACAGACCACATGTGTTTTGACCCCAAACTCTTTCATTCCATCAGACCTCTCCTCAAACCATTCCACATTATCTTACCTAATAATCAAACTACTCAGGTCGCCAACTCTGGTACTGTCATTATTTCGCCTTCTCTCACACTCACTGATGTATTACTTGTTCCTGAATTTGCTTATAATCTCATGTCCATTAGTAAATTGTGTGCTCAGTTCCAATGCTCAGCCACATTCACTACTCGTACTTGCTTTTTGCAGGGCCCTTCCATGAGGAAGCCACTGGCAATTGGTAAAGTACAAGGTGGCTTGTATATCCTGGAAGTTCCCCACTCACAATCTCAGCAACAATGCAATGTTTATGCTTTATTTCCTGTGTCAAAACACTGTTTGTCATAATCTAACAGCTATACTGTGGCATTGTAGACTAGACACTACCCATGCATAAGGTCAAGTCATTGTCAATACTTGACAGCACTGTACTTACTGATACTATTCACTGTGATGTTCGTCCACAAGCTAGACAACATAGATTACCTTTTCCCCATAGCACCATCCACACCACTCACAAATTTGAATTAATTCACATTGATGTCTGGGGCCCCTATTGTGTCCCTACCTATGATGGTCACAAATACTTTTTGACCATTGTAGATGACTTTAGCAGATCCACTTGGACTCACCTCTTACCACACAAAAGCAATGCCCTCTCTCTCCTCAGATTTTTTCTCACCATGGTCAATACTCAATTTAATACTAAAGTTAAGACTATTAGATCAGACAATGCCCTTGAACTTGAAACCAGTCGTGCTGCCACGCAACTCTTTCATGACCATGGCATAATACATCATACCAACTGTGTTACCGCCCCATAACAGAATGGTGTTGTGGAGAGGAAGCACAAACACTTCCTTGAGACATCCCGTACTCTCTTATTTCAATCCAACCTTCCTTTAAAATTTTAGGGGGACTGTATACTCATAGCCACATACCTCATTAACCGATTCTCTTCCAAAGTTCTCCATGGCCACCCCCCATACCAACTTCTTCATGGTTCTTCTCCCATCTATGACCACCTTAGAGCCTTTGGTTGTCTCTGTTATGCCTCTACACTATCTCACAATCAAGATAAATTCTGCCCCTGGACATCACCTTGTGTGTTCATCGGTTATCCCTTCAGGAAGAAAGGTTATAAGGTATTCAATCTTGTCAAAAACAGCATTCTCATTTCCAAAAATGTCATCTTTCACAAAGATATATTTCCTTATAAAATTCATACATCACCTCTTCTAGGCCTCTTGCCAGTTCCCATTCTTGATAATGTACCTTCCACTCCTCCTTCTTCCTCATTTTCTTGCCCATTATTACCACAACAACATCCATCACCAACTCTTCCCCACATTCATTCTTCTCCATATCCATCTTCTTCTCTTCCTCATATCCTCCCTTCTTCCTCGGCTCCTCCCACTACTCTTTCTCCTCCACCCCTACGTAGATCTACTCACATTTCTAAACCACCTTCACACTTTCATGACTTTGTACATTGTACTGCTCAAGCTTCGAATTCATGCTCTCACATAGTCACCCATTCTTCCACTTCACCATCTCCTTCTCATTTCTGTTTTTCTACACTCTCCCCTATTAATCAACGCCTTGTCCAATCTATTTCTCAAGCCCGTGAGCCATCTTCTTATGCCGAGACAGCTTCTCACCCTGAGTGGCAGGAGGCTATACAGAACAAATCTGCGGCTTTGGATGCCACACATACCTAGGAACTAGTTCCTTTTCCCAAAGGCAAGAAACCAATCACTTGCAAATGGGTTTACAAAATCAAGCATAACACTGACAGCAGTATTGAACGGTTTAAAGCACGTTTGGTTGTGTGAGGGTTCACTCAAAAAACTGGGATAGATTACAATGAAACTTATTTTCCTGTTGTCAAGATAACAACTATACGCAGCCTCATTGTTGTTGATATTAAGAAAGGTTGGTCTCTCCATTAGTTGGATGTAAATAATGCTTTTCTCCACGGTGATTTCGACAAAGCAATTTACATGCGCCCCCCTCTAGGCCTTCCCCTACCACATCCTTCTTTTGTCTACCACTAAAAGAAATCTCTTTATGGCCTTAAGCAGGCCTCTCGTCAATGGTATGCCAAGCTCACTACATCTATGTGTTCCCATGGTTATGTCATGTGCCAGGATGATCATTCTTTGTTCTCCAAAAGACATGGTTTCCAGGTTACCTTCATTGTTGTCTGTGTTGATAATTTGCTCATCACTGGCAATGATGCACATGAAATTTTTGTTGTTAAAGTGTTCCTGGACAATTAGTTTAAGATCAAAGACCTTGGGGTGCCACATAATTTCCTTGGAATTGAGGCACCTTGTGGGTCTCATGGTGTGATTTTGACTGAAAGAAAGTTGGCTCTAGATCTTGTACGTGAGTTTGACCGGGCCAACGCTTTCCCTCTCTCCACCCCTCTCAAGCCTAATCTTAAGCTCACTCCTCTTGATCGCAACTCTTATCCCAACCCATCCTTATACCGGAGTTTGGTCGGAAAAATCAACTACCTCACCCTCACTTGCCCCGATCTTGCTTTTGCTGCCCAGTACTTGAGCCATTTTATGCAATGTCCATGTGCCCCTCATTTCCAAGCTGCCATACATACTCTCTGCTACATCAAGTCTAATCCTGCTTTGGGTGTCTTCATGTCATCCTCTCCTTCTTTCTCTCTTCAAGCTTATTGTGACTCTAATTGGGCTTCTTGCCCCAACACTCGGCGCTTTGTTAGTGGGTGGTTCATTAGTCTTGGCTCTTCTCCTCTCTTGAAAGGCCAAGAAGCAGTCTACGGTCACTTTATCTTCTGCCGAAGCCTAGTATCACAGCATGTGTCGTGTTACTGCTGAGTTAGCCTGGCTAACACGTTTGTTACATGCCTTGGATGTTCCTCAGGTGACCCCTGTTCCATTGAAGTGTGATAATTAGGCTGTTGTTTATATTGCTAAAAATCCTGTTTTCCACGAGCGGATGAAGCATATCAAATTAGATTGTCACTTTGTCCGTGAGAAACTTCATGAAGGCCTTATTTCAGTTTCTCACATTCTTGCTCCAGCCCAGCTCGCTGACATTTTCACCAAGTCCCTGCCGGGTCACCAACATGCTAACCTTCTATCCAGGTTGTGTGTGTCCTCACTTGACCACCCTCCAACTTGAAGGGAGGTGTTGGACATAACAGTCATACTATGTTTGTTATAGGTTGTTATAAGTTTGTTGCAGACATTCTTCTTCATTTTAGCTAATCTCTCTCCGTATATAAGATCTTTGTAACATCATCTACTGTAATAAGAACAACACAATAATTCTCCGCCTTCACTTTACTCTGTTTTCTTCAATTCTCTCCGCCAAATTCATAGTTGCGCTCACACAAGAGATGACAATAGAGCAAAGACATAATCAAATGCAACCCATTAGTTGTTTGTCAAAGGATCATCCCTCTTGAACACCACCCAATTTTGCTATCCAATCTCTATACCAAGAACCATACTAGGCTGGGCTACATTCTTTTCTATACATACTGTACTAGTACAAGGAATGTTGCTATCTAGTGATTTCTACTCCACCGGATGCCGGTGACTACTACAAAAAATCTTCCAACTAATGAGTTGTCTGAATGAGGAGACATATCAACCAAAAAAAATTTAAAAGTGTAATTCAAATGCCAAAATTGAGGAGAGACCCATCCCAAAAGAGGAGAGAGGAGACTGGTGAATGATGGTTTGGACCTCAAAAAATAATGTCAAACAAAGGGCCACATTGGTTGCTTTTTCCTGTTCTTTTTCTCTTTTCCCCCTCCCCCCTCAGTTTCAGAGTAGAATTACTATTGAGCGCAACTTTCAGCAATAGATGAGAAGTTTAATGTTAAGCTGGAAAGGTTTCAAGAAACTTTTCAGCTTTTTAATTTTTTAATTTTGTAAATTCCTAATGGAGTACATAGCATCTTTTAAGCAAATCACAGGGTTGACAAATAATATGATAGATTCCCCCTCCATAGGTAGCTGAACCAAAGGGCCAATAACCAATCAGAACACAAAAGGACTCTATGCAGATTATAATATGAAAGGACAAAAAATCTACTCTGTTTTAAAACTTACGATTTCCGCTTTGTCATATCACTTTCTGAAACTCCTTCTGCAGCTGGAGTGCCCTCAATAATAAGACCTTCCTGTATTCATGCAGATAAATTGAGAAAGTAGAACAAGAAAGGAATTCTTCATTCCAGGGGAAAAAGAGAGAGAGAGATGTATATAATGAGCTCCAACTCCAGTAAACAAAGGGATGTAGAAGAAAAACCTTCGCCAGATAAAGGTTGCGGTGGTCGTGACTCTCATTTTTTGCCTTCTCCTTCACTCTATCATTAGCCGATTTTTGGTCTAAAGCCTGCAACACCTTCAGCTGTCTTCCTTTCAGAACGATCCCCAGACCTGGAGCAGCATTTACAGCTGAAAGAGCAGCAGCTGCCATGTCTGCAGAACTAAACTTGAGGAAACCAGTTCCTCTGGGTCGCCTGTCCTCATTCACATGTCATATAAAAATGTTGAGCAACAAAGTCAGGGAAAATTTACATACATGTGCATAGCTATATTGGCTTACTTTGTGACTTTATGAAGAACAGGAACAAAGGACTGCACTTCTCCAAAACTAGAAAACCGTTGCTTCACTTCCTCAGCATTAACATCAAAAGGAAGATTGCCAATAAAAATTGTTTTTTGCAAATCATCTTCGGTATCCATTGGCTTTAATTTTCCCTGTCTGCTCTTGTTGGTATTTCCTGGTTTGATCTGACTTGATAACTTTTCAGAGTCATCAGAAGGTTTTTCTGAAGCATCATCAGTCACCATATAACTTGGATCCTTGTCAAGGAAGATGGGATCAGTACTGTTGGCTGTTGGATTCTCTTTAGCAGAGGGTATGACAAAATTCTGAAGAACTTTCCTGGCAAGCTCTGCTTCTTTATCAAAATCATCTGCCACAGCCAACTCTTCATTTCTTTCCTGAACATCCAAGTCATAATCTTCGGGTGCACCATCGCCGCCACTTTCATAACCTGAATCTTCATCCTCCTTTTTCCCTGTCAGAAAAGGAACACACATGTATGATAAAAATCTTCTACCACAAGAGAACCTCAACGGCAGAAGCACCTCCAGATGTTAACGAGGTGGGCTCCAGTGTGAACAGAGCAGAATAACTTTACTTTCAGCAGCTCCTAAATGTGCCAATTTCACCACTAAGAATGTGTTCGATAAGTATTCTGAGGAAATCAAGAAATAATGCCGAGGGAACAAAAGGAAAGAATGGAACAAAGGTTGAATAACAAGCATCTTCGGCCATGTTTTAGCCAAGTAAGCAACCACTGACAGTAAAACTCCTGGCTAAGGTCAGGCAGATCAGCATCAAGACTGATTTGACAGCTTATGTGTCCTAGTTTCATACCTGGGTAGCCAGTTTGCACAGAAATAAGTCGTGAATATTTAACGAAGATAGCTTCTTGTAGATTTATGTCAACAACTTACAGAAATTGAGGCAGCTGTTTATTAGTACCAACACTATACAGAAAATGTTGTAAAATTCTGAAGTGATCTTAATAACTTTACAGATCTGCAAAATATTATGATAATATCGGGAAGGATTTCCACTCTTTTTCCATTCCCCATATTGATTAGATCGGAGCTATAAATCCACATGGACTACTCAGGTTCTATCTATGATTTATCAATTCCCAACCAGAAACATAACATGTAGCACATCATAAAGACAGTTACAAAAGATGAAATCTATTGGGGCCTCTTATTACCATCCTGCAATGCAGCTGCAGAATCTGAACCCAAAGTATAAATTTTCTTTGGTACGGCCCAGTCAACAGCTATAGTTCTTTTACCAAACATCTGACCATTGAATTTTTGGATGGCCTGCAAATGAAAAAGGAGCATATATCACTTCTTTGCTCCGTATCTTCCAAATATATTCAACAATCCTAAATTGAAACAGCAGGAAAAACATACATTTTCAGCATCTTGCTTGCAAGTAAACTTAATGAAAGCGAATCCCTTGGACAACCTGCAAAGCGAATTTCATCAGTCAGGCATTCAGACAGAAGAAGCCCTAAAACGGAATAGGAGACTTCCATAAAGAATAGAGAATCACTTCATTACAATACCCTTTTTCAGAATTATGAGGAATAAATACATCCCAGACAAACCCCACAGCTGAAAATTTTTCCCTGATCTCATTCACGGTCGCCTGCATTTGACTCAGTAGATTACTACTCGTCTAAAACAAATGGGTCATAATAGTCGACAAGTATATCAGAACAAAATCAACCTTGAACGGAAGATTCCGGACTATAACCTTCCATTTCTGAGTCTTAGATCCCTGGAGGAAAAAAAAAATATAAAACAAAAACCAACCTCCTCAAGCTAAACCACATATAAACGTATGTGTATAGAACAAGGATCGTGAATGTGAAAGTAAATGCGCAACAGAGTAACAAAAATTATAGACAGGAACAAGCAAACAAACACCCATAATTAACAATCCTAAAACTATAATATATTAAGCTTCTTCAAATAGACAAAATCTACACTTAAATAGGCATCAAACTTACTGAACTACATGTGCACATGGATCTTTTTATGGGGCCAGATTAGGTCAGGACAAAGCTTTTTTACAAGCACCACATGTGAAAAGCAAACCTTAAACATTTTCTGGAAATATGCAATCTTGGCCTCCTCAAAAACAGACAGAGAAAGAAGCCCAAGATAATGTAGGTATCAATCAAAGTTGCAGGCTGTTGTAGAAATGATAAAATGCCCCGAACAATGAACAATTAGATAAAAAACCAAATAAAGGAAACCTTTTGTAAGCATACGTGCTAATATACCTCTCCTCCCAACTGTCGTGCCCAGACAATGCCTCCTTTAACTTGTTTTTGGTGCAGCATGGCAACAGATGCACATGCAGATTTAACACTTGTATAAAGCACTGCTGCAGCCTCCATTCTGCATCCTTCCTGTGCAAGCCCTGGGACAATGTTTATATATCATGTATAGTTATTATCTCAAAGTGGATCATGATTTGTGGACCCTACATATAGTTGGTTATGTAGCTTAGCAATTTTACAACACCAAAACCTATAGGTTTTTAGTACACATAATAAGTATTAAAGGTTAGGATAAATGGTACACAAATGGACTGAAATGCCCATACTGAAATTTGATCAATTTAATAGTTATGGGATACAATCATGATGTGAAAGATGGTAAATTAGAAAAAAAAAAATTGTTGAAACTTGGAATTTAAAACAAAAATAAATAAATAAAATTATAGGCTCTCTATTGGGAAATGGAGGGAGTAGATAATAGGCTTCAGCAGTAAGACCATGATGTCATATCTCACACTGTTATCATCTATTCATGAATAAGTGTAAACATGGTTTGGCTATACATGCTTCCAAACATAAGGACAAGTAGAAGGATAATAGCCATTTAAGGGCTGCACTATGAAACTTATGAAAGGAGACACATGCTTTACCCAAGAGAATAACAATGGAAAAATATAGTTATTCCTTAAACCGCATACTTTGCCAGATCTTCAACCCCCCCCCCCAACACACCACGAAAAAAAATACATTAAAGATGTAAGATATATAAGCAAAAGATGCTTATGCTAAATATCTTTGCAAAACGCAGATGTCACGAAAACAATAGGAAAAAGATCAAGAGTAAGTGACCTAGTTCTCTTACCAAGGTGTTCTATTTCATCTTTTGGAAGTGGATGTCTCACAGAACACACACCATCAATCTTCTTGGCATGGCGAATTACCTCATCTACCATATCAGGATTCAGCAATCCACCAAGTATGACAGTCCTAGCCACCCTTTGTTACATTCATGAAAACAAAGAACACAACAAAGACAATTAAGATTATTGTAAAATGGAACTCCGTTACAGAGCTTTGGTATAAAATAATGGCAACATCATGCAACAATAATACATACGGACTATTCAAAATATTATGGAAGAAATCGTGTGAGCATTTAACAGGGCATCATAAAAATTATAGCTTAGGATCATAGAATTACATCTAATTAATGTTGTTATTTATCCAACACCTCAAAAACAAAATCCTGATCTAGAGGTTTAACCAAGGGAAAAGCTAAAAAAAATATTCCCAAAGAAACTGAAATCTACTGCATAAAATTCCAGAGGATACATAAAGAATTCAAAAACAAACCCCACATCAAAAAGAGGGCAGGAAAACATGTTACTTCTTCAGTTTGAACAAAATCTTCTTGGCATCAAATCTATAATATATACCAAGGAAGCCTGCAGACAGAAACGAACCCTTCTACACAAATACAAAACTCCTAGCCTTAAAAGGGATATAGCTGCTTTTTCATACATATTGGAGAAGCTGTAAAACAAACAAATGCTATAATGTTCAATGCAAAAAAGTTCAAAAACTAAGGACAACAACAATAGCACAATTTACACACTTATTTGCTTATTGACAACAGGCAAGACAAAAGCACAAGTATGAACAACATAAAGCAAAATGGAAGAACAAAACACAATACCTCTGTTTCTCTGAACCTTTCCCTCCATCAGCAAGACCGATGCTAAGTTTCTTAGGTTTCTTAGGTTCAAATGATTTACCTACAATATTTGAGAATATCAACTAAGAAAGGAAGCTACTACAGATTAAATAAAGAAACGAATTGAAGTTACACTGACAGGCCATCCAAACCTGTTCCGTGGGGTTTGATAGCCTCTTTCCGTTCTACTGCAGCATCAGGAGCATTTTCGGTCTCGTCCTTTTCCATCTCAGTGCCATATGCCTCAGCTGCTTCTGACAGAAAACCATAAGAACCACAATTACAGCATGTTAGAATCCTTTTAAATTTGGACAGAAGCATAAATCTGTGACAAGTGTAAGCAATAATAAGCCAAATAACCTTTATTTCCCTTTGATCTACGTTGCTCCTTGGGAGCACGATGCGTGGCATGCTTGACTACGATTTTCCGTCCTCCAATTGACAAGCCATTTTTCATCTCAATAGAACGATCAGCATCCTCTGTACTAGCACTGTAATTTGAAAGCAGATAAGAAAGTGAGATATTATCATATCATCCACAAATATAGGCTGAAAGGAATCACTCTTCTTCTTTCTATTTTAACAAGTGAAGCATGTATGACAAAAATGAACAACTCCCAATCAACGTAACTGTATCCTGGAGACAGAAGGATGGCAACGATAAAAACAGTGCAATATAAGATAAATCCACATTACATTCACAAGAAATAAAGACTTTGGACTGGTAAGCATGTCATGCAACAACTGTCAGTGTTTTGACCCTCTGTGCCAATTACATGACGGCTCCAACCATCAAAGCACATGCAATATAACCTTGATATTTCATTGAAAAAGCAACAACTGAATAATACATCGTGGCAGCGGGAACTTGCATCCTTAAAAACAACATGCACTTAAAGCCCAAAACATGCAAATTCAACAGGCATATGCATCAACCAATAACACGTCGTGGGAGCGGGAGCTTACAAGATAACCAGTAAAACAACTGAATAAATTAGCTGAATGAAACGAAACATATGAGAATTTAACTTACAATTGAACAAAACCATACCCACGGTGTTCCGCTGACCCTATAAAATGCACCAAATCGTCAAAGCTTGGTTAGACCTTGCATCCGTTAATGATGAATGAATTCATTGAAAAAGGAAAACGGTCGCGAAAAACAACGCGTGGATCAAAAATTACGCAAGTCATTTTACAATGAAAATTCGAATGAAATTATAAGTTGGAAGAGTGACTATACCTTTCTGGGTGACCATGAAACAGCGTCTAATGGGACCAACATCACTGAAGGTTTCTTCAAGCTGAGAGTTAGTGAAGGAGTAGGTTAAGTTGGAGACGAAGACAGTTGCTGTGCAGTACTTTTGAATTTCACCTTCAGTTGCGCCCTCCTTCGCGGTGTTCTTCTTCCCCATTGGATTCAAGTCTTCGCAAACGCGGCTGCAGAGAACGACGTGAGGGGATGCGAATATAGCTGCTTAGCGGCAAAAATTAAGGTTCGGACCGATGGTTGCTCCGAATGCTGACGGGCACGGGTTGGGAAGAGGAAGGGGTTTGTAGTCGATCAAAGTAGATCCGAAATAAACTAAAATTCAATCAAAACAAATAATCAAACTTGGAAAATACATAGGCAAATCAGATCAACTCAATCTAACCCCATTATTAAAAATAGTTTTTTTTTTAATTCAGCGATATAGATTGGAATAGTGATTTAATTTGAAAATTATATCAACACTCTATTTGCATATGTGAGACATATGTAGTTAATATAATTATATCTATAATTATTGTTATCATGATTTTATTATAATGATTGAAATGATGAACAACAAAATAGCATAAGATGATCACATTTGTCACTGGAAATAATAATCACTCTTTAACCATATTGTAAATAATCACCAAGCTATTAAAAGGATAATTACCATTATTATTAGAGATAATCACTATTCTATTAATGATAATCACAAGTTATTTCGTAATAATTATCAAATTTAATATTATTATTATTAATAAGTTATTAGTACTATATTATTATTATCACTACTAATTATCAAAAGTATAATAATAATAATAATAATAATAATAATAATAAACACCATTCTATGGCAAAATAATCACTAAACCACTACTATGTGACAGGATAATTATAACACCCCCAAAATTTACAGTTGAGATTGTTTATTTGTTATAGAAAACTATGCACTAAAAATGGGGGTATAAGATTATTAGAATGAATAATCAAATAAACCATAATAGTTCGGCGTTCATAAATAAAACCAAAGTATGTAAATATCAGAATTAATACAAAACAAAAAATAAAGTACAAACAACACCCACTACGGAGGAAATAAAAACGACAAGAAAATAGATAATGACAAGTCTAGAGAACACCCTCTCGAACCCCACATCAGGTACATCAGGTCATCACTCAGCCACGCACAAAGAATCATAAGCATTAAAATCATTATAGGCATCATTTCCTACCTGCACAGATTCGGGAGGGGTCACTGGTTATAGGAATAAGTAGCACCCATGAAATGGGTGATCAATACGCAACGTAGTGGATAAGGTAACCATATGGCTAGGATAGATCATAACATGAAAAAGGTAAATAATGCATGCGGTAAGTCTTTCCGATTAATCACGGTTATTAGAATTTAGGCCACTAATAACGTCTTCACACATCTCTCGAATTATATCCACGTGAGTAGAGGAACCTCGTTATTATAGCCGGTGGATCGGAATACACTCCAAGGCAGGACGCTCCTGGGCACTATTATTTGCTCGTGGATCAACCTCCAAGGCAAAATGCTTTTGGCCACTATTCTCGTCGGTGGATCAATCTTGCCTCAACTCATATGGTGTTCCACTATAAGTGATTAATATTTTTTCCCTGATTTGTTATCATCCAAGGTTTGGTTTATTGAGCTCAGGATCTCCCACTATTATAGCCAGTATTATTCGTCGGTGAATTGGTCTCCAAGGCAAATGCACCTAGCCACTATTCTTGTTGGTGGATCAGTTTGAGCACAGCTCAATATTCTTCCACTTAAAATGGCTAGTGTTTTATTCATGTTTTATTCATTAAGTATCTCCCAAAAAGACATGTATGCCCTCAATAGACTTTTAGTTCTCACTCTTCCACCCTATATTCCCCGAATAACCTTATTCCATAACTTGGGACCTCTACACTCCCCAAGACTCCAAGACCTCCTTTCACCTTCCACCCTACTCACCATGAATCCAAAGGCCCCCACACAAGTGGGTCAAGGCCAACTTTCTCATTTCTCCACCTAGGTTCACTATCGCCCACTAAGGTTCCTTTGAAACCCTAATCTAGCCTATATGGCCCTAACATCTCTTTTTTCCACATAGCTCATACTCCCCTTTGATTCCAACAACATCACTCCACTCAACCCACTCCAGTATCATAACCCTACTCTCTAACTTCCACATGTAATAAGAAATTCTAGTTGGTCACCCCAAAACCCTAATACCCCTCATTTCCTTCACACCTCCCCTTCATACACAAACTCCGCCCTCCTTTCCACTTGACTCACACCCTTCACGAGACACTCTCCCAATATCATCCCTAATTCTAACCAACCTCTATAAACTCTCTCATAATACCCCTATACTTAGGGGTTCCCCCCAAAACCCTAGTTAGGCTCTCATGCACACTTCCATCGACCCACATACTATCTCCTTCCCAAATACTCCAATCATCTGAAACACTATTTCTTTCCCATGTTTAAACCTCAAACTAACTTTTTCCACATAAACTTCCCCCCATGCAAAGACTAACCACCACATGCAAGACTTACACTTCCCATGTGAAATTTTACTCTAACTCTTCATTTTATTATTTTCTTCCTTTATTTTATATCCCATATGTCACAATATACTTAGGCTTTTCCCCACTTCCTCTTACTCACTCCACCCTCTTTATTCCTTTTAGATACCTACAACCTCTCAAAACCACCTAAGGCCTCTAAGCATGCACATGACATACCATAACAACTATGCATAAGATCATGTTATAAATAACAAGTCATATCACCCATATTATACATATCATGAATCATACACAACATACATTAGCTCTTTGTAAAGCAAACTGCACTGCACACATATCTATTCTACATTCACATATAAATACATAACACATGTCATTACACCCACAAGCACATAAATCATAGTAAACCCAAGTCTTAACCATATACTTACCTAATGGGACACTAGGTTTGAAGCACGAATCCTACGCCTCCTCACGGGAAGCATTTTATTCACAACCTATAAGAAATGGAACACTAATTATTAAATCTTCTTCCTAGTCTTTTTTTCCTTTTTCTTTTATTTTCCCTAACTACATATTAGTAATAAGAGTAATAGTAGTAGTAGTTGTTGTAATACCCCGTATTTTTAAAATCCAAATTATTAAGTTTAATGATTTTATTAGCGTAATTTGATGTAAATAATTAATTATTTTAATTTCAATTCGTTTACGGATTTATTGATGATTTTGAATTCATAATTGAATGTAATTAATCATTGTCGTTGCGAACCATTCTGGACAAATTCGTTCACGACAATGATTTTATTATATTCTTATGATTTCGATCTTCGGTTAAAAATATATATTTCCATTCTTTCTCGTATTTTGGTTTTTAATATTTTAATTCGTTTTCGATTATATCTTCGTCATGTGATTACGACTTTGTTTTGAAGTTATATTTCGTTAACGAAATATATTATTTAAATTATAGAATTTCTATTTAAATAGTTAAATTTATTTTAATAATTTTATCTGTAGAAAATATTTCCCACTTTAAATTTATTCGTTTTCGGTAATCGTTAATATTTTTGGAAAGTTTTAAATTAAAAAGATTTTCGGAATTTATTTATGAATTTCTTTCTAGAATTCATTTCCTTTCGTGTTATGCTTTTTGGGTTGTGGAAAACGGATTTTGGAAATTATCTAAATTAATCTTGACTTATTAGAATTTGACTTAAATATTTTGTTATATGCTTCTAAATGATTTTTTGAGGCCTTATAATATATTTCCGTAAACAATATAAATTTTTATGTTCATTGGTAAATTCTTCTGAAGATGTTTCCGGAATTCTTTAGATAGCTTTTTATTAATTTTAAGCTTTCGGATCCGTTTGAAATAAATTCTCGTTAAATAAATTTTAGACAAAATTCTTCCAATAATAAATTTTAAATAATTATTATTTTATATTGTGCTTGTGTTTGTAAAAAAAAAAAAAAAAAAAAAAAAAAAAAAAAAAAACCCAACCAGCCCCCGACCGGCGCCCCCCTCCCTTCTTTTTCTTTCTCTCTTCCCTACCCCGACCCCTCTCCTGTGCGTCGCGTGTTGCAGCCTGAAGCCCTAGCCGACCCAGCCTCCCTCTCCATCTCCCCAGCTCCTCCTCGCCAACCACCGGCCGACCTCCAACCCCGCCTGCCCTCGTCGCCACCAATTGCATGTAGCCGCGCGAAGCAGCCACGCCCAGCAACGCGCAGGAGCAGCAACGGCGACGGAGTGCAGCAGTAACGAGCCGCAGGCTGCGCCGCCACCGTCCGGCCACCGACGAGCCACGCTGACCACCGGCGAGCACTATTCGACCTCCAGCGGAGCTTCCCCGGCCTTCCCTTGCCCCGATTCATTGATATTCGTTTGGTATAATTTCCGAAAAACCCTAACCCTTGTTTTGATTAATTGGGTGTGATTAGCTTGTAAAAAGCTAAATGAGTTGTTTGATTATGTATATATATGCTGTAAGATTAATTTGGATAGGTTAATTGTATGGTTATGTTGAGATTTTGGGAAAATTGGATTTTTGGTCGGGTTATGCCCGAATTTTTCGGATCCGTCCGTTTTTGCGATTTCGGACAAATTGATTATACAATATGTTTTAAAATGTATCCAATTTCATTTTGGAACCGTCAATTTGAGAAATTTATGCAGGTTTTATCGAAATTTGATTCCTAGGTCAAATTTTGGGTGTAATGAAATTGGGTTGTATAATTGAGCCGTTCCGCTCAATTGATTTTATAGTATCGTTTAAAATGTATTTAATTTTATATTGGAAGTGTTGAATTGGGAAAGTTTTGCGTAATTGACCGGAATTGGATTTTTAGGTCAAAACTCCCGCGGGTTTAAATTGGATTATGTAATCGGGTTATTTTATTCAATTGACTATACAAATTACATTAGAATATGTTTAATTACATTTCCAAACCGTCAATTGATATACTTTGGCAAGAATTAATCGGATTTGCGTTCCGGGCTCAAAAACCCCAATTGGGCTAAATTGGGTATTTCTTTTATTAGTTTTGAGCAATTTATTATTTGATATGTTATAAAATGTGTTTAATTGCATTTCTAAACATTCAATTTGATTAAATTTATAGAATTTTAACGAATTGTATTTTCAGGCCTAAAACCCTAAATTTCAAGTGAGATTATAAAATCGATTACTTGTATTGTTGTTTTTCTAAAAATTAAATGTATAGAAATGATTGAAATGGTATTAATTGCTTTCTAATACCTTTAATTTGAATTGATTAAATTGAATTACCTGAGTTTACGCCGTGGACTTTAAAACCCTAATTTTGAAAATTAATCATCTGGAATTGATTTATCGGAAGATCGTTTTGTTGAAATTGATTGTCTAGATTTATCTAAAATTAGTTTAATTGTGTTTTAAAACTATCAATTTGAGGTAATCAAAGTGATTTGGCCGATTTGTGGTTTAGGCATTAAAAACCCTAATTTTCGGGGATGATTTTATAAAATTGATTTTGCTATGTGTATTTTATCTAATCGAATTCTATCCTTGGGTTTTAAACCATTTAAATTCTGTTTTAACCTAATCGGTTTGGATTTGGTTCTATGTAAATGGTTGGGTTACCTATTTAGTTGTAAAACCTAATAAATAAGTTATTTTCGATAAATTACCTTATGATCGATTATTCTTTCTCGGGCGTTCCAAATTAAGTTGAAATGTCCCGAGTGATATTTGTATTAATCCGTTTTGATTTAGTTTTAACCTTAAATCTTAATAAAGCTATGCTATTAAATTTTAAGTTTTGGACACGTTTTCTAAGAAGGATCATTTGTGTCGTTTGTGCCTATTTAATTAGAATATGTGGATTATTGTTTGATATGATAGTTTCTAATTTAGTTTTCGATTTCTATCGGGTCTAGGAAAGCTTTCTCGTGGATCCACGAGCTAGGGATCTCTCTCCCTCTTACGTCGCTTAGCTAGCTTCGGATCCAGGTAAGTCTCTACTTACCTCTACGTGTGGGTGTTTAGTAAGGACGAAGCTAATGGCCTTGTGCTATGTGGGACATGGATGTGTTGAATGTTGTGTATGCCATGCTATGCCATGTATTATATGATTTGTGTATAACTTGCCTTATGTGTAGCGCAGCTTGGAGATTGAGGTATGTTGTATGTGTTCCCATGATATGAGCATGACATGTATATGTGTGATGTTTATGATGTATTATGTTATGGCCCTCTAGGACATGCATAATAGGATAAATGGTAATACGAGTTGGGAACCATCATGGGAGTCTTGAAGTTTGTATGATGGTATTAATGTTCTAGGGCGGTACTAATGGTTCACATGGTGGTATTATGGTTGTATGGTGGTATTAATGTTTTTATGGTGGTATTAGGGTCTGCATGGTGGAATTAGGGTTTTGCATGGGAGTTAATGATTGTATGGGATTTAGGGTTGTATGAAAAGTTCGAGAGGTTGTGTGGGATGTGTAACGTTTGCGTGGGCGTAAAATTTACGTATGATAGGTTGATTTGGGATGTAAGGAAGGTAATGCAAGTATGATTTGGGTGTTTAACAGTTTTGGACGGAGAATAGTACGCGGAGTATTATCAGGGTATGAAGGAGACAGAATTGGGGTTTGGAGTGATTAACTCTGGGTCGTTGTGATTAAGCAGGGTTGGAGTAGCTAATTGTGATTTGTCGAGGATAATTAAGGTTTGAGATGGCTAAGTATGGTTGTTATGGTAAAATAGGGTTAAGAGTGGTTAACCACGGTTTGGTGTGGACAATTAGGGTTGGTTATGGTTGCTTAGAGTTGTTTGGTGTTATCATGTGTATTTATTGACTAAAGTGTAGTTATGAATGTGGGATTTTATTTGTTGTGATGTGTACAGTATAAAGAGGATGATTTATGCATGTCAAGGGTGATGTGTGATTTAATAAGACACTGATAAGACATTAATCACGTAAAGTGAAAGATGTCGAGCCGAGCCTGTGATCCAGTCCACCGGCTATAATAGTGGATCAGAGGCGTTTTGCCCTGTGCGATTATTTTCCGGCCCACCGGCTATAATAGTGGATCAGAGGCGTTCTGCCCTGTGCGATATCTTCCGGTCCACCGGCTATAATAGTGGGGGATCTCGTGCTCGACAAACCAACCGTATAAGTTAATCCATGGAAAAGCTACTAAGTACTTAAAGCGAAACACCATGTGAGTCGGGGCTGTGATCCGGTCCACCGGCTATAATAGTGGATCAGAGGCGTTTTGCCCTGTGCGATTATTTTCCGGTCCACCGGCTATAATAGTGGATCAAAGGCGTTCTGCCCTGTGCGTATATTTTTCGGTCCACCGGCTATAATAGTGGGGCCCCCGCGCTCACATGGATTATTAAAGAATATGTGTGAAATGAACATATTATTAATGAGAATAAAGAATAAGTCTAATTGGACCATGGCCATTGTCTATATTACCACATGCTGCTTATGTGCATAATGTGTCACTTTATATTTCAGTTATACCCTGCTGATACGTTAAATGGGATGTGCATATGTTTTATATGTTACTATAGTTGTATGGTAAGATACATGCTGTGAGTTGTGAATATGTATGATATTGTATCAACGTGCTGTACCAGGATTTAATACGCACTTGATGTTATAGTACGTCTCTTCCATAAGATAGGGTAGTGGAACTTACTCAGTATTGGACCCGTACTGATACTACAATGGTTGAATGGGTCCTGTGATGATCCACCGATGGTTGGGAGCAGACCTCTTGTGCAGGTTGATACTGTGTTGGGGTGGAAGGCTTGACTTGAGTGAGTAGGCGATCCGGATATTTATCCTTCGGGATTTTTTTTGTTTAATTGTATTCACCTTTGGAAGTTGCAAGTATTGTATTTAGATTTCTAAGGGTTTGTAATTGACTTTTAATTCCTCGTAACGCTGTTATGCTTTAAAACTCGGATTTAATTGTTTGACAGGTTTTAGCCTTGCATCTAACATGAGATAGATGGTTGACATTTATCTTGTGTTAGATGTGGCGGTAACATTTCCCAAATTCGCTCCTAGCTTCCGCTTTATTCTTTCAAAAAAAAAATTTTCAGGAGTGAAATTTGGGGGTGTTACAGTAGTAGTAGTAGTAGTAGTAGTAGTAGTAGTAGTAGTAGTAGTAGTAATAATAATAATAATAATAATAATAATAATAAAAAGGTTATTAATAGCAATAATTTATACTAAATAAATACAGAGGTTAAGGGCACAACTAGAGATAAAATAGTAGGTAGAGGCGGTGGCACACAGTGATGGTGGTGGTGGTGACAGAAAAGAGGGGGTTTTGGAGTTGGAAAAGAGGTGGAAAGCTAGGTTTACTTGGGTGGTAGGGTTTATGGGTTAGAGGAGGCCATGGTGGTGGTGGTGTCTCACGAAGGAAGCACAGGAGGCAGCAGCAACAGTGCCGAGAGAGGAGAGAAAAGGAGGAGAGGGAAGGGGGAAATGGTGGTGTGGGAAGGTAAGGGAGGTTTTTTGGGTAGAAAGGGAGGTAGTGGGGGCGGTGGTTGTTGCGGTGGTGGTAGCATAAGGTGGCGCAGGTGGCAGAGATGGGTGCAAAAGGGCAGCTCAAGCTGCCCACTTTGTATAGGTGGAGAGAGAAAAGGAAGCGGAGTTAGGGGCATAGAGAGGTCTCATTCGGTGGAGGGTGATGCAAGGAAGAGGAAGGGTGGGTGTGGTGACAGTGGTGCGACGCGACAGTAGCGACTAAAGAGGGGATGCGAGGAAGGCTAAGGAAATTTTGAGTGGTAGAAAAGAGGGAGAATTGAGGCACAGGGAGGGGTATAAATAGGGGAGAAGGTTAGAGGAAGTGGGCAAAAGAAGGAAGAAGACAAGGGGAGGGTGGTTGGCTGCCAGTCGAGATGCAGGTTAGTGAAGCTTGCACATCCATAGGATGAGATAGGGTTTCGGTAGGTTCATAGGGGGTTAGGTGGGGGTTTGGGGGTTGCAAAAGGGAGGCGACCAATGCAGGATAGTGCCAGCTACATGCCCTACAGATCGGGATAAAGGAAAGGTGAGGGGAGAGAGAGAACTAGGGCTGCGAAGTAGTCATGCTCGATGCATTGATCGGGGGGAGATTGAAGACGAGGGTAAAAATGAAAGAAGGAAAGAAAGAAAGGGAGTAAGGGGGAAAAAAAGGGGGTCATGGATAGTACTCGGTTGTGTTAAGGGAAAGAAAAAAAGAGAAGGGGAGTGGGCTAGGGGAAATAGAGGAAATGAGGGGGAGAGGGGGTTTGGGTTGTGATGGGCAAAGGCTAATCCCACGAGGGAGAGGGAGAAAAGAAAAAAGGAAGAAAAAGGAAGAAAAAGAAAGAAAGGGGAAAAAAAGAAGGAAAGAAAGTGAAAGAAAAAGGAAAAAGAAAAAAAATTGGTGTGGTTAAGGTGCTTTGGGATTTTTTGGGAATTTTAGGAATACTAAAATTAGTAATAATAAATAAATAATTTTTTTATAAATTTAGAAATTATTATTGTAATTTACTTAAAATTTATTTTAGTCTATTAAATAATTATAGCCTCCACTAATTTGATCTCTACATTATTTTCCTCCTTTTTAGCTTTAATTATTATTATTACTAAAAAAATTATTTTATTAAAAATGGTATATTTAATCAAACCTTACCTGATAATCCTATTATTATAGCCAACTTGACTTACGAAGTTCAAATATGGTGGTTATGTCTTATTATCATGGTATATGTCTAATTCTAGCGGTGATTATATCTTATTTCTATGGTAGTTATATTCTTTAGCATGAATACCGTGTTAGAGGAACATAGAATAGATAATTAAAAAGTAGAAAACCTATACTCAATGTTGATGATGTTCTATATGCAAGGTAGTTATGTCAAATATCTATAATAATTATATTTTATATACATGCTAATATGTTAAAATTTTTATTTTACACTCCGGAGCACCTAGCTTTATGCTCACAAGTTTACGACATAACAATTGTTCCAACCATAGCACATACTCTAATAATTTGATATACCTTGCCAACTTTATCTCACTCAATTTTAATATCTTTATATTTTATTTATATTAATAAATAATCGTATTTATGAAACTTAAATTTGAAACTTTTTTTGAAATAATATTAATTTTGAATATATATTATATTATTTAAAAATAGATTATATTTATTTCTTTACACTTTTTATCTTTATTTGCCATTATTAGATATTTATACCAATTAATTAGTGTTTGTTGCCTTTTACTTTATCTAATTGATTATTAAATATATTAATGAGTGTTTATTAATTAATTACTATTTATATTGCTAAATTTATTAATTAAATTAATATTATTAACTACTTAACTATAATTTGAATATTAGTTATTCATTATAAAAAATAATTTTATTATTTAACTATTATTTTAATAATTTTAATTAATTAATTTAATATTAATTAAAACTTACAAAATACTTCTAAAAAATTATTAACTATAAAATAACTATAGCAGTTCAAATATTAAATATAAATAAAATAATTAAAAGAAGAAAACCAACAACAATACAATAAGCATAGTAAAAAATGTGAAAAATACAATGAGAGTATATTATGTAGAATATCCATATTTGCATATACAACAACAATAAATATAAGGATTCTTCAAATTGTAATATACCAAGCGATGATTTGTTTTCCTATATTGGACAACACGCCTTATTCGAATAAACCGCTCATGATTAGGAATACTTTCATTCAAATATTGCCATGCTAAATTACCATCAATATTGTCAATTAGATCATAGTAAAAAACATTTCGCACATGGTTGTAAGCATCTCATTCATCTTCAATGATTAATATTTATAATATATAATTATCTTATAGCAAAAGTCAAAATCTTAAATGGAAGGTAACATTTATTGCATATTAAATTCATTCCACTTCACACAAAAAAAGACCTAATTATGGCATGTGATATACTCGAGAGTTACCAAGGCATTATTATCTAACTATTACTAAACATTATCTTAGATTTTGTGAGATTTTAAAAGGTGTTTTACTGATTTTATTATGTTATCTTTCAAAGGTGTTCAGGAATTGAAGGTTTTTGAGAGTTTTCAAGCTCGGGGAAGGCTCTTTTGCCATCGTTTTGGTGGTTTTCCTAAATTTTAGGTTGAGATAAACCATCGTATTCCTTGTTTTGTAGAAAAGGGTATGATTGAGTGTTAGCCTTGTGTTTTTGATAAATCATGAGCCTTTATGAGTGGAAAAAATAAATTTTGTATGTCATGGATGAATAGATGGAAGCAATAATGGAATAGCATAAAATAGGACTTTTGTGTGCATATGCATGAGTTTTAATTTCAAGGGTTTGGTGGGATTAATGGTTGTTATTAATGTTTCAAAATTTCAAAAAATGTTAGTGTAATACTCCATTTATTGAAAACCCTTACCTATTTAGGTACTTCTATATTTAAAAATAAAATTATTTTATTTTGAATATTTCATAGCATCTCTTATCAAATTAGAAACTCTAATGTTGCTTTTGAAACATTTTGTTTATGATTATTAACCCTTTCTCACAAATTTGTCTATATGAGATATTATAAGCCACTTTTGGTTATCAATCTTATTCCAAATTATTTTATTTTTGGAATTGTTGACCCTTTCTAAGTCTCATAGGTTGTTTTGAAATTGTATTAGAGATCACTTGGTAAAAGTATTTTAAATGTCCTATTTAGCCATATTTTAATGTTTTAAGCCTTGAAACGACTCTATTACCTATCCAAAATTTACAAAACTTCAAAGATTAATATATTTTGGTGTTATTGATCTCAAAATTACTTAAAAATACTCTATAATTCATTTTATAATTTTTCGACTCAAAGATTTTTGGGATTTGTATACATCGTTTAATTAGATTTTTCTTCTTCAACCTTATCCCAAACTTTTTGAGATTAAATCTAAACCTTTCAAGTTTCAACCTTATCCAATCAAAGGAACACAATCATCCCATGGCTGTTGAATTCCATCCACACACACCATAAAATATCAAACATGGTAAGTTACGAAAATAACCTTAATACCTTTTTTTATTTTACCAACATGCCTCTCCCCTAATATCCCCAAATCTCTGTCACTTGTTCTTATCCATTAGCATGATCATCTTCGACCTTCATCATCTCTATTTTCTCTCCCTTGGACAACACCACCACCTGCTCCATGGCCAACACAACCATCACCTCGCACCACCACAAGTTCACCATTTTTCTTCCTTCACTTCCTTTCCTTTTGCTTCTATTCTTCTCTTATCGTTTCCTTCAATTTTTTATCCTCTTTCACTTCCCTTCCTTTTGCTTCTCTTCTTCTATTATCTTTTCCTTTAATTTTTTTTATCCTCTTTCTCATTTCCGTTTCATGGCTCAGATTCCATTTTTATTCCATGGTTGATCTTGGGTTTTTCTTCCAAAACTTGGAGATACGTTACCCCTATTTTTCCTCTTTAATTTTATATACTTTAATTTGGTTATTATGTGCTTAATTTCTCTAATATTTTCATGTCTATCTAGAGTTTTTGAGTCTTGATGAAAGAGCTTGTTTGATATTTAATCATTTCTTTATTTTTCTAATTAAGAGCTTATGTTTTGATAAGATCTTATTGCTTCACATAAGCATGTTATTTTTGTGAAATTGATGAAGTTATGCTATGTTTGGTGCATTAGGGGTTTCGAACCAATTTGAAGAATTTTTTTTTGGGTTTTGTTAAATTGATGATACCATGCTAATGTTAGTTGTTAGTAGATTAGTTTTAATATATAATATGGTATGATTTGATGATCCCGGACATGTTTTTATTTATTTATTAAAGATTAGGGGGTTTGATTCTTTGAGTATTTTATAAAATTGATTATACCATGTTATAGGTTACAATTTGTATATGATTTTTCATACATAACATGCTTTGATTTGAGTATGTTTGGGTGCTTTAACTTTTTATTGAAATTCATGAAATTTTAGGTAATTTTCTTTGTATTATTTGCATTATTCACAATATGTAAAGTGTTATTGGCTAATAATGTAATACCCTATTTTTTGAAATTCTAATTATAAACAGATAATTATGGGTAATTAGTTATAATAAATACTGTAGGTTGTTTGTACTAAAAATATTTTGTATGTGCATAATATTATGACATATTAGATATAAATTTAATTAGGTTAAAATTTGATAGATCTTATGTTATTGAATTTAACCTTAGTTCATAACTGGTGTATGTTTCATAAAATAAACCTAGCCCGGTAACCTTAAATTCTACCAAATAATTTTATCCAAATATTTTACCTCAGTTCCTTACCTAAATAATTTACCCTTACCCTATGCTAGATTTTTTTACCTCAACCTACTCCCTCTATCCCTGCATAACCATCCTTCTCCTACATGCCACCACTCCTTTTTAACTCTTCCCTCTCATTTTTGTGTCATAAATTAGCCCAAAGTAGCCCACACATTTCCTCTCTTTCCCCGAGCTCCCTCAATCAAGAAAAAACTCCATTGCTGCCATTGTTTTCCACATTTTTATACCACTAACAACTTCCTCCACATACCACCCCTTTGCTATACCTTCCACTGCCAAATACACTACCCTTGCTGCAGCAATATATTCTATATACCCCTACAACCTACACCAAAATCCCCCTAAACCACCCCCATGATGCACACAAAAATTCCATAACACCACCCCCTCTTCGGTTAGCTTTGCCAATGCCTCCCCTTTTGGTTCGGCAAAAGTTGTCAAACTTTTGCCGAAGCCACCCCTTGTTGCACCTTGTTTCCCCATATATCCTCCCTTATCTCAAGTAATTTTTTTCCTACCCCCTAGTTTTGACCTACTCAGCCGTTGCTCCCTCCCTCATCTTGATAATATCCGCCTATTTCTTCCTCCTTTGTTGTGTGAGTCTTTTTTTGGCTTTTTTGCTGCTTTTCTTTGGCCACTTAGTAATCATTGAGTAATTTTAATTAATTTTAGATTATTTTAATGATATATTAAATTTTAATACATGTGTTACTAGGTGTTAACTTCTTAGGTAATCTTTAAGGATCTCGCAGAAGGCGGTCTTTTATATTTTTGTGTAAGCTTTTATTTAGGTAAATCCAATCACTCATAGAACTATAGAAATTATGTGCGAGTATGATTGAAAATTTTAGACCTAGAATCATGTTAGGGTTCATGCTTTTTAAGTATTTTAGCATGCATGATAAAATAATAGTATGCTTAAAGGATGATATGCATGATCATTGGTAATCAAGTTATATGCACGATATATGTCAAATGTTTTGCATCTGCATGTCTCATATTTTGTTACAATTTCCATTATTATCATGTTATGATTCAAGTCCTATGGTATATGTGTAATACCCCAAATTGAGCAGAGTGCTATAAGGATTGATATGACTACTTATATCAACATGGTATGCCATTCTTTTGGTGATTCCATCCTAAGAACTCCACAGTTAAGCGTGCTGGCCGTGGAGCAATTTTAGGATGGGTGACCCTCCTAGGAAGTTTTGAAAATTTTCTAAAATTTCTCGGGAAGTGCGTGAGTGAGGACAAAGCGCACTGAAATGACTCGTGTTGATATGTGGGGCCAGCCAATCAATCCAAAAGCACTCCAAGGTAGCCCCCGCGTGGTCGTATCGACTCGGGGTATTACAATATGCCTCACGAATACTCATGCATGGAAGTAGGTTTATGATACTGCACACGGACACATATGAACATGATTAGGGCTGACTTATGATAAATTCTATTTCGCATGGCCTAAGGTTATAGATATGATCCTACATGTACGAAGATGATAATATGCCTATTTAAATGATGCCACATGCTTTAAATGTGCATGTGTATAATGCATGAAAGATGTGGTATGTGGTAGTCACATGATTAGGGTTTTGGTGGGCGCAACCCACTAAATGCATGAAAAGTACAAAATACAGTTAATCACCAAAATGCAAATATTATGTACGTGCTAAAATAATGTGAAATTATGCCTTGCTACTTGCACATGATAAATATCTTATGATGATAATGTTTGGTATAAAAAATGAGTAAAATGAGGAAACTAGGGTTTTGAAGGGTAATTCTATAATTTTAACCTAATGTATCATTTACAAATAAATGAATACTAGGATGGAAATTTTTGTTGTGAAATGAAAAAAAAAATGAATTATTGGTTTTGTAGTTGCCTCGGTGTCCTACCTTGGTATTTTGATGGATTATTGATTCGGTAATTACCTCAGTGCCCTACTCTAGTATTGTTTTGGAATGTTGTTTCGGTAGTTGCCCCATTGCATTACCATTATGTTTGGAATGTATTTAAATAATCAAATATGACTTTAAACTTTGAAATTATGGGAAGTGGATTGGTATGTTTCGAGTTGAGGCTTGGATCATAATCTATGTTACTCCATGAATATTGTCTGTATAGTTTATCCCTTGTGCTTATATATGCTTTTTGGTTTCTATATAGCTATGTGATATGTGGGTATGTTGCCTCCAATGAGGTACTGTGATTTACTCAATACGAGGAAGTTGTATTGATACTACTTTTATAGATGATTATGTGAGGGCCATAAAATGACATGAAGGTTATAAGCATGGAGACAAGTGGATTCCTTGGGAAGATGTTCCATTTTCATAATGGATCTTTGGGTCTAAGAGTTAGGGAAAGCCATAGTAGTACCTTCGGGTACTAGTTTTTGTTATAATTGGTTTTCCTTTAGACTCTTAAGTCTCGTACTGTACTTTTGTTATACTATTATACTACGATATCTATTTGTAACTCTATTATGTGTTATTTATATTTTTGCTGAAATATATTGGTTGAGTTTTTTTTTAACCTTAGCACTTAGCGTAAGAAAGAAGATGAACCAAACTTATATTAAGTGTGGCGGTAACAACCAGTAATTTATTAACTAACGCTTCCATAAAAATGAAAATTTTCAACTGGTAAAATGAGGGTGTTACAAATAACACCCTAATTATCCTAAGTAGAGCTTAATCTCTCAATAATAGTGTTTTTGAGAAAATTAACCAAAATAGAACTAAAACACCCTTAAAAGGCTTTAGTGGACCTTTAGAGTCAAAAGTTGATCGTCACCTTTGATATTTGACCATTTTATCATCACAAATAGTAAATTAGTGTGAATAATGAATATTGATACATAGTAATTATCGGTAATAAAATATTTTTCAAATTTTGTTTTTAAACTTCTTGATATAAAATGACATTTTTTCTTAGAGGGTGAATAGTTATTTTTTTTTATAAATTTGATGTATGTTTTGAAAATTTTAAGCAAATTATATATATGTTTTTTTCGATTTTAGTTCTAACAACAAAGAATACTTTTTAATGAGTGTACCCTTGTTTGGGGTTATTTGAACCTATGAATCAAGTTTCAAGTCTTTTAAAGTAATTTGTAGTCATTGAATGATTAAATAGATGAATAACATGATATGTTGGACTTTAGGGCCTTGTTAGCCTAAGTTTGACTATTAGTTGGTTTTTGAGACGTTTAATTTGTAAGAGGTGCACCGTTATTACTTTCAAAAAAGTATTTATTGGGGCCTCTGGCCTTTGTTTTGGTATGCTTTCCTAAATATTTAGAGGGATCCTATGATTAATTGTGATCTTGTAGATAAGTGGTTTCATTTTTTTAAATGATAACCATAAAAAATTATTTGTGTTAATAAATATATTCATGACATGTGTATTGATTCCTAGTTGTTATGGTCATATATTGAGATTTCTAGCCATGATGGACATATGTGTCGATTCCTAATGATGGTTATGTGAGTTGCTTCCTAGTCATGATGTCATATTGAGATTTCTATCCGTGATGGCCACATGTGTTCATTCCTAGTCATAATGACCATAGCCACATGTGTTCATTTCTCGTGTGTGTTGAATCTTAGATATGATGATCGTAAAATAATATTTTAAGTCGTGATGGTCACGTGATGAGATTCAACCTTGATGCCCATGTGTTGATTATTATTCCTGATGGCTTTTATCCATCCGTGGTAAAATGAGATGCCCATATGTGAATTTGGATTTTAAAACTTTATTATTTATACCCTCGACTTTGTTTATTGTGGTAACGTAACACTCCAAAATTCACTACTTTTTTTTAAAAGTGGGAGAACTTAAATTTTAAAACCCATGAATTCTGGGGATGTTACCGCCACACTTAGTACCAGACCGGTTCTCTCCTACCGTTTCAGTACCAAGTGCTAAGGCTAAAAGAAATTTTTGTTAAACTTTAATTAATACTTAAATCAAGAGTACATAACATTAAAAAATCAGAGTACGCATAAAAGAATTATAATTCATGTCCAAAAAGAGAAATAATCGTACACTGGCGAAAAAGTTCCTCTCAATATTCAATACAAAGTAATAAATCAAAAAGGATAAGTCTGATACAAAAGAAATAATAGAAGGAAAATAGATTAATGAGAAGAGGGAATCCGGCCACACTACTCTCAAACTTGGAGCAAAAAATGCTCAACATACAGCCCCGCCTGATGTCTTGCCCACCTGCACAAGGTCAGAAGGGCCTACTACTTGTAGGATTGAGCAGCACCCATAAAAAGGGTGATTAGTACGCTACGTACTGAATAAGGTAACCGAGCACTAAGGACAACACATAAGCACATAAAATCATGTAGGATAATATTCAACTTACATTTTCAAACCCATACATATAATATATAAGGTCATGCAGAAAATTATACAGCTTATAAATGATCAAGCCCATACATAAAGGCCCAAATAGTCCGGATTAATTATTTAATTAATCTTTTATCGGAATTCAATTCAAACCATGCCTTTTATCAAATCCATGTAAGTACAGGAACACCCCACTATTTTAGCCGGTGGGCTGGTCACTTGCGGGACAATAGTCCACACCACTATTTCTGACCGGTGGATCAGTCTGGTTCCTACTCACATGGTGTTCCACTGTAAGTAATTATTATCTTTTAAGTGTCTTAGCAAACTCTGGTTTGTGTTTATTGAGCTCGAGGTCACCCCACTATTATTACCAATGGGCCGGTCACTTGCGGGACAATAGTCCACACCACTATTTTTCACCGGTAGATTGGTCACTTGCGGGACAATAGTCCACACCACTATTTTTGACCGGTGGATTGGTCCGGACCTGGCTCAATAATCTTTCACTTTAAATGATTAGTGTCTTAAGTATCTTATTCAGAAGCTTTCACCCTGGACATGCATGAATCATTCCCTTTACACTTCACACATCACAAATCATAAATTCCACCCTCATAATTACACTTTAATCACCAAATACACATGATACCACAAAAACCCTAAGCAGCCACACCAAACCCTAATTGTTCACACCAACCCTAGCTCGATCTCCTACATACCCTTATATTAATCTGCGTACTATTTTTCATCCAAAGTGTTCAAACACCCAAACAACACTTATATTACCTTCCTCACACCCCAAATCAACTTTTCATACGTAAACTCCACGCCCATGCAAAAGTTACACATCCCATGCAACCATTCGAATTTTTCATGCAAACCTTAAGCTCCCACGTGAAACCCTAGATTCAACCATACAAACTCTAGATCCATCCATAAAAACTCTAAATTCTCCATATAAAACTTTAGATTCAATCCATACAAAACCCTATATTAGATTCTCCCATACAACACCGTAAAATCTGTTGTGCAAAACCTTAAGTTTATCAATACAAAATCCTAGATTCCACTATACAAAATCCTATATTAGATTCCCCCATACAACACCATAAAGTCTGCCATGCAAAACCCTAAGTCCATCCATTTCAAACCCTGAATTTTTTCATGCAAAACCCAAGATTCCTTCATACCAAACCCTAAATTTAACCCATACAAAACCATTCATCCATACCAAACCCTAGATTTAATACATTTAAAACCCTAAATTAGATCCTCCCATGCAACACCATAAGTTGGATTCTCCCATTCAAACCATAGATTAGATTCTCCCATACAAACCCATAAACCATAGATTCTCCCACTCTTTTATTTTATCTAAAATCCCCATTTTATTCTTCTACTCCTGGATCATTAAAATACTTAGGTCAACTCACATCCCTTGGTCAACTTATTTCCCCATTCTCCTTTTTCATCCTTTCCCCCACACAAACCATATTAACATCCTAACATGCATGTCTAAAGGGTCACAAACCAATCATCACATACCATAATATTTTATCACATATACATAATACACATGCCATTTAACAACACATAAACACACTTTAACTCCACGCCATACCGCACATGAAATCAACATAATGATAAACATAGGATGCATAACATACAAAGCATATAATGCACATCAACACACAATAGGCCTTAGTAACACCCTTACCTAAAACGACACCGGATTGGAGCTCGCTTCTATGCCTCCTTAGGGCTTTGACTAGTCTCACCTATATGAGGGAAAAAGTATAATTAGATTCCCTCCTACCAAAAATACTATTAAATACTAACTTATTCTAAGATCGAGCTTTTAATAAAATACTAAAATAATAATAGCAAAAATACCAAAAATAGTATCAATGTTAATATTAACAAGAAGAATAATAATAGTAACAATAATAATAAAAAAGGTATTACTCAAAAATAAAGTGAAATAAGGGCTTCGGCCCCTTTATCAAAATAATACTAATAATAACATTAGTAAAATTAATAACAAAATTTAGTAATAATAATAATAATAATGAAATAGTAATAATAATAATGATAAAAACCATAATAATATTCCAAAAATGATAACAATCATAATAGTAATAATAATAAGGATACTATTTGAATATAAAATGACGTAGGTTTTCTACCCCACATTGAATAATAATAAACTTATTAAATAATAATAATAATAAAAATAACACTAATAATAATAAATGCTATTGATAAAATATTAATAATAATAAGACTTGATATCTATAATACTACTATTATAATTCAAAATAGGCATAATAGGATTTTATCCCTATATAGAATAATAATATTAACATTGAAAATAATAATAATAATAATAATAATAATAATATCAAAACTAATGGTAAAATAGTTATAATAATAATAATGGAATAATAATAATAATTTTAATTATAATAACAACATATTAATAATAATAATAATAATAAAGATAATAGCAACAATAAGAATAATAATAATAAAATTGAAATAAAAAATATAATAGAGCTTCGACCCTCAGTAGAAATAATTAAAAAAAATTAATAATAATAATAAATAATATTAATAATTGTAAAATTAATAATAATAATAATAGTATATATATTCAAATAAAATAAATAAAATAAATTAATGCATGTATAAATAGTGAAAAATGGTTGAGGGGGTTTAGGGTTCAACCTTAGGCTGGTGGTGACAGACGGCACCAGCAGTGGCCAGAAAAAGAGAAGAAAAGGGAAAAAGTTGAATGCGGGGAACAAAATAGGGAGAATGAGGGTGGAAATAAGGGTGATTATAGTTGCCCAGAAGGAGAGGAACAGAATAAGGATGGTGGCGCAGCCAAAGGTGGCAGCGCTTGGCGACGGCGGTGGTGGCCGAATGGGGAAGAAGAAGAGAAAGAGAGGAGGAAAGGGAGGAAGAGGAAAAGAAGATTTGGGGGAGATAGGGAAGGGTCTGCAGATTTTTTGGGTGGTTCAGAAGACAACGGAAGCAACGTAAGAGGTGATTAATGGTGGTTCAAAGGCGGAGGAGGTTGAAGAGAGGGTTGATCGGGAAGGCTACTTCGTACAGTCGGGGTGGCTTGTGCAGGAAGAATCGAGGGATATGGGAGGCATAGTTAGTTAGAGGGTGGTACAAGGATGAGTTTGGTGGGAAGATAGGGCAGCGTAGTTGGCCGACGGCGGCGGACTGAACTGGCGGCGGCAAAAAGGAATGATTTTCTGGGTTCAAAAAATAAAATGGACTCTAGGGTTGGTAAGGGGTATTTATAGGCTTAAGGAGGAGATAAGGTCGAAGGAAATATGGGGAATTGGGGCAGGTCAGTTAGGGCTTACCAGCGGCGTCATTTTGGCCGGCGAAATTTAATGTGGCAGGGTGAGTTGCTGGCTGAGAGAAGGGAGAACGTGTGAGGAGTGGGGATGGTTGATTGGGTCAAAGTGGCTGCGAGTCAGGGGAATAAGAGAGGAGAAGAAACGGCCGGTCAATAAGGCGAGATCGGCGGCGGTAATCTCGGAGGTGCAGGTCGACGGAAATGGCAACCGGGGGGGAGGATGAAGGAGGAATAAGAAAGAAAAGGCTGGACTAGGCGGTTTGGGGAAGAAAGAAAAAAAAGAAAGGCGAACCAGGCGGTCAAGCGACGATCATTAAAACGGGGGGGGGGGGGGGAGGGGGACGCAGCGTTCCGGGAAAATAAGGGATGAAGCGCAGTACAGAGAGGGACGGAAGAAGGGCGGCGGCTGTGCGGGCTGGGCCACGCCAAAGGAAAGGAAGGAGGAAGGGGGGACAGAGGGCAAGCCCAAATGGGGAAAAGAAGAGAAGAAAAGAAAGAAAAAGGAAGAAAAGAAAGAAAAAGGAAGAAAGAAAAAGGAAAAGAAAAATGGGAGGGTTGGGTTAATTAAATTAATTAGGATATTTGAGGTATTTAAAAATAATAATATTTAAATAAAATAATATTTAAATCCCTTTTTAGGCTAATTCAGGGTTTTTGAAAGATTTTTCATAAATTCAATTTTAATTGGCAAAACACCCTAATTTTCTCCAATTAAATTATTATAAAAATTAATATTAATTTGAAACTATTTTCTCCTTCTTATTTAAAATAATTTATTTAATTATTTTTCAAAATAAAATCCTTAATTAGCTAAAATACCCAAATTTCTCCTAATTAAAATACTTATAAATTTCTTCTTGATTTGCCATAATTAATTTTCTTTTATTTTAATAAAAATAATTTATTTAATTAAATTTTCTAATAAAATTTTATTTAACTATAATTTTTAAAATTAGAATTTTTGGGGCATTTTAGGTAAGGCAAGTGTCCCCATATCCCTTGGTTTGTATGCCTTGTTGCTATTGTTATACCCCTGGGTTTTGTCTATTGGTGGTAGAAATAAATTTCCAAGCTCGTGCCGTGAATTTTGGATCCATATGCCTATAGCTTATGTGATTTCCTTGATTGTGATATTTTCCTGTATGTCCTTATGTGACACTTGGTGAAATGCATGTTAGAGACGTTATAGTCTTTGAATAATTCCTTTATGCTTATAAAAAACTTTACGATTTTATGTTTTGTATAGATGCCTTTGTGGTATAACACATATATGTTTCTACCATAGGTTGCTAAATTTAAGCTGCCTAACATGGTTATTTGACACCATGTATCATGTATGCTTCATTTTCAACATGATTTAATATTGATTAGAAATAGTTTCCTGAATTTTCCTTAGAGTTTGTTCTCTTTGCTTATGTATGATTAGATCCCATTATCAACATGAGGTATTACAATGTGATAATATGTTTTGTGTGAAGCAGATTGATGTTACATAATTAGGTCTTACTTGGTACGATGGTCATACTGATACCACCCCATTTCAATCTTGTACTTTGCTTGTGTGGGATTAAGAGTGTCGAGTACTGGGTTAGCTTGATAGGCATTCAAGTTTGGATAATCAAGATCCCATATTCTATTTTGTTTTTCTCTAATGGATATCTATTAGATTTTGCTAATATTATATTTAATTTCGTATTAAGTTGTAAGTTTTCTATCAAACTTGGGTTAGATGATAGTTACACCTGACTCATGAGATATAAATTTACTTTTTAGCCTTACACTTGTCATGGGTTAGGTAATGAGTGTACCTCTCCTATGTTAGATGTGGTAGTAGCACCCTACATTTCCTATTTAGCTTCCACAAAATATCTTGTGAAATAAAATATTTTTGGTTTTAAAAATGGGGGATGTTACAAATTAGTATGTGTATATTGATGCATAGCATGTTTTATGTGGAATTATATCATAAAGAAGGATGTTAAATCATGGCTCTTTTTGTATGTTAAAAATCATGCATGTTATGTAGTTGATGATTGTTTTGTGTTAGGAAACATGTATAACCTTAATTTAAGTATATGTGTTGTGCTTTTGAGGAACCAATCAATTAATTTGGGCGAATACTTGTTGAATGATTTTCTAGTTAATCAGTTCACATAATTAGTTTACATAATGTAGGTAACTAGCTAATTAGCTTAGGGTGGGACCACTCAATTGGTCTGACCTGTCTACTAGTTAGTCATAAAATTGGTTAGGTTGTTATTCTGTGCCGACTACTTTTCATTTATGTTGAGGCTCCTGACCAGTTCATTGGTTTTGTGGAATAACCAACTAGTTTGTTGGGACATTTTATGATTTTTTTTTTATCCATCCTTAGGAAGCTTGACATTGTTTGACTTCTATTCTTAGATTTAGATAATTGAACTAAGATCATGGTTCAAAGTGAAACTTTTTGAATTATGTCTTTAATTGCATACTATAGTATATTTTGACCTTTCATGATACTTTGTGATTCACTCTCAATGTGCTGACCTTGCAGTGACCTTCGACCTAGATATTTAAACTTTCTATTAACCATGGAATAACTAGATAAGTGAATGCTTAAAAATGGATTTCCTATGGCTTAGTACCTATTATATGAACAATATTGAGTGGCTAATAAACTTATAATGGCTTATGCTTGGATAGTAAAGTGTTGAGCATCGTAAGTATAGGGCGACCTTGCATACTTAAAGTAAATTACTAGGACATATAGGATGACCTTTAGTTTCTCCCCATTGGCTTAGACCCTTAACCTCATAAAATTGACCTTGCTTAGAACTTAGTTATATATTTTATATAGAGAGAAAGAAAGTCATACGAAACATATCTAAATTTTAGCAAAAACACATTTAGTATTAGTAAATATGAGGCACCTGTATTTTTGCTCTAATACTATGCATGTGGCATGAATTCATGGAACACGTAGGAGGGGAAACTAGGAAATATTCCTCCCCTATTTATTTCTTCTCTCTTTGTTGTCTTGTTTCAATTTTTCTTCACGTGAATTCTCTTTTAAGATCTTGCATGATGGTACATATAAATTTCCATGACTCCAAGCTTTGCTTCTTATGTTGTGCTTCTTTTCCTTAGTCAAATTGCCTTGATTTAATATTTTCCTATAAAACTAGTCCAACTAGATAAAGCTTGAAGAAAAAGGTTAAGTTGTCATAACAAATATGGAAAGTTGAGTCAAGGTACATCAAATAATTCCATAACATATGTACCTATCATTGACCTTGTATGAAAATCTTAAATAATTATTAAATAAGTGATCATTGGTTGAGTAATATAACAATGGATCAATTCCTAATTATAAGAATAATTAGTTAAGTATAAATGACTTGTGGTTAACGTCTTGCACCGGGACTTATTGCATCCTTATGGTTGGTGTGATTTTTCATGAACCACTGTCAATATCTTATAATTTAATGATTTAACCAACGTATGTGACTATATGGTTGTAAACGGAAAATTGACAATTGGTTAATAACAATTATATAGATTATTAGATGTGTGAAATTAGGTGCACACAACCATATTATATTTACTATTATTTTCTCTTTAAAATAATAAGAAAATTAAAGTGAAATAAGCAATACAATAGGTCTAGATTACTCAATTCTTAATTAGCTACTAAAAGTTAGTATGTCTTTTGGTGTTTTATTATTATTATATATCTTCAAGCAATATTTGAGATAACCCGAGTACCTTTCCTACTCTAAACATTGATTATGTATTAGAGGGTATTGATACTAACATATCTCATTACCTTGGAGTGTTTGTTTCACTTTAGCAGAACTTTATGTTCATCTGATTATTTGGTTTGACTTCCATGGGTATAAAAATACCATGGGGATAATGTTGTCCAATACTAAAGAAATTTTTTGAGTAAATTATGTGACCACATTGATGAAAGATAATTATTGGGTAATTATTAATACATGGCATGCCTCTGCTCTTACTTGTTGTAGATGTGTTCCTTCACTATAAACATCTTCTTAAATTTTATAGTGTGGTATATATGCCATATTACATGCATCATATACTTCCATGTGCTTAGTTTAGGTGTCCCATGATTCAATGATTCTCTTGTTTTTACATGATCCCGTGAATGATCGCATGATCTATATTGTGTGAAATCATGATCTCCATATCACATAAGTCACATGGTGGAGGTGTCAGATGTGTAATTATATGCTTCGTATTTTACGAGTTATATCTTGTGTACTATTGCAAGGATGGTTTAAGTGTTCCATGTATTCCCTATGCATTTGGTATATATGTTAAAATACTTTGTAGTATGTAGACTTCCTTTATGCCTTCATACTTATGATCAATCATGCTTCCAATGATGAATCCAAATACGTAAAAGCATGAACTTACAAGAATATTATGTTAATAACACAGTTTAAGTATGCCATGCATGTCTTATTATGTTTAAGCGTGATCATGATGTGTGTGTCTAGTGTGTACCATGATATACATGATGAGGTTAAATTAATTTTCTTAGTGTGCATTGATACTAATAGGGTAGTTGTTGCAATCACCTATTCAATCTCACGATAATAAGGTTTGTCCAAGTTCTTAAGGATGACTAATGAGCGGTCTTTCCTCTACTTCAGTGCTACATGGGGTTATTTGAGCATAGGAAATTCATAGATTCTTTGCTTTTGTTGGTCCTTTTATGGCCAAGATGTTTCTGTTGTAGTGAATTGAACCCTTTTCTTATCCCTTTATATTTTTCACATTCATGTTGGGTTTGATATGGCCTTGGTTTTTAAACCTTACACTTACCTCTATCTTATGTTATTTGTCTTACACGCTCTAGATTTATCTTATAATTGGTTGTATAGGTGCTGAGCCCTGTGTCTAATATGAGATGGATAACGAGATCTCTATCTTATGCTAGATATAGTAGTGACACCCCATTTTTAATAGGCTGTCTTTCTATTTTACTTCTTCAAATCTTTTGAAAAAAAAAATTATTTGATAGCGAAAATGGGGGTATTACAATATTTCATTTGTTAAAAAGTAACATAAGTTATACTAGTCACTGTTAACCATAAATGCTACTCATAGAATAACGTTATAAATATCAATAAATACTAAAGATCAATTAAGGAAAATTATGTCATTACAAGTATCTAAAGTACTATAGAATTCAAGTAATATCCACATATCACAAGAAGCGACCACTTTGAGGATAACGACCGCCTTTTTGTCCCTTGGAATACTAACCTTGCTAACACATAGGGTCATTCTTCCATTCCCAGCACATATAATATAAGCCACACCACATATTAGAAAACCCATGTGTAATACCTTGAATTTTGAAAAGCCATATCCTCTCCTTATTAGAAAATCATGTTTCATTTCATGCTTCTTTGCATTTTAGGCATCATTTCAGCTTTCTCCTTATTTGAAAATTATGAAACTTTGGGGATAAATTTATTTTCATGCTTTAAAGGTAAAAATGATTTGAAAATTACCTTTATTTTTATCATTATTCCCTATTTTTTGGCATAACTAATTATGGAACCTTACCTTTCTTGACTTTATATAATCATGACAAAACTTAATCTAAACCACCCATGCATACAAATATATAATACTAATCATTAATTTATCTTAGCACATGCTCATTAGATTCCTCTGGCATGCCATGTATGATATTAAGGAATATTGCCTAAAAATATTCTTCAGTATTTCTAAACTTACCACATCCTAACACTTTTTAATTCCGCCTAAATGGCCCCCCTTATTCTCCTCATTTATCCCAAGTCACATATCCCTTCTAGTTGCCATATTATGCTCATGATTCACCTACCCCAAATATAACTTCCCTTTGCTCATCAAAACTGTGGTTAATATCCTCCCATCAAACAATCACAACTTACCATTTATGATTTACCTCTTCTTCTCCTCCTTTAAGGTGCGCTTCACATAACCCTCCCAACCTCCCGACAACCATATATTTCTAGCGATTCTATACCATTTTTATTTAAGGTTTTGGTTATTTATTTAAGTAATAGTGAATTATTTATATTATTTCTAACTATGTGCTTAAATTATAATAATTTTATGTATTTATTTAATTTTGAGCTTAAATAAAAAATTGCATGAATAGTACTAGCCTTCATTATCTTGACAATAACTTTCATGCCTAAACTCAAATTTAGATGATAGAAATATTGATGTAAAGATAAACACATGATATATAAACTCTATTTCTAGTAAAAAAAAATTAATCCGATTACAACAGGGTTATAAATTAGGATAAAGTAATAGTTGAAATCATTGCTTCGGTGAAAATTTGTTAGAAATACCTTTAAGTTACTTTAATTTTTTTATTGTACAGGTACCAAAAAAGTATATTATGTGGGGCTGGCATCTGAATTGATGAAAAAACAAGAAGAAGAAGAAGAAGAAGAAGAAGAAGAAGAAGAAGAAGAAGTGCAACACAAAACAAATAAAAATACATATAAAAGAGCAAATGAGATAAAGGAAAAAAGGAACAACAAAGATACAAAAAAAATAACTATGGGTCATCTAAAGTAAATATTTTAAAGATAAATCTTTTGTGACATGGAGCATACACACACACATCTGAAGATGCATTGGATGAGGCACAATAGAGAAGAGCGAAAGTCAAAAGCAAGTCAATTCATCATATATTTTATTTGGAGAATAGTGCCACACATGAAAAGCAAGAAGAACATAGGAGGAGACGAACGAAGACCACACCAAAGAACAAAGCATAGTTCCAAGAATGAAGCAATACATCACCATTATTATTATTTTTTCAATATGATTTCATATATGATATCATATATGATATCATATAATTTTATATTCTAATCTTATGAGGTTTAATATTTTATGTATAGTTTAGATTCTTCGTTTAATTTGATTGTGTTTATTTCAATTAATAACATATTCTAATCTTTTATTAATGAAGATATAGGGAATCCCTATTCTTTATGTTATTTAATTATTTAATTTCTTGATAATTAAATTGCCCTATATATTTTATGTTATTGTTCTTAATTGTGTCTAATTAATAGACCGACAATATTTAATTAGAATAAAAAAAGTCAGGTTGAGAGTGATAACTAATTATCCAGTTTAGGTTGAATAATATAAATAGAAATTGAATGTGTTGTGAGGACAATTATATAATCTCTTCAAAAATACGGGGATAATAAATCAATTGAACATACAACATCATCATTTATTTTAATCATTTGCTTGAAGATAATATGTCTAGTAATTGGCGATGGAATTGTGTAGCTCAAGAGATTGTATTAGTTAGATATTCCCGTTGACACATAGTGGGTAATTGAAAAATTCAAGCATTTGGTTAATTGAATTATATGGTTGGATGTAGGTGAATATGGATTAATTGGTAAATTTTATTAATTAATTTGATATTTGTTAGATTTTCAATATTTTAGTTTAAATATTTTTGTACAAAAATCTTTGTTTATATTAATATCTATCTATTTATTTATTTAATTAACTTAAGGCTAATTTAACTTATTATAGTTTTTGAGTTATTAATTATTCTTTGTAGGAATGATAACTTGGTACTCATATATGTCATGTGTTATTTGTGATTGGTATACTTACCGATATGTATAATTGATCTTGTCGATATGAGAATGTGAATCCCCTCATACTCAATCTCCCGAAGTGCACCTCTCTTGGTAAATTTCATCCTAAATATTCCCTCCATCATGACACATGTTTCCCATCAACTAATTACTATCTTCCATCTCACAAGTCACCCCCTTAACCTCCTTCTTTGCCACACCAATACAATTCATTTACCCTCATTCCTAGTCATACTAATACATCCTCTTTGCCTTCCATTTTTTTTCATTTCATATGGTATTAAATGCACTCAAATGAATTACACACAAGCATTCACGACAATCATGACACAAGTCCACAATTCATTCTCTATACTTAGCATTTTGGTGTGTGATTTTTACTTGGAATTCTTCTTCTTCCTTCTTCTCACGGATTCTTATTCCTATTCATCCTCCATTAAATCCTTTTAGAAATCTATCAAGAAATAAAAAATAATTGATTTTATTCATCTCCCTTATCCTTTAGTTTTATCTCCTTTGATCTAAGTTTGCTTGAGCTTCATTTCTACTAATGTTTCATAACTTGTAATAAAATTTTCAAGGGATTTTTTATGGTGATGCTTCCCATGAGCCTTCCACAATTTTAAGGCCCTTCTTTTAAATTCTAAGGAAAGATAAAATCTAGTTCTCTTGTGCTAAAACATGATTTTTTTCCTATCATTGCATATGTCTAATTGAATATTGGTGTTTCATGCTTGATTTGGCATATTTATCATGTTGATTTTGTAAAAAGGGTCATATGATGTTGTTTGTTGTTGGTAAGATATAAAAATCATTAAAATAAGTTTTTTGATCATTTATTATAAGGTTTTCTATGAAGGATTCAATGCATACATGATTAAGGAAAACATGAAATTGGTGTTTTTAAGACCACCAAATTTAGGGTAATATGCGTGTAAAAAATGCTACAATTGGATAAATTTTTTTTATGCAAATCAAGTTCCATATAAAATATTATAATCTCTAGTTTCTAATTCATCTTACATATCTAAAAATGTTAAGTACATAAAACGTTATGACCAATCTCCCATAAGTGTGTAAAGCTATCAAAACCTACCATTTTTTATATTAGCCTTGGGTTTGAGCTCCTTATTGATTTTTTATAAATTATTTGTGATTAATCTAATTATTCCATGATGTTTATTGGTATTTTTAGGTAAAATTTGATAAATGATATGCCATCATTTTGGTCGATCTCCCCTCTTTGCTTAACTGTGCTCCGCTTATGAAACACCTCCTCTATCATCAGTTATCATTAGCAACTGCCTAGATCACCATAAGCACATCACCACCTCTTTTGTCACCATTAACTCAACCTATCACCACCATTCATACGTCACCACCACTAGCAAAATTGCCGAGCCTTCCATTTCTCCATACTTCCCTCTAATTCCACACATCCTCTACCTTACCACCCTTTTGTGCAACAATTACCCACCAAAGCCTCCCTCCTCCCTTTCATTTATCTCCCTTAAACCAAGACACCCTTGACCACCTCCTCACGTCGCCCTCACCTATCTATGTCAAGCCATCATCGTCCATCCCTTTGACCCCTATTCTTATAAGCTAGCAACCACAAGCTCCAACCTCTCCTTCCTTTTCTCCTTGTTGCATCGAGCCTTCCTGCATGCATGACTCACGATGCCTTCATGTCAGTCCTATGTAGTGTGAGTTTTTCCTTTTTATCCCTTATATGTTTTTCAACCATTTGAGGGTATTTTGGTAATATTTACTTTAATAAATATTCTAATATCAACTTTTATTTTATGAGCTGCATATTAATATGATTAAGCATGCCTTTATTTTTAGGTAAGAAAGGCTGATTAGTGAAGTCTAATAATTTTTAGTAGGTTACTTAAAATTTATAATTTTGTTAGAGATTAGGTAACCCATATATCTAACTAAACTGTTAAATATTGAATGATAACATTTTAGGGTTTCAATGTATAAATTTGTATTTAGTATATTTGCCGCTTTGTAATTATGTTTCCTGAAAATGTTAGTATAAAATTTGGTAAAATGGAGCATGCCCATTTGTGTAAAGTATTATGTGTACAAAATCATGCTAAAATGGGCTTAATGTCTGAAATAAATTATGTATGATATGCGCGTGAAATATAATAAGTTGAAAATGCTTAGGATTATTTTTAGCATGATTATTATCATTATGTACCCTAGGGGCAGTATGGTCTTTTTAAGTGTATTGTGATATTTATTCTAATAAACATGTATAATATGTATTATTTATTGTTGAGTGTGGAATTATGTGATTTGATATTTTAAAATGCATAATAGGGTTTTATGTTCTAAATAATGTGTAAGGACACAATGATCATTTGATATGTTTGGCAATCTATTTACATGCTAAATATATTAATTATTGTATTTTAACATTTTCATGACAAATTATTAAATAAAATAGAATTATTATTTAGAATAGATGATAATATGGTAGTCATGGTCTTTGGTCTTGGGGCTATTTTGTTCAGTTTTAGTCAAATATGCCTAAATGTGAATAATGGAACCTATGATGCCCTTAATAGATTTTTCAATTTAAATTTAGTGTTGGACTTTTTTTATGGTTATCTTGAATAATTAGAAATTAATAATAATGGTTATGTATGAAAATTGAATCTATTTATGTAGTGTGCAATTTTGTTGTCATCTTAATAAAATAGTAATATTTAAAGTGAAAGAACTCGAGATCAGGAATAATAATTATTTAGGGGTCACTACCTTAAAAATATGATTTAGCCCATTATTTGATTTGGATTTTGCTAGTGTGACTTAGTGCCCCAACTAAGCCCTATATATTACTCTATTTAACTCTGCAAAATTTTTAGAGGGTATGTATATTTATAGATTAGGTATCCTTGTTAATAGGGTTTTGTGTCTCCTTTGCGTGCCAGTATGACCAGGGTACTTTAACGTCTTTAGGTTGATAGTTAGTAGAAAATTGTGTTGTCTTTGTGAGCTAGTATAACAAGAGTACCTTATGTCTCTGGATTGATACGATCTCTCCTCGAGTAAATAAAAATAAAAATAATTATTGTTGGTTTTATTTATTATGGATTATGCTACTATAATTTTTTATTAAGACAATAATATTTAAAGTAAAATACCATGTGAGTCATAACTAAGGTATTGTGTCCATTCCATCAAATGATAATAACGGCTTGGGAGTGTTTTGCCTTAAGAGGTGATTCTGACCATTCCACAAGTTTAAGAATAGTGGTCAAGAGCGTATTGTCCTTGTAGAAATAGTATTTGTTCCACTGGACGATAATAGTGGCTCAATAGCATTTTTTTCCCGAGATGTGTTTTAGTCTACTCTATCAAATTAAGAATAATAGGGTCCCTAAACTCAACATGAAATAATAATTAGAATGATCACAATCAGTAATAAGATATTAATATTTAAAGTGAAAGATCACGGGAGTTAGGATCGAGGTGTTGTGTCCATTCCACTAGATGATAATAGTGGGTTATGAGTGTTTTGCCCTGAGATGTGCTTCATAACATTCCATTAGTTTAAAAAATAATGTTTAGGAGCATGTTACCCTAGTATATATTTTTTTCATTCTACCAAACAATAATAGTGGCTCAAAAGTGTTTTGCCTTGAGAGGTGCTTTAGCCCATTCAACTAGATTAAAAATAATAGAGTCCCTGAATTTAAAGTGAATAAATAATTAGAATGATTGCACTCACTCATTGGTTTTGTTTGTGGTTAAGAATAATGATATGGATTTTGATTTAGGTTATCTTTTGTGAATTACATGGCTATTAGATTGAGATTGGTTCTATCATTACTTCAAATATTATCTCTTAGATGTTTAGTGAGTAAATTTTGTTATATTCTAAATGAACAGGCATGAGCAATATGTGGCCTTGGTAATATTTTTTTATTTGATATGATTATTGTATTTTGGCCATTGCATGTATACTTTAGGATCTTATACAATTTCCTTTCGTAATACTTTTTATGTGTTCCATACGATCTTTTCATGTTTAGTTTTGTATAGTATTTTACTTATTACCATTGTACTGATAGATTTTATTTCATGGTCCTCTATTTATTTAATAGGCATCAGTGAATTTACATGTTAGCTTGTGAGATTAGTTAAATACTAGTAATGTGGGTTAAGAGTTAATACTATCCAATATCCTACTTGGTATCATTTGATTTAGATAATCTCAGACTCTTATGTCCACATTTATTTCATTTCTTTTGAATTTTATAACTGCCTATCGTTTGTATTATTAGGATGATGTTAACCAGATTTTATCATCTCTATTTTGGTTCTTATAATTGTGTTATTAATATAGATGGTGTAACATTTTAGCTTTAATACTTGGTATGATAGCGATAAATAAAACTTGCTTGTATCAATTATAGTGGTAGCACCTTACATTTTACTTTATTAGCTTCCACAGTTATCTCTTCAAATGAATATTTTAAGGTCCTAAAAATGGGGGGGGGTTACATCAAGCCTCATGCTTGACCACCTTTGATGTGTTAGAACCTCACATTGCTCCTCCTTGGCAGCATGAGAAGCTCACACAACTACCTCATTTCATGCCTATATTCGATCTTTTTCACTTAGCCTCCTTTCTCCAATAACCAAACCTCGTGCACCCTACTACCTCCCAATGCGAGCGCCTCACATTACCTAACCCCATTTGTATAACCTCCTTATGCATCTAAGTCTCGATTGCATGCATCACTCACACAATAACTTCTCCATTTGCGTCCACACCTCACCTAAACTATCCTCATCAACGCCTCACTTTCATGCAACTTGGAGCTCCTTCTTTTGTAATCCCCCGAATTTTTAAAAAAGCCTATATTTTAATAAATAAATTTTATTTGGAATAAATTAGCCTTTAAATCTATTTAGTTTAATTATTTTATGGATTTTGAGTATATAAAATTGGGTATAAATATCTAATAGATTAAAATAAATATTTTTGTTAATTTATCATATACCCTTTTTAAATAATTTTCAAACCCTTATTTTACTTAAATTATCATTTTAAACCCTTATATTTTAATTAAATTATTAAATAAATTTATTACCCAAAAATATTATACTTTATGATTTATAAATTAAATTATTTTAATTAAAACCATTTTTCCTTTTTATTTTTTTCCCTTTTCTTTCTTTTTCTTTTTCCTTCCTTGGGCCGCCGGTCGGCCAGCCTACCCCTTCTCCCCTCCTGCGCTGGGCCGCAGGCCCACTCTTCCCCCTGCCTTCTCCCGCGTGAACCGGCCGCTCCCCCTCTTTCTTTCTTCCTTTCTTGCTCGACCGGGCCGACCCGTGTCTCTTCTCCTTCGGCCGCCCGTTGCGCACCCAGGCCCTCCCCCGACTCTTTCTTCTTCTTCCTCTATCACTGGCGAGAATCCTGATCCTCGCCATCCCTACCTAAAGCTCCCTCTCCCCCGTTGACCTCCCCTATCTCCCTCCCTCTCCTTCTCGTCGTTTTCCTGCCATACCGACCCCACCATCTCTCCCTCTCCTTGCCATTGCCACACCTTCTTCTCCCTCTCCCTGCAACGCCCATTTCCCTACCACCTACCGCCACCCCTCGAGCCCCCTATCCCTTATCTTCTCTTCTTTTCCTATTTCTTCTTCCTTCCCTACTCATTCTGCATTTTTTTCTGAGCCTTATGCCTTGCCTGAGCCTCTCCTTTTCTCCCTTTCTTCTCCTCCCTTCTCTCCCCTATTTTTGTTTCGCCACCTAGCTCTGCCGCCGCCGCCGCCTTAAACGCCACCTGCACCACCTCCTGCCACCCTCTACCTCACCCTCGAGCCATCACAACCCCCATCAAGCCACCCCACAACCCCCTTCTTCCTCCTCTCCTCTTTTTCTCTTCTCTCCCTCCCTTCTCAGCAGCCACCCTGCACCGCCATATTCCGCCGCCTATGCTGCCACCTGAGCCACCACAATAATCCTTGCAACCCCCTCTACCATCCCCAATCTTATCTTTCCCGAAAACACCACCTAAAGGCCCTCATTTTTCCCTCTCCATTTTCCTTCCTCACCAGCCTCCATCTTGACCTCCCTCCTCGGCCGCCATCTTCGCAGCCTCGCTTCCGCTATCTCCGCCACCCTTAGCCACCTCCAACGCATCCTCGACCACCACTTACACCCCCTCTCCACCTCCGCATCCTTCCTTTGCCTTAAATCCTCCCCCACATGCCTCTTTTTCTAGCCTAAAAACCCTAACCCGAAATTGCCCATTTTTCCCTATTTCCACCACCTTCGAGCCCCTCCTTTTTCTTTCTTTGCATGGAGCTCATGCTGCATGAGCAGGATGAGCTGTTGCCTTCTTTGATTCATTTGAATATTAATTTTTAAGGTATAATAATATTTTAATTTAGGTATTTGATTAATTAAGTGTTATAAAGCCTTATAATTTGATTTTTATTGTTTTCTAATGTAACAAGTCTTGATATTATTTTTAGGTATTGGTTTTGATAATCAAAGCTTGAACATTTAACCAGAATACCGGTAAGGTTCATTTTTATGGGAATCGAGGTAACCATTAAATCTCACTTAAAGGCATTGATTAACGTATATTAGCACATTAGGCATTTTTAATGTGTATTATGCTTGATATATGTTGTTAATATATTATATATGGCTTCTTGTGTTGGTTGATGAAAAGAAAGTATGATATATTATGTGCTATGTTTGGAGATATTATTTAAGGTAGAATTTGGTTATTAATGAAAATGTTAAGTATTATCCATGTTGTATTATGCTATTGTGATCTTAATGCATGATTAATGTTTTGTGAGCCTTAGGGGATTTTATTAATGTACCTTGTAAAAGAATATGGCCTAATATATATATGGGTGCTAATAAGTATTGTATTAAATATAAGAGTTGTGGATAAGGTGTTAATATTAATAATTTATGTAGTAATAATAATAATTTAATATAAGTGGAGTAATAAGGGGTAAGATGGTAAATTTGTAAATAGAAGGATAAATCGGTAATTTTGTAATAAAAGGGTAAATTGGTAATTTTGTAATAGAAGGGCAATTTGGTAATTTTATAATTAAAGGGGCAAAATGGTGATTTTGTGAATAAAGGGTAAAATAGTAATATTGTGATTAAATGGTAATTTGGTAATTTTGTAAGAAGAGGGAAAAGTGGTAATTTTATAATAAAAGGGTAGAATTGTAATTTTGTAATTAAAGGGCAAAATAGTAATTTTTTGATTAAAGGGAAAAATGGTAATTTGGAAATTAAAAGAGGTAAAATAGTAATTTCGTAATAAAGGATAAAATGGTAACCTTTAAAAGTGAAAGGGCATTATGGTAATTTTTGGAAGTTAAGGGGTAAAATGGTAAATTTGAAAGTAAAGGGGTAAGATGGTAATTTTGTAAATAAAAGGGGTAAAAGTGAAAATCGGAAAGGAGTAACTTGGTAATTATAATAATTGAGAAGGGTAAAATAATAATTTAAATAACTAAAGGGTAATTTGATAATGTAATGACGGAGAAGGGTAAAATAGTAAATATGATAAATATGAGGGGTAATTTGGTAATATAACCGACTAGAGGGTATTTTTGTAATTTCGATAATGGAGTAGGGTAGTTTGGTAATTATGACAATTAAGAAGGGCAATTTGGTAATTTAGATATCCAAAGGGTAATTTGGTAAATTTAATAATGGAGAAGGGTAAAATGGTAATTATGATCATATAAAAGGGTAATTTGGTAATTTACCCAACCAAAGGGCAATTTGGTAATTTTGACAATGAAGAAGGGTAGTTTGGTAATTGATAATAGAGGACGGTAATTTGGTAATTAACTAAATAAAGGGTTAATTTGGTAATTAGGATACTAAGGAAGGATAATTTGGTAATTTGACCAACTTGAGGATAATTTATTAATTATAATAAAGGATAAAGGGTAAAGTGGTAATCTAAACAACTAAATGGAAAGTATATTAAGGGTAATAATTATGAAAGGGGATTAGTGACCTAATAAGTATGAGCGATAACTTGGTAACCTAAATCGAGTAAGGGGTAAATTGGTAATTTGTAACAAGGAGGGTAATATGGTAATTTGTCAAGTAAGGAAGGGATGACTTAGTAATTTTATAAGTAAGGGGTAAATGAGTAGTTTGTATCTAATATGTCGTTGTGATTGTGGAAATTCGTAATATGACTCAAATAACGCTGATTAGCGAGGTAGGAGTATTTGATGATTAGTAAGTATCACTAGAACGAATTCTAATTCAAAATTAGATGATATTAGGATGGCCTTAATGATTATTCTGTGTTACCTTGGATGACCATTTGAATAAGAAATGTCTGATGATATCTGAACGATTAAAAGTAAATAATTATCTGATTGTTGTGCTTTTGTGATCACCCTTAATTAAGACACTAATACTTAAAGTGAAAGACCTCGAGATCGGGAATGGTGGCTCTTTAGGGGTCGCTACTCTAAAGACATGGTTTAGCCCACGATTATTTGGTATTTGTTGGACTGCCTTTGTGCCCCAATCAGGCCCTATATCTACTCTATCCAGCTTTAGGGACCTGGTTAGGGGGTATGCATACTTAAGGATTAGGTGTCCTTATCGGTAGGGTACTGAGTTATCTTTATGCACCAGTAGGACCAGGGTACATTTGCGTCCCTGGGTTGATAGTTGAAGGATACTGAGTAGCTTTTATGCACCAGTGCGACCGGTGTACCTTTGTGTCCCAGGATCTTGATCTCCCTATTGAGGTAAATAAAGGGAATTGTTGTGCTGATTAAGAAGGGAAAACACTAATTGTTAAAGTGAAAGATTAATGAGTTGGGTCCCGTTGAATTATATATTATGAGTATCGATCCACCGGATATAATAGTGGCCTAGGAGGTTTTTCCCTGGATAATGTTTATGAGTACCGATCCACCGGATATAATAGCGGCCCATGAGGTTTTTCCCTGGATGATGTTTATGATTACCGATCCACCGGATATAATAGTGGCCCAGGATGTTTTACCCTAGATGATATATATTTGTATTCCAATCCACCGGCCAGAATAGTGGGGGGTCCCGAGCTCAATAAAATTTGATTTGGATGTGAATAAGTTATGGAAAAATACTAATCATTGAGATGATTGATTAATGATGGACCAATGGCCTTAAGGCCCGAAATATATCGATTATTCATTATGGCCTATTATTATTTGGTTGACTTGTTAAGTATGCGAATGTACGAAAGTGAATGTTGCGTATACGCTATTAATATCTGATTGAATTGTTGAATGTGTGAATAAATGGATCCGAATATCATGTTTATATCTATGGTTATGTACGAATGCAAGAGTATTTCATGTGTTACATTGCGTGCCTATTTTTAAGTGCGTTTTTAAAGGGTTACTCAGTACCATAGTACTGAAGGGTTCCATTCATGGGGCCCTACCTATTCAATGGGCAGAACCCCTTGCAGGTCGTATTCGGTGTTATTCAAGTGGGCCTCGAGAAAGAGCGTAAGGAACTATCCAGAACTAGTATGGTTTTACTATGTCTCCTTTAAATTCCCAGTTTCAATGTATTTGTCGTTTTGAACCACCATTGGTGGATTAGATTCTTATAAAATGTTTAATTGCGCTACTCTGATTTAAGTATGTCTGAATTTCTCGTAAATTGTGTTTTACTCTTTTAGCCTTAGCACTTGGTACTAAAACTAGGGCTGTGCATTTTTGGATATCCGTATCCGATCGGATAATTTTTTCAGATATCTGATCCGATCGAATATTGGATATCCAACATCCGAATCCGCATCCAAATAATCCGGATATCCGAAATATCGTATCGAATTTCGGATATATCCGAAATATCGTATCAAATTTCGGATATATCCAATTATTGTGTCCAAATATCCACTTTTCTTTCATTACCTGTGATCCTATTATTATAATCTATAATTAAAAAAAAATTACAGAAACACTTCTTTAGTTCAAGAATTTATAATTACTCAACCTGCATACAAAATTACCCTAAAATTACTCAACTTGTGTACAAAAATTACACTAAAATTACTCCAACAGTGAAGAAACCTGCATTCAAGAGGTACAAATCAAAGGAACATTATCGTGTTGCAAAACGCCTCATTCTTTGAAAAACTTTCCTCCTTGTTCTCCAACAGTGAAGAAATCATATCTTTATCTTTCTCCTCATCCATAACAACAACATGCCCTGTTCTCCTAAAGTACAAGCTCAGTCCCTACCTTAAAGATTTAAGGGCATTCACCCTCAAGAACAACGTGTACATTCTTCGGAGGTCATCAATACGACTTCCATCCATCAGCATCATAAAACCCTGCCTCAAGATAAACATAAATGGAGCAAATTCACTGACAAGGTCTAGCAAAAATATTACAAAGGAAGAGTGGATCAGTCTTGAATTAAACCTTGTCAAGTATTGCAGAAATATGATGCTCAAGTAGTTGTTGTTCAGCTGTTGAATCAAGTGCCTTCTTGGTACTAGCATCCAAGTACAGTAAACACCTCTCATGCTCTTTATGTAATCATCTGCACAGAAGCATCAATCTTAGTCCTTCAATAAGATAGAAATGCATGATCCATAAATCCAATACCATCATGAATTCACATAAATGAGACAGCGAGACCAAAAATACCTCTATATGCTTCAAATAATCGAGAACATCTGACTACTGCATGTATTTTACACCCTCAGATGCATAAAATTCTTCAATGCATGCGAGGTATGGCTTTTCAAAGATTTCTTGATAGATTCCCAGTGCAGAAAACATCTTCAAGAGATGGTTAAGCAAAGTCCTGTCTACAGCTTCACCTAGCCTAGAAGATAAAAAACCAGATAATATAATGTCAAAATGACACCATTCACTCTCCCTATGTTTTTTTTGGCTTTGTCAACACAAAATTGTTTAGTAAACCAGCTTCCACTCATAATTTAACATCCCGACAGAAAAAAGTACACATGATGAAATAACTTCAAAGCATAAGATTATGCCACAAAAGCTCACAACCAAGGATGTAACCCCTTATCATACAAAAATATATGTTACTGTGAAAACCAACAGACATTCATTGTCCAGGGCCAGGCAAGAAGATACTAAACAAAAACAAACAAGAAGTCACCCCTTCAGGAGGCTTTTTAAGCATGGAATATAAAATAAAATGTATTCTCTAAGTGTTTAATTATTGTGCCACTATATTCACCGAATGATATGAAATCAATGGTTCAATTATCAGCTCCACAACAATTAGTAGATTCACTTAAGCACCGAGCAAGAAAAAATAAAAAAATAGCACGCTCTCCGATTAGATGAGTGAGACCTAGACTAACCTTTATTCTCAACTCCACGGTAACAGCTTATGATCCTGCAGACCTTAAATCATATCAGACTGATGCCAACACCAATCCCTGATGTCCCCACTGAAGCAAACTTATGCAGCAGCTTGACCTGCCAATAAATTTATAACAAAAATGAGAGGCGATGATGAAATATACATGTCCTCAATATGTGATAGAAGGGGCATAAAACTCTGCATATAGCAACGTCACTGCTATTGGTTTTCTTTCTCTCTTCATCGAGTTCATAATAAACCTGCTCAGTTCGCAAGTGCCACAAGTCAATAAAAGAAGACACAATTACAAATGAGGTCACTTAAGTATTATACTAAACTAGTTCACTCAATATTTGTACAAATCAGACTTCAGTGTGCTTTAAATATATAGCATATACTAAATATCAAACCATCACAGCCACAGGTCCATCTAGATATTATTGAGTGGTCTAATTTATACAAAATGATTTGCTAATATTTATGGAAACAAATTAGTCTCAAGCGGCCTAATATGTAATTTTCTAATAAAAGAATTATGATGAAAATATTCCAGTAGTGCCTGACAGGGTTTTGTTTGTGTGTAAGGACTATAAAAGAGAGGGCAAAGTAGTCATCATAACATACCTTGCCAGAATACATGATAAGGCGCCTAATATTAGGCTCAAGATCTAAGTGGAGATTCTGATCCTTTATGAGCCGCTTAAATCTGGTTCCTTATTTGTCAAAACCTGCATACAAAAATTTTACTGAACCTGCATACAAAAATAACAGTAAAATTACTCAACCTCCATACAAAAATTATAGAAACACTGCATACAAAAATTTTACTCAACCTGACGGCTGACAACCTGCATACAAAAATTATAGTAAAATTACTCAACCTGCATACAAAAATTACAGAAACACTTCTTTAATTCAAGAATTCAAGAATGTATTATAATCCACTTTTCTTTAATTGCTCAACCTGCATACAAAAAAATTTAAAACATTTTCTAGAAATCAGTATACTATTACAGTAAATTCAATACATCCATATCCAAAATATAACATATAAATAAATTTATAAACATTAACTCCCAAGTAGCTAGCAGCCTAGCATATCAATAAAATATACAAACTACAAAGCATACACATGCTAGGCTACTAGCATTCAAAAAATAATTTTAGCCATACAAAATTACATGTCTGGCCCCTAATGTTTCAAAATAAACTGCCCCTACTTAGTACTTACTTATACTAGCCTTCCAAAAAATACCAGGCCAAATATAGCAAGAACTAATTACATATATTCCTGCTTAATTACATTGCATGTCTGCAAGAACTAATTACATGTACCAGGCCTTCCAAAAATTACATATACTAGGCCAAGTACAGCAACAACTAATTAATTACATATATCAAGCTATCAGCACGACATTCACAAAAAATATTAGTTCTTCTTGCTAATTAATTACATATATGCCTGAATGAAGTAATTTTTTCAAAAGATAGTAAGCTGCAAGTTGGCTCTATACTTCTTGTGCTCCTACATAGCTGCACTCAAGTCAGGTTGTGCATGGCTCCTGCAAGCCAATTCTACAAATCTACCATAATAAATCAAAACAGACATAACTTTATAGATCATGCATAGAAAATACTTGTAAAGAACAACCAATAATAACTTAATTGATTCATGGCAACATTACATGTCATCAAACTCAGTGATATCTGATTCATCTATTTCCAACATAGAAGGTAGGAACTTAACATCTGGAAAAAAAATAGAGAATTAAAATGACATAATTATTAAAAACAACATAATAAAATAAATGATAAGAATAAAATAATACAATTACCTTCTTCAATCTTATTAAGATCCTCAAGACATTCTTCAACACAAAGATACTCACGAGATGATCGCAACCAGTCTTGAGTGCATATTAAAGCTTCCACCATCCTAGGAGTTAAGGAACTCTGAAATGAATCTAATACACGACCACCAGTGCTAAAAGCAGACTCAGATGCAACAGTCAAAATAGGCATAGATAATACATCCTTCGCCGTCAGAGAAAGAACCTCAAAACACTTTCCATCATGCTTCCACCAATAAAGTATGTCAAAATTTCTACCAGCAGGAGTAGCATATAATTTCTCCTCTAAATACCTATCCAAGTCAGTTTTTTCAGCAACCAAAGAAGACTCTATAGCTTGAACAGAATCTTGAAATTCTTTCTCAGTCATATCTCTTACATTTTTTAGCATATGACACCCAAAATAATTCTCACATTCAACCAAAACCGAAGATTGATGTGGAGTTGAGGGAAAATGAACCTTTGAAGCATAAAACTCAAACAACTTCTTTAAAGTATCCTTAACTTTTTCAAGCAGCTCAAAACCAACCTCAGCTCCACAAAACTTATTAATTGCCCATTCAACATATTTCATTTTCCTCCTAGGGTCAAGGATAACAGCAACAAACAGCAGGACATTTGTATTTTTTGACCCTCCCCAATATTTATCATATTTTCTCTTCATACTCAAAGCCATTGTACCCATGTCAAAATCATCACCATCACATGCAATACAAATCATATTCAAAATCGCAACAATCTCTTGCAAATACATATTCCCCGTGACATATAATGAACCATAAATTCTTAAAGTAGTGTCATAAAAAGATTCCAAGAAAGGAAGTAAGACACAAATGTGGTCCCAATCATCATTGGTAGGCACACCTTTTAGCTTATCCATCTCATCACGATACTTTTTATCCATTTTTAACAAATCAAAAGCTTTCCTCAATTGCAAAGCAGCATCTAACGTCAAATAGGTAGAGTTCCACCTAGTTTCTACATCCAAGTAAATAAGTTTTTTGGATACTATTTTCTCTTGTTCAACACATGTCTTAAACTTTTTCATTCTAGCCGGAGAAGACCTCACATATCTAATAGCAAACCTAACTCTAAGAATGTGATCACTGGAGTCTTTTAAACCCTCCTTTACAACAAGACTTAATATGTGGGCATCACATCTTACATGTAAACAAGAGCCATCCAAAATAGACCCACCCCAACAATTGAGTCTTTCTCTTAAATAATCAACACATTTATCATTGGAACTTGCATTATCAACAGTTATTGTTAAGATCTTATCAATATTCCAATCAAGCAAGCATCGTTCTATAGACCACCCAATAACCTCACCAGAATGACCTGCTATAGGACAGAAGTTAATAAGTTTTTTTTTGCAGCTTCCAATTCTTGTCAATGAAGTGAGTAGTTAGAACCATATAACCCAAATTTTGACATGAAGACCAAGCATCCGTTGTGAGACAAACTCAAACTAAATTTTTCTTAAAGAATGAACTCAACTTCTTCTTTTTTCCTTCATAAATAATTCTAAAATATCCCTAGCAACTGTGGTTCGAGAAGGAATTACAGATTTTGGTTGTGTGACTTGCATATACCTTCTAAAGCCCTCCTTTTCCACAAATCTAAAGGGTAGTTCATCAAGGACTATCATTTCAGACGATGATTTCCTATGATCTGCACTATTAAATGACCAATTACAAAGACGACTCCCCATTAGAACATTTTTGCTATCAACAAGATCATTCCTAAGAGCAGACTGATATGCAAGAAGCTTTTGATTCTTCTCTACATTTGGTGGGTATCTTTTACAACATTTTAAGTGATTACTCAATTTTGAAGTGCCTTTTGATGGAGCAGCAACATATTGCATATTATAATATAAACACATTGCTTTTTGGTCTCTCTTATCAATGCATGGCAAATTCTTAAAATGTTCCCACACCCATGATCTATACTTCTTAATTTCAGGTTTCACAGTGTTAGAGGCTTCAACATCATCAGTAATGTTAGGCGTAAAAGAGGTTAATGGAGCAGGGGGGACATAAAACATATCTGGTGAAAAACCTGGATGAGGGCTCTTAGCTTCATCCCCAAGATCTATACTCTCTTCCATTATATGAACTTCGCACTACACACTTATAAAAATAAAACACAAGTTAATAATTAGATTTTAGTAAGTTGTTTTAGCAACTAAATTAAAACAGTAAAGTCACCAACAACAATAAGGCTGCTGAAAAGAGACATTATTATTATTTTTTGGATAAATAATCACAAGAGCAGCAAAAAAAAACAACATCATTCAAACTTTGGATCTTTAGACTCTCTATAGCAGGACTTAGCATAGGCACTAGTAGTCTAGTAGGTACATGGCGAAACAAAACCTAACCTCCTCCAAGTTAGAGAGATCAATCAGCCAAAAAGGACTTGAAAGAAGCTCTTGTAGTAGTAGTGAAGGAAGCAACCAAGATCATGCATTGTGTAGTGGAATTTACCTAGCGACACTAAAGTAGAACTTATTTTTGTTTATGGTTTCAGTTCTAATAGTGTTTTAAAGGACTTGTGGAAATAAACTACATCATCTTAGTTAGAAAATTAATGGCCCTTGATTAGTCATAGGAGAATTCAATGCCATCTTAGCAACCGATGAAAAGGCTAGGGGATTCCTACACTAAGAAGATACACAATGTTTCCAATATTACCTATATGTGTGTGGATTACCTACTAGACCTAAATTTACTTGGTATAACCAACAAGATCCCCTTCAAAGTGTAATTTATCCTACATAAAGGAGTGGGGAATGCAACATGAATTAACATATTTGATCATTGTGCCCTAAAAGTTTAAATTTAAATAGAATATCAACAAGGAGCCAATCCCTTTAGATTATGCAATATTTGGACAAATCATTTTTGTAACACCTCAAAGTTTAATTCAATTTTTTTTCTCTATTCTTGCAAAAGATAAATGTAAAATAATTGGGTGTTAACACTTAACACCATACTCAATTACTCATTATGAGTTTGGTTATTCTACCATTTTCATATCAAGTATAACTATAAGGCAAAAAATTAATGAGTCTAAACAAGATAACAAGAAAATAAGGGGAATTTTATGAATATAAATCAAAATTTAAAGATAAAAAAAAGGAGACCGAAGAATAAACAATAAACAGTCAAAAAAGATGATAAAATAAAAATCCAGCAGCATATAAGCCTAGAAATTAGTAGAACACACGCAAACAAACAAAGCATCCCTAACCATCCCAAGATTTCTAACTGTAAATCAGCCAAAAAACATAAATACCAGCCTTCAAATAATTAAACGATGCAGCAACAAAATTGACACCCAACAACAAATTTAACAAGAAAATCAACATAGAAATTCTTAAATCATCCAAAGAACTAAATAAAAGAAAAATTAAATAACTTTACCTCTTGTATACTCGCTGTCTTAGCCGATCGTTGTTCGAAATATAAACCCTAAGAACAAAGATCAAGTTAATAACATAGAAAAAATTAACAGTTATAAATGACGATGATAGATGATAAATGGTAAACAACACAAAAAAATGAAAAGAAGAATAACACAACACTCACCTCGGATGATGAAAGGCGACAGAATTGACAACGAGTCAGCGGTGGAGCTTGGAATTAGAGTTCAAGAAATGGAAGAACAGAAGATCAAAGAGGAAGGAAATGGAGGACGAGATTGAAGAGGAAGGAAATGGAGGACGAGATCAATGAGCTGAATCGTGGAAGATCGGAAGTAGAGTTAGGGTTTCAAATTTTCAATTTCATTTGGAGAGAAAGAAAATAGATGAGGTGCGGGTGTGGAGTGCTGTGCCGATTGCCGAAAGCTTCTACTGTGCATCTGCCCCTGCCTGTGTAATTTTGCATAGTGTATACTGTGTGTGTAGCGTGTATGTGTAAATGTAATCATACATTGTATAGAGTATAGACTAGTAGGGGCATGCATTTTCTCGTGACAGTGTGTGCTTGTGTGTGCGCCGGTGTGCAACTGTAGTCTGTCTGTGCAATGTGCATAATATGTGAGTGAGGCTGTGTGACCTACTGACCTGTGTCATGACTATGTCTGTGTGTATTGTGTAGGGGTGGGCCTTCGTTTTTTTTCTTCTTGGTTTCACTGACTAGGTGCCAACGAGGCAACGACTCTACCGACATAGCATGTGTGCGTGATGTGCTGTACTGCTGTGTAGTGTGTCTGTGTGGGCTGTCCGTCCCCATGTCCCGAGCCACAGGCCCCAAAGCCAAAGGTAAGGTTGTGTTGAAAAGAAAATATATTGAAGCTTTAATATTAATATTTGTAATAAGAAAGAAAAAAATTAGATTAGGTTTAAATTATTAAATATAATAGATTTATTTTTAGAACCGGATAATTTTAGCGGATCGGATTATCCACTAAAAATTTGGATCGGATATCCAAAATTTCGGATCAGTTTTTTTCGGATACCGGATCGGTTTTTTGGATTCCGATTTTTTTGCACAGCCCTAACTGGAACGGTAGGAGTGAACCGGTCTGGTACTAAGTGTGGCGGTAATATCCCCCGAGTTCACGGTTTATTAATTTACTTCCGCTAATTTTTTTTAATTAAACGAAAATTTTTCAGTAGTGAATTTTGGGGGTGTTACATCTTTTGCTTCAATTATTGCTCTTTTACAACCTCTTTTGCCTTAAATCTCCCTTATTTGTTTTATTACATTATAAAAATGTGTTGTTCTTGGTTTTTAGGTGCTTTTTTGGTGGTTTTAGAGGAGGATATTTGCAGTTATACTTGCTTAGAAATTTGTGATTTGTTAGGTAAGTATACATGTCATAGTTTAGGGTTTTTTGTTCTATGTGTAGATTTTTACATAATCTCATTCTTGGTGTTATTATATTTCGTAACTCATGTTGTTTATGTCATTTGATGGCATAGATGTATTGTGTTATGAAAATATGAACATTACGTGGAAGAATCCACTTGCATGTTAATACTATAGTAAGCTAGTATTTTGACATGCTCAGTTGTCTTAATTGTGTCATGAGAATGGTTGGTAAATATGGATAAGTATTATCATTGATGACATATATTGAAGGTTGGAAATCGTCAATGTTGGGACTCATAGGATTACTGTGAAAAATTGGATGTTGTGGCTAATCTAAGGGTAATTGGGACATTTCATGATATTGTGTAAAATAAATATGGTATGGAAACTATTGATGATTTTATAATTAATTTTATGTATAGTATGTTTAAGTGTAGGTTTGGTAGGGTACAAGTTATCTAAAAATGAGACTTTGAGGTATTTAAGTAAAATAAGTATATTTTGGTCAATATGGGTTAAATATAAAAAAATTATTTAAAAATAGTAATGGACTTAAAATATGATAATTAAGTTACATAAAATACTAGGGATAGTTATGAGCAACATAAATTTAATAAAATAGAAAAATAGCTTATATTGGAAATATTAACCCTAGAAGTAGACTCGTTATCACATGTGTAAGATATTAGAGTTAGACCTTGATTTTAGGATATATTATCAATAAGGATAAATTAGGAAGGTGTAATAAATTTGATGGTTATATGAGTCTTGTGAAAGAAGTTATGCTTATCTTGTAAAATTAGGATTTTATAGGGACACTATATCCATTTTCCTTAAGGAATGACCCAAACCACTTTTGGTAGTATTCCATGTGATTGAATTTTTGTGATAATATTTTATGACCATATACAAATAATAAAAAAACTAATAAGACATTAATATTTAAAGTAAAATATCACACGAGTCAAGACCGATGATACTAGTCTGATCCACTAGATAGTAATAGTTGTCAAGAGTGTGTTGCCTTAGAGTTGTACGAGTCTATTCTACTGGACGAGAATAGTAGTTAGGAGTTTGTTATCTTAGGGTCGTACTAGTTTGTTCCACCAAATGAGAGTATTAGCTATAAACATTGTATTTTAGGTTTGCACTTTGTTCATACTGTTTTAACGATTATGAATAGTGGGGGTCCTTGAACGCAACTTAACAAAGAAATGGATTTTAAGTATACCTATTATGGAACTCTTTCGGATCTTCTCTTGAGTCATTTCATGATATGATTAATATGCATCATTTATCTTCCCTTTGTGGCCTTATGTGTGTCGCTTACCCATCTACTATGATTATGTAGCTACCTTACTCAGTACATATCATATTAATCATCCTTTTTATGGATGATGCTTTTTGTAAAACCCCTAAAATTCACTACTGAAAAATTTTGTTTTAGTAAATAATTTCGCAGAAGTAAGTAAATCAAAACTTGTGAATTTTGGGGATATTACCGCCGTGATCAGTACAAGCCCAGCCCCCGACCATTCTCGTACTAACCATAAGGCTAAATGAAAAATTACCAACCACCATAATTTAAACTCAAAACAAGGTTTCATAAAAGCATGGAAACATACATAAGACAGAAACCAGAGTACGTGGAATTACAATCCAAAGTAAATAATTAGGATTCTTCCAAGGGAATAAAAGCTACAGTATGATAAAAATTAAGTTTAAGTAAACTGGTACAAAATAAAAGAATATAATAAGTAAATCTGGCCATGGCACTCTCGAATCCCCAGGTCAAGTCTATGCTCAACACTCAGCCTCGCACGATGCCTCGTAAGCATCGAAGGCATAAAAAACAATATCACCGACCTGTATAAAGTCATAGAGGCCTTCTACTCATGGGAATGAAAAACACCCATGAAATGGGTGGTCAGTACGCTACGTACTGAGTAAGGTAAACATGCAACTAAGGCTAACATACAAAGGCATATAATACAAGCATGATCACATAATAGCATACAATCATTACTGATAAATAAAGGTCGGGTTATAGTCCAGATAAAATGATTATTCATTCCCTGATCAATATTCATTTTACACCATGCTCTTTATCAATCCATGCGAGTATAGGAACCCCACTATTATAGTCGGTGGATAAAAAACGTACAGGGCATAACGCACCTGACCATTATTATATGCTGGTGGATCGGTCTGGCCCTACTCTCATGGTGTTCCACTGTAAGTACTTAGTTTCTTTAACGTGTCTTATCAAACTTAGGGATTAGTTTATTAAGCTCGGGATCTCCTACTACTATAGCTGGTGGATCGGTCATATACAGGGTAGAATGCATCTGACCACTATTATATGCTGGTGGATTGGTCTCTAGGGCACCCCAACACTTGATGCTCCTGACCACTATTATGCTGGTGGATTGGTCTGGCCCCGACTCTCATGGTGTTCCACTGTAAGTACTTAGTGTCTTTTATGTGTCTTATCAAACTTAGGGTTTAATTTATTGAGATTGGGATCCCCCACTATTATAGCTGGTGGATTGGTCATATATAGGGCAGAACGTGCCTAGCTACTATTATACCAGTAGATCGGTTTGGGTCCGGCTACATAATCTTCCGCTTTAAATGATTAAAGTCTTACTATGTCTTATTCAACATGTTTCACCCTAGACATGCATGACCAAATCCATCTACACTTATCCTCCCAAGAGGGCCCGTCCCGTATCTTGAGACTTCTGCACCTCTTATCACGCCCCTAGCATCCCCTCCTTATTCCACTTGCTCACACTGGAGGACCAACTCCTAAGTGTGTGGGTCAAGGCCCACTACCCTACTCCTCTAAGTCTATTCACTACCTTACCCTAGGATTTTCTCCATAAACCCTAATGTGGGCCTATGTGACCCATCCTTCTATGCCTCCCACAACTAAGGCCATTTAGCACTCCATACATCACATCTCTTAGATTCAAACCTCATCATTTTACTTTACTCCCCCAAATACATGTGTGACCACGAAACCCTATGTGGCCACACCAAACCCTAGTTGCCCACATTAAACCCTAGCATCCTTCTTTCCACCTGTCACCTCTCAATTTCTCACCTTCCATTCTTGATCTCCTATGATATCCACACTCACCCTACACATGAAATTCTTCCACTCTCATCTTATATTCCATTCACCCTAAATTATTTTTACTTTCACCACCATCTCAAATTAGGGTTTTCATCCTAAACCCTAGCTATGTCTCTTATGCACCTTTATACCAACCCACATATTATTTTTCACCCAAATCCTCCAATCACCTAAACAACTCTTCCCTTACCTTCCTTAAATTCCAAAGAAACTTTTCATATGTAAAGTTTATCCCCATTCAGACTCCGTCCACCCTATAAAAATCCTCAAATTTTTCATGCAAAACCCAAGAATTTCCATGCAAACCCTAGGTTCTCCCATGCAAAGTTCACCCACTCTTTTATTTTATTCATAGTCCCCTCTTATTTTTTCTATCATGGATCATGGGATATTTAGGTCAATCCCAAAGTCCCTTGGTCAACTCACTTCCCCTTGGACAACTTACTTCTCCATTTTTCATTTTCATCCTTTCACCCCATATCATTAAATTAAATATCCTAGCATGCATGTCCTAAAGGGCCACATCACATCATATCATAGTCACAACATTATACATATTATACACGTGACATGAGCATACCTTAACTTGAAGCTGTGCTACACATAAAATAGTTATAATGATAATGAAATACCCTAGAATTAATTAATTTGGGAAATAAGTTATTAAATAAGAATTATTGGGGAATTTATTTAATATATTACTCCTTATAAATTAAAGAGGATTTTGTAGGGCAAGCTAATAGGAATTTTGAGATAAATTACAAGGGTATCTTTATACAAATATTTATATATAATTTTGGGCCCTAAATTAGCCTAAAAAGGAGGGTAAATATTTTATTTAATTATTTAAATATTCTTACTCTAAGTACCTAAAGTGAATACTCTAAATATTTATACAAAATAAAATACTAAAATAAAATAAAATAAATAAATTTCCCCCCCTCTTTCTTCTTTTTTTCCTTTTTCTTCTCCCCCCCTTCTCGCCTGTTGGGCCAGCTCACGGCCCAACTCCCCTTTCCTTTCCTCCTTCCCGCGGCCTAGTGCCGTTCGGCCCGCCCTCGCACAGTGAAACGCAGCGTTTCGCCCCCCATTCCGCCGAAACGTTGCGCCCCAATAAATGAAGTAACCGTTGCCTCCAGCTATGCTCGACGCCGCGTTTTGTCCATAACTCGCCCAAAACGCCGCGTTTTGGTAGGGTCTTTTGACCGTTACCGAACCGGCCGGTCTCCCCCTCTTTTCTTTCTTTCTTCCCGGACTGCCGGTCCAGCCCTTTCCCCTTCCTTCTTCCCCGCGTGGCGCTGCAAATCGCCGCCCAGCCCCCCCTCTGCGCCGACCAACTGTCTGCGCCGCCTGCACGCCGCCTCCCTCTTTCTCCGACCTTCCAGCCAGCTTTCTCCGACAGGCCGACACCCCAACACCTCGCACAGGCCTGCTCCTGTCCCCTTCCTTTTTCCCGACCGAGACACAGGTCTGCCATGGCAGACCAGTGCCGCCTGCCACCGACGGCCGGCGTGTCGAATTTCCACCTGCCCGTGCCTCCCGCTGCCCCCTCTCTCAATTTCCCCCCCCAATTCGAGCCTATAAATACCCCACGAGCCCCAGCGTCGGGCTCTTTCGAAAATTAAGCCCAGAAATCCCTTTTGCGCCGCCCCTCTTCAAATCACCGTCCCGTCGCCGCCGCCCATCGCCGCCACTCGAACCACCCCTGAAATTCTTCCCTGCATCATCCTCCACCTACCCAAGCCTCCCTCATCCCTCGGTTTGCTCTGCACGCGCCGCCCCAGGCGTGCAAAGCACCCATCCCGACCAAGCTAACTCCAAACCCCGCCACCCTTCGCACCGCCGCCCACCGCTGTGCCGCCACTCCCAGCACCCCCTCTGCCTCCTAAAACCACCAAGAGAGCTTCCCCAACCTCCCTAGACCTTCTGTTTCCCCTACCAAGCCCTCCTTTCCCTTCCTTTCCCCTCCACCACCTCTCTACCTTCCTTCTCCCCCTACGCCGCCGCCGCCGCCGCCACCGTGCGTCGTGCGCCGCCACCTGTGCCACCAGCACCCCTAGGTAGTTCTCTAAACTCCCCAACCCCTAAACCTTTATTATACAAATGCTAATTATTTTTAGTAGCATTATTAATATTATTCTTACTATTATTCTTACTATTATTCTTATTATTACTATTATTATTATTATTGTTATTATTATTATTATTATTATTATTATTATTATTATTATTATTATTATTATTATTATCATTATCATTATTATTAGTACTATTATTATTACTATTATTATTACTATTATTATTATTACTATTATTATTATTGTTATTATTGTTATTATTATTATTATTATTATTATTATTATTATTATTATTATTATTATCATTATCATTATTATTAGTACTATTATTATTACTATTATTATTATTACTATTATTATTATTGTTATTATTGTTATTATTATTATTATTATTATTATTACTATTATTATTATTATTATTATTTAGCCTAACCTTGAAACATTTATAACTATTGGTATTACTAATATTAGTGGCCTATAACTTTAGTATTTTTATTTTAATATCATGATCGTTATTATTATTGCTAGTATTACTATTATCATTATTATCATGGTTGTTCTTATTCTTATTCTTATTATTATTATTATTACTATTACTATCATTATTATTATTATTATTATTATTACTATTATTATTACTACTATCATTACTATTAGTAACATTGAACTACTACTACCATTAATAATAAATATTATTAAAGTTACTTTAAAATTATTGTAGCTACGTTTATTAGTAGTAGCATGATTAACTACTTTAAGAATATTGACCATACTTCATTTATAAAAGTAATATTACTATTCTTATCCCTAATGGTAAGTTAAAGAATAGGGGCAAGGTAAAATAGAATAGTGTTTTGGTCGGAGGAAAGTAACCCTAGTTTTCCCTCTTATAGGCGAGCCAAGTCAACATCCGGAGGAGGTATAGGAGCGTGCTCCAAGACCGGAGTCGCGTTAGGTAAGGATGAAGCTATGGCCTTGTGCTTGTGTGACGTAATGTGTGGTTAAATAATGAGCATGCTATGTTGACATATATTATGTATGTGTTATGAATAACTTGTTTTGTGTAGCGCAGCGTGGATCATAAGGTATGTTGTGTGTGCCTTATGTTATACGTGTATGACATGTTCGATGTTTGATGTTGATGTGGATGATGTGACTTGTTATGGCCCTCTAGGACATGCATGCTAGGGTTTTGGTAGCATGAAATGATAATAAGAGAACGACGGGAAAGTGGACATTTGGGAAGTTTGCATGGGGGAATTAGACCTTGCATAGGCATGATCCTTACGTGTGAAAGGTTGATTTGGGTTGTAATTAAGAGCTTGGGAGAGTCTTGGAGTGATTGGAAACTGGTTATGAAGAATAGTACGTGAGTTGGTGCATGAGCGACCTTATTAGGGTTTCGGGTGTAAGTGGGGGTTGGAGAGTCTGCATGGAGCGTTTAAATTATGCATGGGAATGAATCTTACGTAAGGAAAGTTGATTTAGGAAGTGAATAAAATAATGTCAAAGTTATGGACCCATTGGGGACTTGGGTGCAAAATTTTACGTGGGTCGGTGTAAGAGTGCCTAAGGGTTCCAATTTGGGTTTTTGGGAGGAAATGAGCAATTTGAAGGGTACAAGGGTAAAAATGATCAAGGCAGGATGGAGTATGGGGTTGAGAGTGAGAATTCACTTATATAAAGGATGAGTATGGGTTTTCTAAAGGAGAGGAGATATTTGGGGTGAAAGAGGGAGATTACTTATTGAGGAAGTAAAGTGCTAGGGTTTTGGGTGGCCAACTAGGGTTTTGTCGGTCACACGTGAACTTGGGAGATAAAGTAATATATTTGGGGAGTTTCCTAATAAAAATGAGGTGCGAGATAGAGGATAAAGGAACGTTTGGGTAAGTAAGAAAGAGTTGGACCACATAGGTCCGACTAGGGTCTCCGAGGAGGAACCCTAGAGGGATGAGGACATACAGAGTCGATATCGTATGTGTTGGGGTAGCCTGTATTCTTGGAGATTGTGCCTTACTATATGCCACTATGCTTAAGTCTACGGGGGATGGATGTCGGGTGTGAGAAGAGGTACGGGTCTCAAAATATGGGACGGTCCCTTTGGAGGGGAAAGTAGTAGGGTATTAACCGCATGCATGTCAAGGGTATTGTGTGACTCGATAAGACACAGATAAGACACTAATAACGTAAAGCGAAAGACTGTTGAGCCGAGCCTTGCGCGTTTCGTTCCGGTCCACCGGCTATAATAGTGGTCAGAGGCGTTCTGCCCTGTGCGTTTCGTTCCGGTCCACCGGCTATAATAGTGGTCAGAGGCGTTCTGCCCTGTGCGTTTCGTTCCGGTCCACCGGCTATAATAGTAGTCAGAGGCGTTCTGCCCTGTGTGTTTATTCCGGTCCACCGGCTATAATAGTGGGGGATCTCGGCTCAATAGACCCAAAGTAAATAAGTTAAACCACGGGAAAATACTAAGTACTTACAGTGGAACACCATGTGAGGCGGAGCCAGTCCGGTCCACCGGTAAGAATAGTGGTCAGAGGCGTCCTGCCCTGTGTTTTTATTTCCGATCCACCGGCTATAATAGTGGGGTCCCCGTGCTCACATGGATTATTGAAGAATGTGCAAAATGGACTTATTACCATTAATGAGAACAAGGATAAGACATCAGAAAGTGATCAGACCTACTTATGCATGTTATCGTATGCTATTTATGTGTTGAACGTGGGCCTTGTGTGCTATGTGTTGGCCTTAGATCGTCTGTTACCTTACTCAGTACGTAGCGTACTGATCACCCGTTTCATGGGTGCTGCTCATTCCCACGAGCAGAGAGCCCTTCTGACCTTGTGCAGGTAGGAGATCTTGTTTTCGATGCCTACGACACCTACGAGGCATCGGGTGGGGCCGAGAATTGAGTCTACCTTGGTTGGGGCCGAGAGCGAGTTGGCCGGACTCCTTTACGATCCTCACTTTTATCTATCTTAGTTTTCGTATTTATATTATGTTCGTATTTTGGAAGTGGAACTTTTAAGTTGTAATTGTAACGACATTCTGACGATGTTTGATATCTTGTTTTCATGGATGCTTTATGATAATGATGCGCTTATGTTTTGATGATTCTTACTTATCGATTATTTAGTTTAGCCTTAGCACTTAGTATCGGAACGGTAGGAGTGAACCGGTCTGGTACTAAGTGTGGTGGTAATACCCCCAAGTTTACGGTTTTAATTCTTTCGCTTCCGCTTAACCTTTTGATTTAAACGAAATTTTTCAGTAGTAAATTTGGGGGTGTTACAGATAATCATAAGATACATAACATATCATGATACATGACATACAAGGCATTCAAGGAACATAGTACACATAGGGCCTTAGTTATATCCCTACCTAACACGTCACCGGTCTTGGAGCACGCTCGTACACCTCATTAGAGTTTTGACTGGTTTTACCTATAAGAGGAAAAAACTAAGGATTAATTTTCCTCCTACCAAAAATATTATTATTTTCTACTTTACTCTAATATTAGGGTTAATATTATTAAAAGAAACTCTACAAGTAAAAATAGGGTTTTTATTCTCAAGTTAATCTACTAGAGTATTACTAGTTAACATAGATTTATGTTAATATTTAGCCATATTTATATTATTAAAATTAATAGCTTTATTTCTTCTAATAATAGTACTAATACTAGTTGTAGCAAAAATAATGATATTAATAGTAATATTAATACTCATAGTAATAGAAACCCTAGTATTTTTAAGACTAAGGCTAATAATAGGGTTAGTAATAAAAATAATAATATAATAATAGCAATATTAATAAAAATAATACTATTGCTAAGGATAATACTAATAAAACTAACATTCGAAATAATGATACTTATATGGGTAAGGTTTTGAATTCGTTTACACAAGTAATAATAGTAACATACTAAGGCTAGCACTCATAGTAATAATAATAATAGTAGTAGTAGTAATGATGACGACGACGATAATAATAATAATAATAATAATAATAATAATAATAATAATAAAAGCGTTAAAGATAATATTAGTAATAGTAATATTTGAATAGTAAATAATAATAATAAGGTTTGAATTTTTTTAATAGCAACAAAAATGATAACATGCCAAAGTTAGTAGCAATAGTAGTAATAATAAAACAATGAAAATCAAGATAATAATAAAATAGGGTTTCGACCCCCTTAATAATAGTAATAAAATTAATATCCCAAGGCTGCAAATAATAATAAGTATGAATAATAATAATAATAATAATAACAACAACAACAACAATATAAATACAAGTAAAGTGGATAAAGCGTGAATAATTAGGGTTTAAGGGTTGAGAGGGGTTAGGACACCACATAGGATTGATAGCGACCGGCAGTAATGCGGCGGTGTAAGATGACAGTGGTGGCGGTGGGGAAAAGGGGAAAGAAGGTGGAAAGTTGGGTGGTTATGGTATGAGATGGAGGATTTGAGGTGGTAGGGGTTGCCTAGTCTGAGAGGGTTGGAATGGTGGTGGTGGCACAACCAAAGGCAGCGGTGCAGGCAATAGCCAAGAGTGGTGGAGAGGGAGGAAGGGAGGAGGAGAGGGAGGAAGGGGGAAAAGAGGGTACAGAAAGGTAGAGGGAGTTATTCTGGTTGTTTTGGGGGGTAGAGGGGGTGGTGGTTGTGGTAGAAAGGCGGCAGACGATTGTGCGAAGGGCAGTGATGGCCGAGGTGTGGTTGATTGGGAAGTGAATATTAAATATAGGTATCGTTTGATACATAGTAGGTTACTTGAAGAAGTTATACTTTCTAGAAAATATTAAATATAGGTTTGTTTAATATAAAGTAAATAAATATGTTAAAAGGATCACAACTCTTCTTTTAACCCTCCCACTTCATATATTAAAAGTAGAACTATAGAAAATAAAACTTTCTTTATTATATTTATTTATATTTTATATGTAATTATTAAAATTAAAAATAAATTTATTTACTCTTTAACTTTTTATAATTATTTTTTTATAGTAAATTTCTGGAGGAGTGTCAAGTTTTCGTAAACTTATAATTAATGCAACAAATTAGGTTAGGAAATATAATAACTAAAGAGGTATGCATGACACGATTCAATGTATGTTGTAACCTGTGATGCACGAAAACGGCACTGAGGTGCCGTTTTCCGTCCCGAAAACTTCTCGGAAATTTCTCTAGATTAAAATTTATATTAAAATTATTTAATTAATATTTTTATTAAAAATATATTATTTAATTAATTTTTTATTAAAAAATTATTAATAATAATTAAAATTAACTAATATAAAAATTAATTTTAAATTAATTTTATTTTTTTCTCTAAATTTTAATAAATTTAACCTATTTTTAAAAATATATATATATAATTTTTTTAACGTTTCATGCCGTCCTCGTTTCTTAAATTTTTAAAAAATGGTGTTTCCACGTTTCGTCCCGTCCCCGTCCCCGTTTCCGTACATCACAAGTTATAACTACCTACCTTCGTTATTGCTACCGCTCCCGCCGCTTTTGTTAGGTGTTTTTCGGTACTGTAGCTTTAATTGAGTTGTTTAGTTCGTATTATAACTTGTATTGTTATTATTAATTTTAGCCATTTATTTTCAATTGTTACTTCTAATTAGAGCTGGCAAAAGTTGACCCGACCCGAAAAATCTGACGAATACCGACTCGATCCGTCCGAAATCCGATCCGATTTTATCCGAGTAATTAAAAGCCCGAAACTTATCCGACCCGATCCGATACATATCCGATATCCGATATAATCCGAAAAATCATAAGCCCGAAATAAACCCGACCCGACTCGCTATCCACCCGAAATCCGATATAACCCGAAAAACTATAAATCCGAAATGACCCGACCCAATCCATTATTTATCCGAAATCTGATATTATCTGAAAAATTATAAATCTATAAAGATTCAACTTGGTACTACCCAAAAATTAACATTAACCCATAACTCAAAATTTTTAAAACTTCATAAAACATGAAATAATATAGATGTGCAACTAATCCATACTAGCACTTACATCAAAATCTAGAAACAATATACTTTCATAAAATTTATATCACTTATGTATATACAAATACAATATCCATTGATACCAATAGAAATAAAAGTAGAGAAAAAAAATAACACTACTATGTCATTTAAATATTAGTTCACTTCCATTATTCCATCTAGTACCATAAGATAATAATAGTGCGGCTTTGAACACTATATGTTAGTATCTATACGACCATACCTTGCAATATAGCACCTACAACGTCATAGGAAAGTAGGAAAAATATAGAGTGAGAATGTTAGTTATTCATTATAAAAATTGAAGATTAATATTTTTTATTACATCAATAGTGTTAAATAGTAAGAAATCAATATTAGTTGGTATTTTGTCAATAATAGTCATTATTACTTACTTTATTTAATTTTTATCTTATTTAGCTTGATATGATCTAATCAAAATATATAATAAAAAAACTAATATGATGTTATTATTATTTTTGCCATAATTGATATTCATTGATTACTATTATTATTGTTATCATTGTTTTGTATTATTATTATTATTATTATTATTATATTTATTAAAATTATGTTGATATGATGTGATCAATCTCTTTTAAAAATAATATGAGAAGTACAACCTTAGAAGTTTTTATTTATTATCAATTATCAATGACTATTATAAGTTAATATCATGTAAGGAGTGTATAAGATATAAATATAATATAAACTTAAAATAATACTAGAACTCAATATGACCAAGCTAATAATGGAGTTGAATTATAAGTTATACCTTAACATAAAAAGAAAAATAATACGATTTGAAAACTTTTAAATTTGAAACGTCAGATACATCTCCAAAGATAAAATAATGATAAAAAATTCTAAGGCCCCAAAGCAATTAATATAATAATTCACTTTTAATTGAATAAGATAAATTAAAATAAATGATCTCAAAATAATTAGCTTTTATTAATATCTTGGAATAAAAAGAAAGAAAGAAAATGACACAAGCATGGCTCAAATATGAAATGACCTAAATTCAATCTAAATTAGACCCGAAAATATAATAATTGAAACTCAACCGAGCCCGATCCGAACCCGAACCGAAATTAGAACAACCCAAATTTATCCGAATCCGAGTCCATCCGATCTCAACCAGACCCGACCCGAGAGCTTAGAATGACCCGAGATTATCCGATACCGAGTTGATCCGAATCAAACCCGACCCGACAAAATGATCCGAAATTATCCGAAACCGATATGACCCGATTATTATGTTATCCGATCCGATAGTGACCCGACCCGCCCGATTGCCAGCTCTACTTCTAATATTTCTATTATACAAGGACTACTTACTTAGTATTTTTATTTCGCCATAAACAACGCGTGTTGCAATTGTCTATTTGCGATTGTTATTTATGCCTACAATAGTTCTAATCTCTCCTTTTTTTTTTAATTTAACAAAAAAAAAATGTATATCATACCATAATGGAGATTTCTTATATATTAACGAGCCCAGCTAAACGGAGTCGGAATAGGTTAGGGATTGAATAGTTTAATAAATAAGTTTAAAAATAAAATTTAAGCTTAGTTTATTTATAAACGAATTGAATTTTTAACGAGTCAATGCGAGCTTTTAATAAACCGACTTGTAAGTTTTTGTAGTAAACGAATTAAGTCGACAAATTTTTATATTGTAAATAAGATTAAATTTAAATTTATTATGTTCAAATTTAATTCATTTAATAATCAAACTATACTCAAACTTAATTTTTAACTTTTTACTAATTAAATTTAAAAAACTCACGAGCCAAATTAATTCCTTAACGACCCGCTAGCGCCGGATTTTTATACCCTTTATTCTGTATAATCCAAATCTAAACATTGACCCACATCACTGAAAAACGCAAAGCCTCATGCATGGTACCAAGTGTCATGCCAGGTGCAGGAGGCGCAATTAACGGCAGCGCTCAGATCTCCAGCTGTCCTCCGCCATCACATATAGTGACGGATTGATCGATTCCATGCATATCTTGGTAGTAGTACTAGACTTCCAGTTGGGCGTATAAATAGATGCAAGCGGCAAGAGGTTTTTGCACTGAGTGGGGCAGGCGTTCGTCTTGATCTATATATTATACACAGCATATTATATATATATATATATATATATATATTAATTGATCGATCGATATATTGTAGCACGAGCGCAGCAGCTTACGATACTAGGCCACGAGTGCCAGGGCCCCAGGGGAGAGAAGAAGAAGAAGAAATGTCGGGTGCGCAAGGAACTTTACCGCCGGGATCAAGGACGGCAACAGCTTATGGATCGGCGGAAAAAGGCGAGAACAGAACGAAAACGGATTTGAGGTCGACGGAGGACCAGGGTGGTATTCAGACTGATAATATTCAAGATAAAGTGGAAGACGCTGCTGGGAAAGGCGGACCTGTTTTTGGTGCCGGCGGAGATGTAAACAAGCAGGACTTGGGTGCTACCGGCACTGGCTAATTAATGATCACGCCTAGTTACGTGTATGGCTAGGATAGGTAGCACTCTTAAATTGCTCTATCCTTTGGCATGTGAAATGATGTAGCCCTGTTTGAAAATAATTATTAATTAAAAAAAATCAGTCTATCTTTTTATATGAATAAATATTTTAGATAACTATTATTAATAAATCATTTCAAACAAGTCAGTCATTATTTGTTGAGCTTCGGTAATGCCCAACAAGTAATCTAAATAAATATATTTTAGACTTAAAATCTGAGACATGATTTATGATAAACCGAACACATTTCTGTAGTTCCGATTTAATTGATTTATTCTTTTCCATTCCGTTTGGTATGTACTACGTAGTGTGTATCCAGTTGACATGCAGCAGTAAGGACAAACAGACTAACGTCATATGACGAATGCTTGTGAAGCAAACTGATCAAGACAGATAAAGCCAATGGATAAAGTCTTTATATATATTTTAAATCTCAAGATTGAGCCTGGATGGCTTATGTCAACCGTAGCGTTTTATATATATAAATATATGTTCAAACTAATAGATGCGGCAAGCAATGCATCAACAGCATCATGAAGATTACAGACATTAGTTTGTCTGCAGGCTGAGACTGTCGCAACAAACTTTGTGCAACTCGAATGCAATCAGCAAGAAGGTGAACTGCGGCATTCTGTGAACTTTCTAAATATAATGGCGTGCCTTTTAGCCTGGCACGGCTCTGGCTTTCCATACACCAATGATCTCGACAACATCGTATCATCCGAACAGCAAATAAATTTAAATAGTACAACAGGCTGCCACGCATCTGCTCTCAGACTTGACATGTTTTTACTGTCACCATGCTCCCAAATCTTCCCTTCCAAACAGCCTCTATCCGCGCAAAGACCTTACTGCGTTTGTAATAAGGTCAAAGCCTGTTGGTGAAGCTCCTTATCGCCAGCAGCAACCACATTGAAACCTAGGGCACAGCCAACAAGGAGTTAAGTTTCGACCTGGCCATTGAACAGAATCTAAATTATAGGCTTGAACTCGACTTATTTAATAAACAAACTTAAGAATAATGTTCAAGTTCAACTCATTTATATCAAACCAAGCCGAGTCGGCTCGGTAGTTTTTGTGGTAAATAAGCCGAGCTCATGAGCTTTTACACTGTAAACAAGCTAGAGTCCAATTTTTTTATGCTCAAGCTCGGCTCGTTTCATTTAATAAACGAGCGGAACTCGAACCTTATTTTTAGGTTCATTTAGCTAATCAAACGAGCTGAGCCGAGCCCAAAAAGCTCGTAAGCCGCCTTGGTTTATTAGCAGCTCTACATCTACCTACATCCAATGCAAGATTAGTACCTCTTGGACGTGCTTCTGGTGAAGCCTCCCAATGAAGCTCTTCACCAAGCCAATCTGTTATGACTCCTCCAGAGCCTTCAATCACTGGTACTAGTGCAAGGAAATCATACGGCTGAAAAGTTAATTACAAACAACCCAATCACGAGATGCAATTCTGATATTTCATACAGCTGAGGCAAAAAATGAGATAACCAGTGCCACACAGGCTCTGCCAAACTAAAGATATATCTACATTTTTTGTGTGTGTGTGTGTATTAGATATCCGTTTTATTAGTTAGAAGACAAATTACTGTAAAGTTTGATATAGAAATTTTATGAGTACAGCCTTGAATCTTCTCAAATGCGTTGCCAAAGGGAGCCATGGTATAGCCTAGCTTACTGAATAATCAAGTATGGTTGAACTGAAATTATAACCAAGTACATGATAGACAGCTCAACTTACCTTGAGACCAGATTCAATAACGAGATCCACAAAACCAGAAGCTAGAAGCGCATATGCGTAGCAATCACACCCGTACAGCGGCACCTTTACCTGTTTTAGTAGAGTATCTTGGTTAATATAAGAGTAAGGGTAGCTTGTGTGGGTGGATTTCAAATGTACATGATTCGAAGGTGTTGAAACGAAGGTTAAACACCATTGAAATCGAATAGGCAGCCTAGCTTAACTTTGTCCGACTACCACCAAAAGTGCTGCCCAGTACTTGATCCTTCAATTGTCTATCCGTATTCCAAGTTCAACTAGTAATTTGGAAACCGGTTTCTATCCAAAAGCAACACAGTACAACAACTCAACAACCTAATCCCTTTGGATCATTAACGAAACAAATCTCAACTCCATTACCCCTACAGTCTAAACAACTCATGAATAGCTACATTTTATCAACAAAGACTCACCCTGTAATCTAAGATATAATAAAATTGGATAAAATAACAAGCGTAAAAGCCACAAGGGTATCTGATCTTTATTGAACACCACCAGATCCTCTTCAAAAATAAACTAATCCATTATAAGTGCTAACCTTGTCTCGAACACGAGCAAATGCCTCTTCACATGCTCCACTGAACAAATGAGGGCTGGTAGTGTACCTAAACAGACCAAGCACAGTGCAGAGAAAGGAGAGCGGAAAAGGAAAGAAAGAAAAAATGAAAAAGAAAGATTCAGTATCAATGTAGTTTAGCTTCCTGGGAAGCACCCGTCTGACACTTCCTTGCCACCAGATAAAAGAATCATAATGATAAACATACAGGTATGCACGTGAGATGTCTCTACAGTTGCGCGAGGACACCTCTTTGCCATTCAATGTAGTCCGTCTTCCACTTATACCCAACCACCTTTCTCCTGTTACCGGCTGATCAATTATCCCAAGAATCTGGAAAGCATGCATGAAGGCAATTCAAAGTTAAATAAGCAGTAAGCTTAAGGGCTTGTTTGGTATAGGAATAATAGAGGTGAAAAAAATTCCACTCTATTTTATGTCTTTTATATTAAGTGTTTAATAATAATAAATATATTTTTAATAAAATACCCATTTTATATTAAATTAAGATCTAAAATGGGTATTCATTAGAATAAGAATGTTTAATTTTAAATAGATTATACAAGATATATAAAATATGGGGGTAATTTTTCCACCCCCATTACCCTCATAACAAACGAGCACTAAGCCATTTTCTTTTTGGGAAGACATGGTTTTCTTTGGAGTCTTTTAACTGTGCCATAGCTTCAATTAAAGTAGAAGCTAACGTCGATGTCATATTGTCATTTTAGTTTCATTTGAAAAACAACAATAATCCAATCCAACATTTAGCAAATAAAGTTGATGTTATGACGTCTCAAATGAGTAGGCTAATCATTAGCAAAACAATATACATGTACTGATTGTATCAACCTTAAATGAATCATACCGGCTTACCCTTGCGGAGAAGAGCAATGAGAGTACCGAATACAGGTTTCCCTGGCAAAGCATATGTAGGCAACTGTATATTAGATAACCCAAGCACAAGACCGAGGAAGATTTGACAGCTTAACACATTCACTGAACATTACACAATTCTGTATCTGATAATTCACACAGGTACACGCAGCCAAGATACCTGTAATGAAGCTCTTTGTTCCATCTATAGGATCTAACACCCACACATATTCTGCAGAGTTTTCTTTACACCTCCAACCATTTTCCTCTCCAAAACTGGAACCAAACAATAAGTATACTTAGTTAATAAGGAAGGCATAACCTAGGAAGCAAATATAAAAGACAACCAATTAATCTAGAATTTTTATTGCAACAGAAGAAGCCTCATCTGCAGGTGTGAAATAATAAAGAAAGGTTTCAAGCCCACGACCATTGTTCAACGGACATTTTAGGTTCTTATTACTTCAAACCCAAGACAAGGCAACCAATGGCGAGCTTCTTTCTAGATTTCATACAGACCAGTGTGGGTTGATACTTGCAGAAATGGAAATGACTGTATCGTCTCCTAGGATCACATCATAAACATACATTGCATGAGACGGAAGCTCCTCTAATAATATCGACACCATGCATTCCTCTGCGGTCCTATCTGCAATTGTAACAGGACCTGTAAAAAGACCGCACTCGATTAGTACAAAGAATTATATTTCGACCCAAGAAGAGAAGAGAAGGCGCAAAGGATTTCAGCTCCGTGTCAGGTAAAACTGCATCTAATAGGTCTTTTTCACAAAGAATTACTGGCTCTGACGTATATCATCGGAACCCGAAAGCATTAGCTGTTTGAAAACCACTCGAAGGCAAATGCCAGTCGAGCTGAACGACACGTCAATACCCAAACTCAGCCACAGACAATAACCTGCCTCCAGGTTCCGGTCAACTGAACTAAATCAAATAAACGTTTCAACCTCGAAACACAAAGCACGTACTAAAACAGAAAGGCTCGAATAAACGCCAAAGTAAATCAGAGTTGATCAGCAGCGCCATTACAAGAAACACGATTAAAGTGCAAAACCGAAATGGCGGCTACGTAATTCAACTTTAAGCTAACGCCGGCCAAAGTTCCAGCAAAACCAATACTCACTTGAATCCTCTTTATCTAAGATATCAAACGGCTTCCGGAAATACTTTCGGACGACCTCACCAGCACCATCGGCGAGCTTGTTTGCTATAACGGCGAACCGATCGATTTCCGTGTCGTCAATAGCTGACTGAAGGACGTCGTAGGGTCGGTCACTGGGATTCGAATCTGCAGTCATGAGTTTGGGCCGATTGGAGAGGGTTAAGTTTAACGAAATGAGAGGAAGGGAATTCGAAGAGAACGAGCGAAAAGATGGGTTTTGGGTAAACTGAGTGCCAGTGGCCGAAAAAAAGAGAGAACGGGATGCCGGAGGTTTGGCGAGGAGATGAGAGTTGGCGTACATTTCCGCCGCTCAGCGAGGAATAGTGAAATAGAAAGGGTCAAGAGGAAGGAGAACCGAGCTCGTCTTTTTCCGCGACGGCATTTAACAAGCCCCATGTCTCTTTTAGGATTTCCCAAAATAATATCCTCATAACTCTTTGTTAGACATATATCACATATCATCTCTTATAGCATGTCCGAAAGAGTCCCAATATAAAAATACCGTCTTTCTCATCTTGAGCTCAACGGATAACGCATCCTCCGAACCCTTTATTAATAGGCCCTAAAATTAAACTTTAATTATGTATATATTCTATCATTGATTATACACACACACAAAGAATAGGAATTATTAGTTTAACCAGTTTTCAGAGAGTATATGTAAACAGATATTAAAAAAATCATCCTATGACTTTACAAATCTAGCAATCATACCAATATATATATATATATATAACCCTATATCATTTAAGAAATAATTAAAGTCAGGACATAATTATCCAAACTAATCTTTTATTAACTTTCATAAATATGGAATCATCTACTCTAAAATTTAAATATGGGATCTATTGTTCTCCTCATATTATTTTTCTATCAAATTATATTAGCAAAATTTTAGTAGTAGTAAAATTTATATTACATTAATAATAATACTTGTAACCAAGATGATAGTGATGATAACAATGCAAACAACTGTAATAAAAAATATAATAATAACAATAATAATAATAATAATAATAATAATAATAATAATAATAATAATAATAATAATAATAATAATAGCATACTACTTTTAAATAATAATAATAATAATAAAAAGATCACGTTAACATAATTTAGATGAAGAGACTATATCCTTTACTCTCTGGCCTCTACGGTCTTGACAAATCACAATACATCAAACAAGATTTTCCAATGAGAGACGGAGAGAGATTGAGCTATCTCTGACCTTGTCAAACTTGTTGAAAACCATTCATGGAATGGAAATGAGTTGTGACAAAACTAGCAGGTACAGCCTGAATGCAAACTAGAGGCACCCAAAGCGGCCGAACGGAGAGAGAGAGGGAGGGAGTCTCTAATCCCACGATGATGGCATCATTCTAGGAAAATCCGAAGTTGTTTAGCTGTGAAATTCAACAGCAAAAGACTAAACATTTACCGAGAAAAGCAAATCTTGAACAAAAAAAGGAAAATCAAACCCATCTCTTTCTTTTTAATGTTTTGATCTTCCATTGGAGTTTTGCTCTTTTTTTTCTTCCTCCCGGGCCAGGAGGAAAAAGAAACAAAAAATAAATAAATTGAAGATGGCAAATAGATTCAAATCGTTTCCAATATTACATAGTCCATCCTCATCATCATCAATATCACTCAATATTCTCCTCCTGGTTCTTTCTTCTCTCTTGGCCACAGAACCTGCCACCTCCGCCCTCTCTAACGCAGCTTCTTCCTTCACCCCAAAAGACAATTTTCTTATTGATTGTGGTAGCAACGCCAAAACCACCACTCCAGACGGTGGCAAAAACTTTCAAACAGATCAAGAAGCACACGGCCTCTTATCCGCAGAGGACAACTATTTAGTTAATGACCAAACTATTAACGTCTCTTCTCCTATATATTCGTCCGCTAGAGTTTTTCTTAAAGATGCAACATATGCATTTCCCATGCAAGAATCCGGTTGGCATTGGATTAGGCTTCATTTTCTCCCGTTAAAGAACGACGTGTTCAAGCTTGAAACCGCAGCGTTCAGTGTATACACCGACGATTTAACCCTGTTGCATAGCTTCAGTGTATATAATCTGACTGATCCTACCATGAAGGAGTACCTAATCAACGTCAAGCGCCAGCGTTATTCCCTCAGGTTTGTCCCTCAGAAAGGCTCGGCCGCCTTCGTTAATGCCATTGAGGTTGTTAGTGCTCCTGAGGCCTTGATTGCGGATGACGGTCAGGCGCTTTACCCTGTGGGGGAATATAAAGGATTGAGTCAGCAATCATACCAGGTAGTTTATCGGGTTAACATGGGCGGTTCCCTTATATTGCCCCAAAATGATACGCTGGGACGAACCTGGGTGCCGGACGAGCGTTTCCTTAAGGAAAAGGCTCTGGCTAAAAGCGTCTCTGTTGCCACGAATGTCGTAAAGTACTACGAAGGTGGACCCACGGCGCTGATTGCTCCGCCACCGGTGTACTCCACCGCCGTGGAGATGGCACAGTCTAACACTGCAGGGGGCAAATTTAACGTGACTTGGTTGTTTGATGTTGACAAGTCATACTCTTACGTTGTTAGGATGCATTTTTGTGATATCGTAAGCAAGGCCCTGAACGACCTCTACTTCAACGTCTATGTCAATGGCAAGACCGCCATATCCGGTCTCGACTTGTCTTCTTTCAACAACGAGCTCGCGAATCCTAACTATCAGGACATTGTGGTGAACTCTTCTTTGATAACAGAACAGCTCGTTGTACAAATCGGACCGATGAAGATAGACACGGGGAGCGGGAATGCCATCCTGAACGGTCTCGAGGTTCTGAAGATGAACAATTCAGCAAGCAGTTTAGACGGTGAGTATGGTCCTGACGGTAAGCTAGCCGACTCAAGCAGCCACCGTCATACGGTGGCTGCTGTCGGATTTGCGATGATGTTTGGTGCATTTGTTGGCCTTGGAGCAATGGTAATCAAGTGGCACAAAAGACCACAAGATTGGCAGAGGAGAAACAGTTTCTCTTCATGGTTACTGCCTTTACATGCCGGAGATTCCACTCTTTTGGGAAGCAAGAAATCTTACGGTTCCCAAAAGAGTAGCATGTTCATGACAGGTGGATTGGGTCGGAGATTCACCTTCTCTGAAATCCAAGAAGCGACTAAGAATTTCGATTCGAAATCGATCATTGGCGTCGGCGGGTTCGGGAATGTGTATCTCGGAGTACTTGACGGGACTCAGGTTGCTGTTAAACGAGGGAATCCACAATCTGAACAAGGTATAAACGAGTTCATGACTGAGATCCAAATGCTGTCCAAGCTCCGTCACAAGCACTTGGTCTCGCTTATTGGATATTGTGACGAAGGCTCTGAAATGATCTTGGTCTATGAGTACATGTCCAACGGACCGTTCAGAGACCATCTTTATGGCAAAAGCTTGGCTCCCCTGACATGGAAACAGAGACTTGAGATTTGCATCGGATCTGCTCGTGGACTTCATTACCTTCACACGGGATCTGCTCAGGGTATCATTCACCGCGATGTCAAGACCACCAATATTCTCTTAGATGACAAGTTTGTTGCCAAAATGGCCGACTTTGGGTTGTCAAAGGACGGGCCAGGACAAACTCAAGACCATGTGAGTACCGCGGTTAAAGGTTCTTTCGGGTACCTAGACCCTGAGTACTTCAGAAAGCAACAACTGACCGAGAAATCTGATGTGTACTCGTTCGGGGTTGTTCTTTTAGAAGCACTCTGTGCCAGGCCCGCCATTAACCCGGCTCTACCTAGAGAACAGGTGAACCTAGCAGAATGGGCTATGCAATGGAAGAGAAAAGGCATGTTGGAGAAGATTATCGATCCCGTGTTGATTGGGTCTATTAACCCAGAATCGATGAAGAAGTTTGCCGAAGCAGTAGAGAAATGTTTGGCTGATTATGGTGTCGATAGACCGACTATGGGAGATGTACTTTGGAATTTAGAATACGCATTACAGCTGCAAGAAGCTTCCTCTCCGGGTAAATCCGAAGATGATCAAACTAAACCGATTGCTAACGGTGCTGCTCCTACTACTACTACCGCGGTCGTTGATTCAAATTGGAGTCCTGATCACAACCGAGCACCATCAGCTGCTTCTGCAGGGAGTGAAACAACTGGTAGTACTCCTTTCCCGACAGAAGCTCAATCAGTTGATGAGCGTTCAGGGACCGCGATTCTAGCTCAATTTAACACTCTTAGTGGCAGATAGAGACCAGATTTCGTATTACTGAACCAATCAAAGTAAATTGAGATCAAGCATGCAGCTAAAGTTAATAAGATTACTTCATCTGTAATTTGTAAGAAAATTGTTACTACTACTACTACCACTACTAATTATCTTGGTTTTTAAGAGTTATATACTTGGTGGGAAATTATGGGTTGGCTAATTATCGAAAAGAGGGGCGAGTGGCTTGTTTGGTTCCCAGTTTAAGTCATTTGTGATGATGCTATCCTACAAAAGAAAATTTATTGATTTCTAAACTCCATTTTTCTCGGTATTTCATTCTATTTAAGTTTATTGAATATAGTTGGTAAATGTGATTCTTTCCTTGAAGAAAGGGTTTTGGCTCCTTTTCACAAAAATTCGGGTTCGAATCACACCTTCCCCGACATTTTTTTAGGTGTGAAAATATATGTCGGTCTATTAGAATAAAAAAAAAACTATAATAATTCGGATAGCCAGAGTGTAAAAATTTAATTTTTGTCAATAACTGAAGTTATTGATTAAGGAGTCAGGTCCTAATAGACACTTGTGATTGTAAAGCCGTGTTCCTTACACTTTCAAGACATATACTCTGGTATACCTCAATTGTATTGACTCATGGTAGGATTTGTGACGATGCCTAAAATATGTCGTGATTTACCTCCATCGTGTTGGCCTAAAATAAAGTTAGCGACGACTACTAAGGCACACATATTATCTTTTGGGATACAATTGGTAAATGACTAATAGCTTTTCTCACCTTCCAGAACCCTACAACATGATTGAATGTTTGGGGGATGGCCAAAAATTATGGGAAACTAAAGACAATTTTGCTTTGACAAACTAGATAAATGAAATTATGGCTTGTTAAAAGAACAAGGAGGGCATGATGTAGCAAATGATAGATAGAATGAAAACTGATAGTGGTCGTGAAATTGAACGATCTCTTCTAGAGTGTGTTTCCATTCTTAATCTTTCCGTTAGTTGTTCACACGGAGGTACATTACACAATCGCTAATATACATTGTTGGAAAAGGAATCAAGCCAGGCTACAATCATTATCCTTATCCAATTTTAGGGGATCCTAAATATATATATGATGCAAATGGAAGAAAGCTCACTTCTCAGATTGATATTAGCACAGAAATCCAAAACTTCTATGCTCAGCTGCTTGGCTCTTCTTCACACATATTAGAGGTGGTTCATCCTGAAATTGTAAGCAATGGCCCTACACTTCACAGTGCTCACAGAGAACATCTGATTAGACCAGTTTCTGAAGATGAGATAAAGGAGGCTGTTTTTAGTATGGGAAACACAAAGGCTCCTAGACCTGATGGCTTTAATGCCCATTTCTATAAGTCAGCTTGGCTTATTGTGGGGAAAGATGTTATGGATGCTGTTAGACATTTTTGGGAGACTGGTTTTCTTTTAAAAACTTTGAACAACACTTCATTGCATTTAATTCCAAAAATTCTGAAGCTCGAACTGTGGCAGATTATAGACCCATTTCATGTTGCAATGTTGCTTATAAAATCATCTCCAAGATACTCACTACCAGAATGCAGAAGATTTTGCCAGACATTGTACACAGCTCACAGAATGCTTTTGTGGAAGGGAGATGGTTAGGTGAAAGTGTTCTGCTGGCTCAAGAGCTTCTGAGAAAGTATGGAAGGAAGGATATTAGCCCCCGTATGATGCTAAAGGTTGATCTAAAGAAGGCTTATGATACTGTGGAATGGAGTTTTCATTAAGCATTTAATGGAAGGTATGGGGTTTCCTAGTCACTTTATACACCTGATCATGCAATGCATTTCAACAACACAATTCTCCATTTGTTTGAATGGTACTTTATGCAAACCATTTAAGGGTGGTAGGGGTTTAAGACAAGGTGACCCTTTGTCCCCATATCTGTTTGTTTTAACCATGGAATATCTCCATCGGTTGTTGAAAACTTTGTGGGATGAAAACAATTTCAGAGGACATCCAGAATGCAAGACCACAAAGATCATTAATATCAGTTTTGCAGATGATTTACTTATTTTTTGTAAAGGGCATGTTATATCAGCTGAGTTGATTCAGGACAAGCTGAAGATCTTTCACCTCACATCTGGTCTCCAAGCAAACCCTGCAAAGAGTAGTGCATTTTTTGGAGGGGTTAATGAAGTTGATAAAAGACTGATTTTACAGAAGTTAAATTTTAAAGAGGGCACTTTTCCATGCAGATATCTAGGTATTCCTCTTAATCCTGTCTCCCTCTCTGTCAGCCAATATCAACCTCTCATTGATAAAATTGTGCATAAACTGAAATCCTGGACTGTGAAATATCTCAGCTTTGCTGGGAAGTTGCAGCTACTTCAGTCTGTTATTTTTGGTATTGAAAATTTTTGGATGCAAATGTTTGTTCTGCCAAAGGCTGTCATTCATCAACTAGACAGTCTGTGTAGATGTTTTCTGTGGAATAATATGGATCCACAAAAGAGAAGAGCACCTGTTGCTTGGTTGAAAGTTTGCATGCCTAAACAAGAAGGAGGGATGGGCTTGAGACAATTGGTCCACTGGAATTCAGCATGTATTGCAAAATTTTTGTGGAAGCTTATTGAAGGAAAAGAAAGCCTATGGGTCAAATGGATTCATGAGAGGTACATCAAAGGGAGGGATATTTGGCAGCTGGAAGAGAAACCAGAGTTTTCTTGGAATATTAAACAACTGCTAAGGGTAAGAAATCATATTAGAACTTGTTATGCCAACTGCTGTCATTCTGGTAAACTAAGGTCTAATCTAGTGTATCAGCATCTCAGAACCCCAGGCCTGCCAGTTGAATGGAGTGCTTTTGTTTGGAAGCATAGAGGGTTGGAGAAACATAAATTTATTGCCTGGATTATGTGTCATTCTGCTTTGCCTGTTAAATCCAAACTGTATCAATGGGGGGTAACCATTGATAATGTGTGTGAAGTCTGCAGAGAAGAAGAAGAGGATATAGATCACTTATTTACTCAATGTCCAGGTGCTCGAGTCCTTTGGATTTCTATCCTGAAGTGGCTGAATATACAGGGGGACTTCAACAACTGGAAGAGCTGTTTTCAATGGTTGATGAAGAAGACTAAGGGAAAAGGCAAGAAAGTGGTGTGGAGAGCTATCTTCAATGCATTACTATATCATATCTGGATTAATAGGAATTTGATTGTTTTCCAGATGCTACAAAGGAATCCGAAGACCATTATTAGACAAATCATTGCTGAGATTTTTGTTTGCTTTGGTGACACTCCAAATGTGCATATAAAAAAAATATCTAGAGAGACTTGATAGATGGATGGAATAGGTTGATAAGGGGAATGCCCCTGTGAGGTTGTATATTTTTTGACAATCTGTTCTTCATTTCTCTATTTGGTAATAAAATTTTATTAATTACCAAAAAAAAAAGCTGCCTTTAATAATAATATAAAGAAAATTTGAACACAAGCCAAAGAAGATAAGAAACTAAGAAAGGATTTTATTGTGGAACACGCCTCCATTGAAACAAAAATTGTGATCAATCTGAATGTTTAAATCACCCAAACATTCTTGAGGTTCAAAATGAATCCACATATAAACGAGTCAAAATTTCCCCCTCCTATATGATACTCCTTGAAGTTAGAACCTTCGTACTAACGTCACTTACATTTCTGAATCTTCTTCTATACTCTTATTATTGCTCTGTCCCTAACTATCTCATTACTTTTTTCCCTTAACTTATATATAAAACCTCCACCGTCCATTTCCTCCTCGCTTGTCTCTCACCCTTTGTCAATCATACTCACAATCTTGACCTCGAGTAGAGAACAATGGAGAGAAAGTACTATGAAGGTCTTCAACCTGGATGGGCTAATAAGCTATCTTCCACGGAACTAACTTAATGATGCTTTCAATTTTCACAGATGATGAAATGTTAGGAATAAAAAAAGAAGAAGATCCTCATTTCATGAATTAGTTGGCGTAGTAGAGGGCGATAATGTCATTCACATGTTTAGCAGATGTTAAGAAATAAGAGAGGAAGAAATGTATACATAGTAGATAGTCATCAGTTGACAATGCAGACTGCTCAGTCCCTGCAGTTGGATATCAGCACAACCCCAGATGCGTTATGCACGCGTAGGCATTTAGGAAATCTTCCAAAAGAACACAACTCCAGGGTTGGCACAGGGGTTGAAGTCAATTGATAGAGCACTGGGTTAAGTGCCAAATTTGAGCCAATTGGCGTAAACAGCTTTTGAACGAGCTGACCATGCTCCCCTTGCATTCCTATCGTGTGCCAGTAGCACGCACGAGTCTAAATATTAGTTGCGGTGCTAAGCACTGCAGAACTCTAGGTCAAAGAAAAAGAATGGATTTCCTGTACTGTACGCTAGTTCTAGAATCTTTGAAGCGTATATATTATATACATACAAAACCCCAGGGACGGGGGAGGGGGTAATTGCAATGTTTTGAGAAATATTGAATAAATGATGGATTCCTCATTAACATATTAATTTGTTCCCTCCTTGTGCATGTTACGATTGAGAACAGAGAAGGAAAATATTCTGCAAATTATAACATCATGAAAAAATTAACATTATATATATATATATGCAGCCTGTTCCATGTAAAAGCTTTACATGAATATTAACATAAGAATTGCGAAATCCGTTTAGATCTCATAATCGTATCAACATTTCCAAAGTGTCTTGGCATTTATCCTAACCAAATGCATCAGGAACAGGCATACCAGCATTCAGTAGCAACGCTGCATATACACAAACATGAAATAATGCATGGAGACAAATATATAGTCAACTAATTATAATTTACTCCTTTAGATTCATAACATTTTTAGTATTTTGGGCATCTCAACATTCTAATCTAATGCCCAGATAAGGTGGCTGCTGGTTTATGCAGTACAAAAAGTAAATTAGGTAACAAACTGAGGTAAAAGTCACCTGTTCCTAGGATCAAGAATCAAGATGCTACAGATGAGAGTCAGCATGATGCTTGTAACAATCATTTCTAACAGGATTGAACAAAATCAGGCAAAAAAATAATATTTCGTAACACTATGCCAATCTCATCTTCTTCTTTATGTCAGAATTTCCATCTTCCAGCACGACAAGGTCATCGTCACCATCATCCAGAATAACCTCTTTTCCACTACTCGAGGATTGAGCATGCAGTCCTCGTGAAAGCTCACCCGACTTTCTCTTATTACCTGATGCCAAATTAATTTCTATGGTACTTTCATCTTCAGCATCTACAGATGTTGGTTGATCAGCTAATGATTTGTCCCCATTGACAACAGGAGGTTTGTTTTCCTTTTCTGCTGCAGGTGCCAGACTCCAACCAATCAGAACCATGCCATCAGGCTCTTTTTCCTCATCGAAATCCTCCCTGTGCAACACAACAAAATCACACTTGAGATAATAGGTCAAGGCAGCCGAAAAGTATAACTGGTGGACTGAACAAGGAAGGGGGGGGGGGTGATCTCCCAAACATCAAGGATGTGCGGTACTCATAACAAAAGTGCATATACAAGAGAGCAGATGGTTTAAGCTTCCAAGTTATCGAATAGATTAAGCGAGCAACACAAAGGGATGGGCTCTCAGCAGAGGCCCTGGAAAGGTACCCCATCCGATCTCTATACCAACTGAACTTGATATCAATAACTAAAGGAGATGCGTGGATAAAGAATCAAGAAACATTAACACCAAAATAAAAAATTCTTCAGAAAATCCAGCATCGGAGGCTCTAAAAAGGTACCCCGTACTGATACGCATACTAACTGAAGTTGGAGACAATGCCTTCTTTCAAGAATAAATTTGAAAGTAAGATAGAATTTGTACATAAACAGAAGAAGTCAGCATTTATAGTTCTCAGTACCTTGCATAATAGCTCTTCTCTGTTCATTGCAGAATAACTCTTACATTTTTTATTAAGTTAAGAACAGAATTGAAAACTGGTAATCAGTCAGGGAGTAAATTAGTAATTTTTGTGTTCTGAAAACCATCGAGCATAATTGTGATCAAGAACCACAAATGATGTTCACAAAGACAGAAGATCGCCACACAAATTATAACCATAGCAAGCAACAACCAACAAAACTGATCAATAATTAGTAACACGTGCTGCTAATTAGTTCCCTGCTTTTAATTCGATATTGACACATATAAATGAAGCAGCAAAACCCCATTCAATGCTTAAGCCATGTGAAGTGTTATCTGAAAATGCAAGATATTCAGAAAAAGAATGAAAATCAATTAAGAATTAACTATCTACTTTGGAGAGCAATCGACATCATTTAGAAAGGAAAAAAGAGAAACCTCTGCTTAATATTGATATTGCAGGTCAATTCTTGTTGAAGATCCTCAACACTCAGCATTGACCCACCAGTAATTGGAGATGGAAGCTCACAAAGCACCTAAAAGAAAGGGTTTAAGAAGAAAGAGACTTCAGATGCCAATTAGTGCATGCAATTTATGCCCAAGAAACTAGTGACTACAGCTAGGGAGTACCTTCTCAAGGTTAGCCTCATAATTTGCTACCATATCTTCCTCAAGATCATCGCCAACCTCATACAGAAGGGCTGTTCCCAGCATAATCAGTGGCAAGTTCATGCCAAGTTTTGCCTTGACAACCTTCTCAACAAAGTCCCGCAACTTGGTACGTGAAGTATTAACCTCAAGCGTTAAAGGTGTCTGTTTTCAAGAAAACATCAAAATAAGAGTAGAGTGTAATGTCTGGAAATTTAATATAAAACAATAGCAAGGGGATATAAGAAAGTTGAAAAATAAAAATGGTCATACCTCAGAGCAGACATAACAAGATTTGTTCGGTTCAAATGGCTCAACAGGCATAAGGAGCATCTTTCTTGATGGATGTTCAAGACAGTAAGTCATCCTGGAAAGTGTATAGGATGAGGTCATGAGTACAGCCGCAGATGACCAGTTAGGAGAACTTTAAGCGAAAGAATTGACATGAACATATTAAGTTGACCAACTTGCAACAAAAAAAGCAACACATGGAATTTTGGCAGAAGCACAAATGCACAACTTTTAAGGACTGGCTACAAACTAGAGGTGGGGGTGGCAAACAAGTCATATGGGTCAGATTTGGGTCAGAACAAATTAAAATCATGTTTGCTGTACAATTAGGTTGGATCGGGTTTGTTTTGAGTTTGTGCCCGATTCAGGTTGGATTTGGAACAAGACAATACCGGCTCATGTGAATATGTGGTTGGGCCAAAACTTGACCCATTAGGGTTATTTTGGGCTGGGAGAGATTTGGGCCGGCTCATGTTTGATTTAGATCTATAGACTTCAAGTCGGATTGGATTTGGGACAAGTGAATTCAATTCTAAACTCATATTGACATTGTTGTTATTAATTTATCATAACACATAAGTTAAATTTTATGATTTATTATTATCCTTATGCGTAATGTAATGATTATTATCATACAATAATATATGTAATAACAATAACAAATTATTATTATCGGAGTTGTTATTATACAAATAGTCATAATTATAATTTTGTGCTATGATTGTTATAATAATTACAATTATCTTATTAACTATATTAATTATTGTTGTTATTATAATTAATAATATTATTCATTGTTATAAATGTTATTATCTTTAGATATATAATAATAATAATAATAATTAGAAGCATAAATTTTATAATAGTAATTATAATAATTATAGATTTTATGTTTATAATAATAATAGAAATTACTGTGAATTGATATGTGCTAATCACATATGAAAAATAAAATGAGAACAAGGCCTCATTATTTTGGTTTTATTTGTTGTTGTATAAGTTAGGTATCATATTCTTTCACAAAATTTTATTAATAACATAGTTTGTTGATATTTATGAAGTAATTTACATTCAGTAAAATGTTGCCTTTGCGATCAAATTTGATTTTCATTTAGGTCAAAATCATATTTATGTCTAGGTATGGATCGGATTTGGGATAGGTTATTTCAGGTTGGGACACCTAGGTTGTTATTAGATTTACATTCGAGTATGGGCTAGGCTCTTTTCAAGTTAGGTAAGTTCAAATATAGTTCATTATTGGGCTAAGTAACTTCGGGTTGGTTTTTGGGTTGTTTCAATTGAGATTGAGATCAAAATTGGGTTTGGGTTCAGATGCAAATTAATCGGATTTGGTCAGCTTTATCATGGTCTCACTACAACTAGTAAGCTCAAACGAAGGAAATTTGACTTTACCGGTTATCTAGGTTTCATGAATGAAATCAGCTCGTTTATAGGAACTTATGTTTGTCCATTGCAACCACTAACCAACAGATACCTGAGTACCCTTGTGCCCCCCTTCTTTTAAGTCAACAAGCAATAATAGAAATTGTCTTATAACACAACCAAAAGTGAGTGTAAAATGCAAATGATTACATGCTTCATTCATCAATAAAGCTAATAAGAATAGAAAGATCAAAATCTAATCTTTGAAATATCCTCAAATTTATAACCCAAAAATAGATGTTAACGCAGGTGGCTTCATATGCACAAGAAATATAAACCACTAGATATTCACAGACACCTGGATTGTGAGCCTAACCTCAACGTAAGATCTTTCTAGAAAATATTTACTAGAACTGATAAGCTACACACTACAACAGATGATACATAGAGAGACTTTAGAAAGCAAGACAAATCAGTGTGAGAGAATTAAAGACACACCTATAGTTCTTCACATCATTTTGCAACACTTTGATCGCTTCAATCACAAGCAAACCAGCAATTACAGCATTTGTAGTTGCAACTGCATGAACAATGTTCCCAGCTATGCCTTTAGCTTCAAATAGACTATGCCTGGGAATTCCAAAAGATGCAGCTCGAATATTTGCAGCAGCTGTGACAAATTCAACAGCTAATTGATCGTCCTTATCAAAAGTGAGACTCCCGATTTCCTATTAAAGTTTGCAGTAGCAGGTTCACACCAATAAGTACCCACATTAATGCTTGAAACTTCTCTAAATACGCAAAAATGAGCATACCTTCTCTCTCTTTGTGAAAAATAGCTTCAAAGCCTCAATAAATATTTTTGAATTTTCTGGAATGCTCCATATGTCCTGAGGATTCTTCAATCCAAGAGATAACATTGCAGACACCGATGAATCATTGCTGAAACATTCTTTATCCAGATTCCCATTCCGTTGAGTATGAGGTAGGATGTCCCTGTAATACATAGGCTTTGGTCTGTTGCGATTTTTCCAAGTCTCTTCATTGGATAAAGCTACCTCAATATTATAGCCAAACACATGATCATATATTCTCCTCCCATATTGCTCGTTATCTTCATTAGCTTTACGCTCAAATACATCCTCAGATTGTTCCGAAGAGCAAGCAGCGTCACTTGAACGGACATTTAAGTCATTATCCTGATTCTTGTCACCGAATAACTTTGAAAAGAGCAGATCCTTTGCCCAAACAATGCAGTGAACAAACTGCAGATCCAATAACATAATAATATTCAACATTCTACCATCTGAATTTGCAAATTATCTAACAATATATAACATTCTGAAAATCATTTCAGCAAACTTTTCAATAAGACTTGAAATAGCCAAAGGAAAGACCGTGAAAAAGTATAGATAGTTACCTTTGAAGGAGTACTAGTAATAGTACAGACAGGGTATGTTTTTGGAGTAGGCTTAGGCTGACACTCATAGCATTCTGTTCTACCCTTTACATGCACCGTGACCTGGCCCCAAGACATGGTAAACAGAAGTATACAAAACAAATGAGAATCATTCGGTTCAACCTAAATTTGTACATAACACTATCAAGTAAGCTGAACTCGTTACATAACATTAGTCACATCATCACTCTTGTGCATGGAATATTCTAATATCAAGTACTTAATTTCATCGTCAAGAGATTCATTACCAGAAATTATATAGAGCTACAAAACAGTTCCAATTCATTTTTCAAAGGATAATACATGAAAGTGCATAATTTGAAGAATGGAGAACACAAATCACTGTCAAACATGACAGCATTGTTCTGTGCCATACTTGATAGGCTCAAATTCAGGAAAGCAGAATACTCCTTGATACCATCACATAATATACAATATGAATTATTATACAAAAAAGAGCAATTTGTCTAAAAACGACTTTTGATCCGGGACACATCAATTGTTCATGTGCCAATCCAGGATGATGTCGCATAACCCTGAAAGTTACAACTTCCAAGTGTAAATAGGCAAGATTGGCCAGATGAAAAATGTAAAAGAAAAATGGAAAACTAAGATCACCTACAGAACAGAGTCAGGAATCCTAAATTATATTAGGCTGTATATCCAATACAAGTAAATTAGGCAGAGACTTAGTTCAGTTGATACAAACATAATCAGTAGGCCTCAAACTTCAGAAATATTTTGGTTGCCTCACCCCCACATGATTATATGTATTTAATTTTTCACAGAGCATTCATGGACTTGACATACTGAAAAGCCAGAAGCTCAATTGGAAGGCCAAATTTTCAGGAAGATGAGCAATTTTAATATCATCTTTATAATACACAGGAATGTCACTGCTAGTTGGAGAGTAGGACCAAAAGACTACTAATACATCCTAACATGACCACCCGAATCAAGATCATCTTGAGCAAAATACACCACAAGCAGTGTAGAGCTTACAATATGAATTTCCACACAATGAAAATCACAGCAATTAAGAAGTGCATATCTAATATTTTCCATTGTTTAAAGTCACAACACATGAGATTATTACTTCTGGATGAAGGAGATCCACATCTCTCACCAATCAGTTAAGAATAAGGTTCCATGGAGTAGGGGCAATGAATGCAAGAAGGCCTTTGATGATTTGAAGAAGGTCATGATGAAAGAACCAACCCTATGGTTGCCCGACAATTTGAGATGCATACCAATGCCTCTGACTTTGCCACCTAAGGGGTTCTCATGCAAGAAAGGCATCCTATCATTGATGAGAGGCTCAAGTTGAGCAATATGGAGAGGCGGTATCTTGTGCATGACAAGAAGATGACCGCTATCATATATTGCTTGCGAGTGTGGAGGCATTAATTGGAAGTAAGGTTGTGATTCAAACAGATAATATGGCCACGAGTTACTTCTAGAACCAAAAGAAGCTAAGTTTGAAGTAGGTTCATTAGCAAGACTTCTTTGCGGAGTATGATTACAAGCCAGAGTATAAGCCAAGAAGGGCTGACGTGGTGGCCATTACTCTCAACCACAATGCACTGTTGGCTAGTATGACTTGTGATGTCCTACGGCACTTTGTGAGACCAACAAGATTGGGCCAACCTGATGGACTGAGACAACGGGACAACCCATTTGAGTTTGTCATCAAGAGACAACCTCTCACTCCACACATGGTGACACAGAGCTATAAGGGGAACAGCTCTGCAACACACTCATTTATTCATGGATAGCAAGAACAATTTCATCTAGCCAAATCACACTTAGAGAAGACTTCAAGAAAGATGGAGAAATGGGTAGACAAACATCAAAGGCCTCTAGAGTTTCAAGATGGAGAACTGGTCATGGTTACGTTGTTCAAGGTGAACTGCCAAGTACATGAAGGCTTGGTGAGGAGGTGCGAGGGACCTTATCCTATCATGAGAAAGGTAGGAAGGGTTTCCTATCAAGTGGATTTGCCATCCACACTAAAGGCACACCTGGTCTTTCATGTGAGCTTGCTCAAGACATACCATGAATAATTGGAAGAGCCAAGCAGGAAGGAGTCCAAGCACGCACATTCCATGAATGTGAAATATTTTGATCAAGAGGTTGAAGAGATTTTGGACAAAAGGTTGGTCAAAAGGCGCAGAATGCCCAACTATAGAGAATACTATGTTCGATGGAAAGGATTGTTGAGAAGGCGAAAGACTTATGGCAATTCAAAGACGTTATTGACCAATACTTGTCTTCCAATGTCGAGAACATTGATGGCTCATGTAGGCAAGGTTGTCACTGTATGCTTTGAGCACTTTTATTTTTAGGAATGTTCTATAGAAACCTCAAGATGCCTAGAGAAGTGAAGAAAAATATGAGGCTTCTTGGCTCATTTAGTTATACAGGAGGGATGTCTTTAGAACTCTCTTCTTTTGTACACAATGTAGTAGAGCTATCTAGATTAGTTTTGTACGTTCTAATGGGACATTTTAGAGAAGATTATACTTTCCCACTATCTTATCTAGAATGTTCCCTCTTGCGGAAGTAGCATGAGGCCCAACCTACAAAAGGGGGAGAGAAATCTCATTTGCCACAAGCAAGAGTTGTAAGTCATTCAGAGTTTCTCTCTCTAATAAAGCTCTCTTTTCTCTCTCTATAAAGTTCTCAATGAATGTTAAGGCTCGGTGTGAACTAAGGTGTCCTAGCTTGGTGTTGGTCCACATTAAAAGAAAGGTTGATTTAGTATGGCAATGAGTGAGAAAAGGCTAAGTGCCATATGTATTTTGGCTCGATGAGAAGTCGGTATGTGACAACAAGCTATGAGCACTGTAAAAGGCAACATTCAAGAGATTTGCAGCAAGGGAATAAAGGAGCTTCTTGTTATTCAAAACATTGGCCAAAAATCCATGATAACCATAAGTTCTAATGAAACATGTGCAGCCACATTCTATGCACCATCTCCATATTAATAAAACTTAAATGTAGAAATAAAGAGTCTGGAAAATTTCAAACTGAACTCGAGCAATCAATGTCCCAATTAAATGAAACATAGCCATTGAAAGGGCCTATATAAAAGGCTAAACATTCAAGAGATTTTCAGAAAGGGAATAAAGGAGTTTCTTCTTATTCCAAACATCAACAAAAATGTCATAAAAAAATTTCTCAGAAGAAAATTATAATGGTTAAACCATCACCTGACCCAAAAATCCTGTAGTTCCACTTTCAATCAATGGGACATCTGCTGCTAGGCACAGACGGTTCACATGACGCCGTGCATCCAAATTGTCAAGTCCATTCAAAACAACACTAAACTGCTTGAAGAAGTCCACATTGAAATTGGAATCCTTTACATTAGCATGGTATGGGGTAATACGAATATGAGGCCTAAATCTTAATATAGCATCCCGAGCAACCTGGTGGAAATTTCACAAATGATAGTAAATATCAGCCTACCACTACAATCAACCAAAAAGATAAGGAGCTCAAAACAGAACAGACATCGCACTTTAGCCTTTGATTGTCCAACATGAGATCGCCGGAACAGAAATTGCCTATTCAGGTTGCTAACCTCTATAGTGTCCAAGTCAATCTGCATATCATAGAAACCATGCATGATTAAAGCCATCATCACCAAAAAACAATCAGCATAGGCACATACCATCGCAATCAGAAAGACTACCCTGAAATCTTACCTAAAACACCAGACTGTGACTGCCTCATGAAATTAAAAAAATGAATGTAAGATGAAATTTTTTTGAAGGAAAATTAGATCCCAAATGGAGCCTGATACAGATTAAAAGTCAAAGAAAAACTCAGACCATAGTAAGTAGAGCAATGAATGGAGATTTCGTAAAATGAAGAAGCATACGAAGTAGCCCTGAAACATATCAATTCAACCAAATGCGACTGACACTCAATTGAGTGACAAACTCTATAGTAAATACTCCTCAATAGACAATCATCTACGTCCTGTCTGCACTTACTAAATCATTGGACTAGTAATATAGAACTATGGAAGTGGCTTGAATTCTTTTCCGAAATTCATTCTCAGACTTCTTGATACATGGGCATGAGAAGAGCAGATTAAGGGGGGAAATAATAAGAAAGAACCTGCCATTGACACATAACAGAACAAAAGATCCTACAAATTAATGAAACGTGCAACTGGATGATAACCTCGTAATCTAATAAAGGCCCAAACCTATAACTAACAAAATTAAAACCCAAAAACCTGAAAATCTAGCCCATCCACTTCAAATATTAACCTTATAAACTCAAAGCATCATGAAACTGACATGCTTTCAGCAAACCACACAGATATAAACCAAATAAACTCACTATATGAATGTCTTCAAAGCCAGAAAGGGCAAGAGTTTTTAGAAGCTCGCAGCCAATACCGCCAGCACCAACCATAAGCACCTTGGCGCCCTATACAAAGAAAACCAATTACTCCAACTACTTGCTTGCTGACTTCAATTGAGACAGCAAATCACTAATAATTGAAACAACTAAACTAAATCAGAAGTAAACTAGAGTACCTTTATTAAGCTCAGCCGTTGCTCGGACGCCATCACTGATGTAGGTTCGATACGACGGAGAGTAAGACTCAAGTGAAGGGTCAGATTAAAAATATGACATGGGATCCAAGAGAGTTGAAGTAGTGTCACGTTGGAGGTGAGGGTTTTGCGGTGGTGCTGTTGGGGAAGGGAAGGGAGAAAGAAGTGGGGAATAATCTAAATGGTAGGTTTTTGTCTAAATTGAAGCGAATAAAATGTAACACAAAGCCTCGGGCGCGAAAGAGGAAAAAGTAAGGTCGAGTCTCTCTCTCCTCCCTCTAGTCCATTTTCTCTGTTTGGTAGCTGGCCGGCGGAGGGAGCGATGCGCAAGCTAAAGCCGAAAGGGCAGGAAACATGACAAAATTCTCAACGTCCAGCGCGTATAGTGGCAATTAGGGCAGCGTTTGGATGGATGTGACAAATAGTTGAAGTAGAAGTACCATTTTTGCGGACGTCAGCTCCGTAATCTTCTTTAACTATTCGCGTGCGTTTGGGAGCTAATAAGTCATCAAAACTAATTTTTCTTCCTCTAATATTTATATAATCTAGCAATATTCAATCCTAGTCATCCATTTGTGTCCTTATGGCTAGGGTCACCCCTTCCCTTGTAGTAACCATTTGATTTTGCTTATTTGATATAAATTTACTATTTTACCCTTTTTGCCTTAACTATTAATTTTTATTTCTTCCTAACCTTTATTTTGTATGCTTTTAAAGGGATACGAACAGTCCTTTGGAATGCTCGTTGAGTTTGAATTCTTCCTCCAATTATTGGTTCTTCTTTAGATAATTTTTTTCCTACAAATCTTACATGTTAAATTATCTTTTGATTTTATCTTCTTCACATAGCTCTCAAGTTATAAGATAACGTCGTAAGCAATAGCCAGCTATTAGCTCACATTATCACCATCCAAAAAATCCAATTGGATGCCATACGGCCCATACCCCAACAAGTTGTCATCTACTTTCTGAAATAAAAGTATGGGTCAACCCAATACCTATAACAAGGTAGCATTATTACAATGAGGTGATGGTAAAACATACCAGCTTTAATACAAAGTAGGGCTTATGTTGCACATATAGAGAATTATTGCATACAACATGGCATAACAAATATACATATATAACTATCAACTTAAGAACAATGAATAAGGTCACCTAGTGGAATTTTCATTAATTATCTTATATTATTGTCATTATCCATGATGGAGATGAACGTAAGACTACAACTCCCATTACTCACTGAACATTGGTGCCAAGGGGGTTTGCATCAGGATATTCAATATCCATTATACTTGGACTCCCATTATAGGGGTATGAACTTACTTTTGGGTATATAACACCCATAACATCCATCACCGGTGCTAAAGAACTTGTATCGGGATCTGCAATATCTGCAACACTTTAATTCATAGATTAAGGGCACAAAGTAACCTTTGTAACCTAAATCCTAAGTATGAATACTCAGTAAAGACAACAAAAGTTTGTTTCTTAACTAATTCCTTAAATTCAATTACTCGATGCTGGATACGTAAATAAAAAAGTGAAGACTAAGGCTAAACACGTAAATCAAGTTTAAGGACCAAGATCAAACACATAATCAACCACAAGGGTCAAACCTCAGAAACAACATCATTGATTCAAAGAACTAATTAACTAGTCCACAAACTAGTGGGTTAGTTTGGAAACAATCACAATAAGTAAAGTAAATATTTTAGATAAACCAAATAAATAATTTAGGGATTACTAGTTGACTATTGTAAAATTAAGAGAAAATAAATAAATGATAGCCCAACTAGTTAACTGCTTTTGTTGACTGCCAGTTGGTTGGTCCCTCTGGAAAAACATATATGAAACCCTATATAATTCTAACTTAATCCAAGAACGCCTAATATGCATCCATATTATTAAAACTCATATAATCATGCTCATTGTGGTAAACACATGAAATCATGAGTGGAATCTAAATAAAACAACAAACATGTTATTTCTATCAAAGTCAACAAAGTGGCCAACAATGACCAACATGTTTCTAATGTAACATGTTATGCAACAATCATATGCTAATCATGCTAATAAACATAAACGAACTCTTATCATCAATCATGTTTAGTGGCCTAGCCTCACATGCTTGCATAATCTCAACCAAAGTACATTAAAACATATTACCATGCTTTCGCTTCCTCATGCTTGAAATTTAAGATAGACATACATAGAAAATGAATAACAACATATTATCATTCAAACACCAAGCCGCATATTAAGGTTAGTTTGATTTACCTTAGCAAGCAAAAACTTTTAGTAAATAAGAAAAATTCAAGATTGATAGCTCCATTATCAACACTTCTTATTTTCTAGATAAAACTAAGAACTCAAATCAATAAAAAATCTTTAAAGAAAAAAAAAAGATTATGAAAAAAGAGGAAAGAAAGGAAAGTATTTTTACGGCCTCCATCTGGAATTTGAAAGACCAATAAAAGGAGATCAAAAAAATATTCAGCTCTTTCCACACCTAACTCCCATTTGTTTGGAGAAAACAAAGAAGAGTTCAAATAAGGATTGAGAAGAGGATTAAAAGAGTAAAATGAGTTGAGAAATTAAGAAAAAATATGAGGGAGTTATGTGCAAGGGAAACAGAAAGGAAAGTGGAGGCACTACATATAATTGTAACACCCCGAGTCGACACGAACACACAGGGCTACCTTAGAGTGCTTTCGGGTTGATCGGCTGACCCCACAAATCAACACGAGTCCTTTCAGTGCGCTTTGTCCTCATTCATGCACTTTTCGAGAAATTTTCAGAAAATTTCTAAAACTTCCCAGAAGGTCACCCATCCTTGATATAAGTAGCCAATTCAATCCTTATAACACTTCGCACAATTTGGGGTATTACAATAATACCCCAAGTTATGCTGCTGTCATTGGAAACTTAAAATTATTGATATGAATATCTAAATCAATAAGGCGCACATTATTTTTGAAAAAAAAACTATTATTAGATAAATATGCAAATCATCATGCTTGATTTGGAGTAGTCTTGTGTGTACAAGGACAAAACACCTTCAAAATGACTCGCATTAATCTATGGGACTATCCGTCAATCCTAAAAGCATTTTAGAATAATTACACATGATTGATAAAAGGGTTGGGTATAATAAATGATATCAGGAAAAAATATAACCACGGGTTGAATTTAGAATTTTAAGGATGGACTAGGATGATACAATCAACGATCGAGGTGCAACAAAAAATTTATGTTCTTTGAGAAAGGATGTATTGAATACCTCTAATTATATAGTAAATGACATATGCTTAAAATGACTGATATGGTTAACTATATTAACTAAGTGCATCTTTTTTTGAGACTGTCATTAGAAAATCCCGTAGTCAAACGTTGGTTTGAAATATTCTAGGGATGAGTGATCTACTGGGAAGCTTTTCGAGAAGCATATGAGTGAAAACAAACATACTTAGAAGCACTCACTTTGATTTTTGTAGCTAATCATCCATTCTAAAAACCCTATAGGTAGCTACTTGCGATTAATTAGTAAAGGGTTAGGGTGTTACATTATGACATTTAGAACTCATACAATAAGAGAGACGGGGGTGTTATGAGATAAGGGAGATGAATTATAAAATGAGTTATCGACCCTCATGATCCATGCATAAGGAAAAGGAGAGAAAGAAGAGAGTTAACTTGTGTAAATTAAGGTGGAGTGTAAGGACATGGTGTCAGATAAGACCATGATAAGACAAGGGAGGAAAAAATGGAAATGAAGGAAAGTTAAGAAAGGATAGATAGCAACAACTTCTCTACCATGGTGCACTTAGGCTAAAAGTTAGGAGGGAGAGAGGAGAGAGAAAAGGTAGTTAGGTGAGAAAAACACATTAAAAAGTATTTTTGGGAGACTTTTAGCTAAATAAAATGAAATAATGCAATAAATATTATGAAAATAATATCGTAACACCAAAATATGTTTATTAGCACAAAAATATCACAATATGAAGGTTTTATAAATATTTGAACATGATTTGAATAAAAAAAAAGAAAAAAACTGAGAAAGAATCTAGAAATATTAGTAGAATTAGTTGATTAGTCTAACAAAACTAATTGATTGGTTTGTTGATAAAGTGAATTTTTCCCATATTTTTACCTCTATTTAATTTAATTTTGGGACTTCATTTAATCTCTTTTACATATTTTGCTATGGTTTTGGCCTATTATTTGCACTACCATTTTCTTGAGCCCTGTGTTGCAGGATTTCTCGCAAAAACACCAAGACCGAGAAGGAATTGCTTAATTTTGGAGCTAAGAACCTAGCAATGAAAGTTTGGAAGGAGAGTGCATCGACCCAACTTGCTTATAGAGGTGCATTGAAGCTATGAGAGCAAAAAGATATGCCAAGATATTTCCAAGAAGACTCAAAAAGGGAGTGTGCGGTCGGCCACACACCCAGATACACACCCATGCAGTACTCCCATGTGTTTAAAGAAGAAAACAGAATCGCACGGCCAGCCCATGCCAGACCTACATGGCCGTGCAAATTTCTGAACTGCAAATTCGAGGCTAAAAATATTGCACGGCTGTGTAAAGTCGGAATTTTCAAATTGCCAAGAGCTGAGAAATTGGACTGCCAGGCCGTGCATCAGTTATCCTCTCCATGATCTACGTGCACGACATGGCCGACGTGATGGGAATTTCGCGGCACACCTTTGGGACTTCTTAAGGAGAGGGGGAGAGGACGTTTTAGAGGGGTCTAAGACCCCTCATTACCGAGCATAGCTTCTTATAATAGCTTGTTTCTTTAATTTTAATCTTTTAGGAGATTCAATTATGTAATTTGTGACGGTCGGTTCGAATCAACATTGTACTCTTCTGGATTATGGGTATATCAATCTAATTATTCTTTTCTTTATATATTGCATTGTTATTATGCTCATCATACTATTTATTTCGTTCATTTTATTTCCAAGTATGAATAAGTAGTCTCTTTTCTAGGATTGGACTTAAGTACCGTTTTAGTAATCGATATGATGAAATAAAAAATTATGTTGTATGATTGATTCATTGATACTGTTATATATGCTAGATTTAATTGTCGTAAATTAGATTTAACCATAGATGTAATCTACAACTGAAAGACTAAGATTATTATTGGAAATTAGCATATATACGGAAATTTAAGCAATCATGAAAATAGATATTTAATTCTTAGGAACTGTATAATTGGTGGTGCTTAATGGGTTTAATTTAATTTGTGAGTCACGAAAGTATTCAGCAAATTAGACTAAATACGTTCTTAGACCTTGAAAGAGGCTACCGAATATGATTTGAACAATCGTCCATAGTTAGTGAATTAATATGCGGCATAAGTATTGTTTCATTATTGATTATTAACCCTAGACCAAAGTTCGATCCTAGGTTTCATTACTATTGTTCAATATCTTCAAGCTAGAATGCTTTTCATAATTATTATTTTCATCTGAAAGCATACCTCCACTTTTTGTAGATTTAAATACTTAAAATAGTAAAGAAATGTAATCAATTACGAAGTCTCTGTGAAATACGACTTTGAAATGTTATAAAGAATCCACGCGCTTATGGAAATAGCACAATACTTGTCCATGCTTGTCAACTATAACTACTGGGATAAAAGTATGAGTTCTAAGATGAACTAGTTGATTGGTGTTAGATATGACTAATTGACTAGTTTTGAGTTTGATAAGTATACTAATGTTCTAGGAATACATACTTTCATTTATTTTTATGTTCTTCCCAAAACTAAAAACCATTTTATTTGTACAAAAAATATTCTTAAACACGTTTTGAAATATTTTAGGATGGGATCTTATAATTGTATCTTAGGCTTGCATAAAACCCCCTAACTTTGTTGAGTCTATCAACATTTTTAATAACACATCACTTCTGATTCTCCCCATTATATCATTTAATATATCTCAAATATTCAAATATCTTGAATGAGCATGCATTGTATGCATAAACTTGCTAAAAAAAGTAGACAATGAAACAAATTTAAATTTATTATAATTTCCTTCAAATGTAAGTTCTCAAGACTCATACTTTTATTTACTATTCTAACATAAAATCAATGAAATTTTACTCATCCTATACTTGAAAACATAAAAATAATATATTAATATATTTTGTGCATCTAATTTTTTTTTAGAATGTACTAAATATTGATCATAATTTTTGCTCTTATCAATCATATTTGTAAATGTTTTCATATAGCCATAAGGCCTATAACTAACACATGAACATCTTAACAACAATGTATTCAATTTTTACAAATGCAAGCATTCATACTTAGTTAGACAATATTATATGTTAATTCTAAATAAAAAGTATAACATAAAATAATTGAATTTACTAACACAATTTTAGCACATTACATATAAATCAAATATATATATTATAGCATGTCAACCAATAAATAATCTATATATTATAACAGTTCTAACAGCATAATCACATGTTATCTACAACGTAACATAATCTATACATATTATAGCATTATTATATATACTCTAACAAAATGTAACACATTATAATTATTAAGAAAAGAAAAAAAAATCATATATGATATTTGATATGCAAGAAAGAATTGAAGAGAAGGAGCCCAAACAAAACTTTAATTTCGAGAAGTAAAATAAAAATTGAAGAGAAGATAAATAATTGTGTTAGATTGTAAATAATATGTTAGAAAGTACTACAGAGGAGCCCAAACATACACACCTACAAGAAGGAGATGAATAAACGTCAGCCGAAGAGAATGAAGTAAAAGGTAAAATGGGAAGGGTTGGGCCGGGTTATGATTAAAGAAAATCTTCCTAACTGTTGAATATTTAAAAATAAGGCGTTTGATTTTAATAAAAATATAATATTTTAATAGAAACTAGACTATTAAGATCAAAATAATAACATCGGTGCCAGACTCCTAACCCTTGCTAGCTTAGCTTATTCCCACAACGCTTACCACAAAGCCATAAAAACTAGGAAGCAAGACGCCTAAAACTACACTCGTACGGACGCTGTATGAACACACTTTAAAGTACAGCAGATCGACTTGGAAACAAAAAGAGGTTCACCCCGGGCAAACGAAATAAAACAGAGTCATCGTCAACGTACACGTACAACATCATCAGCACCCTTTCACCCTACTACATTAATGGTGGCCAGGCAATTTCTCCATGATCTTCTCCATCATTCCCTTCTTCTCACTATCCTTATGCTCAACCGTGGTGCTCTTAATAGTCGTATCGGTAGCAGAAATCACACCTCCCTTCTCATGCTCATGGTGTTCGGTGGTTGTCTTGGAGATTATGGTATCAGCAGTATATATATCAGTCGGGCGGGTGCCGGTGGTTGTGGCTGTTGCTCCAGCTCTAATAGCCGCGTCATCTGTGGTTCCGGTCGTGTCTTTGTGATATTGTTTGCCACCGGTTAAGCTGAGTTTCTCTTTCAGTTTCTGTGTCATTCCTTTCTTTTCCCTTCTCCTTTCTCCGGTTCCTTGACCTTCAATTATTTGGCCTTCATGGACTTCCTCCTCGGACTAAATAATTGAATAGAATTGATGAAATCGTAAATTATTTTTGATAAGTATATACAACAAACCTACACTAGCAATGACTTCTCCAATATTAATATATTATCAGGTATACGTACCGAACTAAAGCTAGAGCTGCTAGGTCTTCGAATCTCTTGAGCATTGCCACCACCAGGAAAAGTGGCACCAGTCATGGTTGCAGTCGGGGCGGTGGTAGTTGTGGAGGTCAGTTCATCCTCCTCCCGACGGGGCTGATACTGCCCTCCTTGAGCATACTGGTCGTCGGCCTCCAACGCTGATCCAAGAGTTCTAGTGGTACGTCCGCCAGCAGCAGGGATAGTAGCAGTAGATGGAGCAGTGGCATAGGCAACGCCACTGAGATGCATAGGATTTCCATGTTCATCAGTAAGCTTAACTGGATTCCCATGCTCATCTGTTAATAGTATTGGATTCCCATGCTCATCTCTCAAATCCGCCATTATAACTCCTACCAAATGATACTATAATTAGCTTTTTCCTGTCTAAAGGTACGTGTAGTATAATTACCTTAGTACCGCTCCAAAAGGCAGGCTAGATTATCTTCTGGGAAAATGGGAATTGAGCTTGCTTAGTTCATCGAAGGGGACCAGATTCTTGGTGGAATGGAACTGGTGATATAGTAGCGGCGAAGTGAGCTAGGGCCCTGAGGGGGTGGAATGGCGGTGGAAAGGTTGGAGGGCAGGCAGTCATGCATTTGGACGGCCATCAGATGGCTACCAAGTGGAAATTCACTTACGCCCGACTTCTTCCACGTGGGCAGACGTTATGACGCGTAGTCGAGCTGCTCGGTATCCGGAGATTAAATTGCATCCACCTTCTTCCGCGTGATCGATTCTTCGGCCATGCAACTACAAAAATTATGTTTTGGGACATATAGAACTAATTGTTTTACTAATTATATAAAACTATATTTAATTCATTACATTTTAAATATAAATATATACTAGTTACTAATTTTTCATAATAAAATAAATAAATTCATATGCCAAAAAGATATAATTTAGTAGTTGGGCACTCCCATCACCTACGTTATCTTCTCTTGAGCTAATTTTTGTATTGCTGGCAATGCATAGCGGTGGACATGTTAAATTCTATCAATTAACGAAAAAGTTGATCGACATGGACTTAAAGAAAACTGCTTTTGTCTACCGTATTTTACAATCAGACGTAAATCAACATACCATATGGCATGCCATCTGTTGGTGAAATCTACTCGTAAACTAATATGTGCCCTGTGCGATAGCATAGCCAAAACTGTAACAAAATAATGAGTATCTTAAGGAAATAAATAATGATGCTCCTATACAATGTTAAAAGAAAAAAAAATTGTGTTAAAAATTATTGCAATAAAAAGACATAAAAGATCTATACTTATAATCAGACCCTATCTTTGAGCTAGGCAACCTAGGCCAGGCCTAGGGCGGCTCCAAAAAAACATGGCTATTATATGGCAAACAACTTTTTAGTATGCAGAAAATATTTGCACAGTAAAAAACAATATTACCCCTTACCCCTTAAGCCTTATACTTTTATTTTTAACCGACGCTTTCTCCTACCGACACTTCTTTCTTTCTTCTCTGTTGCCCGGTGCTCTCTTCATTCTTCTGTGAGAAGAATTTTTTTCACACAGCAACATATTTAAGGTAAGTTAGGGTTTCAACTATAATTATAATTATATTTATTAATAATAATTTGTTAATTATAATTTATCTTAATAATATATTTTGATTATAGTTAATTGATCAATTTTAGAAAATATATTTTTAGATTTATTATACTCTAATATTTGAATTAAATCTAGGTTTTAGTAAATTATCTTTCTATTATAGGATTTTGGTTATTTTTAGGATGTAAAATTATATATATTAATTATATTTTATTAATAATATTAATTGTACTCTAATATTCTAATTAAATATAGGTTTGGTAAAGTATATCTTTATTCTATAGTTTTGGTTATTTGTAGGATATATAATTATATATATTAATTATGGTTTATTAATTATATTGATTATGCACAAATATTTTAACTAAATATAGGTTCGGCAAATAATCTCTCTATTGTAGGGTATTGGCTATATCTTTGATGTGTAATTATATATATTAATTATGGTTTTTTAATTATATTAATTATGCTATCATAATTTAATTAAAGATAGGTTCGTGTGTATTATCGCTAGGGTTTTAGCTTAATGATCTTAATTATAATTATAATTATATTTATTAATAATCATTTGTTAATTATAATTTATCTTAATAATATATTTTGATTATGGTTAATTGATTAATTTTAGAAAATATATTTTTAGATTTATTATACTCTAATATTTGAATTAAATCTAGGTTTTAGTAAATTATCTTTCTATTATAGGATTTTGGTTATTTTTAGGATGTACAATTATATATATTGAATATAGTTTATTAATAATATTAATTTTACTCTAATATTCTAATGAAATATAGGTTTGGTAAATTATATCTCTATTCTATAGTTTTGGTTATTTGTAGGATATATAAGTATATATATTAATTATGGTTTATTAATTATATTGATTATGCACTAATATTTTAACTAAATATAAGTTCGGTAAATTATCTCTCTATTGTAGGGTATTGGCTATTTTTTGGATATGTAATTATTTATATTAATTATGTTTTTTAATTATAATAATTATGCTCTCGTAATTTAATTAAATATAGGTTTGGTAAATTATCTCTCTATTGTAGAGTTTTGGCAATTTGTTAGGATATGTAATTTGTATATATTAATTAAGGTTTATTAATGATATTTGTTAATGATATATTTTAATTATGGTTAAGTTGATTAAATTTGTTTATTATTGTTAACGACAAATTTTCTGCAAAAAGAAAATTGACGAACAAAATATACTTTTATTGATTATTAATTATCGGATTGAATGTAGGTACAATCTCTGTTTAAATCTGGTACAAGATTTAATATCCTCTGATTCAATATCCTAGACAATTGATGGCGTTGTGATTCGCGATGTTGAATTTTGGGCTCAACTTGTTCGGGGCTCGTCTTGAGTTTAATGAGCTCGATCCAAACCTGTTGATGAAAATTTAATTTACCTCGTAAAGAGGGCATGATTTGGTGGTGCTTGATTCACTCGAATAGGTTTAATGATGTTGAAGTTGCAACGCTTCAACGTTTTCGACTTTGATAATTTGGAAAGCTTCGTTCTTTGATCTTCGTTCTTCGTTCTTCGATCCTTGGATCTTACTTCTTCAATATTCGGATCTTCGTTCTTCGATCTTCGGATCTTACTTCTTCAATCTTTGGATCATACTTCTTCAATCTTCGGGTCCTCGATCTTTAGCTTTAGAGTGCTTGGGAGTGTTCTCTCTATAAGCTCTTGATCTCGAGACTTCAGTGTGTCTTCAATGAGGAGTGGTGCCCTCTATTTATAGAGAAAATGGCCTCCTTGGCTTTCGGGCTTGGGCCCGTCTTGCATTTTAGACTTAAAATTCATGCTTTATTTAACTTAATTTTACGAACTCGTAGCCCTTTGTGGAATAAATTAGGCCCGTATTTAATTAAACTAAGCCCAATTGAAATATTTTGGCCCAATTCAATAAAATATGAACGGGACGTAAACAATTAAAATATTTTATTTTAACATATAAATCCCAAATAATTTTAGGAATATTTAATTATCCCCAATTTAGGTTGATTGACCATATAACAATCAAATATTTTTTTTGTTGTTATATATTTTTTCGGTGTCAACAATTATGTTTATAGATTTGTTAATACTTTGTTAATTATGTTATTGTATTATTTATATATGATTAGATGTTTATTAGATTTATTTATATTTTCATTAAATATGTTAAATATTGTTATGTGATGGGGAGTATTAGTGAATGTTTTTAATTATATTAATAGGATAATAGGTTAGATTTATTTAATATTTTTGTTAAATGTATTTATAATAGATTAAATATGTTTATATTTGAATTATATTTAATTCATTTGCTAATTTTTATGGAATATATTTGGATAATTTTGGTTGGATTATTGAAAAAATAGATGAGGACATACCATAATTAAGTATACTTTAGTTGTTATATTATACTAAACTCCTACTAGTAAATAATACAAATATTGTTGATGTATTTAATTAATAAAGTAGAGGATTAATGTAAGAGATTGTATTTGAGTTATATGGTTGGGTATACAGATCTCTTTCGCTATCATAATATGGGTTGATATTTATTAATGATATTAATTTCATGCATGTAATTAGGTTTTATTTATGTTATCACATATTACCTTCAATTCATATACATAATTATAATTGACTTTAGACATTTATTATTGAAATTTAGATGAGTCGCAGACAAGACAAAGTAGTAGATAGAACTGATGGTCGTCATGTTACTGCTTCTTCACAACGTAACAAAACTGCTACTGAGCTACCTGTGTCGATGGCTCATTTGAGAAATTTCAGAAGGAGTATTACCAAAGGATTACGGCGAGGTAAGAAATCTGGAGAACAAGAACCGGAAGAAGCATCAGAATAACAAGAATATGCAGAAGTTCCCGAAGAACCAAGGTCTAGTCAACAAGGTCATAAATTTCCATCATTTGTAGACTATGCAGGTCGTCCATCATTTGTGGCTTATGTTGGCACTACGGGGTTTGGAGGGTACATAGGTTTGGGGGTAGGAGGTCCGGGGTTTGGAGGTTTGGGGGTTGGAGGTTCTGGGTATGGAGGTTCTGGGGTTGGAGGTTCTGTGGTTGGAGGTTCCGAGTTAGGAGGTTTTCCATTATCTACAGAATATATAGATTTTCTTACCTCACCGGCGCAGCCTGCTATGGGAGCATCGTCATTGACTTATGTGCGTAATGATGATGATGAGGAGGAGGAGGATGAGGATAGAGATCATCATGATAGAGATGCTAGTGATGTTGGTGACGCTAGTGAAGATGAAGAGAGTATATAACTAAAGGATGAATGGTACTTGCTTGGGCCATGTCCTAGAGGTCCAATAATTCCTAATTTGATTCCTGGCGGTCACACAGCTTTAGATTTATGGTTAGGAAATGTAAGTTTATCATATTCATTATTTCTTAATTATTATTTTATATGTAATCAATCATATATATGCATTACATTTATTTATTATATTGATCAGTATCGGGGTTGTCCTAAGATCCACAAGAGGTAGGAGGTTTTAAGAAGTTTTCTAGGAAGCATCAATGATAGGATGTTCGCTCTGATACGAAGAACATGATTATCACACCTTCCATCCTGTACATTTGAGCATGTGAACGTGCCGCTTATTTCAACATTTATTGAGCGATGACAACCATACACTAATAGCTTTCATATGTCATGGGAGGAGATGACAATCACTCTTTCAGATGTACATCGTATATTAGGGCTACGAGTTGATGGTCATCCATTACATTTGGGCATGACAGCGGACACGCGTGGGCAAATGATTGGTGCAATGGGTGCCTTATTTGGGATGGAGGAAATGTAAGTGAATGAAGTCACTCAAAAGGGTGGGCTTCCATTTAAATGGCTGCAAGAAGTATGTGAATCATACTGGTTAGGGGACGAGGAAAAAGCGATCGGATATATATTATGGTTGATCGGCTTATCGTTATTTGTCGATAAGACAGTTGATAAAGTTAATCCATACTTTATCATTTTTCTTCAAGATCTTAGCTGGGTTGAAGGTTATGCATGGGGTGCAGCCACACTTTCTTTTTTATATCGACAACTTGGTATGGCTTCTAGAGCCGACGCTGCTCAAATGTATGGATGTATCACTCTATTACATGTAATTTTATAATCAATATATATATACATATATTACATACTCTATATTCATTATGATGGCTAACAATCGAATATTATGACAGACGTGGATATATGAATACTTTCCAGGGTTTGGAGTGGAAAGATCTAGGTATGATCCAGACCATCCTCGTTGTATGAGGTGGTCTTGTGGCCAGAAATTCGAAAATAAATTGGAGATGCTCGAGTACTTTCGGGCAAAGATTGATGTTATGTCTGCATCAAAGGTATGCTAAAACACATTATGGAAATTACTATATTATGTTTGTGATATCAATATTTACTTGAATATTTTCGTGAAAGGTCAATTGGGATCCGTACGGAGTAGCTGATCCATATAGATATTGCCGTATGACATTCTATCACGGTTGTATACATTGTTTGGAGAAAGTTGAACAACATATGCCAAATAGAGTGACATGGCAATTTGGTTATACACAAGTCATCCCTGAGGAGCCCATCAAGCCAACTAGAAACTTATACAGAAGTCCTTCCCTCAAGAAGTACAAAGTATACTATGCACACATGCTCGGCCAATGGTTCTTGAGGTATGAACATATATTGGGCCCGTATGTTTTTGGACCAGCAGTTGAATACCCATGGGATGTGGCCAATGATTATATGGATTGGTATGTTCCAAGAAATCATAGATATATATTGGCTACGACGGAAGAATATTTGGCTGAACATGCAAACGATGATCATCATATATCAGCCGAAAAACGTCTGAACAAAGCACGTAAAACTATTCGTCGATTGTATTGGAGGGGAGAGCTAGCTCCAAATTATGAGCAGTTAGTTACATATATCGAAACCTTTGTGCGTGATTTAAGAGTTACTCCACCTCGGCATGGCCATTTGTAATGAACTTGATGTATTACCGTATTGTTATGTAAAGACATTAAAATATGTTTGTTAGAATTAATACCAGCTGTCGTTTTTATTTTACCATTGATGTATGATATTTATATATTAGGTTAGATTATTTGTGTTCAAATTTCATCAAGAGATAATGAAGGAATAAGAGACACGATAGGAATGAGCTTCATAGTGATGACAACCATGTTATTATGTCAGCTCACAAAATATCAGTTTTCAAAAGTCAGCATTTAGCTGAGAATTCAAGGAAAAATAAGGAGGTCCGGTATTTTCCAACACTAATAAAGTGTTTTATTAATCAATCAATATCTTCCTATCCTTATTCATTAATCCATGTCAAGTGTTTTATTATATATCCATAGTTTAGATCTTCATGATAGAATTTATGATATATTTATTAAAATTAGCATGTACATGTTACAAAGGATGCAAACACAAATAAATAAAGAAAAAATTACAACAATTCTACATTAAAGTTGAGTCCGAAGATAAAGGATGAGGGTCTTGTACGTCATCATGTACCAATACGTGCCATTGTTTGAATCTTGAAGAATATTGGGTATTCCACGTTGAAACGCTGCTATCACGATATCTATTCCAATTTGTATGTACTGGTGGTAGTGGAAAATTTTCTAAAAGATATACCTATCGAAAACAAATTATTATGTTAGCCATTCATATTATATTGAAATAGAAAAAATCTTCATTAAACTTAGTGCTCACCGATATGTAGTGACTCATGTCTTGCAATAAAAATATAGTGATTTCATTTTCAGGACCTTGAATTCCGTTCATAACATTTTCTTTGATTTGGTATCACGCTTTGTAATAAGGATAGAAGGATGCCGATATGTGCTCTAATGATTGTGGATGTTGGTAATAATTGTTAATGTTATTTAATTCTAAGCTTCTTTATTTATTTGGTTGGGATACCATATGTGATTTCGATCTAACTACTTTGATTTGTTATTATTAGTGCTATTTGTTATTGCATTATTATTATCCTTTACATACCAATGTAGGTTCAAATGTGCTATTACTGGTGCTTTGAGTTATGTGTTAAGGCCTATATTCAACTTTTTCCATTAAGTTCAATTTTTCGTTGGTTGATGTGTGCTACCCTATATACTTATCTAGTCCTACTTTTTTATGTGGGTATTCAATTTTTTTGCAATAATATGTATGGGTAAGAGTTTCTCATGTTCAGTTAAACTTTTTTGGTTTGATCTTATGTTTCCTATAGTTTAAAAGTGATTATTTTAAATAAATTAAAATTTTCGTTCTAGGTAGTATTATGATCGATGATGATAACTAGGTTAATTTGATCTAGAGTGTGAGAATATCATCAATTGTGATTTAGATTATCATGTGCGACTTGATTGATGGGCTAGGAGCTACTTAAAGTTGCACTACGATTAATGGTTGCATGATTATTTGATTGTATACTATCACCATGTTTTAATTTCACAGTGTGATATTAAACCATCATCTGTGTGTTATTTCACAAGTGTTTAGATAGTTTACCACTTTATATGCCTACTGTTCTTGGGTTTTGAAATTTTGTTCAAATTACTCATTTGTGATGCTTTACATAATTATATTTTGTATTTGAGGAACTTTAATACTACTGATAGATGGCAATAGGGGGAAGACGCAATGAATGAAATATTCCTAAATTAATCATGGGAAATCTTATCTTGTACATGGCTTATTCTATTAAGCTCTTATCATATGATATGGTGTCGTAACTAAAGCGTTTTTTAGGCTTGTTCATAAATAATGATGTGCAAGGCCAAGTTCGGAATATGGTCCATCCTATCCACTTCATCATCTTCATATCTCATTTCTTTTTGGATTGTAAAAGAGCATGTCTTTATTCCTTTATACAATATGGTTTCACTATTTTCCATTCTTATATTGCTTTCTACCAAGATCTAGGAACTTTCTTCTTCTTCTTTTTCCTTTTACAATTTCCTCAATGGCAGAAGGTATCACTTTCCGATTGGCTTAGACATCACCCTTGAACTAATGTTTTGTTAGATTGTTTTTATGTTATGTAATTTTAGTTATGGAGGTCATGCCTATGGCGTGCTTATGTTCCACATTTGGTGGGGGATGGAAATTTGGAAAGTTATCTTTTGATTTTGGCTATTTGTGGAGACATTTTCTAGTGTAACTTGATACCAACATGCTGATATACCCCAAAATTCAAATTCTAAAAAATTATGGCTAAATAAGGATTTATTAGGGAAATTAATTAAATAAATTATTATTTTAAATAACCCAAAAATACCAAAATACACAACCCACCTATTTTTCCTTTCTTTTTCTTTCTTTTTCTCCCTCTTTTTCCCTTTTCCTTTTCTTTTTTTCCCTTCTCTTCCCCCCGACCAGGGCTAGCCTGCCGCGCGGCCCGGCTTCCTCCCCCCTGCATGGCCCAGGCCCACGCCGCACCCCTCCTTTTTTTTCTTTCTTTCCCGGCTAGTCCGGTTTCTTTTTTCTTTTCTTCTTTCTTCCTCCCTGGACTGCCGGTCCCGACTCTTCTTCTTCCTCGAGGCACGGACGGCGACCGAGGAGCTGCAACTCTGCCCTCCGTTGGCCACCACCGCTACCTACCGTCCTTCCCTCCCTCTCCCGTCGCTTTCTTTCGTTTTTTCGACCCCAGCCGACTCCTTCTCCTCTCCTGAGCACCTTGCCCCTTTCCCTTTCCCTCTCCCCTCGACCTTATCGCCCCTACCATGGCAGAGCTGCCTCGACTGCCACCACCGGGTGGCATGCCCGACATATGCACCTCCCTTGTCTTCTTTCCCTTATCATTGCCCACCCAATTGACCTATAAATACCACACAAGCTTCCTTAATTCGATTTTTGATTTCAAAACCCAGAAACTGCCCCTTCTCATCGCCGCCCCTTCAGACGAGCAATCCACGACCGTAGCCCATCGCCACTAGCCAAACCACCCCCAGAACTGCCCCTTGCACCACCCTCTACCTAACTAAACCCTCCTTGTCCCTCAATTTCCCCTGCATGAGCCATCCTGCTCGTGCAAAGTTTCCCTCCCAATCAACCAACTTCGACCCCTCGCCACCCTTCGCACCGCCACTAACGCCACCTCTACCCCCCAAAACAACCTGGGGAGCCTCCTCTACCTCCCCACACCTTCCTTTCTCCCTACCTCCCTCTCCTCCTCCATCATTCTCCTCCTTCCACCACCTCCAATTCCTACACCCGCCGCCGCCACCACCACTGACCTTAGGTGGTTCTCTAACCTTCCCAACCCTTAAAACCATTTTATACAAGTATTAGTTATTTAATAATATTAATGGTATTATCTATAATAATATTATTATCATTATCATTATCATTAATTCCATTATTATCATTATTATTACTACTACTACTTAACCTAACCTTGGAAATATTTATAACTAATGCTACTATTAATGGAGATCTACAATTTTAGTATTATCATGATAACCCTTGTTATTACTACTACTACTACTACTACTACTACTACTACTACTATTATTATTATCATTATCATTATTATTATTACTATTACCATTATCATTATCATTACTTTCTTGCTAATATTGTTAATACTAACTTATCCATTATCACCTTTTATTATTAATATAAATATTTGGACCCTTATATTATTATTATCATTTCAGTTACTATATTATTGTTATTGTTATTATTATTACTATGCTTAACATTATTATTATCATCATTATTACTATTATTATTGTTGTTGTTGTTGTTGTTGTTGTTATTATTACTATTATTTTTATTATTATTAATGTTATTGAAACCGAAATTGGCATGTTACCATTTTGTTACTATAAAAGAAGAATACCCAACCTTAGTATTATTATTATTCAAATATTGCTAATATTATTCCTAATTCCTTTGTTACTAACATTATTACTATGGTATCATTATTAGTTATTAATATTATTATTGTTATTATTTTGTTAATATTATTGTGATGAAAACATTCAAACCCTTATATTATTATTATTTCAAATATAACTATTATCATTATTATCTTTAGTAATATTAGTACTTTGTTAGTATTACTAATATTATATTATTATTTTATCCCTAAAGCCATTATTAGCCTTAGCCTTAAAAATAATAGGGATTCTATTTCTAGGAGCGTTAGTATTACTATTATTATTATTATTATTATTATTATTATTATTATTATCACTATTTTATTATAACAAGTATTAGTACTATTATTAGAAGAAATAAAGCTATTAGATTTAATAATACAAATATAGTTATGAACAGTAACATAAATATATTTTGACTAACAATATCTAGTAGGCTAACTTGATGGTAAAAACCCTAGTTTTTCACTTATAAGCTCCCTTTAATAATAGCAACCCTAATCTTAGAATAAAATAAGAAATAAAAGTATTTTTGGTAGGAGGAAAACTAATCCTTATTTTTTTCCTCTTATAGGTGAATCAAGCCAAAACCCTAATGAGGCGTAGGAGCGTGCTCCAAGCTCGGCGTCGTTTTAGGTAAGGATGTAGCTAAGGCCCCTGTGTGTTGTGTGACTTGTATGTCGTGGATGCTATATATCATGCTATGTCATGTGTCGTATGATTGTCATTAACTTGTCTTATGTGTAGCGCAGCTTGGAGTTGAGGTATGTTTGTATGTTTCATTATGTCATGATCATGATACATATACATGGTGATTATGATGTGATGTGATATGATATGATATGATATGATATGACCCTTTAGGACATGCATGCTATGATGATTGGTAATGTGATATGGGAATGAAAGGATAAAACGAAAGAAAATGGGAAGTGAGTTGACTAAGGGGGATATGAGGTTGACGAAAATACCTCATGATCTATGAGAGGACAATAAATAGGAAGAGATGACCAAAATGAAAAAGAAATGGGAACCATGCATGGGAATTCTAGGGTTTGCATGGGGACTTCGAGAGTTTGCATGGGGTGGATAAAACTTGCATGGGGATGATCTTTACATGAGAAAAGTTGTTTTAGGATGTAAATAAGCTAAGGGGAGAGATGTGGAGTGATTGGAGACTTGGGATGAAAAATAGTACGTAGGTTGGTGTAAGGGTGTATAAGGGACCTAATTTTGGGAGGAAGCAGTAATCTAGAACTTGTGGAAGTAAAAATGATTAAGGGAGAGTGGAGCACAGGTTAAGAGTGGGAATATATTTTATAAGGGGAGAGTATGGGTGCCATGGGAGAGAAGAGATATTGGGTGAAAAAAAGAGAAAGGTTACTTGTGGGAGAAGAAAGGTACTAGGGTTGAAGTGGCCAACTAGGGTTTTTCGGTCACATGTGGAATTGAGGGGTAAAGTGATATGATTTGGGATTAGATCTAAATGAGATAAGGTATGGGATGATAAACGAAATAATGGTAGTATAAGTAAGAGAGAGTTGGGCCACATCGGTCCAATTAGGGTTTTCAAGGGTAAACCCTAGAGAATGATAGTAGGTGGAGTTGATATCATGAGGTGTTGGGCCTAATCCACACACGTAGGAGTTGGGTTTTTCATTATGTATAAGAGTAAGGGGAAATGGATGACGGGGCGTGATAAGGGGCACATGAGTCTCAAGATATGGGACGGGCCCCCTTGAGAGACTAGAAGTAGAAGGTTGTTGACATGCATGTCAAAGGTGAAAAGCTTTATCCAATAAGATACTAATCACTTAAAGAGTAAGATTGTTGAGCCGGGCCCAGACCGATCCACCGGCATAATAGTGGTTAGGTGTGTTCTGCCCTATAAGTGATCGATCCACCAGCTATAATAGTGGGGGATCCCGAGCTCAACAAACCAAACATTAAGTTTCCAATGAATCATGGAAAATATACTATGTAATTACAGTGAAACACCATGAGAGTCAGGCCCAGACCGATCCATCGGCATAATAGTGGCCAGGAGCATTTTGCCGTGGAGACCAATCCACAGGCAAAAATAGTGGTTAGGTGCGTTCTGCCCTATAAATGACCGATCCACCGGCTATAATAGTGGGGTTCCCGCACTCGCATGGATTAATAAAGATTATGGTGTGAAACTACTATATTTACTAGAGATCCAAAGAATAAGTCTAACTGGACCATAGCCGGCCTTCATTATCTGTGTCACTGTATGTTGTCTATATGACCATGTCATGTATGTTACGTTGTATGTTTGGACTTAGCACATGATTACCTTGCTTAGTACATAGCGTACTGATCACTCGTTTCATGGGTGCTTCTCATTCCTACGATCAGAAGACCCGTCTGAGTTTGTGCAGGTAGGAGACGACATTTTCGATGCCTATGACATCTACAAGGCATCGGACGAGGCTAAGCGTTGAGCCTAGACTTGACCTGGGGATTTAGTGACTCGGCCATACTCTATTTTTCTTTTGACTTGACCATGTATCATTTTATTTTAGTTATGTCATGTCGTATGATATTTTATGTTTTTGGAAAACTCTAGTTGCTTACTCTTTGGATTGTAATCCTAAACTGCACTCTGATTTCTGTATGATTTGTGTTTTATTAATGACTTGTGCTTGGCGTTAACCTGTTTAGCCTTAGCACTTAGTACTGGAACGGTAGGAGTGAACCGATATGGTACTAAGTGTGGCGGTAATACCTCCTGAATATACGATTTTATTATTTCACTTCTGTTAACCTTTTTAATTAAACGAAATTTTTCAGTAGTAAATTCTGGGGGTGTTACACATACCCCCAGGCTAGAAAGGAAAAAATTAGAATTATGGTAAAAATGATATCACATTAATAGTGACTTTAATGTATGTTAATATTACATTAAATAAAGTGGAAAAAATTAGGAGAAAAAAGAAGGAAAGTCTCATTATTGGTATTAACCATGCAATTTCCTTCATAAGAAATTATTTTGCAAACTTTAAGACAACACGGTTTTCAAGATATTTTAGTTTTGAAAAATGTGTTATGTGTGAAGCGTATATGCTATATATGATGATGATGTTGCTATGCTTACTAGTTTTGATGTACATGTGGCCAAGGTAATCTTAGTAGCTTGTCTTATTTTCATGAAGCCGCCACATAAGAATTCAGGCAATATCCTATGATGTGAAAAATGTTTTCTTGTTATCTTGAAACTTTTACATAATGCAAGGGTGTTTAGTAGAAGTTGTGTATATAAACTTCATGAAAATTTATATTAGCTCTAAAGTGTAGGGAAAATTCACTTATGCTAATGCCTAAGAATAGATCTAACAAGCAATTGAAAATTTTTCAAGATCTAATTGAGATAACAATCATAATAAAAGAAAAAATTTGAGAAATAACAATGATCGTTATTATATACATCACTAGTGATTATAAGGAGAACCACACCATTATCACAATATCACTCACTACACAATTATCTCCCAAAACACAAGAGAATAATAAAGGAGATGGTTTGGATAGGTTCGAAAACATTAGTGGTAGCTAATGTTACCAAAACACCTATTTATAGCAGTGCAAACAAAACCCTAATGAAACTGAGGTGATGGTAGAAAACATAGGAAAACATAACCCGTGTTGTTAAAGATCCCCTGTATTTCCATTTTTTGTATCAATTTCATCCCAAAATTCTCCATAAACCTTCACATACCAATCCAAGCTAGTCTACACACACAACTACAAGTCACCTGCTTAAATAAAGCTATTTATGTCATTCAATAGGAATGCTCAAAATGGTATTTCTGAACATATATGAATTATGTGTTTTTTACTATATTTTATCTAGTATTGCACATATGCTTATTATTGATAATGGTTCTTATGGTAACCATGGTACCATTACAAAGAAAGTTATATGGAATAACCTGATGGTTTTGTAGTGCCTATTTAAGAATACAAAGTGGGTAGAAAGCATGCACTTAAGTAATGACACGAAAATTTGTTCAAATGGATTTGATGCATGTGACTTTGATTCATGTATCTATGTGAAGTCTAGTCCTTATAGATGTGCCATTATCTCATTATACGTGGATGACATGTTTATCTTAGCACTAGTATGTTAGTTTTTTTAATTGACTAAAAATAGTTTTAAGTATGTTTTTGATACTAAAGATCTTGGCAAGGTTGATGTGATACATGACATGAAAATAGAAAAATGTTGAATCCGAATTTAGACTTAGTCACATTATGTTGAGAAAAAAATTGGAATTTTTTAAACAGTTATAATGAAGAGTCGGTAAAAATAACTTATGATCTAAGTGTGACTCTAAAGAAGAATCGCTCTGTGAGCATTGACCAACCAAGGTATGCTAAGATTATTGGAAGTGTTATATATCTGATGAATTACACCATACACAATGCTTTCTTTGTGAGTAGATTTAGCATATCCACGTTGTCTGAGCCAATAACAATGGAATACCCTTATGAGATTATTGAGGTATCTTAAGGATACCATGCAATATGGATTGTTTTATTATAGACATCCTCTAACTCTAGAGGTCCACTATGATGCTAATTAGATTACGAAGAGTGATGATATACACCCTACCAATGGATATGTGTTTATCTTGGCAGGGTAGCAATGTCTTGGAAATATTCCACGCAGATGTGTATAGCGAGGTCAACAATGGAGCTATAGTTTGTTACACCAGAGCTAGTTGGACAAGAAGCTCAATGGTTGAGGAACGTGCCTACTGGCATTCCTCTATGAATAAATGTTGTGGCTTCGTTATCTGGTTTCTTATCTCTTCACTGTGACTCACAAGTAGCTATCCATATAGCCGATAACAAAGCCTATAATGGAAATAGTAGAGCTATATGTTTGATACATAATAGTGTTTGTCGTATGCTCAAGTGTGGTGTTATTTCTCATGACACTATTAGGTTAACGACAAATTCTACAAATCTATTGATAAAATTGCTTGAAATGAAATTATTTTATGATATTACTAGTACAATGGGGTTGTGTGTGTCCACATATGTAGAGGCTTATGATGGATACCTTAATTTGTCAAATTCAACGGGTACATCTAAACTAGTACAACATGTATAACACCCCTAAAATTCACTACTGAAATTTTTTTATTTTATTTAAAGGATTAGCGGAAGCAAAATAACAAACTGTGAATTTTGGAGATATTACCACTACACTCAGTACCATACCGGTTCACTTATACCGTTTTAGTCCAAGTGCTAAGGTTGAAAAGGTAAAACATAATTTACAAACCATATTTAAATTAGAATAGCGAAATAAACCATTTACAAGAATAAAATCAACCAATGGTGGTTACCAAAACAAGGATCACATTTAAACCGGGGATTAAAACAGAGAGAGTACAACCCTAGGACTTTCCGGATAGTTTCTTACACTCTTTCTTGTTGTCCACTTGAATAGCACCTGAAAAAGGACCTGCAAGGGACATTGTCCATTAAATAGGCAGATGCCCCACGAATGGAACCTTTCAGTGCTATGGTACTGAATAACCCTTTAAAATACACTTAAAAGCAAGTCCGTAATGCAACACATGATATAGAACTACATACATATATAATGAGAGGTGCATACATAACATTCACATACACAACAAGTCCGTCATATATAAATGGGTCAAAACGTACAATCAATACTTCTGGGCCTTAAGCCATTAGTCTACCGTTAATCAATCATCTCAGATTATAAATATCCATGTGAGTGTGGGAACCTCATTATTATAGCCGATGGACCGGAATACATATAGGGCAGAACGTTCCTAACCAATATTATTAATCTGAGATGATACATATATAATGAGAGGTGCATACATAACATTCACATACACAACAAGTCTGTCATATATAAATGGGTCAAAACGTACAATCAATACTTCTGGGCCTTAAGCCATTAGTCCGTCATTAATCAATCATCTCGGATTATAAATATCCATGTAAGTGTAGGAACCCCATTATTATAGTCGATGTACCGGAATACATATAGGGCAGAACGCTCCTAACCACTATTATTGCTAGAGGACTAGTCTCTAGGACAGAACACTCATGGCCACTATTATTCGTCGGTGGACCGGTCTGGCCCCGACTCACATGGTGTTCCACTATAATTACTTAGTGTCTTTCCCATGTCTTATTGTCATTAAGTTCGGTTTGTTGAGCGTGGAATTCCCCACTATTATAGCTAGTGGATAAGAAATCATGCAGGGCAAAACGCTCTTGGCCACTATTATTTGCTGGTGGACCGGTCTCCAAGGCACCCTAGCTCTTGACCACTATTATTCGCTGGTGGACCGGTCTGGATCTGGCTTAAAAATCTTCCTCTTTAAATAATTAATATCTTATTCGTATCTTATTCGAAAGTGTTTCACCCTTGATATGCATGTCGCCAACCTCTACTTCTATCCTCTTGAGAGGGCCCACCCATATCTTGAGACTTCTGCACCTCTTATCACACCCCGACATCCATTCCTCCTTCCATTTACTCATAACGAAAACTCAAATCCTAAGGGTATAGGTTTAGGCTCATCACCTTATGACATTCAAATTCTCTCACTACCACTCTCTAGGGTTTTCCCTTGAAACCCTAATTGGACTTATGTAGCCCAACCTTTCTTTTATCGTCCATCACCTCATCTCATTTAGATTTAACCCAAATCCTATCATTCTACTCACCAATTATACATGTGATCGTAAAACCCTAGTTGGCCACTCAAAACTGTAGCACCTTTCTTACGTAAGGATCATCCTCATGCAGACTCCATCCACCCCATGCAAACCCTTGAAATTTTCATGCAAAACCCTAGAATTCCCATGCAAAGTTCACCCACTCTTTTATTTTGTTCATAGTTCCTCCTTTATTTTCCCTCTCGTGGATCATGGGATATTCAGGTCAATCCCACATTCCTTGGTCAACTTACTTCCCCTTGGTCAAACTTACTTCTCCTCTTTCCCTTTTTATCCTTTCATCTCATATCATATTATCAAACTTCCTAACATGCATGTTCTAGAAGGTCATGTCATATAACATTATAAGCACAATATATATAATCATTATACACATGCCATAAGGAATTTACATAAACATACCTCGACTCCAAGTTATGCTACAAGTAATTAGTCATTATAATCCTAAAGTACACAACATGGCATAACATATGGCACGCAAGGCACATAACACACACATAGTTGTTCTTAGCCATATCGTTACTCGGTTTAGGTTACCAAGTTATCTCACACACTTATTAGGTCACCAATCACCCTTCAAAATTGTTACACTTATCATATTTCCCATTTGGTTGGTTAGATTACCAAATTGCCCTTCTCCTTCGTTATAATTATCAAATTGCCCTTTAGTTGGTTAAATTACCAAATTGCCTTCTTCATTATCATAATTACCAAATTGCCCTTTAGTTGGTTAAATTACCAAATTGTCCTTCTCCATAATCATAATTACCAAATTGCCCTTTAGTTGTTTAAATTACCAAATTGCAGGGCTGCAGGGTGGCTTGGGGGTGTTGTGGTGGTGCAGGGCTGAGGTAGAGGGTGGCATGGGTGGTGCAGATGGTTGGTGCGGCGGTGGAAGCGACAAAGGGAGGCAACGGTGCAAAATAGGGGAAATGATGAAGGGGAAGAAAATGGAGAGGAGGAGATCATGGGAGGTAAGAAGGCTCGAAAATGGGGTAGGAAAGGGGTTGTTGAGGAGAAGAAAAAGGAGAGGGAGAGACAGCGGGAGTAGGTGGCTGGTCGGGTGGCAGGTTACAGGTGGCAGGGAGGTGTCGGGGTGGCAAGAAGAGGAGAAGAAAAGGGGGAAAATAAGGCATGCGGGGAGGGTTTGCAGGGGCTAGTTTAGTCCGAAAATGGGAAGAAAAGGACAAGGGAGAGAGGGAGAGAGAGGGAGGATTGCAGTGGTGGCAAAGAGAGGTTGCAGGGCAGTGGCCGGGTGTGCTCAGAGTGGTCGGGCATGGGCTATAAAGACAGGAAGAAGAAGAGGAAGAAAAGAAGGGGCATGCCGGGCGTGGGAAGGGAAAGAAGAATTGGGCCAGCCCGATCAGGGGGAAAAAGGAGAAAAGAAAAGAAGGAGGTCGAGCTCGGCATGCATGCACGGGAGACTGAGGGGAAAGGAAGCGATGGGCCAGCGACCCAATGTGTAGGGGTAAGGGAGCAAGTCGGGCTGGCGGCCCGAAAAGAAGGAAAAAGGAAAAAGCAAGAAAGGAGGAAAAGGAGAAAAAGGGAGAAAGTAAAGGGAAAGGGGAAAAAGGGAAAGGAAAAATAGGGGGGAAATAGATAAAATAATTTATTGAAAAATAGGATGTAATATTTTTGGAAAATAAATTTATTTAATAATTTAATTTAATATAATTTAATATATTAGTTTAAAAAGGATAATTTTAGTAAAATATTATTTTGAAAAATTATTTAAATAAAATGAGTATGATAAAATAACAAAATATTTATTTTAATTTATTAAATATTCCCATCCAATTTTATATACTCAAAATTTCATAAAATAATTAAATTAAATAAATTTAAAAGCTTATTTATCCCAAATAAAAGATATTTATTAAATTATAGGTTTTTAAAATTTCGAGAGATTACAACATGTTCAATGACAGTATTATGCTTACTGCCTCTTATAATTGTGTTTATAAATAAACTTCATGAGGTTATCGATCGTCTTACATTTACTTACAATTATATTGTAGTTGTTAAGGCTATTCACAAAGTCCTTAATGAGTTCCATAAGCCAAGTTTAGGTGATGTGAGCAATACACACTTTATGGACTCACCTATGTGACTCTAGAAACTACTTGCCTTCTATGAAAAGTATTGTGGACATCCTCTCTAGAGCGATCATGAAAATAGCGTATGATGGCTTATAATTTGTTCACATAAGTTGTCTCTGTCTTGTTTTCTTTTATTAGGTTCAAAACATAGTTTACCTAATAACAACATTTCAGAAAGTTTTTGATGTCTTTAGAAAATGTTTTCCAAGTTTGGATCAAGTAGGGGATTTTTTGTGGGTTGTTCCAAACTGGAGTCTCAAATTGGTAGTAGACACCAATCATCTAATCCAAATTCAAGTAACTAAATGCAATTCAATCTCCTTTTAGGACATGCCTAATTGGGTGTTATAAGTTTCAAAATATTTTTAAATTGTGTTTTAATCTCTACATATTGCTATGAACAAACTTTTACTTTACTTTAAAGAAACAATGACCCTACACTTTTATCACCTTGTACCAACCAAATTCTTAATTTCCAAACGTTTCAATTTCCCAACAATTTTCTCATTAATTACCAACATTATTCTAATTTTGATGTTTTAACTAGTCTTTGTAGCCTATGTCAACATATTGATTCTTTAACAATTTGACCGACAACATTAATATGCAATTTAGCACAACTTAATTACCAACATTCTGATTTATTTAACCAATGCTATATAAACCCCAAGTTGGAGGATGTCAAATAGTCCAACACATTAACATTATCTATCCACTCCTTTTTTAATATAGTTCTCCTCTCTCAATTTCTATTGTACATATTCAACTCTCAGTTTTATTCGGTTTTCAATACTTAGTGCAATTTCTAAAACTATTAACAAAGTAGCTACTACTCTACCAAATAGAGTGCACTAATTTGGTAAAGAGAGACATCAACCCTAAAAGTTAGAGACCCAAAGTCTTTGTAAAGGAATCTTTTGAACTTAGGACAATAAAATCCATAATGTCTTTATTTTGGTTCCATATCTTGGTTCATTAATTTGGCTCATCACTATAAGTTGTTTTTAACAATCAAGTTCTATTTTTGGTTACATTCCAATTTAGTTTTATTAATAATCACTTTGGCTTTATAATAGAAACCAAACAACAACATCATAACCCTCCCGAATATTGTCTCGAATTTTACCTCATATCCTTTCCACAATAATGATCCTTGTAAGGCATGACTAATTTTGAGTCAATCGATCCTTATAACTAGGGATGACAACGGATCGAATATCTCTTATCCGTTACCCAAACCCGATAAAAAAAACTTATACCCATATCCGTATCCAAATCCAATGGATATTTTTTTCCTCATCCATATCCGTTTATATATTCATCGGGTAAAACCCATTGAGTTTCGAATAAAATACATCTTACTATATATAAAAGCAGAATACATGCAGCAATTTTTCCCGCTCTTTTTGAGCTACAGTAAATTACACGTGTCACCATTCCATTTAATCTGACTTTGGCAGGTCAAAGTCAACTTAAAAATTGACATCATCTAAAAAATATATAAATACAGTACATTTGTCGTCAACGTAAAACTTTAAACTAATATATATTTTCATTACAACAATTCTTCCCAGCCATGTGTCGAAATTTTATTTGTTCTGCAACAGTTCCCTGGATTATGGCCACATTGGACGGTCAGATCTTCCTGTTTGACTTCAAACACAGCTCTCCCTGCCTATATATACATGACAACAACATACTGCGCAGGTATCGTCGTGAAATTTGGTAGGTCATTTGGCAGAATCATCAGCATCCTCAGGTAAGCCAACTATTTCTACCAGATTATAAAACTTTCAAAAATTGCATTTTTTCAATCTCATTTACATATACATACATTATTAGGATTTCAGAAATATAAATTTTACCTGATATTTGACTTGATATATTTACAGAAAACATGTCAATCTTCACAAATCTAAGGGAAATAAACCCATCCAAGAGCAACTGGTGCATTAAACTGAGACTGATTAGGCTTTACGATAAGCCTTCTTATGGGAACCAAAATGAAGCATACAGTTTAGAATGTGTATTTCATGACAATGAGGTAAGATGGCAGGCAAAATTTATGTTATTTATTTCATTAGTATTTTGAAATTTATAAATGAAGCTGATAAATTTTGTTGCTTGAATAAAACAGGAAAACAGAATTCACGCATCAATTAGAAAATCTCAGATTTCACAATATAAAGCAAAACTCATTGAAGGAGAGCTCTACCATATCAAGAATTTCATAGTGGCAGATAACCAAATGAAAATAAAAACAACTGAATTCAAATATGTGATCTACTTTAATAATTTTACACAATGTAATATGTCAAAAAATATAGAAGTATTTCCTTCTGTACTATTCAAGTTTGCAGCATTTGAAGAATTATCCAGAAGGTCACCAACATGTCTTATAGGTACCATATTCATTTTTATAATTCAAATACTACTTACTATATTGCTTTGGCTAACATATTAACATAAACTATGATGTCAGACATTATTGGAAGAGTTTCCATAGTACACACATTAAGAGAGAAGGAAGTTTATGGCAAAGTCACCAAATACATGGATTTTGTGCTGGAAGATGAAAAGTAAGACAAGTGTATACGAATGCATATACATGGTTGTTTTTTTTTCCACAATGGTTAATATCAAGTATTTACTTACACAATTTTACAGAGAAAACAGAGTACAGTGCACACTTTGGGGAGATTATGCTACAGAACTAAGTGAATATGTTTCACAGACAAACCCAAACCAGCTTATTATTATTCTCCAATTTTGTCGAATCAGCAAGTTTAATGGTAAAATAGATATTTATTTTGTTAGCAAATTTTTATGTATGGATTAACATTAACTACCCTTAATACTTGCAGATGAAGTTAGGATATCAAACACTTGGAATGTGACAAAACTAATTATTGATACTACAATGGATGAGATTAGAGACTTTGAAAGTTAATCATAATTACATTTTTACTCATTAATTACTTTCATGACATATTGACTTTGAAAGTTAATCATAATTACATTTTTACAGATTACCAGAATGTGGATCTTCACATATCACAGTTTGTGAAGAGAGGCAATCAATGTCTTCACAAACAATTACAGAGGAGCTAGCAAGTGACAGATCTATTTTCAAAACAGTTGAACAACTTCAAGAGAATGAGGTAATATTATTTTGAATTTAATACATATAATAGATAATAGATAATAGATAATTGATGTTTCATTCCTGACAAAATTGTTAAATTATACTTCAGGTGGGAAAGTTTTGGATCAATGTAAGGGTTGTAGGAATTGAAACAGTAGGAGAGTGGTTTTATGTAGCATGTAAGAAATGCCTAAAGAAACTCAAACCTATTGGAGACTCATTTTATTGTGAAAAGTGTATGAAAAATGATAAAGGGAGTCTTAGATACATGCTACAAATTAGAGTTGTGGACGGAACAGGAAATATTCCACTACTTCTATGGGATAGGGAATGTACACAAATTATTGGTAAATCAGCTCAACAACTGAGGGAGGGCAATGCAAAGGTAAGACCTGATTTAATATGACATAATTTTTATGGTTTCTGTTTATGCACAATATTTTAACCACATTTTTTAATTTACACAGGAAGATGATGACTATACAAAGCTTCCAACAGATTTGGAAAAACTCATAGATGTGAAGGCTCTTTTCTTAGTTCAAGTTAGGGAGAAGCAATTGGGAGCATATTCAGTTATAAAGCTAAGTGTGGACGAAGCTTTGGTTTCCAAATATTATGGACCAACTTTAGACAGTCAGGTTAGTGTATATTTTAATATAATATGATCAAATCCTTAATTCATTGGATATAGTACGTAAGGAACCGAATTATTAAAAAACGTTTGTGCATTATTTTAGGACTCTGATATGCTTTTAAAATTTGACACTGTAGCTGATGAACAGGTATTAAAATCTGATATCCTTAATTACTTTTGTGAATTTATTGTTTAGTTCATAATTATTTTATATCATGATAATGTATTCTGCAAAGGTGGAATCTCAGACAGATGAAGCTCGCACACCAAAGAATGGCACAAAATGCAACTCTGAGAGTACAGATGAAGAATTTGGAAAGAGATGCATTGATGCGGACCATTCCACTACAGCTCCTAAGAGAAAGAGATCTAGGCTGAATGTTAAAATAGAGAAAGTTTAAGCTCATAGAGCGAGTGAACTGATGTACTCTGAAGTTGATTAACTATGTTAACTAGCATTTAAAATATCTATTGTATGTTGATGTTACCTAATTGTTATTTGGTTGAGAATCCTAACTTAATCTGCATTATTAATGAATTCAGTATGTACCAGTAGAAGACGGTTTGATATTACTTTTGTTTCAATTATGTACGCTCTATTATTATGATTTCATCTACTCATGTAATAGCTATTTTCATATATGTGCATACTCTTTAATCTGACCTATTTTATTTAAATAACTTTTCACGATAAATGCGGTAATTTAGATGACTAAGTGCACACAATAAAAATCAGCAGCAAATAACAGACAGTATCATAATTGGGAACGAACAATTTTAGAAATCTTATACTATAGTTTAATAACAAAATCATACTTCTGATTGTTATATTAGGAGGTTTGTCGATTATTTGTTATGAATATTATCCTAAATTTTCTGAATTTCAACATAACAGCTGAATGATTCTTTTACATTTTCTGAGGCTCAGGATTCAAAATATTTACCATCCAATGATCATAGGCTCATGCCTAACATTCAATTAATTTATAAGTGGTGATTTTTAACTGATTATTCCCTTCAAAAAAATCTGCCTAAACTCTTACCTACTGTCGGAAGGGATGAAAAATGAATATTGCCAAATTCTGATAGTAATCAGTTAAAAATCATCCAATATAAATTAAAACACAATCACCATCATCGCCTCATTATTATTTCTAAGTCTCAATAAATAGATCCCTTACATCACAAACAAACAGACCATAAGAAAATTTACTATGAATCACCACTATTTTGTTGTTCATAAAACTTAGTGAGATTGCATATAGGACTCATTACATGTCAAAACAACAGTCTGAAAATTCAACTATGCTTTTAGGGAACATTAAAATCATTGCCCATTTCTTATAGTCAAGTTTGATGGAAGATGGGGATCCTTTTATTATAGAACTTAGAATAATATTTTTATAGCCTGAAATATTTTATTTAAAAAAAAGTACGAAATTAGTATATTCTGTTGCAAATGTTGTACCTGCAATATACCAATTTTAGTTTCTGAATTTTAGCATGTAAAATTTTCCCTCTTAAATTTAGATTCAAAAATTTTATACTTCTTATAAGAAGACATACAGCCCACACATGACAATAGACACATACACAACAAAAATCTGCAGCACAATATAAACAGGAACACACTCACCTGCCTTTCATTCTTATGCAGTAAGTCATAGCTCAATCTATATTGTGAATTACATTAGAGTAATTAAATATGAGTATACTAATTATTTAATTTACTGTTTATGTAACATAATTTCAGATTGGATAGAAGATACAAGTTCCTACACATACACCCAAATATGAGGAAATTAATATCATCAACTACAATAACAGGAAAAAGATCAAGAGATCATGTATCAACAGGTACTTCAGTATAGTATTAACAAAATTCTGTTGTATATAAATATGTTATCGTTTTAAATTCAACTATTGTGACAGCAATGTTATAGATAATTATTAACTTTTGCTACTAAGAAAACATTATATGTTATAGAACAGATGCAATTAAAGCAATTTTTAGCATAAGTATGTCATTAAAGCATGGACACATAAATCCAATAATTAAATTAGTATTTGTCGAAGTTGAAATAAGAAAGTATGTATCAACTTACATGCAGAAATTTTAGCATAAGTATGTCAACTTACATGCAGAAATTTTACATGCTGAAATTTTAGCATAAGTATGTCGAAGTCGAAATAAGAAAGTCCGGTTTGCTTCTGTGTGTTCTCTAATGTATCAACTTACATGCAGAAATTTTAGCATAAGTATGTCATTAAAGCATGGACACATAAATCCAATAATTAAATTAGTATTTGTCGAAGTTGAAATAAGAAAGTATGTATCAACTTACATGCAGAAATTTTAGCATAAGTATGTCAACTTACATGCAGAAATTTTACATGCAGAAATTTTAGCATAAGTATGTCGAAGTCGAAATAAGAAAGTCCGGTTTGTTTCTGTGTGTTCTCTAATGTATCAACTTACATGCAGAAATTTTAGCATAAGTATGTCATTAAAGCATGGACACATAAATTAATGTTCCCTAAAGTATGTCATTAAAGTATTTATGTTAGATATGTTTGTTCTCTAATGAAAATAATAATAGCACATTATGTGTGACATAATAGAGGCAATTACAGCACTTTATAACAATTTAAAAATAGACACATCATGCCAAAAAAAATACATAAATTAAATTATAAATATGATATGTGAGAAATGTGTGTTTACTTTTACCTTTGCCAGTTTACGAAGAATTGCAATACCTACATTTAAATTAAATCCAATATTTTAGTAAGATAATCAACAATATATATTAATAATCACAAAATTTAAATATTATGATAACTCACTATAATATTGTGGATGTCGAATTAAGAAAATATGTATCAACTTACCTGCTGAAATATTAGCATAAGTATGTCATTAAAGCATGGACACATAAATTAATCAAAACATAAAATAATTTCAAACACCCAATGATCTCTCAAATCTGTTTGAAACATAAAAGCAGAATATTTGATTATTATTGAACTTAGCCATAAGCAACAAAACTAAACCATTAAAAATATTCACCTAATATTGAATGTAACAGACAAACTGATCATAACAAATAGTAAAAAAAAGGCTGCTGGAATTGAACATATTGAACATACGAAAAAAAGACAGAAAACTGAGTTAAAAAATCCATATTTTTCTAATTCATCTCGGTTGACTTTCATTATTTTTTGAAAGCAACATATCATATGTAAAGAGATCAACACATAATAAGTTTGAGTAACACAATTTTTGGGCTTCGTGTGTCCACTTTCAATGTTTTTCGAAAGGAACAGAAAAACTTGCAGAGAATATCATAAGGTTTTTTATTTAAAATTTAGAATAAATATTGCTAGACCAAAAAATTAAAAATATCCGAAGGTAAACCCTATTTTATGTTAGATCTATGTTATTATCACAAATGATATAAACATTAGCCGATTTTTGCTTAGATCTGACCGTGAACTCCCGAAAATTATATATGAAAGCGGATCTTTGTTGGTTTTATTACATACTTTAGATGAAAGATCATTTGGAAGTTTAATAATGAAAAAATGAACGAACAAGTTCGAAAAATAAAGATGCATGTTCGAATGCCCAGATTTGTCCGGTTTGTTTCTGTCGACTTTCAAAAACTTCTGAAAGTGACATACAATCTGAGAAAGAAACAGAAGAATAATACTTAAGAACGAAATAATATCTTCAACGTTACCATATTTTATGTTAGATCTGTCTCTTGCTTCCGAAAGGAACAGATCTAAAAAATATACACAGGTTTAAGTCATCATAAAAGATCTGAAAGGAACACAAGGAACAGATCTGAAAAATATACCCCGGTTTAAGTCAACATAAAAGATGTGGGTATATTTGTTTGAGTCGACTTTCAAAAACTTCTGAAAGTGACATACAATCTCAGAAAGAAACAGAAGGATTAATACTTAAGAATTACGAAATAAAATCTTCAACGTTACCATATTTTATGTTAGATCTGTCTGTTGCTTCCGAAAGGAACAGATCTGAAAAATATACCCAGGTTTAAGTCAACAAAAAAGATATACATAGTTAAGATAGTATAACCGACAGCAAAATCAGTCTTGGTATATAGTATAACCGACAGGAAAATCATAAGTTGCACACTTTATTCGGCTTTTCTATAATACACAGAAATGACACATCTAAACTTGGCAAAGGAAAATTTTTTTCGAAACATTATATTACTCGAACGGAAAAAAAAAATTACCTTAAGTACCCAAATTTCTCTGTTTTTAGTGTTATCTTTCGAAAGCAAAAGATATAACACTTGCAGAGAACCGGATGGGTATTTTAGGACCAGTAAACCACGAAATATACACCCACCAGATCTAACTAAAAATATGAAATTTTCGAAATCTGTAAGCATACACCCACAACATGGAAGATATATCATTCTTTGTATATAGTATAACCGACAGAAAAATCAAAAGTTTAACACTTTTGATTCGGCTTTTCTATAATACACAGAAATCACATATCTAATCTTGGCAAAAAATTTTTTTTTTTTCGAAACTTCTTATAACCAGAACTGAAATTAAAAAATGAAAAAAATTACCTTAAATACCCAAATTTCTCTGTTTTTAGTGTTATCTTTCGAAAGCCAAAGATACAACACTTGAAGAGAACCGGATGGGTTTTTTAGGAGCAGTAAACCACGAAACATACAAGCACCAGATCTAACAAAAAAGAAGAAATTTTCGAAATCTGTACGCATACACCCACAATATGGAAGAGATATCATTCTTGGTATATAGTATAACCGACAAAAAAAATCAAAAGTTGCACACTTTTGATTCGGCTTTTCTATAATACACAGAAATCAGATATCTAATCTTTGCAAAGAAGTATGTTTTCGAAACAACATATAACTGCAGCTGAAATGAAAGTATGAAATTAGAAGGGAAAGCATAGGAAATACAGATCTAGAGTGTAAGTTTCGAAAATTTCTTTCTTCATGAAAGATACAGAAAATCGGACAGAGTGAGGATGGGAGAGATGAGAGAGTCGACATAAGAGATGACAGAGGAGAGAGCTGCGCGAAATGGGCTGGAGATTTCTCCAGAAACCCTACGTGCTTATATAGTAAGTTGATAGAACTTTACAAAATGGACGGTGCAGATTTAAGTGTAATTCATCGGACGGTTAGGGGAGGGTTATGACAGAAGGGCTTTAATTTTTAGCTCGCACGGCACGGCAGCATGGGGATGAAAAAATATCTGATATGCACGGGGAGGGTGGGTATTAACTATTAAGTAATTTAAATGGACGGTTAGGATTAACCACAAAAAAATGTACGGTGGTGATAATCTTTTTGGAGAAGATTATTAGGATATATCATAATGATTTAATACATACATAATTGACAAGAAAATAATATTATATAAAGTGAAAAAAATTTATATATTGACATTACATTATAGAATATATATATTTGGTTAAATTTGTAGAATATTAATATTTTGCCAATTATGTATGTATTAATTCATTATGATGTCTCCTAATAATTATTAGGATTTTTAGGCTTTCCCTAAGAACAATATTATTAATGTTGTAAATTATTTATGTATTAATTAATTATCATATCTCCTAAAATTAGTGATTATATTAATTAATACATAAATAATATTAATTGGCAGATATCATAATGATTTAATACATACATAAATGACAAAAAAATAATATTCTATAAATTTAACCAAACATATATATTGACATTACATTTTTGTAATAAAAAAATATATAATATATAATGATATAAAAAATAAGAACAGGTGGTATTAATACCCGCATGCAAAATCGTAACACCATGTAATATTATCAACCCATACAAAACCCTAGATCATGCAATTTCAATATCCGCATGCAAAACCCTAACGCCATGTAATATTAATACCCCATGCAAAACCATAATACCATGCAATATTAATACCCCCATGCAAAGCCCTAACATCATGTAATTCCATGCAAAACCTAACACCATATCATTTCATACAAAATCCTAACACCGTATTGTTACACTCCCCGTCAATATTTCATGCAAAAAAATTATATAATCATTTTAAGAAATATAAACTTCCTACTTCAAATTGGAAATTTTTGTCTTTAAGAAACTATAACTATTTGAATATAGTTGGGTAATATTATTATGAAATATTTAATTGGTTAAAAAGTATATTAATCCATTTCAATAATATTAAATTATTTTTATTGTTTACATTAAGAATTCACAACACATTCGCAATAATATAATATTCTTTTAATATTATTAAATATATATATTAACATTAAGAAGTATAGAATGATTTAAACAAATATTAAATTACGAAATTATTAATATTTTGTACATTATAAATTAACAACATATTGACAATAATGTAATATTCTTTAAATTTTATTAAATTTATATATATATATTAACAATAACTTTTGAAATAATATTAATTAATAGATAGATAATTGTGAAAACAATAATATTGTAAAATTATATTGAGAGCTAATTTTTAACAATAATTTTTTTGGGAAAAAAAATTAAATTTATTTTAAAAAAAGCCTACTTAAAACTGGAAAATTATGTTTTGATGAGAGTATAACTAATTAAATAATAGTATGCTAATCTTTTTGGCGAAGATTAAATTGCTATTATTGTTTACATTATAAATTAAGAACATATTGTTGATGGTCAATTACTATAAGAACTAAAAAAAAATGTTTTTAATGAAACACTAAAAAATTCCTATTCAATATTAGGAGATATGCTATTTAATTAATACATAAATAATATTAATTGGCAGATATCATAATGATTTAATACATACATAAATGACAAAAAAATAATATTCTATAAATTTAACCAAACATATATATTGACATTACATTTTTGTAATAAAAAAATATATAATATATAATGATATAAAAAATAAGAACAGGTGGTATTAATACCCGCATGCAAAATCGTAACACCATGTAATATTATCAACCCATACAAAACCCTAGATCATGCAATTTCAATATCCGCATGCAAAACCCTAACGCCATGTAATATTAATACCCCATGCAAAACCATAATACCATGCAATATTAATACCCCCATGCAAAGCCCTAACATCATGTAATTCCATGCAAAACCTAACACCATATCATTTCATACAAAATCCTAACACCGTATTGTTACACTCCCCGTCAATATTTCATGCAAAAAAATTATATAATCATTTTAAGAAATATAAACTTCCTACTTCAAATTGGAAATTTTTGTCTTTAAGAAACTATAACTATTTGAATATAGTTGGGTGATATTATTATGAAATATTTAATTGGTTAAAAAGTATATTAATCCATTTTAATAATATTAAATTATTTTTATTGTTTACATTAAGAATTCACAACACATTGGCAATAATATAATATTCTTTTAATATTATTAAATATATATATTAACATTAAGAAGTATAGAATGATTTAAACAAATATTAAATTACGAAATTATTAATATTTTGTACATTATAAATTAACAACATATTGACAATAATGTAATATTCTATAAATTTTATTAAATTTATATATATATATTAACAATAACTTTTGAAATAATATTAATTAATAGATAGATAATTGTGAAAACAATAATATTGTAAAATTATATTGAGAGCTAATTTTTAACAATAATTTTTTTGGGAAAAAAAATTAAATTTATTTTAAAAAAAGCCTACTTAAAACTGGAAAATTATGTTTTGATGAGAGTATAACTAATTAAATAATAGTATGCTAATCTTTTTGGCGAAGATTAAATTGCTATTATTGTTTACATTATAAATTAAGAACATATTGTTGATGGTCAATTACTATAAGAACTAAAAAAAAATGTTTTTAATGAAACACTAAAAAATTCCTATTCAATATTAGGAGATATGCTATTTAATTAATACATAAATAATATTAATTGGCAGATATCATAATGATTTAATACATACATAAATGACAAAAAAATAATATTCTATAAATTTAACCAAACATATATATTGACATTACATTTTTGTAATAAAAAAATATATAATATATAATGATATAAAAAATAAGAACAGGTGGTATTAATACCCGCATGCAAAATCGTAACACCATGTAATATTATCAACCCATACAAAACCCTAGATCATGCAATTTCAATATCCGCATGCAAAACCCTAACGCCATGTAATATTAATACCCCATGCAAAACCATAATACCATGCAATATTAATACCCCCATGCAAAGCCCTAACATCATGTAATTCCATGCAAAACCTAACACCATATCATTTCATACAAAATCCTAACACCGTATTGTTACACTCCCCATCAATATTTCATGCAAAAAAATTATATAATCATTTTAAGAAATATAAACTTCCTACTTCAAATTGGAAATTTTTGTCTTTAAGAAACTATAACTATTTGAATATAGTTGGGTGATATTATTATGAAATATTTAATTGGTTAAAAAGTATATTAATCCATTTTAATAATATTAAATTATTTTTATTGTTTACATTAAGAATTCACAACACATTGGCAATAATATAATATTCTTTTAATATTATTAAATATATATATTAACATTAAGAAGTATAGAATGATTTAAACAAATATTAAATTACGAAATTATTAATATTTTGTACATTATAAATTAACAACATCTTGACAATAATGTAATATTCTTTAAATTTTATTAAATTTATATATATATATTAACAATAACTTTTGAAATAATATTAATTAATAGATAGATAATTGTGAAAACAATAATATTGTAAAATTATATTGAGAGCTAATTTTTAACAATAATTTTTTTGGGAAAAAAATTTAAATTTATTTTAAAAAAAGCCTACTTAAAACTGGAAAATTATGTTTTGATGAGAGTATAACTAATTAAATAATAGTATGCTAATCTTTTTGGCGAAGATTAAATTGCTATTATTGTTTACATTATAAATTAAGAACATATTGTTGATGGTCAATTACTATAAGAACTAAAAAAAAATGTTTTTAATGAAACACTAAAAATTTCCTATTCAATATTAGGAGATATCATAATTAATTAATACATAAATAATTGAGAACATTAAGAATATTATTCATAGGGAAAGGCTAAAAATCCTAATAATTATTAGGAGATATCATAATGATTTAATACATACATAAATGACAACAAAATAATATCCGATAAATTTAAGCAAACATATATATTGACATTACATTTGTGAAATTAAATAATTATATAATGATTTAAACAAATAAGAACATGTAGTATTAATACACGCATGCAAAAACATAACACCATGTAATATTATCAACACATACAAAACCCTAGATCATGCAATTTTAATATCCGCATGCAAAACCTAACGCCATGTAATATTAATACCCCATGCAAAACCATAATACCATGCAATATTAATATCCCCATGCAAAACCTAACACCATACCATTTCATGCAAAATCCTAACACCATATTGTTACACTTCCCGTCATAATTTGTGAAATAATATTAATTAATACATAGATAATTGTGGGAAAAATAATATTGGAAAATTATATTGAGAGCTAATTTTTAACAATAAATTTTTAGTTAAAAAATTATATAATGATTTAAAACAAATAAAAAGCCTACTTAAAACTGGAAAAATTTGTTTTCATGAGAGTATAACTAATTAAATAAAAGTATGCTAATATTTTTGGCGAAGATTAAATTGCTATTATTGTTTACATGATAAATTAAGAACATAATGTTCATGGTCAATTACTATGAGAATTCAAAAAAAAAATGTTTTTAATGAAACACTATAAATTTCCTATTCAATATTAGGAGATATGATATTTAATTAATACATAAATGATCTACAACATTAATGATATTATTCATACGGAAAGCCTAAAAATCCTAATAATTATTAGCAGATATCATAATGATTTAATACATACATAAATGACAAAAAAATAATATTCTATAAATTTAACCAACCATATATATTGACATTACATTTTTGTAATAAAAAAAATATATAATATATAATGATATAAAAAATAAGAACAGGTGGTATTGATACCCACATTAAGAATTCACAACACATTGGCAATAATATAATATTCTTTTAATATTATTAAATATATATATTAACATTAATTTTTTGAATTGATAAATGATTCGTAGAATTGTTATTTTTTTGTATGCAGGTAATTTAAATATGATTGGTACAAAATCGATCCCAGACAAAAATACACATACAAAATGTGCGTTCAATCCTTTTCAATCTCAGGGATTGTTATCTCCTCTTAGTGACATCACAAATGGTAATAATTTGTTTACATTTATATGTGGCAGTTTAAAAATCATGTCTATAGTATTCAATTATATTAACTATTTATTATTCATTTCTTACAGCGGGCACTCCTATAAACTCTATTTATAAACTAAACTATGATGATGATCAAATGAAATGGTCGTCAAGTACTGGGCCTTCAAATACTACAACCAATATAAATTCAACATGCCATGCATCAAATGAAAGTGGTATTGTGAATTTATCAGAATCATCAAAAATGACAAACTTTTCTATCCGTTCTAAGAAGAATTATGGTGCCTCTATCGTAGGGCAACAATTGGAATTCAATGAAGGTTAGCATTCTCATATTCCAATATGTGTAAAAATGTATTATTAACATTATTTTATAAGTTTATAATTATTTTACTAACGTTGTAATTGTTATGTATATATGTATTGTAATTGTAATTTACGTGTCAACAGATATTGAAATAGAAGAGAATAGTGGAACCGTATTATCTGGTATGCACTGATTAATATATTTTATACATGCATATGGAATATTACATTTCTCAAAAAGTCTCATATAAATTTAATTTTAATATAATAAACATAATAGAAGAACTTTGTAATATTTTTAAATGTCTAATACTTTGCGTCTTCACAGATGTTGAAATAGAACAAAACAGTGGAACAACTTCCGGTATACAACCAAAAATGTATTTGTACATAAATTTTTTTATAATAAATCTTTCCAAATGTCTTATATTAATTTTATGATATATGTAGATTATTTTGATATTGGAGATGCAATATACACATGTGGATTTTGCAATGCTCTTTTCTGGTATGAGGAAAGATTGTGTAAAAGTCGGCCATCTCGAAACCCGAAATATTCTTTATGCTGCATGCAAGGCAAGGTTCAACTCCCACCAATGAGAAATCCTCCTAAAGTATTACATGATCTGTTATATTTACGAAATGATAGAAGCAAACACTTTCTCCAGAAAATTCGGTCATACAATAACATGTTCTGTTTTACTTCCATGGGAGGAAAAGTTGACAGGAGTTTGAACAATGGAAGATCTCCTCCAATATTTAGACTTCATGGTCAAAATTATCATCTTATGGGAAGTTTATTGCCGAATGAAGGTTCAGTGCCTAAATTTGCTCAACTCTACATTTATGACACTGATAATGAAGTTGAAAATAGAGTTCATTCTGTTAGGTGAGTTACTTAAGAAGCTATGGTATTGATTGAGTTATTTTATCATTTTTAAGTAATTTCTTCTAATCCCTTATTCCAACTGTATTGGTTATAGGGAAAATCAAACCTTGAACAGCCTTCGTACATCTATTGTTTATGATTTGAAGATGATGTTTGACGAGAATAATGTGTTGGTTAAATCATTCAGAATGGTAAGAGAAAAAATTGAAAAGGATGGTTGTTTAGATGTGAAGTTGAAGTTGATTGGTAGGAGGAATGGGGATGGCAGAAGGTATAATCTACCTACGGCTTCAGAAATTGCTGGATTAATTGTTGGGGACTTTGATGCATCATTAGGTGATAGGGATATCTTGGTCGAAACGAAAACGGGAATGCTGAAACGCATTAACCAACTACATGCTTCATATCTTGGATTACAATACCCTATATTGTTTCCTTATGGTGAAGATGGCTATAGAGAAGACATTCCGTTAACGTTGAATGGGGGAATGAAGCAGGGTGGGCGGAAGTATGTTAGTTTAACTGAGTATTTTTCGTATCGTTTGCATGAAAGGAGTTCGGAGTTATCAATTATATTGTCTTCCATGAGACTACTTCAACAATTTATTGTTGACGCATATACCATGGTTGAATCTTCACGGTTGACTTACATTAAGTTACATCAAAAACATTTGCGATGTGAATTATATAGTGGACTAACAGATGCAATTTTAAGGGGTGAGACAGATCCATCAACGCAAGGAAAACGAGTTATATTACCGTCATCATTCACAGGCGGTGCTCGATATATGATTCAAAACTATCAAGACGCCATGGCAATTTGTAGATGGGTTGGTTATCCGGATCTTTTTATTACATTTACTTGCAATCCCAAATGGCCAGAAATAGTTCGTTTTGTTGAAAAAAGAAGCCTCAAAGCCGAAGATCGTCCGGATATTATTTGTCGTGTTTTTAAAATGAAGTTGGATTATCTCATCAAAGATCTTCGGACTAACAAGATCTTTGGAACGGTTAAATCAAGTACTATTTCATAGTCTATCTGTGTGTGTGTGTGTGTGTGTGTTATATTTAACATATATTCTTACTATAGTTGGTTATAACCCTTTATTTTAATTCTACTGCAGTTATATCGACTATTGAGTTCCAGAAGCGTGGGTTGCCACATGCACACATATTGTTATTTCTTGCAGCAACAGACAAGTATCCAACAGGAAGCGATATCGACAAAATTATTTCAGCCGAAATTCCAGATAAACACGTTGATCCTAAGTACTATACAGCAGTTCAAGAATTTATGGTACATGGACCATGTGGTCTTGCTGCTAAGAGCTCCCCTTGCATGTCTGCTGGCCGTTGTACAAAGCATTTTCCTAAAAGGTTCGTTGAATCAACAACTGTTGATGATGATGGATATCCTATCTATAGAAGAAGAGATAACGGACGAATAGTGGAGAAGAATGGAGTTCCTCTTGATAACAGGTTTATTGTTCCTCACAATCGTTATCTGTTGCTCAAGTACGGTGCACATTTGAATGTTGAATGGTGTAACCAATCTCGCTCTATCAAGTATTTATTTAAATATGTCAACAAAGGACACGATCGTGTTACTGCGTCTTTTTATGGAAGTACAACGGATGACGAAGTAGCAAAAAAGGCAGACGAAGTTCAGATGTACTATGATTGTAGGTATATATCATCATGTGAAGCATCGTGGAGGTTATTCAAATACGATATTCAATTCAGAGATCCTCCGGTTGAAAGGTTAGGTTTTCATCTTCCAAATCAACAAAGTGTTATTTTTTCAGATTATGATCAGATCGATGATGTTGTTGATCGATTATCTGTTAAGCAAAGTATGTTCTTAGCTTGGATGAAGGCAAATAAAGAATATCCTGAGGCAAAAGAATTAACTTATTCTCAATTCCCTACAAAATTCATTTGGGATAAGTATAATAGAGAATGGCGACCAAGGCAAAAAAGATTCTCTATTGGACGGATTTTCTATGTCCCTCCTGGCAGTGGAGAACTCTATTATTTAAGATGTCTTCTTAATGTTGTGCGTGGACCTATAAGTTATGAAGACATAAGATGCATTAATGGTGAGCAACATTCATCATACCGTGATGCCTGCTATGCCCTAGGTTTGTTAGATGACGACAAGGAATACATTGATGGTATTATTGAGGCAAGTCATTGGGCTTCTGCATCTTCTTTGAGAAAATTATTTGCAACATTATTGACATCTGAATCACTCATTCGACCTGAAGTTGTTTGGAATCATTGTTGGATTTATATGACTGATGATATTTTATACAGACAACGCTTATTATTACAACACGAAGGTAACTTACCTTAGTTCTCTTAATTATTTTTTTTTTAAATTGTTAAACTATTTATATATTCTTTCTTAACTTATTGATTTTTTTTTTTCAGAACTTCATTTGGAAGATGATGAGATAAAAAATTATGGCTTGGTAGAGGTAGAAAAGTTGTTACGAAACTGTGGAAGAAGCTTAAGAGAGTTTGAGCCAATACCATTCCCACCATCCGAGTTTTTTTCTACCGTTGGCAATTCATTGATACGTGAGGAAATGTGTTATGATCGATCCAATTTGTCTCAAGAGCTCAATAAAAATCTATATGTTATGACCTCAGAGCAAAGACATGTATATGATGAGATAATGGAGGCAACAAGGTCAAATAAAGGTGGATTGTTTTTTGTGTATGGGTATGGAGGTACAGGAAAAACGTTTATATGGAGGACATTATCAGCCGCTATTAGATGCAGAGGAGATATCGTGTTAAATGTGGCATCGAGTGGAATAGCTTCTCTTTTATTACCAGGAGGAAGAACAGCTCATTCTCGATTCAAGATTCCTATAAATCCTACCGAAGAGTCAACATGTAACATCAAACAAGGTAGTCCACTTGCTGATTTGATTATAAGATGTAAACTCATAATATGGGATGAAGCTCCAATGATGCACAGATATTGCTTTGAAGCTTTGGATAAAACAATGAGAGATATTTTACGCATCAACGATCAATTTAGTATTGATAAGCCATTTGGAGGTAAGACAGTTGTTCTTGGAGGTGATTTTAGACAAATATTACCTGTCATTCCTAAGGGTACTCGACAAGATATTGTTCATGCAACTATCAACTCCTCATACTTATGGCGAGATTGCAAGGTGTTACGATTGACAAAGAATATGAGGTTACGAAATCTTACCTCAGTCGATGAATGTGCCAAGTTAAAGCAATTTTCTGACTGGATTGCAAGCATTGGAGATGGAACAGTTGGAGGTCCTAATGATGGTCATGCAACAATCGAATTTCCAAGTGATCTATTAATAAAATATTCAAATGATCCAATTGCAGCTATTGTGAAAAGCACTTATCCAGAGTTCACAAGCAATATCATTGATGATACTTATTTTGAGGGAAGATCTATCCTAGCACCAACTCTTGATATTGTAGAGTCCGTCAATGAATACATGTTGTCAATTAACTCAGCTGAAGAGAAAACATATTTGAGTTCAGATACAACATGTAGATCTGATTCAAATAATGATTTGTTGCAAGATCTACACACTCCGGAATTCCTAAACAGTCTTAAGTGTTCCGGCGTCCCAAATCATGTATTGCATTTGAAGATTGGTACACCTGTTATGTTATTGAGGAATATTGACCATTCAGTTGGCTTATGCAACGGTACTAGGATGGTAATCACAAGGCTTGGAGCTCACGTGTTGGAAGCAAAGATCTTAGGTGGAAATAATTCTGGTGAACGAGTATTGTTACCAAGAATGTCACTAACACCATCTGATCCAAGGTTGCCTTTCAAGTTTAATCGAAGACAATTTCCACTAATTGTATCATATGCAATGACAATCAACAAAAGTCAAGGTCAATCACTTCATAATGTTGGTATTTTCTTAAAGAAACCTGTATTCAGTCATGGTCAGCTTTATGTTGCCATATCTCGAGTGACAAATCGTAAAGGTTTGAAAATACTTATATGTGACGATGATGTTGCAGAGAGTAATTCAACCACAAATGTTGTATTTAAAGAAGTGTTTGAAAAGATATAATTATGAAATTTCTTTGATTAGTTATTGTTCATTGTCTATATTTTTTTTTTCAGTTTGTTTACCATGAATAGCTGATTAGAAACCAATTATATAATAATTATTTATCCTTAATGTTTCTTTACCAAATGTTATTTAAAAAATAGCCTACTCATATGCTCGAATCCTCCGTGCATCGCACGGGTGCAAATCTAGTTAAGTATAAAGTAAAAATCATTTAATATTAGAATTATATACTTAGATTGTTAAAATTTAATCATACCATCACTTTTAACGTTATAAAATATAATTAAGGTTACATAAATGAAGGTAAAAATATAATTTTATATTGAGTAAACGGATGCGGGTACAGGTATAAATTTAAAGATCCCTTACCCATATTTATATCCAAATCCGGCGAATATTTCTTCCCTTCCTCCATACCTGTATCCATATCCATTTATCTATATCCATTTACACATTCAACAGATAAAACCCATCGGATTTCGGATAAAATCCATCCGATTACCATCCCTACTTATAACACCATTGGATGCCTCTTGGGCAAGTCTATGGGGCAGATTCATAAAGGATGAGTCGAAAGACTATTGATCGGCATGGACTCATACATACTACTTATGTCTTACAATCAGAACTATATTAAAAGACCAAACCGGATGCTAATAGAGTTGGAAGGCTGATGGTACGTGTTTGGGAAGTAACTATTTGTTCGTGCCCGAAATTAACATTGCTCGCATTAGTTGGACGTTGTTAAATTAGGATCAATTACATAAGAATGCCTGATTATTATTATTTTATTATTTTATTATTATTGAAACATGTATCCAAGCATGCACGGGATCATACAAAAGGGAAAATGTTCATCCACTAAATTCTAACTAGGGAGACCATCTACTGCATTCATGCCGGATCGCGTTTCCAAGTAGCTCTTGGAACGTCTACCAAAACACTGAATTATAGTAGTAATCTTTCTACTTATTCGTACTAGGCAGGTGAGGGACTAGTCGACAATATCTACCCGGACTATCCTTGGAACTTGCTCTCAATCCACTATCGTCACTCATCCCCCATACCATCAGGCTACTAAAACCAAAAGACAATTATCATACACAACCTCAGATCTGTAGTAAGGATTATCTACAAAAGATGCACAAGATTCGAACCTAAGACCTCTACATACCTACATCCCTTAATCTAGATCATCAGACTAACATATCCTTTATAATTAGAGAGGTCACAAATTAACACAAATAAATGTGTTGAAAACCATTTGCAGCAAGAAACTGAATCCAAATGTACAAAAATTCATGGCCCTATAATACACATGCACTTGAAGTTCACCTAAATTCATATTTAGATTCCCTACACATTGAATCTTCTTTCAAGATTTTCTTATACTTCGCTTTACACACACTAGTAACTCCAACCGAAAGACAGCGAATTTCTAGTGACTTTCGTAGCAGGACGCAGGTAGTTGTCTGAATCGAATTAAATAATCAAGTGACAATGCCTGCATACAAAGCGCAGTGCAAATTGAAAGCTAAATCAGGCTTCAGAAACATCGATACCAGATATGCATTAATTAGGGATATGCACAATTTTAACATTTCCGTGCCAACGATCCATATAAAAAACTGTAACTGGGAGGGTCAGAAGCTCTTGTAAGTTGTACCTGCTTAAATTAGAGAAAAGCTGAATAGAACCTCAATCCTTGCTAGATTTTGCCCAAAACAATCCCTTTCTTCTGGTGTTATGTGAATCAGGACTTGATTTACTCGCTTTTGATCCAAAGGAAAAATGCCTCCTTAGAAAAGGCTTTCCTGAGGAGCTACTCCTCAAGCTAGGGCTGGAGCTCAACTTTGCATCTTTTCCTTCGCAAGCACTGCTACTCTTCCAATAATCAAACTCTAGAGGATCATCGTCGGATGTGGATACACGATTCTTCGACTTCTTACTGGTTCTAGCCTTCATCTCCTTTTCTATCCTCAAAGCCTTCCCGCTTAATCTCATGACCTGTTTTCCACCAAAAGTACAAACCGGGCAAGCAGGGTCATACTTGTTGATTTCAGGTGTTATGTTCTCCAAGCACTCAGCGTGGTACACGTGCCCACATGTTAAAACAGCGACTACAGCCAGCTCATTATTATCAACGATCTTCTGAGTGCTCCAAGCAGATTTCTCAGTCAATGCCTTCAAGCAGACCCCACAATTCTGCAAGTCCAAGGACACAGATTGCGAACTGTGACCGATTGATTTGTTATTCTTATCATGGGTGAAGCTGTGAGATCCGCTACCAAACGACCATCTTTCTCTGTGGGAAGATGACATTAGTTCAGAAAATACATGCAGTGACCAATTATCTGAAGACCTTCCATAAGATCCCCTAGTTGATCCATCGCTGCCAGTGGGTTGCACATAAGACGGCTCCCTGTCTTCAGAATTTAGATTCACAATTGGCGAGTTCCTTCCAGAACTTAGGGTATCAGATACTTGGGTTGGTGGCTGGTTTCCTGGAGATGAAAGCATCCACCTTGATGGAGTTGAGCTGGGGGGAAGCATGTGACTTTGTGAAGACAAAGGTGATGTGGTCACAGAAGGTACAGAATAGGCTGAGGTTGACAATCTAAGGGAAGCTGGACCTGAAGCTGGAGGTGATTCTGTTGATTCTTTCACCTAAGATACGATTCATAAAATCACCATGAAAACATAGAAACTACGAACTCAAAAAGTAAAATAGGAAATGTCACTGTGGTCCAAATGAGTTCGCTCATGATATACCTCGGTTGAGATGTTGGTACGAATAGATTGACCTGTCATGGATACAGAAAATATGTACATATCAGCTACAATAGCAAATTAAATATGCAGCACTCGAGAATATCTTAAATCTATTGATCAGCCTTAAACATACACCAGATCCAAGGGGCATATTATCTTCGTCATACAAGAGTACTATGTGATGTAATGATAAGCAGCAAACTAAAGAAACTCCAGCCAGCACTATACACAGCCATTTAATGGTTTATGGTGGTAGTTCTGAGCTGAGCGTTGCTCTAATAAACTCTGATGGGGGCATAGCCACATATACTGGTCATATGCAAATATCAGGAAGTTACTGAGACTACCTGGCTAGCCTAGTGACTCGACTCCAACAATAAGTGCTACACTTTTAACTAGATGGCAACCAAGCTCAACCCCAACTGTGTAAACTCTCGCATAAGCATCAAATATTTATAAAATGTGAAACAGTCTTCTCCAATAGCAATGCATATCCTCCTGGAACCCTGGTTACTAGAAGATTACATGTACAAACCCCTGAAGTCATAATCCCAACTGGCAGAAACACATGGCTATCATCAAAAAATTAACAATGTCTTCAAAAATCATTACTACATGCATGCTTCAGGGACTGAACGATTGACACTTTGACATCACTAGCAGCGCCAAAGGTTGGTGTACATTTCTCAGTGCTCTGGCTAAACCTTTGTTCAATCCAAAAATTCCCCTGAATATGACCATATAATATGGCATGCAAGCTCCAGGCTCCAGCGCATATCATCCTTATGTGACAAAATTCTTATGAAGTTATAACATATATGCACTCTAATAATTTGCTCAAGGGTTGTAATTGAATGAACTTGGAAAGAAGAATATGCTTCTTTCTGACAATGAATCAGGAAGTTGCAGAAGGCCGGTCTTTTTTCTACTCTCAAACCCAAAGATCCGTACACCCGAACCAAAATTCTCAACACTTAAGAAACATGACCCCCCCCAAAAAAAATCCAATACACCAAAGAAAGTGTTCAAAGGGGATGGGTAGAAAAAATAGAAAGAGGACATGGATACATTTGGGTCCTGCATTGCTCGGCATATGAACCTAAAAGAAAACTAGGGTCACACTTGGAATAGCAGTGCTACAGGTAGATAAAGTATCCTAGTATCAGTTCTCCACTCTGCATAGTGTTCGAAATGACAAAATTTTCAAGGCAGGTAAGTCACTTTTGAAATATGGGAAGAAGATACCACACCAACCCCAGGGAAATCATTTCCTTCTGCCCAATTCCCCAACAAAGCACTACTATCAACCACCTCCTTCCCCAATCTCCACCACCGACCAACAAAATTACCAAAGCCATTGACTAATCTAGTCTTCTTGCTGCCTACTAACATCTCTCTGACCACTGATAACTCTCTACATATCTAAGAACCCCGGCCATCAACCAAAATCTGCCACTGGCTAAAAAAAATACCAAAAGTTAAAAACTTGAGAATTGGTGACCATCTTTTCAGAACCATATGCATCCCATCAACTTAAAACTTCACTGCCAAAAAGCCTCGTCTGAGGCAAGCTGGGCGCTGCTGACAGATCAAAGCCAGATCGACTTTGGGTAAGTGCCAATGAGGCCTTGTCTCTGTCTGAACAGCAAGCCAGAAAGAGCAACAGTTTAAAGGGGGAGACATAGAGAGAGAGATAGGCATGGGGAAATACCAGAAGAGAGAGGGGCCACAAACAGCTCCGATGAACCATAACGCCTGAAACTGCCACTTCAGTGGTCTTCAGTCACATTTTGGACATTGTCTTTCGTCTTTTGTGCACGGCTTTTAGCCACCATGGCAGAGTGTTTAGGTTTTGCAAAATAATGGTATTGATTTAAGCAGAGTATACGTGAATGGTATTTTGGCCTGTGACTGGTCAGCATTGTTGTTAGTTTTAATTTCCTCAACCCAAATGAGAAAACCTTAGAATTATTCTCCCCTTATTTACCTCCTTATATGTTAGATATATACCAGGCTTACCAGCCGCATATAGTCTTCCCTGATTTACTCCAGCTATATCAACAATAAACTAGAACACTTATCCTTACCTGCATCCAAGAAAGGTATCAAATCACTACCCTTCTTACCAAAAAATAAGGAAACAGGTCGACATGAGTGGGGTAAAAAAAAAAGAACAATAATAAGGTAGTTTTCATGGCTACCTTAGGCCCCTCATTAAAAGGGTATCTAGTGCACTTATTCTTATTCAGCATATCCAATAACAAAGATCAACCACTCTTTATTACGTCCTCTTCACAAAAGTTGGCTGGGATTATGGTGAATTATTTACCAAGAGAATATAAAACTTGCTTCTCTTTGCTTAGATGATCATTACTGCAAATTTGCCTGGGATTATGGTGAATTATTTTCAAAGAACAACTTTACTTCAATGCCATAACTGTCAGCTGCCATCATTTTCACATGTACTAGTCTCACCACTTATCCAAAAATAACAATCAGCCAGAGCAGAGCACAGATCTCCCTTCGTCGTAGAAAAGACTTAAGCCTAAGAACAAACCATGCTAAATATTTCTTAAAATGAGAGTCATCATCAAGTCAAACTCCCATATTATAGGAGATAATCCATGTTTTTTCACCTCTGGAATGGAATCTCCAAAAAGGAAATTTGATTCTTTTAAGGGCATGGCTATCATAGATTCAAGCATCAATTTTGCCAAAAAATAGCAGCAGTCATCAATTTAGTCAACCCATATTACTAGAAAGCCAAAGACTATGCCCAAACAGTGCATACAAAAAGCACAGAAACTCTAATTTCAAATGGAACGATATATATGAAATAAAACATGCATCAATCAAATGAAAAGAAAATGTTAGCCTTACAAGAAGCAGAATTCTTTATTCTCCAAACATCCCCATCGTTCATTAGGCCCTTGCGCCAGACCCCCATCCTGTGATTTTCCCGTGGACTCTCTCGTTCTGATGCATGAGCAGACACATCTGTTGCAGACTTTATCTCTGATGCTTCATTCCTGCTGATCCCATCTGACAACCAACCAACAGAAGTGTCTTCACCGGCTACCCTACCTCGATTATCCCATCGAAAGCTCCACGAGGGAGAACGCCGGGAATTCCTATGCACACTTTCATTAACAGGTCCATGATGTATAGTTCTATCTCTAGCGGAAACACAACAAACACCCCCCATTATCAAAATCTGTAACACATACAGCTCAAAAAACTCTTGGGTAAACACACACTCCCTACCCCAACAACATCCAGTGCATATAACTATGCACTGTCACCTCAGGCCATGCCCATCACGTTTCATCAAAAAGCTTCCAAAAGACAAAAGATACATCGTCAGCAAATGAAGACAACAACCTGAGGATTTCCAAATGAAATAACTAGCTAATATCATGTAATCAAAACTACGTAATGGAGGATAAAAAGAGGCAAAACACAAATTTCATTGTCAACAAGAACAGTAATTCCTAACCATGCTCACAGAAGCGTCCAATGAAGCAATAGATGTAATATTGAGCCTCTAGAATAAAATCTCCCACAAGATCTCTCAAAACATCACAACTCATTTTTCCAATAAATAAACCCTACTGACTCGCCAGAAATTATAAAACCAGAATGCTAAAAAAACATAAATTCTAATAATTAGCTAAAATATTCTGAAAACCGCTCATAACCGAAACACCTTGAGCAAACGGGTTTCCTAAATCAATATAACAATAATGAAACTCGAATATCAATAATTCGAAGTCCGACATGGATTCAATAAGATTGAATAGAGCAGTCACGAGCTCCACAGATGACGATCAAATCCAGCAAACTCATAAAGTTAAAATATGCGAACCAAAATCAACCCTGGGTGGAGTTAAACGAATTAGGGTAAACGTGAATCAAATTAAAATCAATCTACTAAGGAAAAAAAAAATAAAGAAGAAGAATAAGATGACAGACCTAATCGATAATCGATAGACAGAAGCAGCTAGTACACAGAACTGAAAGAGTTAGTCGTGCTTAAATATAAATATAACGAATCTCTAAGTCTTAGAGGGAAAGACCGAAAGGTCAGAAGATCCGATAATAATGGCGAAAAAAGGAATAGTCCACATAAAATAACACTAGCAGGACCAACTACCAACGTATGTTAACAAAATTTGATCTCACCAAGACCAATTTAATCGAACATTCAGTTACTGATTCTTCCCCTTTTACCTCCAATAAACATTCAGCGATATATATTCACCCAAAACAAAAATCAGATACAAGAGCGAACCTGAAAGCTGTAGAATGCTTCAGACTTCAGACCGCCATGAAAAACAATTTAAGCAAAAATACCAAGGAGAGAGAGGCACAAGCAGAGAGAGGTTCTGATTCTACTCTGCGTCACAGCCTTCCGCTAGGTGGGGAAAAGGAGGGGGAGCAAGAAGAGAAAGATGGAGCAGTGACACAGAGAGGTCGTTTTTTGACGGTTCTTAAAACTCCGTTAGTGCTGGCCTGCGGTCTAGTGTTTGGTGAGAAGCTGTCTTGCACAAATACGGTGACGGGATGGGGAAATGGAGATCATAGTAAACAGCGAAAAAATAAAAATCGTATGAAAATGACTAGTCGGATGGAAATTTTTTATATTATAAAAATTAAGTTTTCTGCATTAGTGATACGGACTGCACGTCATCAACTATTCATTTCCTTTCACTTTTTTATAGTCATATCTTGTTGTTTCCTCATTCATATAATTCCATGTTTTTCTTGTTACCAAAAGGCGATTCCCTCGCCCCCAGGGCCTCCGTCAGCCGGCCCGACAACACCGGATGAGGTAAATCACGATGACTCAGTAGCTTTGGGACCCCCCGATTATTCATGGTGCATGTTTTCCATCTTCAGGGTAAGTTAGAATTTGAAGCCAGATTAAGGAGCGGAAGCAACAAGTGTGGGCGGAAGCACTTTTGAACCGTATTTTTGTAATTAATTAAGCTTGAATTTGCAACACGTTGTAATCATGGTTGGAACATTAATATTTTTGTTGGGTGTGTGTGTTTAGTGGTCGATGATGATTTTACCCTAAATTTTGGAAATCCCATTGATAGTCTCGGGTTAGGCAGAGTTGGTTATCAATGGCCGCCCCCGAACCTAAATGAGTATGGGTAACTTAGTTCTGGATGCTCTGTTAGCATTGGATTCAGGATCGGTATTATCCCATTATAATCGCCTCCTAAATCTAATGAAAATAGGAATATTTTGTTAACCTCCTTTTAGGCTCAGTTTGGACTGAACCAAAACTTGAGCCTAGGCCCAAGTTCTGGCCCAGTCGGCGGGTGGCTCATTGCGCCCTAATAACCCACCTATTTAATCCCCCGTTTCCTCCTCGGGGAGCCCCGATCGTCTTTTTCTTTGTTGCTCTCCTGGCGGCTCGACCCCTTTCTCCGTTCCGCCTTGTCGTTGACCGTTGGCGGTCACCACCGCCGCACATCCACCTTTTTGCTTGCCCTGGATCTTGTCCCTGACATCCAATCTGAGGCCTTAGGTCAACCGTTTTCTCACCCTTACCCTCTCTCTCCTTTTTGTTGATGTTCGATTCCCGTTATATATATAGTTGGCGGGGTTTGCTTGTAAAGGTTGAAGATTGTTGAATGAAAATCTCTTGGGTGAATTGTTAGCTCAGACGCAAATCCATTGAAGTATCAATGTCTGGCTCGGAGAGTACTTCGATTCAGGGGGAAATGAGTATGTTCCCGACCCCCGTTTGACGGATCGAGTACGATCCGGCTAGTCGGGTTCGTTTCAATTAGTGGCGAGATATAACGGAAAATGATAGAGAGAATATGATAATTTTTTTAAGATAAATTTTATTTAAATATTTTGATACTTGAGTTAATATTGTTTGAATATCTTATATTTTTAATAATTCTATTCAGATATTTCTATATTTTAATTTAATTTTACTTGTAGTATACGAATGGATAATAAATAGAATTAAAAATACGATTTGTTTACACCATTTGACAACGAAGTGAAATCAAGTGAAACCAAATTAAAATATGGAGGTATATCAATGAGATTATTAAAAATATAAGATACTCAAACAATATTAGATCAATCGTTAAGGTATCTAAATAAAATTTATCTAATTTTTAAAATATAAAATATACTTCAGTGTATATTCAGAGATCAGAGATAAAAAATAGAAAATGAAGAGATATTTTTAATAAGAGAAAATTGTTGACTTCATAGCTTAATCAACATTTATTATAATGATAACAAACTTAATTATGAATTTGACTTGTTTGTTAAGTATATATGTATATCATAAAAAAAATGAAGTATTTAATATTTAACTAAGTCAATGAATGCTAGCAATACCAAGTTTAGAAATCACATCTCAAGCATAAGTCAAAGAACAACAATGAGCTAAATGAAACTTCAAACGAATGGTGTTATCTCTAAATCTTAGGTTTTCTTGTAGTGTGTCAATCTGATGGACACTTAGGTCTCTCAATGATTATCTATTTTTAATCCTTATTAAAAATCATTTTAAAGGCCCTTGAAATGAGTTTAAACATGGAAAATGTTTCTAAGTGTTTTAGCAAAAGGGTATTTAAAATTGAATTTATCTTAAATCCTTTTGTATGTGGGTTGACTTTAAAAATTCACCAAAAAAACTATATTCATCATTTTTATGTGAATAATATCTATTTGGAAAGCTTAAGATATATGCTTTATAGCTAAAGAGATGACACTCAATTGTGAGCTATGTAGTTCAAGTTATGATTTTTTTGGTAAAGGTAGGCAATGTTGATTTATCAAACCATTCAATTGGTTCAACCATTTAACTAGTTTTAAGAAACAGGTCAAGTGGTTAATAGTGTTCAAAAATTAATTTGCTCTAACTTCAAACATTTTATTAGTTTACTTGCTTAACCAAATCACTGGTCGTTAATTGATTTTTGACTACTAGTCGACTAGTTGTTTGGTCCTTATATCTCTTGCCCTTGGGTTGTGCTCGAGTTTTGCTTAACCACTCAACTAGTTTATAGATTCTAGTAAGCTTGTCCCCGAAACATCTATATATTTTTTTTTACCAATGATAATATTTTTTATGAGGGAATTTGAGCACCATTCAACCGGCTTTGAGAAATCAATCAATCAATCAGTTCTATTGTACAGTAAAAACTCCACATGTTGGACTATCATTTTGTGTATTAAATACACACCTACAAATAGTATGTTTTGAGCACCTATAAAAGAGAGTTCGAACATAATTTTAAACAATATATTGGAGTTCATTTTGTTTCTAAATTATTCTACTCCATCATTCGTCTATTTTCTCAAGACTAAAGAGGAAATTTACTTTCAAAATGATTATCTAAGAATGTCTAAGGTACTTATCTAATCGCACATGTCTAGCTAGAAGTTTATATACTTGTAACATCTATTTTTCTAGCTATATTACTCCTCATAATTGTTCTTTCATTTTCATATTTCTTATTGTGAGGAAGTTATTATAATCACACCCCAAACTCTTTAAAATCAAAACTCAATAGTGTATATGTGTCTAACATTCCTGAAAGATATTAATAAGTTTGTGAGTTCATAAACTTAGAGAAGATAACTAGTTAAGTTGTAAAGCATCTATTGAAAGGTCATTGAGAATATAGATTCATAAACTTTGAGAACAGTGATCATCATCCACACACACTAATAACATGGATATTCAAATTCTAAGACAATACATTTTGGTAGTGAATTGGATTATTTTGATCAACTATAAATTGTGTGTTGATTGTTTACCAAATTCTCTACTTAGTTCACACAAATTTAAAATTTTCATGTTATTGTTACTAAATAATTTATTCACCTCCTATAAAGTATCTGTGCATGCTTTAAAAAATGTTACAAGTTAAAATGAAGTAAATACACTCATCTATCTATTAGTTAATTAAATAACGATGTCAATCCCATGGAACATATTAGAATTTATAGGAAAAAAAATATTAGTGTGGTTTTTAGTTTTTGTATTTATATTTTTATTTACTATCTTAAATGATGATTGGAATCCATCACTAACTTATTTTTTAATATGTTATTAGACTATAATTGTTTTTATACTAAATTTTTATTACCTAAACGTCAATAATAACAGTTTTGATATAAAATTATTATAAGTAAATTTGATATATATTATATTGTTTAAACATTGAAAATATTAAAATTTATTCTTAATTAAAAATTTGGGATGTATGATCCAAGATTCATATTAACATATTTAAGAGTGGAGTATTATTTAACTGTAAAAGATATAACTTTTATTTCTCTTTTAAAAAAATAATGTGAGAAGAATATGTAAATAAATTAAAGCTTTGTTCGTTAGTTTCATAGTATTGAAGTTATTTGGATATTATAACTTTAGGAAATTAGTTTTGCATATTATTTTTATAATCCCATCATTTATATTTTCTATTAAATATTATTACTTTATAAGTATGCCATAGTATGTTTTATTACATATTTAAACCATTTTATACTTTTTTCCCCTTATATCCTTATTAATTATATCGATTCACAACATTCCTCCAACTATTATTATTAATAATTAATATTAATGATCAATGATTATTAATATTAATTATGACCATTATTATTAATTTTTATTATTATTTTAGACTATTATTATTAAATAATATATCTTATTAAAATTAAATATATAAAAAATAAAATATTATAATAATATATCATATTAAAATAAATAAAGTTCAAAATTATCAATATACATTAATTCATTTCAAATAAGATAAGTTGTCAAACAATATTATTAATTCAATAACTTTCATGCATAAATAATATATATCCACCAAAATTTTTTATTACTTTAGCTATTATATTACCTTATATTCATTATTACTTCAGATAATATCAAATAAAAAATGAGGTTATTGAACTTGCACTAAATATGCCATCATCTATCTACTATAGATAAGTTGTCAATTATTAATTCAATAACTTTCATGCATAAATAATATATATCCACCAAAAGTTATTATTAATTTAGTTATTATATTACTTTATATTCATTATTACTTCAGATAATATCAGATAAAAAATGAGGTTATTGAACTTGCACTAAATAGGCCATCATCTATCTACTATATAATTTGTCGACAATAAACTTTTTTCAAAAAATTACTTTATACACACACACACACATACTATTTATTTCCCCCCTCCTTTTTACCTCTTTTAGCTTGTTATATTCAATGATAATTGGATTCCATCACTAACTCATTTTTTTAATACATTATTAGACTTTATGGTTGTATTTCTACTAATTTGTTCCAATACAGACTTTCACATTTTCACTCTTTGATGGAAAATAATTATTGTTATATTGGAACAATATTCTACAATTTCAATCATTATCAATATCTAAAAAAATATTAAGATAAAATTTTCAATACATAGTTTAGATTTAGTTTCCTATCACTACGAATGACACGTTATTTAATTTAAAAAGTTAGTTCTATTTATGGAATGATGATCCATTTTCTTCCTCGATCCTAGGGGATAGAGGTTCAAGTCCCCATCATGTTATACCAGTGTTGGCTTCCCATTCCACCTCACTAATGAGTTAAAAGAAAGTTAATTTTATTTATCTTATTAAAATTGTCATGAGGACAGTACATAAATAAACTAAATAGGGTATTATATAGTTACTCTATACTTTTTCCGCATAAATTTTTTCTAGAATTTAACTACTTACATTTTTTTTTTAATTTATTAACTTTGATAATAATTTTATAGAGCATACTCTAAAAATTTATTTCTACCATTTTTTTTATCCAAACTTCAAGCTTTGCTTTCTTTCGTAAAAAATAATTATAAGTAAATTGGACAAATATTCAATAATGTTAAGCATTGTTAAGATAAAAAAAAATTCCTAATAGAAAAATTATGATACGTGGCAGCATGTCATTATACTTTAAATCTATAGCTTCTTCTTCTTCTTCTTCTTCTTCTTCTTCTTTTTGTGTAGTTAAACAATTCAATTCAAAAAAATTATATAAATTTGGGAATAATTTTTACTTAGGTACCTTGATATTTTGCATAATATTATTTGTTATATGCCTTTAATAATTTCACTTAAGTATATTTATATTTTAATTGAATTACATATAAGTACCTAAATAGGATAAACATATTACTTTTTTTATTCCATTCAAGTACCCTTTTAAGTATTCAAGTAAAACTATATTAAAAAGTGGAGGTATATAAATATAGTTATTAAAAACACAGTGTGCATAAAAAATATTATGCTAAATGTCAATATAATTAAATGATATTTATTCTAAATATTATATATATTAATAGTCTTAATATTTTGATCTTTTTTTTTTGCATTTTGTATATATTAATAGTCTTAATCTTATGCTAAATGGTAAGGTATCTATTTTTTAGAATAAAAAATTATTCTACTGAAAATTAATTGGATAAAGTTTATTTAATAAGACTTCATCTTAAAAGCCAGATACCATTGATAATAACTAAGTCTTATGCATATATGAAATATTGAAGTTTATTACTTTTTTTTTTGGGATCATATTTGTCAAACTTTGGATACTTATAGGTCCATTACCTAATTTTTTTTAATCATATATTGTTTTCTCAGGAATATTTGCAAATGCAATATTCATTTCAATTTTTTAGGTGTTATTATTTCATATTTTCATATTTATAAATTCTAGGTGTTATATATTTATAATTTCAAGGTATAAATTTTATTTAGAAATATCCATGCATTGCATTGGTCAATAAACTAGTAACATAAAATTAGTGATCAAAGCAAGACATTTGTTAACTAGTCCAACAAAGCATAGAAACATAATAATAAATTTTTGAAGGGTCATAAAACAAAGAAATTTATTGGTTAATACTCCCAACTTGAGGTTAAAGAAATATATATATATATGTATATGGGGTAACTGTATGAAAATAGAAGCAAAACGACACTTTTTTTTAACCTAAATCTCAATCACCTCTTAAGAAGAGCTAGAGATTTTATCAAATTACCTTTCTTTCAAACCATTTCCTTATTTTATTCTATTTTACTACCATAAATTATATTTGGGTTCACAAAAAATATATTTATTAATATTCCAAATTCCATATTGATACCTTGACATTTAGTTTAATAATTTTTAGGTACCTTTACATTTAATTTTATGTTCAATTGAATACCCAATCGAGTACTTGTATGGAATTTGGAGTGTGAGTTATTTTCATTATTTAGATACTAAATTGAAAATAGATTTAAATGTCAAGTTATTCAAGTGGAAATATACAAAATACATCATACTTAAAGCCCAACGTCAAGGTAATTAAATATTTTTTTTATAATATATTAATGAAAAATCTAGTTGAGTAACTATTTGTTAATGTTATATTAAATTCTTTTGTCATATACTTCCAAGATGAAAATTTGTATTTTTTTTTTGGGTAAAGTGTAGCAAACTTTTATTGAAGAAAATCTCGTGTTTAAAAAATATAATCACTAATTATCAATCTTAGACTCTTTAGAAACTATTAATATACTCTTCTAAAAGCTTGAAGGAGACACGAGATGGTAAACTCTCAACCTTAGTGCCAAATCAAGAACAACGTCCTGAGTATATATATATATATATATATATATTATTTTATTCTTCTTATCTATTAAATTTGCCTCATCTTTCTTGCTTTGACAATAAATTAATTTGTCACCACTCTCGAGCTAGGTCGGTTCAAATGGCTTGCACATGGATTATTTAACTAGTTTCTTAACAAGTAATAAGATTTTATTAATATCAAAACTTGATTTTGGAATTACACTATGCGTTCATGCCCTTACAAATAACAAATACTAGTAAATTAATCACTTGAAAAGTATATATGAATCATGGAATGGATGTAAGATACATGTATACTTGATTTTGACAAGTATGAAATTGAGCATATGGAGGTTATGAGACAATGAAATTGGAATGAGAACAAATATGTATTATCATTGCAAGATAGGTGAAGTTGAAGGATCGGTTTATAAAAGCATTTCTCCAAACTGTGCATCATACATCTATATGCATTGTGCTCACTGCAACTATCACACAAAGTTTCTTTTACTACAATGAAGAGCATTCCTTTCCTTGTATGCTATTCTATATGACTTGAAAGAGTTGGTTTGTCTAATTATCACACAAAGTTTCTTTTCCTACAACTAGAATTGGAGAAATGAAAATAGGTACGGTGGATATGAACATGATGGAAATATGGGGTTTCGATGCAAATATTCTTATTCTTAAAGCTATATATTTTTATGTCAAACTATGTGTATTTTTGTTCCAAAATATGATTATTCTTATTTTTCAAAAAATGCAAGCCTTTAAAAATGTGTAATCTTGTATTAGAAGATGTATATTATTATTTTGGATGATGTATATTTGTATCTTGTGAAATGCATATTCTTGTACTAGTAGATGTATATTTATTTTCATATATGTATAGTTTTTCCTTACATTTGTATGAATAAAGGATGTATAATCTTTTTCTAAACGAAGTATATTATTATCTTGAAAGATGTGCATTTGTTTTAAAATACATGTTTATCTATTGTACTTGAATAAATAACAAAGGTATAAAGTTATCCTAGAATACATGTCTTTATATTCTAATAAATATGTAATTATCCCAAAGAATACTTATTATTGCTTTAGAATATGAGAATTTGATATCCTGAATGATCTGTAATATTATTCTAGATAATGTGTATTTCTATCCTACATGTTGTGTATTATTTACATTAAAGTTTATATTATCCTTAAAGATGTATATTTATATCATGCAAATAAAACTAGTACATGGATCCCGTGCAACACATGGGTGCCACAAAATCATGTTGATATGAAATTTTTAGTTGTGGTTTTATTTGCTAGGTTTGGCCCGTTTCTACATCACTAGTTTAGTTCAAATCCTTTATCATTTTCAACTGTCTATATGTGTTGATTTTTGTTGATAGTCGACTTTTGTTTTCTGGTATATATAAATTATGGTGATTGTGTTATTAATTATGGAATGTTGAATACTATGTATGTAAGCAATTTGTAAGTAATATAATTTAATAGTCTTTTTTTATTTTATAATGCTTATCCATGTATTCTTCATTGCTTTCTTCGATTCTATCTCTAGCTTGTTTGTATCTATAAAGAATAATGTGACGTTGTTGTCTCTTATTATATAATTTGATGGCAAGGGCAATGTTTTAACATTTATAGATTAGTATTGTTGTTGTTGTTGTTGTTCTAGTATATGCTTTGTTACCTTCTGATGTATGTTTCGATTCCAACGAGTTCACCACAAGTGATTGACTGCCATTATTATCTAACGATGAAAATTTATGTTCTTGAATTATGTAGTAGTTTTTTTTTTCAATTAATTTGATCGGTATTCACAAATAGTATGACATCTTATTCTTGTATGAAGTTCCAATATCCTTGTATCATTATTTTTACCTCTAGCCAATGCTTTTTTGATAAACTACCTCTAATGTTTATTACTTTATATTTATTTTCCTTCTTATCTTTATCCCATGATCATTGTGGGTGTGGTAGTCCTATTGTCATAAAAGTATCAATATTGAATGTTTAATATATATATATATATGTTGTCAAAGTAATCATACTCAAGCAGTTATCTTTTCCAATTTTTCAATCATATGCATACTCTCCATATAGTTGATTGGATGTAGATTTGTAACTATGAAAATTGGTCATGTCTTGCTAGTATTGTTTTTAGGAGGCTTATTTCAAAAATGTATTGCATGATAACCATTTTTTTAAGATGTTCTTGACCTCTTCGTCATTCTTTTGTCTCTTTTTTTCTCTGTATGTGGCAGCCTAGTTAACATATTTAAAGTTTCATAGTATCTCACTTTTTTTGTTATTCCTTTGTTGTTTTGTACCTCATATAAGGTAGGTATCAATACCTTCAAAAGTTTCCACTTCTTTATCAATTAGAAGGAATTATAGAGAACTAGTGTAGTCATGCCCTTGATTTTCCTCTTGTACCTACCATGATTTTTGCTTTGTCATATTTATATAGGTTATTGGTTACCTGATAGTAATGGATGTAATGTGTTTTGGTTTTATTGATTTATTGTAGTGATGCTACTAATTTTGTCACATGATTCATGTTTGTAGTCTAGTGTGTTTTGAGATATCCCCTTTCTATATCTTCCACATGAGAATTGGTATCATCCATTATAGATCAATAAGTCTACAATTGTTATGTTGCATGTGAATTTTCATCCCCATCACATTTTTGTTAATTTCATTGTAGAATCTTGTTATAATATTTATTTGTGGTTTAAGAAAGAAGTATTATGTACTAATTGTACTCATTTGATTTTAACTTTTTTCTCTAATTATGTGATAGTTATTACGTTCTTATGCATTTCTTCATTGTTTGCCCAATTTTGTATTTTCTTAGGTGGGGTTGATGTTGTATCCCTGAATTTATGGTAATGCGTTGTTTTTAAACAATTTCATGCATCTTCGGTGGCCTTTTTAAGATGTGAATAAAATTATATAATTTTATAACACCCCCAAATTTATTACTATTTTTATAAAAAAAATGTATGCGGAAGCTAAACATAAAATACTATAGTGTTGTTACCATACTTAATACGGGTCCAATTTACCTCACCATTTTCATATCAAACACAAGACAAAAAAATTATGAATTTGAACAAGATAAAAAGAGAACAAACAAGTGATATTTCATCGGATAGAGGCAAGAGTTAGGAGATGATCTTCGAGTACAAAATAAATGAAATACAAAAAAAATGATCCCATTAAACTTAATGTCCATAATGATATCCTGACAAAAACACTACACTTCGAGGACCCATATAATGAAGAGCATTCCTCCACATGAAATACCTCACAATCATCAAGTTAGTCATCATAAACCTTTGCATCAACACTTTGATCATCTACTCATGGGGATGAGTAGGTGTTGATAAATTGGTAAAACGACTAATATTTGGATGATTTTCACTCTTGATATATACATGTTTCCATGGATTCTCTATACATATTGTTAGATTTTAGATTAGATTCATGGATACTTTATCATTTGGTATTTTGTTTTATAGGTGCACTTAATAGATGAAAAATAAGGCTAAGCCAAGTTAATTTGAAGGCTTTGATTAGACAATGTAAAGAATCAAACAGGTATATAGCCTTATTAATTTTGGAGACAATTACATCTGATTGAAAAGGTGAAGACTCTTGCCTTTGATGCAATCTCAGTTTGGAAGAGTGAAAAGAACAAAAGTTTATAGATATTCTTCTCAAATTTCTATCACATCCAAGATCACCTTATTTCAACTCCAAACAAACAATCTATGAGCATTTTAAAAAATATATATATCTAGTGCATGAGAGCAGCACGGTCGTGTGCAACCAATGCATGAATTCCTAGCGACAAAGGATGCATAGTCCGGCTGTGCTCAACTAGGAAAACCATGTAATATAACACCAAAGTAAAGAAGACACATGGCTTGGTTGTGTGTTATTAGCACAACGATGCATTCAACAATGAGATAGAAAAGACACTGCACGACTTGGCTATGCAAGACAAGCACAACCACATGGAGGTTATTCCAACCACAGTCACACATGACCCATCACTCATGAGGAGTGTTTATTTTCATGACATGGAGAGAATCACCAGGAGGTTCGTTTAGGGGAATTTTTGGACATTTTTCAAAGCACTCCTTTTCTCATTTCTTTTGAACCAAAACTCCATGTAACTTACCTTAGATTCTATAGTTCTATTTTTGAATTTTGAAGTGGAATCTTATATACTGCCATCCTACAACAAGTCAGTTTTTCATTAGTCCATGATTTATTCTTTTCATTATCCTTTTTAGTATTTGTAGTATCTGCAATTATGTTTATCGTTCAATTTTATTTCCTATGTTTTCCTACAACTATGATTGAATATTTTCCTTCTCTAAGATTTAATTAAGCTCAGTTCGGTACAAATATGAAAAATTAATATATATGTTATACATTTGCTTTTCATGTGTTGTTCCTTATGTCAAGAATCATTGTCATGAGTTGGGTTCGATAAAATTTGACTTGTTTAGGCATTGATTATAACTAAAAGGTTGAAATCGATGTTAGAAATTAACATATGAACGAGAAATCAAATGATCACGAAAGTAGACATTTGAATTCTTTAGGACCATTGAATCGACAACACTTCATGGATTTAATCTAATTTGTTAGTCACGAAAGTAGTTAAGAAATTAGGTTAAATACATTTTTACATCTTGAAAGAGGTTAGTAAATCATATTATACTAGTTGTTCACAACCATTTAGATTATAATACGATATAATGTTAATCCGTTGTTGAATACCAAATTCAAGACCGAAGTTCAAATATAGGTTTCAACCATTATTGTTCTAGAGTTTTTATTTGATTAGTCATTGCATGCATTTTCATAGTCTGCATTCCCATTCCCATTAAAAAAAGTACTCTAGATAGCTAGAACAATAAATATTAATAGTCAATTGCGAAGTTCCTGTGGGATACGACCTTGAAGTGCTCCAACAAATCTGTGCACATGAAGATTTAACCCATTAGGTGTCTATAATATGGACACATTAGTACTAATGTATGGATTAATATAACAATCACATCAATAGATCAAGACATGCATATCACATAAAGTTATATGATAAAAGAAATACATATATTAATCATTATACAAGATGAACTAAGATAAAATCGTATTAAAGTTTATACTTGCATGATTACATTGATCCATTTATTTATTCACTTCAGAATAGGAATCCCACTTAAAATTTCTTCCACTCCTCTTTCACATGCACATGAGAGATAATATTCAAACCACTTAAGTATAAATATGTCCTACTGGCCAGTGGTTTGGACTTATATAAAGTAGTTTAGGGTCCTTTGGTTTGAAAGAACTATGCCACTATCACTAAAACAGTTACACATACTTTTGGTCCTTACTTATGTGATCTCATAATTTAACTATTGATATTTTATTAGAGTATTATTTGAACACTTAACACTTAGCAATACACCACTTAATTTACTTATTAACATAATTAAAATACCCTGTATTTGGAATTCAATTTTATTAAGCTTCATTATTTTATTAGCATAATTTGATGTAAACATTTAATTATTTTAGTTATGATTCGTTTTATGGATTTATCTACAATTTTAACTTCATATTTGAATTTAATTAATCGTTGTCGTTGCGGATCATTCTAGATAAATTCGTTCACGATTATGATTTTATTATATTCACATGATTTCAATTTTCGGTTAAAAATCTGTATTTTCATTCTTCCTTGTATTTCGATTTTTGATATATTATATTCGGTTTCGATTATAACTTCTTTGTGTGATTATGACTTTGTTTTAGAGTTATATTTTGTTAATGATATTATTTAAATTATAAAAATTTTCGTTTAAAATAGTCAAATTTATTTTAATAATGGTATCCGTAGAAAATATTTTCGACTTTGAATTTATTCATTTCCGACGTTGTTAAAATCTTCAGAAAGTTTTAAATTAAAAATATTTTTGGAGCTTGTTTATGAATTTTTTTTCGAAATTAATTTTCTTCCGTTTTACCCTTTTGGTTTGCGAAATACCTATTTCAGAAATTATTTAAATCAATCTCGATTTATTAGAATTTGACTTAAATATTTTCTTATATGCTTTTACATAATTTTTTGAGGTCTTATAATGTATTTTTATAAACAATATAAATTTTTACGTTCGTTGGTAAATTCTTCCGAAATTCTTTATTTAACTCTTATATCAATTTCAAACCTTCAGATCCTTTTGAAATAATTTTTCGCTAAATAAAATTTAGATAAAATTTTCCAAAAACATTTTTAGATGTTTAGTATTTATTTATATGTGTATTTGAAAAAAAAACAAAACCATCGTCGGTTCCCCGACCCCCATCCCTTTCTCCTTCTCTCTTCTTCTCCCACTTTTATTTTACCCTCTCCCCGACTTGTTCCTTTCTCTGCACCCAAAACCTATCTTCTTCTCCCCAGCTCCTCCACTCTAGCTGATCGTCGCCTCACCAGCCACAACTGCCGCCACACGCCACCATCGAAGTCAAAGCAACGCAACAACCAAAGCATGTAGTAGCAGCCGCTGCAGCAACCTCGCACAGTAGCAGCAACCGCAGCAGGTTGCACCACCATCCGACCAGGACGAGCTCGAGTGATGGTTGGCGAGCGCCAACCTCCGGCAAAGCTTCTCCAGCCTTCATTGGTCCCAATTTATTAGTTTCATTTGGTATAAATTTCTGAAAGCCCTAACCCTTGTTTTGATTAATTGAGTATGAATTACCTTATGATAAGCTAACTTGATTGTTTGATTATGTATATATATGTTGTATGATTGAATTAGAGTGGTCAATTATAGTGTATTTGTTGATTTGTGAAAAATCATATTTTTGGCCGAGTTATGCCCGAATTTTTTGGATTCATTCAATTAAGCTAATTTAGGCAAATTGATTTTACGTTACGCTTTAGAATGTATCTAATTTCATGTCGGAACCGTCAATTTGAGAAATTTATGCGGTATTCATCGAAATTGACTTTCTAGGTCAATATTCATGTGTAATGAAATTGAGTTGCACAATTGAGTTATTTCACTCAATTGATTTTATAATATCTGTTGAAATGTATTTAATTTCATATCGAAAGTGTTAATTTGGGAAAATTTTGTGAATTGACTGGAATTAGATTTTTAGGTCAAAACTCTTGCGGGTCTAAATTGGATTGTGTAATCGAGTTATTTTATTTAATTGATTATATAATTTACATTAGAATATATTTAATTTCAATTTCGAACCGTCAATTTATACGTTTTAGCAAGAATTGATCGGATTTGTGTTATGGGCTGAAAAACCCTAATTATACTAAATTGGGTATTTCTTTTGTTGATCTGATCAATTGATTATATCATATGTTATAAAATATGTCTAATTATATTTCTAAACATTCAATTTAATTAAATTAATATAATTGAACCAAATTGCATTCTCAGGCTTAAAACCCTAGATTTCAAGTGAAGTTATGAAATTGGTCACTTGTATGGTTGTTTTTCTAAAATTGAATTTATAAAAATAGTTATAATGGTCTTAATTGCATTCTAACACAATCAATTGGAATTAATTGATTTGAAATATCTGATTTTGTGTCTTGGACTTTAAAACCCTAATTTTAAAAATTGATTGTTTTGAATTGGCTACTCGGAAGATTGTTTTGTCGAAATCAGTCATCTAGATTTATCTAAAATTAGTTTAATTATGTTTTAAAACTGTCAATTTGAGGTAATCGAAGTGATTTGGTCAGTTCATAGTCTGGGCATTAAAAACCCTAATTTTCGGAGATGGTTTTATAAAAATGATTTGCTTATGTTTCCCTAATCTAGTATATTTCTAATTTTGATTTCAAATCATGTGAATTGTATTCTTATGTTATCGGGTTGAATTGGTATTCTAAAAATGGTTGGTTTGCCTCTTTAGCCGTAAAACATAATGAGTTAGTCCTTTTTGATAAAATTAACTCATAATCTATTATTCTTTCCTTGGCTTTCCAAATTAATTTGAAATGTCTCAAGTGATATGTGTTAAACCCGATTTGGTTAATATTTAATTTTACATCTTAATAGAGCTACGCTTGCGAGTCCTAGGCTTTTGATACGTTTTCCAAGAAAGATCGTTTGTGTCTCCTATGTTGATTTAATTATAATATGTGAATTATTGATCGATAAGTAGTCTCTAACCTAGTTCCAATTTCCATCAGTGATCTAGGAAAACTTTCCCGTGGATTGTCAAGCTCTTGATAGCTCTCTCTTTTTCTCAATTTGCTTAGTTAGCTTCTAATTTAGGTAAGTCATTACTTACCTTTACTTATGGCGGAATCTAAAAGGTATGTCTGCTTGGAGTGGAAGGTGATGAGTATGCTTGATTATTTAATCATGTCAGGCGTATGCTTTGTTCTATGTGGTAATTGTATATATGTATGGGTTTATAGCCTCAATGCAAATGCATGTTAGTATGGTGCTTGAATATTGTATGTGTGTGAGTATGTGAAGGGTTGAGTATGGATTGAAATTGCATGATATCTTATGCTGTATTTTATGTCATGGAATTATTTGGCTCTAACGCCACTTGAAATTAACCGGCTTTAATGCCGCATAAATTGGTTCGGCTTTCATGCCCCTGGAATCGATTGGCTTTAATGCCATTTGGATTGGTTCAGCTTTAATATTGCTTGAGACTTATTGACTTTAATACCTCTTGGCTTTAATGCCACTTGAAATTGATATAATAATGGAAGTTCATTGTGTTGATGGATGTGAGCTAAGTGCTGTTATGTAGACCTGATTTATGATTGGTTAAATCTTGGAAGAAAATATTAATCACTTAAAGTGAAAGATCTTAAGTTGGGACTTGTATCACTCAGGGTAGCTATCCGAGTTAGGTTTGGTATTAACTTGGTACCATTCCAGTGTTTTTCTATTTTGTGATCCCGGGTGCCTTATGAGGTCTGGAGAGGCTCTCTTCTACTCTATAGGTGTCTCGATATATTTTGGCCCTATAGGGAGTATGCATACTTAAGTGATTAGGTGTCCTATTTATTGGTGGTCTGGTTATGTTTCTAGATGGGCTAGCTAGGGCTAGTACCATTCAAGTACTATATTAGTTGTTACGACCTCTTTGAGTTTCCGTCCTCAAGATAATATAAACAAATGGTGGTGATCACAATAAAGGAATATAATAATGAATTATTCTCGCTCACTCATGGGCTTTATATTTATTTTTCCTATGCATGTCTCCCTTACATTAGTGATACTATATGATATATGTCCGTATGTAATTCCCCAAAAATCCTAATTATGGAATTATGGCAAAATAATGATTTATTATAGAAAATTAAGAAAATATATTACTTCATTAAATAAAGAGGAAGTTAATTGAGGAAAATAAGGAGAAAATAATAAATAAATTATTTAGAAATTTTTGGACACTTTACTAAATAAAATAGAAGTTAAGGACAATTTATCCAAAATAGCCTAACTAATTTAAAAATGGATTTAATTATTATAATTAAAATAATTATTATTAAAATTAAATATCTAAATTAATTATATAAATAAATAAAGAACAAATATCCCCAACCATTTTATCAATTTCCATTTTCCATTTTCCTTTTTCTCCTTTCTTTTCTTTTTCTTTCTTCCTCCTTTATTTTTTTTTCTTCTTCTTCTTCCCCCGGTTTGGGCCAGCCCGTCGACCCAAATCTCCCTTCCTCCCTGGCCTGTCTCGCACGTCAGCCTGCTCCCTTGCCCAGGCCGGCCGATCCTTCTCCTTTCTTTTTCTTTTTTTCCCCTAGACCGACCGGTCCAGTCGCCCCCTTCTTCCCCGACCTGCACGCCGACCTACAACTCGACTTGCAGCCCCGAATCTCGCCGGCAGCCACCAGCTCAGTGCCGACCGTCCTCCCCTGCCCTTCCCTGTCATTTTCCTTCCTCTTTTCGACCCCGACCAAGTCCCTCTCTCCCCTTCCTGCGTGCCCATCTCTTTCCCTTTTCTTCTCCCCCTCCCCGACCCAACCTGCCATGGCAGGACCTGCCGCCTGCCGGCCAGCCTGGCGCCTGCACCCCCCCTTTGTCTTCTTCCCCTGGCCTTGCCCGACCACCCTACCTATAAATACCCCATTGATCACCTGGGTTTGGGATTTGGAACCCCGAAACCCTGGGTTTTCTCCCTCTCGCCGCCGCCCCATCAGACGCGTCGAGCGCCGCCCTCCCCCAACGCCGTCGGTCGAGTGCCGCCCAGAACCCCACCTTGCACCACCCTCCACCTAACCAAGCCCTCCTCAGCCCTCGATTTGCCTTGCACGAGCCACCCCAGGCCGTGCAAAATCGCCACCCCGAGCAGCCCCTTCCAGCCCGTCGCCGCCTTGCGCCACCTTCTGCCGCCTCCTCTGCCGCGACCAGCCACCCTGCCACCTCCCAAAATAACCGGAAGGTCCTCCCCTACCTACCCATACCATCCTTACCCCCTACCTCCTTCTCCACCAACCTCCACTATCTCCCACCACCTTCTTCCACCTTCGGCCGCCGCGTCCACCACTACGCGCCGCCGCCTTTCTCACGCCACCACCCTCACTCCACTCCCCTTCACCTGCTGTTTCTTTCCCCACCTCAAACTCCTCCTTTTCCCCTCCCATCTAACCGCCACCTCCATCTTTCCCCCTCTTCTCCTCCTCCACCGCCGCCGCCGTCGCCGCCACGCGTCGCCGCCGGACCACCACCGACCCTAGGTGGTTCTCCACTCATCCAAACCCTAATATCCCTTTTATATAACTACTACTATTTTCTACCAATATTATTATTATTATTATTATTATTATTGTGATTATTTCTTTCATTACTATTACTATTATTATTATTATTATCATTATTATCATTATTATGGTCTCTATTATTAATGTCTTATCTTCTTACTAATACTAACATGCCTTTTGAACCCTAACTTTTATTATACTTAACTTTAATCTTAATTTTTATAATTATTGGTATTAACATTATTAATAATATTACTATTATTACTTCTATTATCCTTACTACGGTTATTATTGTGGGTTCTAAACCTTACTTGGTTGTATTATTGTTATTATCATTACTACTAGGAGTATTACTATTATTATCATCATTATTAGTATTATTACTATTATCATTATCATCCTTAGGAATAGTTTACTTGTAATATTGTGACCTTATAATATTATTATTTCAAACCTAACACCATTGTTAGACTTAATCTTAAAAACGCTAGAGTTCTATTACTTGAAACATAAATGTCACTATTAGTAGTCTTATTATTATTATTATTATTATTATTATTATTATTATTATTATTATTATTATTATTATTATTATTATTATTATCACTATTTTACTATGACTAATGAACACTAGTATTATAAGAATGGAACTAATGGGCTTAATAAAATAAGTGTAACAATAAGTATCATAAATAACTATATTTTGACTACTAATATTTAGTATACTAATTCTAAGGTAAAAACCCTAGTTTTTGTATAAAACCCTTTTTAGTAATAAAAACCCTAACCTTAAACTAGAATGAGGATTGATAGTAATTATAAGGGAAACTAATACTTAGCATTTTCCCCCTTTTATAGGTAATCCCGACCAAAGCCCTAAGGAGTTAGAGGAGCGTGCTCCAAGTCCGGCGTTGCCTTAGGTAAGGACGAAGCTAATGGCCTTGTGCTATGTGTGACATGGATGTGTTGAATGTTGTGTATGCCATGCTATGCCATGTATTATATGATTTGTGGATAACTTGTCTTATGTGTAGCGCAGCTTGGAGATTGAGGTATGTTGTATGTGCTTCCATGACATGAGCATGGCATTTATATGTATGATGTTTATGATGTATTATGTTATGGCCCTCTAGGACATGCATATTAGGATAAATGGTAATATGAGTTGGGAACCATCATGGGAGTCTTGAAGTTTGTATGATGGTATTAATGTTCTAGGGCGGTACTAATGGTTCGCATGGTGGTATTCGGATTGTATGGTGGTATTTATGATTTTATGGAGGTATTAATGTTGTATGGTGGTATTAGGGTTTGTATGGTGGTATTTGTGATTTTATGGAGGTATTAATGTTGTATGGTGGGATTAGGGTTTGTATGGTGGCATAAATGTTCGTATGGTGGTACTAATGATTTCATAGTGGTATTAATGGCTTATGGTGGTATTCGGGTTCGTATGGTGGTATTGTGATTTTATGGAGGTATTAATGTTGTATGGTGGGATTAGGGTTTGTATGGTGGTATTTATGATTTTATGGAGGTATTAATGTTGTATGGTGGTATTAGGGTTTGTATGGTGGTATTATGGTCGGTATGGTGGTATTAGGGTTTGCATGGTGGTATTAGGGTTCGTATGGTGGTATTAATGATTGCACAGTGGTACTAATGGCTTATGGTGGTATTAGGGTTTGTATGGTGGTATTTGTGATCTTATGGAGGTATTAATGTTGTATGGTGGTATTAGGGTTTGTATGGTGGTATTAATGTTCGTATGGTGGTATTAATGATTGCATAGTGTTATTAATGTCTTATGGTGGTATTAGGGTTTGCATGGGGTGTTATGGTTTGTATGGTGGTATTAATGTTGGTATGGTGGTATTAGGGTTTGCATGGTGGAGTTAGGGTTTGGCATGGGAGTTAATGATTGTACGGGATTAGGGCTTGGAGTGATTAACTCTGGGACGTTGTGATTAAGTAGGGTTGGAGTAACTAATCGTGATTGTTGAGGATAATTAAGGTTTGGGATGACTGAGTATGGTGGTTATGGTAAAATAGGGATAGGAGTGGTTAACCACGGGTTGTTATGGACAATTAGGGTTGGTTATGACTACTTAGAGTTGTTTGGCGTTATCATGTGTATTATTGATTAAAGTGTAGTTATGAATGTGGAATTTTATCGTTTGGGACGTGTAAAGCATAAAGAGAATGATTTATGCATATCCTTGGTGAAAACCTTTTGAATAAGATATGTTAAGACACTAACTACTTACAGAGAAAGAAGTTGAGCCGGACCCAGACCGGTCCACCGGCAAATAATAGTGGCAGGGTATGTTACCCTCATGACCGGTCCACCGGCTATAATAGTGGCAGGGCATGGCCCTCGTGACCGTTCCACCGGCTATAATAGTGGGGGATTCCGTGCTCAACAAACTAATTAGAATGAGGATAAGACATGGGAAAGATACTAATATTTACAGTGGAACACCTTGTGAGTCGGGGCCAGACCGGTCCACCGGCAAATAATAGTGGCAGGGTATGTTACCCTCGTGACCGGTCCACCGGCTATAATAGTGGCAGGGCATGGCCCTCGTGACCGTTCCACCGGCTATAATAGTGGGGTTCCCGCACTCACACAGACTATTAAAAAATCTGTGTGGAATGAACGTATTATTAATGAGAAATGAGGAATAGGTCACAGAAAAGTATTCAGGCCTTATCTTGCTGGTTATCGCATGTTGTCTATATGATTGTGCTACGTATGTTATGTTGTATGATTGTATGCTTGGCCTTAGCGCACCAGCGCCCTTACTCAGTATTGGACCCGTACTGATACTACCTTGATTCAATGGGTCCTGTGATGATCCACCGATGGTGGGGAGCAGACCTCCTATGCAGGTTTGATCGGTTACTAATTGTGGGGTGGAAGGCTTGGCTTGAGTGAGTAGGCGATCCGGATATTGGTCCCTTGGGACCCATCTTATTAACCATATTTTGTACTACGCTTCTTGCTTTGAAACCATACTTTTAAGTTGCAATCTTAACGATATTTTAACTGTTGTTGACACGTGGTTTTCGTGAATGGACCTATGTTTGGTGACTCTTACTTAATGATTGTTTAGTTAGCCTTAACACTTAGTATCGGAACGATAGGAGTGAACCATTCGGGTACTAAGTGTAGCGGTAATACCCCCAAGTTTATGGTTTTAATTCTTTCGCTTTCGCTAAAACCTTTGTCTTAAACGAAATTTTTCAGTAGTAAATTTGGGGGTGTTACACCGTACCCAATTATCATATAATCTATTATTAAAATCGTACGTGGGCCTTATATGCAGAATGATACCTTCTAGGGTAGTGTGTGTTACTTAGCATGTGATCATGATTTTCTTGTATGCTTGTACTTTATGTATTCTCATGTCTAGTCATGTATTATGAGCATGAATATATGGCCCTATGTTCTATTGTATGTATCATATGTATAATCAAGCATGAGTTATTATACGAGTAAAATGGTGTATGTATCATATGTGTAATTGAGCATAAGTTATTGCATGAGGGGAATGGAGTATGTATCACATGTATAATTAAGCATGAGTATTGTAAGCTAGAGATTACCATATCTTATGTGTATCATTTTTCCTTCCATGAGTTAGGTAGTCATGATTTACTTAGTACTGGACCCGTATTGATACTACCTTGGTTGAATGGGTCATGCGACGATCCACTGATGGTGGGGAGCAGACCTCTTGTGTAGGTTTGAGGTCGGATATTGTTGTTGGGTTGAAGTCTTGGCTTGAGAGAGTAGGCAGTCCAGAGTTTGATCCCTTAGAATTTGTCCTTATTTATCTGTATTCATTTTTGAAAGTTTACAAGTGTTGTATTAAAATTCAAGGGAGTTGTGATTGAATTTTAATTTTCCATTACTTTGATAAGCTTTTAAAATCCAAGATTATTTCATAGGTTTCTACTGGTTTATTCAGCGATGATCTTATTTAGTGAAATTGTTCACTTGCCATCTGCCTATGGATATTTTCTTGTGGGAGTTTGTCCTCAAGGCATAGATGTTGGTTGAATTTTGTTAGACAGGTTTTAGCCTTGTATCTAGCATGAGATAGATGGTAGACATTTATCTTGTATTAAGTGTGGCGATAACATTCTCCAATTTTTATTTTAGCTTCCACATTATTCTTTTAAACGACAAATTTTTCAAGAGTGAAATTTGGGAGTGTTACAATAATACTTCCACTTTTATCGCCACTATCACTTGTCACATGGGATGCTACTTTTCACTTGTCACATGATCTACCGATTATCATTAATTTTTGAATTCACACTAAAAATTGTTTAACTATTGTAAATTCAATTTATTCTAAGGTCAATTAAAAAAAACATGTCACAACACTTAGGATAATTATCTAATGCATATAAAAAAAGGACAAATAAGAACACTTTCTTGTTGAGAAGACTGATATACCTTTAAGAAATCCTAATTCACAATTAACTCGTAACTTCACCCATAAGAATCATCTACTCACAAAACTTAACCACATCATAATAAGTACAATCAACCTAAAAATAGAATTAAACTTCAAAATTTTATACATAAAATGTAGATCATACCTCTGGGGTTTTTAATCCTACATTGAATCATTTTCATATGAAATGTTTACTTCTTGTATTCATAATTAATCCAAATATATCACATATCATACTTATCATATTTTAGCCCAAACAACATTTACACAACATAAAATTTCTGTAATTTATCCCAAATGACCCTTATTTCACTCTAGCACCTCAAAACTTATTATTTATATAATCTAATCTATACTCAGCAAAACCTCAACATATCATATATTATAACTTAATCAAAAACCTCAACAAATACAACGACATACTTAAAAATTCCTAAAACTCACCAAATTGACCAAATTACCACTATATCTAATTTTAGCATAAAATCACCCAAAACTCAACCTTTACAAAACTTTACCATTTTCAAACATAATCCACCATATACTATTAAATTCCCAAATATGTAATTAAATTAAATTAGCCAAAAAGAATCTAAAAAGACCAAGGGTCAATTCATCCTAAGAGCCCAATATGCCTAAAAAGTTGGCTGCAACATATCAACTCTTCAACAACACTTAACCACATAAAAAAATACTCAACAACATGCTTATTAAAAATAACCAAAAAAATGTATCATCGTGCTTGAACATTTACATCAAAGCCCAGCATGGCCTAACATGATTTTAAACATAAAATCATAAAATTACATATCTTACATAAAATCATGCATATCACATGAATCTAAATCATGAAAATCTAAAATCATGATTTGCAAACTTAAACTTGCTAACATAACATTTAAAATAATAACCACACATATCACAAATTTCAAAATCTAAGGATGTGTATAACATTACATAAAAGAAGGGTATCTAATAGCAAAACTCTCCTAAGCATCTTCTTCTTTTACCTCCTTAGGATCATTTAAAACAAAATAATAAAGGGTTAGCAAATAGATTAGAAAAGGAAAAGAGGGAGAATAATGATTCAAAATCAAGGTAGAAGATGGATTGATGGAGGTGGTTAGGAGATTTGGACAACAACAACCACCACAACAATTGATTGCCACCACTACTTGAACAACTAAAGATAACACCAAAAGGCCACGAAGAAGAGGGAAATAAGGGGTTATAATAGTGATATTTGAGGGATGAAAAAATGGCTTAGGAAAGGATGTGAAAGGTGTTTCTAGGTTGGGTACAAAAATGTCGCATAACTGCTGAAAATGGGAGGAAAATGTAGTTCACAATAACTTAAAACAAATCCTATTAGAACTAAGGAGAAGAGGGACGTTAGATAGGTTGTTTGGCAATAAAAAAACTTAGAAAATATGAAGAAGAAAGCACACTTGGGGTTAGAAGTTATAAGGAAGAGAGAGAGAGAGAGAGAGAGAGAGAGAAAATGAGGTTTGTGCATGAGATGAAAATTGTTAGGGTGTATTTGGGGGTGGGAAGGGGGCACAATGAAGGGGTTTGTAGCTTCCATGTCTAGCATGAATAAGAGGGGAAGGGGTTGGGATGATTAATTTATTTAACACTTGACTGAAAGTGGCTAATAATATTTTTGATAGCACATTTCAGCTAGCTAAAAGCTTTTTTTTTTACAACATCAAACATCAAACATGCAAAGATCCTATGGAGCACACGGAAGGTAAGATAAAAAAAATCATGGTGTAAACACATCAAAGAGCACATGTGATATCTAAATATCATACTTATACCATAATTCATACTATACTTTAGGCCACATGCTCATCACATCAACTTAAATATATTACAATCATTTCATTAACTTAATACATACTAAGGGTATCCCACTAGGGAATCGCCAAATCTATACATAATCATAAGCAAAAACAACCAAAATTCCACTCATAAACATAAAGACTAACACATTAAGACAACTACCAACCAACATACCAATTCCACATAGTGACAGAGGAAACTACCAAACTAAAATACCAAATCCAACCCAGTTAAATCACCATACAACACTTACTTCCATTTTATTTTACTCAAAAGGATACAAAAATAACCTAGATATTTATAAATTACATCAATAATACCGACACACCAAGGTAACAGAATAACATCTAACCTTTCAACTTTAAAAGTATAAAGTACACTAGTCATACTTGTAATATCTTGAATTTTATCTAATCTTAATCCTTAGTAATTAATATCTTAACCTAATTCTAATCTTAAAAAATTAATATTTTTACTTTACCTTAATTCGTTAATCATAAATCTTAACACAATCCTAGTCTTAATTTGGGTTATTAATATTTTTAACATAAATATAATCCTAAATTATTAATATTTGAATCATAATTAATTTCATTAATCATAAATTTTAATCTAATCCTAACCATAATCCTACACTTATCTACTTTTTCCTTTTTCTTTCTTCTTTTCCTTCTCCTTCTCCTTCTTCTTTTTCTCTTATGCTTGATTTTCCTTTCTTCTTTTTCTGCATTGCATGCTCTTATTCTTTTACCCTACAACTTACCATAGTCTGATCCCAACCATCATCTCCCTCAATCCATGGGATGCGTTATTGAAAACTTTTATAAAATTTCCCCCAATTTTGTTCCCCATCCGATGTGTGTGCCCCAACCTTTTCTTCTCTATTGATTCAACTCATTCATGCGCACCATTCATGTGCATATACATATACATATACATATACATATACATATACATATACATATACATATACATATACATACATACATACATACATATATATATATATATATCTCCCTCACTCCCTACATTTTTGTTGAGAAAAACCAGCTTGAACACCCCTTCAATTTCCTCCACCATCAACACCACCCTTTCCATGAAAAAACAACCACCATCATTTCCCCTCACCATCACCACCCTACACAATTTATTTTTCCCTCTCCTGTCATGCTTTGATTTGTTTTCATTAAGGCACATGATCGTCCACCCTCATATGCCCACTCATTCCCTTCTCGCACAACCTATGTACAATTTTGTACACAACCCTTGCAAGCCTTTCTTCTTAACTGTGTGCTTTATGCACAGTTGTATGCACCCAACACTCCTTGCCTATGCACACCCAACCCATCTGCATTTAGGGTTCTTGACTTGTGCATGCACTGCATAAATTTCCTATGCACCTTCGATATTCCCTTGTTATAGCCATGGTTACTTCCTAGAACACCCCATGCTCCACTCTAGCACTACTATACTCCCACACAACTCGATCTTCTCCACTTGTTTCAATTATCCCCATTTCCACCCTTCTTTACCTTAAATTTTCCTTGATTGTGTTTTTATGTTCTAATTGTGTTTTATTCTCATTTTTCTAGGTGATTTTTTGGTGATTATGGAGGAGACGGGTTTGGTTTACATGCTTAGAGACTGTGTTCTTTGTTGGTAAGAATACACGTCCTAGTTAGGGATTTTATATGCAACATGTATTTTTGTATGTGATATCATATTGGTAATGATATATGGATGATGTTCTTATGAAAATGATGTTATATGATATCTTGGAAGCGAGAAAATGTGAAAGTATCATTTGTGAATTTATTCAAATGGAATAAATCTATATGCGTGGTATCTATATGTATATTTAGGGATTTATATTTGGAGGTTGAAATTTGCTAATATTGGGACTCGTAAGTTATTTGGAAAAATATGAGTATTTTATCTAATGTAAGAGCATTATGGTTATTTGATGATAATATAGGAAATAATCATGGCATGATAACTTTTGGAGGTTGTTATCAATCATTTCATAAGTAATGTGATTAAATGATGCTTGAGTAAAATACAAGTTACCTAATATAATATTTTGTTGCTTTCGGTAAGATAAGGACATTTTGGTTAATAAGGGTTAAAAATAGAATTTTGGTGATTTACAAAGGGAAATAGATTTTAAATAATTTGAGTATAATGCTTAGAATATTTAAGATAATGATGAGTAGCATAAGTATAATAATAATAAAAAAGTTATATTTAGCTTATGAAATTAGGGTTCCTTAGAGATATTATGGAAGTTTTCCTTGGGGAATAACCCCATAATAGTGGCTTAATTATGTGTTGTACCTTACGTGTTTTTAATTATATGGTGTGCATATCTACATGATTTTTGCATGATTATCTTGATTAAACAACTTTAAATAAGATATTAATCATTTAAAGTAAAAGATCATGTGAGTCGGGCTGAGGTATATGGTGGGTTCATTCCACCAGACAATAATAGTGGCTTAGAATCATTCTACCCCGTCCACTGGATTAAGAATAGCAGGTCCCTAAAATCAATGTGAATGAAAATATAATTATGAGATAAATACTAATGGATTAGACATAAGTCACTTAGATTAAAAGTTACATTAGTCAAGATCGAGGTGTTGTGTTTGCTCCAGCTGACAATAATAGTGACTCAAGTGTGTTTTACCGTGAGAGGTGTTTCAGACCGTTCCACCAAATTAAGAACAGTGATTAGGAGAGCATTTCCCTGGTATATGTTGGGTTTGTTCCACCAGATGTTGATAGTGACTTAGGTGTGTTTTACCTTGATAGATGTTTTATTTTGTTTCATTAAATTAAGAATAGTAGGGTTCCTAAACTCAACGTAAATAAAATAACAGATCTTATGTATATATAATAATAAGTTATGGAATCAATGTTTACCTTACACCACTTATTATTAACTCACATGTATTCTTTTTATCTTTTTTACTCTTGCTTCAATTGTATGGTTACCTTAATCAATACATAACGTATTAATCATCAGTTTTATGGATGTTGCTCATTCCCACAAGTAGATGATTCAGATATTTTTGTGTATGTTGAAGATGACCCTTTGGATGGTTTAGCTGCATATGATGCCTTATGTGTGGAGGAGTGAATTTTATGTATCAGGGTTAGGGATAGATTCATGTTATCTAGTGCTTAACTTTTAGCTAGATACCTATTTGAACTCTTAGTTCCATGATATTCATTTTGTTGTATTTTGATATTGTACTCATATTTAATCTCCAAACTTTATCTATGTTTATGAAATTTCTCTTATTCTCTATCTATCATGTTTATAGTCTTAACTATTTTGCCTTCTATTTTATGTAAGGATGGTATGGTAAGCCAAACTTATGTCGATTATTACGATAACACACACAGTTATATTGATATCATGCTTCCTCAAAAGATGAAAATTTTTAGTAGTAATTTTTGGGGTGTTATAATACTAGTTGTAACACCCCATTTTTCTAAACTTTAATTTTCTTTCCAAAGTAAAATGAGGAAGCTAAAACCAAAAATGATGGATGCTAATGCCATATATATCATGAGGAGAGGTGTGTACGTTCTCCTAGCCCATGAAAGATGCAAAGCTGGGTATAAAAAAACACTAAACAACAAGAATAATGTTGTAAGGTAAAATTATTTTGACTATCAAATTTTAATGTGCGATTACAATGTCAACTTGTGTTGACTAAAGCCAAAACTAGAAGTTTTCAACATAGGACAAACCCACTAAAAAACCTTAATCTTAGACTTCAAATCAAGCCCCAATAGTATCCAAATTATTTGTATCACAACCATTAAAAACTAATATCTTTAGTACAAAAGTACCTAGTAAATGCACCTAACCCTAATCAAATAACATGATCATACAACCACACAACACACAAAGATGTAAAATCATGTGTAACCAACAACTCGTATCTAATAACATGTTAATAACCCCACATAGTACACCAAAAGGGCACACAACCACCATAATAGATAATAATTCTCTCATAAGCAACATTGCATACATAAATATTAACATACTCATAACACACCCTTCTTACACAATACAAAATAACAAGCTCATAGGTAACTCAAAATAATACATGAACTAACATGTAATATGAGGGTAGTGCACATAATACAATTACCAACCCAACCAAAATAACAATAACAAGAGTATAACACATAATGCAACTACCAATCCAACCAAAATAACAAGAGCAGTGCACATAACACAAGAAGCAAACCAATAACAATGGTATTATGTAACGATGACTACCAACATATACATAAATGGGTAATGCACATAATATAACTATCAAAACAACAACACACATACATTATGCAACCTTATAACTCGAGGATATAAAGGTATCCCAGTCATACTGGTGTAACCCAAATTGGGATGGCAATAGGTCTCTTACCCGACCCAGACCCACTAGACTCGTCTCATTTGTAGCGGGTCTGGGTCCATAATTTTTGGACCCAATGGATCTAGGTCCTTATATACCCAATGGACCCATTTAGTATATATATATATATGTGTGTGTGTGTGTGTGTGTGTATTTATATAAAAATAAATACATACTAATATTATCTTTTTCATCATTTCATAATATTATTTGAGCTCCTTATTTATTTTTTAATTTTATTTTTATATATTTAATGTATGATTAATATTATAGTATTGTATTCCAAAAGCATTAAAATACTATTTGAAAAGTTAACGTAACTATTTTAATATATTTATTTTTTCACTCAGAGTTTTTATTAAACAAAAAATACATATTGAGCAATATAAAATACAAATGTATTTGTAGATACATAGATTATTAATTATATTTTTTTTAAAAAAATAGTTGGACCCATTTAGGACCAATTTATCCACTAGCCCCAGTAGATCTAGGTTTGGGTCAGGTATGGGTCTAGGTAATATAAACGATTATGGATTTGGGTCTAGCTGAACCTAACCCATTTCCATCCCTAAACCTAGAGATGCCAATATACACCAGTCATAAAGCCATATAATACCAGCATCCTCCCAACCATGTAACTAGGGGACACGCAAAATGTGTCATAGATATACTCGCGCACATAATGCAATAGAGTTCCCATCACACAACTATTTCCCTTTTTACTACTCAAGTGGATGCAACAATAGCCCGAGGACACACATGATGTGTCACAATCATACTATCACTCATAATACAACACTATACCCTTCCCAATATGTAACCTGGGAATACTATGATCCACCGATCATTCTAATGCTTACTAATTAGCATAATACCCACCCAAAATTAGCCGCATAATGCTTAATTATGGATACCTCTTATAGGATTTGTAGGTCACCTATAGAGTAGATTAGGGCTTTAGTGGTCACTAAGGCAAACCGATGAAACCAAATCAAATAGAAGAATACTATATTAGATAAATTATTTACGTAATGAGAATAGGAAGTGAAGGACAATAATGAGCTAAAGCATCACAAGATCGAACAAAAGTGGTTTAATAAAAAAGAACTACATATGACTATAAGTTGCCATAACACATCTAACATGACTAATTAAGAGTCAGAATATCATTGAGTTATTTATGCATTAGCCATAAAAAATATGTGGCATAATCCTTAAATTAATGGGATTTGTTGATGATTTTAGTTGTGTATCTATAATTTTCATATGTAATATTTTTCTTTTAGTTGTCGATTTGGTTGTAACTTTTACTACTTTCAATGCAATATGGTTGTTATGAATGTTTCATTTATCTCCTCAATCTCTCTTGTCTTTTCTTTTTAACAACGACTATCATTATTGAAGTATATTATATGTATATCTTTGTTGTAATAGTTATGCAATATAAAAATTTATGCTATTAGCTTTATATATTTTATTAATTAAAAGTATTGTTATTTTAAAAATTATTCAAATCCTAAATATTTTTTATAATCCCAAAAAAAATTTAAGCATAAAAATGATCATTAAAAAAATTGTAAAATTGTATTCAATTAAATTTTATTATATGAAATTATTAATTGGTACATATTGATTAAAATAAATTAAAAATTAAACGATGTAAGGTGTAATGATTGATGAAAAGATCGACAAAAGTACAATAGAGAATTGAATTGAGTAAAATTGATGAGGAGTAGAGAATTAAGGTTGGTTGAAATTAATAAAAGTAGCAAATAGGGGGGATTAATGGCAATACAATTTGGGGTTGCAAATTAATACAATGATATAGGTGCTCTAGTTGTTACAAGATAAACAACTCTTTGCTTAACTCTAATTATAATTTTATAAATATTTTTAATTTATTATATCATCAATAAAAAGACTTAAGTTATTAACAATTAGAAATAACAGTCTAGAATCAACTGTGTAAACTATCTTATTTGGTTTAAAAAAAAACAATAATAGATAAGAAGTTGTGTTCTCAATAAGAGAATACAATTAAGATAGAGTGGCAGATTCGGTAGGTGTATTCAATTATTCATCGAATGGCTTAACCAAGATACACACCTCAATCCCTTTAAATTTTCTTTTAATTATCAAATATGGTTTATAATTATCTATGTCTGTTTGTTTTAATTATTTTACATGTTAATAGTAGATCGAGCTTAATTTTGGACGGTACTATGCCCGAAAGTTGAATTCAAGTATCCGATTTTTTTTTTTGTATTTTAAGTATTATATAGTTAGACTCTGAAGTATTGAATTTTAGGTATTTCGGATCTAATAATTAACTCGTTTTTCTTATAGGGTTTATGTTCGGATATTATGCTCGATTCTTATATTAGTATTGGGTGACGATGTTAATGTTTTTAAAAAAAAATGTCTATTTTGATATTAAGATTTGAGCAGAAGGAACTAGTTTATGCCACTTGATCATTGCGCTGAGTTAACTAATTCAACGACATTCCCAAATTCCCAAATAATCTTTTTGGACAAGTAATTTTTTTCCTTTTATTATTATTATTATTGGACCATGGTTGGATTGGGCCTAAGCCAACCAAACTCATGGCTAAGTAATGTCCTCTTCGATTTTATTTGCTGATCGGTTTATAAAATCTCAAAACCACTTTCTCCTTTCGAAATCGCGCACCGTTCATTTTTCTCCGATCGTGATTTTCCTTACCTTGGGAACCAACGATGCCTACTTTCGCATATCCCACAAAAACCTTCCATTCCATCTCTCTCCTCGGCCAACAGTTCCACTCCGGTATCACGTAAGAGATATTTCTTCATTTCTATGTACCAAACAGATTCCATTTGTATTGGTAATGCGAGAGTAGATTATATTATAGTTGACGCTGACAATGCCATAAATTAATAAAACAATTGCCATTTCAAACTGATGAGTGATGAGTTAGAGAGGCAAACTCAAGTATAGGAAGGTATTCAGTAAAATTATTTATTTTACTCATTCACTTAAAAATTCGTTCTTAAATTTACTGAAGTTCTCTCATTTTGTACATATAATAGTTTACCTAAAAATTTATGAAGCCTTTAGAATTAAATAAAAATGAATCTATAAATAAAATATCTCACCTGATGAAAAACTAGAGTTGAAGAGGAAAAAGGAAAATCAAAATCCATGGTTGGGAAAATAGTGGATCAACTTGAAAAACTAACGCTATCAAGAAAAACATCTTAGATGATTGGACCAAAAAAAAAAATCCGCATAACTTGCAATCATAGATTTTGGGTAATACCTTCATGAATCAAAGTTTAAAAAGCGAAAAGAGAATGCCAATTTTCAGGAGGAAAATCTGAGAGAAAAAGGCAGAGGTGGGAAAACATAAAGTTGAGAAAAAGGGAGAATGAGGTTTTGGAAAGATAAAGTAACATGAAATATGGAATAGTTGTCGTGGCTTTTAGAGGTATAATGTTTCCACTGATATACCAAATGGATGGGTAAAATTACATGCAAAATAAAATAAAATACAAATAAAAAATGGTGACAATTATATGATTGAAAGACGTGGGCAAGGTGAGCTAGCTCACTAGGTCGATAGTCTACATGTTCCCAACTAGATAAAAGGGCTCGGAATAGGGAACACCTATTACTCAAACAAAGCACAAGACCTAGGCTAACGCATGTGGATATTGAGCCATTATCAAGAACAATTGGGATGCACCATTAAGCCTCAAAAATTAATAGGCCATGTAGGTTTTTAGTAGCCTAATAAAGAATAAAATATTTTCCCCCAAAGTCATAAATTTAGTTGCTTTATGATAAATATATTTATTCTGTGAAAATAATGTACCCAATACTCAAAGTTCACAACAACACCAACAAGTAGAATCTATAAGTTCTTCTATTAACATATTCTAAAAATAATCTATTGTCTCGTGTATCACATAGGTTGGTAATTAGTTAATTATCACAATTGTACATTAGATAAAATACATAGAGTTTAAGACATGAATAATATATGGATCAATTATATAGGTTAGCAGAACCTTAAAACAAACAAAAGAAGAGAAATCAAACCTAAAAACTAAGCATGTAGACTAACATGAGCTAAAAAATTCCCTCCTCATGAATTGGTCTAAGAACATGAGCATGAAGACTAACACGGGCTTCTCATGTCCCTCAACACAACCTTGACCCACATATGCCATATGTGTTAAGCCTTAGCATCCCTATTTTACTACTCTTCAACACAAATATGTTTACCAATATCACTAGGTTGTGTGCACCTCCACAAACCTTCATTTTCTTTGTTTCCCCTTAGTTACTAGTACACAAATTGGAAGACATGATGACTAGTATAAGGCAATTTATAACTAACTTGTCATTTATTCCCTTACTCAGTAAGGAAAAATACAGATGGGGAATTTTGACATTTTATGTAGGAATTATATACGGTAGTTTTGGTATATAACCGTCATGTATACCCTTACTAAAAATAATACTTTTCGGATAAAATAAGTATTCGAAAGTCACACAATCATACTGACTCATAAAGTCACACAATACCTTCTCATACCAGGTCAAATAATCCTTAATTATTGATATCCCTAAGAAGTTCAAAGAACTAATTATAATAGATATAATGCCCTTAATTTCCTAAACTTTTTAAGAAGACCAACTACCCTTATTGTTATGCCAAAATAATTATTTATACTTAGAAACACCAAGTCCATTCATCCAACACTACCCAAATGACACATTATCCTTAATCAACATATTTTATTCACACATCAAACCCAAATTGTCAGAATTGAAGTGGGAAGATCAAAATACCTTTAAATACCTTAAAACTTCTAAAAATCATAACTTACTCTAAACAACTCCAAACCCTATTATATTATGCATCAAATTTTAATTAAAAGACCTAATGAGTCCAATGGTGCACCCAGCATTTTCATAAGCTAGCTAAGCTCTAAATTTATTTTAATTCCTTGTTAACCCAAATTCAAACCTTTGCTTCTAATACTAATATAAACATTATATCACATAAAATGTCAAATGTTCAAAAGCTGTGATAAGGTCAAACATGACATGACCCATCCAAAATTCATAATAAACTCATTAACACTTATATATATATTCATGTTGAGGAAAATATAATACTTAACATAACGTGGCACAATTTCATGGTAAAAAACATTAACTATTAAGAAATGACATAATTCACAAAAAAGCATCATATACAAAAAATCATGAAAATAAATCATTGCATAGGTTTTATTAATCCAACCCTTTTGGTCTCGAAATTTGTTTGATGACCAACGGGTTAAAATGAGAAAAATGGTTTAAATTGTCTAATATTATAAATACATACATACATACATACATACATACATACATACATACATACATACATACATACATACATACATATATATATATATATATATGATTTAACTATTAAGAAGGAATTGGTGAAATACAAATAAATAAAATGGATGGATGGACTCAAATAATATGATATCAATTAATTGTATTAGGAAAATCTATTATCAGCTTTAATTTGCTATCCAGTAAAGGGCGGTGCTCAATGCTCATGGACCGATGGTCTATTTCTTACTTCTATCTACCTCTACCCTAGGAGGCAACGTTTAAGTTTCCATCACATTTAATTTTCCATCCTCATGGTTGTAGTAAACAAAAAAAAAGATATCCAATAATTATTAAAAATGAAATAAATTTTATGATTAAGGAAACATATTTAGTTAGAGTGAATGGGCGTTAGTTCCCAAGTTAACAAAAAAAAAGTTTGGGAAACCCTACCATTGTAACATATATAGCTTGTCCAAACTAAATAATATATTACAACGTAGCACAGTCAATGTAAAACATAATATACGTACATGCATATGATGTTTGGAACATCATTTTAAACTTCCATGTTTTCTGTTTTATTCTAGAGAACAGTGAAATATATATATATATATACTTTAATTTTACATCTTTGCATTTCTACAACCATAAATGCATTAATTAGTTTGGAATGAGCTTGTAACGTGGTTTGGATAAAGATGGGGAAGGATTGTATCGTCCGTAGTCATGACTGAGCATCCTGAGCAGCCTTTCATGAACGTTAGCATCATCTTCTCTGTGAGATGGTAACGAGTTTGTCGACTCTTCCTGTCATAATCGAAGAGCATAAAAACAGAAATGGTTAACGATGAAAATTCTTATCATGAAATATTAACAACAAATGATGAATATTGTACCAATTATACGATGAGTTTGTAATGCCTAATGGTTAAACGTCACACTCCGTAGTAGGAAGATATGGGCCTTCAATTGACCACTCTTAATCTTGGCCCTTGAACATCTAATATATATTTTTTTGAATAACTTTTTTCATTATAAATTCAATTAAATTTATTTATAAATATATGAAATTAAAATATTTTTACACTATTAATTAAGAAGTAGAAATTTTACATACATATATATAAACACTTATCTTTAGATTAAAAAGAGATCCACATAAAAAATATTAGTTAAAAGAAAACAGACGTACATTTTATTAATTACCACGGACGTATTTTGTGAAAAAAAAAACCAAGTGCTAAATCGCAAAACATAATTTTACAATTCAAAATAGATGTCAATCTTATTGTGACACACATCTATTTTCCATAAAAAAGAAATGTATATTCAACATCAAAGCAAATTCAACACGGGGTGCGATAATTTGCTTCAAATACATATGAATAGTTAAGAATAATCATTTCAATCAAAGCAAAAAAAAAAACTACAATTTTGTATATATTATTTTTTATCAAAAAGAAAAAGTAGAACGAAATACAAGGAACAAATAGAATTACCTTAAAAAAAATATTCAGGATATTAATTATTAAATTGAACCTTGTAGAAATCGAAGGATCATGTGATAAAGAAGAAACTAAGAGGAAGAACCGAAGAAGTATTGATATGTACAAACTGTTATTATTTTAGTTTTTCTAACTGACAATATTATAAAAATATTTTTATTCTTTATTTTTCGTAAAAAAAAATTTTTTTAACATATTTTTATATATGAGTTAACCAAAATTTTAATTAATTACTTAATTTTCAAGAGTTAGGGTTAAAAACTAACAATGAAAAGTTAGTATTTTTCTACTATGGTGCCCGGCGGAAGACACAAGATACCACAGAATTTTCGACCATATATATATGGAGACCTAGTTGAATACAAAAACACACGTGCCCGCAAAATTATTTGAATATAAAATGGTGGCGACGCAAATAGATAATATCACACGAAATTTACTTCAGTCGATCTATTTGGTAAGGCAAAATTTTAACAAATGAATTTCATCACCTTTTTCTGTAGATAATCTTATATATATATATATATATTCACGCATGCGTCTATACTCAACTTGTTTAAGTCAAATCAAGATAAATAATCACTTCATCTCAGCTTACTGCAGGGTCGGCTTGGCTGTTTGTACAGAGCTTACTACTAATTTTGCGTTACCATAAAGTATTGAGCTGTACCTTTTCATAAAATAATGGTAGACTATGTATATATATATATATTATCTTGATAATAATATATGTGAGGTTCGTGTTAGGCTATTAGCACCGTATAAAGTCAATTCATTAGGAAACAAGGACGAATAAAAAAGGTTTTGGTGCTCATTTGGTAAGGGATAATTAATAGAAATAAAATAATTACTCTTGTATAATTAAAATTTAAAAAAAAATATCAGATGAATATTTATTTTAGATCTTTATTAGATCTAAAATGAATATTTCATTGAAAATAATTTTATTATCAATAAATAATTAATCTAAACGACATAAAATATGAGATAATTTTTTTTTTCACTTCTATAATCTCAATACTAAACAAACCCTTGAGCTTTTATGCCATAGGTGATTATCAATCATGTAAATGGTAAAATCTTATAAATCCTTACTCGCGTAAATGTAAAGACCGCACGTAAAACATATTGATAATTTTATAGTTATGTGAGAAAGTTTATATCCTACAAGAATTTTTCTACTAAAACGCGTACGGATTAGTTAAAAAGCTGCATGCATAGTAATCACAGAATAAAGAGGGGCGGCCCCCGGGGGGGGAGTTAGTTAACCTAGCTAGTTTCATGCGATATATATATAGATGATCGATCATATGATGATAGTAAAATCTAATCTCAAATACATATAAGCAGTTGGTTAATTCCTCGAATGAGCAAACAGCACATATATATATATATATAATATTAAGTGATGAGTAGTACCTGATAGATTCTTTCATTCCCTTCCTCGGTGAATTCATCTGCAAAGTTGATTGATCCGCGACCTGGTAAGACCATCAACATGCAAAAACATGGATCTCAGCTCCTCATAGACGTAGGAAGCTAGATACGAGGTAAGGGTCGAAGATGAAGCAAATTAACATTAACTACCTGCAGATGAGTTTGATATAAGTGAAGAAGAAAGGATAAGCAGGAAGATGATGAGGCAGTGCGGTTTTTTCAGGAGCAAGAAGCCCATTTTTTTCGTACGTGAAAAAAGAAATGCATTCAATCATTCGCTTGTATATATATGTCAAGAATGATAAGCATCTCTCTCTCTATACACACACAGTCACACCCACACACACGAGCTCATATAAGTGGGAGATAATTAAGATTCAACCAAAGCCCAAAAGGGGCTGCTACGAATTAGTTTACGTTAAAGAAAGTAATCTTCGGCGCTCGCTTTGATGAAAGTAGCTAGCTGGCCGGCTAGCTAGCGAGCTAAGGCATTCAAAATTTAAAGAAGAGGAAAATAAATTCAAAGGTGGAAAGAGACCACTTTCCTGTTGTTGGAGCGCATCAAGTCTACGAAGTTAGTGGGTTTTTCAATAAGCACGATGGTTTTAATTATTGAGATTTAACAATGAAATGAATCATTTGAGTGCCACTTTTAATTATTGTCCTTCATATCATAGAGCTGCAAAAAAAATTACTATTTAGCTTTTGACATTCGCGTCTTCCTTTGGTTTTAATAGGTATATTTTATCCATACACACTTACCAATGTCATTACACAAATATGAGCCCCCCCCCCCCACCCCGAAATTAAAAAAAAAAAAAAAAAACTGTACCCATTGTTGCATTGCATGCGGACGTTAAATATTGTTTGTGCTCTTTATTGATAAAAAAAAGAAGTTATAACTAATTGAAAATAGGTACCACTACTTAAAAGGTTTTGTTTTCCCCTTTCCTTTCAGAATAAGTCTTATTTATCCAATGAAAGCGAGGGAATATATATAATTGGGTCAAATGTAAATATTCCGAATAAAATATCAAAATATTTTTTTTAAGATGATAGCCATATATGTATATATGGAGCAAAAAAATGACACAGACCATGTGTTTTTTTTTTAATGCTGTCAATTTTGATATATTTTGAAAAATTACTCAAATAAATAAGAAGAATAAATTTCAAGATATACATACATAAAATATGTATTTTGTGTTTTAGATAATAAATAAATAAATATCTTGTAACAACTTTAATATCAGGCCTAGTTTCACAGTGTCTCAAACGTTAACCGATAATATGTTAGTGATTTTCAATTTTCTTATATAAGTAAGTGATAATTAATAGTATACTTTAAATGTGAAGTAAATTCAGGGTAGTTTTTTGGGAACTGTTGCGGACTTGGGAGTGATTTTCTAAAATTTATAAGAGAAAGATGAAGAGATAAACCGACTAAAGATTTTATTTGATTTTTCTTGTCCCAAAAAGAAGGATTTGCTTAAGGTAAAATATCAAACTTTATGGATTATGATTGATGCTTTTTAATTATCCTTAAAGACAAAGACAACCCACCAAATACCAATCTGATAAGACAATGGTGGAGAATAAAGAGACCCACTCTTAACTCCCCCCCTCCCAGCCCTTTTTCTTTCTCTCGAAAAAAAAAGGGGGAGGGACAAAGAAAGAACCGCTAGTGCCCTAATTTTTTTCTTACTTTTTGGCCAACAAGGGTGTACATGTCGTCTGATGAGTAACTCTCCTCTTCTATAATACTCGCAACATCTAAAACTCGGTCCTCATCAAAGAACGCACAAATTGGTCAAGTTCTATAATAATCGGTTCACTTTATTAATGCTTTGCTAATAATGGCTTACGTCTCTTAATCGCTAACATTGACAAGCTGCCGTATCTGACACAAACTTCTGCTCCTTTCACGGAACTTCAATAATCAGGTCGAAATTTCGGGCAGCCTGCAGCCCAATGGTGTTGCAGCTGCATGGCAAGCATTAGTGCTAAAATTGATTCGAGCAAAAAAAAAAAAGAGAATGAAATTAATTAAAATAATTACATAAGTCCAATATTGATCTGTCAGTACCTTTGTATCTCACTACATGAATATCAACCTACATGCTGTTGGATAGTTTTTATTAATAATGGAATTTTGAAATTATTTATACAAGTAATCATTCAAAATAACTATTTATTTTAAAAACTATTAAGTTCAAAAATAATTAAAATAAGTTATTGTGCTAGATAATCACTTTTTGTAATTAATTCCTAATATGAGGTAATTCAATGAAAGTTAAAATAGACATACATATGTTTTGACCGTCCCTAGCTAAGAAGGTTGAACTTATACCTAGATGTAATTGTAATATGAAATACATTTACAATGCACATAGAATTTAGAGCTACTTAAAAAAATAGTCATAATTATTTTTCGAGAAGTTATTGGGCTAAATTTTCCACAATACCCTGATACATCAGCTGCAGTCAGCAACTTAAAAGCGTTTTTAGGATTGATGGCTGACCTTATAAGTCAACACAAGGCTTTAATAGCATACTTTTTATCAACTCACCCGCAATCCGAGAAACTATACTAATGGTCATCCATCCTTAAATTATTTCAAGTCAAACAAGTTTAACTTTGAAGTTCTTTAAGGACAATTTTTCCAAAATAAGAAGAAGAAGAAAGAATACATCATTGATATAAGTAATCTTGTCAATCCTTTTAAACATCCACTACCTACCAATAATTTAGGGATATTGCAACTTTTGAAAAGATAATTCTTGTAGATAATTATTTCTATTAGGTAAGTCTAAAGAAATATGTATTGAAGTTAGCAATGTTAGACTATATATAACACCCTGAGTTGATATGACCACATAAGGATCACTTGGCAGCCATCTAATAACACTCAAGATCCACAAGGGTTGCTAGGGATAGCCACGCTTAACTATGGAGTTCATAGGATAGAATCACTAAAAAAATGATATACCATGTTAATATTAGTAGTCATATCAATCCTTATAACACTCCACTCAATTCGAGGGTATTACATTTACCCCAACTCAAGAATGCAGCGCCCCTATTGCACCCAGGCCGCTGATTGTCTCATTATAATCTATCACAAGAATCATCCTGCTAGGTGCTAACTGGCTCATCCATATTTAGCTTATGGTTGTGGTTTCGCTCTGATACCATTTGTAACGAATTGAGTTGATATGACCACACAAGGGCCACTTGGTAGCCACTCAATAGCATCCCGAGCCCACAAGGGTTGGGAGGCTACCATGGATCACATTTGGATTGATCGGATGGTCCTACAAATCAACATGAGTCATTTCAATTCTCTTTATCCTCACTTACAAAGTTCCCGAGAAATTTTTAGAAATTTTTCAGGAGGATTACCCACCTAAAAGTTATTCTATGATAAGCACGTTTAACTGTAAAGTTCTTAGAATAAAATCATCTAAATAATGGTATACCATGTTAATATAAGTAGTCATATTAATCATTATAATACTTTGCTTAATTTGGGGGTATTACACTCACCCTCAATTAAGAACACAATGTCCTCGTTGTACCTCAACCACTGAATATCTCATTACAGTTTATCATAAGAATCGTCCTGCAAGGCAATCGACCGACTCATCCAAATTCAGCTTGTGCAATTGTGGTTTAACTTTGATATCATTTGTAATACCTTGAGTGGATATGACCATGTGGGGATTACTTGGTAGCCACCTAATAGCATCTCAAGACCATAGGGGTTGTCGGGGCTACCCTATAGCGCTTTTGAGATCAACACAATTTATTTCAGCACATTTTATCCTCACTCATATGCTTTTCGAGAAAGTTTTTAAAAAAAAAATTAAAACTACCTAGAAGGGTCACCCATCCTAAAAAATTTACTATTACAAGTACGCTTAACTTTGAAGTTCTTAGGACGGAATTAATAAAAGGATGGTATACCATGTTGATATAATTAGCCATATCAATCCTTATAGCACTCCACTCAATTCAGAGGTATTATAATATGTGGCATGAAAGATGAAGATAACATAATTAATTTCATGAATTCATGCAAAAATCAAGATAATTTTGTGCAAAAACCCTAAACACATAAAATCTTATACTTTATGTAGAAATAAATATTTAAAGACATTATAATCACTATATAACGAGTACCTCCAACCATTGATTAGATCAACAATACCTGAAGATCCCTGAATCATAATAAAAACACAATAGAGTAGTTATGCGCCCATCCACTTCAACTTAATGGTGCATGTCTTTAATGAAAGAGATAGGTATATAGGCCTGCGAATTTTTCTTATTCATACTTGAATTCACTTGATTTTAAGAGGATAATCAAGCCTTCATTATCTCTTCAATCTTCAATGTATAAAGTGTATATAGAGAAAGGAGTATAATAGAGAAAAAGAAGCACGAACTAGAAGAGTGAAGAGTGTCATGTGATTTTGAACGACCTTGTGGCTTTTAAAACATGATAATGGATTTGGCCCAATAACCACACCAATATATAATGGGACTTGTGGTTAAGTATTTAATTCAAATATTGTAACACCCCCAAAATTCACTCCTGAAAAATTTTATTTAGAAGAATAATGCGGAAGCTAAAATAAGATTTGGGGAATGTTATCGCCACACTTAACACAAGATAAATGTCTACCATCTATCTCATACTAGATGCAAGGCTAAAACCTGTCCAAAAAAATTCAACCAACATATATGCCATGAGGATAAACTCCCACCAGGAGATATCCACATGCAGATGGCAAGTGAACAATTTCACTGAATAAAATCATCTCTGAATAAATCAGCAGAAACCTATGAAATAATCCTAGATTTTAAAAGCTTATCAAAGTAATGGGAAATTAAAATTCAATTACAACTCCCTTGAAATTTGAATACAACACTTGAAAACTTCCAAAAATGAATACAAACGAATAAGCACAAATCCCGAGGGATCAAACTCTGGATTGCTTATTCTCTCAAGCCAAGCCTTCAACCCAAAAATAATATCCGATCTCAAACCTTCACAAGAGGTCTGCTCCCCACCATTAGTGGATCGTCGCAAGATCCATTCAACTAAGGTAGTATCAGTACGGGTCCAGTACTGAGTAAATCACGACTATCTAACTCATGAAAGGAAATGGGACACACATAAGACATGACAATCTTTAGCTTAAATACGTATGCTTAATTATACATGTGATATGTATACCATTCCATTCATATAATAACTTATGCTCAATCATACATGCAATACATACACCATTCTACACATATAAAAACTCATGCTCAATTACACATGCGATACATACACCATTCTACTCATATAATAACTCATGCTCGATTATACATGTGATACATACCATAAAACACGGGATCACAGATTCATGCTTATGAATACGTGACTACACATGACAGTACATAGGGTACAAGTGTATAAGAAAATCATGATCGTATGTTGAGTAACACATACTACCATAGAAGGTATCATTCTGCACACAATGCCTACATGCGATTTTAATAATAGATCATGTGATAATTGAATACAGACATGCCTCACATGGCAACTATATTGTAAGGGAGACAACCAAAAGATATGCATAGGAAACAGAAATATAAAGTCTATGAGTGAACTAGAATAATTCATTATTATATTTCTTTACCGTGATCACAACCATTCAATTATATTATCTTGAGGACGGAGACTCAAAGAGATCGTAACAATTAATTTAATACTTGAATGGTACTAGCCTTAGCTGGCCCGCCCAAAAACATAACCAGACCACTAATAAATAGGACACCTAATCACTTAAGTATGCATACCCCCTATAGGGCCGAAATATATCGAGACACCTATAGAGTAGAAGAAGGCCTCTCTGGACCTCGTAAGGCACCTAGGATCATAGAATAGAAAAACACCGAAATGGTACCAAGTGAATACCAAACCTAACTTGGATAGCTACCTCGAGTGATACAAGTCCTAAATCAAGATCTTTTACTTTAAGTTATTAATATTTTATTCAAGGATTTAACCAATCATATATCAGGCCCACATAACAACACTTAGCTCACTTCCATCAATACAATGAATTTTCATTATTATATCAATTTCAAGTAGCATTAAAGCCGATAAATTTCAAGTGGCATTAAAGCCGAACCAACCCAAGCGGTGTTAAAGTCGAACCAATCCAAATGGCATTAAAGCCAATCCAATTCATATGGCATTAAAGCCGAATAATTTCATGGTGTTAGAGCCGAAATATTCCATGACATAAAAATATAGCATAAGGTATCATATAATTTCAACCATTCACATACTCACACATATAATATTCAAAAGTTAAACTAACACGCGTTCGCATTAAAGCTATAACTCATACATACATACAATCTCCACACAAGAACACAATATATGCTTGATATAATTAAGTAATCAATAACCATACCCATCACCTTCTACTTCAAGCAAACATACATCTAGATTTCCACCATAAGTAAAGATAAGTAATGACTTATCTAAATCTAAAGCTACCTAAGCAAATTGAGAAAGAGAGAGAGATATTGAGAGCTTGATAATCCACGAGAAAGTTTTCCTAGATCGCTAATAAAAATTGAAAACTAGGTTAGAAACTATCTTATCGATCAATAATTCACATATTATAATTAAATCAACACAAGGGGACACAAATGATCTTTCTTGGAAAACGTGTCCAAAACTTAGGACTTGCAAATGTCGCTCTATTAAGATTTAAGATTAAATATTAATCAAATTAGGTTTAACATATATCACTCGGGGCATTTCAAATTAATTTGGAAAGTCGGGAAAAGAATAATAGAGGATAGTTATTTTATCAAAATGATTTACTAGTCAGGTTTTACAGTCCAAAAGACAAAACCAACCATTTGCAGAGAACCAAATCCAACCCGATAAGATAAAAACATAATTCAAATGATTTCAAATCAAACCTAAAAATCAATTAGGTAAAAGAAGCATAACATAATCAATTTTATAAAACCATCTCTGACAACCAAGGTTTTTAATGCACGAACAACAAACTGACTAATTAACTTTTATTATCTAAATTTGATAGCTTAAGATTACAATTAAACTAATTTTAAATAAATATAGATAATCAATTTCAATGAAATAATCTTTTGAGTAGCCAATTCAAAACAATCGGTTTCCGAAATTAGAGTTTCAAAGCCCAAGACACAAACTCAGATAATTCAAATCAATTAATTCCAATTGAAGGTATTAGAATGCAATTAGGATCATTTCAAATATTTTTATAAATTCAATTTAGAAAGAAAAAAACTATACAAATGACCAATTTCATAATTTCACTTGAAATATAAGGTTTTAGGCCCAAAAATGCAATTTGGTTAAATTTTGTTAATTTATTTAAATTGAATGTTTAAAAATACAATTAGATATATTTTATAACATAATATATAATCAATTGATCAAAACCAATAAAAGAAATACCTTATTTAGCATAATTAGGGTTTTTGAGTCTAGAACGTAAATCCGATCAATTCTTGCTAAAATATATAAATTGACGGTTCAGAATTGTAATTAAATGTATTCTAATGTAAATTATATAATAAATTGAATAAAAAAACCTGATTACACAATCTAATTTAGACCCGCAAGAGTTTTGACCTAAAAATCCAATTCCGATCAATTTCACACAATTTTCTCAAATCAACACTTCTAATATAAAATTAAATACATTTCAAAGGATATTATAAAATCAATTGAGTGAAACAACTAAATTATGCAATCCAATTTTGTCACACACGGATTTTGACCTAGTTAGTCAATTCCAATTAAATCCATATAAATTTCTCAAATTAATGGTTACGACATGAAATTAGATACATTATAAAGCGTAAAGTAAAGTCAATTTACCCAAAATAGTTTTATTAGGCGAATCCGAAAAATTCGGGCATAACCCGCCAAAAATTCGATTTTCACAAATCAACCAAATACACTACAATTAACCACTCTAAATCAATCATACAACATATATATACATAATTACACAATCAATTTAGCTTATCATAAGTTAATTCATACTCAACTAATCAAAACAAGGGTTAGGGTTTTTAGAATTTTATACCAAACATAATTAGAAAATCGGGACAAGTGAAGGTTGGAGAAGCTTCGCTGGAGGTTGACTGGTGCTCGCCATAGCCGGACGGCGGCACAATCTGTGCTACCATCGTTGTTGCGTTCGCGGATGTCACAGTTACTTTTGTGGCTGTCGTTGCTACATTTGCTGCAGCTTGCAACAGCTGCTACCCGGCGTCACCGGTGGTGGCCACTATGGCCCGTGGTTGGTTGGTGTGGAGGAGTAGGGAGGAGATGGCAGGTTGGGGTTTGGGGTGCAGAGAACAGGGACATGTTAGGGAGAAAGGGAAAAGAAAAGATGGAGAGAAAAGGAAAAAAGGAAGGGTGTTGGGGCCGATCAGGATTTTTTTTTATATTTACAAATACACATATATAAAGAAATATTAAACATCTAAAAATATTGTTGGAATATTTTATCTAAAATTTATTTAACAAAAAATTATTTCATAACAATTGAAAAGTCTATAATCAATCAAAGAGCTATATAAAGAATTCGAAAATATTTTTGAAAGAATTTACCAACAGACGTAAAATTCTATATTATTTAAGAAAATACATTATAAGACCTTGAAAAAAAATATTTAAAAGCATATAAGAAAATATTTAAGTCAAATTCTAATAAACAGAGACTAATTTAAATAATTTTCAAAACTGGTCTTCCGCAAACAAGAAAAGGGTAAAACGGAAGAAAATTAATTTCAGAAAGAAATTCATAAATAAGCCCCGAAGATTTTTTTTTAATTTGAAACTTTTCAAAGATCTTAACAATTTCGGAAACGAATAAATTCAAAGTCGGAAATACTTTCTACAGATAAAATTATTAAAATAAATTTGACTATTTTAAACAAAATATTATATTTTAAATAATATAATTCATTAACGAAACATAACTCCCAAAATAAAGTCGTAATCACACGACAAAGTTATAATCGAAAACGAATTTAAAATATTCAAAATCAAAATACAAGAAAGAACGAAAATACATATTTTTAACCAAAAATTGAAATCATATAAATATAATAAAATCATGGTCGTGAATAAATTTATCTAGAATAGTAATGAAATAATAATCGGAATTACAAAATAATGATACTACTACTACTACTACTACTACTAATAATAATAATAAAATAACTTAAACTTAAAGTAATATAAGGTACAGTTTTCGACCCTACTTCAAAATAGTAAAAGTACCATTTGTAATAATAATAATATTATTAACGCATATTACTTATAATAATAATAATAATAATAATAATAATAATAATAATAATAATAATAATAATAATACAAGTAATAGCATTCACACTATATAAATAAGGTAGGGCTTTAGCCCTCTAAATAGATAATAAAAATAATAAGAATAGTGATACTACTACTACTACTAATAATAATAATGATGATGATGATGATGATGATGATGATGATGATGATAAAACTCATAATAATACTAATAATATTAATAATACGAAACTAATAATCTAAATAATTTAAATAGGATATCTACCCTGATAAGAAATAATAATAGTAATATTGAACCTAATAATAATAATAATAATAATAATAATTATTATTATTATTATTATTATTATTATTATTATTATTATTATTATTATTATAATCGAATACTAGTTAAAAATTGAAATAAAATAAAACAAGCTTAAATAAATAGGGGAGAAGGGAAGAGAGGGTTTAGGGTTCCACCGTAGGCCTGTAGGGATGGGTGACGCCGGCGGTGGTGCACGGTGGTGGCGGCGGTGGCCGCAAAAGAGGAAAGAAATGGAAAGAGTTGAGATTTGAGAAGAAGAGATGGAGAATAAGGGTGGAAGTTGAGGTGTTGGTGGTAGTCTAGACTGAGGGGAGTTAAGTAAGGGTGGTGGCTATAACATCCCTAAATTCACTGCTTTTTTTTTTAAAGCGGAAGAATTTAAATTAAAACTTGTGAATTATGGAGATGTTATCGCCACACTTAGTACTAGACCGGTTCACTCCGACCGTTCCAATACCAAAGGCTAAGGCTAAGAAAAGATTAACAATCAATTATAAATTAAGACAAATTAAACTCCAAATAAGCATTAAACGGTTGTAAAACAAAATCAGAGTACGTATAAAGAATTGTAATTCATTTCCAAAAGAGAAATAAGCCTACAACCGATAAAATGTACATTTAAAATACTCAATCGAGTAATGAATCATAAAATGGTAAATACTATACCAAAGAAATAACAAAAGGAGTTAAATCGCATAAAGAATGAATACGGCCACGACACTCTCGAACTTCAGCCAAACACGCTCAACACACAACCCTAACTGATGTCTCACCCACCTGCACAAAGTCAGAAGAGCATACTACTCATGGGAATGAGCAGCACCCATAAAAAGGGTGATCAGTACGCTACGTATTGAGTAGGGTAATCGAGCAGTAAGACCAACACATAAGCACATAATCCATGCAGAATAATAACAGGGCATAATCATCAATACAATAACATAAAGGCAAATGAATGATCAGGTGAAAATGCCAAGATCCAATATAGTTTATATTAATTACTTCATTAATCCTTTATCAAAATATTTTCACACCATGCTCTTTATCAAGTCCATACGAGTACGGGAACCCCGCTATTTTAGTCGGTGGATCGGTCACGAGGGTACATGCCCTGCCACTATTTTAGCCGGTGGATCAGTCGCGAGGGTAACATACCTTGCCATTATTTTATGCCTATGGATCAGTCTGTCCCCTTCTCGTACGGTGTTCCACTGTAAGTCATTAGTGTCTTCCCACATCTTAACAACATATATGATTTGGTTTGTTGAGCTCGGGATCCCCCACTTTTTTAGCCGGTGGATCGGTCACTAGGGTAACATACCCTACCACTATTATGTCGGTGGATAAGTCTCCAAGCTATCGCGATACCTGGCCACTATTATGCCAGTGGATCGGTCTGGGCCTGGCTTAACATCTTCCACTTTACGTTATTAATGTTTTAAGTATCTTATTCAAAAGCTTTCATCATGGAAATGCATGAATCATTCCCTTTACACTTCACACATCACAAATCATAAATTTCACAATCATAATTACACTTTAATCACCAAATACACATGATAACACAAAAACTCTAAGCAGTCACAACAAACCCTAATTGTCCACACAAACCCTAGCTCGGTCTCCTATGCACCCTTGCATTGCTCCATGTACTATTTTTCACCCAAAGTGTTTAAACACCCGAACAACACTTACATTACCTTCCTTACATCCCAAATCAACTTTCCACATGTAAATTTCATACCTATGCAGACATTAACCTCCCCATACAAACCTTCGAACTTTTTCATGCAAACCCTAAAATCTCACGTGAAACCCTAAATTCAACCATGCAACCCTAGATTCTTCCATATAATTAAAACCCTAGATTACTCCATACAGAACCTTAAATTTAATCCATACACAACCAAATATTCATCCTTACCAAGCCCTAAATTCAAACCATATAAAACTAAGGATTCATCCGTACCAAACCCTAAATTCAAACCATATAAAACCAAAGATTCATCCATACAAAACCCTACATTAAATCCTCCCATACAAAACCATAAATTAGATTCTCCCATATAATACCATAAATTATATTCTTCCACACAAAACCATAAATTAGATTATTCCATACAAAACCTTAAATTATATTCTCCCATATAAAACCACAAATTAAATTGTAACACCCCAAAATTCACTACTTTTTTTTTAAAAGCGGAAGCAATTAAAATAGAAATACTTAAAACCTGTGAATTTTGGGAATGTTACCGCCACACTTAGTACCAGACCGGTTCTCTCCAACCGTTCCAGTACCAAGTGCTAAGGCTAAAGAAAAGATTTATGTTAAATTCAAATTAACAATTCATAAAAGGATTCGAAGATCATACACAATACCCTTGAAGTTTCAAATAACACTTGTAACTTCCAAATAGAAATACATTTAAACAAGATAAAACCCGATGGGTCAAATTCCGGATTGCCTACTCACTCAAATCAGGCCTGCCACCCCAAAATAGTCTCCGATCTTAAACCTGCATAAGAGGTCTGCTCCCCACCATCAGTGGATCATCACAGGACCCATCAACCAAGGTAGTATCAGTACGGGTCCAGTACTGAGTAAGGTGACTTGATCACTAAGGCCAACACACAAATACATAAATCATGCAGAACATAAAAGTGCATAATTACCAACACAATGACATAAGGTGCTTACGACCATCCAAGTAAGAGTACAAGGCCCAATTGTAGACTGGATTAGTTTTTAAATTAATCTCTTATCAGAATTCATTTCACACCATACTTTTTATCAAGTCCATACGAGTACGGGAACCCCACTATTTTAGCCGGTGGATCGATCGCAAGGGTAACATACCCTGCCACTATTTTAGCCTGTGGATCGGTCGCGAGGATAACATACCCTGCCACTATTATATGCCGGTGGATCGGTCTAGCCCCTTCTCGCACGGTGTTCCACTGTAAGTAATTAGTATCTTTTAAGCATTCTGGTTTGTGACTGTTGAGCTCGGGAACCCCCACTATTATAACCGGTGGATCGGTCACACATAGGACATCATGTCCTAACCACTATTATAACTAGTGGATCGGTCGCACATAGGGTAAAAACCCTAACCACTATTCCGAACCGGTGGATCAGTTGGTCCCGTCTCAACGATCTTCCTCTTTAGATAATTAATGTTTAAGTATCTGATTCATAAGCTTTCACCATATACATGCACGAATCATATATCATAAATTCCATATTCATCATCATACTTTATTCACCAATTACACATGTGCTACCACCAAAACCCTAGACATGCACCACATACCCTAATTGACCCCCACAACCATAGTCAATCACTCCAAACCCTAATTCAGTCACCTCCATACCCTTATAATGTCTTACGTATTATTTTTCACCCAAAGTGTTCAAACACCCAAATAACTCTTCTATTTCCTCCCTTACATCCCAAATCAACTTTTCACATGTAAATTTCACTTCCATGCAAACACTAATCTTTCTATGCAAACCTTCGAACCTTTTTCATGTAAACCCTAAAATTCCATGTGAAACCCTAAATTCAACCATGCAAACCCTAATACCACCATTCAATCATCAATTTCACCATGTAAATCCTAATACCACCATACAACTATAATTACCACCATACAAACCTTGATATCATCATTCAAACCCTAATACCAACATACATCCATTAATACCACTAGGTAAACCCTAGATTCCGTCATACAAAACCATAAATTCAATCCAACCAAAACCAAAGATTCACCCATACCAAACCCTAAATTCAAACCATAAAGATTCTTCCATACCAAACCCTAAATTCAAGCCATAAAGATTCTTCCACATAAAATCATAAATTAGAATCTCCCAAGGAAAACTATAAATTGAATTCCCCAAGCAAATCATAAATTAGATTCCCCCATATAATATCATAAATTACATTTTCCCAAATAACATCATGAATTAGATTCTCCCAAACAAATTATAAATTAACTCTCCCAATCAAATCATAACTTAAATTCTTCCATATAATATTATAAATTACATTCTCCCAAATAACATCATAAACTAAATTCTCCCAAACAAATTATAAATTAACTCTCCCAATCAAATCATAACTTAAATTCTCCCATATAATATTATAAATTACATTCTCCCAAATAGCATCATAAACTAGATTATTCCTTATAAAACCATAAAATTTAGGTCAACTCACTTCCCTTAATCAAATTCTTTCCCCATCCTCCTTTTTCATCCTTTCTCTCACACAACCACATCGACATCCTCTCATGCATGTCTTATAGGGACACAACACAAATTATCATACATAAATAATACAAATGCCATACAAAACATACTTCAATTCCAAGTCATACCACATATAAAATAATTAGTAATAATAAACACAGAATACATAACATGCAAAGCACATAATACACATAAGCACATAAAAGGCCTTAGCACTCCTTACCTAAAACGACACCGGTCTTGGAGCACGCTCCTACGCCTCCTTAGGGTTTGACTGGTTTTACCTATTATGAAATAAGAGCTAAAATTAGACTCTCTCCTATCAAAATAATATTAAAAACTAACGTAATATAAGACTAGGCTTTTGGATAAACTAATAATAACAAAAGTACAAAAATAATATCAATATTAATATTAATAAGAATAATAAAATAGTAGAAATAATAATAAAAAGGCATTACTCAAAAATAAAGTGAAATAAGGGATTCAGACCCTTTACCAAAATAATACTAAAAAGATTATTTGTAAAATAAATAACCCAATTTAGAAATAATAATAATAATAATAATGATAATGATAATAATAATAATAATAATAATAATAATAATAATAATAATGATGATGATGATGATAATGATAATAATGATGATAATAATAGTAAAATTAATAACAACACTAATGTTAAAATATTTGTATTAATAACGATGGAATAAGAATAAGGGAAATTCGAAATAGAAAATAATAATAAGTATTATGCTTATAACATTTTAATATTAATAATAGTAAATATAGAATTAATAAGAAGAATAATAATAAAATCGAATTAAAATATATTAGGCTTCAGCCCTCTACATAAATAATAATAAAAATATTAATACTAATAATAATAATAATAATGCATATTAAAATATAAATATTAAGAATAATAATAATAGTATTTATATGTAAATAATTGAAATAAAATAATTTAAGGGTTATAAAAATAGGGAAAATAGCTGAGAGGGTCTAGGGTTCAACCAAATGTTGGTGGGGATAGGCGGCACCGGCGGTGGCGCACGGAGGTGGCGGCGGTGGCCGGAAAGAGGAAAGAAAGAGGGGAAAGTTGCATGCTGGGAATAATATAGGAAGAATTAAAATGGGAGCTGGGGTGTTTTGAGTTCCCCAGAAGGAGAGGGACAGAATGAAGGTGGCGGCACAGCCAAAGGTGGCGGCGCACGGCGGCGATGATGGTGGCCGAATGGAGGAGAAGGAGAAAGAAAGAGGAGGAGAGGGAGAAAAAGGAAACTAAAGGTAGGGGAAGGTAGGGCAGGGTCAGCAGAACATTTTGGGAGGTGAAAGAAGCGGCCTTAGCGGCGGAGGAGGTGGCTAAGGGCGGCGCGAAGGGTGGCGGGGCAGAAAACAGGGTTGATCAGGATGGGAACTTCGCACAGCTGGGGTGGCTTGTGCAGGAAGAATCGAAGGGTGAGGTAGATTTGGTTAGCTAAAGGGCGGTGTAAGGATGACATGGGTGGCCAGAATGGGCGGCGAAGTTGACGGTAGGCGGAGGACGAGGTGTCTAAAGGAGTGGCGGCGACAAGGAAGGATTTTTGGGTTAGGAAATCCAAACTCGAACCAGGGTATATTGTGAGGGTATTTATAGAGTTAGAGGAGAGGTTAGGGTTATTTAGGTCGGTGAGGGGATAAGGAAGTAGGGTTCGGGCTTACCGGAGGCGAGGGTTGGCCGGCGACAGCAAAACGGGCATGGGTGTGCACAGGAGAGAGAGAGATTTGGTTGGGTCAAGAGGGTTGGCGATTCAGGGGAAGAGATAGGAATAAAAATCGCCGGTCAAAACGACCGTAACCGGCGGCGAAAAACCAGGGGTGAGCGGCGGTGCAGGTGCTGGTCGACGTCGGGGCTGGCAGGCGCGAAGGAGGAAGAAGACAAGGTTGGGCCAGGCGGTCGACGAAGGAAAAGAAAAAGAAAAGAAGAAGAAAAAGAAAAAGAAAAGGGAAAAAGGGAAAAGGGAAAAATAAAAATAGTGGATTGGCTCAATTAAATTAATTAGAATATTTGGGATATTTAAAAATAATAATATTTAAATAAAATAATCTTTAAATCCCTTTTTAAGCTAAATTAGGATTTTTAAAAGATTTTCCATAATTTCCATTTTAATTAGTAAAACACACTAAATTTCTCCAATTAATTTATTTATAAAATTATAATTAAATTAAAACTATTTTCTCATTCTTATTTTAAATAAAATAATTTAATTAATTAATTTTCAAAATAAAATATTTAATTAGCTAAAATACCCAAATTATCTTCTAATAAAAATACTTATAAATTTCTTCTTAATTTGCCCTAATTAATTCAAAATAATTTATTTAAATAATTCTTATAATAAATATCCTTTAAATGTAGTTTATAAAATTAGAAATTTTCGAGGCATTTCATTAATTCTCCCATATAAAACCATAAATTATATTCTCCCATACAAAACCATAAATTATATTCTCCCACACAAAACCATGTAAAACCATAATTTAGATTCTTCCACACGAAACCCTAAATTTTCCATTTTATTCCTCCACTCATAGATCATTAAAATACTTAGGTCAACACACATCTCTTGGTCAACTTCTTTCCCCCATTCTCCTTTTTCATCCTTTCTCCCACACAAACCACATCAACATCCTCACATGCATGTCTTACAAGGTCACACTACATATCATCACATATACAATATTTCATCATATATAGTACACATGCCATACAAAAACATACTTCAATTCCACGTTATACCACATACAAAATAATTAATAATGATAAACATAGGATACATAGCATGCGAAGCACATAATGCATATAAGCACATAAAAGGCCTTAGCACCCCTTACCTAAACCGATACCGGTCTTGGAGCACACTTCTACACCTCCTTAGGGCTTTGACTGGTCTCACCTATTATGAGGGAAAAGCTAGAAATTAGACTCCCTCTTACTAAAAATACTATTAATTACTAACTTATTTTAAGACTAGGCTTTTGATAAAATACTAAAATAATGATAGCAAAAATACCAAAAATATATCAATATTAATATTAACAAGAATAATGAAAAGGTATTACTCAAAAACATAGTGAAATAAGGGCTTCGACCCCTTTACCAAAATAATATTAATAATCATATTAGTAAAATAAATAACCAAATTTATTAATAATAATAATGAAATAATAATAATAATAACAACAACAACAATAACAATAACAATAACAATAATAATAGAAAAACTATTAGTAAAGTAGTTGTAATATTAATAATGGAATAATAGTAGTAGTAATTTGAAATAGTAAAAAATATATTATAATAGTAATAATAACATATTAATATTAATAATAGTAATAATAGAAATAATAAGAAGAAAAATAATAATATCGAATTAAAAATACATTAGGGCTTCAGCCCTCAACAGAAATAATAATCAAAACATTAATACTAATAATAATAATACATATTAAAAATATAAATAATAATAATAATAATAGTATTTATATTCAAATAAATGAAATAAACTAAATTAAGGCTTATAAAAATAGGGAGAAGGGTTGAGAGGGTCTAGGGTTCAACCTTAGGCTAGAGGTGATAGGCGGCACCGGCGGTGGTGCACGGCGGTGGCCGGAAAAAGGGAAGAAAAGAGGAAAAGTTAAATACTGGGAAAAAGATAGGGAGAATGAAGGTGGAAATAAGAGTGATTATGGTTGCCCAGAAGGAGAGGAACATAATGATGGTGGTGGCGCAGCCAAAGGTAGCAGTACACGACGGCGGTGGTGGTGGCCGAATGAGGAAGAAGAAGAGAAAGAGAGGAGGAGAGGGAGAAAGAGGAAAAGAAAGGTAGGGGAAGGTAGGGGAGAGTCTGCAATACAGTTTAGGAGGTGAAAGAAGCAGCGACAGCGGCGTAAGAGGTGGCTAAGGGTGGCGCAAAGGGTGGCGAAGGTAGAAAATAGGTTAGTCAATAAGAGAACTTCGCACAGTCGGGATGGCTCGTGTAGAAAGAATCGAGGGAGAAAGGAGACGTAGTTAGTTAGAGGGCGGAGCAAAGAAGAGTTTGGTGGCCAGAACGAGCGGCGGTGTTGGCCGGAGGCGGAGGACGAGGCATCTGAAGTGGCGGCAGTGGCAAGGTCGGGCATTTATGGGTAGGAAACAAAAGCTCGATACAGGGCTATTATGGGGGGTATTTATAGGCTTTAGGGGAAAGGTTAGGGTTTTCTGGGTCAGCTACAGGGTAAGGCAGGTAGGGTTATGGTCACCGGTGACGACAAAGGCGGCAAAAATAAAATTTGGCGCAAGGGTTGTGGTAGGCTGGGAGAGAGAAAACGCGAGAGAATAGGGGAGTTGATTGGGTTTATGGGGCTACCGAAACAAGGGGAAGAGAAAGGGAAGAAAAGGTCGGTCAAAGGGGCAAGATCGGCGCTGAAAATCTCGGCTGGGCGGCGACGGAGGTTGTAGGTCGGTGGCGTCGGGGCTAGAAGAAGAAAAGAAGAAAAATAGATGGCAGCTGGACCGGTCGGCCGAGAAAAGAAAAGAAAGGAAAGAAGGAAACCCGGCCGAGCGCGAGTAATAAAAAAAAAAAGACGGAACACATAGTTTAGCGGGGAAAAGAATAAAAACACGACGCGACAAGGGAGAAGGAAGGAGGGCTGGCCATGCGACTGAGCTGGCCTGAAGGAAAAGGAAGGAGAGGAGAGGGGGACTAGGCCACTGGGCTAGCCTAGTTCGGTGAGGAGAAAAAAAAAAGAAAAGACGAAGAAAGAAAAAGAAAGAAAAAGGGAAAATAGAAAAAGGAAAAGAAAAAAAATAATTAGGTTGGGTATTTAAATTAATTAAAATATTTGGGATATTTAAAAATAATAATATTTAAATAAAATAATATTTAAATCCCTTTTTAGGCTAGTTTAAGATTTTAAAAAGTTTTTTCATAAATTCCATTTTAATTAGCAAATCACTCTAACTTTTTTCAATTAAATTATTTATAAAATTAATATTAATTTGAAACTATTTTCTCCTTCTTATTTTAAATAAAATAATTTATTTAATTAATTTCCAAAATAATATCCTTAATTAGCTAAAATACCCAAATTTCTCCTAATTAAAATACTATTTTCTCCTTAATTAGCTATTCTTAATTTTTCCTAATTAATTTCCTTTTATTTTAATAAAAATAATTAATTTTCATAATAAAACCTCATTTAAATATAATTTTTAAAATTAAAAATTTTTAGGGCATTTTAGTGGCGCAGCAAATGGCAGCGGTGCACGGCGGTAGTGTTGGTGGCCGAAATGAAGAGTAGAAGAAAAAGAGAGAAGGAGAAGGAGGAAAGGGAAAAGAAGGGTAGGGCAAGGTGGAGGAGGGTTGGTAGTTTTTTTTGGGTAGTGTACAGTAGTACGAAGGGCAACAGGTGTAAAAATTTGGCTGGTTGTGCAAGGAAATTTACACGGCTGTGGTGACTTGTGCAGGAAGAATCGAGGAGAAAGGATAGTGTAGTTAGTTAAAGGGCGGTGTAAGGAAGACTTAGGTAGGTAGAATTGGTGGCGTAGTTGGATGACGGCAGAGGAAAGGGTGTCTGAAGTTGTGGTGGTGCGCAGGGGTAAATTCTTAGGGTTTTGGGAAAAAGTTTTGAGATCAACCAAATAAGGGGTATTTATAGAGTTTGGAGGAGAGGGTAGGGTTCTAAGGGTCGAAGAGAAGATGGGAGAGTGGCAGGCAGGAGTGGGCACTACTGATGATGACAGTTAGCGCACTCCCCATTTGTGGTCTGCAAGTGGCCAAGGGAGAGGAGAAAACGTACGAGGGGGAGAAGTGGGCAGGTAGGTGTGGTTGATGAGTCGACGTGGAAGAGAGGGGAGATGGGCAGCGATCGTGCGTAGTCGCAAGCAAAATTTTCGGTTGTATAGGTAGTTACAGGTCGACAGGGAAAAAGAAGGGAGGAGGAGGAAGAAGAAGAGGGTGGACGGGTCGGTTGGGGGAAAAAGAAAGAAAAGAAAGAGAAGGGAAAAAGGGGAGAAGGGGAGAAGGAGCATCGTTTTGCACCTGGGCCACGCCAACGGAAAGGAGGCGATGGAAACAGGCTGTGGGCAGGCCCAAGCGCCCAGCCGGAAGAAGAAAAGAAAGGAAAAATGAAGAAAAGAAAGAAAAAGAAAGGAAAAGGAAGAAATAAAAAGAAAAAGGAAAAAGGGGAAAAGAAAAATATATGGGTTGGGGTTAATTAAATAAATCTGATTATTTTGGGTATATAAAATTAAAATATTTTAATAAAATAATATTTAATTTCCTTTTTAGGTTAATTTAGGATTTTTAAAATATTTTTCCTAAATTCCTTTTTAATTAGCAAAATACCCAAATTTTTCCTTATAAAAATATTTGTAAATTTTCTCTTAATTTGCCCTAAATAATTTCTTCCTATTCCAATAAAAAATATTAATTTAATTAATTTTTCTAATAAATCCTTATTTAATTTAAATTCTCAAAACTAGTATTTTTCGGGCATTTCAAAAAATTTATCCAAAGAAAAATAAAACGATGTTTTACAAAACTAAACCAAGCAAAGTGAAATCAAACAAGGCATAGGAAGTAAAATAAAAGAAGGAAAATCAATGTTTAGGAAATCAAATACAATGGGATTCGAATAGGAAAGAAACACACACTTAAAGTCAAAAACAAGTTACGAAAATATTATTCCTTAAAATAAAGTCTAATAGGAGAATAAGAAAAATGTTTAACGTGAAGTTTAAATAGAAGGAAGGAAACAAACAAAATTCTAAAGATTACACAATTCTAACAACACAACCAATACATAATATGCACGTAAAAATTTATACAATGAGTTACTCTATAGCATCATACATGAAAATGAGGCTAACACTTGGCTTCAATGACTCATAAAAGATCTTACATCTAGATCGAATAGGGTCACCCATCCTAAAAATTGCTCCACGGTCAGCACGTTTAACTATGGAGTTCTTATCACGGAATCACCAAAAGGATGGTATACCATGTTGATATAAGTAGCCGGATCAATCCTTATAATACTCCGCTCAATTTGAGGTATTACAAATATACTCATACAACTTAATATTAAAACAATTAAGTCATCACATAACCTTCAATCCCTGTGGACAAATTGAGGATAATAACTTAACATTCTAATCCAATGCAGTTTGCATATGCTAATGAATAGTCCTATGTGTCCTCACCCATTATATATGCATAATACATCGCAACTAGTAGCATGTACTCTAGATGCGATCAAGCAAACAAATGAATGCAGTCTATAAGTAGGATTGTTGTGCTTAAGTCATAATCACTTAAATCATGCTATCCACACATGATGGATACTTTATGTAATCAATGTTTCTCCAAACATGGCCTTAATATGCTCAGGGAAATAACCACAAAAGAAAGAACGTTCAAATGGAATAACCTCCAACATGGGGCATCCATGTTAATAAATACACCTCGTGCTTTCCAAAATTTGATTATCGAGAACTAAAAAAAAAACCGGCCCTCCAGGTGTTAATAGACATAGATGGTGTTTTTCAGAAGAAAACTAATTCAAGGTAATGGAAAAAAGCATGGCCCCCTATGTTAAAAAGCACACCCCATGTTTCTTCCCAAGAATTAGTTTTTTTATTTACGATTTTGGTCAATGCAAAAAAATGACACCAAACACAATTAATTATACGTTGTTAATAATATCGAGACAGAGGCCTTAGAAGTTCTGATACCAAATGTTAAACTATATATGACATGAAATATGAACATAACGCAATTAATTTCATGAATTCATGCACAAATCAAGGTAATTTCATGTGAAAATCCTAAATGCATGAAATCGCATACTTTATGTGGAAATAAATCTTTAAATACATTATAGCCACTATATAGTGTGTGCCTCCATCCATTCATTAGATTAACAACAACATAATATCCCTAAATCATAACAAAACACAATGGAGCAATTATACGCTCTTCTTCTTTCAACCCGATGGTGTGTGTCTTTCACGAAAAACACGAGTGTAGGCACCTCTGAATTATATCTTCCTCATAATTGAATTCACTTGATTTTAAGCGGAGAATCAAGCCTTCATTTTCTCTTCAATCCTTAATATATAATGCACATATAGAGAAAGGAGTAGAAAAGAGGAGAAGAAGCGTAAACTAGAAAATTGAAGATCGTTTGTGATTTTGAATGACCTTGTGGCTTTTAAAACCTAATTATGGACCTCACCCAATAACCACACCAATATGCATCCAAAATCAATATACCTTTATTCTGCCCTTCTTTCCCTTATCTTTATATATATTTATATACATCCTACAATTATTTCTACCATAAAAAAAATAGTAGAATAGATATTTAAGCTGAATTACTAACATGAGGTTAAGAAATAAAATGTATGATCATAAGTTATATCTAATTTTATATGTATCACACCTTATGGTTAATATATTTATAAAACATAAAAACATTTTATATATGTAAAATAACAACAATAATTAAACACATAACTAAAAATATATTTACAAGCAATAAATATTTTCAATTGATACTTTGTTTGGAATATATATTATTCACTATTATACATAATTACCTCTTATAATTGATGTTATTCATTATTATTATTTTGGAAAAATTACAAATGATTCTTATCTTTTATTATAATACACAATATTATTTATTGAAAGAGAAGTTAAAATAAGACCAATAAAAAATGTGTAGTATATCAAAATGTGTTGAATGTTCCTACCATTGATTTAAGGTAGAAGGAATGAAATAAAGAGAGAGAGAATAAAAGCAAAGAAGAATGGATAATTAGCTCAAATCTTCACCCCGTTCCACCTATGCACTGAGCTACTACTTCATTTTACATTAAGATTAGCACTAACTAATTAAGGTGGTAACCATTAACCATCATTACCTAATCATATCTTACATAAAGTTAAAAGAAAATGGAAATCAACTAAGAATATATAAACTACACAAAATAAGGTCTAAGACTAAAATGAGCATAGTAGAGCACAAAATTATATAGAGAACACTCTAATACTCTTAAAAATCCCCATCAATATGGAGGTGAACAATCCCCATCTTAGATAACAATTTAAACTATCAGTCCACTAATAGGATCTTTGTGAATTAGTTAGCAAGGTGTTTCTTGATAGAAACATAAGTAGGGTGAATGAAGTCATCCTAGACTTTGTCCCAAACAAAATGAAGATTGCCCTCAATATGGTTAGTCCTCGTATGGAAAATTAGATTGGCTCTTATTTAGAGACAACGTGACAAAAAGAGCCACCGATGACAATAATCAACATTTATGTAGGTTACAGTCATCTATACTATAGACGATTGCTCAAAATGAAACTGTCTATTACAAAATAAAAATATAAAGAGCGCTGAAAAATGCACGAAGGAACATACAATTGTTTTAATTTATAACGTCTTTCTCAAATTCACTATAGAAGGAGGTTTTGATTTAAAATAGTTATCTATTCTTTCATTTATTTTTTAAAAAAATATTTTTGCTAAGGCATAAGTAGATGATATATGTTAAAACTATCATCTATTCCCTTAACAAATCTTTTTTTTAAAACACATCCTTGTAACAATGTATAACCCTTTTTTCCTTAGATTAGTCTATTAGAACCACATACATAACCTGCATACATATATACAAAATTGATACACGAGTATCAATACTGTGTATCCCATACATATATACAACTTAAAGTCTATAAAAATAATCAAGTATATACATGATCATTACATACAAATATCTTACATTAATAAAAAAATCAAGTATTTACAATCATATATACAAAATTACTACACAAGCATCAATGCTACACCAATTAAATACCTACAAAATCAAGTATAAATACATGTATCTATATTAATAAAAAAAAAACTACCCATATTGATGCCATTAGCCAACTAGTTTAAAGGCAAAATCTAGTCACTCTTATTTGAACTTGTTAATCTAGCTATCCAAAATTGAACTTTATCATTTTGATATACCTAAGAGGGAAAAAAGGAATCACAATTTTCATAGATATAAGTATTTAATTGAAGTAACAATACTAATAAGTATGGTGATCTATACATACCTCTGAAAATCCCATTTGTCGCCTTAAAATGACATATCTCATATATCTCATGACAAAATAGTCACAATTGTTAGTGTCTTCTTGTTTTGAATAATAAATTAAGTGAAATATGCACATATTAATTTATACCTTATTATACTAAATAATAAACATTAAAACATAGAAAATATACAAAATAATTACTAACACACCTTCACGTAAACCCATCGGTGAGTTTTAGGTTTGTCTTTTTTTTTTCTCTAGATATTTCTTGAATGACCTAATTTATGTATAGGGACATATTAGTTATATAATATAATAAGTAACTTGTGAAATAAATTAATTAAAGATACAAATCAATTAATGACTTTCTATGGATTATCATGTCATTTGATACCTAACGGGTCAAACCAACATGCAATCCTTCTTAATGGATGTAAAAGGATCAAAACCCAATGTTAATTAAAAGAAAAGGGGGGAAAAGATCAATTGATGTGGAACCACCCTTATTGCTTGGATTATATACTCTACCTGATATTTGTGGTTCCCATAGGATATCAATTAAGGACATAAGAAGTTGTACATATGGTCATCCTCTTCAGACACAAGTTTGTCTTTTAATCACCTATAATATAGTAATATTGTAATTATGTAATTTTAATAATTTAAAATTTATAATAATATTGTTAAATATAGCTATATATTAAAGTTGAATGAATATACCTAATGTATGACTTTATATGTTGGAGTTACTGCAGCCTCTAAAGAAAAAATGAATTGTATCCTCGGCTCCTACATATACACCAACTTCTTCAGTCTTGAAAACTAATCACAGTGATAATTCAAATTGTATGCTCAAATCTTAATTGCACTAGACTTTAAAAAAAATACATCATCATCCTACGAGGCAGTGCTTAATAGTTAATAGAAGGTATGTTTTGCTTTGCACACAATGTCGCTCTTGCCTCCTCTAATTCCTTCTTTTGTTTCTCCCTAGGAGTTAGTTTCCTTTAGTTAATGTTACCGTCCTATTAAAAAAAAAAGGAACTAGAAATTTGTCCAAAAGTACTTGATAATGTAAAACCATGTAGTAGCTCTCTAACTCGACCATTATGCTCCTCAATTCTCAAAGCTTAAGTGATGACATCCTTTTGACTCCTTGTCGATGCTAATCTTTTTTCCCGGACCTCCTCATATTAGGGAAATGATTGTAATTAGGGATAAATATTTATATGCACATAATATTGAGAAGTACTAATGTTTAATCCTTACAATTTTATCAAATATTTTGCTAAGTTGGTTCACTTGTAGCCTTCCCCGTTTTCTTATCTACCTTAACCCTCTCCCAAACATCCACTTTTGTAGGAGGCACATATGGAGCATATACCTTTTCTACGTGGTTCATTGTCTCCTTATCTTTTAGAATCAATTGAATAATCAAGTTATGTATTATAACTTGAAACTAAAAAATAATCAATATATAATGACCTAATTTATTTTCTTACCAACTCATTTCTTGTGGTACTATTGCCGGTATGCAAATTCTTGTAGGGGTAAGCATTTTTCATCCCTTTTTTTTTCCTTTTCACTCTTCTTCTATCACCAACAACATACAATTTATAGATAATATCAATATATGTTGTAATTATAAGTATTATTTAAGGCATGATATATAACAAAAGTAGTTAAATACCTTAACTTCTTCTAACTTTTTAGACTAAACAAACTCTACCCAGTGTTAGGGTGTGATTACGAACTAATAATCTACTGATGGTTTTCATAGATATGTTCCATATTTAGAAACCATATAAAGACATGCTAAGTAAGATTTAAAGGCTTTACAAGATTTAACACACTTTTTAAGTATAACCCTCTTAAAATGTTTGGTCACTTCAAATGAGAAAACTAAATTTTATTAATATATAATTTAAATGTTGATATAATAATGGCATATAAATACTCATTATACTTGTATATCAACTCATAAATTCTCACTCATCTTATTAGGTATCTTTCTTCGGTCAGGAATCATAATAGGAATCATTGCATGAGCTCTAGCATTTGCATAGCTTACACAATATATCTCATTCCCTCTATTTAATACCCCTTCATTAGTAAACTCATCAACTACAAATCTAATTCCCTTGTGTCTTAACTTAGATATGTTCATCTCCGCCCTCCATCTCTTTCCTTTAGCACATTTCCCCCTTGATCATCTTTAGATGTCATACCCGCATATGACCATAAGATAAACAAGTATTTTGGATTTTAATAAGATATTAATCAGTTTTTCTTCACACAAGCAAGAAAGTAAAATTCCAAAGCCTAGCTTCTTCTACCATGTTTTAAAACTCCAACACACACTAAGCAAGCATTACAAAAATGATTGTAGAAACTGCTTCCCTATCAATTTACCATTGAATAAGAAAAACAAACATTATAAAATTCTACAACCAAATAACAAAAAACAACATTCCAAGAAGCACTCAAATCAGTAGTAACATTGTAATAAAGCAAGTATCCAACTAACTAATAGCAACCAATATTTGTTCCTCCTTATGAATAAAATAGTTTAAATAAACCAAATAATAGAGCATATAAAGAAATTTTTCCATAGAACAAGGAAAATAAAAATTATAAAATACTAAAACCTCAAGACAGTAAACAACAAACCAACCAATACTCAAAACCAATTTTAAAGGATGTATAACATATTAAAGAGTCAAAATTGAGCAAGCATATTTCAAGGAAAAATTATAACTTAAGCATGGAGAACCTAAGTTTATGTGCAATATTAAACAAGAATGAAAGAGAAAACTGCATACTTGAAGTATAAAGAACAACAATGACAATAGAAGGAAAATGAAAAGATGGAAAAGGTCACTGGAGAAGAAGGTTTGAGATATCATACATGGTGGTGCTTCTTCAAGCCATCGGAAGTTCTCTCTTATGTTTTTGAGTAAATGGATGAAAGTAAAATGCATTCTAGGTTAAACTAAAGAGAAGAGGGAGAAATATAGATTAACGTATCGACGGTGATTATAGTTTATAATTGTCTTCTATGCCCCATAAAATTAAAACAAAAATCCCGATAGATTATAGATGGCGATTATAGATTATAATCATCGTCTATAGTCTTTTTCAAAATGTCCCCTTTAGAAGACACTATAGATGGTTGTTATAATTTTATAATCATCGTCTATAGTAACCCACAATAACTCACTTGTCCCAAACCAATCTAGTTTTTACTAGATAGGTTATATGCAACTATTCTTATTACAAAAACCATATATAAGTTGCCATCTATTTATATTTTTGTATCCGTGAACGCAGCTTGATTGTCACATTTGAGATCATTCAATGGATACTTGTGCAACTTTAAATCCTTAAGCAAGGTTATTAATCAAGTAACTTCACACATGGTCCATGTAATAAATCAATATTTAGCTTCAACACTAGAACAAGATATAGCAAATTGCTTCTTTGATTTCCATGAAACTGAAGACTATCCTGGTAGAATGTAATATCTAAAAGTTGATATACAAGTTAAAGGTGGCTAGCATAATCGAATTCATAGTAGGTTGTAAGATGAGGTAAAGAGCTATCATTTATGAGTATTCATTGAGTAGGTGAGAACTTGAGGTATATGAGCATATATTAAACATCAAACATGTGGTAAGATGTTGGTACATGCATGAACTTACTTGAAAGTTAGAAATAACATATGTTAGGACATATGATTGTGAGGTAGATCAGCTTACCAATAAGTCTTTGATAGCTTCTTTGTCTTGTAATGGGAACTTACTTGAAAGTTAAAAATAACATATGTTAGGACATATGATTATGAGGTAGATCAGCTTACCAATAAGTCCTTGATAACTTCTTTGTCTTGCAATGGATTTCTAGTCGTGAGAGTTAGTTTCTCATGTTGATCTAAGGGCAGTTTCACAAGCTTTTCAATGACTTTATATAGTCATGCAACATATTTGTAATGTACTCAGATTAAGAAATAAACAAGCCTTGACCAATGTGAGTCACTTCTAACCTAGAAAAGTATATAATTTCACTCAAATCTTTTATATGAAATTATGAGCAAAGGAAGGACTTGAATTCATGAATGAACCAAAGGGAACTCCTAGTGAAGGCCATATCATTGGCATAGAACAACGATAAATGAGCCCTATGACTATAGAGTAAAGAGTGAGTAATCAACCTCTGAGTGAGAATCCAAAATATACCAGGGCACTAAATAGTTTTACAAACCATTACCTAAGAGCCTACTTCAAACCATAAAGGGACTTGACTAGTTTACACAGTTCGGTGGATATTGTTCCCACTTGTTATTGCATTGGCTCCCCCTTACCCACATAACACAAAGGCCTGGTCATATACACTTCTTAATATAATTCTCCAAACAAAAATGCATTGGTGACATCCATCTAATATAGATGCCATCCTTTCAATGCAACTACTATTAGTAGAGCTCAAGTGGTGTACATCTTTTCCACTGAAGAAAAAGTCTCCTCAAAGTCCATGCCCTCTTTTTATCAACATCCTTGAGCAACTAGCCTTACCCTATGTCTATTTGTGGTGCCATTAAACTTACACTTTATCTCATAAATCCATTTACACCCTAAGTCTTTGTTGCCATGAGGAAGGTTTTGAACAAACCAAGTATTGTTATATTCAAGTGCCTTCAACTCAAGATTTATGGCATCACACCACTTTGGATCCTTAACAGTTTCAACAAAGGTGGTTGGATCATTATTTATGGATATGGAAGTAGGAAAGGCTTGCAAAATAGGTTTGATACATAGGTGGTGATTTAACTTACCATAGCATAAAAGAGGAGCTATAGTCGGAATGGCACTCGGACGGGTTTTATTCGAAACTTGACGGACTTTATCCATTGGATATGTAAATTGATATAAATAAACAGATATGGAGGAAGGAGAAAATATCATTGGGTTTGGTCGACTTCATATCTATACTCTTACCCTCATCGGTTTAATTGATAGGAAACTATATTTTTACCCTTCATTTATATAACCTTTAATATATTTTCTAAGGCTAAAAGTAAAAATATAATTAAACTCTAATAATCCAAGTATATAATTCTAACATTAAATGATTTTTATTGTAAACTCAATGGGTTTTACCAGAAACCCAATGGAATTTTTCCGATTGATATGTAAATGGATATGGGTATGGAGGAGAGGAAAAGTTTCCACCAAATTTGGATACGGATATGAGAATAGGTTTTCTTATCAAGTTTGGGTAACAGATAAGAAGTACCCAATCTGTACCCAATTAGCTACCATCTCTAAGTTATAAGCGTGGATGTGCAAGGGGATTGAGAAGGTATAGCATTTACATCATTGGATACAAATCTAACCACTGAGTTGGTTGTTAAGGATTTTTTTTTTGGATCTTCTTAGAGATGTTGGAGGAGGTGAAGGTGATTGTTCTTCTTCAACAAAAGACATAGAAGCAGAATTAAGTGGAGATAACTCAACATTATAAGGTGGTGAAGGAGATGGACTATGAATTTCATTAGTTACGGCAATAGAGTATGATGGAGAGATGATGCCTTCAAAGGATCATGAAGTAGGGCTATCAAATACATTCATATGCATAGGTAATCTCTGTAAATATGAGTTTTTTCTATCTTTGTGAAATGAGAAGACTTGTTCATAAAAGATGATATCTCTAGAAACAAAAATTTATTTTGTAAGGAGGCTAAAGAGTTTATAACCCTTTTGATGCAAAGGATAGCCAAGGAATGCACAGGAAGAAGCTCTAAGACTAAACTTTTTTGAATCAAGCTAAAGATTAATGGCCACGATAAGGAAACTTAACACTTTCATATGGTTAAAGGTGGGTTGTTAAGAGAGAAGGACATCATATGGTGTTTTGTTCTTTAGTGTTTGAGTAGGTAATCTATCAATAATATATATGTGGTTATGAGTACAATCACCCCAAAATGTTGGTCCTAAAGATTATTAAAAAGAAACGATTCTTACCACATCTAACATATGTCTATGCTTTCTCTAAATAATACCATTTTGTTGAAATTGATTAACATAAATAGTTTAGTGAGATGTCCCGTTTTCAACAAAAAAAAAAAATAAAGGTATGAATAGAGGCATTATCAAACTCTAATGCATTATCAGATTTGATAGTCTTAGTGGAGCAATTGAAATGATTTTTAACGAAAGCAAGAAAGTGGGTTAGGATTTGTAGAGATTTATATGTGTGTTCTATAAGTTATGTCCATGTTGGCTTGTTTTGATAGTCAACTAAAGTCAAAAAAATATCTTTACTTTTGACAATTTGAAACCCTATAAGATATCCTAATGTCAATGTGAGCAAAGTAAATTTAGAGGTGTTATGAGAAAAATGAAATTTATTCATTTTAGCCATAGGACAAGTAATGCAAACTTTCTCATTTTCATAGTTGTTCATTAAAACATTATAAATGATAGAAAATTGTTTTAACTTGTGAAAATGAGTGTGGCCCAACCTATGGTGCCAAAAGTTACACACAGTATTGTTGCTATTTTTAGAATGCAAAGACAAAACATATATAGTTGTGGGATAAATTGTTGGGTGTTTGCTAAGCAACACCAATGATGACGGTTGTAAAGGTATCAAGCCTTGGATCAAGTTGAGTGGACGGGATGTTAAGGAGATGATGAAGGCAACCTGGAACCATGTTTAATATCTCACAGACAAAAAAAAAACAAAACCATCAAATGCATATCCTCGGTTCTAAAATGTTCGGGTAAATTTATGTTATGTCCGCGTCGAATGCTCTAGAGTCCCTATATAGATGTGGACTAAACAAAATTTTATACTTCCAAATTCCATCTCCTAACAAGGACCACCACCCATTGAGACACAAACACCTAATATTATAAGTGGCAATCGGGTTATAGAGGATTGCGTCATTTTAGGGTTGGATTATTAGTGGATCGTTTTCTTTTGCGGGTCGATTGTAGGTCAGATCGGGTCATTTTGAATTCGGATCATTTCGAGTCATCTTATTCTTCTGGTCGGGTCGTTGCTGGTCCAAATTGTATCAGGTTAATTTACCGAGTTAGATTGAATTTGGGTTGAGATAGGTCGAGTTCGAATCAAGTCGGGTTCGGATTATTTCAGGTTAGCTTGTCGGGTCAAGTCGGATCTATGAATGTAAATGGGGCAGATTTTATTCGAAACACAATGTATTTTATCCGTCGGATACTTAAATAAATATGAATGATGGAAAAAAAATACCCATCGGGTATGGGTATGGGTTATCCATATCCGTATCCATACCCATACCTGCATCCATATCGATACCCGTTTACCCAATATATAATTACCTTTTTACTCTTAATTTAAAAATAAATATAGTATAAATTAAGGTTAAAATTATCATTTGACTTAAATCTAAATGGACTTATCCGTTAGATAATATCCTTTAACAAGTAAATGGATTATTCGTCGGATAACAAATATACAATAGATATGGATATTGATGCGTAAGTGGATACCCATTTGGGTATGGATATGAATTTGGGTACGGGTACAGATACGGATACAGGTATGGATGTACCTGCTCTAAACCTGCCCAGTTTATATCCCTTTCGGGTCGGAACTAGGCCAATTTAACAGGTGGTCAAATTTGGATTAACTTGACGAATCATATCTTTTTAAGTTTTGACGGATCGGGTTGGATTTGAATAGAGCTAATCATGAATCAAATCACTTTAGATTTGAGTCAAATCGGACATTGTTCACCAAAATATAATCTAAATCATTAACCTCATAAGTAAGTATTACATTTAACTTTATGTAAATATGTGATAAATAATATGTTATTAATTGTTATTTATTTATTATAATAGCTTTATAATAATTTTTTTACGCGAAAAAACCGATAAAATTATAATATTATGGGTGAATAAATAAATTCACAATAAAAGTAAATAGTAGTATTAGTAGTAGTAGTAGTAGTAGTAGTAATAATAATAATAATATATTTTTAAAGATTTAAATAAATAATAAAACATGTATTTTTTTATTATCATAACCGATTAATATTGAATTTAGTTTTATTAAGTCTAATCGAATTAATAGCGGATCGAATTGATTGTTGGTCGAATTAATATCAGATTAAAAGTTGGAGCCAAATCGAATTTAGGTCAAGACGGATTTGAATCGAATTTGGGTTAGATCGAATTGATAAATTTATCCGATTATGTTGGATTGAATTTTATACGGATCAGGTCAGATCAGACGGATCGGATTAATTTTTGTCGGCTCTGTCGCTCAGTCCATTTCCACTTTCACCATTTTTGGAACCTTCTGACCTCCGATCCTTCTAAAAAGATATTCAATGGCTGCCGGTACATTAAGAGTCTGTTTGGTTTGGAGAAAATTAAGTGGAAAGGAAAATATAGAGGAAAGAAAATTGAAGGAAAGAAAATGAAAGAATATAATTTTCTTTCCTTTGTTTGGTTGTTGGAGAAAATTTTGTGAAAAATTGAGTTCTTGGAAAATATTTTTAGTGTTTGGTATATAGAAAGAAAATTCTAAGAAAAGTTAAATGTTATTATTTAAATATTATTTACACTAAATTTTAACTTACACTAATTTTTTTAAAAGCAATTAAAAATATACAAAACATTTCATATTCCTTTTCATTTTAAATATGATATAACAATCATAAAAGGGAGAAAAAAATTTATAACTTGTTACTAATACACTTATTAATTTTGTAAAATATTAATTAGAGACGACAACGGATAGATATGGATCGAATACCTCCTATTCGTTATCGAAATCCGATAAGAAGACATATACCCATATATATATATATATATCTAAATCCGACGAATATGGTTTTTTTCTTACTATATATATATATATATTAATTTATTTATATCCGATTATATATCTATCAAGTAAATATCATTAAACTTTGACTAAACACCTCTCTCAATGCATTCTTTGATTCAATTACTTTATCAGTACCAATAAAAAATATTTTATGTTTTTCGTCATATTATTTTACCTTTTCTTTCGGCCAAAATAGTCTATCTTTCTCGGAACAGCACGCAGGAAAAAGACAACTTTATCACTCTCTCTCCAATGCTTTTCCCAACTCTAAATTGCTACCCCCAAAGCTTTCACGCTCTCTTCTCTCTTTCTCCCATCTCTTTGATGATCTTCTCAGGTTTTAACCATTTCTAACAGCTCCCAATGCTCTTTTCTATCTAAAACTTCTTTCCTTTGTGTAATTAACTCCAACGGAAAATTTCCTGGCAATATTACAAGCAATGAAGGATTAGCACTTCTTGCTTTCAAATTGTCAATTACTCAAGACTCAGATATGGAAGTATCAATTCCAGAAGTTTTTGAAGACCAATCTAGCTTAATGTCTACAGCCATTAATGAAAATTACGCAAATCAGTCGAAGAAAAAAATTGATTGACTCGGAAGAGAGGAGGATGAGCAGGACAATATTGAAGGAGAATGAATATTGGGAACGAATGAGGAATGAGGGTCGAAGAAGAAGAATTTCGAAAAAATTTCCTTCGTTTTCTTCTACTTTTCCTCACCATCAGCTTAAGAAAATTATCTAGAGTAATTTTCTCTGTTGTTTTTCTGCTTGTTTTCTTTCCTTCAAATTTTTTTAGCAACCAAACACTAAAAAATAAATTTCCATCTAATTTTCTTTTCTTTCCCTCTGGTTTTCCATAAACCAAACGAAGCCTAAAATACTAATCTGAATTACCAAATATGTGACTCCGTCTTGCTGTCCAACACCAACGGCGAAACTGGTCTCACCGCCAATATTTTTCTTTTCTATTAAAAATCCAATGATCTTAAAGTCGCAAAATTAAATAATACTTTCCAACCACTCAAGCAAATAGCTTTATCATAAGTCAAATAATCAATGGGGGAAGGCACAAAATCTTAAGCGGCCCAGCTAAATGGAAAATTTAAACATAGGCAGATTTAACAACAGGGAGAAGCATAAAAGTAAAACGGGTCTACTACTCACTCATAAGTCATGACGGATGCAGAGACACCCATAATAATAATACATATCAATTTAGTTGGTTCAAGGAGTCAAACCGAAGGACAGTAGACTAATGCCGGCAACAGCAGAGCAGTTCACTCCCGGTAAGAGCAACGCAAAAAGCATCCAAGCATCAACCAGAGCATCCTGTTCACGCAAAAGGGACAGTAGACGCCTCTCCTGGAGTGCCACCTTCACGGCGAAGACAGTGCTCTCTCGCATAAGGAGGTTCAGCACCCTAAGAAGATTCAAAATAGAGGTATCACTCGACTAACAAAGCAAATAAGGGTAACTTGGCCAAAAATTAAAATAAAATTTATGGCTGCACACACTATAATTTCCACAATAAATAATTATAAACCCAACCCGGGAACTGTTGACCGAAGATAAAAAGGGATCCGACCCTCAAGATGTTTAGCTGTCGCCTGTCGGTGTTTCAGCGAAAACTACTACTAACTACAGTAGGTGCAGGAATCAATAATATTGTCTTCCTCAATCTTGTTTCCCAGCATAGTTATTTAAATTCAGATTTGACCTCACAATTCTACTATGCTACAATTTAATAATTACAAAACGATCTGTAATCGTAGATAGAATATTAAAATAGTTGAGTATTTTAAAATCTTACAATCCTACGGTTGAATCTTATAACTATAGGTAAAATACTATGATTCTACCTAACATCTATAATTTTTATCGATTTATATCCAAATCTATTTATTCTCTCATTCCACATATTCTCTTTAATTAATCATCTGATTTTCAACCCTATATTATTTTACAATATATCTTGAAAATAAGGTTAAGTAAAGAAAATATGATCGCAATACCACTAAGATAATGAAGTCAATCGCTAATGTTAAATGTTGACAAATAATTTAATCTCCACCTAAATGGTAAAAATAAATATATTAAATTTTACAATATTTTTAATTATTAAATTCTATTGAATTCAAAATTAATATTTTTTTTCCTATGTTTTTATGATCATGTTAGCTTCATAATATAAATAAACTTTAATTTATGATATAAACATGATTTATATAGTAATTTAACGTGTATGCATATAGCCAAAACTTATTTTCTTTTCTTTTTTATCTTGATTCATCAAATTTTCAAAAGCCAACATAAAAAATAAAAAAATGAATCTTATTCTCTTAAATGACAAAAAATACCATCCTTTTATTATTGCCTTCATTATCATCCGTTTCCTTCATTATTTGTGTTTTTCTTAAGGCTAACAATTGTGCATATTTTAAACACAATGACTTGTATATTACATCTCCTATAATCTCATTATAAATTTTACTTTTAATTTGACAAATTATTTATGATGTTGTTAACTTAATAAATTTCCTAATATTGACAATGATTTCAACAATTAATGTTACTTGTACATTGTTACAACTCAATCGATGACTAAATAAGAGCTTAAAAATATAATTATTGTGTTCATTTACTATAGCATATAAGTATATAAGCTTCATATTTTTATAGTTTCTATAAAATCTTACGATTCTACAATTCGATCACAAACCTCCAAATCGATCCTTAGTAGAATATTCATTCTATCAACCTTGTTTCACTAGAGGATAGTGAAGTGCAACTCTATACTCCACTAAGTGCTTGTTTGGAGCTACTTATCAAAAGTAGTTATCTTGGATAACTACTTATTTTGGAAAAAATTTAATAGCAACATTGGAAAAAAGTGTTCAAACACAAGACCATGAAATAAATCTGGAAACATCATAACCAATGCATGTATCAAACGCAAGTGTAGCTTATGTCAAAGTGAAATATATATATATATATATATATATATGACACAGTGGTTGTGCAGAAACATAATGGAAAAAGAAGGATAAAAAACGTCACTCATTTAAAGAGGTTAAGATAATAGATACCAATAAATAGATAAAACAGACGTGGATAAAGTTGATCTGATACGGGTTCAAAATCAATTAATGCAAGGAGCACGAGGATTGGACCTAAATAGACATGGAAGTAGCAGGGTAAGCACTTAATTAGCCCCAACACTAAGTGGCCATGAATTTGATCGAATCAGATAATCCATATATAGATAGTATATACCGCCGGTCTGTCACTATAACAACCCCCCCCCCACAACCAAAACAACAAAAAACTCATTCTTATACTGATTTTTCAAGTTGTCAAAAGATGATGGACAAATCATTACTGCAGCAATTCTGCAATGAAAAATGGAAAATATATCTACGTTTAAAAGTTTAACAAACTGACAAGCAGAAGCTACAAATTCTTTTGCATTATGTTCTCTGACATCCATCGATCACCAAATATGAGATCTATGTTCTAAAGTTCTCTGAATCATGGCCATTGTTTATCCCGATTTAACCGGATAAAGAAAACTCCTGATAATATATATAGTAATATAGTACTACTTTTAGCAACTATAACATCAGAAAGAAGAAGAAAAATCAATTATAGGTCCATTGTAAACCGAACTTTTGTATTTTCCCCCCCTAGCATAAAAAGAAGATAATTGTTAACAGGGTGGAAGGAACCTAGAGGTGCCGAAATTCAAGGAAATCCATACTTGGAAACTCAAAAAGGATCTGGATCCCCGAACATGTCTTGGACTTTAGGCCCACCTCCCACAAAAAGGAAAAGAAAGAAAAGCCAAACCGTCCCAAGGGAGAAAGAAAAAAGGAAAAACGCACATACATACATACTTCTTTTCACGGATCTGTAATGAAACATGTATAACAAGATATGGTCATCGACAGGGTGGCTAACATAGAAATGGTAGATAACTTCCAAAATTTGAAGATACAAAATATACATATCATGATGAATCAAAAGCTAAAGTACCTGAAGTATAGTTCCAAGCTTCTTCAATGCTTTGGCCCGTGTTCGAAGAACATCCTTTGAAGCAGTAGTGTCCCTCAGAACCTGACATGTAATGTAATGCAACTATGGTAAGTTTGTAGACATAATATGATGATCAAAAGGAAAAAGAAAATAAAAAGACAGTGGCTAAACTTTTCCAAAAACATCCATCTCAACTTAATGTTGTGCAAGCTGCCAAGTCATTAAGCAACATATCTTAGTCTAGATAATCATGCGTCAAAGCACCTTTTGCTGCAGTATATAGAATCTGGCTGATAATGCATTTTTTGCATCAGGCTATAATGCCCCTGTGATGCTTTCCACTAGTTGTTTCATTATGTCCAGATCGGGCAATGGTAGTCCAAAACACTGAGCCATTCCATCTGTCCATAAGCCGGAAATTTTCTTCTATTTCGCTTCCTACTCGTCAAATGCTGAGCTCTATTAAAAGTAGAACACATAAGGTTCAGAAGGTCTAAGTTTGTAAGCAATTTGCTTATTACTCCTTAAAGCCCTCCGAAAAGAAAAATGAAAATAAAAATTTGACCAATACCCTAGTCTCAGCCCCAGATGGAATTTACTAAAAAGCTTATCAGGCTTCATGGAACCAAATTGGTACTTTATAACATCCAAGAAATGGAGAACTGCACAAACAATATGATAAAACTAAATAATCACACTCACCGCCTGGCAGACACGTAATAGGGTGGTCTCAATATCAACAACATTGATCTGCCAAAGGGAATTGACCATCGCATCTTTTTTATCTTCCATAACTTTAACCAAGGTCTCTTCGTTGTTTTCTTCTTGACTAAGCCTCTTCAAATCCTCTTGTATCCCAATTAATGACACAGCTCCTACCACCCAAACAAAATTTCAATATACAGCCGGAATGAAATAGAGAGCAGTGAATAAGTCAGAAGCATTATACCTGAAGCTGCCATCACTTGTGATTTTATCTGGTGACCTTTGTCCCGAACCCATTCTGCTAAAAAAGGTACCTTCATGTACTTTTTGTCCTTCCCAAGTTCTCTAGCAGCTTGTCTTGTATAAATGTAACCAATAGTATGCAGCATGGGTTCTCCAAAAGCTATTAATGATAGTAAAAAATATTACTGCATGCACTAGCACTAAGAAAAACTAAGCAAACACATAAAAAAAAAAAAAATTTTTGAGGACATATTTTGCATCATCTTGCAGACATGGTTAGCATCACAGCAGTGAAAGGAAACCGTTATCAGAATAAATCATAAAAGCATGCACATTTTTCTCACACAAGTAACTAGGCGATGTTACACATTCGTGTAAACTTCTAGCAAAACATAATTAAAACTCACAAGTCATAACCTTAGTCCATCACCACGAGGAGGGGAGCAAGACAGCATAACATATTTTCTAGTGATGTGACGTACGAAGTTGGAAGAAAGAGAATAAAGATAAAAAGATAGAGGGCACAATTGCTTATGATGCCTCTGGCAAACAAGATATCAGGTTGAGTTTGATTCATTTGTCATGCCATGAGATTTTTAGATTTTCAACAAAACATATTGAGGAAATGCAGAGTTCACATCAACTTGGTAATTCAAGTTCCACCACATCTTTCATAGCACAAAGAAGAATCACAGTTACCAGCTTTTGAGAGGTTGGATGCTTCTTCCTTTGCCTTGTTTACAAACTCATCGAAGTGGCCATCAACAAATGGTTGAAGACGATTTTTCAAAATGGGTATAAGTTTTTCTTCTCTTTCTTTCTGTGCAACCTGCACATTAATATTGGAAAAGTATGAACGAACACAGTACGAAACATCTAGCATTTGCAGCATCAGTATCTAGCTCATTACTTTTATCCTCTCCTGAATTTTTTGCTTCCTGAGTTCAGGAACCTCACAGTCTTCTTCAGCCTCTATAGCTGCAATAGATGCCAGTGCCAATACCCCAATGTAATCTTCAAAATAATCACTCCCAAAAAGCATCCCAAAAACAGTTGCTGGATCCATCATGGAATCCCTGACAACAAAATGAATAGAAAAGAAGCCTCAAAATATAGAGCCATCTCAAGTCCATAAAAAAAGGTGATAGTCTAAGCAATCTCTTAAATGTGCCTCTGTTCACTGCACTTCTGAGGGTAATATCATAAATTATTTGCCGTACTCTAGTGCCTGTTCTGGAAAAAAGATCCTCCACCATTTTCTTGATTTGTGTTTAGTGAAATAGGAGCTGCACTCATAATAATTGTTGTTCTACTTCCAGATCTGTAACTCCTTGTACTTAATGGTATATTTTTTCTCTTTTCTGCTTAATTATTTATGTACAGATATTGCAAAATTAAGGAATGTATCTAAAAGCACATAAGCAATCAATTTTTAGGCAATGATAGTGCATGGATGAAGACATTTCTAGTAGATTTGTTTCTACAAGGCACCTTCTCCGCCCCCCCCCCCTCTCTTTCCAGCTAGAACTAGGCAGCATAAAGGTAACTCCAGATTCAATATTTCTACTCTATTCAATTCGACTAATAGCATGTCATTTCAACCATAATCTGAATCCTTGCAAGCTTCTTTTTTATTTTATTACATGATTGCAATATCGATCTCCAAAAGAGATATGTTTCTATCTATCCCAAGGCTCAAGCTTTGTACTTTATCATGGCATTGGACTCCATAGAAGTCTACCATCCTACAAAACAAACTGCTTAATCTAAAATTAAATAAGAACTTACTGTGGCACTCCTGTCTTTCCATACTTGTCATATGCTTCACGCTTCCCAGGATCACTAAGGACCTGGTATGCCTCACCAAGTGCCTAACAATGATGCCACAAATAGAACAGGAATTCCCATTTAAAGTAGCAAATACATTCAGGTATATACAAAAAAAAAAATCATAAACAAAGGACATCAGAAATACTTGTACATTTTTTTTTATGTTTAAAAATATATGTAAATCTAACTAATTGGAGCTCCCATTGCTTACTTAAATTTAAACTAGGATAATAATAATTTATCTTTAACGTTCTCACTGTAATTCTTAAGTATTGGAGTCTGGGAGCTATGATAATTGATAAGGAAGGTCAATAATTTTAAAATTGAAATGGGTGGAAGCTAAGAAAAGCGAATAAGTTTAAAATTGGTAAAACTCACTATTTTAAATTTGAAACCATGCAATAAATTTGGCACGAGTACAGAAGGAATGAAACGGCTTATTGTACTGCAAAATTCTGAGATATGGTGCAAACTAAGGATGACCAAGAGAAAAGGCTTGATCAGTTGATAGCATCATCATTTCCAAGTTAACAATATAGGAAATAAAACACTAACAGATTATTTCAATTTCCACCCTCACTCATAAGTTTCAACTTTTGTGGTATCTTACCTGAAAATTCCTTGCAGCTTGTGGGTCTCCAGGATTCTTATCAGGGTGTACTAGCCTTGCCTGTATGGAAAACATAAAGCAACAGCATCATGTATGGTTAAATACTTCAGGATACGAGCTCCATGATCAACTAGTTAGGGTGCTTAGACATTTGAACTCCATGCACAGGTTACTTCAAAATTTCATGAATTTGTCCTTAGAAACTTGTAAAGCCAAACCTAAACCCTTCCTGATAGCACAGTTGAGTTTGGGGCTTTGTAAAAAAGATTATTTATAGATATATATATATAGATAGATAGATCAATAATAGATAATAAGATGAAGACCTGAACTTATGAAACTGGAAAGGATGAAGTGTTCACAAGAATTAAAAGATCAAAAGAACATAAACAAAATCAGGTCAAAGGATAAATTCAAAGGGAACGGTCAATAAGAAGTAAGAGAAACAACTATGGACTTTTCTTAAGGATATCATTAAGCATCATTGACACAGCTTGTACATTGGACAAATATTCCTGATATAGGTAGAAATGGTTTCCATAATATCTCCAACCTTCTCGCCTTTTCAGCGAGCATATATGTATGCTCTTGAATAAATAGGTATACAAGAACTGTAATTCTTCTGCAAGAATTTACTTCTCCAGATTCGTTCCAAGTTGCAGAAACCGCCTCTGTCCCTGATAATCTTATGTTATTGGAGCAGAATGCACTCCACATGCTTTAACCAAGATAGTTGACCTACAATAGCTAAAGCTAAGCTTCATAAAGCCAAAAACATTGGTAGGCTGGTAGCTCACTTTCCAAAATATGAATGGATCACTCTGTTGTTCCAAGCTGAGTCCTAATTCCTACAGAAAGAGTCATACTTGATTTCATGTTTCTATGACCTGCAAGGCTAAGGTCACTGCATCAAATTTCAAAATGGTTTTCTTCATACACCACAATCCCCATGTCATGAAAGCCACATCAAAGTCTTGTTTCCTAAATTCATACAATGGTCAGACTTCAAGGTGACAACCAAACATACGCTTACATCATGGAAAACCATAAGTCCATTGCCACAAGAATGCACCTAGTGTTCAAAGTGCTAAATGCTTATTCGATTACACAGAAATGAAGGAATCTCATACCAATGCGAGTACAATGTACTGAGCTCCGCACAACTGAATGAGATATTAATGCAACAAAAAGACTGCAAAATCACAGGGGGCAAGAAGTATATCTTGCAACAACAGGCTAGTAGCAGCAAATATCAGAATTCACAAACACGATCAAATTTACCATTCCCGGAGGTCCAGTGATGCAAATGAGAGTAATATCAAATTCTCATTTGCCATCATATCATTTCCCAGTTTTGAGTTCAGTTCGAATAAACAAGTAGAAGCGGAAGCAAAGAATTAGAGTGATAATCCTTGCCTTGAGGTAGTATGCCTTCTTAATCTCCGCTGTAGAGGCAGTGACATCGATTCCCAGTAACTCATAATACTCGGATTCCTTCACCATCTGTAATGTCAATTATTAACAACGGAGGATGATTATCTAACTAGATACAGCAAATACCAGGAACCATAAGCTCCAAATTATTCTACGCTAAACATCTATATTGGCTGATAATTTGTAATCAGAAACAAAGAAACCAGGAACCAAAAGCTACAAATTAACTACGTTGAATATGCTATAAACAATTTTGGATAAACTGCAAAAACAACCGGATCTAAATTCTTCAAACACAACTTACCAGAAATTCAGGGCACAAGAAACAGTATAGAACAAGGATCAGAAATCAGATGAGGATGATCGAAATTCGAGACTCTCAATTGTTCCCAAACTGAGTTGATATTGATGATTGATAGATTGATTGATAGATGGTGGAGGGAACTCTTTTCCAGCACGAGGCTGAGCAGCACGAGCTGCACGCGTCCGGTGATGCTATTTAGAAATCAAATTAGAACCTAAATATGAGCTGGCATCAATCTGACTTCACCCAATAATTTAGATCAGGTTGATTTAATTTTTTTGTTCTTAATTAGATTACTCTCACCCCGTTCTTACATTCTAATTATTTTTTATATCATTAGCACGTTTATTATTAATTTTTATCAAATTTAATTTTTTATTTTACGTACAATTATATTAAATTTATAACATTTAATTATTTTTATTAATTATATTATTAATTATTTATACTTTATACTATTTAATTTTTAATTTATATTAATTTATAAATATAAATTAATAATTTTATATAATCAAATGTAATTAAATATGAGTCTAAAAATAATTTTATAATATGATTGTAATAATTATTTAAAATAAAAATAATAAAAAAGATGAGTATATTTAAAGATAATATAATAAATTGATGTTCGCAATGTAGGAAAGATAATATAAAAAGGTATTGGATAAAATATGATGTATTTATAGACACTTTATTTTTTATTACCCTTATTAATAATGACTATTAAAAAAAACTCATATACATTTTAATTGTAAAATCCAACCTAAAAAATGTATTAAAAAGAGGTAAAACGACATGTATATGATAGCATATGAGATAAAACTTGTCAATTATCGAACGCAATTTTCCCCTATTATAAATGGTCTTAGATTAATTATAATTTTTTATATCACTTAGTTATGTTTTAAATTTTAATTACTTTATTATATTCTTTTCATGGTATATAATTTGATCCATAATCTAACTTTAAGAAAAGTTACTAGATTTAAATTTAAATAAAACTATATAAAATTTGATTATAATAGGAAAATTAAAATTTAAAACTATCCTAAATGATATAAAAAATAATTATTAACACAATTGAAAAAATAAAAGTATAATTGAACCTAATCTATGATTTGTTACAATTTATTTCCTTTCTAATTTTAAGTAAGAGAGAAACGAAATTGAAAACATTGTTATAACTATGGCCCAGCCTATTCTTACGATTCATCATCCCTCATTATCCATCATCGTCGTTGCTTGATGTCTTCATTTGTGGTCGTCGTTCACATTGACTTGTAACTGCACCTCCAATTAGTTTAAAAAAAATGTCTCTAATTGATTGACCTACAGAAATCGATAATTTTCTAAACAATATTATATGCCAAAATTATAAATCCAAACTTACAACATATATTTATTAAGAATATGTATATTAATGCAATAATTTTATATTTTATTAATAATTAATTAATACAAACTTGCACAAAAAATATAAATCTTTTTTAATTATAATAACAATGGTAATGATGATTATAATAGAAATAATAATAATAATAATAATAATAAATTTAATATATTTTTTATGCCATGATTTTATTTTATAGTACATTATTATTAGTTTATGTTACTTAATTATCAATAAAAATAAAAATAATACATTAATATGCATATTTTTAGAAGAAAAAATAGTTTTTAATTTGAATTTAGAATTTAGGTATATAACATTACTATTTTTTCTTTACCTTCATTATTATTATTGAACCGGTAGTTGTATGCATATCTATCTCTTTTTATAAAAGATACGACCTCATATTTCACAACGATAATCTTCACAACTTAGTTTGACCGACAAAGATTACAGCAGTGGTAAATAAAAACTACGCGCAAATAGGAGTAGCGGCGATGTATGACGAAGCAACAAAATCAGACAACGAAAACAACATCATTGGTAATGGTCTAGCAATGATAAATAGACTTTGATTTATCTTTTTATTTTTTAATTAAACTACAAAAGCATATTTGGTTTTGAGGGGAATGGGTCGGGTCCAACTTAATTAGTTTTTTAATTGGAGTTTTAAATCTAAGTGTGTGACATTTTTTATACATGTCAAACGTTGATTCAATCCGGTTGAGAGCAAGAATGCATGTTAAAGTTGAGCAACAACGACCAGCATTTGTATCATCTGTGCAGGGCGCAACTATTGTCTTGGTCTATTTGATAAGTTTAACTTCTTTTTTATTGTGTTTACTTATGGTGAAATAAGAAATAAAATTGTTTAAAATTATGACACAATATATATATATATATATATATATTTGTTTTTATTATTGTAAATTTCTTTGTTTTTTAAAATTTATATTGTTGTTTGTTGAGATGGCTTAAATAAGTACATTTAATTTGCTAATTTATTAACCAAGTTGCACTACGAATAATCTGATATGGAGGTCTCATAGTCTGGTCAACAAGCCACGATTCAAAGAGATGACAAATCCCTAATTTGAGGGGAGGGAGTTTCTAGGGTAGTCTACTCTCCAGCGGAGTTTAGGGAAGGGCCCCAAAAATCTATTGTTACATCTCTAAAATTTTATAAACCTTTGTTTTTAGGGGTTTAACCTTTTATTGTGACTTGACCCTAAACCTAGCTTATTTGTTGTTTATGCTAAACCTTAACCTTTACTCTCCTTTTCCCTCTTCCTCTTTTCTTTCTCATGTGTGATACCCCTCCCCTTTGTTTAATAGGTTGTTTTTCCGATTTGGTTAGGAAAGCACTTTAGAGGGGGATGGATTGGGTTTTAGAATGGAAATGATAAGTTAAATTTTCGACACATGGTGTATAGTAGTTCGAGAAACAGAGTTTGCCTTTTAGATTTTGAATAGCTTATATGGGTTATTGATGGTTATTGATCTCTTGATTTATGAATCTACTATCTCAATGATCAACTAGGAGCTAATTTATAAGTTGACCTAGTTATTCTCTATAGATTTATGGATCTACTAATTTAATAGCCATCTTCATAAATATTAAGCAACACACAACTTCAATATAATGAGTTGTGAGGAAATTTGTAATTAATTACAATGTATCTCACAAAAGGGTACTAATATGAAAATGGAAGAACAATTTATGAGTGTTATCTAGATAGAAAGAAATAGGCATTACAATCAATGAGTAATTTCTACCTTAATATACTGAGAACAAACATTTGTGAAAATATCTCAACTTGAGATGAATATGAAAGTGAGTAGTCGATAAGCAATTGTAAGTAGGAGTAGTAAATTGATTTATGCAATTAATGATAGCTCAAGAAAGATTTTTTGTATATCGCCTCATAAATGTTATTTATCCTTATACACTACTGTGTAGTCAGTGGAGTAACATATTACATATATGTTGAGTGAGTAATTAGCAGATTTTTTAGTATTTAATGTTGACCAGTCGATCAGCTAGAAAAACCAACCAGTCGGTTGCCCTAATCGGTTGATCGGTTGTTCAAACTAGTCAACTAATTATGTTCACACTTGAAATGAATATGATACAATTACACAAGCTAGTTGATCAGTTATTATAACTAGTTGATCTTTTCGTGTTGTACACATATAATCCTATTAACATAGTAGAATTGTAGAATGGTTTCGTAAACTAGACGATGTGTCTGTTAAATCAATCAATTAGCTTACTAAAATCATTCAATCAGTTTGCTCCCTTGACAAGAGACATTTTGCATGTCCTCTCAACCCTTGGCCTAATTGGTTAAACCAATCAATAGGTTTGGTGAAATTGGTTGATGTGTTTAAATAGAGACAAAATGGATTTCTGTAGTAGCAAAACCCATAGGCTAGTTAGTCAAATTGGTCAGTGGATTTTTGAACAGTGGATTGGCTTTGTCAACCAATTGGCGTGTTTAAATAAATACCAAATAGATTTTGTAGGAGTAAAACTCATGGACTAGTCAGTCAAACTAATCAATCGATTCCTAAAAAAATCAATCGGCTTTGAACCTAGTTGATTGGTGTACTTGGCCAGTCAATCTATTTGAGTTTTTACACACGTTTAACACTATGAGTTTGAACCAAACCAATTGATTGGTCTGGAGACAGATCGAGTGGTTTCGACTAGAATCAGTATGATAAAAAATGCTTTAAAAAAAGTTTGGAATTGAAATCAATATGGAACTTACATCAATATAATTTTAAGGAAGATCTTTAAAATTTTCCTAATATATTAAAATAAGATTATTTTGCTCATCATATTTTACAAGATAGTTTAAGACATGAAATATACACCTTGAGGTCCCAAGTCTTTGTTGTCTTGATATAGTTTTCTTTTCTACGTTCAAACTAGATTGATCTTTCAAATGTGCGCTTGACAAATAATTTGAGTAAGTGTATTTTGACTTTTTTGCTATTAATCATAGCTCGTTTACACTTAAACAGCCATGTTAATTAACTCATTTAAATCCATTTGTTATCATTAAAACAAGGTTTATGACATTAATTAACCTAGAGACTGACATATTATGCTAACTAAAAAACCTAAACAAACCAATTATTCCCAACTAAATCCAAATAACCTTATCTTAACTAGGGGTGTGTGTAAGCTGAGTCAACCTAGAATTTTGAACCAGTAAAATAGGGTCAAGGTTGGACCATTTTTTAAAAAGGTTATATGTTACAGATCATATATATCCAAAAAACAGGTATCCAGGGTGGCATTTGACCCAATTGTTTTTGTTTGTTCTGATTTTAGCTCATTTTATAACTTTTCTCAGCAAACAAGGTCAACATAGGGTCAAACACAAGGTTAACGGCATGTTAGTTTTGAAACCAGGTCAAAATTCGACTAAAATTAGATCGAAATAGGGTTATAACTAGGTTAAACAAAGCCATTTTTAAAATAGGGTCAGTTTGGGGTTGACCCAATTTTTACATTTTGGGTCCAGGTGTAAAGCGTTTCAAAACCTATCCAAGTTTTGGGTCATTATTTAGTAAAAAAGGGGTATCTAGTCTAGTCCGAATTTGTCTCCGTGCACACCCCTAATCTTGTAACACCCCCAAAATCCACTACAAAAAAATTTCATTTTATTAAATTAATTAGCGGAAGCAAAATAATAAAATTTTAAATTTTTGGGATATTACCGCCACATTTAGTACCAAACCGGTTCACTCCTACCGTTCCGGTATCAAGTGCTAAGGCTAAAAGAGAAAAATACAACTTACGAGAAACTCAAACATATTTAAATCAAAGTAGCGTAGTAAGTCATTTACAATAATAAAATCCACTAGTGGTGGTTATAAAACAACCAATACATTGAAACCAAGAATTTAAAAGAGAAAGAGGACAACCCTAGGACTATCCGGATAGTTCCTTACACTTTTTCTCGGGAGCTCACTTGAGTAACACCTAAAAATGACTTGCAAGGGACACTACCTATTGAATAGGAAGGGGTCCCACGAATGAAACCCTTCAGTACTACGGTACTGAGTAACCCTTTAAAACATACTTAACAACAAGCCCGCAATGTAACACATGATACACCGCTATATTCATACATAACGACAGGTGTAAACATAATATTCGCATCCATACATTCACATATTTAACAAGTCAATCAGATATTAATGATGCATACATAATATTCAATTTCGTACATTCACATACTTAACAAGTCAATCAATATTAATAGGTCATAATGAACAATCGATACTTTTAGGGCTTTAAGCCATTAGTCTATCATTATTCAATTATCTCTCAGATTTTACATATCCATGTGAGTGCGGAAACCCCACTATTATAACCGGTGGACCGATCATGCAGGGAAAAATGCTCCTGGCCAATATTATTCACCAGTGGACCGGTCTAGCCCCGACTCACATGATGTTCCACTGTAAGTACTTACTATACTTCCCATGTCTTAGCTCTATTACGTTTGGTTTGTTAAGCACGGAATCCCCTACTATTATAGCCGGTGGACCTATCATGTAGGATAAAACGCTCCTGGCCACTATTATTTGTCGGTGGACCAGTCATGTAGGGCACCCCGACTCCTCGCCACTCTTTAAGTGATTAGTATCTTATTCGAAAGTATTTCACCCTTGACATGCATGTCACTGACCTCTACTTCTATCATCCCGAGAGGGCCAATCCCATATCTTGAGACCTTTGTGCCTCTTATCACACCCCGACATCCATTCTCCCTTACAGTTACTCACAATGAAAACCCAACTCCTAAGGGTGTGGGTTAAGGCCCATCACCTTATGACATTCAAATTCTCTCACTACTACTCTCCAGAGTTTTCTCTTGAAACCTTAATCCGACCTATGTGGCCCAACCTTTCTTTTATCGTCTAACACCTCATCTTATTTAGATTCAACCCAAATCTTATCACTCTACTCACCAATTATACATGTGACCGTGAAATCTTAGTTGGCAGCTCAAAACCCTAGCACTTTTCTTACGTAAGGATCATCTCATGCAAACCCTAGAAACCTCCTATGCAAGAGTTGCATCACTCATTCATTTTGATCACAATCTCTTTTATTTCCCCCCTTGTGGATCATGAGATAATAAGGTCACTCTCATGTCCCCTTAGTCAACCTACTTTCCATTTGTTCCTTTTTATCCTTTCACCCCATATCCTATTATTAAACATCCTAGCATGCATGTCCTAGAGGGTTACATCATATAACATCGTACGCACAACATATATAATCATCATCCACACGCCATAAGGAAGTCACATAAGCATACATCCACTCCAAGTTGTGCTACAAATGATTAATCATTAAGTATAAAGTACACAATATGGCATAACACATGGCACACAGGGCACGTAACCCATACATAGTTGTTCTTCGGTCTTCGCCACATCCTTACTTGATTTAGGTTACCAAGCTATCTCCCACACTTATTAGGTCACAAATCACAATTCATAATTGTTACACTTATCATACTTTCCATTTGGTTGGTTAGATAACCGAATTGCCCTTCTCCTTTGATATAATTGCTAAATTGCCCCTTTAGTTTGATAAATTACCAAATTACCCTTCTACACTATCATAATTACCAATTTACCATTTAGTTGGTTAAATTACCAAATTGCCTTTCTCCATTATTATAATTACCAATTTACCCTTTTGTTGGTTAAATTACCAAATTACCCTTCTCTATTATCATAATTACCAAATTACCCTTCTCCATTGTCAAAATTACCGAATTACCCTTTAGTTGGTTAAAATTTTAAACTGCCCTTCTCTATCATCATAATTACCAAACTACCCTTTTCCATAATTATCATTTTCCCCTTTTACTTACAAATTACCATTTTATCCTTTTACTTACAAAATTACTATTTTGCCCTTTACATACAAAATTACCATTTTTCCATTTTCACTTATAAATGACCGTTTTGCCCTTTGCTTATGAAATTACCATTTTTCCCTTTACTTACAAATTACCATTTTATCCTTTTACTTACAAACTTACCATTTTATCATTTTACTTACAAAATTACTATTTTACCCCTTTACTTCCAAAATTATCATAATACCCTTTTACTTACAAATTACCATTACACCCTTGCCTCCAAAATTACCATTTTACCCTTTACTTACAAAATTACCATTTTACCCTTTTCACTTACAAATTACCATTTTACCCCTTTGCATCCAAAATCACCATTTTACCCTTTAATTATGAAATTATCATTTAGCCCTTTAATTATAAAATTACCATTTTACCCTTCTCTTCCCAGAATTACCATTTTACCCTTTTACTTTCAAAATTACCATAATACCCTTTTACTTACAAATTACCATTTTGCCCCTTATTACACCACTTATATTAAATTATCATAACTACATGAATATTAATATTAATACTCCATTCTCATAATTCAATTCCACCAACCATTATATTTTAATATAATACTCATTAGCATCCACACATATTAAGCCACACTCTTGCATAAGACATATTACTAAAATACCCCTAAGGCTCACAATAATATTATTCATACATTAATGGTCACAATAGCATAATACAACATGGATAAGTACTCAATATTTTCATTAATAACCAAAATCAATCCTTAAGCAATATTTCCATACATAGTACATAAACTAGCATACTTTCCTTTTTATCAATCAATATAAGCAACTACCTATAATATATCAAACAATATATATCATGCAAAATAACATATTAAAACCTTAATGTGCTAGCATACATTTATCCATGTGTTTAAGTGGGGTTTAACGATTACCTTAATTCCCATAAAATTGAACCTTACCAGTATTCTGGTTAAAGGTTCAAGCTTTGATTAGTAAAACTAATACCTAAAAATAATATTAATATTTATTATATTAGAAATAAGATAAATCAAAGCATAAGGCTTTATAACACTTAATTAATGAAATACTTAACTTAAAATATTATTATACCTTAAAACTTATCAAACAAAATATGCCAAGGCATGCAGCAACTCATACTACTTATGAAGCATGAGCTGCATGCAAAATAAGAGGAGTAGGGGCTCGAAATGGCAAGAAAGGGAGGAGGGAGTGGTGTTTTCGGGTTAGGATTTTGGGGCTAGGAAATAAGACGTGTGGGGGAGGATTTAGGGCAAAGGAAGGGTGCAAGAGTGAAGAGGGGGTGTAGGTGGTGGTCGGGGATAGGGTGATGGCGGCCAAGGGCAGCGGCGGCGGCGACAGCAAGGTTGCGAAGGTGGTTGTCGAGGTGGATGGGGCTAAGAAGGAAGGAAAAAGGAGGGAGAAAATGAAGGGTTGCAGGTGGTTATTTCGGCCAAATGGGGTGTGGGGGTGGTAGAGGAGGTTGTAGGGATTGGTTTGGTGGCTCAGGTGGCTGTAGAGGCGGCAGAACGATTGTGGAAAGAGGAGGTGTAAGGTGACTACTAAGAATGGAGAAAAAGAAGAGGGGAGGAAGAAGGGGGTTGTAGGGTGGCTCGAGGGGTGGTGCGGTGGTGCAGGGGTGAGATAGAGGGTGGCAGGGGTAGTGAAAGTGACTGGTGCGGCAGCGGTGCAAAAACAGGGAGGGAGATGGAAGGAGAAGAAAGGAGAGATAGAAGATCGGGGAAGGGGATGGGAGGCTATAAAATGGCAGGATGAAGGAGGGAGGGAAGAAGAAAAAGAAGAGGGAGAGAAAATGAGGGGATAGGGGGCTTGGTAGGGTGGCAACAGGGTGGTAGGAGTATGGGAGTTGTAGGGAGAGGGAAGGGAAAGGTAAAGCATGGACGAGGAGAGAGAGAGATGGTGGGGCCGAGATGGGGTGGGAAAAATGGAGAGAGAGAGAGAGAGTAGTAGGGAGGAGGAGGGTTGTAGGTAGGGCGGCCAGAGATGGCAGAGGTGGTTGGGCGAGCATCGAGGAAAGGAATAAGAAGAAAGAAAGAAGGGGGCTGCGTGTAGGCCGAGCGAAGAGGAAGAGAGGAGTGGGTGGGCTCGGTCGAGGGAGAAAGGAAGGAAAGAAAAGAAGAGAGGATGGGCTAGGCTGGGCTTGAGCGCGGGGAAGGAAGGAAGAAAGGAAAAGGGAGTTAGGCCGAGGGAAAGAAAGGGGAGGAGGGGAGAGATGGGCCAGCAACCCAATGCTCAGGGGAAGGAAGGCAGGCCAAGGCTTGGCGGCTCGAAGGAAGAAAAAGGAAAAAGAAAGAAAGGAGAAAAAGGAGAAAGAAAAGGAAAAAAGGGGGAAATGAAAAGGAAAATGAGGAAAATAAAATAATTTAATTTATAAAAATAATAAAATGCAATATTTTGGGTAATAAATTTATTTAATAATTTAATTTAATATAATTTAAAAATAAATGGGTTTAAAAAGGATAATTTTAGTAAAATATCAGTTTGAAAAATTATTTAAATAAAAAGAGTATGCTAAAATAACAAAAAATTTATTTTAATTTATTAAATATTTATATCCAATTTCATATACTCAACGATACATAAAATAATTAAATTAAATAGATTTAAAAGCTAACTTATCTCAAATAAAAGTTATTTATTAAATTATAGGCTTTTAAATTTTTGGGGGATTACAAATCTCAATGCTCAATCTTCTTGCCTCTTTGTGTTCACACAAGCCCTTCCCCATGCCTATAACCTATTTTTCCCTCTATCATGCTACTCATCCTTATCCTTCACCAATTTGTTTTGCCCAATCTCATACAACCCAACCCTTATAACTCTCTCCCTTCCATTCTCATTTTTATATGAGTTATTCAGTAACCGAATTGAGCTCCTTCATTTCCCTTCTCCTTCCCATATCTTTTATGTGTTCTTCTTAACCTTACATAGCTTGATTGATAGTTAAACCCCGCCCCAATGCCACCATATTCACGAAGCACCACCATCCTTTTTTTTTCAGCACCTCACTTAGTCACCACTCACCCAATGTCCATTCCTCACGCTACCCATCCTCCTCAGTGCGACTTGATCATGTTGTCACTCTGTTTGGTGTGTCCCATTCTCAAGCAGGTCAACTCATACACACTCATATACCTCACACTACTTGTAATTCTCAATATCTAGCCTCCATGTAACTAGCCCCTTCCATTCATCTAGCATTTTCCTTAAGCAACCATATTCCCTTGCACCTAACCTTTATACTGCCAACCTTTACTTCCCTCCTCTATTTTCTCCTTTTAAGGTCTCTTTTTCTTTTTTCCCAGCACTACATGCTACCAACCATTTCAATGTCAAAACTCTAACATTACCACCCTTTGTGTGTCACCTCTACACATTGGCAATCCACCTACTGCATGAATAGCTCATGTAGAAGACCCTATGCAACATTATCTCACTTGTGTGTCTGCCTCACATTCCCAACCCTTATACAACATTAGCCCTTTATGTCTCTTCCCCTTTTCCAATGTGAGATCTCCACACAATTCACCCCAACAACGTTTGGTAGTTTTGATTTGCTTTGTTATTAATTATTGATGTTGTTAGGTTATGCTAGATTCTAATACATTTTTATTGGGTTGTTTTTAAGTGAAAAAGTAGGATTAGTTAGAGGATAGGGTTTGGTGTTGTTTATTTGTGTTCTTATTATATTTTGCTTGGAGTTGAGGTAACCCATACATTCTAACTAAATGTGTGGAGGTTATGTCATAGCATATTAGGGTTTCATTGTGTTCTTAAGCATGATTATATATTCTAGTGATTTTTTATATATGTACACATAACAACTTGAAAAAAATTAATACCAGAGTTTTATCATGGAATATTATTTCCATAAGATATTTTTTGGCTCTATAAAGTATCAATGCTTGGGTTCCTACAAAAAATATCTAAAGTACAATAAACCATGTTGAATATTATATTATTCATAAAATATTATGTTATTAGGTATCATAAAATATTTTAAGCATTAGTTTCAATCACGTATTATTTTATTAACATAACAGTTGGTTCTTGTGGAATTAGTTTCAAGCACATAACATGTTGCCTGGTAAGGAAATTCTTGTTCATTTGTTCTATATATTGAACCTTAATGTAGCTTGTACCCTCTAAAAAGCATCCAACACTTGATCCTTGATTTCCCCATTACCAGTGGCATTTTAAAACTTGTAAAATAGGCATTAGGAGCCTGTATAAACTAGAATAGAGAGTTGAAGGATTTTGCTCAATCTTTTGGTACTTCTGCAACAAAAACCAAGCTACTTAGAGCCATCATAGATAATAGTTTGTATGAGATATGGAGGGCTAGAAATGATTTTTATTTTCTAGTACTGATTTCAATAAGCAAGGATTTATCAAGAGAACAGCCCATGCCATGTTCCTTAGCTGTACTCACCCGAATAGGGTCAATATATTTGATAGGTATGTTGGGTGCATCAATGACTTCTATCGCATCAGTAGTAATGTTGTTTCCAATTAATGAAAAGCTGAGTTTTTTATAAATAAAAAATTTATTTTTTTTACATAGCTTCATTTTCCTAGGGTATAAAAAGTTTTAGCTCGTAAGGTATATTCATAAATTGTAGTCTTTTGCTTTATGCTATTATTATTTTCACAAATTTTCTTCTCAAAGAAATAATAATAATGATTATAATAATAATAATAATAATATTATTATTATTATTATTATTATTATTACTACTATTATTATTATTACTATAAATGTGAAGTTTTGACTATTCATAAAAGGTTGTTAATATAGTTTGATTAGGTAATGTCATTATAAAATAAACTCCATCCATTTCTAAAATATATATTTTTTTACTTCAAAATTTTTGTTTCAAAATTAAAGTTGTTTTAAAAAATTTAACACTTATTTTTCATATTTATCCCTATTTTTTTCTCTTTCTTCTTATATGCATTAGTTATCATGTTATTATCCAATGAAAAATATAAAATAGTATGTAAATTGCTAAAATAACTTTATTTTAAAAATGAAAAGAGTGCTTAGTTAAAAAAATTATTAGTAAATAAACCTTTAAACAATTTAATGAATTAGTTGGCCACTTATTCTAAACTTATCTATTGGTAAACTACATAACCCTATCTCTTTGTAACCCTACACTCACCTTTATATAAACAACCTTCTAACAGTCATTCAAAGAGAGAGAGAGAGAGAGAGGGAGAAGAGGAAGAAGAAGAAGAAGAAAATAGAGAAATAGAGTCAATGCTTTGATCTTAGTAAAGGGGCGTAGGTTCCTTGAGTTAACATCATCCAAGGTAATCATCACTTAAAATATAATGCATAATGGCATTTCGATCGAATAAATTTTCAATTATATGAGATAGGAAGCATTTAGCCTCTACTATTAAATTACTTTTATCAAATGGAAATCTTCATGTTTCAATAAATAAACTAATAATTAAATGGTAAGCTCCAACCACCAAACAATTTATTGGATAGGAAGATTTAAACTTCAACCATCAAATGTATTTACCCACCAAAGCTATAACATAATGGAAAGACTATTGTAAATACTCCAACTACTACGGTGGTTGGAGTAGACCTGACTATTGTATATTTTGACCACTACCAATTGTAAAGTAGGTTCATAGTCCCGTGAATACTTGGGTGACAAATTATGCACAAAGCCATCATCACTACTTCATGATTAGAATAAATGCTTTAAATATTGCAAAAATTAAAATTACAAAAACTAAATTGCAAGAATTAAAATTTCATAATTAGAAAATGAAAAAATAAAATTAGTATGGGGGTCTATAGACCACCAAATAGTTCGATCTTTTGGATTGAAAAGCACTTGAAGTATTTAATATCATCTGATCTTCTTTACCAATATTACATAAGCCTTCAAAGACTTTCGGTTATTTGATCTCCTTGATCAAATTGCATATAAGGTATTAATCACCTTTTAATCATTCAATCTTCATGATCGAATTGAGCATAAGGTCTTAAGGACTATTTAATCATTAGGTACAGCTTTAAGCTTCCACCTCAATTGTATCATTTTCTTCTGTAACTCTGGCACATACCTGTAAATAATATAATTGGTTGGGGGCTTCATATTTCTACTAACACTTGTGGAATCACCCATCCATACTTTGGGTATGTGGAAAATTTTAATCCACTTTTGGTGCCCCTCCATTAACTTATGGTAATAGAGGTTTGCACTATTGTAATACCCCCAAAATTCACTACTGAAAAATTTCGTTTTATCAAAAGATAATTGCGGAAGCAGATAAATAAAACGTGAACTTTGGGAGTATTACCGCCACACTTAGTACCAGACCGGTTCACTCATACCGTTCCAGTACTAAGTGCTAAGGCTAAGAAAGTGAAATACAGCTTGAAAGAAATTCAACGTGTTAGTTGTGGCCAGGGATGGTTTCGCGGCGGCTGGAGGCGGCGGATACAGCGGCGGCGAAGATGGCTGGTGATAAGGGGAAAAATGGGGAGAAAAGAAAGAAGGGTGGAGAAGGGAGGAAGTGTAGGGCTCAAGGGGGCGGTTTGGGGATACAGGGCAGTAGGGGGTGGTGGCAAGGGTCGGCGCAGGGGTTGGGTGCGGCGGTCGGAGCGGCGGACGGCGGCGACACAGGGAGAAAACAAAAAAACAAAGGAAGGAAAGGAGGAGAGAGGAGGGAGGAGGGAGCTCGGGGGAAGGAGATGGCTCGAAAATGGGATAATAAACTGGCCGAATGGGAGAAGAGAAGAAGAGGAACGGCAAGGGGGCAGATGGCAGGGCATAGGGCGGCAGGGAGGCGGTAGGGTGGCAGGGAGAGGGTGGCGACGGGAAGGAGAGTTGCAGAAATGGATAGGGTGCAGGGGTAGTTCAGCTCGAAGGAGGGGAGAAGAGGACAGGGTAGAGGGAGGGAGTAGCAGGGACAGGTGCGGCGGCAGGCGGCGGCAGGCGGCGGCAGGTGCAGGTGGTCGGGCGGCAGCTGCAGAGGGTCGGGCTGCTGTCGCCTGAGAAGAAGAAGAAAGAAGGAAGGGTTGTGGCGGCCGGTCGGGGGAAAGGAAAACAGGCGGCCGACCGTTCCAGGGAGGGGGAAGAAAGAAAAAAAACGAGCGGGGGCCGGCTGGGTCAGTGTGCGAGAGGGAGAGAGGGCTGAGGGGGAGAGGGATGAGGCGGGCCGAAGGCCCAACGCACGGGGAAGGCTGGCCTGGCGAGGCAGCCCAAGGGAAAAGGAAGGAGAAAAAGAAAAAGGAAAGGAAGAGAGGGGAAAAAGAAAAATGGGAATGGAAAAAAAATAGGAAAATTAGTTTAATTAAATTCATAAAATCTTAAAATATAATATCCCTGGTAAATTATTTAATTTAACAATTTAATTTATTATAACCTAATATTTTAGTTTAAAAAGGGTAAATTTGGTAAAATATTAGTTTGGGAAAATTATTTAGATGGGACAATATGATAATTAGCAAAATATTTATTTTTAACTTATTAAATACTCTTATCCAAATATACATACTCTAAAATCCATAAAATAATTAAAATAATAATTTTACAAGCTAATTTTTATTTCAAATAAAGTTATTTATTAAAATATGGGTTTTCGAAATTTTTGGGGGATTACAGGCGGCTCTTGATCACTTCGGTGTGGATAATTTTCTGACCTCCAAAAGGAAAATAAATATCCTAAATTCGGTAAACTAACCCAACAAATTTATCACTAACCAAGAGCAATCAATAGGAAGATGTGTGGAATTTGAAAAAGAAATAAAATACAAGTTTATTACTACCGTCATACTATAATAATAGGTTGAATTTCTAATTTTGTTTGTCCCTAATTTGTTTAGGCTCCATAATTCCCTTAATTAATTTGCGACGGGAAACATAATAAAATATATTAAAAACATAATATTACTTATAGTTTTCTTATAATGTGTGCAAATCTACATAATCCTATTTTACAAGACATGGGGAGCGGTTCGGTAAGCTAGTACAAAATAGTTATCGTTAACAATGGGTAAAGGATTTGTGCACTTAGTTTGGAATAGATCCACGAATACAATTAATTAGAATGAGTGAATACTGTTTAGTAAACTTTATTATTTTATAATTATTTTATATATATGAAATGCCCCTAAAATCTGAATTTTAAAAATTATAGCTAAATAAGATTTTATTTAGAAAATTAATTAAATAAATTATTTTTGTTAAAATAAAATAAAATTAATTAGGGCAAATCAAGAAGAAATTTATAAGTATTTTAATTAGGAGAAATTTGGGTATTTTAACTAATTAAGGATATTATTTTGAAAATTAATTAAATAAACTATTTTATTTAAAACAAGAAGGAGAAAATAGTTCCAAATTAATATTAATTTTATAAATAATTTAATTGGAGAAATTTAGGGTGTTTTGCTAATTAAAATGAAATTTATAGAAAATCTTTTAAAATCCTAATTTAGCCCAAAAAGGGATTTAAATATTATTTTACTTAAATATTATTATTTTTAAATATCCCAATTATCATAATTAATTTAATTAACCTAACCCACTATTTTTTCTTTTTTCCCTTTTCCCTTTTCCCTTTTTCCTTTTCTTTCTTCCTTTTTCCTTTCGTTTTCTTTCTTTTCTTTTCTTTTTCTTCCTTACCTTCCCCAACCCAGGCCAACCCAGCGGCCCAAGTCCTCCCTCCCTCCTTCCTTTCCTTCGGCATGGCCCACCCTACGCAGCCGTTCCCTTCCCCTTCCCCTCTTACACGACATTTCCCTTCTTTTTCCATTGAAACACGTCGTTTGGTTTGAGAACCTTCGCCCTCGCGCCCGACCGGTTTTCTTTCTTTCCTTTCCTTTCTTTTTCTCTGCCGACCAGTCCAACCGCCACCTCCTCCTTCTTCTTCTTTCGTCTCCCCCACCATTTGCACCAGCCATTACCGTCGACCTACAACTCCGAAAATCTCATTGTCAATCCCGTTGTTTGACCGGCCATTTCTCCCTTCTTTTCCCCATCGTTCCGCTGACCATATTGACCCAACCAACATTTCCTCTCTTTTCACACACTATCCTCTCTTTTCTATGCCACTTCCCTTGCCTCGACCTAGATTTTCGCCGCCAAATGATGCCGCCGGTGAACCCTAACCCTACTTGCCTAATCCCTCGTCGTCCCACATACCTCACCCTATCATTTGAACCCTATAAATACCCCTTACCAACCCTGGAGTTCAATTTTGTTTTTGAACCCAAGAAATCATTCCTTTTCGCCGCCGCCACTTCGGACGCTTCGTCCGTCGCAGTCAGCCAACTCCGCCACCCAATCTGCCCACCTAAGCCTTCCTTGCATCGTCCTCTACCCAACTAAACCTCCCTAATCCCTCGATTCTTCCTACGTAAGCTACCCCAGCGGTGCAAAGTAGCCCCCTCGACCAACCCATTTTCTGCCTCCATCGTCCTTCGAACCACCATTAGCCACCACTTCCGCCATTGTTGCCGCTCCTTTCACCTCCCAAATTGTGTTGTAGACCCTCATCTACCTTCCCCTACCTTTATTTTCCTCTCCCTCCCTCTCCTCCTCTCTTTATCTCCTTCTTCCCCATTCAGCCACCACTACCGCCGTCGTGCACCGCCACCTTTGGCTGCGCCACCACCCTTATTCTGTTTCTCTCCACCCGGACAACCCTAAACACCCCAACTCTCACCTCCATTCCGCCTCTCATTTTCCCAGCATTTAACTTTTTCCTTTTCTTCTCTTTTTCCGGCCACTGCCGCCGCCACTGTGCACCACCGCCGGCGACGCCTGTCACCACCGGCCTAAGGTTAAACCCTAGACCCCCTCAACCCTTTTTCATATTTTTACAAGCCTTAATCTATTTTATTTCATTTATTCAAAATATATTACTACTACTACTACTACTACTATTATTATTATTGTTATTATTATTATTATTATTATTATTATTATCATCATCATTATCATCATCATCATCATTATTATTATTACTATTATCATCATCATCATCATCAATGTTAGTATTATTATTCTATATAGGCTTGAAACCCTATTGTGCCTATTTTGAATTATAGTAGTAGTATTATAAATATCAAGTATTGTTATTATTAATATTATTAATATTTTATCAATAGCATTTATTATTCTTATTAGTGTTATTATTATTATTTAATAAGTTTATTATTATTCAATGTGTAGAAACCCTACTTCATTTTATCTTCAAATATTATCCTTACTATTATTACTATTATGATTATTATCATTTTTGCAATATTATTATGGTTTTTATCATTATTATTATTAATATTTCATTATTATTATTGTTGCTAAATTTTGTTATTAATTTTACTAATGTCATTATTAGTATTATTTTGGTAAAGTGGCCTAAGCCCTTATTTCACTATGTTTTTAAGTAATGCCCTTTTTATTATTATTGTTACTATTATTATTATTATTATTATTATTATTATTATTCTTGTTAATATTAACATTCATATTATTTTTAGTATTTTTGCTATTATTATTTTAGTATTTTATCAAAAGCCTAGTCTTAGTGTAAGTTAGTATTTAATAGTATTTTTGGTATGAGGGAATCTAATTTTAGTTTTTCCCTCATATAGGTGAGACCAGTCAAAGCCCTAAGGATGTGTAGGAGCATGCTTCAAGACCGGTGTCGTTTTAGGTAAGGATGTTACTAAGGCCTTTTATGTGTTTATGTACATTATATGCTTTGAATGTTATGCATCCTATGTTTATCATTATAATTATTTCATATGTAGTAGGGCATAAAATTAAGGTGTGCTTATGTGCCATCTTGTGTTTATATGTTGATATGAATATGTGGTGGAATGTGATGTTATGGTTTGTGACCCTTTAGACATGCATGTGAGGATGTATAAAAGTGGCATTGCGTAGGAAAAAGGTTGAAAATGGAAAATGGGAAGTAAGTTGATTAAAGGAGAAATGAGTCGACCTAATTATTTTAATGATCCATGAGTGGAAGAATAAAATGGAAAATTTAGGATTTCATGTGGGAATATATATTTTGTATTTTTATATGGGATAATCTAATTTATGGTTTTGTATGGGAGAATCTAATTTATAATTTTATATGGGAGGATCTAATTTATGGTTTGTATGGGATAATCTAATTTATGGTGTTATATGAAAGAATCTAATCTATAGTTTTATATGAGAGAATCTAATTTATGGTTTGTATGGTAGAATCTAATTTATGGTGTTATATGGGAGAATCTAATCTATGGTTTTATATGAGATAATCTAATTTATGGTTTGTATGGAAGAATCTAATTTATGGTGTTATATAGGAGAATCTAATTTATGGTTTTATATGAGAGAATCTAATCTATAATTTTATATTGGAGAATCTAATTTATAGTTTTGTATGGGATAATCTAATTTATGGTTTTGTATGGGAGAATATAATTTATGGTTTTAGATGGGAGTATATAATTTGTAGTTTTATATAGGAGAATTTAATTTATGGTGTAATATGGGATAATCTAATCTATGGTGTAGCATAGGAGAATCTAATATAAGGTTTGTATGGATTGAATTTAGGATTTTGTATGGAGAAACCTTGGGTTTTGTGTGGATTGAATTTAAAGTTTTGTATTAATGAATCTTGGGTTCTGCATGAAAGAATTTAGGGTTTTGTATTGATGGATCTAGGGTTTGCATGGTGGAATCTAGGATTTCACGTGGAAGTTTTAGGGTTTGCATGAAATAGTTTGAAGGTTTGCATAGGGAGGTTAGCATCTGTATGGGAGTAAATTTTACGTATGAAAAATTAATTTGGGGTGTGGGGAAAGTAATGTAAGTGCTGTTTGGGTGTTTGAATACTTTGGATGAAAAATAGTGCGTGGAGCAATATAAGGGTACGTAGGAGACCAAGCTAGGGTTTGGTGTGGACAATTAGGGTTTGGTATGGCTACTTAGGGTTTTTGTGGTATTATATGTATTTGGCGATTAGAGTGTAATTATGAGGATGTTAATTATGATTTGTGATGTGTGAAATGTTAAAATGATTTGGGTTGTGTGAAGCAGAGCGAGATAGACCACAAAGGTTAAAATTAGGGTTTTTGGGAAGTTAGAGGGTGTAGGGTTCTCATGGCATAATACGGATCAGTTGGAGGATAAGTGTAGGGGAGTGATTCATGCATGTCTAGGGTTAAAATTTTCCGAATAAGATACTTAAGACATTAATTACTTAAAGTGGAAGATTGTTGGGCCGGGCTCAGACCGGTCCACTGGCCAATAATAGTGGTTAGGGCATGATGTCCTTTGTGTAACTGGTCCACCAGTAATAATAGTGGTAAGGCTTTATACTTGTACGTTTTCAGTTCACAGGCTATAATAGTGGGGGATTCTGTGCTCAACAAAACCGAACATATTTGTGCCAAGACATGGGAAATACACTAATTACTTACAGTGAAACATCGTGCGAGAAGGGGCCAGACCGATCCACCGGCGAATAATAGTGGTCAGGATCTTTATATCCCGTGCGTTTCTGGTCCACCGGCTATAATAGTGGTTAGGAGCTTTATGCCCTGTGTGTTTCCGGTCTATCGGCTATAATAGTGGGGTTCCCGTACTCGTATGGTTTTGATAAAAAGTATGGTGTGAAATAAGTTCCAATAAGAGATTAATTAAATAATTAATTCAGACTATAAATGGACTTTTTATGTATCTACTTGAATGATTGTTCGATATTATGTTATCATGATGGTCTTTATGTTCTTTTATTCTTATGCATGGTTTATGTGATTTTATGTATTGGCCTTAGTGTTCGGTTACCTTACTCAGTACGTAGAGTACTGATCACCCTTTTCATGGGTGGTACTCATTCCCACGAGTAGTTGGCCCTTCTGACTTTGTGTGGGTGGGTGAGACATCCGGCAGGGCTGAGTGTTGAGCATGTTTTGGCTCCATGTTTGAGAGTGTCGTGGCCGTTTTCACTCTTCTTGTTAGTTTACCTCCTTCGGTTATTTCTTTTTTATCGGATTTATCTAATTTGATATTTTACCTTGTATTGAGCACTTTAAATGAATCTTTTATCGGTTATAAGCTATTTCTCTTTTGAAAATGAATTACAATTCTTTATGCGTACTTTGAACTTTGGTGTTATGATCTTTCTAGTTCTTTCATAAACTCTTGATTTAAGTTTAATATTGATATTTTCTTAGCTTTAGCGCTTGGTACTGAAACGGTCAAAGAGAACCGGTTTGGTACTAAGTGTGGCGGTAACATCCCCATAATTCACATGTTTTTAAATTTTAAATTCTTCCACTTTTTTTTTAAAAAAAAAGTAATGAATTTTGGGATGTTACAATATATCTATATATTAGGTATTTTGTTTAACCTCATTATAATCTTGTTATCTATTTGGTTACAAATTCTTATTATTATTATTTTATAACTAGGCCTCACTAATTTTAACTAAATAAAAAAACACTATTTACTTGTATTACAACTATACACTTTATCAATTAACATCGCCAATATCACCTACATGTCTAAATTTGTCATTATAGAATAATTTATTTCATTTAAGATAAGTTATCAAACACGACTATTACTTCACACATATTCATATACAAGTAATTTATATCTATAAAGTCCTCCACCATATTATTACTTTAGGTCAAATTTATATTATGTATCAAGTTTCACGAACGATACCTAATATAATAATTCAAACTGATTAATGAAAAAAAAATAGCTATAGATGTGTGCAAGCTTATATGAAATAATATAGCATTAGTGACTTTGCCTGATAAAATAATTGTCTGGTGGGATAAATTAAATAAACTCACACATCTTGGGATTTTTTGTTGACATTTATTTCAATCTTATTTTGTCGTTTAATCAAGTTATTATAAATTATAATAAAACTATAAGGATACTTTAAACAATTCTTAAATAATAATAAATTATATTAGTCAAAATGAATGATTAATTGATTAATAATCTAGTTGAAAAATGATGAATAATATTAAATTGTTCATAATGGATTTAAAATAATAGGTTCTAGAAATAAGTCATAGTTAAAATATTAGTAAATATAATCAAAATAATTATTCCTCTTAAACATATAAAATTGTCACTTTTGAACTTTTCACACATTTAAGGAGAGCAGAATAAATTCCAATATAAAATCATTATATATTAGGAAATAATATATAAAAATATAAAAAATTAGGTTTTGCTATTTTTTTTATGATATATAGAAATTATTACTTAAGGCAATATTATTTGAAATATATGTAATTTTAGATTTTCAATATAAAAAGAGAGATAATATTTCAAATTAACCTTATTTATAATTTTTTTTTTGCTATAGATATTATTTAGTGAGGTAGTGCGTGTTTGTTTTGAATCTCATTATTAATATTATTGTTTAGGCTAATTTTAAAGCGTTTGTTTTATCTATTATTTTCAGAACTTCGTTATCTATATTATCTACCATATTATTTATTAATTAGAAGAACCCGCTATATTTTTATTAAGTATTTAAACAATCTTACATTATTATCTTTATGCCTTAATTAATTATACTCATCCACCATCATTTTTTATTGCTTGCCATTATTATTTAGCATTATTAATATGAATATTAAGAAATAATAATAATAATTATACATTATTTTTTAATATTATTAATATTAATTAACATTAATACTATCATATATTACCAATATCAATTATTATTATTTATTTGTATAAATTATTATTATTATTATTGGAAATGCTCCAAAAATATTTATTTTAGGAAATATAATTAAATAAGTATTTATTAGGGAATGTATTTATGTATTTATTTATTTGGAATAGGAAGGATTTATTTAGGGTAAATTAATAATAATTTATAAATATTTTTATAAAGAAAAAATTGGGATTTTTGCTAATTAAAAAGGGATTTAAGAGAAATATTTTTAAAAACCCTAAATTAGTCTAAAAAGGAAATTTAATATTATTTTAATTACCCAAAATATTCTAATTAATTTATTTAAACCCAAACCACTTAAATTTTCCTTTTTCCTTTTTCTTTTTCTTTCCTCCTTTTTCTTTCTTTTATTCTTTTCCTTTTTCTTTTCCCTCGTTGGATTGGGCCTGGACGTGGCCCAAATCCTCTTCCCTTTCTCCTTTCCTTCCGCGGCCTAGTGTCGCTCCTTCTTTTCTCTCTTCTTCAGATGTGGCGTTTTGACTCCTTATTGCCCTGAGACGCCACGTTACATTAAAAGATTTATAACCGTAGCCGATCGGCCCAGTTCCTTCTTCTTTCTCTTTTCTTTCTTTTTCCCCTCGACCGCCCGACTCACCTTCTTCTTCTTCCTCCTTCCTCCGGTGCCACCCACCTGTAACTTTGAGGGCCAAAAATGGCGCTGCCAGGCACACATGTCGTGACCGGCCTTTCTCCCGCTCTTTCTCTTCCCCTCGACGCCCACTGTAGCATGAACTGCCCCACTTTCCTCTCCTCCCACACGATCTCCCCATTTTCTCTCGCGAAGGTTGGGCACGATTTGAAATCGTTCCGACTGATCAACGCCACAATTACCCCATTATCTCATCGGCTTTGACCTCTTGCCAACCTCCAAAACTCGACCTTACCCTCTAACGCTATAAATACCCCTCGTATGGTTTGATTTTGAGATTTTTTCCCCAAAACCCTAAGTGCAAGCCTGTGCACCACCGCAACTTTAGATGTATCGTTCTCCATCGTTAGCCAACCTCACCGCCACCTCTACCTCCCAAACTCTTCCCTGCAGCTCACTCTAGCTAACTAAACCATCCACCCCCTTCGATTCTCCTCACACGAGCCACCATAGCCGTGCGAATTCCCCTGCCCATCTCGTCAAATATTTTACCCCGCAACCTTTAAACCACCATCCACCACTTATATTGCCTTCTTCACCACCCAAAAACTTCTTCTCATTCTCCTCCATCGAACCATAACCTTATTTTCTCTTTTCCCCTTTCTCTTTCCCTCCATTTCTTCATATTTTCCCTATTAGACTCCTTTTTCAGCCACCGCCGTGCAGCACTGTCGGTGCCACCCATCCCCGCTAACTCAAGGTGAAACCCTAGACCTTCTCAGCCCTTCCTTTTGATTTATTGAGATTTATTATGTTTTTATTCTAATTTTTAATGTTATTTTGATTATAATTATTATTATTATTGTTATTAGTTGTAACTTATTTAATAAATTTTGTTGGCAGGGTTGAGATTATTCTCCAGTAATTGGATTGTTAGTTTCAAATTTTAGGGATTTAATTGAATTATTATAAGTTATTATCATTATTAATACTATTATTAATATTACTATTATTAGTATAATTATTTTATTATTATTGTAATTATTTCAGGGGGTCAAAACCTAAATTTTTAATTAGGTCTCGCACCCTTGTGTTTTTATTACTATTATTACTATTTTTACTATTATTAATATTATTATGGTTATTATCTTTACTAATTTAATATTATTATAAGTATATATATATTATTAACACTATTATTACTATCATTGAACAATAATTTTATTATTTGGGCAGGCTCGAAAGCTCACCTTGTAATTTTAAGATTTATATTATTATTATTATTATTCTACTAATATTAGTATTATTAACAATATTTTATTTATTTATTATTATTATTATTATTATTATTATTATTATTATTATTATTATTATCTTTACCAACATTATTTTGGTGAAGGGTAGAAACCCTTATATCACCATTCATTTAAATTACAATAGTATTTTAGTAGCATTTTGTATAGTTAATTATAGTGTAATATTATTTTAATTAAAAACCAAGTATTAGGATAAGTTAGTAAATAATAACATTTTTAGGAGGGAACCTAATTCTAGTATTTTTTCCATAATAGGTGAGCCCAGTCAAAGCCCTCAAGTGGTATAGGAGCGTGCTCCAAGATCGGTAACATTTTAGGTAAGGGGTGCTAAGGGCATATGTGTAATATGTGATTTTATGCTATGCATGCCATGTGATATAAATTATAGTTTATTTCATGTGAATATTGTGTAATTGTTACGAATACAACATGATTATGGAGTTGAAGTATATTAGTGTGAATAAATTGTGGCATGAGAATTATGTGTATAATTGTGTTATTATTATTGTATGATATGGCCTTAAGACATGCATGTTAGGGTTTGTAAAATAATGATGGGGATTGTAATAATGTGGTGCTAGGGTTTTGTATGAAATTGCATAGTGTTAGGGTATGAATGGTGGTATTAATGTTGCATGGTGTTAGGGTTTTGCATGGTGGTATTAATGTGGCATGGTAGTAGGGTTTGCATGGAAGTGTGGTTTACGTAGAGTTAGGGTTTGCATGGGAGTTAGGGTTTGCATGAGAGTTAATGATTGGATGGGAGTCAGTGTTTGCGTGGAGTTAGGGTTTTGCTTGGAAGTTAGGGTTTTGCATGGAAGCTAGGGCTTGTATGGGAGTTAGGGCTTGCATGAGAGTAGGGTTTATGTGGATTTAGGGTTTGCATGGGTGTTAGGGGATGTTATGATTAATTATGGTGGTGGTGGTTAACTACAGTTGGAGTGTTAACTTGAGTTGAAGAGTAAGCATGGTAGAAGTCAGTTGTGCGTGTCTTGGAATGAGCCTTTGAATAAGATAATTAAAATATTAAATACGTAAAGTGGAAGATGTTGAGCCAGGCCCAAACCGATCTACTGGCTAAAATAGTGGCAGGGAATGCTTCCCTCGCGATGGATCCACCGGCTAAAATAGTGTCAGGGCATGTACCTTCGCTACCGATCCACTGGCTATAATAGTAGGGGATCCCGAGCTCAACAAACCAAACCATACATGTTGTTAAGATGTGGGAAGACACTAATTACTTACAGTGAAATACCATACGAGAAGGGGCCAGACCGATCCACCAGCATATAATAGTGGCAGGGTATGTTACCCTCGCGACCGATCCACCGGCTAAAATAGTGGCAGGGCATGTACCCTCACGACCGATCCCCCGGCAAAAATAGTGGGGTTCCCGTACTCGTATGGACTTGATAAAGACCAAAGTGTGAAAATAAATTCGATAAAGGCTTGATGAAGTTAATAATTTGCTTTGTATTGAATCATGGTATTTCACATGAGCTTTTATTTTATCTTGTGTTATTATGATTAAATTCCATGCTGCTTTATTATTATGCATCGGTTGTGTGAATTTTGTATGCCGGCCTTAGTGCTCGGTTACCTTACTCAATATGTAGTATACTAATCACCCATTTCATGGGTGCTGCTCATTCCCATGAGCAGAAGACCCGTCTGACTTGTTGCAGGTAGGAGACACTTACTTTGATGCTATCGATGTCTATGAGACATCGAGAGGGGCCGAGTGATGTTTGGGCTGGATCAGTTCCTGGAGTGGCGTGACCGTTTTCCTTTTTAAATTATGACTCATGCTACCTTTTTATTATGTTTGAGTTGTAGAAACACTTTTATTAATGCTGTTTATTTATTATATGAAAAACAATAGCTAGTATTTCAAATTATATAAAGATTTACGAGTACTCTGATTTTCGTTTTTATAAATTTGGATTATTTATGATGTTATTGGTAGTGTTTTTCTTAGCCTTAGCATTTGGTACCAGAACAGTAGGAGTGAACTGGTCTGGTACTAAGTGTGGCGGTAACATCCCCAGAAATTTACCGTTTTAATTTATAAGCATTGTGTTTTAAAAAAAATGTGTAAGTTTTGGGGATGTTCCATTATTATTACTTTTTAGTATCAATTATCATTATTAATAATATGATAGTTATCATTATTAATTAGTAATTATTTATATAATATTATGAAAAATATTAATAATAATTCGTATCAATGTTAATAATTAATAATTAGCAACATTAATTATTATTTATGAATATTAATTATTATTTATGAATATTAATATTAATTATGATGTTGCATAATTATTTATATTATTATTAGTTGCTATTATCAATTATTATTTTTAATTGTTAACATCAATTATTGTTATTATTGGTATTAGTCATTAGTAATCATATCATTATTAAATTTATTTATTACTATTATTATTTATTAATATTCATTTTTAATAATTATTACTTATATTATTAATTATTTGTAACTAGGAATATATTTTTATATATTAATATTAAGTAATATCAATATTAATGATTAGTTATTATTTAATTAGATTAGATTTTTAATCAGAAAAGAAATTGGCATTTAACAAGTGCGTTAATTTCTCTCTGTTTTTTTATTACCCATTTTGTCCCCTGTTTTCTCATAAAAAATCACCGATGAGGCGATGGCCGAACACAAAGAAAACATTTCTGCCAGATAATCGAAGGAAAATAAATACCCCTCCGGCCTCCCCTCGTATAGTCGCAGCCGGTAGCCTAATCATTACCTGCACTGCATCATCATTAAAATGGAAGAAATCAAAATCTAAAAGAAAATACTGGAAGTCAAATCGGAAAAATTGGCTCCCTTCTGCAACCGCCGGTGAGATACGGAATGAATTATGAATACTACACTCCTTCTATTTCGTGCCACGTGTCAATCCCGACAATTCCAACCTACTTTGGACCCCACATAGGTGCCGATTGGTCCAACTCCCCCTCCCCCTTCATTTTTGGTAGGAGGGTCAATTTCTTTGATCTTTGATTCTTTATACTAAGTACTACTTCTTCAGCTCGGCTCCTTGTCCTAAGTCCCCGCCTCCGTAATCGCGTCCATCTCCTCTCGTCTCGACTCGCGAGTTCTCTCTCTCTCCTAGCCGCCGAAGATTATCAGGTGATAATTCTATTTGCATTTAATGTTATTTGTAGAATTCTGCACTCTTTCTTTCGTCCTTCTACTGAGAGACGGTGAGTCGAGGAACCGGAGGGAGAGATTTATTGAAAGCTGTTGCTGTTTTTGATCACTTTGCTTTACTGCTACATATTTGTCAGTCTATTCTAAAGCCTTTCCTTCTTTTCCCGGCCACATCTCATCTTCCCTGTCAAACCTAATAAATACCCTCGAACCATCTCTGTCTTCGAGATCTGCGCCAACATTGGAGGGTATGTTCATGTTGGATTTTATTTTTTATTTTTTTATTTTTTTTAACTCTCTTTCTTCTCCACAATTCTCCTGGTTTGAACCAATTTGTGCGGAGATTTTGATTGATTTAGGGTTTTTAATGAAATGTGGGTTTCTTGCGTGCAGAGGTGGTGCTTGATTGGACTTGCGAAATCGAAGGGTTTAAAGAATTTGAGTTGTTGGATTGAGAATATGTCTGGACCACTGGATCGCTTTGCTAGACCTTGTGAGTGCATTTTATTATATCTTTGTTCTTTAATCTTGTGTAATTTCTGTTTATACTATGGCGTTATATGACTCAAATAGAAGTCTGTACCAGGATACTGTAAGCTTCCCTATCATCCATCTCATTTGCACCCTGCCTTGTGGTATATTTTAGTTTTTCCTTGTTTCAGAGAGAAATCAAAGAACAAGATTAGGAATTTTTTGTCTACTGCACTGCATCTCCCCCCCCCCCGGGCTTTTATTTTTAGTTTTGTTACTTGAACAATTTGTGCATTTGTTGCTTACATGTGTCAAATTGGATTCTCATTTGATAAACAACAACATGATGATTGGATTGTTGATTTAGTCGAGTCACCAAAAACAAGTACCTTTTATTTTATTTTATTTTTTATTTATTTTTTACGTTGTTGCCTAGTCTATTATCCTCGAAGGTGGCTCTTTGGGTGTGGCTCTTTGGGTGAATGTATATGTTGGCTTATTGTTAGGAATGATAGCTATGTTTCTAGAGTAATAATGTGATAATTTAGCCTCGTAAAACTTTGGCTGAGTGGCGCAAGCACAAAATTCAGTGAATGCGTTTGTAGGTTTTGGTCAGGAGTGATATGGTAACTAGGGTAACAATTTAGTTATGGAATTGACTGAGAGAGTGAGGGAATTTTATGGGACATGGCTGTGGTATGGATACTTGTTCACAGGGAAATAGCTTCTTCTTTTTCATAATGCGGCATGTTTAGTGTTATCTTTGGTTCTTTTTGGTTATGGCGCCCATTGCATATCTTGTAGCTTGACCTGCATGTTCCTGGAAAAGAGAACTATATGCATCTTTTGTCACTGACTTCCTGCTTTGTAAATTAGGTGTCTTTAGATTTTCATGCAATTTGATGGGAAGCCTATGGGCTCTTAGGTAAATGTCCTTTAATCATATATATGTCTGTTAATGTTTGACAGGCTTTGAGGGATCTTCAGCGCATGAGGAGAGACGAGAGAGGAAATCTGACTTTGAGAACTCAGAGGATGAGAGAAGGTCAAGAAATTGGTCGTTGAAAAAAAAGGCAATAAATGCATCCACCAAATTGAAACATTCTCTTAAGAAGAAGAGCAGTAGAAGAAAAAGTGATGGGCGTGTCAGCTCTGTTTCTATAGAGGATATTCGAGATGTTGAAGAGGTGCAAGCTGTTGATGTATTTCGACAGGCATTGGTTTTGGATGAGTTATTACCTGATAAATATGATGATTATCACATGATGCTGAGGTGATACTTATCCACTTTTCTGTTTCTTTTCCTTTTTTTTTTCATTTTTTGGGGCTTTCGTTTTTTATTGTAGAATTCTTTTTGCCTCATGTTTCTCTGATGATGTTGTGAGTGATGGATGGCTGATTCTGTTTGAGTTGCAGGTTCCTGAAAGCAAGGAAATTTGACATTGAAAAAGCAAAACACATGTGGGCTGAAATGATCCAGTGGAGAAGGGATTTTGGTGTCGACACTCTCGTGGAGGTAATTTTTTTATTTCTTTTGATTTGTTGAAGAATACCTGGTAATGAATTCTGTGAGATGAAGATATTTACCTATATCAGATTTTTTGTCTTTGCTTATGCCGGTTTCAACCTAATGATGGCTTTACTTCTATTCCATGTAACTATCGTTTCAATTGAGGAGGGATATTGCTTATTTTATTTCTTGGAAACTTTTTTATCCTATTTTTGTGGCATTAGGAGTTTGAGTTCAAAGAGATAGATGAAGTCTTAAAGTATTATCCTCATGGCTACCATGGCGTGGATAAGGAAGGGAGACCAATATACATCGAAAGATTGGGAAAAGTTGATCCGAACAAACTTATGCAAGTGACAACTATGGATAGATATATAAAATACCATGTAAGGGAGTTTGAAAAAAGCTTTGCCATCAAGTTTCCGGCCTGCACAATTGCTGCAAAACGCCACATAGATTCAAGCACAACAATCTTAGATGTCCAGGGTGTGGTATGTTGCTTCTACTCTGATCTCTTCTATCATTCCTTCTTGTGCCATGTAGCTTCTTTGTTTTGGTGTAATTTACCACCATTGACTTTTGATTCTTTCTGATCACACAGGGCTTGAAGAACTTTACCAAGTCTGCACGTGAACTTATTATGCGGCTGCAGAAGATTGATTGTGACAACTATCCTGAGGTATCCGGTCACATTTTTTCCCTACCCTTATGTTTCATTTATCAAATTGTGTGGATGCATGTCAAACCAAAGCTCAGCGATTAACTTACATTCTTTTGTTTTATACAGACCCTTTTCCAAATGCTTATTGTGAATGCTGGTCCAGGATTTAGGCTTTTATGGAACACTGTAAAGGGCTTCCTGGATCCCAAGACGACCTCAAAGATTCATGTATGTTTAAGCCTTTATTCTTTTATGCATTTGAGCTCAGTTTGGGAAAGGGGAGAGAAGGAATGCTATTCCTTCACTTATTTGGCTATAAGTTATAACAAACCATCCTACTGTTGCCAACATTGGTTGGGAATTTCCTATAGGTTCTTGGAAACAAGTTCCAGAGCAGGTTGCTGGAGTTGATTGACGCCAGGTGATTTAGATTGAATTCATTTTAGTTTCTGATTTTGGATTGCTTTCTGACCTGACCTAGTGGTTTTCGTTGGACAGACTGCGCTAACCACTTCATTCTGTTTTGCACAGTGAGTTGCCAGAGTTTCTGGGTGGTACTTGTGCCTGTGCAGACCAGGGAGGATGCCTTCTTTCTGACAAAGGGCCTTGGAAAAACCCTGAAATATTGAAGGTAAAAGGCATCAAAAGATTGAAGTGTGGTATATCATATCTTTCTATGATTTGTGGTACCTTGGGAGTTGAAAATGGCACAAGTTTTCATAAATAATACTTGTGTATGGCCTTTGTTGTAGATGGTTCTCAACGGTGAAGCACGGTGTGCTAGACAGGTTGTGAAAGTTTTGAACAGCGAAGGAAAAGTTATTGCTTATCTTAAGCCTCAGTACCCGACGGTAGGTCATTTTTACATCATGATACACTTCTTGGTTTTGGTTGTGATGTTTACTGTCTTTTTTTCCTTTCTCTACTAGAAGCATCTCAGGGGTAGCGACACTTCTACTGCCGAGTCTGGATCTGAAGCAGAAGATATTGCTTCACCCAAAGCAGTGAGGAACTATTCTCATCTTCGGCTGACTCCTGTTCGTGAAGAGGTAGGATTTTATATGTACATGTCTCTGAAATCTAAATATTTGTATCTACACCTTGTTTTTGCTTGTGTGTGCATATGGATAAGAGGATGTTGTGCTTATTCAATAATGGCAGTTTTATTATGTGCAGTAACTATTTTATGAGGTGGTTTTTTTTATTAGGCCTTTCAATTGTTGGCTTCAGAAGGTTCTTATATAGATGACCCGATTTGTCTGATTCTGATATTAATATGCAGGCCAAGAATGCTATCAAGGCATGCTATGTTGGTAACTTCCCAGGGTATGATGAATATGTTCCCATGGTTGATAAGACAGTTGATGCTGCTTGGAAGCTGCAATCTTCGATTCAGACATCCCATACATCTGAAGGTGAGAAAATAATCATATTCAGTGTTTCAATTTTAGATAATGAATTTACATCCAAGAGGGTAGCTTAGTTTTCTCGCATCTTTCCTTATGAAGCAGGCCAGTGATAGACCTCACCTGCCTGCTATGCATACAGTTGCACATGTGCAAACTAAATAGCTATCATCCCTTGTCATTATGAGTTGTGTCAGTTTATGCTCTGAATATGTCAGTTCAAGACCCATACTCTTGAAATTGTAAAAAACATTTATGTTACATACTTATGCTATATTTCTTTGGTGCTTAAATTCAGCTTAAAAATTGAAAAATTATAATGCAGGGACACTTGAACAGCCTAATGACAAGCAGACTCCAGAATCATGGCATGCTCGTTTTGTGATGGTGGTTATGACCTTCCTAATGACCCTGTTTGCAACCTTTCGCTTAGTGGTAGGCTGTGTGACCAAGAAACTTCCTGATGCGTCCATTAACAAGGAAGCAAATGTGCCTGAGTTTTCAGTTGATGCCATTCCCAAGGCAGAGTGTCGTCCCCCATCACCACCTCCAGCTTTTACAGAAGCTGATCTCATCTCCAATGTTTTGAAAAGACTGGGTGAACTTGAGATGAAAGTAGATACAATTCAATCAAAGCCTTCTGAGATGCCATCCGAGAAAGAGGAACTGCTGAATGCTGCTGTCTGTCGTGTGGATTCCCTTGAGGCAGAGTTGATTGCTACCAAAAAGGTAAATGTGCTTGATGCAATCATGAGTTTGCTTTATGTTGAGATGTGTTATAGTTTATTATATATTAAGTGTTATTGGATTAGGATTTGTTTCTTTGTTGTACAATGTTGGAGTGAATTCTTTTTTTCTGAAGCATTGGGTTACATTGCCACTCCCTTCTCTATAATCAATTTTCAAGTCTGAAAGTTAAAGTGCATTGTTATTATCATTTACTTGACTGACATGCTGTGATTAACTCAATGGCAACAGTGATCACCCTGCACATGATTTCATAAAAGGCTATATACCACATTTTTCTCAAATGAAAGGATATGGGGGATTCTGGCGTAATTCTGCATCTGATGCATGTCTCGAATAAGATCTTTGTCTTTTGCTATTTGTTTTTGATTTGTGCTATTGTTTCTCTCTGTTGTGGCTAGTCAGGAGTAGATCTATGTATCTCCTTCCCTTTTGCTTTATTTTTTTTTTTAAAATATTTTTAAAATATTTTAAAATATTTTAATTTTTTTAATATATATATATATAGAAAAATGCATCAAACAACTGAGTTTTTGCGAAATATGCAATAGTCTTTGAGTTTTTAAAAATTCACCATATAATGTTTATGGGTCAATAACCTTTCGTCAAAACCGACAAATTTAAAATTGAGCAAAGCAAATGACCATAATACCCTTGATTAAGTTGGGCCTATTTCCAGAACTGAGCCAGATTAAATTAGATCCATTTTCTCACACCCAATGCTCCTTTGTCCTTTCCCTTACACCTACAACAGCACCAGTCGAGTCCCCCCACCCCCACCACCACCACCACCACCATGCTCCTTCATCTCCTCCTTTCTCTCTCCCTTGCTTCATGAACCCAAATTAGACCAAATGCCTCTCTTTCTCTCCCCAACCCATTCTTCTTTCTGTTTCCTCACTCCCTCTCAACGCTCCATGACCGTTAGTGCTCCCAGAGAGGAAGAGAAGCTTAAACAAAAGTAAGGAAAAAAAAGGGCTGGGTCGGGCAATCAAAGAAATGGCAGCTGGAGCAGCAGATAATATCTTCTTAGAGTATCCAAAGGATCAATATCCGGCAACAGCATGGAGATCCAATGCCGTCCATCCCATCAAAACTGTGGTTGTGCCCTTCACAACGGTTGCAGTGGCGGTGGTTGTCCCCACTCAATCAACAACGTTTCATATGATATATTTTGTTTGATGATCCAAAGTGAAGCTAGCTTGGCTATGACAGCCATCTCATCGGGTTCTAAGTTGTTCAATTCATCAATTGTGTTGCCAACAATGCTGAATAATACAAGTACGGGAATGGGAAGGAGAAAAAGTAGCAGAGTAAGGTTGGATGTGTGATGAAGATGACAAGATTTGGAATTATTATCAAATCAATTATTGAATTATTAAATGATTAATTTTGAGCTATGCTGATTAATTTGGAATTATTATCAAGTTTATTGATGAACCTAACAAGAGGTTGTGCTTATTTGAGAGTTTCAAACTTTCAATTGAAGTTTCCCTCAAAAACCACATATTGGAGTTTATCTAAAACCGCTGCTTACAGAGAAATAGAGGGAGAGAGAGAAGAGGATAAATCCAGAGGAGCACAGAGCAGGACTATAATTGCTTGAGGAAACCTAAGATTCAAGCTCGGATGCTATTTGACATGGGAGGGGAGAACAGCACCAGAAGGAACACCACTGCTTATAGAGAGAGAGGGAGAGAGAGAAGTAGATAGAGCTAGATGGAGAAGGAGCAAATAGTAGGATTATAGATGAGTGAGTAAACCTAGTATTCAAGCTCGAAGACTATTTGTCATGGAGGGAACAGCCACATAAGAAGGAACACTGGTTGAATGTTTTGCTTTGATTCATTGTTGAAAGGGAGGAGAGAATTTTTTTTGGGGGGGGGGTGGGTGGGGGTGTACAGGTTGTGCGTTGGGGGAGGAAGGGTAAAATGGGGTTTAAACATAAATTTTGACACAGTCAGCCTCTAAAACTAATCTAATGGAGTGTTATCTGGTGCATAAACTCGTAAAGTTAGGGTTATGTTTAGTATATTTTTTCTATTTGTTTTCATTTCACTGTCCTGTCATGTTTTTAGAGAGCTCATAAAAATACCAAATGTTTGCCACATTTCTGCTTCTCTTGGTCAGGCTCTGCATGAAGCTTTGATGAGGCAAGAGGAACTGCTGGCTTACATTGACCGCCAAGAAGCAGCTAAATTTCAGGTAAATATAACCAATTGTTACATGTCAAGCAGCATCCAAATTGTACGTTCTATTCAACTACTTATGGCTGATGCATTCACAATGCAACTGAAGCAGAAAAAGAAGTTTTGCTGGTAGAGGTGATCCTAAGAAGAGGAGCAAAGAGTTGTTTGAGTCACTTCGAGCCTTAGCAAATGAATATGACGTTGCCGGCGTCTCAGCTCTGTCATTATGTGTTTATCTTTCATGCTAAAACTTGAGGTTATGCGTTGGTTATCGTGATGATGAGAATATGCACATGGATGGCCAATCCTGCACCTCCCTGTTGGTGGGGAGGTATGGTCTTTTAATCCGAGAGGATGAGTTTTTAACCGCTTTGAACCCAACAAACCACGTTCAAGTCCGATTATTTCAGAGTGAAAGTGCGAGTTTCGAATCCCAGAGAAACAGTTAGTTGAACAGTTGTGTGTGTGTTTTTGTGCGTGTGGTGGATCAAACTTACCTGCCTGCACCCTGTCTGCATCGACCTGTTTTGGATACTAAACATTACTTGAAATTTATGGTGATTGTGCCCTCGTATACGCTATCTAGACAGCATGCTAGGGCCCAAGCAAGTTATTGACATTTAACATGGTAAAAATCTTTAAACCGGCAACTCCATTTGTACTCACTTAGGCAGGGCCTTGTATGTGCTCAAAACTCCACGCGTGTGCTCTGTAATCCTTTATCCCAAGCCTTTCTAAGCACAGAAGCTGCTATCGCTTGTTTTTGTAAGCTGAATACGACACTAATTCATGAACGCAGAAGGGCAAACAGCTTCATTGACAGTAGCTTTGGCGAGAAATATACGGAAATTATCAAAGGAGGACAAACTGCGATGCCAGTGTACAAAAGACCTATCGTCAAAAGTTTATATCAGAGCAAACATTCGTTGAAGACCCCAGAGCGAATACCCGGGTTGGATAGTCTCTCGAGTTCTTCCTTCGGAACAATATCAGTATTGTCGGACGGCCGATTCTCTTACCACGAAAACTGCAAGCACAATAAGAAAGAATCAGAATTTTAGAGCGATGGCTATTAAAAAGTAAGATAATAATGTGGAGCCGGTTTGGTGTTTTCTTTTTTTTTTTTTTGGGGGGGGGGTTTGAAATACATACCAACTTCTTCTTTTTCTTCTTCTTATCAAGGCAGGCAATGACCTCCTCTTGCTGTTTAAGGGACTCCTCAAGCGCCTGCACGCACAAGTAAGACATAAATTGTCAGCCTATGACCGACCCAAGGAGGTATACTAAGAATACGCTGCTTTAACCAGGACCCAATGGAGACTAAAATGTTACCCTCTTCGTAGCTGCTAGTTCTTGTTCGAGTGTATCGACGCGAGCCAAAGCATTGTTAAGCAACTCTTCTTTCTCTGGAGGCATAACTGGTGGTTTAGCACAAAGAGCAATCATTTTCCCTTCCAGTTCACCCATTCGCTTCATCATGGAGAAGTATTCGACCGCAGAGATGGCAGGTGTTGGTAATTTGTGGTGATTTATCTGTGTATCGTCACAACATACTGTACTTGAGTATAAGGTGGCATCGGTGAGCCTCTTTGGCACATTGCGTGTCAGCCGAATCATTGTCATGATTCCCAGGACAAAGGTCATCAGCCCTGAAACTATCTGGCTACTAGCCTTGCTTTCTGAACGCCTATACCCACCACTTGTTGGGAAACAACCTGTAGCTGCAATGACGAACACAAGGCTCGGTATAGAGAATCTAGACCAGTATAGTGAGCAATTTTGATCGTTATGTGCTACGAGCCTAGCTACCTACCTACCTTCTGAGATGGCCAAGTCCTCGTGTCGGACCCATGTTTTATCCACGGTCTTGACTGCCATTGGAATAAAACCTTCATGCTGAATTGCATGATGGAAGTCCTTGCCAATATAAGCCTGAAAACAATATTATGATTTTTCATGTAGAGAAACCAGGAAAACGAATAATCCCTAATTGTTAATATCTGAGTTAGTTTATTACTTTTTCATGCACAGGAAATGCTTCTTGATGAGCTATACTCTTCTTGCAAGGAGTTCCGGATTCCTTATTGTTTGCCATCTCATCTTCAGAAATAACCTTCTCATCAATCACAGGAAACGAACATCTTACGGAGCATTTAGCCTCACCATTAAGAACCATCTAGTAACATCAACCGTCGAAACATCCCATAAGTCATATCGCAAGAAACATATTACTCACACTAGAGATTTTCTTGCAATCAAAAGATATACCTTAATGATATCAGGATCATTCCATGGCCCCTTATCAGAGCTCATACATCCACCTTGGTAAGCACATGTACATGTACCGCCCAAGAATTCTGGCAACTCACTAGCATCGATTACTTCAAGCAACTTGCTTTGGAATTTGTTACCGAGAACCTAGGAAAACGAATGAAAACCAGAGGCAAGATTAAGATAGGCTCGATTTATGTCATTAGATAGATCACAAAGTTAAAATCCCGTACATGGATCTTTGCAGTGGTCTTGGGATCAAGGAACGACTTAACAGTGTTCCATAGGAGTCTGAATCCTGAGCCTGCATTGATGATGTACATCCTACACAAAGTCTGTAGAAAACAGAAGATTAGTTGGCATGATTTCTATGTTTGGGACAAAAGATGCTTTTATCAAGAAAATGGTCGGGCTTGAGATAGATAAGAATTCTTATTTACTTCAGGATAATTATCACCGTCAATCTTCTGGAGACGTTGAATTAGTTCTCTCGCAGCTTTGTTAAAGTTTTTCAGTCCCTGATCCAGCGACAAGCGAGTTACAACCGAATCTGAAACCGGTCATAATAATAGGAAGAGCAGAGTGGCCTTTGCTTACCACTCCTTGGACATCGAGAATGGTGGTACTCTGGTCGATGTGCTTTTTGGCAGCAATGGAACAGGCAGGGAGTTTGAGAGCGAAGGTCCTCTCAAACTCCTGCACGTGGTATTTCAGGTAGCGATCCATTGTTGTTACTTGCAAAAGCTTGGTTGAATCAACCTGTCCCAATCTTTCGATGTAAACAGGTCGACCTTCCTTGTCAACTCCATGATGTCCTTGTGGGTAGTACTTCTTGACTTCATCAATTTCCTTGAACTCAAATTCCTTAGCATACACAATCAACAAAATATGTGAATAACATGCGAAAGGGGGGGGGGGGAGGGAGGGTAAAAGAAATATCATCACTGATGTTGGGAGATATCTTTTCTTCCTTACCTCCATGATTGTGTCTGCAGAGAAGTCCTTCCTCCATTGAAGCATATCAGCCCACATCTGCTTTGTTTTCTCAATGTCAAATTTCCTAGCCTTCAAGAATCTGTTCCATTTTGTTGTTCTCAAGATTTCAGGTACAGAACTAAACTCCACATCGATCGCAGCATACCATACATTCAGAACAAATCTACCTACCTTAAGAGCATGTGATAGTCATCATGCTTGGAAGGCAGCAATTCTTCCAAGATAAGCGCCTGTCTAAACTCATCGACAGCCTTAACCTCCTCAGCATCGTGCTCATCCTCAAAAGCAACCGACATGACCCGGCTATTTCTCCTGCCTTTCCTAGTGAAGGAGTTCCTGAACCTACTGGAGACATCAAACGCCTTCTTCTTGAGAGAACCAAGCCTTGTCTTTCTCTCATCCTCAAAGTTGTCGGCATCATGTTTTTCATGACCTGAACATTAAGAATCAAATGAAGAGTCAAGTTTCGAATTATTTATCTTCTGAAGATGATGATAAAGAACCTTATCAAATGCACAGCCTGATCTCGGTACGGATACGTATTCGGGAATGAAATATTCAAATTGAATCGAATCCATGATCCGGGGGGGGGGGGACAAGAAGTGTGTGAACAAAAAAAAAAGCATATCCCTGTTATTATCTCGACCGAGGAATCTAAAGAGATGATATATTCACCCATTGACCAACCAGGATTTGTTTTGAAGTCCAAATAATTGAGGACCACCACACATGCAATAACAGCTGAGCAGGTGCCGCATACAATATCAGTATCAGGAAGCCGAAAAATGTAAAGAGACATAAAAATGGTCTTACTTACCAGGTTTAAGATGTCGGTCGAGAGGACCAGACATGCTGTCAGTCATCATTGCCATCGCGTTGGGAAAACCCTGAAATTAGCTCTCACGTCAATGTCGCAAAGAAGGCAGGGGAATCACTCACTCATACCACAAAATTAACCGGATGCCCTCGACCAACTGCCTATAACTTTTAGCGTGCGTATGGATGAGGTAGTAAAAAACATACGTGCTTCAGTACGAAGAAAGTAAAGTCCTCAACTTATCACCACCTTGGAAAGCGAACCATAATACGGATTCAACATTCACCAAACAATACAGAGGTTTCAAAGAAGTCCAAATCGAGGGACTAAAAGCTAGCGTATGGATATTATAGCATTAGTAGTCAAAGAAAAGCACAGTTTTTTTGTGTATATATACGAAGGTAATTACGTTCCATTGATATTAGTATTTTCAGATTGCTCTCGTGTAAAATGCCGTCTTTTCTCGATCAACGCCCTTATAAGTTCATATAAAGACTGAAACTTTCACCCCAAAAGAGCACAGTTTGTTGAAAATAAAGAACAATGGCTCAAATGAGCGAGTAGGTCGCGATAATCCATTGCATGAAGGACTTGTGTCTTCATGAAAAGAAGCACAAGCAATAATTATTTGATTTAACAACACCACATGAAAAGAAGCAAAATATCAAAACATGGTACGATTTGTCAAGCCAACGCAAATCCTGAATCTTTATATCTTCACGGCCAACAATTTTATACTACTCGATTAATTAACAAACACGATCCGAAATTGTTTTGCTATTTTCAGGACATTTGTGACATGCATGCATTGATTCAAAAGAAAATAAATAAAAGGTTGATACATATACACGCATGGATCAAAAGACATTGAAGTTTTGATTAGCAAGGCATCACAGAAACTAATTCATGATGGAAAAAGGAGCCCGGAGAGTAGGTGGGTTGGGGGGGGGGGGGAAGAGAGAGATAGAAGAGAGAAGGCTCACCTCAAAACTGGTAAGGCGCCAAAATTGAAAAGACAGAGAAGCAAAAGTAAGAAACCCCAAAGCTCAGCTCTTGATTTGTTTGTTATGGAGAAGCAGATGAGGATGACCCTCTCCGAAGTACTACTAGCAGCTGGTAAGAGGCTGTCCACCTAAACGAACTGACTTAGCACACGAAAGAGATTCATTATTATTATTATTATTATTATTATTATTATTATTATTGTTGTTGTTATTATTATCACTGCAAGGGGCAAAGTTTTGCGAAATGCATGCCACTCCGCTCTTTTTTTTGTCTGACCGTTTCATTCATTTGTTATTATTATAAAATAAGCATTCGACGAGTGCATTGATTATTTAGTAAATAACTCTTGCGTTACCTAATGTTAGAAGAGTAGATGGAGATATTATTAACAAGAAGCCAAAAAAAAAATAAAAAAATTTACTCCATAGTTATACAGTAACATTTGTCAAATGATATTCCGTTACATTTATATTCTTAACTATTGTACAATTAAAGTTTTTTTTTTATTTGCTAAAGATAACGGCTGCTAATAAAATTAATGATTCGTTCATAAATTGAACAGACACATTGATTGTGAGACTATTATGTGCTAAAAGCGGAGGGAAAGAAGAAAACAAGGAAAAAAAATAATTACTGTATTATATATGTAAGCAGAAAATTAAAGCCTAGAGGACAAATGATTGAGCTATTTTATCATTATTATTTAATTTTGATCTTGTCAGCCAGTATCTCCTTATTTCATTATTATCCACCCTTTGACTTGTCAGTGGTTGCTATTTCAGATTAGCCAACGAATGAATACAGTTTTGCGATAATGTTATTGCGACGGCAATTCATGCACGGGTACAATCTTGCAAGAGAATGAGTAGTATATTAGTATGTCTCTGTTTCGGTCAGCAATTGACCTGCTCACCTGGGAGTTAGAGCCAAACACGTTACGAAGCCCAATAATCTGTGTCAGATTGACTTATCTGAAATGTCCAAATTTGTTACTCGTCTTCCACAACTTTTCGATCTTGGCTTACATAGGCGGCCATTTTTATCATAGTCCTCGAAACACCTTATATGTATATATAAGGTGCTTCTAATATTTTTTTATTATTTATAATTACACAGAAAAAAAAAACTTCAGTACATATACTAGACGCCAATAAAAGCACGGAGGGGTTGCTATTTTATTTCTTTTCACTCTAGTATATTTGTAACTCCCTTATTTTATAATTTTAAAATAAATTATTATAAATTTAAATTATCAAATATACAAAAAATTATATCAAAATATCTATTAGCTTTTCCACAATACATAGATATCCATAATATTATATTTTTAACGTAAAAATAAATAAATTATCTTATAGATTATCCTTACACATTATATATGATGAACCTATATAATCTATATTATTAACCTTATTAGTTATTGCTATATGTGATGAATCTATACCATCTATATTATGAATATAATCATTATATAGGAAGAACCTAATCATTTTATATGATGAACCTAATGATTATATATCATGAACATATACGTTCTATTTTATAAACCTATATCTCCTATATTATGAACTTAACCGTTATAAAATCATGGAATGAAAAATTCATTGGCTTTAGCATATGAGTTGATGCTATGTTTTCCTTGAGTTTGCAACTCCACTTGATTTATATATGTTATGTTTCAATTAATCACGCCACTATTTATATATATGTGTATGTTATATAGTATACCTAATTTGTTATGGGTATTCTCTGTGTTGGAGTTTTGTCCTTTGATCTCACAGTATTTGTTTAGGTATAGAAGTACCAAATGATAGCTTGGGTCACGGAGATGAAGAAGACTAAAGTGATTGAAGGCAGAAGTGGCAATTGACTTTGGCAAGTTGGGTTGTTGTCATTTATTTGTTTACGGTTTGGTTGTGGGTGAGGTTTAGGTTATTGCAAATTTAGGGCATTTTGAGCGAATATGTTAGTTCGAGCACAGATTTGGGTCATTCAAGTTAACTTGATTGGTTGGGCTAGGTTCATGCCATTGTAGGCAATTTGATGGGTTGGATTCAAGTTGTTTTAAGTTAACTTGACAAGTTGATTTGTTTCAGGTTTTGATGGGTCAAGCCAAGTTTAGGCCAGACTTATCTTAGATAATTTTGGGTTCAGGTTGAATCGATTTAATTTAATTACTTCAATCTGAATTATTTTGGGCTTGAGACAACCTTGATGAAATTAAGATAATGTTGATGAATAAGGATGTCCAAGGCAAAAAAAAGAAGGAACAATTATTAAACAATATATTTTCATGAGCATTAAACAATTATTATACAATATATTTTCATGAGCTTTAAATGAATAATAAAATATATTTATGTTTATTTTTATCATATAGGTTAATATGGAATTTGATTTTATTATGTTGGGTTGTTATCGAGTTGCGTTGAAGTCAGGTTGGGTTGATGCCAAGTTTGGTTGTGATCGGGTTGGATTGATATTGAGTTTCAGGTTAATTTGGGTAATAGGTTGTGTTTGGGTTAGGTTGGGCTCTAGTTGAGTAATTATTATCGGGTTAGCATCGAGTCGGGTTCAGATCATGTTGGGTTGATGAATTTTTGAGTTTTATCGGGTTAAATTTTTTTTAAGTTCGGGCAACTTTTGCCAACTCTAACAACAGGCGACAAGTAATAATTGTGGAACTAATACATCACACATGTCACCTGTGAATTCAATCATTTTCATTTGTCTAATCTTGATCTGTGGTTAGCAAATATTTAAGTTTAAGTTCAACAAGGATTTAATTTCCACTTTCATGTCTGAACCTAATTTGTAAAATTTTATGAACCTAAATGAATGATATGATATACCTTATTATCTTATAACATGAAACTATATATTAAATATCATGAACCTAATTTATATAAATTTATAAGCATAAACAAATGATGCGATGAAACTTATTATTTTATGATATAAACCTATTTATTAAATGTCTTGAACCTAAAATTTTTCAATGATGAACCTAATTTATATAAATTTATAAATCTAAAATGATTATGATATAAACCTAATTGTTTTATGACATGAATCAATATATTAGGTGTCATGGACCCACAAAATTTCAGGACCAAACTTAAATGGATTATATAATAAGCCTGATTATTTTATAATATGAATAAAAATTATAAAGATATAAAATTATATCGTGTTCATCATACTTGCATAACATGTTCACCATAACATTTATAAAGTTTATAATAATGATCTTTTATCTAGAAATAAGATTTATAAAGTTATAAAAATAATTTTGTATTTATAAATGAGAACTATAAATTTGAAAAATGATCCCATATATCTAAATAAAATTTATAAAATTATTAAAATAACCTAATGTATTTAAATAAAGTTTATAAAATTATATAAAAAAATAGTTTCATATGCATCTTACAATGTGCTCTAGATCCATGATATAATAATTTTCCATTATTTGACTCCCTATTAATCTATCAAACATTAAGATTGCAAGAAAACCTTAGGACGTGGGGGCATGTCTTATTTAAAAGACGATTTGAAATTCTTCAATTCAATTTGCCTTAATGAAGATTAGAAAGATTTCAATTAAAAAAGAGCGATATTTTATGTATATAAATGGTTAATGCAATTAACAGATGCTACGAGAATAATCATAAATATTAATTATACCTAAAAATGACCTAAATAAATATTCAAACCTAGTGCAAACTGATATATCATCTAGGATTTTTATATTTATTATTAGATTATAACTTTACTGATGAAATATTTTTCTTTCTTACATATTTCAATAATTTGGTTCGATTGATCTAAACAAATTTATAAATTTGAAATGAAAAATGAAAAATTATAATATTTTAATTACAAAAAAAATTGATATGTTCTATACTTCAAAGTAATAATTTATTATTTCTATAAGCAAAAAGAGGAGGACCTTATATGCGTTGACTGACTGTTATACTGTGAGTGAATATTTATTTGATAAATTATCTAATGATTTGAAGTTTTATCTTCTGTTGTATTTGAGAAAGGACTAATTAATGAAGATGAATTTTTTTTTTGAAAGTTATATATATATAATATTGAAATTCTCACAATTACCTTTTTTAAAGATATATATATATATATATATATATATATATATATATATATATTTGAAAATCTATATTTATTTTCAAAAAAATATTTATTGAATTTCTCAAAATTACCTTTTTTGTCAATAAAATCACCATATTTTTATTTACCACATTTATAAAAAAAAATTACTACCTATAGCCAAGCACTATCTATATCTATATTCTACACATTCTTAATTACAGATCGAATCAATTACCATACATCACACTTAATAAATAAAAATTAAATTTTATAATATATATAACATTAATTAATTAATTAATTGATCATACAGACTTAAAATAATAAAATCCAAAATTTCAAGTGATCATGTTATGATATATATCCAAAAATACCCAAGACAAATTTCCTTGCTAATTAACGATTATTTCACTTTAATATTTTTTCATGTTCCTAAAAATTACTACTCTATGTATCAAAAAACCTTATTTTATAGTCTAACTTGAATAATAAACAAAATTTTCTAGACTTTGGTTTGGACTCTTCCCTTCAATACTATAACCAAATCAGTCTCTTATCATCATTCATCTTCTCCTTCACGTCTTCAAATTTCTTAATTTTTCTACATCTTTTTGTCCCTTTGTCTATCTCCTCCTCCTCCTCCTCAATATCTACCCATAGCCATTGACTATTTGGAAGCTAATACTGATGATGCAAACCCTAATAGGACAAGTTTTTTATTCTTCAATTTAAATTTTAGTCTTAATATTTTCACTTAATTTTAGAATATTATGAATATTATTACTAATAATAATGCTTAAAAAATTGTAGGAAATTGAGTAGGCATTAGATCACAACTATAGTAGGGATTGGAACTAGATGGCTCATGGATGGACTTTGTTATTTATGATATTGGGATACTATCACACCCCTGTTTTCATAATCAGAAAATTTAATTATTTTAGAAAGATTTTGCAAAATTTGTGACAAAAATAGGGATGAAACTACCATATCCAACATGGAGAAGGTATGACTATTACCTAATCCATGATGGGTGCTAAAAGTACTCTTATACTCCAAAGAGTCAGGCATGGTTGACACCTAGTTTGATAATTATATAAGACTCACTTAGTAATGGCTCAAAGTAGGGGAAAATCAAACAAGACATTTTCAAATATAAACATAAAAGTGTTGAACATTAAGCTTTACACTAAAATTGTAAAAAAAAGTAGAAATAATGGAGGAAAATAAATGTGGTAGTATATGCAAACTTGAGTTTCGCTCCCTAAGATAAGGCTCTGAAATAAAAATAGCCTGCAAAAAGAGGCTAATTGCAACACAATTCATGAGATTCAATGCCCGCACCTATTGTATACACATATGCTTGCACTTTCAAGAAACATACCAATAATAACATGTAATCTCCTATGGAAGTAAGTAGGGTTTAGTTACACATGTCCAAGAACAATATTACTGAATGCATTATTAAAGAAAGGGCCACATATTCATCAACCAAAATAAATAAAACCATTCACATATTGGCGCTAAAGCATCACATAAACATGGAGCAGGTTTTAGTGGAATGTTAAACCCCTTAAAAACACGAAGTAGGATTTGAGAGGATGCTCAACCCTGATTGTCACAACTAAGCATTTTCATATTGGCCATCACAACCAATCATTCTCACAAAATGGTTATCATAACTAGGAATTCTCATACATTAACTATTATAGCTAGGTATTCTCAATACTTTAGCCATCATAAGTGGACATTCTCATACATTGGCCATTACAACTAGTCATTATCACACATTGGCTATTATGGTTAGGCATTCTCACACATTATCCATCATAACTATGCATTGTCATACATTGGTCATCACGGCTAGGCATTCTCAACACATTAGTTATCAAAAATAGGCATTATCATACAATGACCATCATGGCTAGTCATTCTCATACATCAACCATCATGACTCATCATTCTCAACACTTTATCCATCTTAGCTAGGCAACAACACATTATTGTGTGATCATTACATGCCTAAAGTTACATGAAAATGATATAAAAGTTTGTAGATTCACATGCCTAATGTCACACAATGGCAATATAAACGTCTGTAGATTTACGTGTTTAACGTCCTATGAAGATGATATAAAGCATCCATATAATTATTTTTTAAAGTTATATGAAGATGAAATTAGAGTTTGTAAACTTACGTGTCTAATGTCATAAGAAGACGATATCAATTACCATAGGTGTTTTATGTGCTAACATCAAGCATAATACATATCTCCTAACAAATGTTTATAATGTACCCTAAACCTTCATATAAGTGTTTTCATATTACACTAAACCTTATTGGTTCATATATCACACAATATAGGCTCATAGATTACTATGAACATTCGCTTAAATGTTTCTAAGTTACACACTAAACTAACACCTAAATTTTTATAGGTTATACCAAACTAAGTTTATAATTGAACTAATTAAATCATCCTAAAATAATTACCTAATAACCCCTAAACAACCATTTTAGTGCTAATTGGGCTAAAATGATAGACTTATTTGAATCCAAAATCCCAAAGTAAGGATCTATGCCATTTCTTAAAAAAATACTATTCACTGAGAAAATAATGAAAAGTCAAAGTTGAAATCAAAGGTCAATGTAAAAACTCAACATCAAGGCCAAGGTCCAAGTTTAAGTTCAATGGTCCAATTCATGGTCAAAGGTTAAGGTTTGACTATCACTATTCACGTCATTGCCATTTTACCATTTCAAGGTCATTTTAGTTAATGTATGCCTAATTATGCTTAAGTTATACTTAAATCTCATAAATATGGTTAATTTGTGATTAATACTCTTAAAAAAACATATATATATCTTTATAATCATTAAAAATATCATTTTATACATATTACAAAAAATACGCAGTAAATAAGCCAATCGATCAAAATCACCAAAAATCATTGCAACACATGTGATAATAGAAAATTTTGTGTTTTAGTGCAATAAAAATATATTTTACCTTTCCTTAGAAGTTAATATAATGTAATGAAAAATATAATATCATCACACCACCGTTATGATATCCAAATACCTTGAAAAAGCCATCAAAGCCTAGCAAAATTGTATAAAAATCATGTTAACACATACTTTAAAGTAAAATATAATGAAATCAAATAAAAATGATGATGAAAAATAATTTAAAGAGGATATATAAGGATAAAAAAAATCTTTAATAAATAGTGCTTATGGTGGAATCAATCTCATCCAAACCGAGGTTTAAACCTCCTTTGCTTAATTAAAAGCAAAAAAGAGCTAAAATAAGGTTGCGTTTTAAGTCTTGGGAAGCTTTGAATTTTCCTATAAATGGAGGAACCTCTTTAATCTATGAAGAAAAGAGAGAGAAAGGAGATGGATATTGGATACAATGGAAGAGAGAAGAGAGGAGAATCGGTTGAAGGCTACCAAAACTCACGTATACAACACACACAAAAACTAATGAAATTGGTATATTCATGAACCTATGAGATGATTGAGGGAACTTGTGTGGAGGTTATTGGAGGGTAATTAACACCATAGGACACACAAAAATTAGGAGGGTGAAGGGGGATGCATTGGTGTGGCTAAGGTGAAGAGAAAAGGAATGGATGTGAGGTGGAAGTGGGTGGTTGGTGGAGGTGGAATGTAGTAATCATTAGGGGAATATTTGGTAGATTAGGTGAGATAAGGGTGATTTACCTTGGGGAGGCTTATGTGTGAATTTAATGCACATAAATGAGGAGATAAGGCCATAGGTGGTGCGCAAAGAGTGGGGGGCTAAGGGGGAATAACCATAGGTGGAAGGTTGTGGGTGGTTAGGAAGGAATATACTAATGATTAGGGAATATTTAGTAGGTGCATTTGAGGGAGGTTTATATGAGGGAGTTCATGCTTATCTTGTAATGGAGAGCAATAATCAATTCTTAAAAGGTATGGAGGGTTGAGATTTAATCTTAGATGATAAGAATAAGATCTAAGTACATAAGTTGGATTTTAGTGTTTATTTTGCCCGTAAAAGAACAATTTATCTAAAAATCATAAAAATAAAGTTAATATATTTAAAAATAAATTTTAAATATAAAACATGAATTTATGTTGATTCTCAAAGTTTCAAAGGAAAAGGAAAAAATGAGTCTTGAAACACAAATAATTGAAAAAAAATATGGCTAGTACTTTTCCGTTGTAGTCCCTATTTATCATTTTGAGAATGACTAGGAGAGTCATAAAAAGTTAAAGAATTAAAATATGGATGGATTAGAATGATTCGGGAGTGCTTTGACAATATCATAACACACAAAACAACAACACATATTAGGAAATAAGAATGAAATATTTCTAAAATGTGGATAAGGTTTTCAAAAACTCATAGGATGTAACAAATATAGTAAAAATAAGAAATTTAGTTTGAAATCACAAGGATCTTGAAAGAATCAGGATTTTCGAAATTAAGGGTGTTACAACTATTCTTGTTGGGCCTCATATTTTGCATGTGCTTATTTTATAGTATTGGGTATTGATTATATTTAAGCTTTTAATGTAATCTTGTTATATTGTCTAAGGGTCCAACTGTTTATACCTAAAGGTGACTATTAGACATATTTTAGTTAGTTGAGGCAAGTGAAGGGAGCATAAGCCATACTCCATATCAATTGTACACTATATCTTAATTAGTTCTTAATCCTTGATAAGACATTATAATTCTTCTTGGTATCTTGTTTTGAGGAGGATTTCTTGTACTCAACTATCAGGATTCTTATATATAGTCTCCCTCTAGGCTACTTGTTTAATCATTAAATTGATGAATAAAACTTTTATTTACCCTTGCAATTGTGTGAAATTCTTCTCAATTGAGAGTTCCTCTCAGTTAGCAGCCCCTGAGTTGTACCTTAAGAATTTTTTTCTTCCTTCAGATCCACTCCATCAGTTACTTCTTGATCATAATATTGATTATATCTATTTTAATTTTCCTAGCATGTTTGGTTGTGTTTCTATTGCATGATCTTCACCTACACACATGAGTTATCAAGTGGCATCAGAGCGAGGTTGTTCCAATTCAAATTTTATTTACAACCATTTGAAAGGCTTATCACAACAACATCAAAATTATGACCAGCTAAGATTTGAACGATTTGAGTCTAGATATAAAAAATATATGAGTTTTTAGAGGTATTCTTCTCTTAGGTTTTGAACATAGTTGACTGGATTCAATCTTAACTAAAAACTTGAATTCAATCAACTCAATTTCTATCATTGTGTTTGCTTATTGATCTTCGATTGTTGTTGTATTAGTATCATTTGCAATTCGGATCCCTGGCTGGATTAGTTGTTGTTGGTTCCAAAATGTAACTCTCATTAGGTTTATGGTGCGACTAGTTTCTTTGAGACTTGATTTCCCAATCAATTTTACACCCTTGCTAAAATTTTGTAACTTATGATTTACTTTTTGTAATCTTCTTTCATTCATTATTGTATGATGTGATTAATTTCGTGATTCTTTTTATTTTCTATTAATAATGGGATGTCATGTATAATTTGTGTGTGAAGGATATTTTTTTCTATCTTGACCTTGACTTGTCATGTTATTTCATTGAAATTCTTATATGATATATTAGGATAATCTATTAGTGGTCTTGTACGTTTATCTTATTTTGTGTTTCTAGGTCTTCTTAGCATATTTTTTTTATGCCATTAGTATGTCTTGAATTATGTTGTTTAGTCTTTTGTTGGGTTGCACTTGATTAGTTGAAAACTTGAGTGCTGGTGTTGTGATATAGTCTCTTGTTGATTCATTTGTGATATCATAATATGCCTAGTAGTTTTGTGAATCAAGTAGGTGGTGCGCCTAATGAAAGATTCATTTGTGATATCATAATATGTGTAGTAGTTTTGTGAATCAAGTAAGTGGTGCGCCTAATGAAAAATTATTAGAGATGCCAAGGGTTATTCAACATAGTATAATTAATGTTACAAATAGGCTTGATAAACTAGTAGTTGACCCCAGGGCATATTCAATTGTTGCTAAAGGTAAATAACTGACTAATGTTGTTCCTAGAAGTAATGGCAAACTTTGTGTCAGAGATATTAAGTGATATTTTTATATGGGTCATGGTCACATTGATTCTATTTGTCCAAATAATAGGCCTTTATTTCTAAGGATTCAAATAGTATAAGCTTTGATATTTCAAATGATTATGATCATGTTTGTGTGCGTCCTTTAATTTTTAATTGTGGTATAACAACCTTCTTTCGCAAGGTTGATCATGTGTCCTGAGATGGCCTTCTCTTGATTTTCTTGGATTTATCACTGCTACTATGAATGTTGAATGTATGCATAAGGGTGGATTACCATTTAAATCGATTGCACGTTATATGATTTATTCTAGATTTATATCTTTGAAGATTAATTTAGTATATGGTGACCAAATTGAAATAAGTACAAATGTGAAGAAATTTAAAGAAATTAATAAGATGGAAATTCATTATGCAAGACTTTTTTTGAATAAGTTTTTTGATATTAAGGATAATGTGGAAAGTGTGGATAAAGGTGTGTAATATATGAAGCATGTCATTATGTCTATGATTACTCCCATTACTTATGCACTTACGCCTAGTGTTGTACTAATTGTTTCTACTATGATTGGAGTTTAGTCTATGGAAATCAATGATGAATAAAAATCTACTATATCTGATTCATTGAAATATGATGATAAGTGTGATATAATTTTTATGATGAATGGTATTATTATTATTATTATTATTATTATTATTATTATTATTATTATTATTATTATTATTATTATTATTATTATTATTCCCATGCATGTTGTTGTTGTTGATAGAGAAATATTAGGTAGCCTTACTACTAGGAAAAAAAGACATAATCTCATTCCCCTTGATATACTTGTTTATCTTTTTGTGCATGTTGTCGTGATCGCGATAAGTAAGGATCTTCTTTTATGTTTTTTGACTCATAAGATGTTATGGATAGACTCTAAATTTTTTTCTTGTTTATACACACACACACATACACATACCCAAAATCAATATTCATACCATGTTACATGTTCATAGAAAAGGTTGGTTAGATTCTCTAGTTGGTATTTAAGAATATGTGATTTCTCTTGTATGTTTTGTTGCTTGTATTAATTGCGAGTTTTGTAATTTTGATCCTTACAGTATATTTGGAAAGGGTGGATATGATTATGGTGTGTTTGATTCCCCTATTATTAGTTATATTAGAATAGTAGATGGTGTTATATTTTGATTAAGTATATCACATCCTTGTGTGTTTGTGTTACTATTTTCTCTATTAGCTTGAGGTTTGATTTGCATGCTTGTTTGTTCCATTTGGTTTTAACTTTATTTTTATACTTGTTTCATTTCTTTTGTTTGGTTGTGGTGTTTGCAATTGTTGTAGTTGTTTAACAGTGATATTATGAGGTTCTTTACATTTGCTTGCAACTTGTTACATACGAACATATGATTAATTGTTACATCGGGTAAATTTTGTATGCTTTAATACTATATGCTATTCTAGTGCATTTGTTATGTCGTAATTTGAGTGTACATTCTGTGTGTAATACCCCGCCTTTTGGAAACCTAAGGTATTTAGGATCCGTATCTTTGGAAAGATAAAAGTTATTGCATTTGAATGCTCTATTTCATTCCTTGAGTAATCTAAAACAATAGTTGTGATCCTAGGTTTCGCAAACTCTTTTAAACTTGATTTTTTTTTATTAACTCCCTAAATATTAGTTTTTATGAATTATTTGGTATTTAAAATATTCAAAACAACTTTTGTAAAAAACACCTTTTGTTTTACACTTAATTGCACCATTTTCAGTACTTCCCATAAGTCACTATTCATGCCTAGAGCCCAAATTCAAAATTTTAAAGTCTTATCAAATGGTCATGGAAATTATATTCTTGTGTTTCAGATGGTTCCAAATAATTATTTTTTAAATTTCAAAACTTTTTAGAATTTTATTACTATTTATTTATTTTTGCTTAAATTGATCTATAATTTTGGAAACTTATTTGATATAATTTTTTGTATGGGAAAACTATGAAAATTTGCATCATGGCATTAAAATCATATTTTTAACATTTTTATAAATTTTAGAGTTTGCTTTCTCATTATTTTATATGTTTTACCTCTCTTATGTTTGGGACACTAAACTGGCTCTTTAAACCTTCTAGACTTTATGAAATTTGAGTCATCATTATATTTTGATTTTTGGAGTGATTATTCACCCATAAATGATTTATATCAGTTTGTTGTAATTGTAGAATTTCTTGCTAATCCTAAGTATACTTTCTTATTGAAAGGTATCTTTCTCACTCAACTAGGATTTTTTTTTTGGTTTCAATTATAGCACTTTCCTTTAGGTGTTATAATATGTGATATTAATTGGTGCTTGTTGCAGATTTATTTCTTATGTTCTCCTTTAGTATCTTACAAGTTTGGGGACTAACTTTTAAAATTAGGAGGAATGACACAAACCTTGATATGCTAAATTATTTATTTTTAAATATAATTTTAATCTTAATATATTCTCTTATTTTTTGAATATGAGGAATAATATTATTACTGCTAGTTTTGTTAAATTTATCTTGTAGGAAATTAGCAAGCATTTGATCAGGATAACAGTAGAGATCAGAACTACATGGCTTATGGTTGTACTCTATTTAGTATATTGTTAGGCTATTATTTTTCGGGCTCATATTCTATATTGTGCTTATTTTACAGTCTTGGGGCTTGATTATATTTAAGATTTTAATGTCATATTGTTATATGGGCCATGACTCAACTTTTTAAACCCATGGGTGATTATTTGGTATGTTTTAGTTAGTTGGGGGCGAGTGAGGTGAACGTAGCCTATGTTCCCTATCATTTGTCCATTGCGTCTTTGATTATTTAGCTATAATTATTTTTAGTATATTATTGTTCTTGAGATATATTATGTGGTAAACGGTGGACTACTAAGTGGCTGGTGTGAGTCCAATCCAATTATAATTTCATTGTTATTCATTAGTCCATTCTAGAGCCTAGTATTTATCTAGGTTCAGTTCATTTCTTTTATCCATTTCAGTGGTTGTATGCTGAGGAATAATGGTGTGCCTTGGGTGGGTGATTAGCGCCTTTCTAATAGCTTAATGGATTAGTGTCTATATGATATATGGATAACGAGCACGAGGAACGAAAGTCAATCATTTTATCAATTCTTTACTTATCCTCTATCTATACTTCTGTCCCAAATTTATCTATGATTTTTGCTAACTCTTGAGATCCAATTATTTTCCTAGGTCACCTGGGTAGAGCTACTGAAGTGCTTAACATAGTCTCCATCTAGGCAGCTTGTGTATTCATTGAATTAAATGATAAATCTCTTCTTTTCCCTTTCTTTCGTGTGAAATCAAGTTTTCTCCTCAGTTATCCATCCATCATTGAGTCGTGCCCTAATATTTTGACCTTCCCTGGAATCCACTCCATTAGTTGCGTCTAGATCAGAATACCGGTCATATCTCTTCTAATATTTTCTAGCGTGTTTAGTTGCATTCACACTGTGTTCTCTTCAACTGCATAGTTGGGGTTCATAAACTGATCTCATGAACAAACCTAAGCCTACATATTCAATGATTATTTTCCCTATAGACTTAAAAGAGAGTAATTCTACTCATAAAAATCTTAATCAAAAGCATTTGTATTGATGTTGAAGGTTTTGTTTTCCAGCTTTAAATATTACCATTATGTTATTTTTGTGGTCGTTTATGTCACATTAAGAAACTTTCCCCCACTCTAAATTCAATAAAATCTAATTTTTGATTATGCTTGCTTTGAAGATCAACAAAAGAATTTAAACTCCATGCTTCAACCTTCCTATGATGATACCATCTTAGCCGATTTGAAGGGAAAACAAAAAGGGCAACCCTTAAATCCCAAACACGTATCTAGCAATGACATTGTCCTATGCTCGACTTCAACCATGAATATGAACCTTAATCCTCATGTTGATTCTAACTAGTTATTTACTATAAACACCCACAGCCTTTCCATCGACTCCCCTTTCATATATCATTTCCCACTGAATTTCTAAAAAGCTTCACCAAAACACCTTACCTTAATTTGAAAGCTTGGAAAAAATGTGCCAAATTACTCCTCTTCACTCCTCATGACAATAATAACATCCCTTATACATCCTACAAACATCAACCCCTGATTCATCCCCTAACCCATCTTTAACAATCTAAAAAAATTCCAAAGACATTGATAGCTAATGGGTACCAACTATCCCTAAATAGCTATATCATGTATGAGATTTTATTGGAATTATCATGGTTTGAGGAATGTTGTAACAATTCATACTCTCCATTTCTTTGATAAATCCACAAAAATAGCCATTTTTTTCCTTTATGAGATCAAATGTAATCATAACATGGCCTCTAGAATAGTTATTTCCCTTGGCTATTCTAAATCCTCTATTATTCCTTCCATCAATAGATGTTGAGGCCCTATTACGTGTTGGTCCCTAGATATTGAAGCACTAGTAGTGGCATGTTTTGTGAATCATATCAATCTTTATATATATTTCTTGTAAGTGTGGGAATGTATGGAGTTTACCAGGCTTTTATGGCCAACCAAGAGGCATCACAAAAGAAGATTGTGACAATACATGTGGCTTTTATCCAATTTTATAAACCTTCTATGGCATATACTTGGTGAATTTTACTAATCCATATGAGAAAATGAGAGGTAATGGGTATAATTTCTTAATGCAACCAACAATTATGCTCTGATTACTCATTATGATTTGATTGATCTAGGCTACATTGGACTTGTTTGTACATAGGCCGATAAAAGGCAGGAAAGATTTAACATCCGAGAGAGATTAGATAAAGGCTTTTGTACTATAGATTGGTGCAACCTCTCTCCTCATGATACAATATCTCATTTACCTATGCTTTATAGTGATCACTCCCTAACTTGATTGAGGTTGTATAAGTAGGGAGATAATAAAAAAAACCTCTTAGATTTGACACATATTAGGTTGAACACCTTGGTTTTTTAGATGTCGTGAAACAAATTTTGATAGATAAGAAAATTATTTCCAACCATGTTCAACAAAATATTAAGACTCTATTTCTAGGCTTTAATCATGAAGTGCAAAGCATAATGGAATTGCTTATTTTTAGATTGCCAAACCGAAGAATTCACTTCTTCACTTACAAAAATAACCTCTTATGTACACACATCAGACTCTCATCAAAGATACCGAGTCAACAATTCATGACCTAATGGTTTTAAAAATTTATTAGAAACAAAGAGATGAGGAGAATTAGGTATAGGGTGGTGACAAACACACCATAATCTTTAATATAATACTATAAACAACTTAGTGATGGATGATGGCATTATCCTTAATAATCACGATATTTTAACTAACTATTTTGTCAATTTATTTTAGGATATTTACTCTAAAGAGTCTGTATTGCCAAGTTGTGATTCTTTTACATACTCGGATGTAACCATCAATGTTGATTGTAATGAGAAGATCAATTCTATTCCTTTTTACTCTGCAATTTTCAACGTTGTGCATCTTGGACCACTTAAAGCACCTAGCCTGGATGAGATGAATGGAAAGATGAAATACTCCAAAATTTTAATTTTAAAAATTATGGCAAAATAAGGATTTATTAGGGAAATTAATTAAATAAATGATTTTATTATAATTAAGAGAGTTAATTAAGGTAAATCCAGGGGAAAATAATGAAGAATTTAATTTGGGAAAAATTAGGGTATTCTACTAATTAACATGAAAGTTAAGGAGATTTATCCAAAATAGCCAAATTAACCTAAAAAGAAATTTAATTATTATTATTATTATTATTATTATAATAAGTATTATTAATTTTAAAAATATATAAAAATATATATATATATTAATACCAAAACATCAAAAATACCAACCCATCTAATTTCCTTTTCCTTTTTCTCCCTTTTCTCTCCTTTCTCCTTTTTCTTATTTTTCTTCCCTCCCCCGGAAATGGGCCAGCCCGCCGGCCCAAATCCCTTCTCCCTGCCCTGTCCCGCGCGGCCCAAGCCGCCTCTTTTCTTTCTTCTGCGCCCAACACCAGCAGGCCGAACCGCCTGTTTTTTTTTCCTTTCTTTCTTTCCCCTGGACCGTCTGGTCCACCCCCTCTTCCTCTTCTTCTTCTTCCCCGAGGCGTGGCGGCGACCGAGGAGCTGCAACCCAGCACTCCGTCGGCCACCAACGCTGCCACCATTCTTCTCTACCCTCTCCCATCATTTTCTTTCACAATTTCAATCCCAACCAACCTATTCTCCTCTCCTGAGCACCCTGGCCTTTTCCCTTTCCCTCTTCCCTCGACCCCGACACCCCTACGATGGCAGAACCGCCTCGGCTGCCGCCACCGGGCGGCATGCCTGGCATCTGCACCTCATTTGTCTTCTTCCCCTTGTCCTTGCCCAACCAATTGATCTATATATATATACCCCATACCCTGCCCTAATTCGAATTTTGATTTCGAAACCCCAGAATCATCCACTTTCGCCGCTGCCCTATTAGACGAGCCGTCCACCACCGCCGCTTATCGTCGACGGCCAAAACACCCCCAAAACCACTCCTTGCACCACCCTCTACCTAACCAAACCCTTCTCTTCCCTTGATTTCCCCTGCACGAGCCACCCCAGCCGTGCAAAGTCACCCTCCCTAAACAACCAACTTCAGCCCCTGCCACCCTTCGCACAACCACCGTCGTCAATTCCGCCGCCACCAACACCATCTCTAACCTCCAAAATAACCAAGGGAGCCTCCTCTACCTCCCCACACCTCCATTTCTTCCTCCTCCCTCCCTTATCCTCCTCCCTCCTTTCTTCTTCTTCCACCACCTCAAACCTCCACAACCGCTGTCGCCTCCACCATGCGCCGCCGCCAGAGCCACCATTGCCTTAGGTGGTCCTCCAGCCTTCCTCAAACCATAAACTCATTCTATACAAATATTAATAATATTTATGGTACTATCTACGTTATTATTATTATTATTATTATTAATATCTTGCTAACATTGTTAATATTAACTTTATATATTATCACTTTCATTATTAATATAGATACTTGGACCCTTATATTACTATTATCATTTTGATTACTATATTATGGTTATTATCATTATTATTACTATGCTTAACGTTATTATTACTATCATTATTATTTTTATTATTATTACTATTATTATTATTATTGCTATTAGTATTATTGTTGTTGTGGTTGTTGTTGGCATTGTTAATAATATTACTATTATTTCTATTATTATTAATGTTATTGAAACCAAAAAAGGCATGTTCCCTTTGGTCATTATAGAATAAGAATACCCAACCTTAGTATTATTACGATTATTGTTATTATTCAAACCTTGCTAATATTGTTCCTAATGCCCTTGTTACTAACATTATTACTATAAAATCATTGTTAGTTATTACTAGTACTATGGTTATTGTTTTGATAATATTATTATAACAAAAACATTTGAACTCTTATATTATTATTATCCCAAATATAACTAATATCATTATTATCTTTAATAATATTAGCACCTTGTTAGTAATACTAATATTATAATATTATCTTACCCTAGAACTATTATTAGCCTTAACCCTAAAGATGATAGGGATTCTATTTCTAAGAGCATGGGTATTACTACTATTATTATTATTAGCACTATTCTATTTTAACAAATATTAGTACTATCATTAGAAGGAATAAAGCTATTAGGTTGATGATATAAATATAGTTATGAATAATAACATAAGTACATTTTAACTAGTAATAACTAGTAGGTTAACTTGATGGAAATAAAACCCTAGTTCACTTATAAAACTCCGTGTAATAATAAAAACCTAATCTTAGACTAAAATAAGAAATACTAGTATTTTCGGGTAGAAGGGGACTAATCATTAGTCTTATCCTCCTATAGGTGAATCGAGCCAAAGTCCCAAAGAGTCGTAGAGCGTGCTCCAAGCCCGACGTCACTTTAGGTAAGGATGTAGCTAAGGCCCATGTGTGTTATGTGACTTGTATGCCTTGGATGCTTTATATTTCATGTTATATTATGTATCGTATGATCTTCCTTAACTTATCTTATGTGTAGCGCAACTTGGAGTTGAGGTATGTTTTGTATGTGTTCTTATGGCATGAGTATGATATGTATGAGTGGTGATTGTGGTGTGATATGATATGGCCCTCTAAGACATGCATGCTAGGACAAATGATATTATGATATGGGAAATGAAAGGACAATAAGAAACAAATGGGAAGTGAGATGCTAAGGGGGATGTGAGGTTGACCAAAATGAACGAGAGATGGGAACCATGCATGGAAATCCTAGGCTTTGCATGGGGACTTCGGGAGTTTGCATGGGATGGACAAAACTTGCATGGGGGTGATCCTTACATGAGAATAGTTGATTTAGGGTGTAAATAAGCTAAGGGGAGAGTTGTGGGGTGATTGGAGTCTTGGGATGAAAAATAGTACGTTGGTCAGCGTAAGGGTGTATAAGGGACCCGATTAGGGTTTTGGGAGGAAGTAATAATATGGAAATTGTGGAAGTAAAAATGATTAAGGGAGAGTGGACTACGGGTTAAGAATGGGAATTTATTATGTAAGGAGTGAGTATGGGTGAAATACCCCAAAAACCCTAACTTAGGAATTATGGTAAAATAAGGATTTAGTAGGAAAAATTTAAGAAAAATAAATTACCTCACTAAATAAAGAGGAAATTAATTGAGGGAAATAAGGAGAAAATAATAAATAAATTATTTAGAAAATTTTGGACATTTTACTAATTAAAATGAAAGTGGAGGAAAATTACCCAAAATAGCCAAAATTAATTTAAAAAGAGAATTAAATTATTATTTAAATAATTTTTAAATATTCAAGAAAATAAATATAAATATATATATGTAAATGTATAATAACCCAAAAACATTCTAAATAATTTGTGCAAAAATCTAAAACCTTAAAGAAACCCTTTTTCTCCCTTTTCCCTTTTTCTTTCCCTTCCTTTTTCTTCTTTTCTTCTTCCGCCGGAATTGGGCCTCGCCCGGCCCAACTCCTTCCCTCCTTCCTTCCCCTTCCACGCGGCCCAGCGCCGTTCGGCCCCCTTCCTATAATCGCGACGCAGCGTTTCGCCCCTCAATTTGCTGAGACGCCGCGTCGCGCTAAGTAACGAGATAGCCATTGCCAACCTTCAACGTGACACTGCGTTTTCCTCCCATAACCCCCAATACGCCGCGTTTTACTTACAGACCTTATAACCGTTGCCAAACCGGCCAGTTTCCCCCTGTTTTCCTTTCCTCCTGGACCGTCGGTCTAGGGGTTGTCTTCTTCCCCCCTCCCGCGCAGGCCTGCAACCTGTTGCCTGCCACCTGCTGCCTGCTATCCGACCGTCCTCCCCTGCCATTTTCGTCCCTTTCTTCCCCAATTTGACCCAGCACTCCCTCACGCATCCCGCTGTCCCTTCCTTTTTCCAGAAAATGGCCAAACGTACCCTACAAATCGCAAGGCACGTGACGCTGCCACTGCCGGCCGACCACTTGCCACGCCGGCCCCGCGTGCCACCTCCCTCCCCTTCGTCGTTTTCCTTCCCCCCTATGGCCTATAAATACCCCCTCCCGAACGGCCACAGCAAGTCCCTCCCTCTGGACCTTGCTGAAACCCTGCCTCGCCGCTGCCAGAACAGACGTCGTTTCCCCAACCTCCAGCCACCGCTGAGACCACCGCTACCCCCCAAACTTCTCCTTGCGCCACCCCCACGCAATCAAACAACCGCCGCTGCCCTTCCTACCCCGCACGAGCCACCACAATCGTGCGAAGGTACCTGCCCAAAAAACGCCGCCGCCACCTTGCGCCACCACCGCCGTAATCAACCCCCGTCCCACCTCCCAAAGTAACCATCAGGCCCTCCCCTACCTCCCCACAACTTCATCTCCCCTGCCTCCCTCTCCTTCTACCTCCCCCTTTTTCCACCTCTCTCCACCACCCTCGGCTGCCGCGCCAACCACCGCGTGTTGCCGCCCCTTGCCACGCCACCACCCTCATTCCACTCCCCTTCACTTGCTGATTCTTCCCCCACCTCAAACTTCTCCTTTCCTCCTCCCATCTAACCTCCACCTTAATCTTTCCCTCTCTTCTCCTCCTCCACCGCCGCCGCCGGACCACCACCGACCCTAGGTGGTCTTCCACTCATCCCAAACCTTAACCTTTCTTTTATATAGCTACTACTAAGTTTAAATAATATTAATGTTATTATACTTATTATCATCATTATTATTATTCCTTTTATTATTATTATTAGTATTACTTTTATTATTATTATTATTACTAATATTATTATCTCTGTTATTAAAGTTATCATTTTTACCAACACCATCATCCCTTCGAACCTTAGCTTCTATTATACTTAACTTTAGTGTTATTATTATAATTATTAGTATTAACATTATTATTATTATTATTATTATTATTATTATTATTATTATTATCACTATTATCATTATTATGGTTATTATTATTATTGCTTAACCTTACTTGGTTGTATTATTGTTATCATTATTATTACTATGATTATTATTATTATTATTACTACTATTATTATTATTATACTTAACACATTATCACTATTGTTAATAATAATACTACTTTTGTCCTTATCCATGTTACTTAACTCAAGCTAGTAAATATCATGTGGTTGTTAACTAAGAAGAGTACTTAAACCTTATTACCATACCATTTAACATTAACCCTAACCTCATTATTAGGACACTATTATTAGCTATTACTATTATTACTACTATCACTACCTTATTATTGTAACCAAAAGCATTTGAACCCTTGTTTTATTCAAGAATATACAACTATTATCATTATCACCCTTAGGAATAGTTACTTGTAATATTGTGACCTTATAATACTATTATTTCAAATATAACCCCATTAATAGACTTAGCCTTAAAATGCTAGGGTTTCTATCACTAGACATTAGTGTCACTATTTTATTAATACTAACACTATTTTTATATAGCTAGAATAAACCCTATTACTACAAGATTAGAACTAATGGGTTTAATAAAATAAGTGTAACAATAAGTATAAAAAAAATAAATATATTTTGACTACTAATATTTAGTGTACTAATTCTAAGGTAAAAACCCTAGTTTTTGTATAATACCCTTTTTAGTAATAAAAATCCTAATCCTAAACTAGAATAAGGGTTGATGGTACTGGTAAGGGAAACTAATACTTAGCATTTTCCCCTTTTATAGGTAACCCCGACCAAAGCCCTAAGGAGTTATAGGAGCGTGCTCCAAGCCCGATGTCGCCTTAGGTAAGGACGTAACTAAGGCCTTTTGTGTGTCTATATGTATTATGTGTTTCGCATGCTACGTACCCTACGTTTATCATTATCAATTATGTTGTGTGTGCATGACATGGAGATGAAGCATGTATGGTATGTTTACATGGCATGTGTATTATGTATATGTGATGATGTGTGTCGTAATCCTGTAAGACATGCATGTGAGGGAGTTGATGTGTTTTTTGGGGGAGAAAGGATTAAAAAGGAGGATGGGGAAGGAGATTGACCAAGGGAGGTGAGTGGATCAAATTATTTTAATGAATCATGAGTGGAAGAATAAAATGAGAATTCTAGGGTTCGTGTGGGAGAATCTGATTTATGATTGTTATGATTTTGCGTGGGAGAGTTTAATTTATGTTTGTATGGGGGTATTAATGTTTCTATGGCGGTATTAATGGTTTCAGGGTGGTATTAATGGCTGCATGATGGTATTAGGGTTGCTGGGTGGTATTATGGTTGGTATGGTGGTATTAGGGTTCGCATGGTGGTATTAGGGTTTGTATGGTGGTATTAATGATTGCATGGTGGTATTAATGGCTTATGGTGGTATTAGGGTTGGCATGGTGGTGTTATGGTTTGTGTGAGGTATTAATGTTTGTATGGTGGTATTAATGATTGCATGGTGGTATTAATGGCTTATGGTGGTATTAGGGTTTGCATGGTAGTTTTGTGGTTTGTGTGGTTGTATTAGTGTTTGTATGGTGGTATTAGGGTTTGCATGGTGGAGTTAGGGTTTTGCATGGGAGTTAATGATTGTATGGGATTTAGGGTTTGTGTGAAAAGTTTGAGAGGTTGCATGGGATGTGTAACGTTTGCGTGAGAGCAAAATTTACGTATGAATGGTCGATTTGGGATGTAAGGGAGGTAATGCAAACATTATTTGGGTGTTTAACTATTTTGGACGGAGAATAATATGTGGAGTAGTATAAGGGTATGGAGGAGACAGAATTAGGGTTTTGGAGTGATTAACTCTGGGTCGTTGTGATTAAGTAGGGTTGGAGTAGCTAACTGTGATTTGTTGAGGATGATTAAGGTTTGGGATGGCTAAGTATGGTTGTTATGGTAAAATAGGGTTAAGAGTGGTTAACCACGGTTTGGTGTGGACAATTAGGATTGGTTATGCCTGCGTAGAGTTGTTTGGTGTTATCATGTGTATTATTGATTAAAGTGTAGTTATGAATGTGGAATTTTATTGTGTGTGATGTGTAAAGCATAAAGAGAACGAATTATGCATGGTGAGTATCTTTTGAATAAGATATGTTAAGACACTAACCACTTATAGAGAAAGATGTTGAGCCGGACCCAGACCGGTCCACCGGCAAATAATAGTGGCAGGGTATGTTACCCTCGTGACCGGTCCACCGGCTATAATAGTGGCAGGGCATGGCCCTCATGACCGTTCCACCAGCTATAATAGTGGGGGATTCCGTGCTGAACAAACTAATTAGAACAATGATAAGACATGGGAAAGATACACACATTTATAGTGGAACACCTTGTGAGTCGGGGCCAGACCGGTCCACCGGCAAATAATAGTGGCAGGGTATGTTACCCTCGCGACCGGTCCACCGGCTATAATAGTGGCAGGGCATGGCCCTCGTGACTGTTCCACCGGCTATAATAGTGGGGTTCCCGTACTCACATGGACTGATAAAGATGATGATGTGAATCGATTATAATTAATAGAGACCTGATGAACAAGTTATCTGGTTCGTAACCTTTATTGTTTATCTGTGTTATTGCATGCCATCTACGTAATTATGTTATGCCTTCTATGTCGTGTATCTTGGTGTGTGGGCCATTGTGTGTCTGTTACCTTACTCAGTACGTAGCATACTGATCACCCGTTTCATGGGTGCTGCTCATTCCCATGAGCAGAAGACCCCTCTAACCTTGTGCAGGTAGGAAACCATGTCTTTGGTGCCTATGATACCTATGTGGCATCGGGTGGGGCAGAGCGTTAAGCCTAACCTGACTTGGGGACCGAGAGCGAGTTGGCCGGACTCCATTGCTATCTTCAGATTTCGTATTTTCCTTATCTAGTTGTATTTCGGACTACGCTTTATGTTTTGAGAATCGCACTTTTAAGTTGTAATCCTAAACCGTATTCTAATTACCGTTTGACTTGTGTTTCGTTAATAATTTATGTTAAGTGTCGACCCATGTTTTAATGTTTCACCTCTGATGTTGTTCGGTTTTAGCCTTAGCACTTAGTACCGGAGCGGTAGAGGTGTACCGTTCCGATACTAAGTGTGGCAGTAATGCCCCCGAGTTTACGGTTTTATCTTTTTGCTTCCGCTAAACCTTTTGATTTAAACAAAATTTTTCAGTAGTAAATTTAGGGGTGTTACAATGGGTGTCATGGGAAAGAAGGGATATTGAATGAGAAAAAGGGAGAGGTTACTTGTGGAAGAAGAAATGTACTAGGGTTTGAGGTGGCTAACTAGGGTTTTTCCAATCATATGCGAAGTCGAGAGGTAAAGTGATATGTTTGGGGATTAGATCGAATTAAGGTGAGATGTGGGGAGATGGATGGAGCAATGGTTGTGTAAGTGAGAGGAAGTTAGGCCACATAGGTCTAATTAGGGTTTTCAAGGGAAGACCCTCGAGGGTGATGGTAGGTGGAGTTGATGTCGTGAGGTGTTGGGCCCTAACCCGCACCCTTAGGAGTTGGGTTTTCATCAAAGGGTAAGTGTAAAGGGAAATGGATGACGGGGTGTGAGTTAGTGGGCGCCGAGTCTCAAGATATGAGACGGGCCCTCTTTGGGGGATAATTATAGTTGGAGTTAGTCATGCATGTCTAGGACGGAATTTGTTGAATAAGATACGATAAAATACTAATAATGTAAAGTGAAAGAGTACTGAGCTGGGGCCAACCGATCTACCGGTAAGGAATAGTGGTGTGGACTATTGTCCCGCAAGTGACCGATCCACCAACGAATAATAGTGGTGTGGACTTCGTCCCGCAAGTGACCGACCCACCAACAATAATAGTGAGGGATCCTGAGCTCAGTAAACTAAACCCTAATTTGTTAATACACGTAAAAGATACTAAGTAATTACAGTGGAACACCATGAGAGTCGGGGCCAGTCCGATCCACTGACATAAAATAGTGGTTAGGTGGGTTATGCCCTATAAGTGACCGATCCACCAGCTATAATAGTGGTTAGGTGCATTTTGCCCTATAAGTGACCAATCCACTGGCTATAATAGTTGGGTTCCCGTACTCGCATGGATTAATAAAGATTATGATGTGAATCAATTATAATTACCAGATATCTAAAAGAATTAGTCTATCCGGATCATAGTTAGCCTTTATCACCTGTTTACTATGTGTTGTTCATATGACTATGCCATGTATACTGTGTAGTGTGTTTCGTATGTTGGCCTTAGCACATCTGTTACCTTACTCAGTACGTAGCGTACTGATCACCCGTTTCATGGGTGCTGCTCATTCCCACAAGCAGAAGACCCGTCTGAGCTTGTGTAGGTAGGGGATGATGTCTTTGATGCCTACGACACCTATGAGGCATCGGATGGAGCTGAGCATCGAGCCTAAACCTGACTTGGGGATTGAGAGCGACTCGGCCGGACTCTATTTCCTTTATTTGACCTTGTATTATCATATTTCGTTGTGTTATCGTACTATGCTTTTTGTTTTGAAAAACTCCAGTCACGTACTCCCTGGTTTGTAACCCTAAATCGCACTCTGATTTCTATACGACTTGTGTTTTATTTATGATTCGTGTTTAATGTTAACTTTGTCTAGCCTTAGAACTTAGTACTGGAATGGTAGGAGTGAACCAATCTGGTACTAAGTATGACGGTAATGCCCCTGAGTTTACGGTTTTATCTTTTCGCTTCCGCTAAACCTTTTTAATTAAACGAAATTTTTCAGTAGTAAATTTGGGGGTGTTACAAAAGATATATCATATATGCTATTTTATACAAAGCATTATTACTACTTGCTCCTTTCCTCCTAACCTTTACCATAATTATATCCATCTCATTCCAAAAAACTCTTGTCCTACTACATCAACCCACTTTAGATCTGTTTCACCATAAAATATATTGTATAAGCTAGTGGCCAAAATTCTCACTCATAGGATAAAGCCTTTCTACTGCCTTAATTTCCTCAAACCAGAATGCTTTTATTTATGGCATGGAGATATCTGATAATATAGTGGTGGGTTAGGAAGTAAATCATACCATCCTCAAATCTAGAGGAAAGAAGTATCATTTCATGCTTAAGGTAGATAGCAATAAAGCTTATGAACGGATTAATTGGATTTTTCTCTATCAAGTCCTTTAAGGCTTTGGTTTTCTAGGTAACACACTTAAAGTTATTATAGACAATGTTGAGCCTAAAGGGATGTTTAAATCAAGTGGGGGATTTAGATAATGTTCCCACTTATCCCCTTACCTTTTTATTATGTGCTCCCAAGTATTATCTAGACTTTTCTTTCTTTATGAAAAATGACTATTTATATTGTGGGATGAGAAATAATAGAGGTGTTGTCTTTATAACCCATTTTATGACATGTTTAATTTTGGAAAGGCCGTCGATTGCAATTTAAATATTGTTAAAAAAATCCTCTTTATTTACTCTCTTTGGTCTGGATTGAAAATCAATCAGTGTCCTCTATTCTCCTCAATAACTACATGCCAAGTTGTCTTAGAGATCAATTATTCTCTATCCTTAATATTCTATACACCAATGTCTTTGATAAATACCTAATACATCACCTCCTAAAAATAAAAAAAAATACCTTCGAACACCTTATATCCTATAATGAAACAATATTGGTTTGATGGAAGAGGAAGATTTTGTCTCATTCAAAAAGATGTGTACTCATCAAGTTTGACTCTCCTCTCTCCCCCATATATTATCTGCCCACCTATATATATCCCCTAAAGCTGTTATATAGAATTACAAAGACATCAAAGACAATTTTGGTGGAGTGTGAAAGATGATAAGAAGCATCTAATCCATGCTTTATAGAATTTTCTTTGTTAGTTTAAGTCTGTAGGTGGTATAGGAAAAAGTATACCCGAATTCATTAACTAGTATTTAATTGCAAAGCTAGTTTGGATATTTCTGTCGTCTTTTAATTCCGTTTGAGCTATATCATGACAACCCAAGTATCTTAATGAGCTTTTGTAAAGTTCTCTATAATCATTTAGCATCTTCAGTAGAGAAGTCTATCATAAAAGTTAGAGATATTATAAGGCCTTTTATTCATTGGTGAGTGGTTAATGGTGTTGGGATCAATGTTTGGACATATCCTTGAGTGCCTAGTTTACCATCTTTCAGAGTACAAGGATATCCAACTGCTCATAATCTCATATATTTTATGCCTAATCTACTGCTCATTAAGCCTGAGCTTATTTATTGCTAATTTCCTCATTTTGAGGCTTTTTATTAGGGCTGTGCGAAACCGGATATCCGTATCCGGTCGGATTTTTTTTTCGGATATCCGATCCGATCGGATATTTAGTAACCTATATCCGTATCCGTATCCATTAATAGCGGATATCCGAATAGTCGGATATCCGAAAAATCGGATACGGATATCGGATATATCCGGTATATCCGATTATCCGAAAAATATTTATTTTTCAACAAAAAAGACTTGTTTATGACCGGATATCCGAAAATTTGATAATTTAAATTCGGATATCCGATATCCGATATCCAAAAATCCGTATTGAAATATCCATATGTGGATATTTTAACCTGTTAGAATTAAATTAATATAAGTTCAAAAATTCAAAGTCCATAACAAATACAATAAATCAACAATAATTCAAATATGCGCATTGAAATATCCAAATCTGGATATTTTAACCTGCTAGAATTAAATTAAAATAAATTCTAAAAATTCAAATTTCATAACAAATACAACAAATCAATAATAATCCAAATATCTGCACTGAAATATCCAAATGTGGATATTTTAACCTGGTAGAATTAAATTAAAATAAATTCTAAAAATCCAAAATCCATAACAAATACAACAAATCAATAATAGTCCAAAAGTCCATAACGCAAATACAACAATAATCTAAAGTCCATAAATTCATAATTTTTGGGTTAAATAATTATATATATAATTTATTTAATCAAAAAATATTTATATATTTTATTTTTTAAAAATATTTTTGTTATATACCGGATATTTTAATCGGATCGGATAATCCGGAAAAATATCGGATCGGATATCCGTTCCGAAAATTTTTAATTTTGACCGGATCGGATATCCGCTCTGGTTTTTAAAACCCGGATCGGATATCCTAAAACTCGGATCGGATTTTTTAAATACCGGATCGGATTTTCGGATTACGGATTTTTTGCACAACCCTACTTTTTATATACTTTTAATTGATCTTCAATGATTCTGATTATTTTATATGAATATCTCACCCCAGTGGCACATTTTCAACAAAATTAGCCTATAAAACTTAGTTCAAACTCTTTTGCTCATAATTTTGTCCTAGTTATAATGTGAGGCAAGTATTGGAAGCATGGAGATAATATTAGGATGATTTCTCTCTTTTTATGGAGGGTTGCCACTAAATCCGTCAACACTAGAAGTAATATGGATCCAAAGATTAAATCTTTTAATAATCATTTCCCATTGTGTCAAGTAGATGTTGGAACCTTAACACGCCTATTCATACACTACAAAGTTTCAAGACTTATTTGGTTTGGCATGCCTTCCAAAATAAGAATTGATCATCATAATCCTATTCAGTCCATTTTTTTGTATTGGGTTAAGTTGAAGGAAGACACTTTGTTATTTGGGCATGATGTGTTCTTTAGGCAGTATTGAAATACTCCAAAACCTTAATTTAGAGAATTATAGAAAATTAAGGATTTATTAGGGAAATTGACTAAATAAATTATTTTATTAAAATAAGAGGAATTAATTAATGCAAAACCAAGAGGAAATTTATAAATAATTTAATTGGAAAAATTTAGGGTGTTTTGCTAATTAAAATTGAATTTAGGAAAAATCTTTCAAAAATCCTAAATTAGCCTAAAAAAGGAATTTAATTATTATTTTATTAAAATATTATTATTTTTAAATATTTCGAAATACCAAAATATTCTAAATACTCCAACCCATCTATTTTTCCTTTTTCCCTTTTCCTTTTTCCTCCTCTTTTTCCTTTTTCTTTCTTTCCTTCCTCTCCTTTCTCCTTTTCTTTTTCTTTTCCCCGACCTAGGCCAGACCAGCTACCGTGGCCCAAAACCCCCTCCCCCTCCTTTCCTCCTATGCGGCCCAGGCCCATGCCTCCCTTCTCCCTTGCTAGACAGCCGGTCCGGTTCCTTTCGTTTCTTCTTTTCCCTTGGACCAACCATTCCGCCGCAACTCTTCTTCTCCCCTTCTTTCCCCCGACTCTCCCTCTCCCCGATGCCCAACCATCCCACTTCCCGACGCAGGCACGTTGCCTTTGCGCCGCTGCACGCCAACCTACCACCCCTATACCCTTCCTTATCACTCCCTCTCTCTCCTCCACCCAATCACAACCCCTCTCTCTCCTCATGCAAGGCTCTTTCTCCCCTCATTTTCCCCTTCCTGATTAGCCAGCCCTGCAGAAGTCACAAGCCTATTCTGGCCATAGGCCATCGGCGGGTGACCTGCACGCCTGCTGCAGATCCTCCCTCTTTCCCCTCTCTCATTCCTCCTCATCCTGAGCCTATAAATACTCCTCTACCAACCCTCTTTCAACTCTCTTTTCTCTCAACCCAGAAACCCCAACTCTTGTCGCTGCTGCTTGTTCAGCTGCCCGTTGCTTTGTCGCCGTCCAAAACCATCAGTCGATCCACCTACCAAACCACTCTCTGCATCACCCTCCGCTAAACAACACCCTCCACCACCTTCGATTTGTCCTACACGAGCTACCCCGACCATGCAAATTCCCCTCCCGATCAGCCCCACTTCAACCACTGCTGCCCTTCGCACAACCGTTTTCCGCCGATTCTGCCACAACAACCACCCCCTCTACCCTCCAAGACAACCAGGGGAGCTTCATCTACCTCCCCATACCTCCCTTTTTCCCTACCTCCCTCTCCTCCTCCCTTCATCCCTCTCCACCACCCTTGGCCACCACAACACCACCGTCGCCTTTGGCTGCGCCGCCACCACCACTCCAACCCTCTCCACCTAGGTATTCGCCACTACCTCAACTTCCACTCTCATTACCCCTCTCCTACCCTAAACATTCAACTTTTTTCCTTTTCCCCCTCTTTCCCCCCGTTGTCATGCGCCGCCACTGGTGCCGTCGGTCACCACCAACTTTTTTCCTTTTTCCTTTTCCCCAAGTCCTATTTATGCAAACCTTATTCTTTTTATTTGTATTATATCATTATTATTATTATTATTATGTTACCTTTATTATTATTATTATTATTATTTACAGCCTCAGAATATTAATTGCATTATTATTAAGGGGTTGAAACCCTATTTCTATTATTATTTCAATTATCATTATTTTTATTATCATTATGGATATTATTATTATTATCATCATCATCATCATTATTATTATTAAATACAACCTCAAAAATATAAATGCTATAATTAATATTAATGGTCGAACCTTATTTTTATTGTTATTGATATTATTGTGATTATCATGGTTTTATTATCATTAATATCGTTTTATTCTTGTTAGCATTATTATTACTACTATTATTATTATTATTATTATTATTATTATTATTATTATTATTAATGCTAACTTAGGCATAGTATTACTATTACTATTATTGTAAAAATATTCAAACCCTTGTATTATCATTATTTCGAATATTATTATTATTATTATTATTACTACTACTACCCTTAGCAATATTAGTATTTTGTTAATATTACTATTATTATATTATTATTTTTATCACTAACTCTATTTTCAGTCTTAACCTTAATAATACTAGGGTTTCATATTACCATGACTATTGGTATTATTATTATTATTATTATTATTATTATTATTATTATTATTATTATTATTATTATCACTATTTTACTACAACTAGTATTAGTACCTTTATTAGAAGAAATAAATATATTAACTTTAATGATATAAATATGGCTATAAATATTAACATAAACCTATTTTAACTAGTAATACTCTAGTAGGCTAACTTGAGAATTAAAAACCCTATTTTTACTTGTAAAGTTTCTTTTAATAATAGTAACCCTAATATTAAAGTAGGAAATAATATTACTTTTGGTAGGAGGAAAATTAATCCTTAGTTTTTTCCTCTTATAAGTGAAACTAGTCAAAACCTTAAGAAGGCGTAGGAGTGTGCTCCAAGACCGGTGACATGTTAGGTAAGGATGTAGCTAAGGCCCTATGTGTGTTATGTGACTTGTATGCCTTGTATGCTATGTATCATGATATGTTATGTATCTTATGATTATCATTATAATTGTTTTTTGTGTAGCATAGCTTGGAGTTAAGGTCTGCTCATGTGTTTTCTTATGACATGTGTGTAATATATAAATGTTGTGATTATGATGTGATCTGATGTGGCCCTTTAGGACATGCATTCTAGAATATTTAATGTATTGATATGGGGTGAAAGGATGAAAAAGAAAAATGGGAAAGTGAGTTGACCAAGGGGAAGTAAGTTGAGGGAAATGGGATTGACCTAAAGATCCCATGATCCATGAAAGGGAAAATAAGAGGGTACTATGAATAAAATAAAAGAGTGGGTGAACTTTGCATGGGAGAATCCAGGGTTTGCATAGGAATTCTAAGGTTTTGCATGAAAACTTGTAGGGTTTGCATAGGGTGCATGGAGTCTGCATGGGGATGAACATTACGTGTGAAAAGTTGTATTGGAATGTAAGTAAGATAAGGGAAGAGTTGTTTGGGTGATTGAAGGCTTTGGGTGAAAAATAGTATGTGGGTTAGTATAAGGGTGCACAGGAAACCTAGCTAGGGTTTGGGAGGAAAACCCTAATTTGAGATGGTGGTGAAAGTAAAAATAATTGAGGGGGAGTGGAGTATGAGATGAGAGCAGAGGAATGTCATATGTAGGGTGAGTATGGATATCATGGGAGAGTAAGAGTGGAAGGTGAGAAATGGAGAGGTGATAGGTGGAAAGAAGGATGCTAGGGCTTGGTGGGGCCGCCTAGGGTTTCATGGTCACATGTGTATTTGGGGGAGTAAAGTTAAATAATAAGGGTTGAATCTAAGGGATGTAATGTGTGAGATGTTAAGACAGCCTTGGTTGTGTGAGGCAGAGAAGGATGGGCCACATGGGCCCAATTTAGGATTTCTAGAGAAAACCCTAGGGTAAGGCAATGAGTGGACTCTGAGGTGTAAGGTAGCGGGCCTTGGCCCACACACTTGGGAATTGGGCCTCCAGTATGAGTAAGTGGAATCAGGAAAGGACGTTGGGGTGTGTTAGGAGAGTCAGAGTCTCAAGATATGGGACGAGCCCTCTTGGGAGGATAAGTGTAGATGGAGTGTGACATGCATGTCTAGGGTAAAACTTGTTGAATAAGACATAGTAAGACACTAATCATTTAAAGAGGAAGACTATTGAGCCGGGCCTATACCGGTTCACCGGTGAATAATAGTGCCCAGGAGCATTCTGCCCTACATGTTTTTGGTCCATCGGCTATAATAGTGGGGGATTCCGTGCTCAAAAAACCAAACATAATTGTGGTAAGACATGGGAAAGACACTAAGTACTTACAGTGAAATACCATGAGAGTCGGGGCCAGACCGATCCACTAGCGAATAATAGTGGCTAAGAGCATCTTGCCCTGAAGACCGATCCACCAAGAATATTATTGGCCAGGAGCATTATGTCCAACATGTTTTCGGTCCACCAATTATAATAGTGGGGCTCCTGCACTCACATGGAATGATAATAAGCATAGTGTAAAATGAGTATTGATTAAAGATTTAAAGAATCAGTTGATTTGCATTACAGCTTGACCTTTATTTTTCTATAATAAGTGTATGCTACTTATGTGATCATGTTTGTGTTACATGCCTTGTGTGTTGGCCTTAGTTACACGGTTACCTTACTCAGTACGTAGCGCACTGACCACCCATTTTATGGGTGCTACTCAAATCCACGAGTAGAAGGCCCCTCTGACTTTATGCAGGTCGGTGATACTACGATGCTAAAGCGGAATCGGGTGGAGCTGAGTGTTGAGCATGGACTTAGCCTAGGGATTCGAGAGCATCGTGGTCAGATTTACTTTTTATATTCCTTTACGTTGTATTGGTTTACTCAGTCTTGATTTTTTATTGTATTGTAATCTCTATTCCTTTCAAGGAATTTTAATAATGTACTCTAGATTGTAAACCTTTTTCAGTGTACTATGATTTCTATTTTATGATTGTTTCAATGCTTTTATGAAGCCTTGGTTTGAATTTGAATTATGATGGTTGTTAATTATTCTTTAGACTTGTGGTGAGTACGGGACGGACCGAGGGTCGGGCTCGTACTGATCACAATAGTAATATCCCCGAAATTCATAAGTTTTGATTTACTTGTTTCTGCAAAATTATTTACTAAAACGAAATTTTTTAGTAGTGAATTTTAGGGGTGTTATAAGTATGAAAACTAAGAATTTGAGTAGTGTTTGAACATCATAAGGTGGGCATGATGGACACTATAGAAGTTATATTTCATAATTTTAGATACACTCCTTAGTTACCATTCCATACTGATCCTACCCAATTATAGCCTCATGATCTTGATCCAACATCTTTATCTCATTTATCTTGACAACCCCTTCCATTTGATTATTCCAAGATTGATGTTGATGTTTGTGTTAATGATTTTATTATTGGGATGACGGGTAAAATTAGCTATTGTTAATCTAAATATTACCAGGCTATTAAGGAAGTTAACTTAGTATTGCAATTGGAAACCCAAGCTTGTTTTATTTCCACGGAGACAACAGTCTATAGAGGTCTTCGATATGTCATCTTTGAAAGTGATGTTTTGATGGCATTTAGCTTGATCAATGATCCCTCAAGATGCTCCATGGTAGTTGCGAAGTTTGATTAACAAGTGCAAGACTTTTCTTTATCAATATTTAGATTTTATTCTCTTATTATTATATTCCAAGAATGGATAACGTTCTTGTCAATATTCTAGCTAAGTATGTAATTGGTTGCATTCATTTTTAACGATGTTGATGTAGTGATATAATCTTGCCAATAAATTGACACATGATTGATTGAGCATCTGAAAAAAAAATCAACAACGAAATAGAACCATGGTCTAGGGGTTGAGGACCATACTAAAGCCGCAAAAACTATCCTAACTTGTTGGCTTGGGTCGGTTAACACACGTCATTACCTAAACTTAGCAGTCAACAAACTGTAACTTTCTCACTGTCATATTCTTCTCCGTTGCACATTGAAACTTTAAACTTCTACTCAAAGGCCAGAAACTCCCTACTCCAAAAGTTCTATATTTCCCTCTCCAAACCAATTTCATCTAAAATATTGTTCACTCTTTAAGTTTTTCTATCCCAAACCAATAATAATTAGATAGCAAGTCTTACTACAAGATCCTCAGAGGTTAATAATGTCACCCATTGTTGTAAGAAATTAGAAGATGGGTATTTGTATTGCGAGGGTCACAATATACAGTAAATCATGGAGACTATCGAAAAAAGGCCATTTTATTTGTATAGTAAGCCTCATATAACTAGGAATTTTTAGGCTTATGGAGATGCTTTAAAAGGGTGGGGCTTAATTATTGGGTGTGTTATTATGGCCAATAATAATTTGAAGGTTTGGCAACATCTGATAAAGTTAGGTTGTGGGGTTGTTTTGGTAAGTGGAAATGAGCTTAAGTTGGCATTGGGAGATAGGTATGATCCTTCCAAGTAATGTTCTCGTCCTATGCTTTTTTTTTTCATTTATTATCCTTTGTAGTCGAGTTATATATGCTTAGTTATATGCTTTGTAGGATGAACTATACTAAAATGGTGAGGTGGTTTTTGCTTTCTTTATTCAAAACTTGTCGGTCGATTGTGTTTAACTTATTTGTTTGTAATTAGATGATATGGTATTATTTGTGGTTTTGTCAATGATGTGATGTGATCAAAATCATATTGCTCTTGGTCGTTGTTACTGTGTGGTTTCTGGTGAAGTTATTTTCTCCAAACTAAGGCTAAAAACTCATTTTGTGGTATCATTTGCATTTTAATGCTCATGGGTTGAATGATTTGACATAGATGGGGTATACAATTACTGGCTTGTCATTGAATCTCAATGCTTGTGTTTATCTCTTGATGTAGTTCTTGTGTTCCCCATGATTCGTGTTGTTTTGCAACTCATAACTTTAGCTACACTACATCAATTTATATTGATTGCTTGGTTTGGATGCTAGGTTGTAGGCTTTGTGTGTCTTGTGTTATGTTATTGTTCTATGTTGGAATTCTTTACCCTTCAGTTTCAATCAATTAAATGATGATTGAAGGCTAAGAGAAGTTTGGACTTATTTTACACACCAATTTGATTCATATTACAACTTGTAGTCATTTGCTGACTTTATTGACTTTGGATGATTGATTCCGAGTATGCATCTTTTATTATCGATTCCAAGTCGATAGCTGATTAATTCATCACTAATAGGTGCATCCTCAATGGGAATGGGAAGTTGTTAGAGGAATCAGTGCTAGTTGCTGAAATAGGAGTTTTTGTGAATGATGACATTAAGTTTAACTTGGAAAATATTGTTTCAGCTACACAAATATCTATAAAGAAGGTCAATGTCTTGATTCGGAACAACCCAAATGTCGATCTCCAAGTATTTGTTTGTTTTAGGAGGCTATATATTTTTTACACATTGAATTTGTTCTCAGTTATGTCAATTATTTGAGATAAAAATATGATATTATACCCCTAAAGTTTAACTGATAGTGTCTAGAATGTCAAAAGTGGCAGTTGTTTTTTGATCTCTATGTACCATAGTTGTTGTGTTGTTATAGTCTTATTTATTGATGCCATGAAAATCTAAACAAATGGCCTTTACTTTTATGAGTTGGTCCTCATGCGTTGTCCATCATCTGCCCCATGGTTATATTGGAAGAGGTTATTCCCTGAGTAAATGTCTGACACATTTCCCATTCAAATTACAAATCTCTGACCTTTATTTGTCACTGCAACCACACACGCAATTTTTTCTTATATGAGTATAAATTTGGCTAATGGTTATGTTGTACTGCATAGTCAAACTCCTGATGGATACCTATGATGGTGAACATTGTTCATCTTTGATTTTCTCGATCTCCTTAAAAATATTATATTATGCTTGTATGTCATATAGAACTAGAGGAGTTATAGCTTCTCCCTTATATATCATAAGAAAGCTTCTTTAATTAGCCCATTTCATACTTTTTAACCTTGCGTTTGCACGATGCAAAGGTTAATATTATCACTCAAGGGTATTCTATTGTCATCTTGTCAGCCAGCTATTCTATAAAACATATGAATCTGGTTATGATTGGTTTACATTTTGTTATGATGGATAATGACATCGATTTACTTTCTTTTCTTTGTTATGGCACCCTATTTTCTTCATTTCAACACATTATATGGTTTATTGAAACATTACTTCTCTGTAGATTTATCCTTATGTTGCTACTGAGAACAAAACTCCAAATTTAGCATAAAAAACGAGAAGTTGTAGTGGTTGTTGGATGTTGTGAAAGCACATCCTAATGAACTCAAGCTTGTGATAGCACACTACCATCTGGGATCTACGATCATTGAGGTATATTAGGATGTTCTGCTACTATCATTCTTGAAACTGTTAGTTTTTTCACTTGGAAACTTAGCATCGGAGTAGTGTCTCTATTATTCACTTAATTTTACACGGGTTTGTATCAAAGCCTAGCAATACCACGTGACTTGATCTTATTTATCTATGAAGGAATTTTACTTGGTAGAATAAGAACCATTAACAATAAGTCAATTGAGGCCATTTATCTACTCAATGAGTAACTTGGTATGTCTTCTTTATAAGAGCACCCAATATTTTCATATACCTATCTTGTTGTACCACAATATACTCAAAGAAATATGCCCCCTCCTCCCTCCTTCTAAGTTGATCTCTCTCTTATGGCATGTCCCATAGGGGCATGCCCCATCTTATGAGACAATTTTTGTAACACCTCCAAAATTCACTACTGAAAAATTTCATTTTATTAAAAGAAAATAGTGGAAGCAAAAAGCAAAGACAGTAAATTTTGAGGATATTACCGCTACATTTAGTACCAGACTGGTTTACTCCTACCATTCCAGTACCCAATGTTAAGGCTAAAAGAGATAGAACATGATTTGTACAAATTCAGTCTAAAGCAGAGTAGCACATTGAAATCGTTACAAAAGATATAAGCCCACAGTTAGTGCTTATAATAGTAAAATCATCTACCTAAGAATTAAAAAAAGAGTGGGAGAAATACCCTGAGGATTTTTCAGATAATCCTTACTCTCGTACCCAAGCCCTTTCGAATAACACCTGCAAATGATACTGCCCATTAAATAGGCAGGGGCCCACGAATGAAACCCTTCAGTACTATGGTACGGAGTAACCCTTTAAAACAGACTGAAAGGCAGGCCCGCATGCAACACGTAAAACATACATAGTACGAGATGATAACATACAAACTAATACATCATTCAACACCGCACATACAACAAGAGAAGTATAACACAACATCCATGTACTTAGTAATTCCATCAAGAGAGACAAGTATCAAGGCTGAACTTATATTATAACAGTAGATCGTAATAATAATAGTACTCTTTTGGTCTCCAGCCATTAATGAATATTATTACTCAAACATCATCTCTCGAATTATATCCATGTGAGTGCGGGAACCCCACTATTATAGCCAGTGGATCGAAAACATACAGTGCAACAGGCACCTGATCACTATTATTCGCTCGTGGATCAATCTCTTGGGCAGAAAGCTCCTGGCCACTATTATCATCAGTGGATCAGTCTGGCTCTGACTCACATGGTGTTCCATTGTAAGTGATTAGTATTTTTCTAAGATTTATTCACATCCAAGATTTGGTTTATTAAGCTTGGGACCCCCACTATTATAGCCGGTGGACCGGAATACACATGTACATTTTCCAGGACAAAGCGCTCTTGGGCTACTGTTATAACCGGTGGACCGGTACACATATACATCTTCCAGGGCAAAGCTGTAACACCCCAAATTTTTTTTTTCTTCTTTTAAAATGGAAGTACTTAAATTAAAACCTGTGGATTATGAGGATGTTACCACCACACTTAGTACCAGACCGGTTCACTTCGACCGCTCCAGTACCAAGTGCTAGGGCTAAAAGAGATTTAATAATCATCATAGATTAATCCAAAACAAGACCTCAAATAAACATTTAAACCATTAAAATATATAAATCAGAGTGTGGAGTTGAAGTGTCATAAACCAGCGTACATAGTCAAAGTTCTTTAAGAGGGAATAAGTTTACAATTGGTAAAAGATAAATCTAGGACATCAAAACATAATTATAAAAATCATGGAAGAGAAATCTGACCACATCACTTTTGATCCTCGATGCCAAGTCCCAACTCAGTACTCAGCCCCGCCTGATACTTCATGAACATCAAAGGCATCAAAATATGCGTCACCCACCTGCACAAAGTCAGAAGGGCCTTCTACTCGTGGGAATGAGCAGCACCCATGAAAATGGTGATCAGTATGCTACGTACTGAGTAAGGCATTCGTGCACTAAGGCCAACATATATAAGCACGTAATTCTAGCAGAATAATAAAACAGTAAATGATCACTTCAAATAAATAAATAATTAAATGCCATTTATAGTCTGGATTAATTAATTAATTAAATAATCTCTTATTGGAACTCATTTCACACCATGCTCTTTATCAAAACCATGTGAGTACGGAAACCCCCACTATTATAGCCGGTGGACCTGAAAACACACAGGGCACAATGCACCTAACCACTATTATTAGCCGGTGGATCAGTCACATATAGGGCGGGATGCCCTAACCACTATTTCTTACCGATGGATCGGTTGGCTCTAGCTCACATGGTATTCCATTGTAAGTACTTACTGTCTTTTAGGTGTCTTAGCAAACTTAGGATTTGGTTTATTGAGCTCATGATCTAACACTATTATTGTCGGTGGATCGGTCACACATAGGGCATCATGCACCTAACCACTATTATAGCTGGTGGATCGGACACACATAGGGCGAAACGCCCTAACCACTATTTCTTACTGGTGGATTGGTTTGCCCTAACTCAATAGTCTTCCATTTTACATGATTAATGTTTTATAGCATCTTATTCAGAAGCTTCACCCTAGACATGCATGATTAACTCTCTCTACCAAAAAGAACTTATCCCATATCATGAGACTCCTACACCTCCTAACTTGCCCCCAACATTCTTTCCTCCTTACCCTAACTCACACTAGATCCCATCTCCCATGTATATGGGTCAAGGGCCACTACCTTACACTTCCAAGTCCACTCACTGTCTCACTCTAGGATTTTATTCTGAAACCCTTATTTAGGCCTAAGTGGCCCATCCTACTCCACCTCACACAACCCAAATAATTTTAACACTCTACACATCACAACCCATAGATTCCACCCTCATTATCACACTTTAATCACCAGGTACACGTGTGACTAAAAAACCCTAAGTAGCCACACTAAACCCTAGTTGGCCACGCCAAACCCTAGCTCGGTCTCCTATGCACCCTTATACTGTCCCACGTACTATTTTTCGGCCAAAGTGTTCAAACACCCAAACAACACTTCCATCATCTTCCTCATACCCCAAATCAACCTTCCATACGTAAATTTCATACGACCTTAGCTACACCCTTACCTAATACGACACCGGTCTTGGAGCACTCTCATACACCTCCTTAGGGCTTTGATTGGTCCCACCTATAAGGGGAAAAAACTAAAGATTAGATTCTCTTATACTAAAAATACTATTATTTCCTAATTCATTCTAATGTTAGGGTTTTGGATAAAATAATAATATAATAATAATAACACTAACTAATTACAAATTTTACTAAATATAAAAGTAATAATAGTAATATTGTAAGAGATGATAATATAAGGTTTGAAGATCTTACCCTAATAATAATAATGATACTAAAAAAATAATGATAATATTAATAATAATAACGATAATAATAATACTAATAATAACAATAATATAATTTGAAATAAATGGTGAAATAAGGACTTTGACCCTTCACCAAAATAATACTGCTAATATTAATAATAATAATAACAATAATAATAATACGAAATAATATAACAATAATGATAATAATACTAATAGTATAAATTGAAAATAATATAAAGTAGGGTTTCAACCCTACTTTGAAATAATAATAATACTAATAATAATCATAATAATGATAATAATAATACCAATAATAATAATATAAATAATGATGATAATAATAATAATAATAATATAACCGAAATAAAAAATAAAATTGGGCTTCGACCCTCAATAGCAATAATAATAAAAATATTAGTAGTAGTAATAATAATAATTAGAAGAAAAAATTGACTACTGGATGGAAGTAAGGAGAACGTGCTACACACGCTAGCCATCTCGGGCAATTTTTACTGTTTGATTACTGTGGATCCATTGCTCGCTCAACAATGTTCATGGCGAAGAGGAAGGTAGAGTGTAAATCCAGCCCCAAACCGATGACTCCAGCCCGGTCTGAGGGTCATCAATCGGCGTTGACTGATGCTACGAAAGGGAATCTAAGGGAGTTGCAACATGACCAGTAAATGGAGGAGATTGGACAAAGTTCTAGCATGGCAGTTAGTTCGCCGGAGGTTGTGGTTGGCAAACTGGCTGAATTTACCCAATACCTGAGAGAAACCAACTAGAAGTTGAGGAAGTTCCAAAGGACAATAAATTATCGAACTAGAAGGAGATACTTCTGGCAAATCGCCGACCTAAAAAGGGCATGAACCTAAAATATGTAGCATGAACTGTGATTAATGGGGTATCTAAAACTGAGATGCAAGAGATGGAGTTAGACAGGGAGGCTCAACGATGGAAGAATGCTATTGTAGGGTATGTGCTTGGTCCATGACCCCTACACATTCATATGAAAAAATTTGTGGCTAAACAATGGTCTTTTTGTTAGATACCCCTACGGTTCTATCCCACGACCATGGTTTCTTTATATTTAGATTTGTTTCGGCCGATGATATGAATAGAATTCTTGAAAGGCCTTTTTGGAATTTTGGTATACAACCCCTATTTGTAAGGAGGTGGTCTCCTAAACTTGATCTTTCCAAGTCTGAGTGGAGAGTTATGCCTCTATGGGCAGTTTTGCCTGGCTTACCCCCGCACTTGTTGTTAGATGATAACCTAAGCAGAATTGGGAGTATCCTGGGCAAACTTGTTTGTGCGAACCAAATCATTGGTGTGCGAGGGAGAATTTCATATCCTCGTCTCCTGATAGAGATTGATGTTAGCAACCCATTTGTTGATCATGTTCAGATCCTCTTACCAAGTGGAGAGGTAGTAAATCAAAGAGTGGAATATGAATGTCGGCCAAAAAATTTTCACCACTGTGATCTTATCGGGCATGACTCTAGTTAATGCAGAAGATACTCTATGAGCCAAAGTCGAACAGATAACAGAGTTTGGGTTCCAAAGCAATAGAAGAAAAGTCAGGCCAAAGATGTGCGATAATGAGCTTCCAATGAAAAAACCAACCATCCAGCTCCTCCTGGAAATGAGAAAACAGCTACAGCCAATGGTTTGGCTCCATCACATGACAAGTCTTGCGTTTTATGCCCTGGGGAAGCATATGAGAACAAAACAAGTGTCAGTGGCTCTATTGTCCCTCCAGCAAGGTTATCTACTGCTAGGGAGCCCCAAGAGAAAGGGAGGATATCAAAGGATGTAGATAGAGGTGGAGGTGTTTTGCCTCTACATATCCTATGAAACTGGTTGTATGGAACATTAGGGGGCTAAACAAAGCCCTCAAACATGGTGTTGTTAGGCATTATGTCAAACAACACAGTTTGGAAATCTTGGGGTTAGTGGAAACTTGTGTAGAAGAGGGAAATGCTCATTCTATTCTGAAGAGATTACAATTGGGGTGGGCTTGGACTCACAACTACTCTAATCATTTAAATGGGAGAATTTGGCTGCTTTGGGATGCATCAATTTTTGACATTTGTGTCATCAGTAGCATGGCTCAAGGCATTCATACTAGAATTGTGGACTTAAGAATGAACATTAGTTTTGAATTGACGGTCATATATGGTTTCAATATTGGTCATCTTAGACAAGACCTGTGGACATGGATGGAGTCTATAGTAGGTAGTAATCAGCAACTTTGGGTCATCCTTGGGGATTTCAATATTGTGGCTTCCGAGTCTGAGAAGCTTGGGGGAGATATAGTCCAACATGATGTTGATGAATTTACACAGTGCTTCCATAATTGTGGTTTTTGTGAGCTACCAAGTTTTGGCAATAGGTATACCTGGACAAACATGCAGGAGAGTGGGTCATGGATTTATAGCAGACTTGACAGAGGCTTTGGAAACATCCATTGGTTATCACAGTTCCCTCTTTCAACCTTGCAGGTCGAAGCCCAAGTGATCTCTGATCACTGTTCCTTACTGCTACATGTGGATCAGCAAAATGCTAGTGGCCCAAAACCATTCAAGTTTCATAATTACTGGGATGACAAAGAGGAGTTCCTACCCTTAGTCCAGGAGATATGGAGGATTGAATATCCTGGGGCTGCCATGTATAACATTATAACCAAGCTGAGAGAGCTGAAGGATAGACTAAAAGAGTTAAATAAGTGTCACTGGGGGCATGTGTTTGAAAAAGCAAAGAGGGAACATTCTAAGTGGGAAGAAGCCCACATAAGTCTCATGCAAGATCCTTTCAACCAGGATCTGATCAAGGAAAAAAGAGAAGCCTCTCTCATTTGGCACTCACTGAAGAAGAACATTTATTTCAGCAAAAAGCACACATTCAGTATGTGAAATTGGGAGATGGAAATAACAAGTATTTTTATGCAATTGCTCAAGGCAGAAGGGTCCATAATAGAATCAACAGATTATATGATGACCAAGGCCAATGTTTACTAGGAGAGGATAAGATAGAAATAGAGGTTCAAAATTTTTATGAAAAACTTCTGGGCCAATCTATTAATACACAACATATTGATCCTGATATAAGCCAGAGAGGGGGCACCTTGTCACATGCCAGTAGGCTGCATCTCCTTTCTAAACCTACAACTCAGGAGGTGAAGAAAGCTGTGTTTTCAATGGGTGATATGAAAGCCCCTAAACCAGATGGGTATAACCCACATTTTTTCAAGAGAAATTGGGACATTATTGAAAGAGATATGGTAGAATCAGTGAAAGAATTTTGGAGAATAGAGAGATTGCTTAGACAAATTAATAACACTACTGTAACCCTGATCCCAAAGATAGATGGTGGTAGCAGAGTCAAAGATTTTCGTCTCATAGCCTGTTGCAATGTGGTATATAAGATTCTTTCCAATTTATTAACCAATAGATTGCAGGGCATCCTCCATGAAGTGATTGACTGTTCACAGGCATCTTTTTCAAGGGAATAGCTATGTTTAATAATGTCCTTATGACTGTTGAGCTAATCAAGCATTATAATAGGAAAAACATATATCCTCGAATGGTCCTAAAGGTAGATATATAAAAGGAATATGACTCCATTGAGTGGAGCTTTATTACTCAGGTCTTAACACAGTTTGGTTTCCCTATGAAGATTGTCAATCTCATTACTCAATGCATTTCCTCTTTTATGGTCTCTTGTAATATCAATGGTTCTCTCAGCAAACCTATGCAATGTAAGCAAGGCTTGAGGCAAGGAGACCCCCTTTCTCCTTATCTCTTTGTTTAGGGTATGGAATATTTGCATAGAATTTTAAGAGGTCTCTGGCAGGAAGAGGGGTTCGAGGGTCATCCTGGATGTCAGAAAATTCATCTAGTAAACCTTAGCTTTGCTGATGACCTTCTCTTGTTTGCCAAAGCTACTCCACCTTCTGCAAAAATCCTTAAAGCTTATTTGGAAGACTTTAGTAGAAGATCTGGTCTGAAGATTAATCCTTCAAAGAGTTTAGTTTACATTGGAGGGGTTCCAGCTACAAGGAAGGCTCTAATTCTTCAAGAGCTTGGTTGTGAGGAAGGAAACTTTCCTTTTAAATACTTGGGGTCCCATCAAAAACCCCAAGATTGTGTGCTCAACATTACTCTTCACTAGTTGAGAAACTGCTAGCAAAATTCAAGCAATGGTCTACTAGATTTCTCAGCTATGCAGGTAAAGTTCAGCTTATCAACTCGGTCTTGTTTGGTATCCAGGTTTTTTGGGCCATATTATTTTTATTGCCTAAATCTGTTCTCCACTGGTTGGAGACTATATGTAAATCTTACTTATGGATTGGCTCAAATGGACAGAGTAAGAAAGCCTTGGTTACATGGAAACATATATGTCTGCCAAAAAAAGAAGGAGGATTGGGGATAAAGGATGTTCATAGCTGGAACAAAGTAGCGATTGCAAAGTTCCTATAGCAATTGATTCATAATAAGGAAAACATCTGGATCAAATGGGTGCATGCATTTTATGTAAAAGGTGAGGATCTATGAACCTATGAATGCAAGGTTCATCATTCCTGGATTTTTAAAAAGGTGATGAGTCTGAGAGCTGAAATGGGACCTTTACTGCAACCCGAGGATTGTGTACAACATGGTAAGTACTCTATCAGCAAAGTGTATGCCAAGATTAGACCACAAGGGCATGAAGTAGACTGACATTACCTAATGTGGAAACACAAGGGATCACCACGACACAAATTCATCAGTAGGCTAGCCTGCAGACAAGCCTTGCTTACAAAAGAGAAGTTGTATAGGTGGAATGTTATTAGTTATGTGGGCTGTGATACTTGTGGCACAATAGTTGAATCACTAGATCATGTCCTGGTACAATGCCTAGCAGAAACTGAGTGCTGGAGCAAAATGTTGAGTTGGCTCGGATGGTGTCATTAGAGCACAGACTAGATGCATTTATTAGCATGGCTTATCAAGCACACCAAACGAAGATAGGGAAAAGATGCTGTATTGAGAATGGTAGCTACTGCAATGATATATGAAGTCTATTATTATAGAAATCAAGTTATTTTTCGAGGGAGGAATTTGCAGGCCATTGAAATAGTCAGGATAATTGTGACCCATGTGTACACAAGAGCTATAAATTGTAAAAGATATAGTAAGTATAGGAAAATCTTAGAGGAGTTGGCTAGATTATTTTCTATCCTAGTTTTCCCTTGGTATCTCTCTTGATGTTCTATGTATGCTCAATTTTGGTTATTAATAAAAGCTTATTAATTACCAAATAATAATAATAATAATGATATATTCAAAATAATGGAAATGTAATAAAATAAAATAAAAAAAGCTTGTATAAATAGTGTTTAAGGGTTGAGAGGGTTTAGGGTACCACCTTGGATTGGTGGTGACGGGTGGCACCAGTGGTGGTGCACCGCGGCGGTGACAATGGCAGGAAAAAGAGAAGAAAAGAGAGAAAGTTGAGTGCTGGAAAAGGAGAGGGAGAAAGAGGGTGGGAGTTGGAGTGTTTATGGTTGCATAGATGGAGAGGAGTAGAATGAGGGTGGCGGTGCACATCAGCGACTGTGGTGGCCGAAAGTGAAGGAAGGAGAGAAAGAGAGAAGGAGGGGGAGAAAGAGGAAAAGAAGGGTAGGGGAGATAGAGGGAAGTCTGCAGAGCAGGTTGGGAGGTGTAGGAGGCGATGGTTACGGCGAGAGTGGTGGCTAATGGTGGTGCGAGGGGTGACGAAAGCGAAAGGGAGGGTTGATCGAGGAGGTGACTTTGCACGGCTGGGGTGGCTCGTGTAGGGTAAATCGAGGAAGAAGGGTGGTGTAGTTAGTTAGAGGGCAGTGCAAGTAGTGGTTCTATGGGTGGTTCTAACGGCGGCATTGGGTGATGATGACATAAATAGCGTCTGAAAGGGTGGTGGCGCACGTGAGTAAAATTTTAGGGTTTCGGGAAAAACTTGAGTATAGGCTGGTTATAGGGGTGTTTATAGAGCTAAAAGAGGGCTAAGGTCATAGGGGAGACGGGAGAATCGAGGCAAGTAGGTTAGGGTTCTCTGGCCAATGATGGTAGGCTGGAAAAATTTAAATCATGGCACGGATGGTTGGCTAGGAAAGAGGGGATCGTGCATAAGAAGAGGGGGGAGTGGGTTGGGTCAAAGTGGCCGACAAATCAGTAAGGAAAAGAGGGAAAAATGGCCGGTCAAATCAGGTGTGGTTGGCTGCGGAATCTTTGGGGTAGTTGTAGGCCGACGGGGCAGGGAAAAAGGAAAAAGAAGAGGGAGGAAGAAGGGCATGCATGGACCGACCGGTTGGGGAAAAGAAAGAAAGAAAAGCGAAGAAAGACCGGACCAAGGGACGGGGATAAAAAATAAGGACGAAATGTGGCATTCTGGATTGGGCAGCACCAAAGAAGAAAAGAGGGAAGGGAAACGGGCCGCGGACAAGCCTAGGTCAGGGAAAAGAGGAATAAAAAGAAAAGAAGAAGGAAAAGGAAGAAAAAGAAAGAAAAGAAAGAAGGAAAAAGGAAAAAAAAGGTGGATTGGGTTATTTGGATTATGTTGGTAATTTGGGATATTTAAAAATAATAATATTTAGATAAAATAATATTTAATTTTCCTTTTTAGGCTAATTTAGGATTTTGAAAGATTTTTCCTAAATTTTAATTTAATTAGCAAAATATCCAATTTTTTCCTAATTAAAATATTTATTATTTTATTCTTGAATATCCCTAATTAATTCCCTTTTATTTTAATAAAAATAATTTATTAAATTATTTTTCCTATTCAATCCTTATTTGGCCAAAATTTCTACAATTAGGTTTTGGGGCATTTCAAAAGCCCTCTTGGGCCACTATTATAACCAGTGGACTGGTATACATAACATAATTCATCTGGGCCCGGCTCAATCGTCTTTCACTTTCATGATTAGTATTTTTACTTTTAATTAGCACAACAGTTTCATCTATTTACCTTGAGGGGGAGATCAAGAATCCAGAGACACAAAGGTACACCGATCATACTGGCGCATACAAGCAACTCGGTACCCTTCAACAATCAACCAGGGACACAAAGGTACCATGGTCGTACTGGTGCATACAAGCTCCAAAGTACCCTACCGACATAGACACCTAATCCATAAGTATACACACTCCCTAAATAGGTCTATAGGGATATATAGAGTAAGATTTAGGGCCTGGCTGGGGCACTAAGGCATACCAGCAAATACCAGAATAATAGTGGGCTAAGCCACGTCTTTAGGTTAACGACTCCTAAAGAGCCACCATTCTAGATCTCAAGGTCTTCCGCTTTAATAATTAGTGTTTTAATTAAGGCGACCACAAGAAGCACAACGACCACACACTTATCCACTTCTATTTATTTCTAATATCATTAAGTAAGACAATTATCGATTTTAACATAAAAAACCACGAAGGCTATTCTTATCTCATCCAATTCCTATTTAGGATTTGTTTCCATTTGTTCACATGCCATATGGGTTATCATATCATAATCACAATACGGTCTTAGAGTCTGGTTAGTTCACATCGAATGATCATGGCACACATAACCCTAACATGCCTTTAATTCACACCCAACACACAATACCGTGCATGATTAATGATTAAGACACCTTCTTCATGAATATAAGAATAACACCATACCACAACCTTAATTATCTATCCAATCCCTGGTCAAGCCATGTTCTTGTGATACTTTCTTATTGTCAAATACCCTTATCTTGTTATTTAATGTTACTTGAGTCTTATTATGAAACTTTGTTAACCCATTGACATGTTAGATACGAGTTACTGAATTACCCTTATCATCTCTACAAAATCACCGAAATACCCCTTGCTTGTATAATTATTAAGTCATCCATCTTTACTTCTCAAATTACCATATTACCCTCCATGTTGCATAATTACCAAATTTCCCCTTACTTGTGTTAGATTACAAAATTATCCTCCATACTTATTAGCTAAACTAGTGAACCAGTTATAATACAAGTTCGATTACCGATCCCGTATTTAAAACTATGTCAAAAAATGTTGTTTACACATTAGCAATATTTTTTCCCAATTTTTGTAAAGACATAGTCAACGGTTTTGGGTTATAAATGATGTATATACCTTAACGCAATATTTTTAATTATTTTGTTGTCTATACTTAGCAATTTTTATTTTAAATTCTTCATTTTTAATCTAGCAGATTTTTTCTATTCCTCACATTTACAAAAACACATAAACACCTATCTAGTGAACTACTTCTTCCCCAAATCCTTCTACCATTATTTTTTCCTCCCCCTTCTTTTCCACATGTCACCTTTGTCATAGCCATTAGCCCTCCTTTATTCTTCTCTTTTGTCTATTTTTTACTTAACTTGTGTACATTTTTCATGTTCATTCTTCGTAAATGCTTCTTCAATTTTGTTAAATTATGTGTTTTATATATCATTAGAAGTTTTTTGGCATCAACATTGTAGTTGTTAATTTAAAGTATATGTAATGTTGAGAATTGCTAGGTAGATACTAGCCTTTATACATTTTTGGTACACATTTGATTAAGATGTAATTGTTGTAATTTGTCGGGAATCTTTTGATGGGCATAACTTTTAACTCAATTGTCTATTTTGGATAATTTTTTTTGAGATCTACACATTGAAATCTCCTTTTGAGGGTTTCAACACTTCCAAAGCCAAAAAACACTATTTTGATACTCAAAGTGAGGTTTTTATGTTTTGAGCTCTAAAATCTATTTTTTGTGATAGCCATATGATAATACAACATACGTGTATGTATAATTTTATACAAGTATCCATGATAATTGAATGTATTTATATGATAATGGAATAAATTCATAAGACTCTTTTATTGTAGTTAGATAAAATGTCATGATAATTGAATATATTTATATGAATCTTAAAGGGACATAAATGAATGATGCATGTCCTGGTTGTTGATATTGTTTTTTAGATTTATAGAGGGACCGTAAAGATAACTATAAATCACCGTATAGATGACAATACTATAAACATGTTATAATACCAAGAGAGGAGGGAGGGGGATTCAAGCTTGGGACCTTTGGTACCTAGGAACCAATCTTTATCATTAGACCAAACTTCATGTGGTCATGGTTGTTAAGAATGTATATTATTTGTGAATGACACACATTTATGATTAAATTTTCATTAAAATGTATGTGTATTTATTTCTTTAATGATTTCATGTATGCATGACATCTGATGATTATGATGAAGATTTTATGGAGAAAAGTAAAGAAAATAGAAGAAGAGTTTAGATGAAAAAAATTGTAAGAATACAATTCATATGCTGATGAAAAGCTCTGGACCACAAAACTTAGGTAATGAATACTCTGGCGACCCTATTGTACCTGAAAAAATGATATAAAAACAATGGTGATAAATATTCTTTGGCACCCATTGAAAGGGATGTGTGCGTGTGTGTTTTGTTGTTGTTGAAGATATGTCTTTGTTATCTAGCTTGATATCATCATTTCTCATGGAATTAGCAATAAATGTACTATGTGCACAAACAAACATGATAAATGAGGATGCCAGTATAGATAACAAAGGCATATTCCGAACAAAAAATACACTTGGCATTAAAATGGGCATTTATCATTAATATCTTTTATATCACTTTCTTCATATACAACAAGGTTGTTAAATTATTTATTGCATAAGTTATGCATTCTAAAGCTTTTCATCAACATATGAATTACATTATTACTAAATCTTTCATATGACCTTTTCATTTTTTTCTTTACTAGTAGGCCATAGTTGACAGTTTTAAATTGAGGAAAAAATTAGAGAAATAATTAAAAAGCGGTTGTGGGATAAAATTATGGTCTATTATGGACTACAGACGACAGTTGTAGGCCAAAATTGCCATCTAATCTTTAAAAAAAATTGAAGGAAGATTAGACGATGGTGGTGGGCTATAGCCATGATTAATAGTTGACCATAGAAGGTTGATTTTAGCCCCAAGCTCCGTTTAATCCTTTTGTACATTTTTTCAAACACTTTTGTATTTTTTATTTCATTACAGATGATTGTATTTTGAATTACCATCTATAGTATAAACGGTGGTGACCTTCGTGGAAATTTTTTGCCACCATCTTTTTCTTTTTGCTACTGTCATTTAAGACTATTTCTATACCGGTGGAAATTAAAGAAATACAAAAATATAAAAAAATTGGTTAAAGAAAGAAGAAATATTTTTTTAGTATTATTTTCATAAATCCAAACATTATAAATATATGGAAAAAATAAAGAAAATAATGTACAAAAAGTACTAAAAAAAATGTTAATTGAAAAATAAGAAGAAAATAATGTAAATAACATATTAAACAGTTAATTCTTTGTTAAAATATTAAATGTAAATAACAAGATAATAGTGTATTACATTAATTCTCAGTTAATTGTTATATTATAAAAAAAAAATACATCTAATTGTACATATGTATGTATATAATATAAAAAATACTACATTTACATAAAAAATATTATTTTAATAACAAATATTAATTGGAGAAAAATCTTACATATTTATACTATTATTGTAAATTTAAAAACATTTTTTCCATAAATAAAACAAATTCTAAAATTTTATTCCTCACGTGATAATTATCTGATTTGTGAAACATGTTGTATCTAACTTTTTATTTTTGAGCACAACTATGTTGCCTTTAGTTTGTATGCAACATTTGAAGACAATTATTATATGTATAAACTATTAAGCAACCTTTTATGAATTAATGCATAATCTCTTAAGATGTTTGAACATTTTAACTCTCAACATTAAGTTATTAGATAAGGAAGTCATTGACATTGCCTACAGCTTCTTGTTGCACACATAGAAGTGTAATTTATTAAAAAGAATATGAAGTAATGTAACAATGTGCTACAAATTCCATATTCTATTTAGATGTATGTTGTCTTAGTTTACTAACTTCTCAACTTGGAATAACAACATATATATAACTGGATTTGAAATTTCACCATTTAGTGTACATATTTATTATTATGTTGTGGGGGTTTTCACAAAGCAAGTAGTAATTCCTTGAAGAAATGATTTTATTTACATAATAGGTTTTGAAAATTTAAGGATATGTCAAAAAGAATATATGAAATTTTCATGCACCCAAATAGTGCTCAAATGGAAATTAAAATGTTTGACATGCTTTCAGTAGATATGTAAGGTAGTCTGGTATTATAAGATTACTTTTAAAACAAGGCTTGCTTGATAGATTATTTTTTTTAAGAAAAAGAATAATAGAAATGGTAAGTTTGATAAGTATTTGTTTTTTCTCTTGAAGAAATATAAGTTGCCTTTTGATAAATTATAAATAAGATTTTTAATAGCTATAATGTAACTCTGGCACTTTTTTCATTTTTTGTCCACAAATAAATTACATTTTATTATTATCTAATCATAAGTTTTTGGGCTCATACAATCTTTAATTATGTGAGACACATCCAAGAGTATTAAATAATTTATCATCTTTCAAACCATAAAATTTTTGAATAACTACAAATTTTTCATAGGGCTAAAATTTTCAGTAGTCTAAAAATTGTCCACTTATTGCTATACCATACAGCCTATCACATGGTGCAGGGCCACACTAACAAGATGAAAACAAGTGTAATACAAAAATCATTTATACTTTTTGTTCCCTCCTCCTACAAAGTTTTTCATTTGCCATTATTTTCTTCAATTTCTTCTCCTTTATTATTTCATTTCCAATTGCAATTTTCTCCAATTTTCAATTTTCATTTTTCCTCTCGCTGTAGCGAATTCAAAAAACTTACTTCAAAATTTGACCAATTTAATCGTTCCTGTTTGGGCTATAAATGAGTTCAGCCGAACCAAACACTAACGGAGCTCGAGCTCGGTTAGTTTAACTAAATAAACTAGTTGAGCCAAGCTGAACTCTGGAGTTAAAGCTATAAAATGAACCAAGCTTCACTTTTTCAAACTTGAGCTCGACTCGTTTAATAAACGAGTTCAACAGTGATGCTTGAGCTTGGTTCATTTAACCAAACGGACAAACCGAACTGAAATTTTAAAAAGTTGATCCAAGTCAAATACCGAGCTGACTTAATTTATTTACAACCCTAGTTCCTACACCGTTTAGTTATCTTTGTTCTAATTGTTGAACATTTTATGAGAATTGCTTTCTAGAAAGTGAAATCGTATAAATTTTTCTATGAATTTTGTACATCGATTCAAATTACCGAAAAAAAATGACCAATCAGTTTTAATTTATAGACCTAATTTTATATTTTCTTGTGAATTTATATGTCAGGAAGCATGGAAATGGAGAATACATACCCTTATAGAATGAATAACGAAGAGAATAAACTAAACAAAAAGGTAAGTAATTTGATAACATATTTTAATCATCTTTTCCTCAAATTTTCATGGTTACTGCTCTAGTAATTCAACACATATATCTTTTCTCACAATCCTATCCACATCTTAGACCACCAACAAATATGCATAAACTTCATCGAAAAGGATATTATCTTTCATAAGTGTATAGTGAACCTTTCAAAATTGACCTCAAACATCACCCTAAGATTCCTCACACCGTTCCTCAACCTCATTGTTAGACATGTTGAGTCGAATATAGTTCTTATATTTTTAAAAATGTCAACAATGGCTTAAAATCATATATATCTAGAGTAAAATCAAACAATATCTCAAGATCAGAAACTACATAAGTTGATCTCATCAGGCAAATTAACTAAAATCAACAGTATGTAAAACCAATCATTCATGAGGATATGCTCAAAATTGTCTGAGAATAACAAAGGACTCAATAATGGCAGAAATAGTAATTAATTTTTGGAAGTCCCTTGTGGATGAATCAACGATGGTTTAAAAGAAAAGAAAGTGGTGCCAAAGAAGGAAATGGACAATGTATTATGCCTGCAGAAAAAAAATATTAATTTTTATGTTGTTTTTAAAGCAGAAATATTTATTTTAAATAAATAATAATAATAATAACAATAACATGACATTGTGATAATAATAATAATAATAACAATAACGTGACATTGTGATGGATTGCATGATATATTTCAGTGCTTAATTGACCGTCAAGTCAGGGCAATTATCATTTGTGGTTCGTTTTTTAGTATAGTAGAAATAGCTTCGACTTTTTTCTATGAAATTTCGGATTTAAATTTTATCATTTTTGATGTATATTTTAGATGTGAAAGAACATATGAGTATATTAAGATGAAATAACTATAGTAATTTATATAGTTATAGTGTAGGAGTTTAATTTTTATCATGATTAAAGTTACTTATCAAACAATCGGCTCCTTATAGTAAGTACTTGAAGTTATAGACACTTATTTTCTACATTTTTAAAACATATGCGGTGATTTACCAGCAAGCGAATTTTTCCTTGAGGGAAATTATCATCTAACCTCAACTGACGCATCACTTTAACTTTTTGGGGGCCTCGCAGTTCAACTCCCTCTACTATTAACCTCGCAGACTTCAGCTCTTAATTTTTTTGGCGCGAAGTAGGACCCTTACGCTCTCCTTCCCGCCATCTCATCGACTCCCACTTTCCTTGACAAAGCAAATCCCTTTATTCGAATTTCATATTCTATTAAGCTGGCTGTGTTATTTCGTCTAGCCCTTGTCAAGGCACCATCTGAAATTGCTTTAACGTCGAAGATCAAGTCGATATCGTCCACTAGGCTGGGTTCGGTATGTTCTCCTTCCTGATACTGTGGAATCAGTTACTATTCAATTGAATTCTTAACTCGAATCTATGTACTCAATTGCTACTGAAAGCTGCTCCTATCGAAAATTTTCCCTCGTGCTGCGAATTCTTGTCAATAAAAGGTTAATTATAAGTTCCAACGAAGACCTTAATTTAATTATTTTATTGAATTTTCAGCCTTTGATTCGGGTATTCAATCGCAGTTCCGTGTCTAGGAATATGGCGAGTGAAACCCTATATACTCTTTCACATGGTGTACCGAATTCAACCCTCGAAAATCAGCGAACTTACCAAGTTGTTGTAGCAGCCACACGAGAAATGGGTATCGGTAAAGATGGGAAATTGCCATGGAAGTTGCCATCAGATCTCAAGTTCTTCAAGGATTTGACCCTGACAACATCGGATCCTGAGAAAAAGAATGCTGTTATAATGGGTAGGAAAACTTGGGATAGTATTCCTGTTAAGTTTAGACCTCTCCCGGGTCGACTTAATGTTGTATTAACCCAGTCTGGAAGGGTTGACGCTGTTGGATGTCCCGATGATGTTGTCGCCTGTTCAAGCATGGCTTCAGCATTGATCTTCTTGGCGTCATCATCCTATCGTCTTTTGATTGAAAAAGTGTTTGTTATTGGTGGCGGCCAGGTATTAAGGTGCGACTATTGCTTCTTCTTGTTCCATTTAAGATCATTTCTTGTCATTCATTTGAATCTGTTTGCATTTAAATTAAGTATTCTTTTTGCATCTCTCTCTTTTACGGCTTACCTCTTTTAACAGGGAAGCTCTGAATGCACCTGAATGTGATGCTATTCACATTACAGAGATCGAGACAAGCATTGAATGTGACACATTCATCCCTGTTATAGATACTTCACTGTTTCAGCCATGGTACTCGTCCTTCCCTGTGATAGAGAATGACATACGGCACTCTTTTGTCACATATGTTCGAGTGAGGAGGTCCTCCGTTGATCGTAGTGGTCAGAACAATGGTTTGGTGTCTGATGTCAAGTTGAATTCTCCCAAGTTTGAGATACAAGATTTCTCATTTTTGCCTCAAATGGTCGTCAAAAAACACGAGGAATATATGTATCTGAACCTGGTTCATGATATCTTGTCGAATGGAAATGTCAAGGGAGATAGGACAGGAACGGGGACTTTGTCAAAATTTGGTTGCCAGGTACAACAGCATAACTGAAGTTTCTAATGCGCTTGTTTGTTCCTTTTTATCGTGACTATAAGTGTGTCCGTTTGTTATTTTCTCCAATGTACAGATGCGGTTCAATTTGCGCAAAAGTTTTCCACTTCTCACCACAAAGGTAAGGTTTTTCTTATTTAAACTTTTCTTCTCATAGGCAAAACGTCTTTCTAGAAGCCCATCTATATCTTGTTTCATGGTCCCCGGGGGGGGGGGACGTCTAGTTGATGTTCTTGTATGTGACATGATATGGGGCACTTTGAAAGCACATGCCCCCTTATAAATTCTTCTGAGTTTCTTAAGCAGATTTTCCATTGAGTTAGTCATCCAAGTTTTTGAATCTCATTTATCCGTTGCAAACTTTGCCTAACATTCCTCCGGTATCATTCCATTCTGCAGAGAGTATTTTGGCGAGGTGTTGTTGAGGAACTTTTGTGGTTCATCTGTGGTTCAACCAATGCAAAGGTAATTACATTTTTTTAGCTATACATATTCTATTTTACAAATTCTCTTTACTCTACATTTGAGTGTTCTCTTTGATTTAGTAATTCTTTTAATCTTCTGGAAATTACAGTATCTCCATGTTGACTCAAAAATATGATTGTTGTCTGTTGATAATGGATAACACTACATTCAGAGTTGTCTTTTATTCTGTGAAATATTATTTTTTCTGTAGTCAAGCTCTGCTTTTGGGAGGTTGATTTCTGGAACTGAAACTCTGAGCATCTTTTAGGTTCTGCAGGAAAAAGGCGTACATATATGGGATGGCAATGCATCAAGAAGTTATCTTGATAGGTACACTTACACGCTGCTTCTTATGGTGATAACAACTGCCTATGGGTGTACTAACTATAGGTTCTTGCAGCATTGGCTTGACAGACAGAGAAGAGGGGGACTTGGGACCAATATACGGGTTCCAATGGAGACACTTTGGTGCCAGGTTAATCTTTTTGTTTGATGAGTTTAGGAGTCTTATGTTCTATCTAGAGAAGCTAGCTGCATGATTCAGGCTTCTTGTTGTGCACCAGATACACAGATATGCACGCTGATTACACTGGCCAAGGATTTGATCAGTTGGCAGATGTTATTCACAAGATTAAAAATAACCCAGATGATAGAAGAATTATCCTATCAGCTTGGAATCCTTCTGATCTGAAATTGGTGGCACTTCCACCGTGTCACATGTTTGCACAGGTCTGGATCTTTTGCAGATCATATCAGTTGCTTTGTTGCCACTTTTCAATCTCTTAATATACTGATATTTTATAATTTTAGTTTTACGTGGCCAATGGAGAGTTGTCCTGTCAAATGTACCAGCGATCAGCTGACATGGGCTTGGGGGTACCATTCAACATAGCATCATATTCTCTCCTTACTTGCATGATTGCTCATGTATGTGGTATGTATTCTCTAGAAACTCTTATTTGAACTTCAGAAATTTAAATGTACGACGGTAAAAGTTGTATTGATTGACAGCTATGATTTGCCGAATTATCACACGGCAGCAGAGAATTCACGTCATTGAATGATTTGATAGCATGATTCTGTGTTAAGAGCACAACTATGAAAAACTGGATGTTGACTAAGTTGTGACTGCTTTGTGAGATTAGCAGAAAACGAGGGAAGCAGTGTATATCTCATATTTTTAACTAGACCACTGAGGTTCACGATAATCATCGTGTATTCACTTTGCCAGCTTTCTTTATTGAGCTGTTATTCTGTGCAGACCTAATTCCAGGTGATTTCGTTCATGTAATTGGTGACACACATGTCTACGGCAACCATGTTGTGCCGCTGCAGGAACAGTTAAAAAATCTGCCCAAACCCTTTCCAGTGAGTAATCAACTATTGTCATTTGCAAGAGAAGTTGCGAGCCTGGTCGAATGTTTCAAGTTTGAGGCATCTGAATTAGTTTATTTTATGTTGGTCGGAAGATAGTTTTCCTTCAGGATTTAACGTCTGTTCTTAATTTTGGCGACAGATTCTGAAGATCAATCCTCAGAAGAAGGATGTAGATTCTTTTGTTGCTGCTGATTTCAAGCTCATAGGTTATGATCCACACCAGAAAATTGAAATGAAAATGGCAGTGTAAAGTTTTCCTTCTATGCACAGAGCTTCGTGTACTGCAGACATTCCTTATCCTTCGAGTGGAGAGGGAAGAAAAGGGCAAATCTTATTGAGTTATTGTGTATGATATGGATTTGTGTAGCACAAGAATCACACTTGCTTTATCATTTTCCTCCACGACGAGGAAGGTTGCATTGCATCAAATGCATATGATTTATAATATCTATCATAATTTGAGCTCGTTTTATTCGCGGCACTCAATTTCCTGTGGCTCATTTTCAGCTTTTGCCTCTAACGCTGTTGCTTCTGCTTCTGCCACGAACTTCTCACTTGCCTTCTTCTCTTCAAGGAAATCAACTAGCCCTCTGAGTGCAGCTTCAGGGTCCTCGCTCTTCATCAGCTGCTCAGCAACTTCTGCTGGAGTAACCTTCACCATTTGTATCAATGGTTCAACTTCCTCAAAGAGGGAGTGCTGGGTAAGTCCGAGGTAATTTGAGGCCAGCATCTTGAATCCACAAGGAGTGCAGTAGGACATGTGGATATGCATGTCCATGCGACCAGGGCGTAGCAAGGCCGGGTCGAGACGATCTTTGTGGTTGGTCGTGAACACGATGAGTCTTTCATCCCCACAGCTTGACCATAGTCCGTCAATGAAATTGAGCAATCCTGAAAGAGTTACCTGTATTCCATGACGTTTATGAGCAAACAGTTCATGGACTCTAGAAAAATGATTCGTTGAAAGAGATAAAATTACCACTCCCCGTGTGTGGGGTCCCTCGGCACATAACCCCGTTTTAAATTAAGAAGGATCGTTGCATTATTAAATTTACCTCCTCTTCGGTAGACCATGGATTTGTAGCCCTGGCTTCCTTTCTTTTGTCTAAATCGATGGAGCAATCGATATCTTCCACCACAAGGATTGACTTATTCCCTGTTGAGATCAACAGTTTCCTTAGATCAGAATTGCTCGGTATGCTGGTAAGTTCGAGATCATAGATATCGAAGTTCAGGTAATTGGCCATCGCTCCAATCAAGCTTGACTTCCCTGTTCCAGGAGGCCCGAACAGTAAGTACCCGCGTTTCCACGCCTTACCGACTTTCCTGTAGAACTCTTTCCTCTTCACAAACATCCTCAGATCATCCATTATCGCCTCCTTCAACTCTATATCCATCCCTAAAGTATCAAATGTTGCCGGGTGGTCTAAATTGACTGCCTGCCAAGGATCGCCATCACCCATATACCTTCTGCTATACCTCAGAGTGTGCAACTTGAGTGTTTTAATTTCCTCTTGAACTCTCAAGGATTCACTTCTTAAGTGTGGAAAATAGGTAGCAGCCACCATGTCCTTGTGCTTCTTATGAAAGCTCAATTCGAAGTACCTGATCTCGGATATCATGACGGGATTATAGGGATCACCACGGCCATGGCGAGCTACATATCGTCCTTGTGTTTCTTTACTCACTCTTCTCCATGTGAGTTTTACTCCATTGAATACATCGACGATCTCCTGATTGCGGTCCATGGAGAAGAGTAGCTTGGACTGTTTGTCTGGTATTGTGGCACGAAATCTCCGCGTAGAAGGAGAAATCTTTTTGCCCAAGTAAAGCTCCGTAGATTCAAAGAGCTGGTTCTTAGTGAGCCCATCGTACTCTTCGATGATGATGGTGATTTCAGAGGAAAGTGTATGTAGGAGATGGTGGATTTTCGAGAATATGTAGTTTTGAAACTCATACGGCAGGTAGTCTTTAGCCAGGGATCGGATTAGCATGGAGGTGGCGGCAGCTGAGGCCACTGCGGAGAGGATTGTGCTTGTGGATGGCATTTTGATGTCCTGTGTCATGGTTTATTCGGGATTGTAGTAATGATCTCGGTCGCGTTGTTTGATTGATGGATGGAAGTGGCAGTCTGTAAGCGGTGTGTGAGGCTGCTTTGGGGTTTAAATGAAGTCCTTGAGAAATGGGTTAGTTTACTTGGAGTTGGAACGAAGTTGACTGATTCCGCCCCGGCCACTTTCAGCGGTGCTGCGTCCTCTGCTTCCTTTTGCTTGTCCTTTTGCGTGAGATACTCGGAGCATACCATTTACTATTTTAGTTTTTAATTTTAATTTCAATACTAGTCCACCCTAAAGCACTGAAATTCTGTTTCATACGTCTTAAGAATATTTATGTTTTTATTGTAGTGTTCTATTTTGTTATAAAATAAGTAAATAAATATATTCTATAATTATTGGGTTAAGTATTCTTTCTCGCAGGCGGTACTTTTTTTTTTTTTTGTTGACTATTTGAATACTGCCATACCAGTCCACCCTAGTGACCCCAGAAAGAGACGGTGTATTTGACGAATGAAGACTTGAATGCTCCTTTTTATTATGAACAGTCCAGACTTTGAAAGTTGAAATTATTGGGCAAGTCCGTGAAATGCACTAGTATTCTTTACCCACTAGTAAATCATGCCGTGATATGCACGAGTAATTGAAAATAAATATATATAGGATGCAATAAAAGAAAACATTTCATTTTATTTTATTTATATATTATTAATTTTATATTACTTTTATACATTACCAAAAAAATTATTGATTTATAAGGAAAATTGAACCTAATCCACTCAGAATAAAAAGTGAGGGAGGAGTCGAGCCTGGAACACGCACAATGCAAAGTAGGATGTTGTTGGAATATCCAGACTATATCACACAAAATCCAAGCATGTCGACATCTGCTAAACTCAGTTCATATGCATGTATAGCATGCTGTAATATTCTGCATGCATAGCATTCTGAAGTCTTCAATAACTTTCTCCCACTTTTTTCGTATTACTCTTGTTTACTTGGTCTATTTTATCCTAAAGACCAGGAAGGACGATTTATGTTAATTGGATTTCTACGATTAGTTTCCTATATTATAGCTGCATATATATGTTGAGATGTACATTTGCACTCATTATCATCATCATCCTGTAATTCATTTAGTAACCATTCATTTTCTCCGATTATTCTCTTCAAAATTCACATGGTATCGGCGCTTGTTCGTGATCCTTGACCCTCCGGTCCTTATTTCTATTTTCCCTAAACCCTTCTACACATTCTTAATTATGTCCAACAATAAAACTACTCAAATCATTACTAATAATTATGAAACAATCACCAATTCTTCAAACCCTCTTTTTTTTCCATGCCTCGGATAATCCCAGAGCCATCTTAGTTTCCCAAAGCTTTGATGGAACTGGTTATTATGCTTGGAAGAGGGCAATGACCATTGCTTTAGCTGCAAAGAACAAACTAGAACTAATTAATGGTGTACTTAAAGAACCTGCGAGCAATGATTCAACTTTCAATCAATAGACTTGTTGCAATTCTATATTTACAAGTTGGATTCTCAATTCACTCAGCAAAGAAATTGCTAAAAGTGTGATTTATATCACTTAAGCACATGAAATATGGAAGGAACTTGAAGAGAGATATGGTTCTGCAAATGGAGTTCAACTTTATCAGCTTCAAATAAAGATTTCATCAATTTCTCAAGGAGCACAAAGTATTGCTAAATTCTTTACCAAGATGAAAATATTATGGGATGAATTGACATTGTTAACTGCAATTCATCCTTGTAGTCGCGGATCAGTCAAATCTTTGATGAAACATATTGAAGATCAAAGGCCGATTCAATTTTTGTGGGTCTGAATGATTGCTTGTCCATAGCCAGGGGAGTATTTTTTATGATGAATCCACTTCCAAGTATTGGAGTTGCATATTCTATGTTAATCAATGAAGAAAAACAATGTGAGATAGACTCTTTTTGTTCGATCTCCCCAGATATGATGGCTCTTAATTCTTCAATCACAAACAAGGCTAAAAAAAATTAGTTTGTAGCTAATGTAAAAAGATGGGTCATATGAAAGACAAGTGCTATAGGCTTGTTGGTTTTCCTTTAGATTTCAAATTCACCAAGCTAAGGAAGTTTTATGGGTTACTTCAAAACTCGAATAATGTGTAGAACTAGAACTCTAGCCCCTTCAGTAGTGAGCAGTACAATTAGCTCAACGATCTCCTCAATCAATGCAAAAGAACAACAATAGATACCCAAGCTACTTAAGATCTTCCTCAAGACTCTATGGCAGCTGGTATGGTGAGTTTCTCGGGTAAGAACTCAACCCTCCATAATTTATTTTCAGATAAAATTTCTCTTCATGTTTCTATAGTTTACACTTTAGTTTGGATATTGGACATGGAAGCTACTGACCATATGAGTGGAAATCAATTTTTTTTTTTGTCATTCTTGAGCCAAATAAAAATCCTATTTATGTTTCTCTTCCTATTGGCAGTATAGTTATCTCAAATTCCATTGGACCTATTTCTTTCAAAAATGGAATGAATTTAGAGGGAGTTCTTTTTGTTCCATAACTCAAATATACTCTTATTTCTATATCCAAATTGACAAAATAGACCCAAAATATCATTTGTTTCACTAATAACCAATGCGTGATGCTAGACCCTTTGAAGAAGACTCTCATTGTTCTTGGTAATCTCAATAAAGATATTTATATTATGAATTCAAGTTTTTCATCCAAGTCAAGGCCATGTCATAAAATTCTGTCCACAGCCAAATTGAGTGCTGTGGTAGATTCCAATGTCTCCTAATCCACAAGCAACCCAAACTTAGTTTTTTCTGATGTAATGATTTGGCATCTTAGATTAGGACATCTTCCATTGTATAAGCTTAAGCATATTTTTCCTCTTTCAAGTTCCATTAATAGAATATCAGAATTTTCATGTGATGTATGTTTCAAGGCACGCCAACACTGCTTGCCACTCCCTTCTAGCTCTACACAATCAAAATCAGCCTTTGATCTCATTTGCATAGACACATGGGGACCTTATAAGGTCACGGCATATGATGGTTTCTAATATTTTTTTTACTATCGTAGATGATTGTACAAGGGAAACTTGGACTTATCTTATGAGTACCAAGGCAAATGCTTTCACTATTTTAAAATCTTTCATTGCTCTCATCTGAACTTAGTTTTGCAAGACCATCAAAGCTATTTGGTCTGATAATGCCTGTGAGTTAGAATCTAGCACAAAAACACAAAATTTCTTCATTGATGAAAGAGATTTTTCATCAAACAAGCTGTTCATATACACCACAACAAAAATTATATTGCCAATCTTCTTGCAAATTATGCAATGCAATATTATATAGTTGTTGCTAGTCCTTTAGCTATGAAAGAAAAATTTTCACCTAATATGCAAGCTCTTGCTACTGATGCCACTGAGTTTCGTAGTTTAGTTGGGAAACTAAACTACTTAACCAACAACAGATCTGCATTTCATTTGCTATACAATACATAAGTTAGTTCAACAGTGCTCCTCAAGTTCCACATCTCAACGCTGCCTTGCATATCTTGCTTTACTTAAAGAGGAAACCTGATCAAGGAATATTTTTTAATACATATTCTTCTACTTCCCTCACAACATTCTGTGATTCGGATTGTGCTACATGCCCCTTCACTAGACGCTTAGTCAGTGTTTTTTTTATTAATCTTGAACGTTCTCCTATCTCTTGGAAATAAAAAAAATAGACCACTATCTCATTATCTTCTGCTAAAGCTGAGTATAGATCCCTTCGTCATGTCACTTCTAAACTAGCTTGGTTGACAAGACTACTTTATGAGCTGTCGGTTTCTAGCCTTACACCAAATCCTGTCAAATGTGAGAACCAAGTTACGATTTATATAGCAAAGAATCCAGTTTTTCATGAGTGCACCAAACACATTGAGCTCGATTGCCAATTTGTTTGGGATCAACTTCTTGCTAGTTTAATCAATCTCACACATGTTCGGACAAAAGATCAACTTACAGATATTTTCACCAAACTCTTGCCAGGATTTGCATATGATAGCATCTCTTTCAAGCCAGGCATGCATTGCCCTACTCCAACTTGTTAGAGCGTGTTGGAATATCCAAACTGTATCACACAAAATCCAAGCATGTAGGCATCTTCTAACCTCAACTCATGTGCATGTATAGCATGATGTAATATTCTGCATGCATGGCATGCTGAAGTCTTCAATAACTTTCTCCCACTTTTCCCGCACTACTCTTGTTTACTTAGTCTATTTTTTCCCTAAAGGCTAGGAAGGATTGTTTTTGTTAATTGGATTTCTACGATTAGTTTCCTATATTATAGCTGCACACACACACACACACACACACACACACACACACACACACACACACACACACACACACACACACACACACACACACACACACACACACGCTGAGATGTACATGTGTACTAATTATCATCATTATCATCGTGTAATTCATTTAATAATCATTCATCTTCTCTAATTCTTCTCTTCAAAATTCACAGATGTTTAGTCCCGACATCCCTTGTACATCGACAATTTTGGATCTGCCTCTTCATGTAATCCCCCCAAAATTTAAAATCCTATAATTTAATAAATAAATTTTATTTGGGATAAACCGGCCTTTAAATCTATTTAGTTTAATTATTTATGGATTTTTGAGTATATAAAATTGGATATAAATATTTAATAAATTAAAATAAATATTTTGTTATTTTATCACACTCTTTTTATTTAAATAATTTTTCAAACCATTATTTTACTAAAATTATCCTTTTTTTAAACCCTCATATTCTAATTATATTAAATTAAATTATTAAATAAATTTATTACCGAAGAATATTATATTTTATTATTTTATAAATTAAATTATTTTATTTAACACCATTTTCCTTTTCATTTTCCTTTTTCCCTTTTTCCTTCTCATTTTTCTTCTTTTCCTTCTTTTTCTTTTTCTTTGGGCCATTGGCTGGCTCGGCCTGCCTTGCCTCCCTCCTGCGCGCTGGGCCGCAGGCCCACTCTTCCCCCTTCCTTCTCCCGCATGAGCCCAACCGCCTCCCTTCTTTCCTTCCTTTCTTCCTCGACTGGGCCGGTCCACTTCTTTTTTTCCTTCGGCTGCCCATCACGCCCATCTCCCCCTCCCCTTTCTTCTTCCCTTCTTCTTCTTCCTCTTTCCCCGGTGAAATTCCTGACCCCCGCCATCTCTGCCACCCCACCTGCAACTCCCTCTCCCCTATTGCTTCCCCTATCTCCCCTCTCTCCCTCTTGTCATTTTCCTGCCATACCGGCCCCACCATCTCTCCCTCTCCCTCTCCCTGCCATTGCCATACCTCTCTTCTCCTCCCTCTCCTTGCAACCCCCATTCCCCTACCACCCTACCGCCACCCCTCGAGCCGCCCTATTCCCTCCTCTCTCTTCCTCTTCTTTTTCTTCTTCCTTCCCTGCCCCATTCTGCATTTTCCCGAGCCTCTCCATGCCTTCCCCGACCCTCTTTCTTTCCTTTCTTCTCCTCCCACCTCTCACCCTATTTTTGCTTCGCCGCCTCTACAGCCACCTGCTACCCTCTACCTCACCCCGATCGATCACAACACCCATTGAGCCACCCCGTAGCCTCCATCTTCCTCCTCTCTTCTTTCCCTCCCTTCTCGGCAGCCACCCTACGCCGCCTCGATCCCGCTGTCTCTGCTGCCACCTGAGCCACCAAACTAACCCCTGCAACCCCCTCTACCACCCAAGCCTCCTTTGGCCGAAACCACCACCTGCAGGCCTCCATTTTCTCCCTCCATTTTCCTTCCTCCTCAGCCCATCCCTCTCGACCCATCTCGGCAACCCCTCTTCGCGGCCTCTCTACCGCCGCCCTTAGCCGCCGTCAACCTATTCCCGACCACCACCTACACCCCCTCTCCACTTCCGCACCATTCCCTTTGTAACACCCCGAGTTGAGACGACCACACGGGGCTACCTTGGAGCGCCTTCTGATTGATCGGCTGACCCCACAGATCAACACGAGTCCTTTCAGCACGCTTTGTCCTCACTCACGCGCTTCCTGAGAGAATTTCAGAAAATTTCTGAAACTTCCCAGAAGGTCACCCATCCTAAAATTGCTCCACGGCCAGCACGCTTAACTGTGGAGTTCTTAGGATGGAATCACCAAAAGGATGGTATACCATGTTGATATAAGTAGCCAAATCAATCCTTATAACACTCTCCTCAATTTGGGATATTACATTCACTCCTACTCAAAGAACGCAACGTCCTCGTTGCGCCTCAACCAATGATTGTCTCAATACAGTTCATCCCAAGAATCGTCCCGCTAGGTGACTGACTGGCTCATCCAAGTTCAGTTCACGGTCGCGGTTTCGCTCTGATACCATTTGTAACACCCCGAGTTGAGACGACCACACGGGGCTACCTTGGAGCGCCTTCTGATTGATCGGCTGACCCCACAGATCAACACGAGTCCTTTCAGCATGCTTTGTCCTCACTCACGCGCTTCCTGAGAGAATTTCAGAAAATTTCTGAAACTTCCCAAAAGGTCACCCATCCTAAAATTCCTCCACGGCCAGCACACTTAACTGTGGAGTTCTTAGGATGGAATCACCAAAAGGATGGTATACCATGTTGATATAAGTAGCCAAATCAATCCTTATAACACTCTCCTCAATTTGGGATATTACACCCTTACCCCAAATCCTCCCCCACATGCCCTTTTTCTTAGCCCCAAAACCTCAACCCAAAAATAGCCTATTTTCCCTCCTTTCACCCACTTTTGAGCCTCTCCCCTCATTTCTTTGCATGCAGCTTATGCTGCATGAGCAGGATAAGCTGCTGCATGCTTGGTTATGTTTTTTTTAATAAATTTTAAGGTATAATAATATTTTAATTTAAGTATTTGATTAATTAAGTGTTATAAAGCCTTATACTTTGATTTTTATTATTTCTAATGTAATAAGTCTTGATATTATTTTTAGGTATTGGTTTTAATAATCAAAGCTTGAACCTTTAACCGGAATACTGGTAAGGTTCATTTTTACGGGAATCAAGGTAACTGTTAAATCCCACTTAAACGCATGGATTAACGTGTGTTAGCATATTAGGATTTTAATATATTATTATTCTTGATATATGTTGTTTAATATGATATATGTGGTTTCTTGTGTTGATTGATAAAAAGAAAGCATGATAGTTTATATGCTATGTATGAAAATATTGTTTAAGGTAGGAGGTGGTTATTAATGAAAATGTTAAGTATTATACTATTGTGATCTTTAATGTATGGTTAATGTTTTGTGAGCCTTAGGGGTATTTTAGTAATGTATCTTATACAATAATATGGCCTAATATATATATATATATATATATATATATATAGGGGTGCTAATAATATTATATTAATTATAAGAGTTGTGGATGAGGTGTTAATATTAATATCTTATGTAGTGATAATAATAATTTAATATAAGTGGTGTACTAAGGGGTAAAATGGTAACTTTTAATTTAAAAGGGATTATGGTAATTGTGGAGGCAAGGGTAAAGTGGTAATTTAGTAATTAAAGGGTAAATTAGTAATTTTGTAATTAAAAGGGCAAAATGGTAATTTCATAATTAAGGGTCAAAATGGTAATTTTATAATTAAAGGGGGAAAATGGTAATTTCATAATTAAGGATAAAAATGGTATTTTTGTAATTAAAGGGCAAAATAGTAATTTCGTATTTAAAGGGGCAAAATGGTAATTTTGTGAATAAAGGGTAAAATAGTAATTAAAGGGTAAATTAGTAATTTTGTAATTAAAGGGCGAAATGGTAACTTCATAATTAAATGTCAAAATGGTAATTTTGTAATTAAAGGGAAAAATGGTAATTTTGGGAATGAAAGGGTGTTATGGTAAAATTTGGAAGTTAAGGGGTAAAATGATGAATTTAAAAGTAAAAGGGAAAAATGGTAATTTTGTAAATAAAAGGGGTAGAGTGGAAATTGGAAATGAGTAACTTGGTAATTATGATAATAGAGAAGGGCAATTTGGTAATTTAAATAGCTAAAGGGCAATTTGGTAATTATGATAATGGATAATTCGGTAATTTAACCAATTAAAGGGCAATTTGGTAATTTTGATAATGGAGAAGGGTAGTTTGGTAATTATGATCACAAAGAAGGGCAATTTGGTAATTTAACCAACTAAAGGTGGTAATTTGGTAATTAGGATAATGGAGAATGGTAATTTGGTAATCTGACCAACTCAAGGGCAATTTATTAATTATAATAAAGGAAAAAGGGAAAAATGGTAATCCAACCAACCAAATGGAAAATATATTAAGTGTAGCAATTATGAACGGGGATTAGTGACCTAATAAGTATGGGAGATAACTTGGTAACCTAAATCGAGTAAAGGGTAACTTGGTAATTATGTAACAAGGAGGGTAATATGGTAATTTGTCAAGTAAGGAAGGGATGACTTAACAATTATATAAGTAAGGGTTAAATGAGTAATCTGTATCTAACATGTCGTGGTGATTGTGGAATTTCGTAATATGACTCAAATAACGCTGATTAGCGAGGTAAGAGTATTTGATAATTAGTAAGTATCACGAACACAAATTCTAATGTGAAATTAGAAGAGATTAGGATGACCTTAATGATTCTTCTGTATTACCTTGGACAACCCTTTGAATAAGAAATATCTGAAGATATTCGAACGATTAAAAGTGAATAATTATCTGATTATTGTGCTTTTCTGATCACCTTAATTAAGACACTAGTACTTAAAGCGAAAGACCTCGAGATCGGGAATGGTGGCTCTTTAGGGGTCGCTACCCTAAAGACGTGGTTTAGTCCAAGATTATTCTGGTATTTGCTGGTGTGCCTTTGTGCCCCAGCTAGGCCCTATATCTTACTCTATCTAGCTCTACGGACCTAGTTAGGGGGTATGCATACTTATGGAATAGGTGTCTTTGTCGGTAGGGTATTGAGTTAGCTTTATGCACCAGTACGACCAGGGTACCTTTGCGTCCCTGGGTTGATAGTTGAAGGGTACTGAGTAGCTTTTATGCACCAGTGCGACTGGTGTACTTTGTGTCCCAGGATCTTGATCTCTCTATCGAGGCAAATAAATGGAATTGATGTGCTGATTAAAAAGGAAAACACTAATCGTTAAAGTGAAGGATTAATGAGTCGGGCCCAGTTGAATTATATTACGAGCACTGATCCACCGGATATAATAGTGGCCCAGGATGTTTTGCCTTGGATGATGTTTATGAGTACTAATCCACCGGATATAATGGTGGCCCAAGATGTGTTGCCCTGGATGATGTATATTTGTATTCCAATCCACAGTCCAAAATAGTGGGGGTCCCGAGCTCAATAAATTTGATTTGGCTATGAATAAATTATGGAAAAATACTAATCACTTATAGTGGAATACCATGTGATTCGGGGCCAAACCGGTCCACCGGCAAATAATAGTGGCCATGAGCGTTTTGCCCTGCATGACCAGTCCACCGGCGAATAATAGTGGCCAGGAGAGTTTTGTCCTACATGACCGGTCCATCGACGAATAATAGTGGGATTCCCGCACTCACACGAATAATTATAATCCGATATGATTGATAACGATGGACTAAGGGCTTAAGGCCCAGAAGTATCGATTGTTCTCTATGGCCTATTAATATCTAATTGATTTTTTAAGTATGTGGTTGTATAAATGTGGATATTAAGTATTTACCTTTTATTATGTATGTATGTAGTATCATGTGTTGCATTGTGGACCTGCTGTTAAGTGTGATTTAAAGGGTTACACAGTACCGTAGTACTGAAAGGTTCCATTCGTGCGGCCCCTGCTTATTCAATGGGCAGTGTCCCTTGCAGGTCGTTCTCAGGTGCTATTCAAGTGGGCTCTCGGAAAAGAGTGTAAGGTACTATCCAGTAAACCCTAGGGTTGTACTCTTTCACCTTTAAAATTTATAGTTTCAACGTATTTATTGGTTTGTAACCACCAATGGTGTATTATACTCTTATAAAATGTTTAAATGTGCTACTCTGATTTAACCATTGGTTTGAGTTTCTTGTAAGTTGTATTTTTCTCTTTTAGCTTTAGCACTTGGTACTGGAACTGTAGGAGTGAACCGGTCTGGTACTAAATGTGGCGGTAATATCCCCAGAATTCATAATTTTATTATTTTGCTTCCGCTAATTCTTTTTAATAAAACGAAATTTTTCAGTAGTGAATTTTGGGGGGTGTTACACTTCCTATCTTTTGTATCTCATGTTGTATTCCTTCTTTTATAATGTTCATAAAATGAAGATGGGATATTTTAAAATAATTACCTAATAATATAATCAATATTTTTGTAAATAAATTATTATCATTATTATGACCATGATTATAATCACAAAATGTATAAATATCCAACTTTTTTATTGGTAAGTAAAAAGGTAATATATTACTTCTGAATGCATAGTGATAGGTACAAATACAATCATATATATTATTACAATAATTAGGTATTAAAGACCTAATTCATCTACACAATTAACTAATCTTTTAAAATATTTACTACTATGGAAAGTCACAAAGTGACTAACACTATAACAAATCGTCACATAGGCCACTAGAATATTTGTGGCTAATAAGTAACAATTTTGTGGCTAAAATATTTTACCACGTAAATTTTAGGTGTCAACTTCTGTGGTCTATAAGCCTTTGATGAAAATATTAGCTTCGGAAAAAGGGATTTGATGGCTGCAATTGATGAAATTAGTTACAATTTATTGGTAACTCATATCTTGATAGTCACAAGTAGTCTCGTGATATACGTATCGATAGCCACAAATAGTCTCATGATACATATTATTATAATTACAAGTAGTTCCATGACATTCTTATCATTGGTCACAAGTAGTCCCATAACACCCGTGGCGTACATAATAATAATAATAATAATAATAATAATAATAATAATAGCCACGAGTAGTCATGTGTCACACGTATCAATGCTAATTATTATTATTATTATTAACCATCCCATCTTAGTAACGTGGGTAGACCTTATTTATAATATGCTTCCCGAAAAACTTTACGTGATGTTATTCATCCTTAAACTACTCAAGACCAAACACGCTTAATTACAAAGATCTTTATCTATTGAATTCCCTTAATGAATGTGCACTTTATTTATATAAATAGTTGTATCAAATCTTTTAATCTATCTTAATTATAAATTACTTATATTATGTATTATATATATATACTTTTTAAATGGCTACACATTTGTTTATATGATAACACATTTGACTCATAGTTAAAATAACATATTTTTCTTCTTCTAACCATAGTATTTTTTGTGGTAAGCATAAACATAGTATGGTGACATATATGTTTATGTATCTATATGTGTATATATATTATTGAATATTCCATAATTTATATACACATTTAATTTCGGACACACACACACACACACACACACACACACACACACACACACACACACACACACACACACACACACACACACACACACACACACACACACACACACACACACACACACACACACACACACACACCTAGTTAATTCTTAATATGTTGTTTAATTTGGCATATTAACATTTAAATTACACACACACACACACATTCCAAATTAATAATTAGCTAATTTTACTATTTGTTCAAAATAATTAAGATGCTAGGATGAAAATGTATTGTATTATACATTTAAAAAAAACTTAATCAAATTAATTCTTAGTATGATCATATTTTTAGTTATTTTTGAGCTATATCTAAAAAGCTATCAGCTTTCACCACATAATTGTTTTTTCCATATGATATCATAGGTGAGTCAGCCACAAAAATATATTTTTGTTGTAAATTTGCGGCGAGTAAGCCACAAAAATATCACTTTATGGCAAATTTGTGTCAAGTTAGCCACACAAATATCTTTTCATAATAAATTTATGGCGAGTTAGGTACAAAAATATCATGGCAAGTTAGTTGTAAGCATATATTTTTATAGCAAATTCATGACAAGTTAGCCATGAGAATATTTTTTTGGTGGCAAATTAGCCACGGGAATATTTTTTCATGGTAAATTAGCCATGGGAATATCTTTGTGTTGTAAATTTGTGGCAATTTAGTCACAAAAATATATTTTCGTGACCAATTTATGGCAAGTTAGCTACATAAAATATCTTTCTGTGGATAATTCATTATGAGTTAGCCACAAAAATATCTTTCTATGGTAAATTCATGGCGAGTTAGCCACGAAAGAATTTTTTTCGTGCCAAATTCGTGGCGATTTAGCTACATAATTATTTTTCCATGGTAAATTAGTAGCGAGTTGGCCACAAAATGACTTCATTGTGACAATTCATGATAAGTTAGCCACAAATTTTTTTCCTTTTGACAAATTCATGATAAGTTCGTCACGTAAATGCTTTTTTGTGGAAATTTGTGGTCACTTCATCATAAAAATATTTTTTCCGTGAAAAATTATTCACAGATATATTTTTCTATTACAAAAAATGAACATAGCCACTAAATTTTTATTTTTTGTGGCTATTTTTACTAAAACCATAATCTCATACTTTGTATAAAAATTTAGGCCACCGTTTTTTGCCTCTTGTAGCCATTTTAGTAGCTCATGCCACCTTTTATTGTAGTGTAGCTAGATTTTTTACAATTTGTTTGGCTTTCATCAACATGGAAAAAAGTAAGGAAAATAGGTCTAAGCATTAAGATTTTCTTGAGAATCCACGAGTAGGTTTTTGTAATATCCATTCGTCATAGATACCAAACCTTAATGTAATAAGCATGCATCCAACAAATCCAAAGTAGTTCCTTTTTGCAGGCTAAATAGCATATAAGTCTACTCATTGCAACTTTGTTCCACCATTTGATGTCAATCAATCCCAATCCACCCTCCTTTTTAGGTTTGTGGACCTTTGCCCATGAAACAAGAGTCTTATTAATTATAGCACATGAAATAGAACATAAGGAGCTTCTGCAAACAATATTGATCTCTTAAATAAATTGTTGTGGGAGGGGAAAAACAAGGCACCGATAGATCTAGATGCTAAGTAGAACATACCTAACTAGTTGTAGCCTACCTGCATAGCTTAGTAAAGAGGCTTGTCAAGCTCTAATTTTGGTAGATTATTTGTTGATTAGTGGCCTATAATGTTGAATGCCTATATATTTTCCACTAAAGAGAACACCAAAGTAAGTAAAAGGAAGGTTTCTTGTAGGGATGTGATACTCAGACAATATTTTTCCATTCAGTTCTAAGGGTACAACTCCCTCATATTAAATTGAACTCTTAGGTGTGTTTAGGTATAGCCCTGGCATAGAAGAGAAGTCTTGGAATCGCTCAAAGATAGTATTAATGGAAGCTCTATTCCCTTTACAAATAAGAGCAATTCATTAGCAAATATTAAGTGTAGGATCTTAACCCTTTTACATTTAGGATATGGTGAGAAGTGAGGGTTCAACCAAAGGGTTAACATGACTTCATCAAGGAATTCCATGATTAATACAAATAGAAATGGTGAGAGAGAGTATCCTTTCCTTAGTCATCTCTTTTCTTGAAATGGGGTTTGAGAACTCCATTGAACACGAGAGTAAAACCAATAATAGTAAAATATGTCATGATTATTTTCACAAAAGTAGCGGGAAATGGAGTGAGTATAGAATAGGTTCTAGAAAGTTCCATCTCATTATATCATAGTCTTTCTTCATGTTAAACTTGAGAATACACTAAGGATATTAGTGCTCGTGGTTATATCATTTCAAAAGTTCAGTGGCTAGAAGCATATGATCCCCAATGCTCTTACCTTTAATAAAGGTTGATTGAGAATCACCAACTAACAGAGGCAGCATAAGTTGGAGTATGTTGGTGATAATCTTAGAATTGGTTTTATAAAGTGTGTTGCAGTAGGCTATAGGCCTATACTCATAGGCTTTTGCAACATTTGGGACCTTTTGGATTAGTTTAAGATAATTGAAATTAAGGCTATAGGGGAGTCAACCATCTTTGAAGAAATCATGTGCCCCTTTCCATACATCATCCCCTATAGTATCCCAACATCTTTTAAAGAAAAAAGTATCGAAGCCATCAAGTCCTGGTGCCTTATCATTTCCCATAGAAAACACTGCCTCTTTCACTTCCTTCTTAGATATAGGTGCGAGTAAATGGTGTTAGTGTTCCTTAGAAATAAGAGGGCCACTAGATATGAATTCATTTGTAGTTATTCTGTCAAGCTAGTCGTGTATTGGGGAGTGATAGCCCATAAGATGGTTATAAAAATTGAATGGAAATATTTAGGATTAGAATATTCAAGTTTCAGCCAATTAACTCTTGATTTTTGGTGGAAGAAAAGTTCTTCACACTTAGATAAGGAAGGAAATTTCCTTGATACGAGATTCTCTTGCTAGGTCAAAGTAGTATCAAGGGGGCTTTGTGCTAGTTGTTCTTGAATGTGGAGTAATTTGTTTCTAGATTTTGCCACCTTATCACCGACCCCTCCGTATTTAATCCTTTTAAGAGCCTTTAAAGGATTCTTTAAGGTTTTTAATTTTTGCATAACGATTTTGAGATTTGATCAATGGAAAAAAGTGTTTCATGTTTGAGTAATGATAGTATCAAATATTTCATCCTTAGCCCACATGTCATAAAATCAAAATGGTTTATTTTCTTTAGGAGAGTATTGGGTAATTATCATAGATACGAGTGAATGGTCTAAGATGTTGGGAGGTTGGAAGTGAGCAGTAGTACCTTCATAAGTGTCAAATTAATGATCATTTGACATGAATCTATCTAATTTGCTTGTGATTTTATTTGGCCCTACTTGTTTATTACACCAAATGAAAAAAACTCCCTATAAATCTGATATCCACCATTTGCACCTGAGATAGGCCATCCACAAATTCAATCACATCTTGGTTATTTATACTTTCTCCTTGTAACTTTTCATGGATATTATGTAACACCCCCAAATTTACTACTGAAAAATTTCGTTTAATTAAAAGGGTTTAGCGGAAGCAAAAAGATAAAACTGTAAACTTGGGGGCATCACCGCCACACTTAGTACTGGATCGGTTCACTCCTACCGTTCCAGTACTAAGTGCTAAGGATAAATAAAGTTAACATTAAACATGAATCATTAATAAAACACAAGTCATACAGAAATCAGAGTGCGATTTAGGATTACAAACCAAAGAGTACGTGACTAGAGTTTTTCAAAACATAAAGCATAGTACAAAAACACAACTAAAATATGATAATACCAGGTCCAATAAAGAAACAGAGTCTGGCCAAATCACTCTCGATCCCCAAGTCAAGTTTAGGCTCAATGCTTAGCCCCGCTCGATGCTTCATAAGTGTCGTAGGCATCGAAGACATCATCCCCTACCTGCACAAGCTCAGACGGGTCTTCTACTCGTGGGAATGAGTAGTACCCATGAAACGGGTGATCAGTACGCTACGTACTGAGTAAGGTAACAGACGTACTAAGGCCAACATACACAGAGATACATGACATAGCAGACATGGCATAATTACGTAGATAGCATGCAATAACACAGATAAACAATACCGGTTATGAACCAGTTAACCTTTTTATTAGATCTTTGATAATTATAATTGATTCACATCATAGTTTTTATCAAACAATGTGAGTGCGGGAACCCCACTATTATAGCCGGTGGAACAGTCATGAGGGCCATGCCCTGCCATTATTTTAGCTGGTGGACCGGTCACAAGGGTAACTTATCCTGCCACTATTATTTGCCGGTGGACCGGTCTGGCCCTGACTCACAAGGTGTTCCACTGTAAATATTCGTATCTTTCCCATATCTTATCATTATTATGATTGGTTTGTTGAGCACGTAATCCCCCACTATTATAGCTAGTGGAACAGTCACGAGGGCCATGCCCTGCCACTATTTTAGTTGGTGGACCGGTCACGAGGGTAACATACCCTACCACTATTATTTGCCGGTGGACCAGTCTGGGTCCGGCTCAACATTTTTCTCTGTAAGTGATTAGTGTCTTAACATATATTATTCAAAAGATTTTCACCCTTGACATGCATGACTAGCTATAACCGCACTTATCCTCCCAGGAGGGCCTACCCCATATCTTGAGACTTCTGCACCTCCTAACTTGCCTTGACATCCTTCCCATAACCCACTTTCTCACACCGGGAACCCAACTTCTAAGTGTGTGGGTCAGGGTCCACCACCTTATACCCCAAGGTCTACTCACCACCTTACCCTAGAATTTTTACCAGAAACCCTAATTTGGGCCTATGTGGCCCTTCCTTTCCTGCCTCCCACAACCCACACTACTATAACGCCTCCCTCAAACTCAACTCTCCCCTCATACCTCACTCCTCCTCCTTTATTTTTATTATTTTCTTTTTCTTTTTCTACCTCCTCCAATTAGGGTTTCCTCCCCAAACCCTGGTCGATACCTAGGTACCATTATATTATCCGACGTACTATTTTTCACCTCGAGCCTCCAGACTCCCAAACAGACCTTTCATTGCCTTCCCCACGTCCCAAAGTAAACTTTCCATACGTAAGGTTCGCCCCCATGTAGACCTTAACCTCCCCATGCAAACCCTAGTTCCTCCCATGTAACCTTAGTTTCTCCCACTCTTCCATTTTATTTAAATCCCCTCCAATCATGGATCACATATTACCTAGGTCATCCTTACCTACGTTAGCTAACTTACTTCCCCTTGGTTATCTTAATTTCTCATTTTTCTCTTTCATGCCCCCATTCCACAACACCTCATCAAATAACCTAGCATGCATGTCCTAAGGGTCACATCCCATCACGTCATATTTGCAGCATATCCATATTAGCACATACCAGACAAGAGCACGAGAACATACCTCAGTTCCAAGCTGCGCTACTCAATAAAAACAGATAACATATAGAACACAACATATAAATCGTACAAGGCATCCAAGGCAAGTAAAACACGTAACACACAAGCGGCCTTAGTTACGTCCTTACCTAAAGCGACGCCGGACTTGGAGCACGCTCCTACAACTTAACTCCTTAGGGTTTTGGTTTGATTCACCTATAAAAGGAAAAGTACTAAGGATTAGTTTCCCTCCTACCAAAAGTACCATTACTCCTTAATTTAGTCTGAGATTAGGATTGTTATTATTAAAGGGAGTATTATACGTGAAAACTAGGGTTTTTAGCTTCAAGTTAGCCCACTAGATATTACTAGCCAAAATATGCTTATTTTAAATATTTAATGCCATACTTATAGTATTAAACCTAATACCTTTATTCTTATAATAATAGTACTAATGCTAGTTATAGCAAAATAATGACAATAATAATAATAATAGTAATGCTAATGCTTATAGTGATAGAAACCCTAGCATTTTTAAGGCTAAGTTTAATAATAGTATTAGGGTTCAAATAATAATATAATAATTACGATACCAACAGAGTACAAATATTCCTAAAGATAATAATGATAAAAGTTGTATTTTGAATAATGATAATATAAGGGTTCAAATATTTTTGTCACAATAATAGTAATAAAATAATAATAATAATAATAGTAATAACTAATAAAGATACCATAGTAATAATGTTAGTGATAACAACATTAGGAATAATATTAAATGGTAAGGTACTAAGGTTTAAGTATTCTTCTTATTTAACAACAAAATGATAATACACCAACTTCGGGTTAAATAACATTAATAATAATAAAAGTAGTAGTAATAATAACAATAATGATAAAGATGTTAAGTATAATAATAATAATAATAATAATAATAATAATAATAATAATAATAATAATAATAATAATAATAATAGTAACCAAAATGATAATAATAATATAAGGGTCCAAATATTTATATTAATATATAAAAGTGACGATGGACAAAAGTAGTTTTAACAATATTAGCAAGGAAATAATGATAATGATAACGGTAATACTAATAGTAATAATAACAATAATAATAAAATAAAGTTAGGTTAAGTAGTAGTAGTAGTAATAATAATAATAATAATAACAACAACAATAATAACAACACAAGTTTAATAATAATAATAATAATAATAATAATAATAATAATAATAATAATAATAATAATAATAATAAGGGTAATACTATTAATATTACTAAAAATTGTTAACACTTATATAAAAAGGGTTTCTAAAGTTAGATTAACTAATGATAAAGATAATAATAATAATAATAATAATACCAACCATAATAATAATAATAATAATAATGATAATGATAATAACAATACTCTTAATATTAGTAAAAATTATTAATCACTTGTGCTAAAAAGGTTTAGGGGTTGAGGACGTTAGAGCACCACCTAAGGTTAGTGGTGGAACTGGCGGCGACGCGTGGCGGCGACGGCGGCGGTGGTGGAGGAGGAAGAGAGGTGGAAAGATTACTATGTAGGCTAAAGGAGAGGAAGAGGAGGGGTGTTTGAGGTGGAGGAAGGTGTGGCAGGTGAAGAGGGGTGGAATGCAAGTGGTGGTGTAGCTGGGAGTGGCAGCGCATGGTGGTTGGTGCAGCGGCCGAAGGTGGTGGGAGGTGGTGGAAGATGGGGGAGGTAAGAGGAGAAGTAGGCAGGGGAGATGATGGTATGGGAAGGTAGGAGAAGGTTCCCTGGGTGTTTTGGAGGGTGGAGGAGGTCCAGGTGGCTGCTAGATTGGCGACGGAAGGCGGCACCAGGGGTGGCACGTACAGGGCAAGGGAAGGGGTGGTGGTGGTCTGGTTTCATAGAGGAGGGTGCAAGGATGGTCTCGGTGGGCAGCGGTCACCGGTGGTGGCAGAATAAGCAATTGTTTGGGCGGCGGCGAGGGACAGAATTTCTAGGCTTGCAAAAGAGGGAGCTCGACTATGGCTGCTAATGGGGGGTAGTTATAGGATAATTGAGGGAGAAGACGACAAGATCAGAATAGACACGCGGGGCAGGCATGGCAGGACCACCGGCCGGCGGTGGCAGGCGGTGCAGTCCTGCTATGGCAGGTTAGGTTGGGGAGGGGGAGAGAAAAAGGAAAGAGATGGGCACGCGGGGAGGGGAGAAATGGGGCTTTTTGGGGTCGAAAAAAGGAAAGAAAATGACAGGGAGAGGGGCAGGTGAGGACGACTGGTCGTTGGCTGGTGGCTGCCAGCGAAATCGGGGCTGCAAGTTGGCGTTGCAGGTCGGGGCTGAAGAAGAAGGAAGGCGACGGGTTGGGCCAGTCGGTCCAGGGGAGAAGGAAAAGAAGAAAGGAAGGGTCGGTCAACAGGGGGAATAGGTGAAGGAAGCAGGTAACGCGGCTTGGATCACACGAGACGGGGGGGGGGAGAAGGTGATCTGGGCCGGTGAAAAAGGGGAAAGGAAAATGGAAAAAGGATAAAATGGTTGGGTTGGGGTATTTGGTATTTATTTGTTTATATATTTAAGTTAGATATTTAATTTTAATAATAATTATTTTAAGTATAATAATTAAATTTATTTTTAGATTAAATGGGCTATTTTGGATAAATTTTCCTTAACTTCCATTTTAATTAGTAAAATGTCCAAAATTTTCTAAAGAATTTATTTATTATTTTCTCTTTCTTTCCTCAATTAATTTCCTCTTTATTTAATAAAATACTTTATTTTCTAAATTTTCTTAATAAATCATTATTCTGCCATAATTCATATATTAGGATTTTTGGGGTGTTTCATATTAGTAGTAACATTGAAGTCTCCCATTATGCATCAAGGTGAAGATATAGGTGCGATTTGGATAAGGCATTGCCACAAGGTCCTTCTTGTGGTACCTTGGTTAAGGGCATATATAAATGATGCATAAAACTTAAATTCCCCATTAGCATCATGAAATTTAGTAAAAATACCTTGGTCTGTAGTCGAAATCTCTTTAATTAAGAAAAGATTTGGGTCCTAACCAACCCAAATTCTACCATTATAACGGAAAGAGTAATAATGTATCCATTCCTAGTTTGGAAAAATCTTATTACATATTCAAGCGGAATTAAATTCCTTTATTCTTGTTTTAAGTAAGCCTACTAAAGCAAACTTATTTTTGATACACCACACATGAACTTACTTATGTTTTATGGGACCATTAAGCCCTCTGACATTCCACCATCTAGCTTTCAAGTGGGATTAATGCATCAGAAATTGAATCAACATCAATGTGTCTTTCATTGTTAATTTCTCTACTTTATCCACTTGGATTAGGTTTGGGCTTGCTTTGAGATCCGGATTGAGGCAAATTTTCTCATGGTATTCCAACAAAAGACCTATCTTCATTAGGTGTAGTCTCAACTTGCTCAATTGTTTGAGAGCGTTATCTTTTATCCTTGACCACCACCCACTAGGTTTGATCTCTAGATCTTGATTTGGTAATCTTAGTAGGGAAATATTCTTGGTTGTGATCATTCCTATGACATATATGATAATAATTGGGTTTCCATTAAAAAAACACTTGCTGCTCATAAATAGAACCATGAGGCTTCTTAATCGGGATAGACCCAGGGAGAGCCCTATATGTATCCACCGCTATTAGAACTCTAGTAAAGGAAATTTTCTATTTGTTTGAAGTTATAGGGACCATTCCAATAGGTTTTCCAATGTATCTACATATATAACAAAGTGAATTCACAAACCACATGGATAAGGGAAGGTTGGGAAGTTTGATCCATAAAGGTAAGAATTGGAATTCCTTTTGCCTAAAGATGAAATTTGGAGACCAACACTTGATAAGGAGAGTTTTTACATTGATTTTCCTAAAACCGGCATTAAGAATATTCATGCAATCTGTTGCTTTATCAAATGTGAACATGATATAGCCATTTTCATGTAACAATATTCGAGGGATGGATACATGTGCCCAATTTGTTTTCAAAAAGGATTCCAATTGGTAATATGTTGGGCGTAAGCCACTTAAAATCCCAAAACCCTAATTTAGGAAATTATATCAAAATAGAGATTTATTAGGGAAATTAATTAATGAAAATAAAGGGAAATATTTAAGGATAAATCAAAAGGAAAATAATAAAGAATTTAATTAGGAAAAATTAGAGCATTTTGCTAATTAAAATAGAGTTTAGGAAAAAAAAAATTACCTAAAATATCCTAAATTAATATAAAAAGGGAATTTAATTATTATTTTACTAATTTTTACTATTTTAAAATATTTAAAAATATCAAAATATTCTAAATACCCCAGCCAACCTATTTTTCCTTTTTTCTTTTTCCCTTTTTCTCTTTTCCTCCCTTTCCCCTTTTTCTTTTCTCTTTTTCCTTTTTTCCTCCTTCTTCCCCCGGAATGGGCCAGCCCCTCTCCTCATGACCCAAACCTGCCCCCTCTTCATTCCCCGTGCGACCCAGCCCGCGTCGCTCCTTTTCTTCTCCGCTCAATCTACCTGGTTCTCCCTCCTTTTTTCTTTCTTTTCTTTTTACCCCAGACCGGCCGACCCGCTGCTTCATCCCCTTTCTCCCGATCCTTTCCCACGCCTGTAGATCGATACCTACAGCACCTCGTACCGCCGACAACCCAGCCACCGTATTGCTAGCCTACCTCCCCCTTCTCTTCCCCATCCTTTTTCTTTCCTTTTCCGACCCTAACCTGCCCTGTACCCCTCTCACATATGCCCTTCTTTCCTTCCTTTTTCTCCTCCCTAACCCAACCAAAACTATAAATCGTAGGCTATAAATCGTAGGCTTGTACCGGCTTGCCATTGCCGGGCGGCGAGTCTTCCATACCTGTTCCCTTTTCCTCTTCCCCCTTTTTCTTATCCACCCCCATTGGCCTATAAATACCCCATACCCAACCTCAATCGATCTTCCTTTCCTACCCAGAAAAATTCACCTCCCCTTGCGCCACCGCCACTTCAGCCACCGCCACCGCCTGTAATGTCTGCCAAACTCCTCCCTGCATCACCCTCCAACAAACCACACCACCCACCACCTCTAATTCCTTCTGCACAAGCCGCCTCAGCCTTCCAAAGTTGGTTTCCCAACCTGCCCATTCTCTTCCATCACCGCCCTACTCACTGCTGTGCGCCGCCATCCCTGTAGCAACCACCACTTCTCCTACCTCCCAAAACACTCAAAAAATCCTCATCTACCTCCCTTACCTTTCTTTCTCCCTTCCTCCCTCTCCTTCACCCTTCCTCCTCCTCCACCACCTTCGACCACCACAACAACCACCACCTGCGCTGCCCCTTTTGCTGCACCACCACCACCATTCCAACCCTCTCAACCTAGAGGATCCACCACCACCACAACCACCCTCTCACTCCCCCTCTTCTAGCCTAGAAATCCACCTCTCCAACTCCACTTCCTCCTCCACTGTCGGCGCTGGCGCCACTTAGTCACCACCACCACTAGGTTGTGCCCTAACCTCCCTAACCTCTAAACATAATTAATGTAATTGTTATTTATTTTATTAGTGTTAATATCATCATCATCATCATCATCATCATCATTATTATTATTATTATTATTATCATTATTGTCACTATTTTAGTATCACTAATACTGTTATTATTATTGTTATGATTTGGATTATTATTAGTATTATCACTATTATTATTTTTGTTGTTGTTGTTGTTGTTGTTGTTGTTGTTGATAGTAAAGCTATTATCTTTAGTAATTTAAATATTACTAATAATACTTTAACATGGACCAATATAACTACCAAGACCTATTTTGACTAGTAATAGCATGATTAGCTACTTTGAGAATAATACCCTTACTTTTACTTATAAAATGATTATTATTATTATTATTATTATTATTATTATTATTACTATTATTATTATTATTATTATTATTATTATTATTATTATTATTTACCTAGTACTAGGCTATGATAATGGTAAGGTAGGAAATAATGATAATTTTGGTTAGAAAAAAGTTAACCATTAGTATTTTCCTCTTATAGGTGAACCAAGTCAAAACCCTAATGAGGCGTAGGAGCGTGCTCCAAGCCCGGTGTCGTATTAACTAAGGATGTAGTTAAGGATGATTATGTGTATTATGTGCCTTGTATGCCATGTGTTATGTTATGTTGTGTAACTTATATTATTATGACTGCTTACTTGTAGCGCAACACAGACTTAAGGTACGTTTATGTGACTTCCCTATGGCATGTGTAAAATGATAAGTATGTTGTGCTTGTGGTGCTATGTGATGTAATCCTCTAGGACATGCATCCTATGATACTTTAATGATATGGTATGGGGTGAAAGGAAGAAAAGGAAAAAAGGAAAAAAGGAAAATGAGTTGACTAAAGGAAAATAAGAATGACCTAATTATCTCATGACCCATGATGGGACAAATAAAAGGAAAATATGGACAAAATAAGAGAGTGGAGTGGATCTTGCATGGGGAAGTCTAGGGTTTGCATGGGGATGATACTTATGTTGGAAAATTTGCCTTGGGGTGTGATTAAGGTAAGGGAAGAGTTGTTGGGGTGATTAGAGTCCATGGGTGAAAAATAGTACGTAGGTTGGTATAAGGGTGCATAAGGAGCTTGGTTAGAGTTTGGGAAGAAAACCCTAAGTGGAGGAGATTGTGAAAAGGAAAAATAATGGAGAGAAGTGGAATATGGGGGAAGAGTGGAAGGATATCATATGGAGGGTAAGTATGGGTGTCATATGGAAGAGGGGATGGTAGGTGAGTAATGGAGAGATGATATATGGGAAAAGAGAGGTGCTAGGGTTTGGGGTGGCTAACTAGGTTATCGTGGCAACATGTGTAAAATGGGAAGTAAGGTGAAATATTTGGGGTTGAACCTAAGTGAGAGGATGAGTTGGGGATAAAGGAGCATGATTTGTGTGGGTTAGAGAAAGGATGGGCCATATAGGCCAAATTAGGATTTTAGGAAAATCCTAGAGGGCGATAGTGAGTTGTCCTTAGATGGTATGAGGAAGTGGGCCTCTACCCACACCCTTAGGAGTTGGGTATTCGTGGTAATTAAGGAAGAGAGGGAAAGGATGTCTGGATGTGTTGGGTGGTGTAGAAGTCCCAAGATATGGGATGGGAACCTCTTAGGGGAATAAGAGTAGACGGATTATGTGAACGGGTAGTCCAAAGGACATGCATGTCAAGGGTGGAAATATTTATTGAATAAGAAACAAATAAGATATTAACCATTTAAAGAGGAATATTGTTGAGCCGGGCCCATACTGGTCCACCGACGAATAATAGTGGCCAGGAGTCGGGGTGCCCTGGAGACCGGTCTATCAACAAATAATAATGGTTAGGAGCATTCTGCCCTATATGTTTTCGGTCCACCGGCTATAATAGTGGGGGATTCCGTGCTAAAAAACCAAACCTAATGATATTAAACCATGGAAAGATACTATCTATTTACAGTGAAACACCATGAGAGTCGGGACCAGACCGGTCCACCGGCGAATAATAGTGGCCAGGTGCATTTTGTCTTTGGTATTTTTCTAGTCCACTGGCTATAATAGTAGGTTTTCCATACAAGCATGAACTTATAAAGAGCATGGTGTGAAATGAGTATATTGACCAGAGATCTAATGAATAAAGCTTAACCAGACTGTAACATGACCTCTACTATCTACATTGCTTGTATGTTTATATGTATGACCTTGTTTGTATTATATGCTATTTGTGTATGGCCTTAGCTACATGGTTACCTTACTCAGTATGTAGCGTACCGACCACTCGTTTCATGGATGCTGCTCATTCCCACGAGCAGAGGGCTCTGCTAAGTTTGTGTAGGTAGGAGACGCTATCTTCGATGCCTATGATACTTATAAGGTATCGAGCGGAGCTGAGAGCTAATCTTTGGACTTAGCAATAGCATGGAGACCTGAGAGCGACGTTGGACGGACTCTCTTCGAACTTAGTTTACTTATGTATCATTTTATTTTGGTTTTGTTTTATTGTACTGTACCTTTTATCCCTCGTGGGAACTTTGATTACGTACTTTATTGGGTTGTATAACTTCTAACGAGCATTCTGATTTTCGTGTTATGAATATTTCAGTTTTATCTTTATTTTAAGTTGTTTAATGTTCTTATGAAATTATCCTTAACCTTGTGGTTGGTACGAGACTGGCCGAGGCTGGGCTTGTATTGATCATGATGGTAGCACCCCCCGTGCTTGTGTTTGTTTTAATTAAACGAAAATTTTCTACTGTAATTTTTGGGGGTGTTACAGCCACACACTATGCTCACAAGAGAGTATTGCCAATTTAAGGATTCAAGATCCATGTCATTGGCTGAGATTTCAACCATGGGCTTGCCATCGGCCATAATTGTAACATCCCCAAATTTACTACTGAAAAATTTCGTTTAAATCAAAAAGGTTTAGCGGAAGCGAAAGATAAAACCGTAAACTCGAGGGCGTTACCGCCACACTTAGTACCAGACCGGTACACTTCTACCGTTCTAGTACTAAGTGCTAAGGCTAAAACCAAACAACATCAAGTGTGAAACATTAAAACATGGGTCGACATTTAACATAAATCATTAACGAAACACAAGTCAAACAGTAATTAGGATACAGTTTAGGATTACAACTTAAGAGTACGATTTTCAAAACATCAAGCGTAGTATAAAATACAGCTAAATAAGGAAATACGAAATCCGATGATAGCAATAGAGTCCGCCCGACTCGCTCTCGGTCCCCAAGTTAGGTTAGGCTCAACACTCTGCCCCACCCGATGCCTCGTAGGTATCGTAGGCATCAAAGACATGGTATCCTACCTGCACAAGATCAGAGGGGTCTTCTGCTCGTGGAAATGAGCAGTACCCATGAAACGGATGATCAGTACGCTACGTACTGAGTAAGGTAAAAGACGAGCTAAGGCCAACACATAGAACTTATGATACAAAGATAAGCACATAGGCAGCATACGATAACACACATGATAAGGCCTGATTACTTTCCCGGTGACTTATTCTTTGTTCTCATTAATAATATGCCCATTCCACACATATTCTTTAATAGTCCATGTGAGTGCGGGAACCCCACTATTATAGCCGGTGGACCGGAAAGTATACACTCAGGGTAGAACACTCCTGACCACTATTATTTGCCGGTGGACCGGTCTGGGCTCGGCTCAACAATCATTCACTTTACATGATTATTGTTTTATCCGTGTCTTATTAGATAACATTCCACCCTTGACATGCATGTCATCGATGTTCTACTGCTATTCTCTCAAGAGGGCCTGTCCCATATTTTGAGACTCCTGCACCTCTTATCACGCCCCAACATCCATTCCCCCTTATGCTCACACATAATGAAATACTAACTCCTGAGAGTGTAGGTTAAGCCCAACACCCTATGACATCGATCTCACCTATTCTCAACCTCTAGGGCTTTCCCCTTGGAAACCCTAGTTGGACCTATGTGTCCCAACTTCTTCTCACTTACCTTACCATTACTTGTTCCTCACCCCACATTTCACCCTTATTAGGTCAAACCCCAAGGCATATCACTTTACTCCTCGACCTCGCATGTGACCGGCAAAACCTAGTTGGCCACATCAAACCTTAGTACCTTACTTCTTCCACAAGTAACCTCTCTCTTTTCATCCCCAAGTCTCTTCTTTCACATGGAAACCCATACTCATCTTTTATATAATTAAATTCTCACTCTTAACCCATACTCCACCCTTCCTTAATCATTCTTACTTTTGTACTTCCCAAATTTCTACTTTCTCCCCCCAAAACCCTAATCGGTCCCTTATACACCCTTGCACCAACCTACGTACATATTTTCATCCTAAGTCTCCAATCACTCCACAACTCTCCCATCCTCTTATTTACACCCTAATTCAACTTTTCTCACGTAAGATTCACCCCCATGCAAGATTTAGCCATCCCATGCAAACACCCCAAGTCACCATGCAAATTTTAAGACTCCCATGCAAAGTTCCCATCTCTCATTTATTTTGGTCATTCCTTCCTCTTAATTTTCTCTCATGGATCATGAGGTACTTAGGTCAACCTCATATCCCCCTTAGTGAACTCACTTCCCATTTATTTCTTGTCATCCTTATATTCCCAACTCATATTACCATTTATTCTAACATGCATGTCCTAGAGGGCCATATCATATCACATCATAAACATCATATGCATACATGTCATGTTCATGTCATAGGAAACACATACAACATACCTCAATCTCCAAGATGCACTACACATAAGACAAGTTATCCACAATCATATAATACACGACATGGCATGGCATATACAACATTTAAAACATACAGGTCACACATCACACAAGGGCCATAGCTTCGGCCTTACCTAAAGCGACGCCGGACTTGGAACACGCTTCTATAACTCCTTAGGGTTTTGGTTAGGATCACCTATAAAAGGGAAAATGCTAAGTATTAGTCTCCCTCAAAAGTACCATCATCCCTTATTCTAGTTTAAGATTAGGATCATTATTATTAAAGAGAGTATTATACGAAAACTAGGGTTTTTACCTTAAAATTAGTATACTAAATATTACTAGTCAAAATATGTTTATTTTTAATACTTATTGTTACGCTTATATTATTAGACCCGTTAGCTCTATTCTTATAATAATAGTGTTCATGCTAACCATAGTAAAATAGTGATAATAATAATAATAAAACTAATAATAGTGACACTAATGTTTATAGTGATAGAAACCCTAGCGTTTTTAAGGCTAAGTCTAATAATAGTGTTAGAGTTAAAATAATAATATAATAATTACAATACCAACAAGTAAAAATATTCCTAAAGATAATAATGATAAAAGTTATATTTTGAATAATAATAATATAAGGGTTCAAATGTTTTTGTCGCAATAATAGAAATAAAATAATGATAATAGTAATAATAGTAATAACTAATAATGATACCATAGTAATGATGTTAGTATTAAAGGCATTAGGAATAATATTAAATGGTAAGATACTAAGGTTTAAGTATTCTTATTATTTAACAACAAAATGATAACACACCAACTTCGAGTTAAATAACATTGATAATAATAAAAGTAGTAGTAATAATAACAATAATGATAGAGGTGTTAAGTATAATAATAATAATAATAATAATAGTAATAATAATAATAATAATAATAATAATAATAATCAAATAAGGTTAGGTTAAGTAGTAATAATAATAATGATGATGATGATGATGATAATAATAATAATAATAATAATAATAATAATAATAATAATAATAATAATAATAATAATAATAATAATGTTAAGTGTAATAGAAGATAACAATCGAAAAGAATAATAGTAATATAAGAGTCCCAATATTTACACTAAAAGTGGTAATGGTCAAGTTAGTACTAGTAAGAAAATAATAATATTAATAATAGAGATAATAATAGTAGTCGTAATGATAATGTTATTAATAATGATAAAGATACTATATAATAATACCATATTTATAAATATTCCTGAAATTAGTTTAGATGGTAAGAGTGATACATAATAATAATGATAATAGTAATAATAATAATAATAATAATAATAATAATAATAATAATAATAATAATAATAATAATAATAATAATAATAATAATAGTAATAGTAATAACAACACAACATTAATAATAATAATAATAATAATAAGGGTAATACTATTAATATTACTAAAAATTGTTAACACTTATATAAAATGGGTTTCTAAAGTTAGATTAACTAATGATAAAGATAATAATAATAATGATAATACCAACCATAATAATAATAATAATAATAATAATAATAATAATAATTAATAACCATTTTAAATGCTAAAGTTGTAGCCTTTTAAATAGTTTGACCTAGTTATAAGTATTTTCTGAAATTAGGTTAGGAAATAAGGAGGATACATAATAATAATAATAATAATAATAATAATAATAATAATAATAATAATAATAATAATAATAATAATAACCATGATAATAAAACACTAATAATAATAAGAATAATAATAATAATAATAATAATAATGGTAATATGGAGGATAATACTAGTAATTTTAAATAAAATTATTAACACTTTTAGAAAATAATTTAGGGGCTAGGGAAGTTGGAGCACCGCCTCAGGTTAGTGGTGGAACTGACGGCGGCGCGTGGCGGCGACGGCGGCGGTGGTGGAGGAGGAAAGAGAGGGAAAGATGGGTATGTAGGCTAAGAGAGGGGAAGTGGAGGGGTGTTTGAGGTGGAGGAAGATGTAGCAGGTGAAGAGGGGTGGAATGAGGGTGGTGACGTGGCTGGGAGTGGCGGCGTGCGGTGGTTGGCGCAGCGGCCGAAGGTGGTGGAGGGCGGTGGAAGATAGGGGAGGTAGAAGGAGAGGGAGGCAGGGGAAGATGAAGGTATGGGAAGGTAGAGGGAAGGTAGAGGGAGGTTTGCTGGACATTTTGGAGGGTGGAGGAGGTGCTGGTGGCGGCGCAAGGGGCGGCGAAGGGCTGGAGATGGCTGTTCGGGGTGGCGACTTTGCACGGCTGGGGTGGCACGTGCATGGCGAGGCAAGGGGTGGTGGTGGTCTAGTTTCGTAGAGGAGGGTGCAGGGATGGTCTCGGTGGGCGGCGTTTGTTGCGGCGGTCACCGGCGGTGGCAAAATATGCAACCGATTGGGCGGCGGCGAGGGACGGAGTTCTTGGGCTGCGGGAAAAGAGAGCTCGATTATGGTTGCCAACGGGGGGTATTTATAGGATAATTGAGGAGGAAAAAGACAAGGGAAGAAGAAGACGTGCGGGGCAGGTGTGGCAGGACCATCGGCCAGCGGTGGCAGGCGGTGCAGTCCTGCCATGGTAGATTAGGTCAGGGAGGGGGAGAGAAAAAAGGAAAGAGATGGGCACGTGGGGAGGGGAGAGATGGGCTTGATCGGGATCAAAAAGAGGAAAGAAAATGACAAGGAGGGCAGGGGAGGATGGTCGGCGCTGGGCTGGAGGCTGCTGGCGAGATTCGGGGTTGCAGGGTTGAATTGCAGGTCGGGGAAGAAGAGGGGACGACTGGACCGGTCGGTCCAGGGGGAGAAAAGAAAAAAAGAAAAGGACCGGCCGGCTGGGGGCAAGGAGAAGGCTGACGTGCGAGACGAGCCAGGGAGGAAAGGAGATCTAGGCTGACGGGCTGGCCCAAACCGGGGGGGAGATGGAGAAAATGTGAAGGAGGGAGAAAGAAAAAGGAAAAGAAAGGAGAAAAGGAAAAGGAAAATGGAAAAATGATAAAATGGTTGGGTTGGAGGTATTTAGTCTTTATTTGTTTATATATTTAATTTAGATATTTAGTTTTAATAATTATTATTTTAAGAATAATAATTAAATTCATTTTTAGATTAATTGGGCTATTTTGGATAAAATTTCCTTAACCTCCCTTTTAATTAGTAAAATGCCCAAAATTTTATAAATAATTTATTTATTGATTTATCTTTATTTTCCTCAATTATTTTCCTCTTTATTTAATAAAATAATATATTTTCTTAATTTTTATAATAAATCATTATTCTGCCATAATTCTTAAATTAGGATTTTTGGGGTATATAAACAAATTTTAATAGTTTAACTTAATATATTTTAATATATTGGTTTAAAAGGTAAGTTTTAGAAAATATTGGTTTGAAACTTTATTTAAATAGAATAGGTATGATAATATACAATTTATTTATTTTAATTTATTAAATATTCACATCTAATTTTATATACACAAAATTTCACAAAATAATTAAATTAAATAAATTTAAAAGGTAAAATCTTCAAAATAATTAAATTAAGTAAGTTTAAAACCTAAGTTTATCCCAAATAAAAGTGTTTTTATCAAGTTATAGGCTTTTAAAAATTCGGGGGATTACAATAATAGGGGGTTCATAAGACAACTTTGCAAGTTGTTCTAGATGAAAATTAATTCACACAACATCAATCCACTTTTGAGTAGGTTGATTCACATTAACAATATTCTATTGTCCTATCACATGTATAGATTCATTATGTTGTTTAACTTGATTCATGTCAATATCTTGTTTAGGTTTTATCAAATGTTCCACAGTGAGTTTGTGTGAATGGTTATCTTCCAATGCATTAGTTATCGAATCTAATAGAGCAATTACTTTAGATTATTCCCCGTAGGTAGTCGAGGATTGGCCTACATCTTGTATCATTTCAAGAGTCACCGAAGATAACAGTTGTAACACCCCCAAAATTTACTATTAAAATTTTTTGTTTTATTTAAAAGAGTTAGCGGAAGTGAAATAACAAGACTGTGAATTCTAGGGATATTATTGCCACACTTAGTACCAGACCAGTTCACTCATACCGTTCCAGTACCAAGTCCTAAGGCTAAAAGAATGAAATACAGATTGCTAGAAATTCAAACCATATTGAAATCAGAGTAGCGCAAATAACATTTCACAAGAATGGAATCCACCAATGGTGGTTACAAGAACAAAGATTACGTTTAAACTAGAAATTTAAAAGAGAAAGAAGGAAACCCTAAAGATCCGGATAATTCCTTACGCTCTTTCCTGTTGCCTACTTGAATAACACCTGAAAAAGGACCTACAAGAGACACTGCCCATTGAATAGGAAGGGGCTCCACGAATGGAACCCTTCAGTACTATAGTACTAAGTGACCCTTTAAAACACATTGAAAAGTAGGCCCGCAATGCAACACATGATACAACACTATATACATATATAATGAGAGGTGCATACATAACATTTACATACATAGCAAGTCTATCAACTGTTAATAGGTCAAAACGTACAATCAATACTTCTGAGCCTTAAGCCATTAGTCCATCATTATTCAATCATCTTTCGGATTATATATCCATGTGAGTGTGGAAACCCTACTATTATAGCTGGTGGACCGGAATACATACAGGGCAAAACGCTCCTGACCACTATTATTGCCGGTGGACCGGTCTCTAGGGTAGAACGCTCCTGGCCACTATTATTTATTGGTGGACCAGTCTGGCCCCGACTCACATGGTGTTCCACTATAGGTAATTAGTATTTTCCATGATTAAATTACATATATATGTGAGTGCGGGAACCCCACTATTATAGCCGGTAGATCGGAATACATACAGGGCAGAACACTCCTGACCACTATTATTGCCGGTGGATCGGTCTCCAGTGCAGAAGGCTTATGGCTACTATTATCACCGCTGGATTGGTCTGGTCCCGATTCACAAGTCTTTCACTTTCATGATTAGTGTTTTCCCTTTAATCATCACAACAATTTCATTTATTTTCCTCGGAGGGGAGATCAAGATCCCGGGACACAAAGGTACACTGGTCGTACCGGTGCATACAAGCTACTCAGTACCCTTCAACTATCAACCCATGGAAGCAAAGGTACCCTAGTCGTATTGGTGCATACAGTTACTCAGTACCATACCGATAAGGACACCTAATCCATAAGTATGCATACCCCCTAAATAGGTCCGTAGAGCTAGATAGAGTAGGATGTAGGGCCTAGATGGAGTACAAAGGCACACCAACAAATACCAGAATAATCGTGGGTTAAACCACGTCTTTAGGGTAGCGACCCCTAAAGAGCCACTATTCTCGATCTTGAGGTATTTCACTTTAATTATTAGTTACTTGATTAAGGTGATCACGAAAAGCACAACAGTCAAATACTTATTTACTTTCAATCGTTCTGATATCATTAGGTATTTCTTATTCATACGATTATCCAAGGTAACATAGAGGAATCATTAAGGCCATCATAATCTCATCCAATTCGGATTTAGGATTCCTTCTCATGATATTTACTAATTGTCAAATATCATCATCTTACTATTCAGTGTAACTTGAGTCTTATTACGAAACTCCGTTATCACAATGACATATTTGTTACGGGTTATTGGTTTACCCCTTGCTTGAATAATTATTAAGTCATCCCTTCTCTACTTGCCAATTTACCATATTACCCTTCATGTTGCATAATTACTGAATTACCCCTTACTCGGTTTAGGTTACCAAGTTATCTTTCACACTTATTAGATCACCAATCGCCCTTCATAATTGTTACACTTGCCATACTTCCCATTTGGTTGGTTAGATTACCAAATTGACCTTCTCCTTTGTTATAATTACCAAATTACCCTTTAATTGGTTCAATTACCAAATTACCCTTCTTCATTATCATAATAACCAAATTGCCCTTCTCCATTATCGTAATTACCAAATTGCCCTTTATTTGGTTAAATTACCAAACTGCCCTTCTTCATTATCATAATTACCAAATTGCCCTTCTTCATTATCATAATTACCAAACTACCCTTTAGTTGGTTAAATCACTAAATTGCCCTTCTCCATTATTTTAATTACCATTTTACCCTTTTCCATTATTATAATTACCAATTTACCTTTCTCCATTATTATAATTACCATTTTACCCTTTTCCATTATTATAATTACCATTTTATCCTTCTCCATTATTATAATTACCATTTTACCCTTTTACTTATAAAATTACCATTTTATCCTTTTACTTACAAAATTACCATTTTGCCCTTTACTTCCAAAGTTACCATAATATCCTTTTACCTAGAAAATTACCATTTTTTCCTTTACTTCCAAAATTACCATAATACCCTTTTACTTACAAAATTACCATTTTACCCTTTACCTCCAAAATTACCATAATGCCCTTTTACTTACAAATTACCATTTTGCCTTTTACCTCCAAAATTACCATTTTACCCTTTACTTCTAAAATTACCATAATATCCTTTTACTTACAAAATTACCATTTTTCCCTTCTCCTCCAAAATTACCACGATACTCGTTTTACTTACAAAATTACTATATTGCCCTTTATTACACCACTTTTATCAAATTATCATCACTACATGAATATTAATATTAATACTCCATTCTCCTCATCTAATTCCACCAACTATTATATTTCAACGTAATACTCATCAACATCCACATATATTAGGCCACACTCTTGCACAAGACATAGTGCTAAAATGCCCCTAGGGCTCACAATAATATTATTTATGCATTAATGGTCACAATAACATAATATAATATGGATAAGTACTTAAAATTTTCATTAATAAGAAAACTCCTTCCTTAAGCATTATTTCCACTCATGGCATATGCTCTCCTTTTTATCAATCAATATAAGCAACTACATACATTATATTAAAAAACATATATCATGCATAATAACATATTAAAACCCTAATGTGCTAGCATACGTTTATCCATGCGTTTAAGTGGGGTTTAACGATTACCTTAATTTCTATAAAAATTGAACCTTACCAGTATCCCGATTAAAGATTCAAGCTTTGATTAGCAAAAACAATGCCTAAAAATAATATCAATATTTATCATATTAGATATAAGAAAAACTAAAGCATAAAACTTTATCAAAACTTAATTAATGATATACTTTATTTAACCCTTAATATACCTTAAGATTAAGTAAAGATTAGGGTAAAAATTTAGGCAAGACTCACGATGCTCATGCAGCGTGAGTTACATGCAGAATAAGAGAGGAAGGTGTCAAAGGAGGGTGGAAGAGAAGGAGAAATGGCTATTTTTGGGTTGGGGTTTTGGGGCTAGGAAAGAGGGCAGGTGGGGGAGGATTTAGGACAAGAGAAGGGTGCAGGGGTGGAGAGGGCGTGTAGGTGGTGGTCGAGGATGGGTTATCGGCGGTAAAGGGAGGCGATGGCGGCGGTAGCGGGGCTGTAAAAGTGGCTGTCGAGGTGGAGGTGGCTGAGAAGGAAGGAAAAGGGAGGGGGAAAATGAGGGGTGAAGGGGTTTGTTTTGGACACGGAAGGTGTGGGGGTGGTAGGGGAGATTGTAGGGAGGGGTTTGGTGGTCCATGTGGCAGCAGAGGTGGTAGAACGACAGCAGAAGGAGGAGGTGCAGGGTGGCTGTCGAGAAGGAAGAAAAAGAAGAGGAGAGGGAGAAGGTGGGTTGTAGGGTGGCTCGAGGGGCATTATGGTGGTGCAGGGAGGTGGCAGAGGGTGTCAGGGGGTGGTGTAGGTGGTTGGTGCAGCGCTGGAAGCAGTGGAATGGGGTGGTGGTGCAAAAACAGGAGGGATGAAAGGAGAATAAAGGGAGAGAAAGGAATCGGGGGAGGGAAGAAAGGCTCGAAAATGGGTAGGGGAGAGGCCGGTGAGGAGAAGAAAAAGAAGAGGGAGGAAAGGGGAGAAGGTGTGGGCGGTCGGGGCAGTTGTAGGGTGGCAGGGAGGCGGTCGGGTGGCAGGGAGAGGGAAGAGAAGAAGAGGAAAGAAAGAGGTATACGGGCTAGGGATGTAGGGTTGGTTGGGCCTGATATAGGGAAGAAAAGGACGGGGGAGAGAGAGGGAGAGTTGTAATGGTGGCAGGGAGGAGGCAGGTTGTGTGCAGGGCGGCTGGCAAGGCGTGTTTGGGGTGGTCGGGCATGGCGGAGGAAGAAAGGAAGAAGAAGAATGGGAGAAGGAGCAGGTCGGCCGGGCGAGGGAGAAAGGTGAATGGGTCGGCCTGGTCGAGAGGGGGGAAAGGAAAAAAAGGTGAATGGTTGGGCTGGGCAATGATGCACGCGAGAGAAGGAGAGGAGGGAAAGGGAGAGATGGGTCAGTGGCCCAACACACAAGGGGGATAGCAGGCCAGGGTCTGGTGGCCCGAGGGAAGGAAAAAGGAAAAAGAAAGAAAGGAGGCAAATGAGAAAAAGGGAGAAAGAAAAGGAAAAAAGGGAGAAAGGAAAATAGAAAATAAGGAAATTAAAATAATTTAATTTATAAAATAATAGAATGTAATATTTTTGGTAGATAAATAAAAATAATAATAATGTAATATAGTTTCATATATGGGTTTAAAAAGGTTAATTTTAGAAAAATATTGGTTTGGAAAATTATTTAACTAAAATGAGTATGATAAAATAATAAAATATTTATTTTAATTTATTAAATATTCATATCCAATTTTATATACTAAAAAATCCATTAAATAATTAAATTAAATAAATTTAAAAGCTAATTTATCCAAATAAAATTTATTTATTAAATTATAGTTTTTTTTTTTAATTTCGGGGGATTACAATGGTGATGATGGTTGAGTAGGCTGCGAGCGTTTGGGTGTTGCCCTCTTCTTCTTTGCCATTCCAATTGTCCCATTTAGGCACATACTTTCCTACAACTCAACTTAGTTTATTCAATGATTATCCAACTTAATTAAACGTTATTTTATCATACATTAAAAGTATAAAAAGTTTACAATATGACAGAAGTGTAACAAAAAAGTTTAATAAAATATTTAAACTATGTTGGTGGTATAATTCAAACATATTGAAAGAAATGTGGGAAATAAAAAAAGGGAAAAAATAAAAATAGGAGAAGGTTATATCTAGAAAATTTTCTTACTCTTGACATAAATGATAAAATATTTTTATCTTCTTCATAAATCATATCCTACGAAACACATATAAAGCTATTCAATAAATTTAATATCTAATTTTTTGCAAATAATAATTTATTATTGGAGTCAATCTCTTTTTTATTTATTTTTTATTTATGTATTGTATGTATTTTGATGAAATATATCTCCAACTTACTTGAATGTTTTATCATACAAAGAAAATATTAAAAAGATGAATCCAATTACAGATATCCAACTTTGGATATATATATATATATATATATATATATATAATATCTTAGCGATGTACTCTTAAACTGTCAACAAAATTATGGGTGAAATAATAAGAAAGGTCAAAGAAAAAAAGGACATAAATAATAAAAAAAGAAGAAGGAAATATCCTTCAGCCTGAAAACTATATTATAGATAGATCACCCACTTCTATCTCCTTTGCAAAACCTTCCAACATTTGACCATAAACACTATCTACTCTACCTCAATAGTAGCTAGCAACCATGTGAAAGGGTTCGTATCAATTAAATCCATATTAGCATCTAAAACTAACTTGTACACTTCAAATTCTGTCAAGCATAATGGATGAGGCAAAGTGATTATGAATGTATGACAAACTAGAGAAATTGGTATTCATGGTAATGTTGATTCTGTGGAAATGGAACTGAACGTCCACTAGGACCAAAACTACATGAACAAGCACATTTTTTGTAGCTGCTCCTAGTCTTCGACAAACTAAATCCAAGAAGAACAACGAATGACAAAATGAGCGAGTGATATTGTTTCAAATATTGTAATAGCAGGCATCATTTAAAGATTCAGTGTTTTTTCGTTCAATTTATCATCTCCCTTAGAAGGTGTCATAATCCTAATTTTTTTAGTGTGAGTGCCAACAAGGTCTAGTCTAGGCATGTAATTCAACAGAAAAACGCACACAAATAAAAACATACAGATCGTCCATAAAAGTAGTGCACTCAGAATATTATGAGTTAACATGTTAAATAGACAAAATACGACGGGATCTTATCATTATCGTGGAATGTTGGTCTCCATGGAAGTGTGAGACAACATGCTCAGTAATAAGGAATATGATGAGAAACCAAGAAAAGGTTTCCCTATTGAGGAGCCAAATCAAAGAAGCTCAATATGATCTGATGGGAGTCATCAATTAATTTTGAAGAATACAATACCTAAGATTTGTTTGCCCCATCCTTTGATAAGATCTTCTAATGCATTAAAGATTTGGTTTCTCATCCATGCCGTCCAATCGGATTCCCCTTTCCACACCCATGTTTGCATAGGAGCCGTCATACAAGGGATTGGTTAGAAAGTGGAAAGATGATAATTCATCTATAAGATGCAGGGAAATCAAGTAAATATGAAAAATTATGCAGGTGTTAGAAAAAAAATCTAAACATCAAGCACTTCCACTATCTAATGGTCAACATATCTCTTACTTAGCCAAAGACAATAACGATCGCTATAGTTCCAACTTGGCCATCATCATGTGATCTGAAGCATATCCATAAAGATTGGTCATCTTGGGTGAAAATACAATAAAGATGGGCTCCTTTGTAGAATATTGCTTGTTTCGTTTGCCAAGTATTCCTTGCATCATTATATACTTTCTTTGGGTATAAATAGAGTTGCCTCTAAACCAAGAATCCACGGGTTCTTTTCATGCTCCAAACTTGAATTATACAAGTAGCTCGGTATATCATCTATGTATCATCCCCATTTTTGCAATAAAAAAATATTTTGGAAAAGTGTTTGCAAAAGCTAAAACAAAAATGGAGATAAAACTACTGTATTCAACACAAAGAAGGTGCAATAGTTACCTAATTCATGTCGGGTGCAATGCTCCTTCATACCTCAAGGAATCAAGTGTGATTAACACCCACCTCAAGGTGATTATGAAATTTACTAATTAAGAATTAGAGTGCAAAATTTTTTTTTAAATCATAAAGAATAACCGTATAACCAAAAGTAGATATATCTTGTGGAAGGTAGAAAAATATTGCAATGGTGATAAAGTGTTAAAAATTAAAGTAGCATTAAACTAATAAGAATATAAGATTGAGAAGCATTGGTTCTCTTAATCATAAGCTAGCTCACACACCCATCAAGCATGCCTCCACCACAGTTTTAGAACCCTTCACCAACCCTTTTTTTATTTTCCCATTGAATAAGTAGGTGATCATGAAACATACACGTTAGTACTCATGTATCAATAAAATTAAATTTCTACACAAAAGTATGGATAACATGAAATACAATATAAGTCACACATAACAACATGCTTATCAATAAACAAAAGCAAATAGAAAAACACACACACACACACACACACACATAAAAAGCATGCTTATCATTGAAATCTAATTAAATATCAATTTTTCTCAAAACAAACCATGGGTTGTGTGCACCCGCGAACAAAGGCCTTTGTTAGGACAACATTTAAAACCATTAAATAGTATTATAGGGGATGTTCAGCCATGAATAATGCTATGTTGAATGTCCATCCCCAAACAGTGCTATAATGAATGTTCAACTTCAAACTGTGTTATGATGAATGTTTAGCCCCACTATTATGTCATGTATAGTGACTAGGGTTGTTCATGTTATCTAATATATGAATTAATCTGATTTAAAAAATTAAATAACTGATCCGATATTTTTTTAAAAAAAAACATAATCGATACCATCAATAAAAGATCAAATAAATTGGATATCTGGTCCGATAAATTCAAATAATATCCGATCCAATAACATATATACAAATATACTCTAAAAACTATATTTTTCATAAAATTATGTTTTATATAAGCATGTATATGTGAGTGTGTATAACTTGAAATGAGAGTGTTTACTGTATTTAAATTTTACACTTTTTAATTATTATTTTGATTAAATATTTAAGTATTATCCAAAATTTGGAATTACTTATTGAATATAATGTAATTTAAGACTCAAATTAGATATTCTTTATTAGATTATATTGATTAAAATTAGATCAATTTATTATATTTTGATTGAATAATTTTTTATTAGATATTTTTTTTACTTTTGGTATATTCTAAAATTTTAGATATCTAAATATTTTTTCTTCAGAATATCTGATCCATGAATACCCTTAATGGTGACACATGCAATTACAAAGATATCTAGTTCTTAAGTGTGCATACCCCATATATAGTTAGTATAGAGTAGAGAAGACATCGAACCATTACAATGATTCGACCCCTTTGATATTATCAATTTTCTAAAAACATAGTCAATAACTCTCTGATTTTAACCATTATCAAGAATGTTGTCCATAAACTTGAGGTTTTATCATGCTTACCATCTAACACCTATAAGTGTTTTGTATAATTACGCATAATGATACAAGACATTAAAACTGAAGAGTTTACATGAAGATAACACAACACTTCAATCACATAGCACATAAGGTGTAAAGCTAACACAACTTAAGATGAAAATATATTGGTTATGTAACACCTTAGCAAATCCGTCGTGATTAGCTTTGGAGTGCTTAAGGAATTAATAGATAACCCCACAAATCAACATGAGTCTTTTCGAGTGTATTTTTTTTTATCAATTCCCATGCATCCTAAAAAAATTTCCAAGTGTTCAACTATACTTTAATTACTCCAAGTCAAATACAATTAAATGTGAAGTTTTGTAATGATAAGTTTTCCTGAAAAATAATTTATAGCTTGTCGATATTGGTATTCATATCAATCATTTTAAGCCTGCATTATCCACTACTAATTTGGATGTATTACAGGTTAAAACCTTAAAATAATTATTTTAATCCCAAAATACCACTTAGGGTTCCATTGAGAAAAATAGAAGATATATTTGACTCCCAAATTGCAAAATAAAATTGTATGTCCTCTTCAAAAAAAATTTACTATTTATGATTGACAATCAAAGTTAAAATTTAATGTCAATGGTTAGGGTCAACGACCAAAGTCTGACCGTCATTATTCACATATGTAAGATTTTACCTTTTAAAAGCTAATTTATTCATTTTATGTTTAATCATGGTTAATATTCTATTAATCCTAATTTTTGTCATTAATTATTTAATTAAGTAATTATTAGCATGTGATTAAGATCAACCATGAATAGCATGGAGAGAAATGAATAGCATATGCACATCTTCAATGAATAGTGAAATTCATATATTAATTTCAAGATTTTGCCTCAACTGTAATCTCTTATATCTTAATGTATATTAATCTAAATAATGCCATCTTTTATATCAAATTGTACCTAAAATGCCAATAATTGGGTTTTCCATAGTTCAACATGGTTTAATAATTGAGAGAAATGGGGAAAAGATTTTTTTTTTGCTCATTTTCCATTCTTCATGCTTCAAACCAATTCATATACCCAATATTTTTATGTACTTGGGTTTCCTATATTATTCCACATATTTATGTAATTTTTCATAATTTTTGGTATGTTTTCCCTAATAAATCCCTATTTTTTTGGCCTTCTACTAAAAATCATCTCCCATACCTCCTATATCATATTTTACCTTGTTCTTTATCATTCAACTACAATGTCTACCATAATTCAATCACCTTACTATTTCACCCACTCTCACCTACTCTTACACCACCATATTTCTTTCTCCTACACTCCACCATTTTCCATGCCTTGCAAGCAACATTAAAATTAGATCATCCTCCCCTCTCTCTTCTTTTGGTCTTCCTATATAATGTACTTAAGACCTTTAGTCTTCATTCCGTAGTTAACATATTTCCTACTTTCCTCATTTGGTTCCTTTCGTTCTCCTCTTGGACTTTCTCTTGTTCTTAGTTTATGCATTGTTCTTTCCATTTTTCACCTAGGTACAGAGCCTCTATCCTTTCCTTTCTCCTCCTTGTTTTTCCTATTTCCCTCCTAATCTTCTATCATTTGTTTGTTTTAGGATATTGTTGGCCCATATAAAAGGCTCTATTGTATAGAGTTGTTATTATACATAAGATTCACATAGTGTGGACTGTGGTGCGAGGAACAAATATTAAAGGCAAATTGTTGGGGTTCTAGATCTAGATGTTTGATCTAAGAAAATTTCAATTGAGAACAAGGATTCTTTAATTTTGTGAATTAATCAAGAAGATTGTTCTTGATAATCTTGGTGAGGATAAAAACACAGGTTAAGTATTATTGATTATTTGTAATTACTTGTGAAGATAGTAATAAAGATTCAAGTTTGATAATTCTAGTTTCTTATTCTATATCATTTCTTGTGATCATATGAAATTTCCCTAATAGTTTTCATCTATTGCGAGTTGTTGTAGTTATGCATGCACATAGGTTTTTGTGATGCGGACATTCCTTATCCTTCGAGTGGAGAGGGAAGAAAAGGGTGCATTTTATTGATTGTGTTGTAATAGTATGGTATTGATTTGTGTGGTACAAGAATTACACTTGCTATATCATTTTCCTCGATGATGAGGAAAGGCAACATTACATCAATGCATAAGATTTATAATATCTATCATAAGTTGAGTTTGTTTTATTCATGGTAATCAATTTCCTGTTGCTCATTTTCAGCTTTTGCCTCTAACTCTGTTGCTTCTGCTTCTGCCACGAATTTCTCAACTGCCTTCTTCTCTTCAAGGAAATCTACTAGCCCTCTGAGTGCAGTTTCAGAGTCCTCACTCTTCATCAGCTGCTCAGCAACTTCTGCTGGAGTAACCTTCACCATTCGTATCAATGGTTCAACTTCCTTAAAGAGGGAGTGCTGGGTAAGTCCGAGGTAATTTGAGACCAACATCTTGAATCCACAAGGAGTGCAGTAGGACATGTGGATATGCATGTCCATGCGACCAGGACGTAGCAAGGCCGGGTCAAGACGATCTTTGTGGTTGGTAGTGAATACGATGAGTCTTTCATCCCCACAGCTTGACCATATTCCGTCAATGAAGTTGAGCAATCCTGAGAGAGTTACCTGCATTCCATGACATCTATGAGAGAACAATTTACTTTCTGGAAAGAGGATTCATTATGATAAATAAAATTACCCTCCCCGTCCTAGGTCCCTCAGCACCTAACCCCCCCCCCCTCCTCCATTGAATTAAGAAAGCATCCCCATCAATGTCTTCATTATGAAAAATAAAATTACGCTTCTAAATTTACCTCCTCTCCAGTATACCGTGATTTCCTAGCTCTATCTTCCTTCTTTCTGTTCTGTAAATCGATGGAGCAATCAATGTCTTCCACCACAAGTATTGACTTATTCCCTGTCGAAATCAACAGCTTCCTTAGATCAGAATTACTCGGTATGCTGGTAAGTTCCAGATCATAGACATCGAAGTTCAGGTAATTTGCAATAGCTCCAATCAAGCTTGACTTCCCTGTTCCGGGAGGCCCGAACAGTAAGTACCCACGTTTCCACGCCTTCCCAACTTTCCTATAGAACTCTTTCCTCTTCACAAACATCTCCAAATCGTCCATTATCATCGTCTTCAACTCTATATCCATCCCTAACGTATCAAATGTTGCTGGATGATCTAAATTGACTGCCTGCCAAGGATGGCCATCACCCATATAACTTCTGTTATACCTCAGAGTGTGCAACTTAAGTGTCTTATTTTCCTCTTGAATTTTCAAGGATTCACTTCTTAAGTATGGAAAATAAGTAGCAGCCACCATGTCCTTGTACCTCTTATGAAAGCTCAATTCAAAGTACCTAATCTCGGAGATCATCACAGGATTATATTGATCATCATAGCCATGGCGAGCTCCATATCTTCCTTCTGTTTCTTTGCTGACTCTTCTCCATGTCAATTTTACGCCATTGAATACATCAATGATCTCCTGGTTCTCGTCCATGGAGAATAGTAGCTTCGACTGTTTGTCTGGTATTGTGGCACGGAATCTTTGTGTGAACGGGGAGATTTTTTTGGCCAAGTAAAGGTTCGTAGATTCAAAGAGTTGGTTTTTAGTAAGCCCATCGTACTCTTCGATGACGATGGTGATCTGAGAGGAAAATGTTTTTAGGAGACTCTGAATTTTCCAGGATATATAGTCTAAAAGTTCGTAAGGTAGGTAGTCTTTAGCTATGGATCGGATTAGCATGGATGTGGCGGCAGCTGAGGCTACTGTTGAGAGGATTGCACTTGTGGATGGCATCTTGATGTTCTGTGTCATGGTTGTTTAGAATTGATCTTGGTCTCGTTGTTTTTGGAAAGGAGTAGCCTGTAAGTGGAGTGAGACGCTACTTTGGGTTTCTGTATTGGTGGAGAATTTAAATACTTGAAAAATGGGTTCGTTTGCGTGAAACCACAGTTGACTGACTCTGCTTGGAGTTTTCATTGAAACTTCATCTGTGTCCAGAAAGTCGATTCAATCACAGCTTTGGTTTTTCTTTCTTTCTTTTGTTTTTTTTTTTTTTTTGAAATTTAGTCTTCCTATGGGAGGACTTTACCGTGTGCTTAACGTCTTGGAGCAACCTTTTTCTTATGTGCCCATTGGGAGTTCTTTTTACGTCTCATCTGGACTCTGGAGGCGAAGAATTGTTGACTTCTAGTAGTAGACTTGTAGTAGCAGTGCCTTTTGCATATGAAAAATCCCTGACCAAATAGCAGAAGCCTTTTTTTTTGGTTCAAAGTACATCATAGAGATCCATAAAGAGAGTGATTTAAAAAGGGTATTGTTATTTAGAAATACTATTTTTACCCTTACGTTAAGCACCGGCGTAAAATATGACAGTACCTCCCTCACCGATGGAAAATACCGCACGCCCCCCCCCCCCTCTTCCACGGGCATAAAATGATGCATGCCCCCTCCACTGGCAAAACACACCGCATGAACCCCCACCGGCTGATGCCACAGGCCACCCACCCACACCGCCTAATTTTGTCGAAGTATCTAAACAAAATTTATTGGCAGACAATTATTATACGAACGTGGCTTCTCCTACTACAAATTATAAAAGTTTATCTTTAAGTACGTAGTTGCGCACGTTATAGGAAGAAGGAAAATTTTGTCTGGCTAACAGGATATGGGCAGACCGCGTACGCATGGATTATTAAAAAAAATTTGTCAAATAAAAATATATTATTTCGGTTTCTAACTTTCTATAGTCTAAACATGCTTATATAGATGTGGTAAAAGTTGATCCGATCCCACCTAAATTCGACCTAAACCCGACATGACACTGACCCAATAATAATTAATCCAACCCGGATCCGGACCCGACCCGATTCCAAGTCATAATCCGTCATAGACCCGACCCAATATTGATTTGATCCTACATTAACCTGATACGATATTGATTTGATCCGACGTTGACCTGACTCGAAATTAACCTGACCAGACATTAAAATCTATAATAATAATAATAATAAATTATACATATTTTATTATCCATTTAAAGCTTTTAAAAAATATAATATTTTATAAATTATACGTATTTTTTATACTACTACCCTAGACATCCTTATTTATTAATGATATTCTAATAAATTTTTCCACACAAAAATACAACATTAAGAAATCATAATAATAATTTAGTAAACAAGTAATCAAATAAATGATAATTATCATTGTTAAATTAAATCATGCAATATTTTTTGTTATTAAAATTTATAAATATCTTTATTATTTACTTGTGAAAATAAAGCACATCTAATACTCATATTGTATTTATGTGTACTAGTAATCTTATGATTGTCTCTAATATTTATAATGTAATAAATGATAATTATACACCGTATAGTCAAATAAATGATAAACATCTTTGTTAGATTGAATCATGTAATATTTTTTATAGTTAAAATTTATAAATATCTTTATTATTTACTTGTGAAAATAAAGTGCATCTAATATTCTTATTTCATTTATCTGTACTAATAATCTTATTATTGTCTCTAATATTTACAATGTAATAAATGATAATTATATATTGTATAGTTATATTATGATCACCTTTATTTTATAAATTTATCCTTTTTAAGTAATCAAATAAATGATAATAAACAATACATATCTTTGTTAGATTGAATCATGCAATGTTTTTTATTGTTAAAATTTATAAATATATTTATTATTTACTTGTGAAAATAAAACGCATCTAATATTCATATTTTATTTATGTGTACTAGTAATCTTATGCTTATCTATTATATTTACAAGGTTGTAAATGATAATTATACATTGTATAGTCATATTATGATCACCTTTATTTTATAAAAATATCTTTTTTAAGTAATCATATTATGTCTGCCTTTGCACCTTCAGACGTGGTTGCCATCGCTGCTAAGCTGCGCCGCCGTCACCAGGACGTGCCGCCATCGTAGGTCCCTCCCAATCTCTTCCATGCACCTACTGAGCCCCTTCCCTTCCCTTTTATTCCATACCTTTACTCTCCCTAGCTGTGTAAAGTGGGCAGCTCGCACCACCGCGCACCACCAGCACCGCTAACACTGTCAGCCATACCTCCCTGCCTGCCTCCCTTCTTGCACAGGAGGACCTCTTGTGCCACACTAACACCTCCACCACCCCTTTTTTCCCTTCCTTTCTTTCCTCTCTCCCTTCCTTCCTCTCGAGCGCCGCAGTGAGCACTACCACCGCTACTGCTACGAGACCACCATCTCCAACACTAGCCACCTGTGCCACCACCCTCACCATTGTAAGAAGCCCTACCTCCCCCTCTCCTTCTAACCCTAAAAAATCCCTCCTTACACCACCACCACCGTCGCCACCACCCTCACTTGCCTGATCTATTCCAGTTACATCTTCCCCCTCCTTTACTTGTTTTGAGCATTTTATTCTAATAATCAATTATTATTAACATAATAATAATAATAATAATAATATTATTATTATTACTATTATTATTATTATTATTATTATGGTTAAGAAAATAAGGAAAAAAGGTAGGAAAGAAGTAAAATAGCTAAGTTGATGCTCTTATTATAGGTATCAAACCGACAATCCCTCGTGAGGAGGTGTACGATCTCTTGATTCAAGACCAAAGCCAACTAGGTAAGGATATAATTATGATTAGGGTTGTGCTATATGTCTTAGTAGTGGACTGAGTGCATTTGTGTGTTATGTGTATATATATGCATATGTGAACTAAATGTGTGTAGTGCAACCTGGTTTGCAAGGTTCTACAGTAATGGTAAGTATGACTCTCATTACTTATTTGGTATGTGTTGCTAAGTCTCATTATGGATGGATGTAAGTCTTGTGTATGGTTGAATAATATGTATTTATCTCTAGGTGCCTTAGGTGGTACTTGAGTGGCCAAGGTAAATGAAATAAAATAATAGGTGTAGAGTAAGTAAAGTGTATTGTGGGAAGTGTCTTAAAAATATCATGAAATAATGTGGAGTAATAAAAAGAAGTAATGATAATGAGAGAGGTTAGGGTAAAAACAATGCATGGGAGAAAGATTAACATGGTGGCACCTTGTTTGGAGGTTGACCATGGGGAGGAAAGTGTATTTTGGATAGTTAGTGCACTTGGGGGAGTTTTGGTATGTGGGAAGATGGGAAAGTGCATGGCGGCACAAACTAGGGTTTCGAGGATCAACCCTAAGGATAGGGTGTGTCATGGGAGAAAAGTTGAGGAAGTTGGTTATACATCGGAGTTGTGGTGAAGGGTATACCACATATAGGACATGGGTCGAGTCAAATGGAGGGTAGAGTTGTGTAAGAAAGGGGGTTATAAAAAATAAAAGGGGATACTAGGGTTTTCAAGGGTGACCAGTTGGGAGGTCACTATCACATGTGTGAGTTGAGGGAGTTAGGCTATAAGGTTTGGAGTTGGGTTGAGAATGGTGATGGTATTTGAATTAGGGAATCTTAGGGCTAAGTAAGAAGAGGAGACACAAGGGCCACATAGGCTAGATTAGGGTTTCAAGGGGAACCCTAGTGGGCAATGGAGATCATAGGTGGGGGAACAAGGAGAGCAGGCCATGGCCTATGAATATGAGGCTTTTAAGGTCACTCTTAGGTTGGTGGAAAAATTTTGGGGTCCTAGGAGTCATTGGAGGGTGTGGATGTCCTGGGTCAAGGGATTACGATTTTTATGAAGTCTAGGTTGGTCGGGTGGTAGTAGGTCAGGAGTGTTACTTGGGTTCTGCATGGATGGGTGTGTGATAACTAACAAATAAGACACGGATAAGACATTAATCACTTAAAGTGGAAGAATATTAAGTCAGTTCCGAATGTAGGATATTTAGTGGTCCGCTAGTTATAATAGTGGTCAGGTGCGTTTTGCCCTAGGTAGTAGTACATTCCTAGTCCACCAGTTATAATAGTGATCAGGTGCAATCTACTCTTGAATTTATATTCACGATCCACCGGTTATAATAGTGGGAGTCTCAAGCTCAATAAATAAAACCCTTGGATGATAATAGTCTATGAAAATGAAATTAATCACTTACAATAGAACACCAAATGGGTTCGGATCGTGTGTAATATATTTTTTGATCCACTGGTAATAATAGTGATCAGGTGCGTTCTACCTTGGAGTATATATTACCGATCCACCAATCATTATAGTGTATTCCCCGAATCCACATGGATATGATTCGAGAGATGTGTAAATAGTGTACTAATGGCTTTAAACTCCGATAGGGGTAAGTGATCTAACATAATCTATTGTGTACATTATACCTGTATTATGTGTTGTTATGCCCTAATTTTACTATATCGTTACCTTACTCTGTAGGTAGCATACTGATCACCGTTATTATGGGTGTTGCTCATTCCCACCAGTAATGACCCCTCCCAAGTTTGTGTAGGTAGGTAATGAGGCCTTAGAGGACTATGCTGTGTATAATGACCTAGTTAGGGTAGAGTGATGTCTTGGTATTCCGGGTTGGGGTCGGAGAGTGTATCTAGGACTATTTCTCTTCAGTATCTTATGTTTCCCTCCCAGTAGTGGGACATTATCACGTATTTCCATTTCTCTTATGTAATCTTTGCCTCTCGCTTTTTCTAGCAATTTATGTATTTCAATGTTAGACTCTTTCATGTTTTAATATTTTTCTATTATGGTAGTGTATTTGTATTGATCTTTTAGCCTTATGGTTAGTATGGCATTGGCCAAGGGCCAAACTTATACTGATCACGACGGTAGCACCGTCTCTTTTTTATGTGTGATTTTCTTTAAACAAATGAAAATTTTCAATTGTAATTTTTGGGGGTGTTATAAGTTGGTATCAGGGTGATGGTTCTGATAACCACGCTTTACTTTTCAAAAAGTTTAGTTGCAACAAAGTTTTTTTGAGTTTTGAAATGGTTGTATACCCCAAAAGGTATTTTTATATTTTATTTTTGCTCATTAAGTCCAGATCCACTGGTGAGGAAATGAAAGGGGTAGTCTAGGAAACCCTCAGAAGGGGAAAAGGTGAGTGAATGTTTTCGCACCAAGAGGTTCAAATCTGACGCATCCTTTGTTTTTTAGAAACCAGCTCATGATGAACATATGGGTTGGACATCTGGAGGAGGTCTTCGAGGCATTCATTAAGTTTTCCCAGCGCTAGCCCCTGACTCAACCACCACCCCACCTCCGTAGCATCACCCTGAGGGTGTTGGAGAAGGCTAGCTCCAAAGGGTCACCAGTTATCACCCTCTATTATACATGGGAGAGGAGTATCCCATGATCCTAGAAGGGTGGATCTGAGACATAGATCACACCTTCGAGGTCATGGACTGCCCTCCAACTAGATAGTCCAGCATCACAACGTTCTTCCTTAGGGGTGTTACAGACACCTGGTGGGTTGAGCACCTCACCCGGGACGGTCCCTAGATTACTTGGGAGGCTTTCAAGACCGCCATGTACACCAGGTTCTACCCATAGATCTTGAAGAGAGACAAGCTCAAGGAATTTATCCAACTCACTCAGGGAAGCATAACGGTTCGACCGTATTATGCTCCCTTCACGGAGCTACTGAGGTTTGCCTTAGGTATTACGGCCAGCAAGTCCATAGTAGTCTACTAGTTCAAGGAGGGGCTCCACTTCAGTATCTGCCTTATGATGAGAGCATTGGCCTTTTCAGACTTGGCCACCTTGTACGAGCATGCCTGCATCGGCGCCACCTGCCACCTGGTATAGGAGCAAGCATCAATCTTAGAAAAGAGGAGACTAGAGGCCTAGAGTTCTAGGAGTAGGACCAAGCCTCGAGGAGGAGGACCCTCAGGGCATCATCAAATGGGACCGTTTAAAGGTCAGAGACCACCAAGGTAATTCTTATACAGACGTTGTGGTAGAAACCACCCAAGTTGAGACTATGGAGGCAGGCCCTTGGGTTATAGGATTAGGATATGTGGTAAGCTTGGCCACTGTTCCTTTGATTCTAGAACCATAGGAGCTTCCCACATCCCTAGAGCTAGCATTTCTAGTAGAGGGGACCATTGATGCCCCAACAGCAGGCCTATCAGCAACATGCTCATCAGACCTTGTCTCAACAAATCTAGTAGAGAACACTTGCCTCAGCTGGTGCACTAGGCCGAGAGTTTAAGGGAAGGCCACAAGGACCATGACCTTTCCCTTAGAGAGGTGGTCAGACTCAAAGCTTCGAAGGTTACCGAGGGGGCTATTAGGGAGGCCAGTCAGGTGAGCGCCTGAACAATATCAGCTAGGCAGCTAGATTCGGTTACGGGTATGTTCACCATTATCTCCTTATCGGTACATATTCTATTTGATTCGGGTGCCTCCTTGTCATTTGTGTCTGCGACTTTTGTTGCCAAGGCTTAACTGACACCATCTGCTAGCGTAGCGATATCTGTGATGTAATACCCCAAAATTTTGATTAGCCTAATCCTGCATCATTAGCGCCCTAATTTGATTCTAATCTCAAGAAATCTTATTATTAGCCTTAACCAAATTTCTTAATTACGAAACTTTAACAAAAAAGGAAACCTTGATTCGGAAAAACTATCATTTGTAAACCGAAATCAAAACTTGCTAAAATTTTCACTAATCCAAATTACTTGGCTAATAAAAAAATTACCTAATCTAATCCTAATTCCCTAACCCTTCTCTCCTTTTCTTTTCTTTTCTTCCTTTTTCTTTTCTTTTCTTTTCCCTTCTTCTCCTGCGTCGATTTTATGGCATGAGGAACTTGGCTTCCTTTTCACCACCATCATCTACTTGCCTTCTACATGCACCATGACACCATCCTTGCCAACCCCGCCATCCCTTATGCTACTTTCTTCTTCTTCTCCATCACTTCCCTTTCCACCCTTTTTCTTTCTTCTTCTCCCTACTGCTGCTCTATTTTGCATCCCATCACCATCACACTCCCTACTTATTATATCCCGTGCACGTCTTCTTCATCACCATCACCCTCTCATGCCTCTGCCTGATTTCCATCCATTTCAACCATCACCATCCCCCTATCCTTTTTATTTCTTCTTCTCGATAGATCATCATCGTCGTTGTCATCATCATCCCTACCATTTTATCCTCCAAAGCGCACCACCTTACTAGTATATATACCCCTCCATCCCTCCATTTTATTATCATCCCTCAGCTCACCGACCTTCTTCTCTTCTTCCTTCTCCTTTCTCCTTCTTTTTCCTCATTCTTCTCATTTATCATTCACACCACCCAATCCACCACCGAGCACCACCCAAGCCACCACAATCCACCCTTTAGCCGGTGGACCGACCACCAATGTTTCACTAACCTTTTCCTTTATTGTCGTCGACCGCCGCCTCTTTTCCCTTCTCCTTCCCCTCATTTGTTGCAGCGTTGCAGAGTGCACCGCATGCTGCACAGCCGTGCAATGCTTAGATTCCCTACTGCAAAGCCGTAAAATTCTTGCACCGCCTAGTCGTGTGTCTTTTCTTCCCTCGACCTGTTGTGTACTATTGTTGCACAGCTGTGCAACTCTTGCACTGCCTGGCTGTGCAACTTCCCATTTTGGCCATGTACCCCTATTTTCACCCCAAATCTTGTCCAAACACCACCAAAATTTAACCATAGCTCCACCACACATTATTCTACACTTCCTTAAAATTCAAGTTTCCATTTGACTTCGGTAAATTCCATTTTTACCCTTCTCTACCTCAACTTCACTCTCAATTTTTAATCTTCTATCCTAATTGTATTTTATCTTGTGTTCATAGGTGATCTTCCAGTGATATCGGAGGAGGTATAGGATTTACGTGCATAGAGCCTGGTGTCCTTGTTGGTAAGGATACATGTAGTAGTTAGGGATTCATGTGATACTTATATTTTTGGTATATACTTTTGTGTTGAATATGTTATATTGAATAATTTATTTATGAAAATTCTATGAAATGATATTCTTGAGAGTAATGAAATTATGTAAAGTATATTTTTAGGTATAATTTTGGATACAGGCTATCTATGGGAAATTGAGGATATGTACTTCGGATAATTATATGAAATTTATATGTATTAGTATTGGGTTTCACTATGCCTTTGTGAGAATATGATTGTCTTGCCTACCCTAAGGGTATTATGGTCATTTGAGGATAATTACATGGTTGTATTAATGTGGTTTAATTGTATGTCTTGTGTTTTTTTATGAGTTATGCATGATAATATACAATCAACTCTGAATAAGGTACTAATCATTTAAAGTGAAAGATCACTTGAGTCAGGCCGAGGTGTTTATATATCTCCCTTCCACCGGACAATAACAGTGGCTCGGGTGTGTTGTCCCCAAGAGGTGCTTCAGTCTGTTCCATCGGATTAAGAATAGTGGGGGCCCATACCCAAGGTGAATGAAAATACAATTAAGAGTTAAAGTCTAAATGGAAAGATACTAATCATTTAAAGTGGAAGACTACGTGAGTCAGGACCCAGGTGTTGAGTCTATTCCACTGGATAATAATAGTGGCTTGGGTGTGATGTCCCCGAGAGGTGCTTCAAACCATTCCACTGGTTTAATAATAGTGGCTCAATAGTATCTTACTTTGAGAGATGTTGGCTCCGTTCCACCGGATAATAATAGTGGCTTGGGTGTGTTGTCCCTAATATGTGTTTCATACCGTTCCATCGGTTTAATAATAGTGGGGTCCTTGAACTCAACATAAATAAAAGATTAGGATATGGTATATCTAATAAAAGACCTAAAATCAGTAATTATCTAGCATTCTTTGATTTACGCATGTATGATTTGCATATGATAATTCTTGTATTATGTGTAACCCTGCTTAATTGTACCGTTACCTTACTCACTATGTAGCGTACTGATCATTCGTTTTATGGTTGCTGCTCAATCCAACGAGTAGACGACCTAGATTTTTATGTGTAGGTCGATGAGGACCAGGTGGATGAATTCGTAGCCTTTGATGCAATATATGTGGATGAGTGATTTATTCATAATAGGGTTTGGGTGTGGAGTCATGTTATCCGAATAATAGTTTTACCTGGATACCTTTTTGGACTCTTAGTTCCATGGGATCCATTCTGTTTTATTTTGATATTGTAATCGGAGTTAATATCCAAATGCTTATTTAATGTTAGTAAAAATTTTCTTGTTTCTCACTATCACGTTTTAAATTTTTTAATAATTTTGCCTTGTGATTGGTGTAAGGATGGTGGGGTAAGCCAGACTTATGTCAATTACAGTAGTAACATCAAAATATTTGATTATACACTTCCGCTTAAAATAAAATTTTTCAGTAGTAAATTTGGGGGTGTTACATGTGATGCTACCCTCAGGGGATAGGATGAACTGCACTAAACTCTACTCAGATTTGGCCTTAATAACAGGTGGGGTAAACTTCTTCATGGACCTGGTTTGTATGGATTTATGGGACTTTGATGTCATACTAGGGATGGAAATGCTTGGGAGATACCGTATGGTGATTAAAGGCGCTTAGGAGCACGTGGTGTTATAGGGCCCGAAGGGTACTAGGGTTTTGTACAGAAAAACCAAGCTTAAGCCCACTACCAAAATGGTTTTTGCTGTTACATTGCACTCCTTGGTCCAGAAAGGGTATCTGATGTACTTGTGTACTGTTCAAGAACTAAACAAGGATTTGATAGTCTTAGGTGACATTCCAGTGGTCAAAAACTTTCCTAATGTGTTCCCATAGGAGATACCGGGTATGCCCCTAGTACGTAAAATTGACTTCACCATTGATCTGGTACCAAGGGCTGAGCCAATGTCAAGAGCACCTTACAGGATGACACCAATTGAAATGAAAGAGCTTAAGATTCAGTTGGAAGAGTTGCTGGAATAGGGGTACATTCAACCAAGTTTATCGCCATGGGAAACACCCATCTTGTTTGTAAAGAAGAAAGATAGGAGTCTCCATCTCTACATTGACTACAAGGGACTGAACTAATTGACAATGAAAAACTAATATCCGCTTCCGAGGATCGATGACCTCTTCAATCAGCTATGGGGTGCCATAGTCTTTTCTATGGTTTACCTGAGGTTTGGATACCACCAATTGCGCATAGCAGATGCTGACATCATGAAGACAACATTCCAAACTCGGTACGGACACTAAGAGTTCATGGCGATGCCTTATGAGCTCACTAATACCCTTTCTATTTTCATGGATTTAATGACGAGGATCTTTAGGCCATTCCTCAACCACTTCATGATGGTGTTCATCAATGACATCCTGGTGTACTCCCAAGGAAATGAAGAACATGATCAGTACCTATGCACTATTCTGTCCCTTCTATGGGCGCATCGCCTATATGAAAAATTATCCAAGTGCAGGTTCTAGCTTACTGAAGTAGCTTTTCTTGGGCACATAGTGTCAGTCGAGGTAGTAGTTATTGACCCGACAAAGATAATGGCAGTTACGTAATGAAAGACCCCCACAAATATGTGAGAAGTTCACAGCTTCTTGGGTCTGGCTGGGTATTACTGCCGCTTCGTGCAGAACTTCTCAAGGATTGAACATCCTATAACCAACATTCTTAAGATGACCACCAGGTTCCAAAGGGACGAGCCCTTTGATGAGGCATTGCACAAGCTAAAGAGGTGATTCACCACAACACCTGTCCCAACCCTTCCAAAGGACTCCAAGGGATTTGAGGCCTACTATGACGCATTCAAACACGGTTTAGGGTGCGTATTAATGAAAAATGGTAAGGTGGTTGTTTATGCCTCCCATCAATTAAAGTGGCATAAGAAGAACTATCTAACTCATGATCTAGAGCTAGCCACAATGGTTTTTGCATTAAAGATCTGGAGGCACTACCTATATGGGACTAAGTGTAAGCTCTTCACCGATCACAAAAGCCACAAATATATATTCCCATAGAAAGAACATAATATGAGGCAGAGGAGGTGGTTGGAACTACCGAACCTGTAAAGGACTACGACATAGAGTTGACTAACCATGGGGATAAAACCAACGTAGTTGTAGATGCCCTAAGAAGAAAGACCACACACTCTGTGAACCCCCATGTTGTAGCCAACTGGATGCTGGAAGAGTTGTGTGACATTGAAATTCAGCTAATCTAGTAGGGTGACCTCAAGGTCTGCATGAGTGCCTTAACAATCACTCCCATGGTGTTTGAGGAGATCTATGAAGGGCAACCCAGAGATGCCAAACTTGAGAAGATACGCCAAAAGATACAGGAATGCCATATGGAAGGGTTTCAGATACACAAGGAGGGTAGCCTTCGCTACAAGTGTTGTTGGTGTATACCGTAGGGTTGCTCAGAGCTGAAGTGTCGAATCTTAGAAGAAGGACACCATACACCATACACCATACTCCACCCACCTAGGAGGGGACAAGTTATATAAGGATCTCAAGAAGATATATTGGTGGCCCTGTATGGAGTGGGAGGTAGATGAATTTATATCGTGATTCTTGACCTATTAGAAGGTCAAGATTGAGTACCGTATACCTGCAAGGCTACTCCAGTCTCTAGAAGTTCCGAGATAGAAATGTGACTCGATCTCCATGGATTTTATCAGTGGGCTACCTAGGACACATAGTAGCTATGACACTATCCGGGTCATTATGGATAGATTAACCAAGTCAGTAATGTTCATCCCATGAAGTTGACCTAGAGGATGGATCAGTTGGCTAATGCCTATATGAAGTTTTTGGTTCCTCTCGCACTTTTGGGGAAAGTTGTAAGAGGTCTTGGGAACAAAATTGAAGATGAGTACAGCTTTTCATCCCGTTATAGATGGGAAGACTGAAAGGAATATTTAAATGCTAGAAGACATGTTACTAGCCTGTGCTTTGGAATTCCAGGGTTTTTGGGAAGATCGTTTGCATATGATATAGTTCTCTTACAACAACAACTACCATGTTAGCATAGGGATGGATCCCTTCAAACAGTTGTATGGACAAAAGTGCAGGACCCCCTTGTGCTGAAATGAAATCAGTGAGATGGTGGTAATGGGATCCTAGATGATTGGAGAGAGGGGCTGACAAATCCGTCAAATTCAAGATCGAATGAGAGCTGCTTAGAGTCAGCAAAAGAGTTACTATGGTATAAAGTTATTTTTTTCCATATTTTTACCTATCTTTCCCTTCACTTTGGGACTTTATTTAATCTCTTTTACATATTTTACTATGGTTTTGGTCTATTATTTGCACTACCGCTTTCTTAAGCTTTATGTTGCAGGATTTCTCGCAAAAACACCAATTTTGAGAAAGAATTGCTTATTTTTGGAGCAAAGGACCTTGTAAGGAAAGCTTGGAAGGAGAGTATATCAGCCAACATGCTTATGGAAGTGTATTGAAGCTATGAGAGCCAAACTATGTGCCAAGATATCCCTAAGAAGACTAAAAAGGGGCTGAACGGTTAGCCGCAGACTCAGCTGCACAACCTTGCAGCACTCTCCTATGATTATGGAAGAAAACAGAATCGCACAGCCAGGCAGTGCATGGTTGCACGACCGTGCAAAATTCTGAGCTAAAAAGTTAAGGCTAAAAATATTGCACAGCCAGGCTGTGCCAGAATTGCATAGTCGTGCAAGGTCAGAAATTCCAAAATGCCGAGAGTTGATAAACTGCACGGCAAGATAGTGCAAAGGCCGCACAATCGTGTAGCAACAGTCTTCCGCATGATTTACATGCACGACATGGCCGACATAATGGGGATTTTTGTAGCACGCCTTGGGGAATTTTTAAGGAGAGAGAGAGAGAGGAGGTTTTAGGGGACTCTTAGACCCCTCATTAATGAGCTTAGCTTCATGTAATTGTTTGTTCCTTTAATTTTAATTTTTTTAGAGATCCAATTGTGTAATTCGTGTACGGTCGACTCAAAATAAACATTGCACTCTTCCGAATTATGATTATTTCAATCTAATTCTTCTTCTCTATATCTTTGCATTGTTATTATTATCATAATGCTTTTTATTTTGTTAATTTCATTTGAAAATATGAGTGAGTAGTCTCCTTTCTCGGATTGGACTTGGGTACCATTTTAGTAATCAGAATGATGAATTAAAGTATTATATCCTATGATGGATTCGTTTATATTGTTATATATGCTAGATTTAATTGTTGTAAAGTGGATTTGACAAAATTCGACCTCCTTAGATGTAATCTACAACCGAAAGGCTGGGATTAGTATCGGGAATTAGCATATATACGGGATTTTGAACAATCACAAAAGTGGATGTTTAATTCTTAGCGAATCTAGAATTGGTGACACTTAATGGTTTTAGTTTAATTTGTGAGTCGCGAAAGTAATTGGTAAATTAGATTAAATACGTTCTTAGACTTTGAAAGAGACTAATGAATATGATTTGACCAATTGTCCACAGTTAGCAAATTAATCTATGGCATAAGTGTTGTTTCATTATTGATTATTAATTCGGAGACCAAAATTCGATCCTAGGTTTCACTCTTATTATTTAGTATCTGCAACTTAGAAAGCCTTTTGTAATTATTCTTTTTATCCGAATGCATACCCTCATTTTTTATAGATTTAGATAGCTAAAATAGTAAAGAAGTGTAATAAATTGCGAAGTCCCTATGGGATACAACCTTGAAATGATATAACAAATCTGTGCACTGGTAGAAATAGCACAACACTATGTTACGTATAATGATTTGGTTAGGACAGAGTGATGTCTTAGTATTCTAGGTCGGGGCCGGAGAGAGTGTATCTTAAACTATTTCTCTTTAGTATCTTGTGCTTTTCCCCTAGTAGTGGGACCCTATCATGTATTTCCGTTTCTTTTATGTACTAATGTTTGACTCTCACTTGTTTTAGCAATTTCTATATTTCAATGTTAGAGTCTTTCATGTTTTAATCTATTTCTATTATGGTACTATATTTGTATTGATCTTTTAACCTTGTGGTTAGTATGATGCCGGCAAGGGGTCAGACTTATACTGATCATGACAGTAACACTCCCTTTTTATGTGTGTGATTTTATTTGAACAAATAAAAATTTTCAATTGTGATTTTGGGGGTGTTACAAACATGGACAACCAAATCTTATAGGACTTACATTGTTGGTTACTATCAATTTTTGTGGCCATCTATTTAACAATAAGAAACATAAGTTGTTATGGAGTGCTCTCCTTAGCATGGAATATTCGTTAATTCTTCTCTCGCCAAAAATGGTAAGCAGTAGTAGCTACCGTGAATTGCAATACTATTTTTCTAGCTCTATGGTCCTCATCCTCCTCATTGCATCCATCTCATCAAATCTGGGAATGAGTCTACTTGATGTTTACATCCAGCCTCCTTTATTAAAGGTTTCTAGACTTAACTTGAATAAACACATGGGAATAAAAGATGATCAACCAATTAAAAATCACTCTTAAATTAAACACACTCCTCACTTACCTCCATCCCCAAGTTCCACATCTTATCCTTTGTGTATAATTTACACTAGATAATGAGTCATTAGTGCAACTACTGTCATGGTATGGATATTGGGTTCCAAACCACCTTCCAATAGTGAACAATTTCTACATCCTATCTCAATAGCTTATAAAATTTTCCCTATGTTGTAGTGATCATTAGCATACAATGGTTATCCCTTGATGCTATCAACTACGAGCATAAAGATAGGTCAGAATTGAAGTAGTTGTTTAAGACACTGAGATGCACTCAAGGTAATGGGAACCTACCAAAAATTTCTACCTTTGAAAGAGCATATATGAACCCATTTTAATCATAATACATATTTCTTTAGCTTGAGGGTTCAAAGTTCTCTAGCAAGAGTTGTATTATTCTACCATTCAAGGTCAAATAGCCCTAAACCTCCCTCATGCTTCAGCTTACGTGCATGTAGCCATGCAACTTGACTTTTCGTGGTCACAAAGTGGGATCCATACTAGAGTAAGGAACATCTTAGAAATCATACACATCAAGCTCTAATAAGCCTCAATGCCAAATATAACCCACTTAACTAAACAAAGATAAACGACATAACTTAGGAACCTACTCTCCCAAGAGGCACAACAAGAAATAATATCTTGGGAAACTAAAAAAAACTGTCACCTAAATAGGAATTTTTGCTACCCAAATTTTTTTCAACAAAATTAATTCATCACAATTTCATTACCGAAGGCTCGTTACCCTTACTATGAGTGAAAATACCATACATTTGTTTCCCTAAACACATTTTGTGAGATAAAACATAATCATTGCCCAAAAATATCTTTTTACAATGATACCATTTTGTTGCCCTTGACACTTTTTGTGCAACACAATATATTTGTTTCCCTAAACTCTCTTTGTGCAAGGAAACTTTTTTTTGCCCATAATGGCTTTTATGTAATGATACTATTTTGTTTCCCTTGTCCCTCTTTGTGCAACCAAAATTATTCATTGTCCTAAAATCTATTTGTGTGATCAATATTAATAGTTACCTAAATATCTTTTGTGTGGCAAAAAGAAAATTATATACAACTTGTATACTATTATTACCTTGCATTCAAACTAAAAATCATTGACCCTGTAAAAAAAATTATCCAAATCAATCCTATTGTAGTGATATTGATTCAAAGTCTCTTTTCAGTAACATAAGATTTTATAGCTAGTACAAAGGCTAGTAACATGCATTCATATATGCTATAAAATTCATTATCCTATACAAAAAAAAAATCTATAATATCAAAGAATATCACACCATAAGATACAAGTTGGCAGAATTCATGCTTGATTGGCACCACAATACATAACTAGCTTGAAAAACTCCAACAAAAGGTGGATAATGCTATATACATGTATGAATATTCCACTTCATGAAACATATTATAGCGCAAAAAAAAATACTCCAAGTTAATCTACAATTCATGAAAAGAAAATATTATTACAAGATTATAAGGAAATATTAAATTAATAGGATTCGTAATGGAATCAACTATAGCATAATAAAAAAATTATATTAGCCACTGCAATTAGTAGTTCAAGTGCAATGTTATCTACTCATTATTAGCCACTTTCCTTCAACCAAAAGGATTTAATGACAACCATAACTTAATCTTAGAATCTACATGTCAATCACCATCAAGAAGCATTAGATACTAGATTTACAAGAATTTATTCTTTGTTTTTGGCATTATTTTAGAACAAATTGTGCTTTTCTAGGTATTTAGGAGTCCCTCTTAGTTCCACTGCGATTGTTTCTTTTTGATTAACATTGCTCATTTTCACAACTTCTTGTTGTTGTTGTACGGAATTTTAAATAGTAAATCACTTTATCTTATTGGTTGTATTGAGTTTTTTTTAGATATCTTATTAATGGCATTGCCTTAAACTCTTATATACTGTTGTAATTATAATTCTTGTTTATTTCAACAACAATAATTATGTACATACTATATGTAAATTATACTACCCTTTATCTAAAAATTATAATAATTATACTCCTCTATATGAAGAGAAAGGTGGACATGCCTAAACTTTATTTCTTATGCTTTTATTTTCTAGCCAAATCCTCATATTCTAATTCAAAAAATGGGAATCAATGTCAAATCCTCCTATTCTAATATCTACCCCAGTTTGACTCAAGGTAGCTGAGACTCTGACATGTTCCATAACATTATAAATGCAAAGTGAGTTTGTCATCAAATCAAATATGAGAATTAAACTAAATATCTCTCTATCTAGATTTGTAATAGGAATGTCTCATTCAAATAATTCACAAGATTATTTAATATAAAGGAATTATTACCTGAACTCTGTGCTTGATGAAAAACATGAAAAGAACAAATGAAAAGGAGAAACATGTAGCAACTTACATGGATTTAAGGTACTTAGGTTGAAATACAGGGTTACCAAAAAAAGCTTTAGATACCAAATGTACCTGACTAATCAAACAAAATTTTTTCAAAGATGAATATAAATTAGTATATGTTATCTACAAATGTCTCACTCAGGTATTTCACTAGAGTCACACAACCTACATTAATTAATGTACATAAATTATGACCTAAGCTCCATGCTTGATGAAAAACATGAAAATAACAAATGAAAAGGAGAAACGTGTAGCAACTTATGGATGTAAGGTACTTGGGTCAAAATCAAGGCTTACCAACAAAAAAAAAAGGTGTAGATACCAAGCATACCTAACCTACAGCAGGAAACCAACAATTAAGATTGCAAAACTTAAACATATGAAATTAGTCCACATGAGTAACTAAGACAATATCCAATTTCAACAATATAAGAGGTAAAAATATGTCAAAAAAAATTGAAGCAGTACAACAATGTTAGAGGATTCCATAGCATGGTAGGCTTATATTCAAAAGCATGGTTATAAACTATTTTCCTAACTAATTACAACCCTTAAGAAAATGCTTTATGTTCTCATTTGGTCCTTGCACATAAATCAATAATATATTTATGCAAGAAGTCAACAAAATCTGAATTTATGTAAGGAATATACCTTATACCATGGCGGGTTGTGAAGATTGTTTTGCTATAAAGGTTGTTATTTAATCTCTCATACCTAGCATCATTTCAGCCTTCAACTCTTTCTTTAACTTTTGCTCTCTTTCATGGGCATCTTCAATCTTTTTTTTCTCTCTCTTTATTTAGTTGCTTCCTTCATCCTTCCCATCTCAAGCCTTAAATTTTCCTCTCTTTGAGCATTTTCCTATTGAAGCTCAATATCATTATCTTTTTTATTCCTTATTAGTACAGGCCTAGATCCTAGCCCTAGAACATATCTAGAATGATGCTCAAATGCTTGTGTATAAGCTTCTGTTGTGATGAGATTATCAAATTCATACAATTCCTTTTATTTAACATGAAGTTCAGTCAACTTTTGGTACTTTGCATAGGCATCATCTTCCTATATACCATCTTTTTCCAAAAATAAGAAAGGATAGAATAAACATTTCAAAATCCCTTTAATGTTGTATTTATATATTCTAAAGTACTTTTCCATATCTAATACACGTCTTTGTTTTTTCCTATAGTTTAATATAATTTGGCTCTTGTTAAGGCTCTTCAATTGACTCCTCAATATTTTCTATTACATTTGAAGTCTCCCTTGGTCCTTGGTTTTCCTACATATTATGTATCTTTAACTGACAACACAAGATACCAATAAATACAGTAGCAAGTCTTTAATTTACATAATGATTGTGCACACTCTCACTTTGGTAATAAAGTTAATTAATTATCAATAAAAATATAGAAATCAACACAACAATTTTATACTTACAAATTTGTGAAGTAACGTGATGTCAACTTTTCTCCATTCCTTAGAATTTTAGTTTTCTTTAATTTATTTTTACTATTCACTTCACTAATATGCTACATGTAAAGACAATAATAGTTTACAGTTTTGTAACCATTTAGATCTCATAAGCGAGTGCATATATTCATCAAATAAACTTAAATTAACCTTTTGCTTGGAGGAGCCCCAAAATTCCATCATAGCCACCTCCAAACATTGGTATCTATCACTAGAGGTTAGTTTTGGATAACATGTGTGATCAAAAATCCATTGAAATATCTTTATTTTAGCCTATAGCTCCATTGTCTATAAAAAATTTACATTGCATAGATAATGCTTTGTTGACATAACCACCCCTCCAGAAGTCTCCACTCAGCTTAAACCATATATAAATCTAAAATCAATCAAGTACATATGAACAAAATAACTCATGTAGCTGTGACTCATAAATGAAATATTATCATTAATTTTACCTTTATATTGTTAAAGAGCCATTCTTTTGTAGGGGGATTCATATGGTTCCAATATTTGTATACAAAAAAAAATTGATAATGAAGTTTTGTGAAAATTAGAAAATAAGTAAATAATGATGGAATAATAACAATTAGTCTTCAACATGCCTTTCCCTCACTCATGCGATTCCTAAGAAATTTTAGAAATTTTTTGAAATTTCCCTTGAGGGCCACCCATCCTAAAAATTACTCCATGACCATCATGCTTAACTATGGAGTTCTTAGGACGAAATCACAAAAAAGATAGTATACCATATTGATATAAGTAGCTAGATCACACTCCACTCAATTTGGGGTATTACACTTACAGTGAATCAAGTGGATAATAATTCTTTATCTATGCTCTTGACTCGGTGATGAACTAGTTTGCATTATTACCAAAAAATATTTTCATTTCTTCAGTGATTTTAGCATATGGCTTTGCAGTGTGCTCATTGTATCATGAATTCGTATACTTTTTTCCCAAGAATGGAACCTACCCTAAGTACATCACATAAGTATGTTTATTTACAAAATATACATACATACATATATTTATAGTAAATACATAATTCATCCAAAATTTTCCTCTCGAATTGCTGTAACCGATGTTGTTGCCTATATGTCAATTCATTGCCTAAGCTTTGAGATTGTACAACATGACTGTCTAGAGGAGTCACTTGACTTATATCCTCTATAACTTGTGATGATGGCACATTGGATGCCATTGACTTGCCAATTTTAATAATAAAATTATTAGTTATTATGCTAAGTAAATAAATAATAGACAACACAATAATTATCAAAATTTGAAAAGTACCACCATCCCCGTTAAATCTAGAGTGTCAAACTAAAATAATTTCATATAATATTATCTTCATCCAATTCCAAATCTAAATAGTAATTGACTACATCAATTTCATCTTCTAAGTCCTCCTCCTCCTCATCATCATCGTTCATAACCCTTTCAACATCGCCAATATCAACTAAATCATGTTAATATTGTCATATACAGAAGGGATTTCATCCTACATGTGAAGGTTCACTATCATCTTCAATGTCCTCAATGTCAAGAAAACCAAAATTATTTGAGAGCTTGTTTTAATAACTATCCTACATTGAGGTTCTTTATGGGCCTTTATAGGGAAAAAAATTGCCCAAAATAAGAGGCTAGTTTAAAGGGCTCATTGTATCTTAGATTACAATTAATATTAACAAGGGTAAATCTATATTTATCATCTATCTTTACCCCCCATCCTTTTGTCCCATACATCAAACCATTCACATCTAAAAATGAAAACCTTGGGACTATCACAAATTTTGATCAGGTCATATTCTAACACAATTACCTCATCCAATAACCATAAAAGTCTGAACCTCCACTATCAGCATCAACTCTTACCATCACTTTGTTGTTTTGTGTCTTCCTTCTTCTCTAGTGCTTTTTGGTGTGAAATCTATACCCATTGACAACATATCCTTCATAAGTTATCACATTCTTCACTGGACCTCAAGCTAGACATAATAGTTCATAAGTAACCCTATTATCCCCAACATCTCTCAACTATGTTATCTAAGTTACATAAAAAAAAAATTAAAAGAATCATGTAAGACATATGATATTACTATAATATCCGATGAATTCTATCCGCAAGTACACGATGTTGAAGTAGCATGCAAGGTCGATCCCACAGAGTCTAGGAAGTGAGCAATGGAATAGTGAAAAGATCTCCTATGTCCAGACTAATTATACGGGCAGATGATGTCTAACTCTAAATGAAAATAAAATGTGCAAACTAAATCCAACTATAATATAAGAACAAGTGAAATTCAGTTACAGAAAATGCTAAGGTTCCGGTTAATCCCCTCAACCCCAATATGATTGAAATCTTTAAGTGTACCATTGTCTTCATTGGTTCTTTTATATAAAAGTTGGTATAAGATATGTTTCGGTTTTAATATTTTTTTTAGAGTAAGTTATGAAGTTCATAAGTTTAAGATACTTTTACGTGAATAATGATATTTTGGCCATTACATATAAATTCTAGAAATTTTGAGACCCAAGTGAATATTATGTTAATAAAATAAGTTAAAATGGATAAGTCTGATACTTGTGTGACATGTGATGAGTAGACCTAGAGAAGTTGATTAAAATAATTAACTAAGTAAGAAAAATAAAAGAGAAAGAAACACTTTGGGTACATTGAGCAATATTAGCATTTAATACTTGGTGTCCATATTTACATTTCATCATAAGAAAATTGTTATTTAATTATAACCCATTTAGCATGAAATAAAACTCCTTTAATATTAAGGTAACTTAGTTGACATTAAAGATATTTTAGTCATTTTATGTGCCTTTAGACTAGTTATTTGATTTGGCCTTATATGTGAGCCTTTGGTTGACTTAGATGTTGGCTATTGAACCATGTCTCGAATAATTGGAGTTAAATTACATTGAAATCAAATTTTATTGGGCCTTTCATGGCGTGGAACTTGAACTTTAATCCCTCAATAATCTTATTTGGGATTTAATGCCTTGATAATCTTCATTGGGCTTTAATGGTTTATTTATTCAATTGGACCTTAATGGCATGTTAATGGGTCTCTATGCTCTAAATGGTTTAGACATTGATTCCTCTGTGGATCAAGTGTGTGGAAAATATTGGAATTTACTAAAATAATTGGCTTATGTTCATATAAGTGATTAAGTGGTATTTTATGGGCTTTTTTTCTTATTGACTTAAATCTTTGATAAGACATTAATCACTTAAAGCGAAAGATATTGAGTCAAGACTTGTATCACTTGGGGTAGTTATCCGAGTCAGGTTTCATATTCACTTAGTACCGTTTTAGTGTTTTCTATTATATGATCCCTAGTGCCTTACAGGGTTTGGGACACCTAATTCTACTCTATAGGTATCTCGATATATTTCGGCCTTATAGGAGGTATGCATACTTAAGTGATTATATGTCCTGTTATTTGGTGGTTTGGTTAGCTTTATGGGCATGCTAGCTGGGGCTCATACTATTCGAGCACTTAATTAGTTGTTATGATTTTTTTAGTCTCCGTCATCAAGTTAATAAAATATATTGGTTGTCATCTCGATAATGAAATATAATAATCAATGAATCTCATCTATCTGTATATTTGTATTACATTATTTTATACTTGATGGTTTAGTTTTCTTCTAGTTAATTGACATCTATATGTAAGAATGTTATTATCTTATCATTATACGTTCTAAAGCTTTCTTTATAGGGGCTTAGTACATAATGTTATCTCTTTAGGATAGTTATGTTACGTAGTACAAGATGTGTACTGATACTACAAATTTGTAGACATTGTGTTGAAGGTATATGATGATGATCCTGTTAACTTTAAGTAGGTTCCTCATGGAGTGATGCGGGTTTATACCCCAGAGTTAGGGTGTAGAGTTATATCTATCCGAGGTCGCACATGTTATGTGTCCTAAATTCTGGATATCACTTTTGGATTCTTCATCTCTTTTGTCCAGTTTATCTCTTTTTATGTATTGTATTATGTAGAGCATGTACTTTATACTTTGTTATTACACTAAATTATTAAAGTCTTTTACTATCTATATCTATTTCCATAAATTTTGATTTAGTTATCATAACATTTTAGTCTTGCATTTGGTACGAGAAGGGTATGGACCAAACTTGCGCTAAGTGCGACTTTAATACCCCAAATTTTTATAACCCTAATTTAGAATATTTATCATTTTATCCAAAAAAAATTAATCTTTAAATATTAATTTAATTATTTTTATTAACATTTGGCCTTCACATCTAGATAAATTATTTAATAAATTATCATAATTATTTTATCTTACCTATTTATTTTAACCAACCCTAAACTAATAATTTTGCCTAATTTATTTTTCTTAATTTGATACCCTAAATTTGGATAAATTAATATTATCCTAAAACCTTAAATTTAACCTAATTTAAATTCTAACCATAAATCTACTTTTTTTTCTTTTTCCTTTTTCTTTCTTTTCTCTCTTCCTTTTTTTTCCCTTCTCCTTTCTTTTTCTCTTCTTCCACGGGCCAACCCACTTCTCCCCCTTTCTTTTCTTTCCTTCTAAGCTTGGCCCAACACTCATTTCTTTTTTCTTCTTCTTCTTCTTCCCTGGGTCAATCCCCTCTCCTTTCCTTCCTTTTTCTTTCTTCTCTCCAGACCAACCTAGCCCACTTGCTACCTTCTTCTTTTTCTTCTTCTTCTCCTTCTCTTCCTACGCCATCCCAGCTCTCTTCTTCCTTTATTTTCTCCATCATCCATTCTGCACCCTTGCCTCCCCAAACACACCCTTCCTCTATTCAGCGTGCCTCTGCCATGCACATCTATGCCCTAAATGACTTACCTTTCCTTTTCTAGCCAAGAATCCCTTCCCTTTCTCCCTCATATGCCCATTTCCCCTTCCATTTATATCCCCATACAACACCTCCCCAGCCTGCATTGACCTCCCTACACTCTATCATTGACCATCCCCATTGACCTTACACCTTCTACCCTGCTTCCACCCTTTCCCCTACAACTTCCACCCACCCCATTGCATGCCTAAGCCTCGTATTCCTCCTATTCTTCTTCTCTTCTTCTCTTCTTCCTTTATTTCCCTCATGCACAACTCTGTTTTTTCTCCCCCGTGGACAACCCTTCTTTCCCTCTACATTTCTAGTCCAATCATCATCTCCACCACCATCCCAGCCTCCACCATCAGCCACCTTCTGCTTCTCTTCTTCCCTCATTCTTCCTCCTCACTTACCGCTCTATTTTTCCTTCATCCCTTCTCTACGACAACTTCTGGCAATTCCTACCCCTAGCATAGGCCTCATTCCCTGTAGCCATACCCTAGGCAACAATAGTTTTTTCTATTGCTACCTCCTCTAGTTGACACCCAACCACTGCCTCCTCCAACCCTACAGCTTCCCTACACAACCAAACTACAACCTCACCACCATCGGCCACCCTTACTATACCCTTATATTCTTCCCTACATTGTGCCTCTCTATCGCCACCTCTACCACCCTCTTTGTAGCCTTGTCCCAACTCCAAACATCCACCCCTGCAGCCTCCTTACACAACCAACCTCCAGCCACAACCGCCACCAGATCCTCTACACCACAACCACTCGCAGTCACCCCGTCATCAACCTTTCCTTCTTCTTCCTCTCCTTTTCTTCTTCTCCTTTCCCTCCTCTGTGTCACCTCCTTTCCCACATCCCTATATCGTCTGTCGTAGCACTTGCCCCTCTTACACTAGCCCACTACAACTCTACCATCTCCACCTTCTACTATAGCCCTACACCCACCAGCCAAACCAACCACCAACTCCAACCCTTAACAACCGGTCATTAAACCTCTATATGTATGGCTCACGTTACACATGCAGTGTGAGTTGTGTTTTTTATTTTTAAATTATTTTGGTAATATTTAATATATATGAGTAGTTTAGTAATTTTTTATTTAATAAATATTTTTAATAAAAATTATTATTTATTGATCAAATATTAATATAGTATTTGTGATATTATTTTTAGGTGCAAAAGTTTTATTAGTGGAGCCTAATAATGTTTAGGATGTTACCAGTAAATCATGTTTTTGTTGAAAATTAGGCAACCTTTATACTTCACTAAAATGTTTGGATAACATATGATAACACATTACAGTTTTGACATGTAATTTGTATTAAGCATTATTTGTTACAAATAATTATGTGATTATTATTGTTATCAAGAAAGTTTGAAAAAGAAAGCATGATATCCTATATATAATATCATGTGCATAAAATTATGATTAAAATGACTCTAATGTGAGGAAGAATTTTGTGTATAAGGGGAAAAGTGGTCATTTGATGTATCTCATGATTTAATTATATGATAAATAATTTAATTATGGTATATTATCATTTTTATGACAAGTTGGTAAATAAAATGGAATATGTAATGGAAATGGAAATGGAAATATTGTGGTAATTTTAGCCTTAGGGGTATTTTGGTCATTTTTGATCTAAAAGTTCCTAAGTGTGAATAATTGAGCCTAAGATAGCCTTAAAGTGAAAGACTTCAATATTAGGAATGGTGGTTCTTTAGGGGTCGTTATCCTAAAGACATGGATTAGTCCATGATTGTTATGGATTTTGTTGGTGTGCCTTAGTGCCCCAGCTAGTCCCTATATCTTACTCTATTTAGCTCTACGAATCTAATTAGGAGGTATGAATACTTATGGATTAGGTGTCCTTATCGGTAGGGTACTATGTACCTTCATATACCAGTACGACCAAGGTATCTTTGCGTCCTTAGATTGATAGTTGATAAGATATAATGTTGCCTTTATGGACCAGTATAACTAGAGTATCTTAGTGCCTCCGGGTTGATTTGATATCCCCTTGATAAATAAAAATGGAAATAATTGATATTTGATTTGAAATGATTATTAGATTGGTTGGTAGTAGCCTTTGTGCCTACATGTGGTTCGATAGCAACCTTTGTGCCTACATGTAGTTCAATAACAGTCTTTGTGTCTACTTGTGGTTTAGTAGCAGCCTTTGTGCCTACTTGTGATTTGGTAGCAGTCTTTGTGCCTACCTATGATGATATGTGTTGTTATTGGTTTGGGCTAATGAGCCTACCTATGTTATGAGAGTTGTTGGTATTGACAATGAGAATTGTTACCATGGTTGTGACTTGAGAATGATGTTGTATTCTAATTATACTTCAAAGAGCATCTCTTGGATGTTCCATTAGTAAGTCTTAGTTAATTCCAGATGAATGACCATTGGTAGCATATGGCCTTGATGTTATGTGGTTATATGAACAATTATCGTATTTCAATTAATGTACATATAACTAAATGTTCATGTATTATTATGATGCCTTTTATATGTTCCAGGCAAACCTTTTATATTAGTTTTGTATAGTGGGTTACTCAGTACCGTTGTACTAAAGGGTTCCTTTTCATGAGCCTTTGGTTACTCAATGGGCAGTGGTATTTGCATGTTCACTTGCAAGATTTGTTAGAGGCTATCATTTGGGTTGAGAGTGTAAGATTATCCGGTATTTTTTCTGGTATCTATTTTATCCGAAAGAATATGTAATTCTTACCGACTTTATGTATTTCCTTTCACTAACATGTTGTAACCACTGATATTTGATTATATTTGAAATGATTTTAAATTACTTTTAACTCTTTTGCTACTCTGATTTACAATTATGTTATTAATTTAAATGGATAAACATTTTTAGCCTTAGTACTTGGTAAAAGAATGGTGGAGGAAATCGAACTTATACCAAGTATGGCGGTAACACCCCGTGATTTATTGTTTTAGCTTTCACATTAACTTTTAAAAACAAAATTTTTCAGTTCGTAAATTTAGGGGTGTTACAATAGCGGTTACACTTGATAGATTATGTTAAGTCTTTTGCTTAAAATGAAAAAAAAAATAATAGCAAATTTTGGGTGTTACACTAGCACACCTCAAAAAGTTGGAAGTAGTAAATCATGACTCTTTATCCCAGAAATCCTTCCATATTCTAAACTTACACATCTAAAGATATTGGATGAATATCCATCCAAAGTAGCCAAATTTTGCTAGTAAGTCAGCAACCTCTCTCCTTTCAAATAATGTTAAACTATATGGTGCTTTCGAATTACAAAAATTTTTTCCCTACCATCTTAAGACGCAAGTTTGGATGCATCTTCATTTTTTCAAGATATTATGTTCCTGAATGTCCAACAATTTTCCAAAAATGTTGCCACAGATATTACTTTCTACATGCATCACATCAAGATTATGTCAAATTAACAAATGTATCCAATATGTAAGTTAAAAAGATACTATTTTTCTTCCATTATCGCACCAGTTATCACTCGGTTGATCTCTTTTGTTTATTGTCTTCATATTTTTTTTTTCGAATGTGACATTTAGAACTCCACTCAATTTCTCCAAAATATCATGCCTAGACAATGGTTCAAGTGAAGGAGCCTTTTCACTCTATCCAGAACCAAAGTCTTTCCTGTTAAATCTCCATTTATGGTATATTTCTAAGAATATTTTATGCCCCAAACAATAGTACTTTCGAGAGCGATTTAATCTTTGATACCAAATATCCTTATGGTAGTTAGGACAAGCAAGGATCCCTTTTGTACTCCACCCAAATAAATTAGCATAGGCTGAGAAGTCACTAATTGTCCACATCAAAACAGCATGCATATTAAACACCTTATTAGTATGTGCATCAAATGCCTAAAATCTATTCTCCCACAATAAATTTAATACTTTTATCAGTGGTTGCAACAATAAATCTATATCATTTCCTAGATATTTCAAACCGGGAATTAATAAAGATAACATGAAGTAAGTAATTTTCGTACACATCCAAGGGGATAGATTATATGGGGCAAGAATAACAGGCCATATGCTATACTTTGAACTCAAGTATGCTCCAGGATTAAACCCATCAGTAAGTGCTATCCACATCAAAGCAACATGCATATTAAACACCTTATTAGTATATGCATCAAATGCCAATACTCTATTTTCCCATAACTCCTTTAATTCATCTATCAGTAGTTGCAAAAATACATCGATATTATTTCCCAAATATTTTAGACCAAGAATTAATAGAGATAGCATAAAGTAAGCACTTTTCATACATATCCAAGGGGGTAGATTATATGGGACAAGAATAACATGCCATATACTATACTTTGAACTCAAGTGTACTCTAGGATTGAAAGCATCACTAGCAAGTACTAACCTAACACTACGTGGATCAATAGAGAAAGTGGGAAATTACTCATCTAGAAACATCCATACTCTTAAATCTGCAGGATACCTCATAACTCCATCTTCGGGACGATGTTCTTTATGCCATCACATGTGTCCTGCCAATTTAGAGCAATTATACATCATTTGAAGCCTAAGAATTAAAGGAAAATGACGTAACACTAGTTAGGGAACCTTATTTCTCACGTTCATCCCTTTATCCTCACTGCCACTTCCACTATCCCAATATTTATCTTTCCATCTAGAAAGGCCACAAAAAGGACAACTATCATAGTCAACATATTCGTTCCAAAATAATATGCAACTATACATCCTTTGAAGCCTAAGGATTAAAAGAAAATGACAAGAGACTAGTTGGGGAAACTTATTTCTCACATGCATCCCTTTATCCTCTCTTAGGACACCCATCATCATAGTTAAAGGCTCTATGAAGAATTTCAAGCAGCATATCAAAGGATTTATTACTCTATTTATTACTCACTTTAATTTGTAGTAAGTTGACCAAAAATTCTAACTTAAAAAATGTCTTACAGCCTACATACAACTCTATCTCAACATCTTTAATCAATTTATAAAACTTATCTAAACCAACACCATTTCCCTTTAGAGATTGGCACGTTGTCTCTGATCCACTATCTTCAACACCCATGGAAAATTGAATGTTTATCACATCTTGCACTAGTTACCCCATACTATCACATTCTATCTTATTATCTACATTGATTTCAATCACTCCATCACATGCATAGGAAATAATACTATCACACCTAATAAAGTCATAACTTTCACCATGAAAAATACAAGGATTATAATCATTCTTGATACCATACATCATTAAACGAACCCACATTGTTCTTTAATTTTAAACTAAAATGAAATTAAAATTCCAGTAAGGGAAATTTATCTTAGTTCCTTCTTATTTTCCATCAAAACAAAATCTCAAAAGCTCATTAACTCCCTCAATATACTCCTGCTTTATCCTATCATTTATTCCTTTATAATTCGTCCAACTTCAATCCTCAAGTATTGTTTTAAAAAAATACAATAACTACATAAGAATAATAAATGGAAACTATGTATTAGAGTAAATGTTCTGAAAACTTAAATAGAAACATGGAAACCACAATAAGTTTGAGCATGGGATTTAAATTAGCTTAGACATAACATAGTTCCTATATGTACATTGTATGTTCTAGTATAGTTCATTTAGTGGTTTATGACAATGATAATTATTTATTTAATATAATATATCAACCATGGTGACTATTAGATAGAATAGATAGTAATCACACCAAAAAAAAGAAAATTTTTTACATGAAAAACACAAAAACTCAATTTTAAAGGCCTTAGAGACCTTTTTTTGGGCTCTATAAATGTTGTAGCTCCTCAAAAATCCCCGAAGGGAGTTCTATAGCATAGATCTCAAAAAAATTCATGAAATTAAAAAAAATCTGAATCAGACAACTGCTTCAAAAGTTATGCCCCTCCAAAGTTTACTAGACAAATGAGAAATTTTATACCTTTTGCACCAAATTTTACCAACTTTCCCTACTTTAATTATCTACATTTATTGAAATACACAAAAAGAATGGTTATAAGCACCTACAACATATTTTATCATATACTAGACTCAAATCAAACCCTATAACATAAAATCTAAGCTCTCAATTCTTCAAAATAGAATTTTCCTTCGATTGAAATCACATATATGCTCCTAGCTAGTAAATATACATCAAAATAAGAGAGATAAGGGTATGAGTCTATAGATAATAGAATAAATTCACTATATAAGCATCAAAATGGAAAGACCTAGAGAACATAATAGAAACCAAGGGTATGAGTCTACATATAATCTTGAATATTAAAAATGATAACAATATCAGTTTTCAATCCGCCAATTGTTTGTGCAAAATCAAAGTAGAATAGTGCATTTGAAGAACATAAAATCAAACCTAGAATGTAAATTTATAGACAATCAAACATAGAAAATAAATTAACAGAGTAATTAGAAAAATCATCTCAACGACTAGACCTAATTCAACAAACCATCCCAACAACCAAACCTAATAGCCCAAGAACAAAACTTCCCAAAAAAACCTCCATCAAGATTGGAGATGAAAGAAGATTAAGAGGTTGAAGATGGAACAAACCAAGCAAAATCAACTTAGGAAGAAATTAAAATTGACTAATAATTTGTGGGGAACAAACTAACCTGCTTTGGATAATGATTTCTTCACAAACCTACGTTTTTGGGCAAACGATAATCTCCTCTAGTAAACCTACATTTTCAGAACCAAGTAGAGCCAAGAAATTTACACAAGGAAATAATATTCTTCAACCCATAGATGGAGAACCAAGAAGACAAATAAACGTACGATATAACCAAGAATTTATAATTAAGAAATAATTTACCATAATTGAGAACCAAGTAGAGCCTTTGGAAGTGCCTCTGAAGAATTCAAAATGATGAACGGATAAAATAGAAATACCCCTCTAAAAGTAGAGCCAATTTCAAATGTTGCGGGCCTGAAACAATTTTAGCATTGTCTAATGGTTGTTGGGTAACAACAAAACTTTCATGGCCCTAACTTATTAAAGAGAAACAAAATATTTTTGTCACCCCTAAACGACACTTTAGGCAATGAAATAAAACTTTAGTTACCCAAAACAAAACGTTGCACAAATAAATTAAAACTTTATTGCCCTAAATTACTGAAGTGCAGCAAAATATTTTTATTACCTAAACTAAACTTTGGGAAACGATATCAAAATATCATTTCCCTAAATTACTAAAGTGTAAAAAATTATTTTTGTCGCCTTAAACTAAAAAATTAATAGATTAATCATTACCCAACATTATTTTTCTTATTGTGAGGTATGAAAAGTTAAGTAAGGATTCAATTAACAACGCTAATACACCAGATCCCATCAGAGTTAAATATTATTTATATCCTAAAGCATTATAGTTTTTCTACTTTTATTCTTGATTAAAAATATATTTAATTTATTTATTATAATTTTCTCTTTAATCAAAGTAGTATGTAATCTCTTTTATTAACATACAATAGTAGCTTAGAGATCCTTTCACTCTCCTAATCACTAATTTAATCCCTAATTATTTGATTAATCCTAATTACATTATTACATTATCATAATAAAATAAAATAAAAATAAATCTTCAAAGAAATTGCGACAACCACTCTACACAATCCTTGGTACCTTACCGAACTTCCCTTATCCTTCCACTTTTTAAATCAAATCTTGATTAGAGCTTTGATGGAAGAAAAAAAACACCCACAAGGCCCTCCAACTATTCTAAATATTCTCTGAAAAGCTTGAATAAATCACTCATCTCAAAAAATTTTGAAAGAATAAGCCTTGACAATAGGGTTGCTAATAAGTAGAATCAGCTCACAAGTAGGTTAATTCAGCTTAACAAATATTTGACTCTACTCATTCATTTAATTAAATAAATCAAACTCAAATCATATTTTTAGAGTCATTCATTAAACGAGTTGGACTTAGGTTGGGTAGGTGTGATTCGTTTGTTTACAAACAAACATATTTACAAGCTCATTTAGAATTTCAATAGATGATCATTTAAAAGCTTGTTTGAGACTCATTAAGATATTTAATAGAGGATAATTTATAATTGCTACATTATAAATTAGTAATGATTATGCATTTATTTACAACAACTAGTTTTAAACATTGTATTTTATACTCCATCAACTAGTTGAGCATGATGAAAAAAAAAATACGAGACATCTTTTTATAATCTTAAATTCATAAAAAAGTATTCATTCCATTTATGAAATGAAGTCTTTTTATCTAAAAATTTTTGTTTCAAAATAAAATTTCTTTTATAAAAGTTAATGCTTACTTTATATTTTTACTTCCACTATTTCTCTTTCTTCTTATGTGCATCAATGACACATATTATATTTCAATGAATAATGTAATTGTCATATTATAAATATGTTTATTACCTCTTAAAATAATGTATAAACTATTTAAAAAAAATCTATTAAAAACAAATAGAATATTTATATATAAATTACATTAATCATCAATATTATCATAAAATGAATTAAAATAAAGTAGCTCCTCCTTTTTATGAACAATTCAAATTTAAACACCAATGCATAAGACTCTTCGAGTAATTAATCACTCCTTTAATAAATTACTCAAAGCTTGAACAAAATGTTGGGTTGGAGTCTGCTCATTTTCAGTCTTACTTGATAATAGAGATCTAGACCTATTTTTCTTAATTTGAACAATGTAAGACCAATGATGGTAATTTGAGCTTGATTTGACTATGCGTTTACATGTTGTTGTGACATTATGTTGTAGTTTAGGCTTGAAGAGGTAGTTCCACTACACTGCTCAACCCTCCATCTATAAAAAGCATTGAAGTATAGAGGGAGTGAAGACATCAACACAATGGTTTTATCATAGGAATAAGATGTTATCGAAGTCGCTAGTAGTATCAGTTACTCGAAAAATAGTGGACACATCAAATTGCTTAACTTTAGTTTTGAGGTCGATGATTCTGCGGCTGTTAATGAGTTAAAGCTTGTTGGTGGTTTGATCGAGACAACTACGGTTGCTCAAAATGAATTAGGATTTAATGTTTGTGGCATTATTGTTGCTAATGATGGTGGTGCTTTGATGCTTGGGGTTTTGGAGTAGGGTGGTGAGATTAAAGAGGTGGGTGGTTATGGGGTTGTTATATCTTTGGCTTCTAATTTGCTATTATGTTGAGAACAATAATTGCCCTCAGGACTAGAGCTATCAAAAGTTGATTCAATTTTGCAAATTTATAAATCCGATCTAATTCAAATTTACCCCGTACGATTTATAACTCAACATCAATATGACTTGCCATCAAGTAGATTTGTAATCGACCTGACCGAATTCAAAAAAATTAAATTCTATATTAACCGATTATGATAATATAAAATTACACATGTCTTATTATTTATTCAAATTTTTTAAAAATATATCATTATATAAATTTTATTTATTTTTATTACTTTTATTATGGGTATACGCATTCACCAAAGATATTCTTATTTTAACAAAAAAGTTGCATAAAAACACAACATTAAAAAGTCATAATAATAAACAAATAGAAATTAACAACATATTATTAATCACATACTTACATGAAGTCAAACTTAATGAGTGCTTACGAAGTTAATGAGATAGATTAATTTTAGTGTTCAATGTCTTATTTGACCCAAATCCAAAGTGATTCGATCTAAGATTAGCTTGGTTTGAACCTAACACCTTTTTCCTTGTCCTTCACTTCAACATTTTGAATGGGAGGGGATTGCTTAGATGATGAGGGGGATTCTTTGGAATTGTTGGTAGTGAACCTTCCTTGAGGAAACTTTGGTCCTCTCTTCTCTTTCTTATGCTTCTCCACCTTAGTGGCTTGATGAAAAAGATCATCTAAGGTGTAGTACTTGTGTAACTCCACCTTACATGCAATGTCACTCCTTAGCCCTCCAAGGAAACGTGACATTGTGTGCTCCTCTACCTCATCTAACTCCAACCTCATCTTTAGCCACTAAAACTCCTTGATGTATTCTTCAACACTCATTGACCCTTGCCTCAAGGAGGACATCTTATTGTAGAGGTCTTGAGGGTAGGATGAGGGTAAAAACATTTCCCTCAAAAGCTTCTTCATCTTCGACCAAGATTTCACCTTAGACTTCCCCTTCTTTCTCCTTTGATGAGTAAGGCTTTCCTACTATAGGGAGGAATGTCCCTTGAGCTTAAGGGTTCCAATCCTAAATCTATTCTCATCATTATAGCCTTTTACTTCAAAAATCCTAGAGCACCCCAACTCCCACTCTAGAAAGTCTTCTAGATTAAGTGATCCATCAAACTCGGGCACTTCGGCTTTGATGCCATGAAAATAATCTCTCATTTCATGCCTCCTTCTTCTATCATGTGGGGAATCACTTGGTGAGGAGTTGGAATCACTAGCATCATCACTTGTGCTAGATCCAACCACCTCATGTTGGTGAAAATGGGGTATTCTTCTCGGTCGTGGGAAAGTATTCGGGCATGGAGGGTTATGGTTTTGCATAAGATTATCCAAAATGCCAATAATTATTCTCATGTCATTTTGGAGGTTTTCAATGGCTCAGTCTCTTCTCATTTTTTGCGCCTCTTTAAGGCTCAAGCCTCTTGGGATTTGTTCATCACCCATAGTTGCTTGAGTTTGAAGAAGAAATCAATAGAGAAAGATGAAGTATTTGGTTCGGAGAGGTTAACTTGGGCTCAAAAATTATGGTGGGTGGCTAGAAAATTTTTTGTGAAATGTTTGGGCCTAGACGAGAAAGAAGGAAAATAGGAGATAAAAATTATCCCAAATTCTCAACCTTAAGCTCTGATACCAATTTGATGCATATGCTAAACAAGTTGGCACATACTTAATAGAAAATGGTGGCTTATGGGATAATTGACCACCAAAAATTAAAATAGAGAAAAGAGATGAGGAGCATGATAATATTTGATCTAAGGTAGCCAAAGACTAAACACTCAAAACTACCACTCAAGGTTTCAACACTTGAGATAAAAGTTATGAGATTTTTCACTCAAAAAAAGTTTTCACTCAACTTTGTAGAGGGGGGATATAGGGAGCTCAAAAATCTGATTTGTAATTCAAGGGGGGTAGTGTTTTCCATTTTGTTGAGGCTACCCATATTTATAGTGGCAGCCAGGATTACAAAAAGTCCATTATACTCATCCCCTTTACCTAACTAGTTACATTCCAACCATTCTTTACTATCTAGTTATCTAATACAAGTTAACAACTAGTCGGATGTAAACAAAAATGAGGTCAGCCTATGTGTGGGATTTTGATAAACATACCACAGCATGGAGCCCCTTACATGCTGAAAAGGTAGGTAATAAATAAAATTACAAATCACTCAATCATCCCCCATACCTAATCAATCATCTCCCATGCATAGCCAATTAAAATAATCTAATTTGTTGGCTTGGCTGACTTTCCTCACCTACTCCACCATCCACTTGTCCTCCTTTTTTCTTTTCTCTTTTTTTTAATTCAATTTTCGAAATCAGCCTTGGGCTTAGGCTGATTTGGCTTCTTAGGTGGCAAAATACTTGGAAATAGTAATAAAATAGATGATTGCCCTTGGGCTTGATGTGGCATCATAGTTGGTTGGGCTTGGATTGGATAAGCTACCATAATTGGATATGTTTGGGCTGAATGTGCCACCATGCATGCATGGGCTGGTACTTCCACTTATTTCTCATATTCAGCTAATTAATTTCATCCAATTTAAGAGTGTTTTGTGATCCCGAAAAATTAATTAGTGAAATATTATTATGAGATGCCCCTGCATTAATAATATTTCTTAAGCCTTAGGTTTCATGCAAAGAGTTATGTTGAGCAAATTTCATATTTTAAGTAAAACTCTAAAAAAAAATTGTTGGAAAAAACTTTACTTGAATTCATTGTATAAACTCTTTGAAAGTGTTTTTAAATTTAAATGGTTAGTTCTAATTGGAACTGTTCAACTAGTCTCAAGACCGATTGACTGGTTCAATTTAATCAAATGCATGATATGAGTTAAACTCAGATGCATTGATTGGTGCAGCAAATCAATCAACTGGTTATACCAAATCGATTAACTGGGCTAACCAATCAGCCCATGGGTTTCATTCCTGAAGAAACTTGTTCATCTCTATTTTAACTCATTGATTAGTTTTGAGAAACTGGTTGATTGGTTTGAGGAAATCGATCAACTAGCTTAACCAACCATTCTATGGGTTTCACTCTTGTAGAAACCCATTAATCTCTATATAAACATATCAACTAGTTTTGTCAAACTGATCGGTTAGTTTAACCAACCCGTCCATGAGTTTTATTCCTACTAAAAATTGATCATCTCTATTAAACACATCGACTGGTTTAAGGAAAATGATTGATTGGTTTGACCAACCAATTCATGGATTTTATTCCTACAGAAACCCGCATGTCTCTGTTTAAAAAAATTAATTAGTTTAGTCAAACTGATTGACCGATTTGAAAAAACAAATCAAGTAGTAAAATGAGTAGATCAACTGGTCTTACTATACCATGTCTAGGGGTGTGCATTATCGGATATCCGTATCCGAACGGATATTTTTTTTGGATATCCGATCCGACCGGATATTCAATATCCCATATCCGAATCCGCATCCGAATACACCGAATATCTGAAATATCGGATCGGATTTCGGATATATCCGATTATTGAAAAAAACATCCGATTATTAAATTTACATATATAATCTATGACTAAAAAAAATTTCTAAATAAACATTTGTTTAATTATTCATCTTGCATATAAAAAGATAAAATACATGATTAATCATATCCACAAAAATTAGCGATCAAGATTTGTGAACAATGACGCTCTAGAACCGTGGAATGATCTAAGTTAAGAGGCTCAAAAATTTTAGGAGTTTTTTTTTTCTGGTCTGGATGCTTACGTGTGTGTAGGCCGTGACCTATTTGACTGTTTGTAGAGTGTGGATGTTTATTTTAGACTTTAGTTTAGTAAATTATTTTTGGACTTATGTACTATAGTAAAAAAAATGATCCAAACTTGAAGATTGAAAGAAAAAAAATCAGATTATAAATTAAATTATGCCTAAATATAACTAACTTATTCTTAAAACCAGATATTTTTTACGGATCGGATATCCGCTCTGGTCAAACTTATATTTGACCGGATCAGATATCCGCTCCGCTTTTCAAAAACTGGATCGGATATCTAAAATTTCGGATCAGTTTTTTCAGATACCGGATCGGTTTTTCTGATCCCAGTTTTTCTGCACAGCCCTAACCATATCACTATTCACATATGTTCTTAAGACCAATTGTGCACTATACATAACCAATTGACTGGTTTGCACAATAGTAACTTTACACTTCTAATCTAACCATAAACAGTAAACTGGTTTGAACCATCGATTGATCGGTCGTACAACTGATCGATTGGTTTATCCATACCGATCAACTAGTAAGAATTAATTACTAATTTTATACTCGCTATGTGATACAAATTCTAGAGTTTTTGTATATAATGGCTATACGATGAGGATAACCATTATAAATAAGGTCCCTCTGTATTTATTACAACTACTATAAAATCATTCAGTTGCTCACTCAAAATTTTCAAACTTTCATATTATGATATTTTATTGAAAAGTACACTTTGCTCACTTCTCTTAGCTAGAACTATTTTCAAATTATAATATTGCTTATTACATCTAGTTAGATTACGTCTCATCCAATGTGCTACACTTTTATATCTTATATTTTTTGTAATAATTATCTATAATCACAACCTCCTCACAAAATTAAATTAAAGGCGTTAATGAATGTTTGTCTATCATTCTTAAGATATTTTTAGGGAGAGTCTAGAGATAAATAGGTCAAGTTGTAAATTATCTCTTATAGTATTATTAAGATTTTAAGGCTTATAAATCAAGAGAAAAGTGATCATCAATAAAAATACGTCACTATTTTAAAATCCAAAAGGGAGAATCGTTTGGTAGTGGATATAAAGAGTAATTCACTTTTGAACAACTCTACATTGTGTGTTAGTTTTTATTCTATCATTTTCATTCCAAAAAACCCTATTCATCCCCTATAGGGTATTTTCACTTACATTAAGTATAAGGTTAAAGTATTTCTTCGGCTTAAAATAAGATTGAATACAACACTAAGAAAATTAAGGTAAATATTTTACAATACACTTTATTTAGTTTGAACTTAATACAAGAAAAAACTTCAAGATACTATTAAACAAGAAATCTTGGCATGGGTAATATTACACTGGATAATTTGACCCAAATATTTTCTAAGACCTTTCACAAACTAACCAAAGCAAGTGCCTAAAAAGTTTAGTATTAGTACATCCATGTACTAAGTAAATGTAGTCTCCCTTATAGAGATAGCATGCAATACATAGGCATATCAAAATACCAATTAAAAAAAATACATGCAATGAGGCATACGAGTCACAAATCATGCAATAAAAAAGTCCATAATGTACTCCAACACATATCCTGAGAAAGGTCACACACCAAATCATTATGACTTAACCATTTATCTATTCCAAGATTGTGATCAACCAAATCCAATTATTACCATTGAGCATTGAAAGAGAGGTATATCTCGGTCTAGGACAATGCATGCCATAGGAAATACTACACCAACAATACTATAAGTCACATAACCTCAATCACCTAGTCTTTAAATATCGATACCCTCTAAGATGACAATAGAAAATTATCAAAGAAAATATAGGGTGTTGTAATAATATAAGTTTTTTACTACTTATATTAATAAGGTACAATCCAATTAGATTTTTTAGAAGAAAAAAAATGTACCTTATTAATATAAGTAGTAATATTACACATTTTTAAGTCTTAATCATATGACTCCTGACCTAGGGTGTTGCATCCATAATACATCAACAATTTTGAACCTACCACTTCCTATCTTTATTTACTAGAAGAGCCGGTGATATTAGGCAACCTATCCCCCCTCTCACTTTTATAATTTTAATAAATTGAATTCATAAAATCTAAAAATAATATACTTTCTCCATTTCAAGAAAGAAGTCATTTTAGCAATTGTAGAATTTTTTAAGAAATTAATAAAACTATCCTTAATATTACACTTACATCTAATTTTGAAAAATAATAGAACAATTAGTGTATAGGTAAGAAGAAAATAAAATAAGGGTAAAAAAAATTAGGCATTAACTTTTCTAAGACTTTTAAACCAAAATTTAGCCATAAAATGACATTCATTTTAAAATAGATGGGGTATATAATAGGCTAACAAAAATAATCAATACTTTGTTGTAAGTTATTTTGTTACAACGATTACAACAATAAAGCATATATTCAACTTACTTAGATGTCATTCTATTATATATAAAAATTTGAGTATAACTAGAGTTGAGAAAACATTCAAAGCACATTAATGGTAGGGTCCATCCAAATACATTGAAAAAAGTGTTTGAAATAAAAGAAAATGTAATAAAAAGGAGAAAGAAATTGAATGATTCAAAGAAAAGATAATGTTTAGGATTTTTTTTTCTCCTAACAAATTATATTATAGATAAATATATTAATCCTGAAAGATATGATAAAATTTATATTTTTCACATCATATCTTAAGAAACAAATATATAAATCTATTTAAATAAAATATTTAAAAACTTATTTGTGATGGATTCCAAATATGCTGAAAAACGTGCAAGTAAAAAAAAACAAATAGGACCATTCGCTTGAAAAATGTGCAAGAAATGAGATAAATAATTTGAGAAAATTAGAAAAATTTCTCCCGGTTGACAAATTAACGGAAAAAAAAAACAAATAGGAAAATTTCCTCCGCTTGACAAATTATATCATAGATAGATTATCCAGTTCTACTGCAATATCTATCTCGTACGCAAACCCATCCGACATTTGTTCACGACTACAATATTGTATATACTCTGCCTCAACAGTAGTAGTCATGTTAAAGGGTCTGTATGAATTGGATGCACATTAGCATCCGAAACTAATTTGAATACCTCAAATTCTGTGAAGCAATTTAATGATGCAAGGTGATTATGTCAAACAGAAAATGAATGTCCACCAGGACCAACTAGTGCACTGCTTGTGCAAGTGCAATGTCTGCGGCTGCTTCCGGTCCTCGACGGACAGATTTCAAGCAGAAAGAAAGGACGATGGAACGAGCGAGGTTGCTCCAAAGCTTGTGAAATCAGACGTCATTTAAAGAGACAGCATCACTTTGTTCACATTATCATTTCCCTTACTGCCACTTTTTTCCTGTGGGAATGCCCACAAGGTCTGGCCTAGGCATGCAATTCGACAGAAAAACGCGCACCCGCAGAACATACAGATTGTCCATAAATGCAGTGCATTCAAAATATTATGGGTTTACATGTTCATCAGATCAAATACGAAGGGATACATTACCAGATGCTGGTCTCCATGGCAGTGTGAGACAGACTCATAATAAGTAACAAGATGAAAAGCCAGAAAAAGGGTTTCCCGATTGAGGAGCCAAATCAAATGAGCTCAATCTGATGGGTGTCACCAATTTATTTCAAAGAATAAAGGAGCTAAGATTTATTTGCCGCCTCCCTTGACAAGATCTTCCAATGCATTGAAGATTTGTTTCTCGTCCATGCCATCTAGTTGGATGCCCCTTTCCACACCCATGTCTGCGCGGGAAACATCATATAAGGGATTGGTTAGAAAGTGAAAACATAATAATTCATTAACGAGATGCAGGAAAATCAAGCAAATATGAAAATTATGCAGGTGTCAGAAACAAATCTGAACAGCAAGTACTTCCACTATCTAATGGTCAGCATATTTCCGAGATCGCTGCAGTGCCAACTTGGCCAATATCATGTGATTTGAAGTATAACCACAAAGAGAGGCCATCTTGGGTACAATAAGGACCCATCAGTAAAATATTTGATTGTTGCATTCATTCGCTAATTATTGTTTGAATCATTCTTGTACTTTCTGCATGCATTCGTACAGGTATAAATTATAAAACAGGAAACCTGCTTCTGAATCCCAGATCTAGCTCATAATCATGGTCCTAGCACCATTAAGGGAATCCACAGGTTCATTTCATGCTCCATTAGCTTAGATATTAAAAAAATAATAAAAATAAAAATAAAAATAAAAATTCATCCTGAACTAACTGCATTGGATTTGTACTACTGTCCTAGAAGCAGTTTATGACCATAAAGTTTACTGAGGAACATACATTGGACATTCCGCATGGTCCTAAAAATTTTAGTTCAATCGTCAAACAGTTAATATGCATCAGACTGTCCATGCACCAAACACTCACGAGGAAAATGTAGGTTTTGTCACCCATTGGTCTAACTATTTGGTGCGTCATAAGGCAAAAGATGAAAAATCTTCAATATGCATCCAAGTACTCCAATCCTACAAACATCTGTATCAATTATCATCATCAGAAAGTTTAGTTTGATATATGTTCCGACAAAATACAGCTCAGCTCATTATTTACAAAAACAATTTAGCTTGGGGCAGAAGCCAAACCACCAAAATATAATAAAACTGATCCCTGTCTCAAAGCTAGCTATTGGAAGTGGAAGTGCTTATTTATGTCTGCTACCCTTCTTGGAAGGCATTTTAGGTTAACTTTCACGTCCACTAATCAGATCTCCACTGACCTTTCCAACACAACATTGATGATTTAATATATACGCAATACAGTTACACTTCATGTCAGAAATTAGTGGCCTAAGAAGCTGTTGAAATATTGAAGTTAATAGTTCCTCAGTATCCTCTATCATTTGCTTCTTTAACTCTTCAGGACCTAATATCACCCTTCGCCCATTTGCTTTTCCAGCACTGACCTCTTGAATTCAAAATTTTGTTTCTTGTCAATTTATTCTCATTAGTAACAATAATAATATTAATCAGTCTCTCCAGCTCCCTTGGTCAAGTTAGCTGCACCCTTTATATAAGATTGAGAAATGAGGTCATCTTGATCTTTGGCTAACAGGGTTCTAAACATTCCCAAACAATGTTTTTGATTTGCTCCCAGTCAGCTGGATACTGAGATGAAGTACATGACATAAGCTGATACTAAAGTAAAAAAAAATGTAAACATCAGGTTAAAGAATACTTGAGGAAAGGGAGGAAAAAAAAAGGCATTCTATCCCATCAAAACCATAAAATAAAACCGCAGTTACAATCGCGATTGCAGTCGCGGTATCGAGGTATTGCAAATGATATTTTGTATATCGCGGTTGTCGCGGCGTGATTTTTTAATTCTTTTACACAACAAATATCGGCAGATATCGGTAAATATCGGTCGATATCCGAAATTTCGCCGATATTGCGGCAATAAATATGTGATTTTTTGAAAGGGCCGCATTTTCATAATTTCGCGTCGCGATTGACCCAAAAACCGCAAAATTGCGGCCGACACGCAATTGCAGTATCGATATTCCATTGTATGATCCAAACAAAAGATGGATACTTCCTCCACCCTTCCCCCAAGCTATGTTGGGCACATTTATGGGCTGTTTGGTCACCTTAAATTTAGGGGGTAAAGAGAAAATAAATGAACTTTTATTTAATTGAACAAAAATACCATCACCCTAATATATGTTGTAGAAAATCCTTCTAGTATAAGTGTCATTGGGTTTATTTTTTAACCTTCATACACCTCAATCCGAATAGAATTAAAACAGCACTCACCTCGATTCACCCATATAAGGCGACACTCTGTTCAACATTTTAAGGACACATTAATGCATGTCATAGACAAAGCAACACTCTGTTCAAGATTCTAATCCTAACATATAGAATCACAAACAATGGAAAGCATTTAATCAATTCTAAGAGAGAAGTGTAAGGTCGCTCTCCTAACTCCTTAAGTTCACCATATAGACCAACTTTGGTAAATCTAAGCATGAGAAAAGGTATAGGTGAATCAGGATCAACCAATGAACATTTACAAATTCTTCCGGTTGCTAGGAAATGGACCAGTACTTGGTCAACAGTCTACACAGCCTTAAAAGTGTGATGAATGTAATCCTCAATTCTTCCAACTTCTTAATCGAAATCTATATATATATATATATATATATATACCTAGTAAAGCAACAAGAAAAAATAGAATCTTTTGTGTCTGAAACAAGGGAAGCATAACCCTACAAGGAGCACTATGCCAGAGGAAGGGGTACACGACCACCCATCATTCAGGGAAAGTGAGAAAAGCAATTCAGCCAGAAACAAGGGAAGCATAACCCTACAAGGAGCATTACGCCAGAGGATGGATTACACAGCCACCCATCATTCTAGGAAAGAGAGAGAATCAAGTCAGCCAAAGCTAGAATTCAGAAACCCTTACCATATCGAGCCCAGAGTTGAGGCTCAACCCCACGGCCTTCACGTATCAAAATAGGTAATGTAGGGTTTAATGTCTTCAGCTCCTTGTAGTTCTTCTCAACAAATGCCCTGAGCCAAGCAAAAGATCAGAATATCCAAATGATATGCAGTAAGAATAGCACCCAGTTTCCAGAGAATGTTATTGGCACAGGACAAGAGGGATACGGAGGGGGAAAGATAATTGGCCATCAATTTTAAGATGTCAAAAGTATATTATGTGAGGAAAAACAGTCCGATACGTTTACCTTGCCTGTGAACTTGCTGGAGATGTTTGGCAGAAAAGGATTCTGAGCTCCTTTAAATGTTTCGACAGTTGACCTCTCCAAGCCATGAGATAATCACTGCACATGAACAACCCAAGATTTCAAAACCCAGAAGCATGCTAAAGAGAAGAAATATCTGCCTTAATGATCGACTGACAAAACCACCAAAAATTAACTACCCACAAAAAAATAATCATAATAATGACTCGAAGAAATCGGTTTCTGGAAAAAACAAACCTTTAATTACACTAAGCCTATGAAGCAATTATAAAGAATAAGGGCGGGCAGTAATCAGAGAGGCAAAGATCTGAAGCAGCTTCGTGCGTCTCTAAACAGCTATGAACAGTAATAAAGCATTGCAATTAAACAATAAATCAACGAAGAAAATCAGAAGAAACGAGGAGTAATTACATTACCCAGATGAAGAATTCGGAAAACAGCAGAGAGAGGGGAAAAAATGCTGGGGTCAATCCACGAGGGGGACTGGAGAATGGTGTGGTACTAATTGAGATACGAGAAAGAATATACCTTCTTTATTGGCACACTAAAGGATACGCGAAGATGATGCAAAATGGCAGCCGATATAGATGGGGAACTTTGCAGGAAATTGGTTGCTGGTGCTGCTAATTCCGGACTTCAAAGGAAGAAGACGACCCAACGCCAGAGAGCGGGGTTGATTACTCCTTCTTTCTCTTTCCTCTTACGGGCCTACCCAAGAAACGGAGCCTTCGCAAGTTCGGAATCACTAATCTCTCTCTTTTTCAACTTCGGGCAATTTTCTGTAAGTTTGCTGGAAGCCCAATGAACTATGAAAGAATTAACCCAACACACCGAAGCAAAATACTCGACCCAGAAACGGGGTCGGTCCTATTTTATTTTCTTACTTACATCAGAAAAGATTAACCCCGTGCGGCCGTTGACACCAAAAATAAAACCCTTTTTTTTTTCTGAAGCAAGGACCAAAAATAAAACTTAATATTAATATCAGTCAATATTTCTTATTTTGGGATATGTTTCCGTATTTTTTAATTCTATAGTTTGTAATGTAGTTATTTTGACTTGATATATGTAACGTTTTTTATTGTGTGTGTGTGTGTGAGAGAGAGAGAGAGAGAGACTTAAAAAAATACACTTTCTAAAAATATTTCATTCAAGCATCATCTTGAAATAATTACATCAATTTGGAATATATTCTACTGAATGTCAACATTAGATATGGATCATTTTCTTAAGGAAAATGATTAAAAAAGGGGTATTTGATTCGACGAATGACATTGGTTTGAGGTAAAATTGATGAGGTAAAGGAAGAATAGGTCAACAATACTAACTACAAAATAGAAATAATAACAAATCAATGATACGCAGATTACGCGGAAAATCCATTTCAATGCGAAAGGAGAAAAAAAACCACGAGACATTTCAGTCCACTTAGAAAACTTTTACTATGAGAAATGTGGAATACAAAGTATAGTATTCAAATGTTAACTGAATGCTACAATCATCAACCCAAAAATAATGCAATTAGATAACAATTGTAACATTCAAAGAACAAGGTTTACAACCTTCAAATAAATTTGTTGTAAATACACCCAAAGGTCGATCTATAGGCCACAAAATAGTGAGTCCTTTTACACTAATCAACAACAAATTGTTAACAACAACCTCACAAATTTCAACCAAAACCGAGCATAATAGACTATTTAATTAAAGTCAGAAACAAAACCAATCTGAAACTAACCTAAACAAAAACTTCCACTAAAATACAAACGAAAACCTGACCTATAGAGTTCAAAATCAAATCTAAACCGTTCAAAATCAATATTGATGTCTTGGGAAGCTTGTGTCAAAAAATAAAATGATCCAATAGTAAAAAATTTCAGATATTTGAATTGATCAAACTTGTACCGAAGAAAATAGTGACAGAATTTTTGTATATATCTCTCTTCTCAAATTTCAATTTTTCTCACAATTACTCATCTTCTCACATCAAATTTATAGCTAATGATTAACCTTTCCAAAGATAGATCATTAATAAAAATAACCTTAATTAAAAAAATAGATTTTATCGAATAAGAGGGAGTCTAAATGTCCACATAAAATTTTAATAGCCCACCTTTTATGTTTCAAAATATTTTATCATTTTTCCCTTTTTACATCTTCATTTCTTAGAATGTATATGGGGATTTTTTATTATTGTTTCTCCTTCCAAAATTGAATATCGTTGATGAGGATTGAATTTGGATTAAGGTTAGATTAGCTATTTGGGTTTTATATTTACTAGTCTTCTTCGTAAAATATTGTAGGTCTTGTGTGGCGGGTGTGGGAAAGGGGATATGTAAAGACTAAATTTTTGCCAGAATTTTTCGAAGTTCGTCTCAAATTTCAAATTGAGGAATTTGATTCCATATACAGTTTAATATTGTATTAGAGCATTGAAAGTTTTTGATAATTAACAAGTAAGGTAGGATTAACAAGACTTGCCAAAAAAAAAAAAACAGAGAATTTGAGGCGGCAAAAATGATCAGCCTGCAACTGAGAATTCTTCTTCCCTTACAAACCTCTGCTGCCTAGCAATGAAATCCTCAATAGTCTGTCGAAACTCATCACTGCTCATATGATCTTCAGGAAAACAAAACTCTTTCCGAGCTGCAGCATCCTCCTTACAACCGCCAAATCCCCGTCCTCTTAAATTCCCACTAGTCTTCACCCTACGTAAATCACTGCAGCTTTCCTCACAAATAGCACGTCGGCTGATGATCAACCTGTCTGAGTGACTCCGTTGATAAATCTTCACATTTTGGGTCGACGACGTAGGGAAAATACTTTCCATGATAGTATCATCATCGTCATCTCCTCCTGCCTTTTTCCTGATCCCCTGTTTTCTATGCTCTGTTTTCAAGATCTCAGCTTTTCTACTCTTTTGTGGTGGTGGTGTTGTCTTTGTTGTCTTTGTTTTCCTCCTCGTTTGCTTGCTGTATTTTCCAGAATTGATTACGAGGATGATGACGATGGTGTTCCCGAGGAGAAATACGAAGCCAGGACTGAAGACAATGACGTACAATCGGGAGAAAAACTGGGAGATTGTTATAGCGACAAGGAAGAACTCCAGGACGCGGAAATAATGTGTTACCGCATTTTTAAGTTTCCAATGCCCTAGCTTTGTGTCTGCCCTTTTGAATCTGGCATGGTGGGTTTTGATTCTACTCATTTTGCATATGGAAATGCAAAGGTTTGTATGTGTATATGACTATATATGTATGTGTGCAAGTTTAGTTAGAACATCTGGCGGATAAAGAGAAGAATTAATGGTAGGAGAGGAGGTCTTAGTTTAGGGTGTAGGGTTTGTCATATGGACATGCTGGACGGTCCTGTCCTGGTTCTTCTTCTTCTTCTTTGAAAAACGATTTTGAGGATGAGACTCTGCGGGTATATATAGTGCACATATAAATAAATAAAAAGGTACAATTAAAGTATTATATAAGTTGCTACAATTATTATAAAAGTGTTATAATATTAAAATAGAATGATAGGAAAATAAAATAAAAATAAAATATCAAAAGTTAATATTTAGTGCTTGTTTAGAGTTATTTATCAAAAATAATTATCTAAAATAATTACTTATTTTAGAAATTTATTAATTAAAAAAAATTTAAAATAATTAATATTCTAATATAATTATTTTTAATAAATGACTTCAAACAAACAATTAATCACCGGGTTAATAAATCACTTTGATGCTGCCTTCTTTATCTTGATCCTATTGTAATGGGATATGGTTAAAGACCAAACCTTAATTATAGATTAATAAATTTAGATCTTCCGTCGGAAATCTAAAACATTCTTAACTGAATAATCCCAAGAAATTATTACCTCACTTTTCAGGTCACCAAATAAGCTGCAAAATTATATTCAGCACTAGTTCAGCGAACTATTTTTGTAGATGATTAGATAATCTAATTGGAATTCAAAACTTAACAAAATTCCATGATACGCCTACCTTTTATCCCTGCGGATAATTTGTAATATCATTTCAATTCAAAACACCTTTAGTTTATTATACTATCTTCATTCTTCCCATACGAAGCCTAGATAATTGAGTCACGTCTTACTCTATTAACATTTTCTCGTGTCAAAAATAAACCCAAAAAAAATAAGAAGCGTTATTGCCTATAAATGGACACTATTTCTTTCTTACTTGCTAAGAAAGTTCCATGGAATAGCAGCCATAAATCAATAGAATCTCACTTTGTGTTAGTAAGTCCCCACAAAATAAAATAAAATAAAATATTTACAAATAAGGTAGTAAAGGAATAAATCCAAGCTATATTTTTAAGCCCATTATACTAAACGAGTTAAGTCTGAACTAATTTTAATTTACCTCCATTATTTATAAGTCAATTCATTTAAAGACTCACAAGCTAATCCATTTATAATCTTCTTAATATCTTTACTATATATATAACTAAATAAAATTTTATCTTTAAAAATATAACTTTATAATCTCATTTAATAATACTATATATAGCTTTTTATTTTTGTTATGCATTTAAATGATTCATTTGAACATGAATAAAGCTCGTTTCTTAATTAGCTACTTCGGCTAATATGAAAAATATTTTCTGCACAAATTAATTAGTTAAACAAGCTTATCAATAAGTTAAATTGATATAACATTTAAATGAATTAATTTTATTTGTTTATATTAAATAAGTCAAATAAACCAAGTCCAATACATCATATACCCAACTAAACTCAAACTTTGTTAGTAAATCTTGATTCCAGCTTGAGTTAAACTTAAGCATTAAATCAACTTTAGTTATTATAATTAATATGCAATATGCCACATGTCCCAACCGCTTGGTATCTGTATTGTGACTCAACACTTTAGTTATAGTACTAATTATCTATTAATTTAAAAGACTAATTATCTATCATATCCACGCAACATGCACTGTGTCCCAAATAAAGAATAAAGTTAACGAACTTTAAATTTAAGGACGGCCCTTGGAGTTTCCCGTTTCCTTAGAGCCCATCCCTGAAGAGTATGGGCTCCATCGGGCAATCGAGTGCCCCAACTTTACCCATCAATGCGAGATGGTGGAGAGAATAAAACAAGGACATCAATCAGTTTCGCTCTCCTTTTAATTATCAAGATTCAAGAGATACTTTAAATTTTATTGAAGAATTCATTTATTTAGAACATTCACATCAATAATTTTTAATTGTATCCTCTTACTATCTAATATATGAGCTATAATTATTTAAATATTTTTATTATTAATTAATAAATCTTTCAAATTATATTAAATAATATATCCTACCTACTTTTGCTGCAAAAAAAAAGTATCTTTTTTTTTTGTTTTTGAAAAAAAATTGAGGAGCCAATTCTTCTTTTGAAACCCGGTGTTCCAATGCTTCTTCTTCTCTCTCTCTCTTTGAATTTCAACATTCTGAGGCACCAATAAACTCGGTTGTAATTGTTCTTTGCTTTTTTCCTTGACTCATTAATAAACTTACTCTAATGACTAATTCAAAAAGTCTAGCTTAAAGATTTGTAATCAAATTTTGCTTAATTCTCGAGAGGTATGATTCTATTGTGTATTCAAAGTGCTGTTTTAACTATCGGACCGATAATAGATCAAGTAGTGTGGTCGGTACATAATCTAACCAATTTGATCTAGATTTTATCAAAAATTACTTTTATCTTAAAAAAAATTATTGATATAAACTAATCCGATCAGTTTTTTTTCTGATTGATTATTTATGTAAATTTTAAAAGCGGATAATTTTATATCAATACCTGGTCCAATCTACTTTTTTATTCACAAACCCAAAATAGCAAAACCATTATTATTAGACTTAAATCTATTTTAAGTTTTCCCCTCCAAGAGATTAAAGTTAGAACAAGTGAAGCAGGAAAACTTTCTTGACTATTTGACTCTACGACTTTAATATGGAACAATCTGAAAAAGGGGAAACATTTTTTAGACCAAATATACTTGAATTTTGTATGAATGCACACAAATATATTTTATATATTTTACTATGGTCTTTCTTTTATTTATTTTTTACATTTCTACTTTTCCTTCTCGGTGCTTGCATCGGTACTCCCATTCCACGTTAGAAGGTAATTAGGCTAAGAAAAATATTTTCTTAATTTGTAAGCCAAAAATAACATAGTACCCTTACCCATTTACGACAATTGAAGACATTCTTTTTTTGGAAAACATATTAGTTTGGTTATTTTTTAACCAAAATTGTATGCATTGGAAAAAAAAAATCAGGGAAACCCTTCGCACAAATGACAACAGGGCGATGGTCCCAAAATCAAGAAAACTATATTGAGCCCCGTCATACGAAAAATTGATAGGAAATAGAATGGCGTAACTAATTTAATGATATCAAGCCAAATCCTAAAACAAATGAGAAAGCATCTAGGATATATCCGAGTCGATTAATCTTTATCCAAAATAAATAATAATAATTATAATAATAATAATAATAATAATAATAATAATAATAATAATAATAATAACAATAATTCAGGAGCAAAATTCATCAATGATTAGGGCATTATCAAGGCTCCTGCCTTTTGATAAAGATAACCGAGATTTCTTTCAGTCTATCTTTCTGAGTCAGGCTTAACAAATAATGAAGCAGATATGGAAGGGTGGAAAAAGGCATATTTGAATTAAATTACGTAGAAGGTAGGGTCATACACTCATAGTCAAGTGCAAGTATTTCACGATTTTTGTCTATTTCCTGTTGTTAGGGTCTTTGAAAAGCCGATCATAGATCTGTCTATCCCGTAGACATAAATGTAGATCCATTGGCATATATAAAGTTAGGACGAATACAACGTGTCTTGATTCGGTTTGAATTTAGCTTTAAATTAAACCGAATTGTATTATTACAAGTTAAAAAAATAAACTAAATTGATCCATTTATTATCTATTATCTAATATATACATAGTATACATATTATCTATTATCATATATAATATAATAACAACAACCATGCATCAATTATTGTTATTAGAGAGGACAACAGAACAGGTCAGAAACAGGAACCTCATTCTCATCCCCAAACTTGTTAAGCAAAATTATTTTCTAATCTACCCCGATTGCCATTTTTATATCAGGCAATCTCCGACCCGATCCCTATGGGATCAAATCTCCATACCCGACCATATTCCTGAATAATTTCTCATTCCCGATTTATTTTCTGACTCGATGCCCGAAACCCAACCCCATTCCAAATACTTAATTTTATTTTCTTACAATATATTTTAATTTATATTCTATACAATATATATATAATTCAGGCGGATTCGGGAATGGAGACCCAAAACCCGTCCCTGCCACGTCCCCGATAAAAATTCCTAAATCCGATTTCTAAAATCTCTCCCTGAATCCGAATCCGAACCGAAAATTTCCAACGAGATCCCGAACCCACAGAAAAAATTATAATCCCTCATTGTTGTTCGTCCAAAACCAATATACAAGAATTCTTATTGTCATATACACGTACAAATTAATGTTTGACATATTTACATAATAGACAAAATTACCCTTGGTTTGCCGATGAAAGCATTGTTTGTATTATTTGGAATCATTTAAAATGGTACACTATATATATAAATTGTTGCAGCATTAAAAATATAAACTTCAATATCAAACTTTACAAATTTTCGGTACGCAATTTTATATAAGAAAAGCATAAATAGAACGGTTCTCGCATGGTATTAAAAATATTATCACCCTTTATTAGACTTACAAATTAGGTGATCGTTGGTATGCTTAGGCCCCTATAAATTGTACCGGTTGTTATAGATGCTCTACCATTAAAGTGTACATACACATTATGTAAGAGTTAATGAAATGAAATCAATTAATTCATGAACAACTTGACCATTTCTCATAAGATAATATGTTTGTCTCAGATATCGCCATCAATCTAATACATATGATCCATCATGTACATAGTAAACAAATAATGTACACGGTAAACAAATAATCAAATGCAGATTGAGTATGAAGATATTCAAGGAGTGGATGTTATACATGGTGGGAAAAAATGAGAGTGGTAGTGGTTTTCATAATCTTATTTATCACTAATGACTATTTTTATAGATTGTTATTGTATTAACCATTTCATTTTTGTTTTACATTCAGTTGCTTTAGTTGAGTTTATTAGACATTGTTAGTTTTTTAAGCTAATAATAAAGTTTGATGTATTTTCTTATTTTATCTAACCTTAGTAAATAGTGTAAGTAAAATAATGGTGTATACTTAAACTAGTTGTGGCGGTAATGCTCTCATTGAATTTAGCTTCCACAAATATTTTTATTTTTTTTTCTAGTCAATTGGTTTGAAAAATGGGGGTGTTACATGCAATCTCCTTCATCTAGTCATCTCCCTATTCTCTTCTTCTTCATCTATTCATGTTTTCTTCATCATCCAACATCAACAGCACCATCATGAAGTGTACCAAATCTAATAATGATGGAAGATTACCAAAAGTATTGAACCAAGTAAAAACACATCCAAATATGACTGTCCTTGAGCTAGATCTAGCATTAAAGGTTTGAAAATGTTAGATCTAAGCTTTGAATAAAAAATAGGAGATTCAACTAATTCGGGTCATGAATCATCAAGTGGTGAGTAGATCTAACATATGTGCTTCAAACAAATGGAGTTTTTGTATCTTATAAGCATCAAAGGGTGAGCAATCAAAGCTTTATATTGACTTTTCCAACTTTACAAGCCTTTGAATAAAGGAGATCAAAGAGATCGATACTTCTTTGAGGAAACCACAAAAACACTCTTACTTGAAAAATTAATTAATAATGGTATTTCAAATCTATTAATTTTGCTTATTTCTTTGTTATTGTTGTGAATTTTGGTATATGTTTCAAATATGGTTCATATTTGATTCTTACTATGTATCAACAATGTTATTAAGTATGGACACAACTGGTATTCCGTATAATAGTCAACGTTACTTCTCAATTTTTCCATTTTCTTTCTCTTTGGTTTAGATATGGAATTAAATTGGGATTAAACTATATAACCATGGAGTGTATAGATAGTTCTATCAATAACTATATATGAGGGTTCAACTCCCTCACACTTCTTACTTATTAAATTCATTATTGTGATAAGAATGTTTTGACATAGGTTTGTGTTCTTATTAATTTCATTGATGATTGTTGCAACAAGAATGTTTGTGAGAATGTTCAGAAGGCCCTGAGACATTCATTAGAACATAAAAATGATCTTTTCTTGTCATCTATTTTGCTTTAGTTTTTCAAATAGAAGCTAATCATTTTTGTTGAATTTCTGCACCAGATCCAAGTTATATAAATTTTGTGTTCAATGCCAAAAACTTTCCATCAGAGTATTATTGTGACTATATAATAGTAGGAGGCAGCACTACCGGTTGTCTGTTGGCCGCCACCTTATCACATTCCTATCGAGTTACGATGCTTGAACGAGTTCCCTATGGCAACCCCAATTTGATGACCCAAGAAAGATTCTTGGTCACACTCACTGAAGTTGATACATTTGACTCCCATGCCCAAGCCAAGGATGGGGATGAAAGAGGACACATTCTTGGTGGCAAAAGTTTCATAAATGCTAGCTTTTACAGCAGAGCAGACCAACAATTCTATCAAAAATTGAGTTAGGACCTGAGAATGTTTTGAAAGCATTTACAGCTATTGCTGTCATTAAAAGAAGGTGTTAGCAATGGTTCTTATAAAGAATCATTATTAAAAATATTCTTTTAATAATAGTTTTACGCAAGAACCATTATTTAAACTCTTACCCAGTGAGCTTTTTCATAACAATTTTAAGACTGTTATTAAACCTTTAACACTAGATGCTTTTACAATGGCTCAAAACCATTATTAAAGCCCTAATATAATTATTATTCACTACAAGAAACTGGTGCATTAACGACCAATTTAGCGACCAAAATTTTTTCTAGTCGTTATTGATATATTATTAACGACCACCATTAAAAGTCGTCGTTATTGGTATATCTATAGTGACCAATGTAATTTTTAGTCGTTCATTGTTAATTTTTTTAGTCGTTTAAGGAGTTTAAGTCTAATATATATTTATATATATTTTTATAGTGGAAAAAATTTAATAATTTTTATCTGTAGAAAATATTTACGTTTATGAATTTATTTATTTTTATGAGATCGATAAGATCTTCGAAAAATTTTATATTTAAAATTTCTGCAACATCTTTATGATTTCTTTTTTATGTTTTTCTCATTTTTATTTACGGATGACATTTTTATAAATATGTTAAATTATTATTATTCACTTAAATTTGTATAAAAAGAAAATTTATTTCTTGGATCTTTACCTAATGGTTTTTATTAAATAAAATTATCCATTATCATATTTTAGATACTTAAAAAAAACAGCGACCGGCCTTCGCCCCCCTTTTCTTTCCTTCTCTCTCTTCCTTTCCCATTGCTTTCTCCTGTGTTGAGGCCCGACCCCCTGCTTCCCTTCTCCTTTCCCTTTCCTGCCTCTGCGTGTATTCTTCGGCCACTACCTCACCACTGCAACACAACCATTGGACGATGGAAGCACGGGAGCGAGGCAGCAACAGCTGTGGTAGAATGAGCAGCGCGAGCAGGGAAGCAGAATGGATCGCTCGACCCTACTCCAGCGCCATTTCCACGACACCACAGCGACACCACCGCCGGCCACCTCCAGCGACGTCCACCATCGACGGAAGTTCCTCGACCTTTGAGGAAGCTCCCATGCCCTTTATCCGCCCTATTATGGATGCTATTATTTGGTATAAATTATCCTAAACCCTAACTTTTGTTTTGATTAAATTTCTATGAATTAGCTTTGATTATGCTAAATTATCTGCTGAATTGAATATGTGTGTGTTATATGATTGATTTAGATGGGTTAATTATGTGGTATATGCTTGATTGAGCAGAAACCCAAATGAGTTACTCTAGGGATACGCACCAAGGAAATCTCATCTTTAGGAAACATACCTACCTTCTATTCTAGAAAAAAACTACTCTAACTTCTTGTTGTGGGTGCATGTGTGATGGGTGAATATGCTAGAAACACTTTTGGGGCTTTTAATTGATTTTTTCCTCTACTAACAGAAGTAAGGTTGCGTACATCTTTTAATTTGATTCATTTCGGATATTATATTAACCTTATATATATATATATATATATATATATATATATATATATATATATATATATATATATATATATATATATATATATATTCCAATATCAAATTGACACATGATTGCTTTATATTGTAGTATATCATATATTGTTGTTGCTCTCATGTTTGATTAAGAAAATTAGTTAAGTATAGAAGAAAAAGAAAACACAACTGCATATATATTCTTTAGAAGGCATTGGGTTCCTTATTTCTATAGCTAGGCAAATGTAAATGTAGAAACCCAAGTTAAACAAGAAAGGGAAATTTTAAAGAAATCGGAAGTAGTTGAGGAATAAAAAATAAGAAGGTAGTTTGTATGACTTCTTCTATTAATATTGTTTTGTTAATTTAAATTAAAAATAGAAGAATACCTATATTTGCATTGACAATTATAGTAATTGTACATAAATAGGTCAAATACAATTGATGAGTGCTTACCTTTATTTTTTTCTTCTATATATATATATGTATGTATGTATCTCTTTCTAATGGGTAGTTTCGATATTAGTTCAAGTAAAGACAATTGTAGAAACAAAAAAATTAACTTATAATATATACCTTTACTGGTGTGCCAAAAGTAAAGAAGCAACAAACATAGTAGGCTATAGCTGATGATGGCAACATATTAGGTTGTGTTTGGTATTGGGGTAAAACGGGTGTAAAAAATACAAGGGAAAAAAAATTTTGGAGTAAAATTATTCTGCTGGGTCAGGGAAAATTATTTCCCGATCAAACCCTTGGGTAATTATCTTCTCCCTGCCTGTGTCTTCTGAATCTTCTCTCCTTCGGCGTGTCTTCTCTGCCTCGCAAGAATCTTTGACACCAACCATTGTCACTTGCCCCTGCCTCGCAAGAAATAATTTCCCTACATCAATCGATTAACCTAGTGACCTGTCTTTTTTGTTTTGTTCTCGTCAAATTTATATACGACTCATTATTCATGTTGATTTATGCTAACCATCTCCCTCTTCTCCTTAAGAACTGATTCTATTGACCAATTAATTTCATGAAGCTTCGTTAACATGAGATTTTCTAGCCTCTTACCAAGAGAATTTGCCCTATCTTGTGGAGATTGGTGTTTTGTGTACCTAGTGTGAAAAATATGTGGCAGACCCCCTTTTTAATGTCCTCATCTCTTGCCATATGGAGGAACTTTTTTGTTGTGCTATCAAATCTAATATATACTTCTGCTAGGTATTCTGAGGATGTGGGAGCAGCCAACTCAAGATTATGAGAAGCAGCTCTGAACTGGTATGTATGTCCAGGCGGTCTTGGGACTAAAATAACGTAAATAACTTGATTTGGCTGGCAATTGCAACTTAGAATTGCTAGTTGTTCAATGGCAATAGTGTTAATCTCTACTATTTGTTTTCTATTTGGTCCTTGGGTTTTCGCTGTAGTTTATATTTCTAAGTTATAGTTGAGAGCGCACTGACCATTTCGCATCTACTCGCCCCATTTGCTCATAAATCTGATATAAATAATACAAATTTATTTAATTCCATGTGGACATTCATGAAATCAAGTGCTCGAAACAGATAATCAGCTGCTTTGATTCTATATTTTTTTAATCATACAGGATAGGAGGATTAAAATAATATTCTTTTAAATTGAATCTCTTGGTGCTGTTAGTTGTGGATAATTGAGTACCGAAGCATATGCGATAACTTGTTTTCTGCGCATGGAATGGATCAAATATTCAATTAAACATGTGCATTATCTATATGGGCAAAAAAAACCAGAAATATTCAAATTGAATAATGGTCCAATAAATGTCAAGTAGAATGCATTTCAAGGTGTGGCTAATGTATTGTACTCTCTTGACAACAAAAGGATGTCCGAGAGGCTGTGAAGGGTAGAAAAGAATCAGTGAAGAAAATTAAGAGCTATTCTTTGGCCAAATACTTTGGTTTTACTGAACATACATATACCAATAAGGACAATATTGTTCACTCTAACGAGGATACTCTTAATGCCTTACAAATGTGTGCAGAATCAGGAAGTGTTACTAATCTTTCAAATTACTAATGAATCAAGCTTATTAGTATTAGACAATTTACTTGAGTAGTGCAGAAAAGAAAGGAACCTAACCAAAACTGCGGGTTTCAGAGACCACAAAAGTTGTTTTGTATGAGCAAAATACCATACTCATTGTGCCTCACAGGAACAAACCGTATGCAATAGAGAATTGTGCAGATTCTATTTCCACCGACGGTACAAAATGCCTTCAAAGCAGTTTATCAGTCTTGCTACAGGAGAGCAGGAGATGAGAAGCATGTGTTATCGACCTTAGATAGAAGAACCCATATTCTAGTATATGTAATAGGAAAAAATAATTTTGTGAATGTAGGATATTGATCTAAACCTTTTAATCAATTGGAAAAAATAAAATTAAATAATCAATTCATTAATATACCTATACATGTATTAATTCTTGCAATGTAAGATTGATTAACTTTGTTAACAAATAACTCATTTCTTGGCTTTGAAGAGTTTCATAGCCACAAGTTTTCCTATAACACTTGCAACCATGAAGATATATAAACACATCATCATATCAGCACTATATAAAATGATAGATAACAATTTTACCTATGAAAAATGCAATCGAAGGGGCTCACCTTTATTGTTTATTGTGATATTTTGTTTTCTTTTAATATGATATGTCATTGTTTATTTGATACTTATATTAATTATTATTTTTATATTTCTATTGTTGCATATTCAGCTCATTTTGACAAGCTGACTAAGTCTATTAGGTTCGGTGAATAGAATGATTAATTTTTAGGTGGCTGCTTATCATGATATTTGTGTAATACAATGATATCCTGTATTTCTTTTGTAATATATTTAAATTTGATCAAATATTTTGTTGTACCAAACATTTAATACAAACTATTTGTATGAATATTTAGTTGAATGTTTGTAGGCAAGTATTTAGAAAATTATATTCATGTGATAAAAGGGATATATATGGATACAGGTACAGGGTTTGAGAAGATTGTAATGGAGATATATATATATATATATGTGTGTATATGTACAGGTGTAGGGTTTGAGAAAAATGTTGAAATGCCAATTATATTCTTGAATATATAATTATGGCATTTGCGACTAATAAATTATGTCGCTAATAATAAATGGATTTTAGTAGTGAAGGAAAAATTAGTCGGTACTGGTGTGATGATTTTTTATTTATTTAATTACAAAAAAAAGTTGATTGCTAATATTATTTACGATGATATATTTTTTCCGTCGCTATTGTTTATAACGACCAACATTATAATCCGTCGTTATTGCTTATAGCGACCAATATTATAAGCCGTCGCTATTGCTTTAGCAACCAACATTATATGTCGTCGTTATTGCTTTAACGACCAAAAAATTTCGGTTGATCGTTAAAGCCTTTAGCGAGGGAGCAATAACGACTACCGACGACCAACAATTTATTTGGTCGTTATTGACATTAGCAACCAAATTTTGGCTATTAACGATGAAATTTGTTGGTCGTTAAAGCCTAGTTTTCTGTAGTGATTAAAGCTTATTTTAGTCATGCAAAATTATGTGTAGAAGTTTGAAGTAAATTTAGGGTCGTTCAAGAGTTTGACAAGTGGATAGTTTTTTTAGGCACATAGATGGATAGTATTGAAGTATACGATCAAGTGTGGTTTTGTAATACCCCAAAATTTTAAAACCAAAGTTTAAATATTTAACCTTTAATTGAGATAATTTAATATTAAATTTTATTTATTTATTTATTTATTTTGGGACTCTTGAGTTACAAAGTAGATGGATTTATTTAATAAATTAAATATGATTATTATTATTATTATTATTATTATTATTATTATTATCATTTTACCTTACTCTTTTATTTAAATAAATCTCAAACCCATAATTTTTACCAAAAGTATTATCTTAAATAAATACCTAAATTTGAAATAAATGAATTTAATATTTCTTTTCAAAAACTAATTTTATCATAATCCCTAATCCCAATTCTAAAAAAAATTGTTTTTTATTTTTTCTTTTTCTTATTTTTATCTTTTCTTTCGTTTTCCTTCCTTCTTTTCCTCCCTCCCTTCTCCCTTGGGCCAACCTAACCCCCTCCCCTTCTCCCTTCTTCCTTCTCCTGCTAGGCCAATCCACGCCCACCTTCTTCCCCCTCCATTTCCTTCTCCTTTCTTCCCCCCTCTCCCACTTTGAGCTAGCCCACCTTTCCTCCCCCCTCCTTTCTTTCTCCCGCACGGGCCATCCCCCTCTCCCCACTCTCCTTATTTTTTACCTGGCCCTCTTCCCCCTTTCTTCTTCCCATGTATCATTTCCCCTTGAACCAAACACCTCCTTACCCCCTCGCCTGCTTCCCCCTACGCCCTGCACCTTGTCTACGCCACCATCGACCATGCCTGCACCACCTTATTCCCCCTACCATCCTTTTTTTCCATTTATGGCCCAAACAACCCGCAAACTTGCCCCCTTTATTTTTCCCTTATCACCCTGCCATGCTCGGCAAGTAACAGCAACCATCTCCCCCCCTCTGGCACCACCTACCCCGATTCCCCCTCCCTCTCTTCTCTTCTTTTCCTTCTTCTTCTTCCCCTCCTCTTCGCCTCAATTCCCCTTCGAACCCTCCCTTTCCATTTGACCTCTCTTCTATTTTCTCTCCCTTCTTCCTCCCCTATTTTTCCTCATTCCTCCATCTACAGCCACCACCAAACCAGACTACATCGTCAGCCACCACCCCTTCTCCTTCCTTCCTTCCTTCCTTCCTTTCTTTCTCCTCCTCCTCTACCTCCTTATTTCTCCTTCTTCTCCCTGCGCTAATTCCTACTGACCTCCTAATTTTTTCATTCTTCCAACAACGGCCTCCTCCTCCACCGCAGTCATCGCCAACTCCTCCACTACCTATCCTCCCTACACGACCAAGTAGCAGCCATCCTAGCCTCCCATGCAGCCCTACCTCTTTTCCCTCCTCTCCCCTTTGATGCACCACCCTTCAACCACCTTCCTTCCCCTTCCCTTTCCTCCACCGCCATAACTCCTCTTAGCCACCTTTTGCCAGCCACCCACGACCACCACACACCCCCTACACTAGCCGCCGCCTTCTCTTCCTTTTCTTATCCTTTTCTTCCTCTCCCTTTGTAATACCCTAATTTGAGCGGAGTGCTATAAGGATTGATATAGCTACTTATATCAACATGGTATACCATCTTTTTTGTGATTTTATCCTAAGAACTCCACAGTTAAGCGTGCAGGTCGTGGAGCAATTTTTAGGATGAGTGACCCTCCTAGGAAACTTTAAAAAAATTTTAAAAATTTCTCGAAAAACGCTTGAGTGAGAAAAAAGCGTGCTGAAAGGACTCGTGTTGATATGTGGGGTCAACCGATCAATTTGAAAGCGCTCCAAGGTGGCCCCATGTGATAGTATCGATTCAGGGTGTTACACCCTCCCTACTCGGCACCTCCCTTCCTGTAGCCCACACTGCCACTCCTGCCACCTACGAGCCGCCTGCACCACACCCCCAACAACCAACCACCTCCTCCTTCACCCTGACACCCAAAAATCACCACCCATACCTCTCCACCACCTCCCTCAACCCCTTTACGCGAACCTCCCCTAGCTCCCTCTTTATTCATTCCCTTCGTCCAAAATGCATGGATCACGTTGCATGGCAGTGTGAGTTATTCCATATATTTCTTGGTACATTTTAGCCCATATTAAGGTATAAGACCATTTATTAATGTTATATTTAATAAATATTTTTAACAAAAGTCATGCTTTTTATTTATTTAGTATTAATATGTTATGTGTGACGTTATTTTTAGGTACAATTTCTACTAAGCGGAGCTTAAACATTTTAAACTGGGTATACCGGTTAAGGTTGGTTTGGTTGTGAACAAGGTAACTGTTATACTCACTAAAATGTGTGGATTATCGTATACTAGCACATTGGAATTTTTAGTATGTGATTTATGTAAAAATGTGGTGTTACTTTCCAATTTCATGATTATTATGTTACCTTACTTATGGTATGATATGTGTGAAAGAGGTAACTAAGAAAATGGGGATGATTTTAATGATGAGTGTTAGGTGCATATACATGCCAGGCTAAGAGAGTATAGTCACTTATAATGGAATAGAACCAATAGGAGCCTAGGGGCAATTTGGTCTTTTAGAAACCTCATGGTGTTTAAACCTAAGTAGAGTGGCTAATGTGTTAGGAATATTGTTAATAGTGGAGATAGAGGTTTGGTTGCTTATAAATGTATGTGATAGTGGAAATATTAATACTTTAGGGTCTAGGAGTATTTTGGTAAATTTTATGGTATGACGTGATAACTACAATAAATATGATGGTTAATGAATAAGTGGTACTAGGAATAATGATAAGGGTTTTGTGATGTTGGTTGTACATAGTTGGGTGTGAATATTAGTATTTTATGGCCTAAGGGCATTTTAGTAATTTGGCATGTGCAATGGAAGTCAACTTAATAAGCATGCATGATAAATGGTAGAGGGGTACTATGTATGGAAATAGGGGTGTTAGGGTGTTAACAATATATGTTTGGGTATAAACGATGAAATATAAGGAATAGGGGTATTTTGGTAATTTTGGAGGTATAAGGGTGAAGGTACTAATAAATGTGCATGCTAAGTGTTAAAGGGTGATTATGTATGAAGATAAGGTTTGGTGGTGCTAGTACTTCATATTTAGGTATAAATAGTGATATATATGGAATAGGGATATTTTAGTAATTTTGGAGGTGTAAGGGTGAAGGTACTAATAAATACACATGCTAAGTGTTAAAGGGTGATAATGTGTAGAGATAAGGTTTGGTGGGACTAGTATTTTATGTTTGGGTATAAATGGTGGTAATATATGGAATAAGGGTACTTTGGTAATTTTGGAGGTGCAAGGGTTATTATACTAGTAAATGTACATGCTAAGTGTTAAAGGGTGACTATATGTGGAAGTAAGGATATGGTTAAGGTTTGGGTTTACCATGGTTTATATGCTTATGGGTGTTACGATATGTGTTGTGTATTTATATGTGAATGTGGACTAAAAATGTATGTAATGCATCTTGCCTTGCATAGAGCTAAGGTAAGTTGTGTATGATTTATGATATGGGTGATATGACTTGTTATTTATGACATACTCTTATGTATGGTTGTTATGGTACGACATGCATGCTAGGAAGCCTTAGGTGGTTTTAAGAGGTTGCGGGGATCTAAAGGAAATAAAGAGGTTGGAGTAAGTAAGGAGAAGTGGAGAAAAGGCCTAAGTATATTGTGACATATAGGGAAGAAAATAATAAAATAAAGGGTTGGAGTAAATCTTACATGGGAAGTGTAAGGCTTGCATGAGGTGGTTAATTTTTGCATGAGTGAAAAGTTTACGTGAGAAAATTTAGTTTAAGGTTTAAACATGGAGAGGAAAGAGTATTTTGGGTAATTGGAGTCTTTGGGGAAAAAATAGCACATAGGTTGGTAGAAGTGTGCATGGGAGCCTGACTAGGGTTTTGGGGAAAAAATCCTAAGTATGGGGTGATATAAGAGAGTTTATAGAGATTGGTTGGAATTAGGTTTGAGATTAGGGGGTGTTTTATGAAGGGTGTTTTATCATATCACCCATATCATAAATTTTGGGGGTATTACACTAATAATCCTCCGTTCTTTTACATCATCCCTTCACACACACACTCCACCCTCATATAATAAATTTCCACTCTTAACCTATACTCCACTCTTCCTTAATTGTTTTTACTTCCACATTTCCCCAAATTAGGGTTTCCTCCCAAAACCCTAATCAGGTCCCCTATATACCCTTACACCAACCTACGTACTATTTTCATCCCAAGTCTCCAATCACTCCACAACTCTCCCCTTATCTTACTTACACTCTAAAACAACTTTTCTCGCATAAAGATCATCCCCATGCAAACTCCATCCACCCCATGCAAACCCTCGAAGTTCCCATGCAAACCCTAGAATTCTCATGCATGGTTCCCATCTCTCATTCATTTTGATCACCTCCTCCTCTTTATTTTCCTCTCATGGATCATGAGGTAGTTTGGTCAACCTCATGTCCCCTTTAGTGAACTCACTTCCCATTTTCTTCCTTTTTATCCTTTCATCCCCATATCATATTAACAATCATCCTAGCATGCATATCCTAGAAGGTCACATCATATCACATCATAATCACCACATATGCATATTATACTCATGCCATAAGGAAACACATAAACATACCTCAACTCCAAGCTGTGCTACACATAACACAAGTTAATGATAACCATATGATACACACATAGTATGATACATAACATCCAAGGCATACAAGTCACACAATACACATAGGTCTTAGCTACATCCTTACCTAAAACAACGCCGGGCTTGGAGCACGTTCCTACGCCTCCTTAGGGTTTTGACTTGATTCACCTATAAGAGGGAAATACTATGGGTTAATCTCCCTCTTACCAAAATTACCATTATCCCTACCCTACCCTTATCATAATCTACTAATAGGGCTAATAATGATAGTAGTAGTTTTATAATTAAAAGTAGGGTTATTATTCTCAAAATAATTAATCATGCTACTACTAACCAAAATAAGTCTTAGTAGCCATCATGGTTTATGTTAAAGTAGTCATAGTGATATTTATAGTATTAAAGATAATAGTTTTAGTATTACTAATAATAATAATACTATTAATTTTAGTGATAATACTAATATCGACCCAAACCCTAGTAATAATAATAATAATAGTGATATTAATAATATAAAAATAGTGACCCTAATGATACTTATATTGATAATGCTAGTAGTGATAATAGGTTAGTGATTATGAAATATTAACACTAATGACAAGGTAATAATAATGATAATAATATTATTATTAATATTAATATTAGTTTCAAATCTTAAGAATAATGCTAATAAAGGACCTGGAAATCATAATAGCAGTAGCCTTGGTGATAATATGGTCAAGTATAATAATAAAAATAATAATAATGATGGTGATAATAGTAATAGTAATAGTATTAATGATAGTAATAATAATAATAATAATAATAATAATAATGTTAAGCATAATAATAATAATCGAAAAGGGTAATAGTAATATAAGGGTCTCAATATTTACACTAATAATAAAAGTGATAATGGCCAAAGTTAGTATTAATAGTATTAGTAAGAAAATAATGATGATGATGATGATGATAATAATAATAATAATAATAATAATAATAATAATAATAATAATAATAATAATAATAATAATAAAGATAATCATAATAATACTAAAGTTGTAGCCCTTTAATAATAATAACATTAGTTAGAAATATTTCTAAAGTTAAGTTAAATAATAAGGGTGATAACATAATACTAATAATAATAATACTAACAACATTAATAAGAATAATAATATTAAGAGTAATACTATTAATATTACTAAAAATTACTAACACTTATATATATAAAAAAAGGTTTAGGGGTTGGGGGAGTTAGAATACCACCTAAGGTTGGCGGCGCACGGCGGCGGCGGCAGTGGAGGAGGAAGAGAGGTGGAGAGATGGGGGTATAGGCTAGAGGAGAGGGAATGAAGGGTGTTTGAGGTGGTGGAGGGTGCCTTAGGTGGAGAGGGGTGGAATGAAGGTGGTGGTGCAGCCAAAGGTGGCGGAGCACGACATCGGGTGTGGTGGCCGAAGGTGGTGGAAGGTGGAGAAGGAAGGAGAGGGAGGCAGGGAGAGATGGAGGTATGGAGAGGTAGAGTAAGGTCCCCTGTTTGTTTTGGAGGGTAGAGGTGGTGTTATTTGCTGCAGAATTGGTGGCGGACGGTGATGCGAAGGGCGTCGGGGGTCGAAGTGGGGCTGATAGGGAGGGTGACTTTGCACGGTCTGGGTGCCTCATGCAGGAAAAATCAAGGCAGGAGGGAGGTGTGGTTGGGTAGAGGGTGATGCAGGGAATGCTTAGGTGGTAGGTGCGGGCGGCGGAGATGGTCGACGGCGATAGAATGGGCGTTTGACCGAGCGGTGGTGCAAGGTCAGGATTTCTGGGCTGCAAAAACAAAGACCCGATTATGGCTGCCTATGGGGGTATTTATAGGCCAAATTGATGGGAAAACGACGAGGGAGGAAGAGGAAAAGCGAAGGTAGGTGAGGCAAGACCACCGGCCGGTGGTGGCAGGCAGTGCAGTTGAAATGCCCCGAAATTTTCCTAATTTTAAAGATTATATTTAAATAAGGTTTTATTTGAAAATTTAAGCTAATAAATTAGAAGGAAATTTAGTAGGGCAAATTAATAAGAAAATTTATAAAAATGTTAAGTAAAGGAAATTTGGGTATATTATCTAATTAAAGATTTTAATTTGGGAATTTATTTAAATAAATTATTTTATTCAAATTAAGAAAGAGAAAATAGTTTCAAATTAATGTTTATTTTATAAATAATTTAATTAAATAAAATTAGAATGATTTATTAAACTAAAATGGAAATTTTGGAAAATCTTTTAAAAATCCTATTTTACCCTAAAAATGGATTTAAATATTATTTTATTTAAATATTATTATTTTTAAATACCCCAATTATTTTAATTTATTTATTTAACCCAACCTTCCTATTTTTCTCTCCTCCTTTTTCCTTTTTCCTTTTCTTTCTTCCTTTTTCTTTCTTTTTCTTCCTTTTCCTTCTTCTTCCTGTCTTTTTTCTTTTCTTCCCTGAATTGGGCTTGTTGCGCCGGCCCAGTTCCCTTTTCTCCTTTCTTTCCTTCGGCGCGGCCCGGCCCGTGCATCATTGTCCGTCCTACCCCTCTCCACGCCGCGTTTGGATTCCTTCTTCCTCTTGAATGCTGCGTTTGATTTCATTCTTTTACCGTTGTATTCAACAGCCCGGAACGCCATTCTTTATCCCTTTTTACACCCAAAACTCGCCGTTCTATTTAAACGGCATAACCCTTGCGCCGAACCTCCTGGTTTTCCCTTCCTTTTTTCTTTCTTTTCTATCCCCCGAACCGCCCGGTCCAACCTCCCCCACCTTCTTCTTCCTCCTCCAGCACGACGCCATAACCGCAACCTTCCTCCTTCCCCCGAAAATGGCGCCGCCGGCCACACGTGTCTTGACCGGCCTTTCTCCCGCCCATTCTCTTCCTATCGACACACACTTCGATTTGAAATGCCCCACTCTCCATTTCTTCCCCACGTTTGCCCCCATTTCCCTCTAGAAGATCGGACAAAATTTTGAATTTATGTTGCCCGACCAGCGGCAAAACCAACCCATTTTCCCACTGAAATTGATCTTCTAGTAACCTCCACAACTCGAGCCTACCCTCCACTACTATAAATACCCCTCGTATGGCTCGAAATCGAGATTTCTTTTCCCGAAAACCCTAAGTGCAATCGGTGCGCCACCACCACTTTATACGCCCCGTTCTCCACCATTAGCCAACCTCACCGCCTCTTCTTCCTCTCAACCTCTTCCCTGCAACACCATCTAATTAACTAAACCATCTACACCCTTCAATTCTCCTTGCACGGGCCTCCATAACCGTGCAAAGTTTGCTAGTTCTCTCGCTAGAAATTTATACCCTGAAACCTTAAATCACCGTCCACCACCATATCCGCCACTTCTGCCACCCTCTAAACCACCCAATATATCCTGCTAAGTCTCCTCCACCGGCCCATAAACTTATTTTATTTTTCTCCTCCCCCTTACTTATTTTTCTTCATTTTCACCCCTCTTAGATCACTTTTCCAGCCATCTCTAGGAACCACCGCCGGTGCCACCCATCCCCTCCGACTCAAGGTGAACCTAGTCAAACCCCTCAAGTGGAATAGGAACGTGCACCAAGACTGGTGACAATTTAGGTAAGGGTTTACTAAGGCCATTTGTGTGTGTATATGCATTATGTGCTTCATATGCCATGTATTCTATGTTTATTATTATTAATTATTTCGTATGTAGCATGATTATAGAGTTGGAGTATGTTGGTGTGAATAAACTATGGCATGAGAATTAAGTGTATGTTTATGTTATTATTGTATGATATGGCCTTAAGACATGCATGTTAGGGTTATAAAATCATGAAGGGAAGTGTAACAATATGGTGTTAGGGTTTTACATGGAATGACATGGAGTTAGGGTTTGCATGAAATGGCATGATGTTAGGGTTTGTATGGAAGCATGTCTACGTGGAGTTAGGGTTGCATATGAATTAGGGTTGCATGGAAGTGTGGCATACATGAAGTTAGGGTTTGCATGGGAGCTAGGGTTTGCATGGAAGTGTGGTACGTGGAGTTAGGGTTTGCATGGGAGTTATGGTTGCATGAGAGTGTGGCTTATGTGGAGTTAGGGTTTGCATGGTAGCTAGGGTTTGTAGAGATATTAGGGTATGTCATGATTAAGTATGATGGGATGATTAACTAGGGTTGAAGTGGTTAACCTGAGTTAAGGAGTAAGCATGATAGAAACCTAATTTACATGTCTCGAGATGAACATCTGAATAAGATACTTAACTTATTAAATACGTAAAGTGGAAGAAGTTGAGCCGGGCCCAGACCGATCCACCGACATAATAGTGGCCAGGTACTGCGGTAGCCTGGAGACCGATCCACGTACTTAATAGTGGTAGGGTATGTTACCCTAGTGACCGATCCACCGGCTAAAATAGTGGAGGATCCCGAGCTCAACAAATCAAACCTTATATATGGTTAAGATATGAGAAGATACTAACTACTTACAGTGGAACACCGTGCGAGAAGGGGCCAGACCGATCCACCGGCATATAATAGTGGTAGGGCATGTACCCTAAGTGACTGATCCACTGGCTATAATAGTGGCCAGGAGCCAAAGTGCCCTGGAGACCGATCCACTGGCAAAAATAGTGGGGTTCCCGTACTCGTATGGATTTAATAAAAAGTATGGTGTGGAAATGGATTCGATAAAGGCTTGATGAAATAAATAATTTGATCCGTATTGAGTCCTAGAATCTCACCTGAACATTTATGTGTACTAATATGATTAAGTTTTTATGTCTTTATTTTTATATTATTGGTTATGTGAAACATGTATATTGGCCTTAGTACTCGGTTACTTTACTCAGTACGTAGCGTACTGATCACCCGTTTCATGGGTGTTGCTCATTCCCACGAGCAGAAGGCCCGTCTGACCTATTACAGGTAGGAGACACCTACTTTGATGCTATCGATGTCTACGGGACATCAAGAGGATCAGAGTGATAACTGGGCTGGATCGACTTCTAGAGAGACATGGTCGTTTTCCTTTTAACTTATGACTCATGTTATCTTTTATTATGTTTGAATTGTTGGAACAATTTTACTAACGTTGTTTAGTTATTATCTGGAAAGACAATAGCTGGTATTTCGAACTATGTAAGACTTGCGCGTATTCTGATTTTCGTTTTTTTATAAATTTGTATTTTTATGGTGTTATTAATAGTATCTTCTTAGTCTTAGCACTTAGTACCGGAACGGTAGGAGTGAATCGGTCTGGTACTAAGTGTGGTGGTAACATTCTCAGAAATTTACAGTTTTAATTTATGAGTATTACTTTAAAAAAAATGTGTAAATTTTAGGGGTGTTACAGCAGTCCTGCCATGGTAGGGTAGGTTAGGTCGGGGAAGAGAAGGGAAGGGGACAGGCGTGCGTGAAGAGGGAGGACGGTTTGGTTGGGTCCAAAATGGAAATAAAATGACGGGGGAGAGAGGGAGAGGATGGGCTAGTCTGCGGTGGTTGGTTACCGGCGAAAAAATGGCTGCAGGTCGGCTGGGGAAGAAGGAAGGGGAAAAGGGGTTGGACTGGCGGTATGGGGAAAAAGAAAGAAAAGAAAAGAAAAAAAAGAGGGGGCAGACCGGCTGGGGCGATGGGCAAAGGAAGAAAAAAAATGAGGTGGGCCTAGGCCGTGCCGTAGGAAAAGAAGAAGGAAGGGAAAACTAGGCTGCGAGGGGCTGGCCCCGCTCGGAAAGAAAGGGGGAAAAGAAAGAAGAAAAGGGAAAAAAGGAAGAAAGAGAAAATGGATAGGTGAGGGTATTTGGGGCATTTGGTATTTTTGAATATTTAAAATTAATAATATTTAAAATAATAATAATAATTAATTTCCTTTTTAGATTAATTTGGTTATTTTGAATATATTTTCCTTAACTTCCATTTTAATTAGCAAAACACCCTAATTTTTCCTAATTAAATTCCTTATTATTTTCCTCTTGATTTACCTTAATTGACTCTCTTTATTTTCATAAAATAATTTATTTAATTAATGTTTCTAATAAATCCTTATTTGGCCATAATTCCCTAAATTAGGGTTGTGGGGTATTTCAATTAGGGTTTTGAGGTAGCCAACTAGGATTTCTTTATCATATGTGGAAGATGAAGAGTATGGTTATGATGTTTGGAGTGGTTTGAGTGGAGTGATGGTGTTGGAATCAAAGGGGAGTATGGGCTACATATGAAAAAGAAAGTTTGGGGTCACATAGACCATATTAGGGTTTTCAAAGGAAAACCCTAGTAAGAAAGAATGAGCCTAGGTGGAGAGATGGGAAAGTAGGCCTTGACCCACATGCATAGAGGCTTTTGGATTTGTGGTGAGTAGAGGGGAAGTGAGAAAGAAGTCTTGGAGTCTTGGGGAGTGTGGAGGTCCCAAGTTATAGGATAGGGTTATTCAAGGAGTTTTGGGTGGAAGCGTGAAAATGGGAAGTTCATTAGGGGCATTCATGCCTGGTTAAGAGTTACGTAATGAATAAGACACGAATAAAACACTAACTATTTATAGTGGAAAACTATTGAGTCAGGCCCAAACCAATCCACTAGTGATAATAGTGGCCAAGAGCATTTTGTCCTGGAGACCGATCCATCGGCAAATAATAATGGCCAGGAGTGTTCTTCCCTAGAGTGTATTTCCAATCCACCGGCTATAATAGTGAGGTTCCCATACTCACATGGATATAATACGAAATATTTATAAAGACGTATCTAATGGATAATTAAGACACTAATGGCTTGAATACAATAACGATGAATGAACTAATATGTCTTATAGATGTGTGTAGTTATTCGAGTGATTATGGTATTTCAGATGATATATATGCACTCCCATGATTATGTGTTCAATGTATTACATCTGATGTGTTGTATGCGAGCCTTACATATTAGTCTTGTATAAAGGGTTACTCAGTACCACAGTACTGAAGAGACCTATTTAATGGGCAATGTCCTTTGTAGGTTAGACCGCATGCTACCTTCGGAATTTATCTTCAGGATTGAGATAGTAGGGTTATTTGGGGCCGCTAACCTATGTTTTAAACTGGGACATATTTCTGTGTCTTTCATGAAATGATTTGTATTTCTTTTCTACTAATAGTTTCTTTGCAACCACAATTAATGGGTTTTTCTTGAAAGGAGAGTTAACCTTCCTAACTATTGCACTACTCTGATTTGTAAAATGTTTCTTGAAATTTAATTAAAGTATGTTTTCTAGCCTTAGCACTTAGTAGCGAATTGGTGAAAGAAAACCGGTCTAATACTAGGTGTGGCGATAATACCCCCAAAGTTTCTTGTACTTGCTTCCGTATAAAAATTTTAAAAACAAAATTTTTCAGTAGTGAATTTTGGGGCTGTTATAGGTTTCATGAATAACTAATGAAGAATGGAGGTGCACAAGAGGAGAATGAATGGAACACGACCTCCTAATAGGATTGTTCTCTATGCCCATTCTCTATGTAAATTTTTGTATGAGGTGTGTTACATTGCCAAGAAAAATACAAATAACATGTTTTGTATGACACAATAATGTTGCCTAATACGAGCATCCCCATTCACTTCTAGACCTATGTTGACACATCGTCTCTAAGTCGTTTAGATCTATACAGCCTTTATATGCGACATATAGCCTCGAATTTCGTCATGCATGATAAAGTTTTGTAGTCTTCTTATGTCATATACTTAGAACCTTAAGAGAGAAGAGATGTCGGGATAAACACCGTTCTAGTTTGTCTGCGGAAGCTCTAGATTTTATCAATAGGAAAAATAGAATCTACTACTCCATGTTGTGATCTTTGTATTTGTTTTTGCATCCTATAAGAATCCTTTTGGATAGCAAATCAAGAACCTTAAAACCAGAATATCAAACATAATGTAATAATATAAACCAAATCAATGATGCCACAACTTGATGCTTTTACTACTATTCTCTAAAGTAATTACAAAAATAAAGAAACACTCAATCCATGTTTTTCCCTCTTCAATTGATCAAGAACAAGCCACTTGATTAATCAACTAAATCAAGAGCCCCATCTTAATTGAAATATTCCCACATCTAAATCCTAGAGCTGTATAGTACAAAATCCCCACAAGAGATAAGTACAAGAATTCTAGCCTCAATACTAGTCTCTCAAACCGGGGATTGTGGGTTGAAACTCTCTCTCTCTCTCTCTCTCTCTCTCTCATCCTCTTGCTCTATCCTGTGTCATATTTTATGCATGATACAACCTTATACAATATAGCCTTTTATATAGGTTAATGGGATCCTAAAATCAAAAACAAAAAGATAAACGTTGAACCTAAAAAAGATAAGGTAGTGAAGATGAAAACCTTTTTTTTTTCACCCATTTGTTTTCAAAAATTCACAAAGACATATTTTCCAACACCACCAGGCCATTTAAACCTCTAGAGACTTATTTTCTTTATTGCCTTCCATTCTAAGGCTTCCATAGGCACTCTCACATTGGCTTGAATCCTAGTAAGAGAGAGAGATCTAAAACCTGTTTCTCTTGTGTTCTTGAGAGATCTTGGGAGAGATAGCAAGGATTGTTAATTCATGGATCTTGTAATCTTTTGTTTCCAAACATAGTAAATGCCATGTGCTTCCCCAAGTGTAATCTCAAGTGTTTTCTTTATTAAATCTTGCAAACCCGAAATTTATTTGATTTTGTCATGTGTGCTTACGCTGATTAAATCTCTACAACGATTTACGGTGCATTATATACAGATCATTGTTTAATTTCCAAAAAATTACCCAAAACGGTTTTGTAATTATTGAACCAATTGTAGCTTTTCATACTATAACCAAACTGAAATGCAGATCACAGTTTATTTGAGTTAGGTATGCCTCGTGTGGTTTAGATTGTATTATAAAAATCCCTAAAATTTAAATATAACAGCGAGTTCAATTATTGAATGAATAGAACCAAAAACTTTAGCTTACGTTATTATATATGTTAAAAAAATCCCACCAGTTGATGTCATAAATTTTTTTTTATTGGTTTAAGATAAAGTTTTTGGACTTCCATTAATTTTTATCATTCGAATCAGCAAAGCATGGAGGTGATTCAAAAGAACAACCTTTCCATGTGGCAGTAGGTCTCAGAAACATCTTTTTCTGGTCTGTAAAGAGATGGGATCCATGTCGAATAATTCTACAAGTGATAAGGCTACATACTTACCAGCGGATATATTTGACTCCAGTATCCTGCACGGCTCATGAGTGGGAGACAGATATATGTATTTCTGTCGCATATGGAATATTATTGGAAAATTTTATTTGTAATCTAGAAATTAATAAGATAAAAATTAAAATGATACTAAAATATTTAGTTTTAAGTATAGAATATTATGTATATATAATTATAATAATATGTACACCTAATTATATATAAATATATATATATATATAATATTTTTTATATGTATATATATATTAGGATACCAAAAAAAAATATCAAATAAATTGACTAAATTTAATTATTTTGATTCCAATAAAATGGAGTACCAACTTTTTTTTTTTCCGTTGTTGTTATGAGTAAGACAGTTGCAGTGATCGGATCGGAGGATTCCATAGGATATACGTTGGGGCTAGAGAAAATATCGTCGATCCTCGTCGAGTAATCTAATTCGGTGATAGTGTGTTTGTTGTAGCTAGCTTTTTTGTTCTTTTTGGGAGGTTATAACGGACCATTCCTTTGATTAGTTGATTAATGCCTAGTATATTGTAGTGTTTGCTTAAGAGTCTAAGTCAGCAAGGTTTAGTTAGTACAGAAAATAAAGCCAGCTGTAATATATTATTAAAAATATCAGTTGTTTACACCTTAATTACTACCAGCATGCAATACGGTGGTGCTCTACCTCTAAGGGCATTGTGACCCAAGTATATATATTTACCTGCTATAATATTTACGTTTTATTTTTAAAAGATATATATTTATTAATATAAGATATTTATTTATAATTATAAGATGTATATTTACTATCATGAAATATGTGTATCTTATTAGAATATATATATATATATATATATATATATATTATTGCATAACATGGCGGTTCTATATTACATAACGATTTGAAGCGCCAGCAAAATCAAATAGAAGGTCTCTGACTGAGGTTATATCTTATTTCTACATTGATCTGAGCTGATGACACCATACTTTTTATCTCACTGAAAAAGTTTAATATATTATTATTATTATTAGCTTACTGTTATTAGAACGCCTGCTAGGGTGTTATCGTGGATATGAAAAGCGGCGTCACGGCCTCGTCCATCAAGGAGGACAGACAATGGGATGAACGCTTATCATACCGGCCGGCCACCTACGACAAATAAGACCCAGGTTGTCTTCGGCATTTAATTTTAGCGATAATTAAGCATGCTTTTAAAAAGAGCAATCATAATCTATAGAACCTAGCCGTTCTGTTCGCAGATTTGTTGCCTCGTCTTAGTATAAGTTGCGTGCGTCTTCACTTCATCACGTAAGCCCCGTATTTAAGAATGCAAGAAGAAGAGTGGTGTCCTGTCCTGGTGCAATCCAGAGCAATGTCAGAGCACGGATGAACAAGATGAAAAGATATGAGAAATATATAGATGGATGGTTCCCTTGTCTGATGCCTCTACCAAGCTTGAGTTGGCGCTTCATTAAACCAGTAATACTCGCGTAGAAGAAGTGACGGCGAATTCGGACAAAAACTGAGAACTCACCTCCTTATTTCAAACGGTCTGACTGCATGTCGCTGTGTGGGTATATACCATACAGGGCTAACGAGTGTTTGACCCAAACTAGAAGAGATTGGGCTTTAAGAAGCCGACAGAGTCCAGGCTCAGCTTGACGAACATATTATATAAAAATATTGCTTTCTTCTTAGGAAAGAAAGAAAGAAAGAAAAAAACACATATTGTTTTCTTTAACCCAAAAACAAAAATAAAATTATTTTATTAAGACGTCCCAGATGTGTATGCGGGTCTTTGAGCAACTGACCTCATTTAATTATCACTTTTATTTTTTTGTGGAAAGTTGGAATGGTTTTTTTTCACGTTCCTCATCGTGGAACTAGTCATCCAAGATCTTTGATTTTTTAGCCCGTCTAATTTGGCTATAAATATAGGGTTTTTGGTTCCGGTTTAGTTAAAAAAGAACACATTCTCCTCAAGCTTTTCTCGCTTTATTCAGATCTAAAATTACGGACATTGTTCATACAATTTCCATAGCTTCCAGTTCCGAGTACACATAATAAATGTTCGTTATGTTAACCTTAGAGGCGAGACGGCACGAGGAAAATATCATTTTAGGACAACAGGTACAATTCATGGTACAATGATTCGATAAGCATTTATTACATTCTGTTTTGAATCGGCTTACCACAATGTCTTCTACATTTACGTATGCTATTGCATTTTCTCCTGCATTCTGAAGCGATATTCTTAAGTAGTATACGTCTGTTTGCTTCACTACTTATGTTCGCTATTTTTTTTTATTGTTGTTACTATCTTCAAGTTTTCTAGTGGTGCTTTGTTCTATAATATTTTGAATTCAGTTTGTTCTAGTTTGAGATACAATCTTCGCGCGCGCCGAGGGGGGGGGTTTAGTACTCTATTCAAGCTGATTTGCATTACTCAAGACTTATTACTATTTTACTGCATTTATGGGATGTTTGTCTAGCAGTGTCTTGTTTTGATTTACGCTCTACATCTAACTTGCACTAGTTGTTCAATTATTTATTCTCATTGAATTTTTTTTATCATTTTGTTGTTGTGCTCGTGAAATTATGCTTGGTATTCTGTGATTTGGATTTTGATTCAATCTTATATTTAGCACTCCAAATTGGTTCGATTTTATTTGAGCTATAATTATTCACTGCTTCAATACTTCGGTGCTGTAATATTTTCCTATAGTGGTACAGTTGCTTGCTGCTAATTTCTTTTTAAATGTTATATTCAAGCATTTTATTACTACTGAGTTGATTTGGCTGCTAACATTCCACAGTAATTCCGAATATATCCAAGCTCAAACCACTAGACAATACAAATTATCATAAGTGGTCATAAAGGATGATGATACTATTTGAAGCACTAGAGTTAGACTATATATTACACTATGATCTACCAGTAGAGAAGGGTGATGATGCAGCTCCTCTCACTCCTTCCACTACTCCACTTCTTGATTCCACCAAGAAATTTGTGACAGATGCTAAAGAAAATTATGAAAGAGTTAACAAGACGGTTTAAGGTCACTTGTTGTCTCACATGCACAACAAGTTATTTAATATGTTCTTTAACGTTGAATCCTCGAAGGATATTTGGAATACCTTGAAGAACAAATATGGTTAAGATGGAGCTAGAAGAAAGAAGTATAATATTGGAAATCTGATAAAGTTTAAAATAGTTGATGACAAGCCGATGATAGATCAAGTCTATGATTATGAGCTTATCATTGCCTAAGTCTTTGGTGAGGGAATAAAAATATGTGAAACATTCCAAACTAACATTCTCATAAAAAAAATACCATCATCCTAGAATTACTTCAGGAACCATTTGAAGCATAAGAAGAGGGATCTGACACTACCAGAGCTCATCGGTCATATGAAGACAAAGGAGGCAAACTGTCTTAAGGACAACCACATCTCTTATTCTTCTAGGTCAATCAATGCAAATGTGGTTGAGTATACTATTGCTAAGTACCATCACAAGGGTAAAGGAAAGATGCTTCAAAAGAAAATTCAGTAGAATAATTAGTCAAATTTCAAGAAGAGTGACAAGATTCAAAAGAAGAAAAATACTACTTATGTATGTGGGAAGATAGGTCACAAGACTTATCAATGCTACAAAATGCAAGGTCACCAGAACTAGAGCTAGACTCAAAAGGCTATTGTAGAAGCCAATATTGCTAAGACCAAGGAGGTTATAGCTATTGCGGTGGTGGCAGCAAATTTGGTTAACAAAAAGATAGCTTGGGTTTTAGACATCAGCACTTCCAAGCATCTGTGTGCTAAAAAAGATCTCTTCCACCAATTCAAAGATGCCACTGATGAAGAACATATCTTCATGGACAACTCTTCCACTGTTGAATTTTTGAACAAAAGAAAAGTTCTTCTGAAACTCACTTTAGCAAAACTTTATCTTTGAGTGATGTTCTCTATGGGCCCTCTCTGCATAGGAACATTATTTCGAGTAGCTTGCTTAATAGAGTTGGACTGAAACTAGTTTTTGAGGCTAATAAGGTTGTGTTGACCAAGAATGGAAACTTTGTGGGAAATGGGTACTTGGCTAATGGATTGTTTGTCTTTAATGTTGTTTCTACTCTTATTAATGAACTATGTTCTAATTCTGCTTATATCGTTGAATCTCTTAGTTTATGGTATGATAGGATAGACATATGAATATGGCTTCCATTAATAAATTAAAAGGTATAAACCTAATAAATATGATGGAAACTAATAATTATGAAAAATATTTGGTGTGTGAAAAAGCCAAATTTTTTAAGAAGTCTTTTAAACTAGACACGGCTAGATCAACATAATTACTTGAGTTGATATACACAGACTTAGCAAATTATAAGAACATTGAGAGTAGAGGAAGTAAATGACATTATGTGACCTTTATTGATGATTATTCAAGATATACTAAAGTTTAGCTCCTTAGGTCCAAAGATGAGATCAAAAGTATCTTTTTAAAATATACGGCAGAATTAGAAAACCAATTGGACCGAAAGATTAAGAAGCTTTGGTATGATCGAGGCAGTGAATCTGGAACTAGTTTCCTCAAGGATTTCTATGATAAGAATGGTATCTTACATGAGACAAGTGCACCTTATACCCCTCAATAAAATGGTGTAGCTAAAAGAAAGTATAGAACTTTAAAAGAAATGATAAGCATTTTGTCATTAATTTTCTAGTATATCTGACCAAATATGGGGGAGCGGTGTCATTTGCCTATTATGTTTTAAATATATTCCATCATAAGAAGTTGGATAAAACACCCTATGAATTATGGAAAAGTTTTGAGTCTAACTTGAAATTTATGAAAGTATGGGGGTGTCTAGCTAAGATTGGCTTACCTAATTTTAGAAGAACTAATATGAGAACCAAAACACTTGATTATGCTGTTATTGGTTATTCTCAAAATAGTGCTACTTATAGATTCATATGCTTAAGTGATCATTCCATTTGTAGATCTAGAAATACAGAGTTCTTTGAAAATATGTTTCTCATGAGAAAGAATATATCTGATATTGCTAGTTCTTCTAATGCTGCTCCTATGTCTTTAATCGTGACTTCTTCCTATGTTGCTATATATGATGATATTGTTATTGAATCTAAGAGAAGCAAAAGATGTCGGGTAGAAACTAATTATGGACCTGATTTCGTGATTGTTTTCCTTATGAGAATGATGATATAGATAGGATGAATGAGGACTTTGTGCCTATCTTTTTTATTGAAGAAGATCTTAAATTATATAATGAAGCGGTAACTTCAATTAAATCTAGTTTCTAGAAATAAGCAATTAAAAATTAGTTAGATTCATGGGATTTAGTTGACATGTCTAGAGGGAGTAAACTAATTAAATATAAATGGATTTTTGAAAAGAAATTGAGAACCGATAGAACTATAGATAAGTTCAAGACTCGTTTGGTAGGTGCAGGCTATAAATAAAAGAAATATGTTGACTTTTTTTATACTTATTCTCCTATGACTAATATTGCTACTTGGTTGCTATCCATGGACTTATAGTTCATCAAATGGATATTAAAACTATATTTTTAAACAATGACTTTAAAAAAGAAATTTATGCGGAGCGCCCTGAGGGCTATGTGGTAGGGTCGGGAGAACAAAGTGCGTACATTGAGAAAGTTATTGCATGGTCGTAAATAAGCTCTTAAACAATGGTATAAAAATTTTAATCAAATGTTAGTGACTAATGATCATGTGTTAAATGGATATAATTATTGTGTTTACTCCAAGAAGTTTGGACATGATTGTGTGATTATATATTTATATGTTGATGACATGTTGAATCTTGATACCAATAAGATTGTAGTCAGTGAGACCAAATCATTTTTATCTTCTCATTTCGGTATGAAAGATCTAGGAGAAGTTGGTGTAATTCTTGGTATTAAAATAAGAAATTTTGAAAATGGATTTTCCTTAATTTATTCACACTGTGTTAATAAAATAATAAAAAATTTGATTGTCGTGATGAATTGCTTGTGAAAACTCCCTGTAATCCTAGTATTCGTTTGAGAAAGAACCAAGGTTCTAGTATTTCTTGAGAAGAATATACTAAAATCATAGGCAGTGTGATGTTCCTCATGAAGTGTACTAGACTTGACATTACATAGGTAGTGAGTTGACTAAGTCTATATAGCCACAACCTAAATAGAGAACATTATACTGCACTTCATCATTTACTTAGATACCTTAAGGGTACTAATGATTGGTGTCTGAACTTTAGTAAATTTCTTGTTGTGTTAGAAAGATTTACTTGTGTTAATTGGATTTTAGATAACGATGAGGTTAGTCCCACCAATGGATAAGGTTTCACACTGGGAGGAGGAGTTGTGTCATGGAAGTCTACTAAGCAGACTTGTATTGCTCATTCTAAAATGGGGTCTGAGTTTATTGCCCTTAAGTTAGCTAGTTAAGAGGCAAAATGATTAAGGAACCTATTCGCCGATGTGTCTTGTGAATGAAACTAAATGTTCTAGTTTTCTTACATTGTAATTCACATGAAACTATTAGTATTGACAAGAACAATGTATATAATGGTAAGAGGGGACATAGTTTAGTGAGATAGCTATTGAGAAACGGTGTGATCTCCTTAAAGTTTATCAAATCAGAGAGATATTTGGAAAATCCTCTTACAAAGGGTGTAACGAGGAGAGTAGTCTTCAAATTGTCAAGGAATATAGGGCCTAAGCCTTTGAGTAAAGAAAAGTATGGTAGATATCACTCGTAGTCAAATGAAGCCATATGATTACTCTATTGCACTATGTTTCCATCCCTATGGCAAGTTGTAGTTGTGATACCCCAAAACCTTAATTTAGAACTTAATAATAAAATAGGGATTAATAGGTGAGAACATTAAATATAACATTTTTAAGAAAATAACTTTATTAAAATAAAAGTAATCAAGATATATAAATAAAAAAAGAGAGGAAATAATGTAGAAATTAAATTAGTGGAGGTTAGGGTAATTTGCTAACTAAAATGGATTTTAAGAAAATTTAACCATAAATTCTAAATTAAAAGAAAATTTAATTATTTATTTTTACTAATTCTATTATTTTCAAAAAATTCAAAAAAAATCCCAAATACCCCAATCACCTCATTTTTCTTTTTCCTTTCTCCTTTTGTCCCTCTTTTTCTTCCTTTCTTTTTCTTTCTTCCTTTTTCTTCTTTTCTCCTTCTCCGCCGATCTAGGCTGCGCCCAGCGTGCTCCAACCCTCTTCCCCTCCCTCCTCTCCTTCTTCCCCCTGAAGCCCAGCCACCTCGTTCTTCTTTCTTTTCTTTCCTCCTCGCACAGGCCAATCTGCCTCTTTTTTTCCCTCCCTTTTTTCCTCCGCTCGGCCAACTAGCCCCCTTCCTCCTTTCTTTTTCTTCTTCCTCATCCTCCCTCGCCTACCGTCAATCATACCCCCTACACCGGCTATTTGTCCCTCTCCCTCTCACCCTCGTCCCTTTCCTTTCCTTTTCCAGCCCCAACCTCCCCTGCTCGCGTGCACCCCCTCCCTTCCCTTTTTCTTCCCCTGCCATCAGCAAGACTACACCCTACAACCCTACACCAGCTACCAACGCTAACTGGAATCCACCTGCCCCCACTCCCTTGTCCTCATCTTCCCTTGTCCTCTTATCCTCCCCACGTGTATAAAAACCTTAACCCACACCTTTCTTCGTCTTCTTTTTTCTCTACCCAAAAAACCCTCAAAACTCTCTGCCGTCATCCTATCAGATGCAGGCATGCAGCCTCAACTTCCCTTGTGCCTCGCCATCGTCCAAAATTCTACCCAACCTCTTCCCTTCACTACCCTCTACCAAACAAGACCACTCCCCACCTCTAACTCCCCCTACACTACCCTCCATACTCATGTAAAGTGGGCAGCTCTTAGCACCTTTTCGCTGCCCTACGCCGCCTCCTCCACCACAACCACCACCCCCACTAACTCCCCCTCTGCCCAACAAACCCTCCCCTACCTCCCCATACCTTCCTTCCCTCTTTCTCCCCCTCCTTCCTCCTTTCTTCTCCTCCACCGTCGGTCACCGCCGCCACCTCAACCACTTGCGTCACCGCCTTGGCACACCACTACTACAACCCTCCTAGTCCAAGAAACCTACCACCTCACAACCACCACTTCCCTTCCCCTTTTCCAACCCCAAAGTTTTGTCTTTTCAAATCACCACCACCTCCACCGCCCGGTGTTGCCGTCGCTACCTCCACCCTAGTTGCTACCTTTACCCCTAGTTGTACCCTAACCCTTGTTTCTACTTGATGATCATGATCATCATCATCATCATTATTATTATTATTATTATTATCATCATCATCATTATTGTTAGTCTTATTATGGTTATTATTATTGTTGTTGTTGTTGTTAGTATCATTAATAATACTAATCTTATTATTATTAAGACTATTATTATTATCATTACTCTGATTAGTCTTTTACTAATAATTAGTTAGGGGATAATAAAAGAAGTAAAAGGAAAGTTAACATTAGTGTTCCACTTTTATAGGTGAACCAAACCCTTCCCCTAAGGAGGCGTAGAAGTCACGCCCTAAGCTCGGTATTGTAACACCCTAAGTCAATACGACCACGCGATGGCTACCTTGGAGTGCTTTCGGATTGATCAGTTGACCCCATAGATCAACACGAGTTCTTTCAACACGCTTTTTCCTCACTCACGCACTTCCTGACAAATTTTCAAAAAATTCTAAAACTTCCCAGGAGGGTTACCTATCCTAAAATTGCTCCACGGCCAGCACGCTTAACTATGGAGTTCTTAGGACGGAATCACCAAAAGGATGGTATACCATGTTGATATAAGTAGCCAAATCAATCCTTATAACACTCCGCTCAATTTAGGGTATTACATTCACCCCCACTCAAAGAACGCAACGTCCTCGTTGCGCCTCAACCAATGACTGTCTCAATACAGTTCATCCCAAGAATCGTCCCGTTAGGTGGCTAACTGGCTCATCCAAGTTCAGCTCACTGTCGCGGTTTTTCTCTGATACCATTTTATAACACCCCAAGTCAATACGACTACGTGGGGCTACCTTGGAGTACTTTTGGATTGATCAGCTGACCCCACAGATCAACACGAGTCCTTTCAACGCACTTTGTCCTCACTCACGCACTTCCCGATAAATTTTCGGAAAATTTTAAAACTTCCCAGGAATGTCACCCATCCTAAAATTGTTCCACGGCCAGCACGCTTAACTGTGGAGTTCTTAGGACGGAATCACCAAAATGATGGTATACCATGTTGATATAAGTAGCCAAATCAATCCTTATAACACTCCGCTCATTTTGGGGTATTACATGTATCCATCTAGGTAAGGATGTGGTCAAGCTAAATTGTATGTTTATGTGTTCTTGTATGCTTTAGTTATGTGCTTGTATCATATATGTGGACTAAATACCTGTAGTGCAACTTGTCATGCATGGAGCTAAGATAAGTAATGTATGTATTATGATATGTGTGATATAGATGATATGACTTGTATTTTATTACATGCCCTTATGTATTGTTGCCCTAATATGACATGCATGCTAGGATTCCTTAGGTAGTATGATGAGATTGTAGGGAGCTAATAGAAATAAAAGAAGTGGAGTGATTAGAGAGAAGTGAGAAAAGCCTAAGTGCCTTATGACATATGGGTGGCCAAAAAAAAAGGATAATAGAGATAAATGAAAGGTCGGCGCAAATCTTGCATGAGAGGTGTAAGGCTTGTATAGAGTGGTCAATCTTTACATGGGGTAACATTTACGTGAGAAAAGGTGATTTAAGGGTTAAGTAAGATGAGGGAAGATCATTTTGGGTGATTGGAGTCCATGAGTAAAAAATAGTACGTGGATTGGTAAAAGTATGCATGGGATACTTAACTAAAGTTGGTGGGAAAAACCCTAAGCTAGAAAAGTGTGTGGAGAGGTCGATGGTAAGTGGGAGGAGTAAGGATTGAGACTAGAAGGGTGTCTAATAAAAAGGGATGAGTCAAATGGAAAGAAGGATGGAGTCTATGTGGATAGAGGGATAGCATAAGGAAAAAAAAAGGTACTAAGGTTTTGGGGTGGCCAACTAGGGTTTCACTAGCACATGTGACGGATGATAAGTAGGGGTATGATTTTTGGGTTGGGTTAAGTGGTGTGATGGGCTAGAACAAAAAGGGAGCATGGGCCAAATATGACGAGGAGAAGTTAGGGCCACATAGGCCAGGTTAGGATTTTTTGAGGGAAAAACCCTAGTGGGTGATAGTGAACCAAGTTGGAGAGTTGGGTAAGTGGGCCTAGACCCATATATATGGGGAATTAGATTCATAGTGAGTAGGGGAATGTGGCATAAGAGGCGTTGAGGTCTTGGAGAGTGTAGAGGTCCCAAGTGTAAAACCCCGTATCTTTAAATTTAATTTTATTAAGCTTAATTATTTTATTAGCGTAATTTGATGTAAACATTTAATTATTTTAATTTCAATTTATTTTATGGATTTATCGACGATTTTGACTTCATATTTGAATTTAATTAATCGTTGTCGTTACGGATCATTCTAGATAAATTAGTTCACGACCATGATTTTATTATATTCATATGACTTCCATTTTTCGGTTAAAAATATGTATTTCCTTTCTTTCTTATATTTTAATTTTTCATATTTTAGATTAGTTTTCGATTATAACTTCATCGTGTAATTACGACTTTATTTTTGAGTTATATTTCGTTAACGATATATATATATATATATATGTATGTATGTATGTATGTATTATTTAAATTATAAAATTTTCGTTTAAAATAGTCAAATTTATTTAAATAAATTTATCCATAGAAAATATTTCCGACTTTGAATTTATTCATTTTCGAGGTCGTTAAGATCTTTGGAAAGTTTTAAATTAAAAAGATCTTCGAAGCTTATTTATGGATTTCTTTCCAAAATTAATTTTCTTCCGTTTTATCCTTTTTTGTTTGCGAAAGACCAGATTCAAAAATTATTTAAATTAGCCTCGGGTTATTAGAATTTGATTTAAATATTTTCTTATATGCTTTTAAATATTATTTTGACATCTTATAATTTATTTCCGTAAATAATATAGATATTTGCGTTTGTTGGTAAATTATTCCGAAATTCTTTATATAGTTATTCTATCGATCTTAAGCCTTCGGATTCTCATGAAATAATTTTTCGTTAAATAATTTTAGATAAAATTTTCCAACAATATTTTTAGATGTTTAGTATTTATTTATATATGTATATTTGGAAAAACAAAAACAAAAAAACGACCCCGACCCCTCTTGCTTTTCCTTTTCTCTCTTCTTCTCTCCCTTCTCTTCTTTTTCTCTTTCCCATTTATCTGCTCTGCACCCAGAAAAACCCCAACTTGCTTCCTTCTCCCTGCTCCTCCACTCTAGCAAACTGCCACCTCGCCAACCACAACTACCACCGGCGATGCCACTGCCAGCCACCGCAACAAGCAGCAGTCGCGAGTAGCCGTCGCAGCAACATCGAAACACAGCAGGAGTAGAAGATATCAGCGATGAAGTTTGTGCTGTTGTTCGGCCACGGCGAGCATCGTTGGCTGCCGATGAGTGGTCCTCGACATCCGATGAAGCTTCTCCGGCCTTAACCTGTCCCGATTTGCTAATTTTGTTTGGTATAAAATTCTGAAAACCCTAACCCTTGTTTTGATTAATTGAGTATGAATTAGCTTATGATAAGTTATATTGATTGTTTGATTATGTATATATATGTTGTATGATTTATTTAGAGTGGTTAATTGTAGTGTATTTGGTTGATTTGTGAAAACCGGATTTTAAGCCGAATTATGCCCGAATTTTTTGCATTTGTCCGATTAAGCTATCTTGGATAAATTGATTTTACATTACGCTTTAAAATGTATTAATTTCGTGTCGGAACCATCAATTTGATAAATTTATGCGGAATTAATCGGAATTGACTTTCTAGGTCAAAATTCGTGTGTAGTGAAATTGGATTGCATAATTGAGTTGTTTCACTCAATTAATTTTATAATATCTTTTGAAATGTATTTAATTTTATATTAGAAGTGTTGATTTGGGAAGATTGTATGAAATTGATTGGAATTGGATTTTTAGGTCAAAACTCTTGCGGATCTAAATTGAGTAGTGTAATCTAGTTGTTTTATTCAATTGAGTATATAATTAACATTAGAATACATTTAATTGTAATTCCAAACCGTCAATTTAAATATTTAACAATATTTGACCGGATTTGCGTTTCGGGCTTAAAAACCCTAATTGTATTTAATTGGGTATTTCTTTTATTGTTTTTGATCAATTAATTATATAATTTGTTATAAAATACGTCTAATTGCATTTATAAATGTTTAATTTAATTAAATTAATAAAATTTTACTGAATTATATTTTCGGGCCTAAAATCCTAGATTTCAAGTGAAATTATGAAATTTGTCATTTGTATAGATGTTTTTCAAAAATTAAATTTATAGAAATAGTTAAAACGATCTTAATTGCATTCTAACATCTTCAATTGGAATTAGTTGATTTGAATTATCCGAATTTGTGTCTTGGGCTTTGAAACCCTAATTTCGAAAAGCGGTTGTCTTGAATTGGCTATTCGGAAAATTATTTCATTGAAATTGATTATCTATATTTATTTATAATTATTTTAATTGTGTTTTAAAACTATCAATTTGATATAATAAAATTTAATTAGTCAGTTCGTAGTTCGAACATTAAAAACCCTAATTTTCGGAGATGGTTATAAAATTAATCATACTATACTTCTTTTACCTAATCGATTTTTGGCTTTAATTTAAAAGCATTTGAATTATATTATCTTATCGGGTTTGATTGGTTTCCTAAAAATTGTTGGTTTGCCTCTTTAGATGTAAAACATAATGAGTAAGTTATTTTTGATAAAATTGACTTATAATCTATTATTCTTTTCCCGACTTTCTAAATTAATTTAAAATGCTCCAAGTGATATGTGTTTAATCCGATTTGATTAATATTTAATCTTAAATATTAATAGAGCTACACTCGGGAATCCTAAATTTCGGACACATTTTTCAAGAAAGATCGTTTGTGTCTGTTTGTGTTTATTTAATTATAATAATTTAATTATTGATCGATAAGATAGTTTCTAACCTAGTTTCCAATTCCTATCGGCGATCTAGGAAAACTTTCTCGTGGATTGTCGAGCTCTCGATAGCTCTCTCTTTCTCAATTTGCTTAGCTAGCTTCGGATTTAGGTAAGTCATTACTTACCTTTACTTATGACGAAATTTGGAATGTATGTCTGCTTGGAGTAGAAGGTTATGAGTATGCGTGATTATTTAATTATGTCAAGTGTATGTTATATTCTTGTGTGATAATTGTATGTATGTATGAGTTATAGCTTTAATGCAAATCCATGTTCGTATACCTCTTGAATATTGTATGTATTGGAGTATGTGAAGGGTTGAGTATAGATTAAAATTATATGATACCTATGTTGTATCTTTATGTCATGAAATTATTCGGCTCTAACACCACCTGAAATTTTTCGACCTTAATGCCACTTGAATTGGTTCGGCTTTCAAGCCCCTAGAATCGATTGGCTTTAATGCTATTTGGATTAGTTCGGCTTTAATGTCACTTGGATTGGTTCGATTTTAATGCCGCTTGAAATTTATTGGCTTTAATGCCGCTTGAAATTGATATAATAATGGAAATTCATTGTGTTGATGGAAGTGGGCTAAGTGATGTGATGTAGGCCTAATTTATGATTGGTTAAATCTTTGGATAAAATATTAATCACTTAAAGTGAAATATCTTGATTTGGAACTTGTATCACTTGGGGTAGCTATCCGAGTTAGGTTTGGTATTCACTTAATACCATTCCGGTGTTTTTCTACTCTGTGATCCCAGGTGCCTTACAAGGTCCGAAGAGGCCCTCTTCTACTCTATAGGTGTCTTGATATATTTTGGCCCTATAGGGGGTATGTATACTTAAGTAATTAGGTGTCCTATTTATTGGTATTCTAGTTAAGTTTTTAGGCAGACCAGCTAGGGCTAATACCGTTCGAGTACTAGATTAGTTGTTACGATCTCTTTGAGTCTTCGTCCTCAATATAATATAATTGAATGGTTGTGATCACGATAATGAAATATAATAATGAATTATTCTTGTTGGCTCTTGGACTTTATATTTCTGTTTCCTACACATGTCTCTTGGTTCTCTTTTATAATAGTGTTACCATATGACACATGTCCGTATTTAATTATCACATGACCTATTATTTAAATCGCATGTGGGCCTTATATGCAGAATGCTATCTTCTAGGGTAGTGTGTGTTACTCAACATGCGACCGTGATTTATTGTATGCTTGTACCCTATGTATTGTCATATATGATAAGCATGAATCTGTGACACCATGTTTTATTGTATGTATCGCATATGTAATCGAGCATGAGTTATTATATGAGTACAATGGTATATGTATTACATATATAATCAAGCATGTGTTATTATATGAGTAGAATGGTGTGTGTATCGCATGTATAATCAAGCATATGTTATTATATGAGTAAAATGGCGTATGTATCGCATGTATAATCGAGCATGAATTATTTTATCAGTGGAATGGTGCATTTATCATATGTATAATTGAGCATGAGTATTGTAAGCTAAATATTGTCATATCTTATGTGTATTATGTTTCCTTCCATGAGTTAGGTAGTCTTGGTTTACTCAATACTGGACCCATACTGATACTACCTTGATTGAATGGATCTTGTGAAGATCCACTAATGGTAGGGAGCAAACCTCTTTTGCAGGTTTGAGATCGGATATTAATTTTGGGTTGAAGGCTTGGCTTAAGAGAGTATGCAATCCAGAGATTGATCCCTCGGAATTTATCTTTGTTTGAATGTATTCATTTTTTAAAGTTTCAAGTGTTTTACTTAAAATTTCAAGGGTGATGTAATTGACTTTTAATTTCTCATACTCTGATAAGCTTTTTAAAATTCAGGTTTATTTCACAAGTTTCTGCTAATTTATTCGGCGATGATTTTATTAAGTTCACTTGCCATCTGCCTATAGATATCTCCTTGTGGGAGTTTATCCTTACGGTATAGATATTGGTTGAATTTTTTTTGACAGGTTTTAACCTTACATCTAGCATGAGATAGATAGCAGACATTTATCTTGTGTTAGGTGTGGCGGTAACATTTTCTAAATCCTATTTTAGCTTCCGCATTATTCTTTTAACCAACAATTTTTTAGGAGTGAAATTTGGTGGTGTTACACCAAGATATAGGACCGGGTCATTCAAGAGTTTGGGATGTGAGTCGGAAATCCTTAAAGAACATGCATGTCTAGTTGGGGTTATCTGTGGATCAAAACACGAGTAAAGCACTAATTACTTAAAGTGAAAGATTATCGAGCCGGACCTAGGTCATAGTGTTTTCCGGCCTACCGACTATAATAGTGGTCAGGAGCCTTCACGCCCTGGAGTGTATTCCGGTCCACCAGCTATAATAGTAGCCAAGAGCCTTTTGTCCTAGAGCATTAGTTTTGGTCCACCGGCTATAATAGTGGGAGCTCCAAGCTCGATAAACCAGACTTTATATTGTAATAAATAATGGAAAAGACACTAACTACTTACAGTGGAACACCACGTGAGTTGAGGATAGGTTCGGATGATTTTCGATCCATAAGCTATAATAGTGGTCAGGCATATTTTTCCCTAGAGTGCCATTTCCGATCTACCAGCTATAATAGTGGGATCATGTACTCACGTGGATATAATCCGGGAGATGTGTAAAGATGAAAATCATGGCCTATTTTTTAATAATGATGCGAATCTGAATGAAGTACTGTATGCATCATTTGCCTGTTTGCACTTTGATAAAGTGAATTCTTCTCATGTTTTTTTACCTCTCTTTCCATTAACTTTGGGACTTCATTTAATCTCTTTTATATATTTTGTTATGGTTTTAGTCTATTATTTGCACTACCGCTTTCTTGAGCTTTGTGTTGCAAGATTTCCCGCAAAAACACCAAGTCCGAGAAATATTTGCTTATTTTTAGAGCAAATGACCTAGCAAGGAAAGATTGGGAGGAGAGTACATCGACCCAACATGTTTATGGGAGTTTTTTTAAGCTACGAGAGCTAAAAGATGTGTCAAGATATCCCTAAGAAGACTAAAAAGGAGGCTGCACGGTCGGATGCACAGTCGTGTAACATTCCCCTGTGGTTATGGGAGATAACATAATCACACAGTCAGGCAGTGTCGTGCAAAATTCTGAACTAAAAAGTCCAGGCTAAAAATATTGCACGACCAGGCCGTGCTAGGCCTACACAATCATGTAAAGTCGGAAATTCCAAAATGCCGAGAGCTGAGAAAGTGCACGGCCATACAGCAATGGTCTTCCCCACGATTTATGTGCGCAACATGGCCGGCGTGATGGGGAATTTCGTGGCACGCCTCGGGGACTTCTTAAGGAGAGAGAGATGAGGTTTTAGAAGACTTAGACCCCTCATTACCGAGCACAACTTCATGTAATTGTTTGTTCTTTTAGTTTTAATTTTTCCAGAGATTCAATTGTGTAATTAGTGTACGGTCGGTTCAAAATCAACATTGCACTCTTCCGGATTACGGTTATTTCAATCTAATTCTTCTTCTTTATATCTTTGCATTGTTATTATGATCATCATGCTATTTATTTCGTTTATTTTATTTGAAAGTATGAGTGAGTAGTCTCATTTCTAGGATTGGACTTAGGTACTGTTTTAGTAATCAATATGATAAAATAATGTATTATGTCGTATGATTGATTCGTTTATACTGTTATATATGCTAAACTTAATCGTTGTAAAGTGGATTTGACGAAATCCAACCTCCATAGATGTAATCCGCAACTAAAAGGCTAAGATTATTATTAGAAATCAGCATATGCATAGGAATTTAAGCAATCACGAAATTAGATGTTTAATTCTTAGGGACTCCATAATTGGTGACGCTTAATGGGTTTAGTTTAATTTGTGAGTCACGAAAGTAGTCGGAAAATTAGACTAAATATGTTCTTAGACCTTGAAAGAGGCTAATGAATATGATTTGACCAATTGTCCACAGTTAGCGAATTCATCCATGGCATAAATATTGTTTCATTATTGATTATTAATCCAAAGACTGAAGTTCGATCCTAGGTTTCACTCTTATTATTTAGTATTTGCAAGTTAGAAAGCTTTTTGTAAGTATTATTTTTATCCGAACGCATACCCTCATTTTTTTTTCGATTTAGATAGTTAAAATAGTAAAAAAGTGTAATCAATTGCGAAGTCTCTGTAGGATACAACCTTGAAATGTTATAACAAATCTGTGTGCTTGCGGAAATAGCACAACACACTTGCATGGTCTTAGTCATATGGTTACCTTACTCAATATGTAGCGTACTAATCACCCCATTCATGAGTGATGCTTATTCCCACGAGTAGCGGCCCCTCCTGCATTTGTGCAAGTAGGAGATGAGGCATGCGATGAATTTAGCGCATTCGATGCTATGGGCGGGGCTAAGTGATGGCCTATTGTACTTGTCCTAGGATCTGATAGGGTGTTGTCCGAATTTATCTTTACTTACTTTTCTTATCATTATATTCACTGTTTTATTTCCCCCATAGGGGTGGTATTGTACTCGCTTTTATTTCTATATCAACTACAACATTTATACACTCTATTTTATCTATGAAATGTTGGAACTGCTGTGGTTTTACTTACTACTCAAATTCATGCCTTTAATTTTCTAGCATTGTGGTTGGTAAGAGATTGGTTGGGGGTTAGTCTTGTGCCGATCACGGCAACAACACCCCCTTAATTTAGCATATGGTTTTTTGCATCAATGAAAATTTTCAATTGTAAATTTTGGGGGTATTACAATAATGCTTTAACTGGAGGTTGAGCTAAGATTTTTAATGAGTTTATAGCCCTATTTTTGGGTGGTCCTAATGAAATAGACTTGATGAACTCACCATTTGGTGTGTATGAGGTTAAGCATTATTGTGCCCTTAATGAATATTTAGCCTTCTATAGTAGTGTTGTTGAGAAGTACTTGATGGATTCACCTAGGTGAGTAGGAAGGTGGGACGCCTTCTATGAGAGATTAAGGATATCTTTCTGCAACACTCATGAATACCCAAGGTGTGCACGTGTCTATTGAAAGTGCTAGTTTATTATCACGGAAATCGTAGATTTTAAAGTCATAAACGTGTTGTGAGGGTCTTAGTCGAAGTCAAAGAAATTCAAGATTCATCCACTCCCTAGACACAAGTTTTGCCTCAATTCACTACGTATCAATTTAACCCTATTAATATTGATACTTAAGTGTTGGCTTTCTTTGCCCAGATTCTTTTTGTGTTTTTATTTTGTTTTGCCATTAGTGGGGGATCGAACATCAATAAAATATTGAGTTGCTTTTCCTTTTACAAAGTCCCGCATCATTGGGTTGCTTTATTCTTTTTGAAATTTTTTACCCTCTTAACAAATGCCTTATTTGAGATAAAAGCTTGAGATGGCTTTATATGTTGTACTTGAATTGGACTTCAGACCATACACACACGTCCACTACCACCATCTAGTCCTATCATGGTGAGGCATAGATGTGGGTCTTAGATCCGGTTAGTATTTTATTTTAGCAACAAAAAAAAATCTTTATAGACTTCGTTTATCAGTTCCATCTTTTGTGGGAAGTTGAAATGGGTATCTCACGTTCCTATCATGGAACTAGTCATCCGAGACTGAGACCTCAGCTAGTGGTAGACATTTTTTTTTCTTCGATTTTTTTGCCCGTCTAATTTGGATATAAACAGGGTTTTTTGTTCTAGGTTTTTAAAGAAGAACATGGCTATTATCTTCATACACATCTCTTGTGAAGCTCGTTGTGTTAACTTTAGGGGAAAGACGACATGAAGAGTACACCACTATCCGGCCAGAATATCACTATAGAGCAGAGGCAGAGGCAGAAGAACCAAAAGAGGAGGAGGCGACATGATCTGCTGCTAAACTTATAGGGCGGGCGATATAGCGTTGGTGTAGTATGTGCATTTGACAAGAACAAATGAGGAACAACAATATGTGCCTCATCTCGAGCTTGAGAATGGATGGATGAAAGACGGGAAGTGTTTGGATGTGGAGAGATGGCAAATGAGATTTTTATGTTATGATGAGTAAGAAGTGAAGAGGATAAAAGGACAGAAGAGATGTACATGTATACATGGATACATGGATCAAATCCTCTCTGCCTAGCTACGTGGTTTCTTCTTGACACACAAAACAAAACACATAATCCTACTAGTCGCTCTCTTGAATAAAAAAAACGACACTTCTTGTGAGTCACACATCAACAAGGCTCTGAATGATTTCGAGAAAAGAAAGACTAGAGAGAGAGAGATGTATGGACATGAAACAAATCTTACAAGACTTTGAATCCTCTAATTCACAAACTACTGGACAGAGACGTAGTATAAGCACTCACGATGACCATGATCCAATGGATTCCAATACAGCCCTCCAAATTTTTCTAGATCACATCCCAATTAATTCAATCCTAGACATCAAGAACACGCCGAGTAAGAATTGTCTACAATTAATCGGATTGCTAATTCGTTTCTATTTTGTTCTTGAATTACATATGACTCGTTATTATATGCAGCATGTGGAATTGAAGGTAGGCGATAGTTTGGACCATGCAATCATATTGTTATACAAGAAAGACGTAAGGGGCGCACCAATTGCAGACGTATCAAGTCCCCAGTGTGATCGTCCTGATGCATCTGATGATCGTAGCTCTAGTGTGGCCACAGTTGCTGGCAAATTGATGGATCATTATATAGGCTTCATTCATCTTCATACAATGCTACTTTGGTGTCTTGAGGTGACGAAACCACAAAAGTTAAATAAATAAATAAATAAAGATTATACTACAATATAATATCTTACATACATCACGTACCAAAGTTTCTAAAGCGTTACTGCGTTTGTTTTCTTCTTCTTTTTTCCTTTTTTTATGGCATGATTTTCTTCTATACCTTACGTCCGTCGAAGGAGTTTAAGAACCAGGATAGTACTAATGTTGGGGGCTGCGGTGAAAGACAAGAAGGGAATGGATTGTTTTTGTCCATGTTGGAGCCATGCCCTCGCATTGCCCAGGCTAAGGTATAATTATTTGCCACGTTACGTTACCCACCAGTCTAATAGATTATGTGTTAGCATTCGGAGGGTTAGGAGCCCTAGTAGGTATCTTAGATCTTAAGTTTGAATCCATTTGAATTGTATTATCGTACTAGATAAAACCTTCGTATTTGTCACTTTGCCTTTTGATGATAATAAATATATAATAGTACTAGTTACATATCTGTGGTTCGTGGTTGAAATGCATTACTGCTTGCATAGGTAGGAGAATTGGCGAAATCATTCATATGGGATCCATACTTTCCCGTAAATCCCCAAACTGATACACTCTTTAATGTACTTCTCCTCCTATCCAAGCATAAGCTACACGTTGTTCCTGTTCTAGACCAATCACCTACATCCGGGCTCATCGGCTTCATCACTCAGGTCCTCATCAAATAACATCATTCTTGAATTCTCCTTGGCACCAATTTGTCCAGTCATTTTTCTCATTATTATAAGTTCTCTTCTGACTATTTTTTTTCTCTCTCATTTTTTTTTACCTTTTTCTTTCTTTGGGGGGGGGGGGAGCAAACCAATATAGAATGCAGTTCTTCATTTGCTACTTAAATCGAGTGGGGTAGATTGGTTCGACAACATTGCCAGCAAAACAGTATCTCAGATCCGATAATTGCATGCACGCACACACACACACACATACATTTCTTTTTTTTTCTCCACCCTGTTTTTTTCTTTTGTTTTTATTGAATCATCTGCGTACATATACATACTTATAAGGTTCGAATATGAGGCCCTGGTTTTTTTAAGTATGTGAAGATCAAAGCTTAGATGATGTGCTCCATATAATCCATCATAAACGAATTAGTTTGGTGGCAGTAGTAGACAGAAAAACCAGACAACTTACAGGTTGTATCCGAACCAGCGATGTTTATTTACTTGTTGAAAGCAATGATCTCCTCAAAAATCTCAAGTAAGTTCTTTTGGCTACACCCTCCCTCTAGTAACAAGGTTCTACACCTATAATGCCCTCTACTGCACTCTTGAACATTTCCATCCTCACTCCTTCAGACCACTCTACTAACCTCGTGATTTCCATCCTCGCCATTCAGGAACGTGACTGTCTCAGATTTTATGGGGTTGGACAAAAACAAGCTTAGTACCGATGACCCTACAATCGAGCAAAGACTGGCAGCACTACTTTCCTCAGGTAGTTTACATTTAAGAAACACTAATCTACCTACGATGAGGTCTCCAGTTACGTTCAGAAACTCAGACACACTAGTAACGGTCATGAAGATGATGGGGAATACGAATAGCTACTCAGGATTCATAGTTGATGGTGAGTTGAATCGAGTGAAAAGGTTTTTAGAGTTGAGAGATATTATTGCTCAATTTACTCCACCTTGTTTGGATTCTGGGTTTCAAGGAGGTGGGTTCTTTGATTCTCTACTCCAACAAAGTGGTTGTCGTGTTAAACATGGTACATTGGTCTGTGATCGTTGAAGGGCTTTGTGTATGCTTTCTGTGTGCTGGTTCTGGCCCTGTTGGAATAAAATATTGATGATGGTGGGACTCAATTCGTTCATCTCCCCGCAAATGTGACTATAAGATTGAAGCATGGCTCGTTTAAAAGTTTAAGGTTATTCCACAGAAATCAACACTGCATCCATAGATGATCAGAATAGACCAAAAGTTCAGGCATGCCTCGAATTTATTGGGAAAGGAAACTTACCAGATTAGCACATATAATAATAATTTTAAAAGCTGAAGCTTAGTTTTTCGGAGACATAAATACGCCTTCCCGAAAAGCGGAGCCAAGACCACAACGCCTTCATATCTGCAAAAAGAGTGGAAGAAAGCTTGATAGCAATCGGAATTAAATGAATAACACAATGATCTCAGCCCTCAAATCTTACCATGATTGATACTAGTTAAATTGCCATGCACCTGACTCCAAAAGTACTCCTCACAATCAGAGTCGGCATCATCCCAACCCCACTGCTTTCAATCTTTTTCAGTATTCCACATAACTAGAGGACCTCTTTTACTATATTGACAAGCTCGAAACCCATTCATGGCTTTCCCCATCAATGCCATAGCAGCAATACTAGGAAACTGCTTTGTTTTTATTTCATCCATAGCCGCACCCTTTAAGATCTCTGGCTCACATATCACAATAGGTTCCACTGGAGTACGATCCCTCCTTTCTTGGGTGGTTAAAATTTTCCTAGGACGCCATCTCCGTATCCAGGACTCTGAAAGCACCATTCTCTGGTTTTCGATTGGGTTGTAGTTAGGGGGTTCTTTCATCAAACCCATCGATGATGGGTCAGCATATTTCTGTGAATCACTGCCTATAGTTTCCGGTGGTAACAGGTCTTGGCCTAGCTTGGGGTTGGAGTTGGACTGCCTTCGTATGCTAATTTTGTTATAGCTCATGTTTACTCTCTCTTGAGATGAAGTTTCTTCCACTTTTGAGCTCCTGCTGCACAGAGCGAGAGAATTGGAAGAAGATAGCTTCAGGCGCTTAACCCACCTGCTGCTAGGCTCTGGGTTGACATGGGGATCAGGTTTTGAAGATGGCCCTGCAAAAGACAATAGGTGATTGGCATCCATAGTTTGTGTCTTTGACAGTGAAATCGATGTAGCCTTCTCCCCTCTATGCTCTTGATTTGTGTCAAACATCTTGGTGGCAAGAAATTTGTCTACAGGCTCCTCGCTTTGTGAATCAAAACTGGTCATCTCGTTTTCTTGGTCCCCCATGATCTCCTACAGAATTTGAATTGGTTAGAAAAATGCTAACATTCAGGGTAACCTCAAGGATTAAATATTTAGAAATCAGAAACACCTCGTTATGCAGGCAAAAAGCTGAACCTGCGGTGAAAAAAGAACATGGAAATTAGGTTCTGAAAACATCCAAGGAATGCGACTACTGCAAATCAAAAACAGAGAAACATCCAGATCCCAAAAGAAATCAACCGCTCATGAAAGAGGAGCTCGTGTAATACCACTAATCTTGTCCCACACAGCATTCAAATCCAATGTGTCAGTTTCAGCAGAAGATTCGATACTTCTGTCTGTATCAGACTGTCCAGCATCACCAACATTTTCCTCTTCTTCACTGTCTAATAAGGTCAAAAGAGATTGAATCTTCAAGCCCTGTTGATGATTAGGCATTAGATTACAAGATACCTCGCATGATCCATCAAATGCTTTTAACTTGTGTTGACCTCTGAACATTTGACGGTCTTCGGAAGTAGCATTGATATCGGTCTTTCTGGTAATCAGAACATGATGAGTAGTCGTCTGAAAAACCTTTGAAGGATTGCCAACTTGAGGTGAATCCTCCACAGAATCAACTCTAGCGCATATCCTCATTGTTGCCACGTTGTTGACAGGACGGGGCACTCTGTTCAGTAGATGGCACCCATGATCCGAATTTTCTGATTCAGCAGCATCGTGACAACAAATTTGACCAGGAAAGAATCCAGCTTCCTGAGAGTTCTGCATTCCCTGGCTTTGTGTTTTTGTTAAGAGTGATGGAAAATATATACTATTGGCATATTGATTCCTACCCTGCTGCATGAGAGCCCAACATCTCTCCTTGAACATAGGACTAGTGCTGTTGCTATAGTTTGCCGCCTTCTCATGCACCAAGCTTGAAGCACTATTTTTCGCAAGTTCTTGTTCCAATTCCTTATCTGGCATAGCATGAGAAGAAGAACCAACTAAGTTATCATCACCAAAAGAGGGACAAACAGCCAAACCTTTATGTTTTACAAATGACTGAGACAGCACTTGTTTTCCATGATGACTCGTGCTACTTTGAGGCTGTGTGTTGTAATGCCACTGTGAAATACCCTCAACTTGAACAGGTGAAGCAGGTGGTGACGATTCAATACTTTCTCTCATATCTACAGTTGTGCCAGGCTGCTTAGCCCTTGAGGCCAAATTGATCTCCTTATCTTGAAAAACTGGACTGAAGGTTTTCCCTCCACTTTTCAGGTTCTTGCTAGTCATCTCAACCGTTCTCGCCTCATTTTCAGTCTTCATTCTTTTGGCCGACTTGTATACATCAGAAGGAATCTTAAACCTGCTCTGAAAGGAGGACTTACCCCTACCAGCATCTTCTTCCTCAGAGAAGGATGATGAATGACTCTTAATCAATTGCCTTGGCTGGTATGGTGTTCGAGTCCAGTGGGACATCCAACTGGATTGATTAGCATGGAAATGGTTTGACGAGCTAGGACTACCGTTCCCATGAGATCTTAGGATCTGATCTGGCATCATTTGGTCTATGTATAGCCTCCTTCAAGTATCCAGCAAACGTAGCCTAACATGTGCACAAAATAACAGGGTCACATTTAGCAGGCACGACTAACATATAACCAGGTATAAGCTCAAAGCCTCCCAAAAGGTGCACACCAAAATTACCTTAGCCATTTCAACATTGTGAAACAAATCAGCCAGGGAATACAAAGAATATATTCTACTGAAAACCACATGTGACTGTCCCACATTGAACTAGGAGGGAAAAGACCTATATATAAATCGTTTGGGTTACTCCACCTTTACCTGATTAGTTTTACGATGGAACTTATGCTCTAGCTTTTCTCCTCCGCGTTGACTGGCCGGAAAATTCACAGGTTCTACAATCTCTAAACAGATACGTAGTCTTTAAGTTGTGGAAAGAAAGTTTTTAGGCTGCTTCAGGAGCAGGAGCAAATGGAATTTCAGACTACGATCTCCATTCCTGTTGTACTTCCAAAAATCACTCAAAAACTACCTTCTCACCATTTCAATATACATAATAAAGCCTAGAAGGCAGAAACATGAGCCAGCCGCATAAGATGTATGTTTCACATTGCAACTAAAAGTACTCCCTTGCTAGAATCAAAGAGATCAAAAGGCAGGGAAACTTTGAACAAAGAATCGGTACCGGACCATTAAGATACTGTCATGATCTCCAAAGTCAAGGACTTGGCAACGTGTAATCTTACAAATCTGAAGATTGTCCAATTCACTTTGAATTCCAACATACCTGGATGGATCGGTCCAAGAGCTTAAAACTTTCCCATTACCTCAACAGCTACATGCTGGATTTTTCCCCAACAACCAAAAAAATATGTCCAATTTACTACGGTCAAACAAGTCAAATAATTTAAAGCCCTTGTTTATACCTAATGAAAATAGTAGGTAGGTTAGAAGAACAAAATCAAAATTTTCCACAAAAAATAATATAAAGTCATTGTTATGATCTAATCGCAATTGGACATGATTTCGATCAGAGTAAACAGACCACAATTTGAGTAGTTTCAGAAGTTTTAGGAGAAATTGAAACAAAATTCCATATCAATTGCATCATGCCAGATGAAGTTCGTCCGACTTACCGCTATTTTGCAGCTGCCCACGAAATTACGGGAGGTAGCTTCAGCAGAAAGTCCAGAAATGGTCACGCTTCTGCCAGAGGAAAATGGGAAGAGAATGTGGAAGAGGAAGTGGGAGGGGTTCTTTTGCAGCATAACTATGTGGACCGGATAGCTTTGGCCTTTTGGGTAGAGAGAGAAAAGGCTGTACGTCGATCGATCTGTAGAAGGACGGGGATGGACTAGGAAATGTAGAACAGGCTGGTGAGACGGATGCACATTTGAAGCTGCGATTTCTGGCGGTAAGCACTCCACGTCTGGATGAGATGGATAAAAAGACGAATAGGGCCCTGCATCCCGCTCTTCACCGATTGGCGTAGCGGCAACTATCTTTGGAGTATATTTTATTTTTATAACTCCATTTGACCTCTTATTTTCTATCCAAAAAGTTTTTTTCATTTTTGTTTTTGAACTTTTATTTCTTTAAAATCTACATATATATATTATATTTTAAAAACATGCGACGTTATTTCTCTCGGTCCCCAATTTTCATCATCTCGTCTATCAATGCAATGCAACGCTCAAGAATAAACTTATATGTCCAACAAAAAACCAATGATTAAATTTAAATATAACAAGCGAGTTTATTTTTTTTAGTGACTAAATTTGGAATTATGTATATTAAAAGTTAAGAAATGTGATTTACTTTTTCTGTATATGTATATTTTGTGATAATTCTATTTCCTATTAAATATATTCCACTAAATTTACTATAGTAATTATTTATCTATCAAACATTTTTTTTGCCACTATAAATATGTAATGGATGAAGTATCGATTTTTTCAACATGTAATATATGAGTAATAAATAATTTGGCAAGCATCTTTTTTTTACTTACTACTTTTATTATTTTAACCCTTTTTTCTACAATAATGTTCTTTCCTTATGATAAAATCTTGTTTCTTTTTCATTCGTATCTTGTCAATCGTGTTTCTCTAGAGTTTGTTTAGTTAGCAGTTGGTCAAAGTTAACAAAGATTCAATTTTCTATTAATTGCAATTGGCAACAAATACTAGTTTGGCTTAGGTTGGATTGTGTTAAAAAAAAAGTAAACTTGATTCACCTCTAAATTATTAACTTTTAAATTGGTAGTTAATAAATATCAAAATTAATTTGTCGATTAAAATTGATTATTCACGTCCATTCTCCTTCAAACAAACGTCATTATAGTTTATCCACCTAAGCTAAATTAATAAATGCCCTAACAACATTGCAAAATTAAAATTTATATACCTCATTGACCTAATCTAAGTTTATCTCAATTCCAGAGGTTATTAATGTATATAGCCTTAGGTGGAAACAACATTTAGCATATCCATTCACATGTAGTTTAACTATCAGTTCAAAATTAATGGCTAACCAAGCGCAAAACCATATAAATACAAGTCCAAATAGCAACTATTTCGTCCATTTCATAATATGAAATTTATTAGATTTTTGTGAGCACATTTAGAAATATAAAATTTTAGATAAAAAGCTATATACTTTTACTAATATACTTTCATACTAAATTCAATACCTCTTACTCATTTAATTGAAAAGATAATAATATAATATTAGGATCGAAAACAAAGTATTTGAATGTCAATACTTATATTATAGAAAAAAATAATATATCTTATATTGTGAAACCAAGGAAAAGCTTTAGTTTGGACACCTTAATACACAAGGGTAAAGTCAACAATTTATTTTGATGGGGCCATAAGAGCTATATAATAATCATTTTGTGTGTTGTAATATATTAATATATATAATTACTACTCAATCCGTATTAAAAAAATTGTGAACTAATAAAACCTAAGATACATCCATAAATTCTATAAGATAAAGGTTGAGGTGAAAATAAAAATTAGTTTAATTGATAATTTCATAATAGTTTTATTTTTTATACATCGTACAAAAAATACGCCTAAAATAATTATCTTCTTTAAAACATATGAAGTATTTATTAAGTTATCATGATTGAATTGAAATTAAATTTACTAATTAGTTTCTTTATTATTTGGTTACCTTTGTTATTTTAGTATACAACTAAGACGTGTGTATATAAAATAACTTATCATAACTTATTCAATTTTAAGAAATAAACACGTTCTTTGAAATTGTTAAATGTTGTGCATTTTATATTTTAATATTTTAATAATAATCCTTATGAGTATCTTTATTAATTCTCATAAATAAATATTACATAAGTACGTAGTGCTAAATAAATTTAAATCACCATTAACAAGGCTTTTAGGATTAGAAGTATATTATAAAATACCTCAAAAGTTTATAATTAGATAGATGGATGGAGAGAGAGATAGTGAGGGATGGTTCCTCGTGTAACAAAACTTACAAAATATATATACCAAAAATGAAGAAATTATAACTCAAACTAACAACCTATCAAATCATAAAAGACTTGAAAAATACGACCTAACCACATAAGTTAAGCTCTATCAATTATCTCTTAAAATTAGGTATATATATAAACCTCCCGTTTGAAAATTGCATGTATGTTCTCAAATAGCTCCGTCAATATTAATATACAATCCGAATCTCTTCTGAAATAATAATATATTAAACAACAATATGATAGAGTATTTGTTAAACCTAAATTATTTAAATATGAGTCTACTTGTAGTAATAATAACATTTGATAAATCATTTAAAATAAAATTAATTGATGTATAGTGATTAATTTAGGCTTGCATTATTTTATTAATGATTATGTATAATTTAATATTAGATATACGTGACTTTACTACTTTATCCTTTATCACATATATCCCTAAAGTCAATAACGTTAATTAATAACATTGTTTATAATTATTGATTAGTTATTATTATTATTATTAGGATATCATAATAAGGAGTAGTAGTAGTAGTAGTATATTATTAATAATAACTAAAAATAATATATTATTATAACTAATAAAAAAAAGTATAAGTAAGTATAGTCTAATTCAGATTACTTAATAATCAATCCATTACTCAACAGTATTATTTATGATTATCGGTTACTTCTTATTAATTAAATATGTTAATAATATAATAATGCTAGTTATATATTAATAATAACTGATAATAATATAATATGATAACTTTTAAAAATAAAAGTATAAGCAACGATATTATTATTACTTGAAAGGAAATAATTAATCAATAGTGTTATTATTATTATCACTTTATATGAAAAAAAAATTATCAATAACTAATAATAATTATAACAACAACAAAATATTATCATCAATAACTAATAACAATATATGACTATAACTATTAATATTGAAAGTATAGTTAGTAATATTCTAATTGCTTATTACTCAAACTATTAATCAAAAATAATCATTATAATTATTGGTATTCTTTATTGTGAATAGATTATCTTAATAATCATATAACAACAACAACAACAACAAAATGATGTTATCAGTAACTACTAGTACAGATCAATTATTATTACTATTTTCTAATAATAATATATTACTATAACCATTAATAGTATTCCAGTTACTCGATAATTGATCTACAATATTATGGATAATTATTGATTAATTTTCATTATCAATAGATTTTCTTAATAATAAACTAGTAATAATAATAAAAAAGATTATCAGTAACTTATAATTAGGGATGTAAATGAGCTGAGCCAGTTCGGTATTCGGCTCGACTCGGCTTGTAAAAGTTCGATTCAGCTCGTCCATTTAGTTAAATAAGTCAAGCTCAAGCCTCACTTTTAGGCTGGCTTTAGCTCATGAGCTTGTCTCGGTTCGGTTTATTCGTTTAGTTAAACGAGTCGAGTCTGAACCTTATTTTAGGCTCATTTAGTTAAGCGAATTGAACCCGAACCTAGGAGTGCTCGGCTCAACTCATCTCGTTTATAGCCTTACTTATAATAATAAAAGAAATAATATGTTAGTCTGATTTATGATAAGATTAAAATGTTATTATATCAATATATAGCTAGAATTTTGCATGCCTTGTGATACAATAAATTATAATTGCACATGCAATCAAATCTTTTTAAGATAATTTTGGATGTTTGATTCTAATTTGTGTCTCTCATTTGGTAATGACGACGCTATTAGTTTTTCGCAGCATTCTTTTTTCTTTTTTCTTTTTTTTTTGTGTTTGTTCCCTACCTCGTTCTAAACATCGCATGGTAAAATTGATGGGTTTGTTTATACAAAGAAAGTGATTTATTAAGGAAGATATGTATTTACGTATTTGAAGTATCAATCTCAAGGAAATATATATGAAGGAAATTAATATTTTTAAATTGAAAAAAAAAGCAAATGAAATGCAGTGCAATTAAGGGTATGGTAAGCACAAATTGTATCATGGCATTAGTCGCATGGTGGGACACCATGTAACCAATGACATCGGCATTTTTTATGTTTTTAACTTATTTATGTTTAATTTAGAGCATTAAAAAATATACTATAGTATTTTTTTATTTTTACTTCAAATAGATATTTATATTCATACATTTTTTAGAAGAAAAAAAATTAAAATATTAGTATAATAGTGATAAAAGGTAATGGAATAATTAGATTTTCAATAAGGTTAATGTTAAAAGGTATTTAGATGTGTAGGTGTATTTGTAATAATGGTAAAAGATACGTATAGAACTAGTGATGTATGTTTATATTAATACCGACAAATTTTAGGAAAATAGTGGTGGAAAATATGTAAATATTGGTAAAATTCTAGGTGGCCTATAATAAAATATATGTTTAATAGCAGTGAAAGACATTAAGTATGTGATGAAATATACGTATAATTGTAGTAAAAGATATACGTGAGTAGTGATATGCTTAGATGAATGTTGAAAATTTTTAGAAAAAATAATAATGGTGAAAGGCTAAAAGTAAGGCTTTTAGAATCGATATTCTTCTTGGAATCAATTTTGAGGCTCATAATCGAATTATATAATCATAATATCATATAAAAATATGAAACGTGTATACATATATGCTATAAAATAACATATTTTAAGTTAAATAAATATAAAATTATACTTTAAAGCTCTTATATAGTCATTTGTTGAGTTCTAACTACTTAAAAGTAGAATAAAATGTTGAAGTCATTTTACATGTTAGGAATTAATTTAAATCAATGACATTAAAAATATAATTCATTGTGTTTAAAATATAAATATTATCCTTAATAAAAACACATGGAGAATCAAGATAGTAAATGATAATGAAGGCAATAATGAGAGGTTAATATTCTCTACCATTTAAGACAATAAGACCCAAAAAGAAATATTTTACCTTTTAAAATTTTGATAAATCAAGATAAATAAAAAAAGGAAAATGAAGAAGATTTGGCTATATGCACAAATGTTATATTATTATATGAATCATGTGTACATTATAAAACAACATATTTTTTTCCATTATAAAGCTAATATAACCATAAAACTATAGGAAAATATTAATTTTAAATTAAATAAAATTTTATATATTTATTTTTACTATTTAGTGGAGATTAGAGTCTTTTGTCAACATATTACATCAACAATCAACTTCATTATTTTATAGTATATCAATCATATTTTCTTTTCTTCTTATTTTTAAGACATATTGCAAAATAATAAGGGGTCAAAAATCAAAGGATTAATAAATAAATATAATTGAAATAAAATGAGAAATAGTTTTATAAATTAATAAAAAAAATAGTTATAATGTAGAATCGCATGATTTTACCTAGAATCATAGGATTTCAGCTATAGTCATAATATTACACAATATAATCGTAAGATTCTACTATTATTCGATTACTTTAATATTCTATTTAGAATCATGGGTTTTTTTTGTGTGTAATTTTTAGATTTTAGGATCGTATAATTAAATCAAGTTTTAACAACTATAGGTGAAATATACATTAAACACTGGTGAAAAATACTAACATGCAAGGTGTAATATATGTGTAGTTGTGGTAAAAGATACATATATGATTAGTGATATATGTTTATTTTAATGCTGAAAATTTTTAGAAAAATAAATGATGAAAAATATGTCAAACCTTGATAAAAATTTAGGCAAACCATGGTGAAAAATACGTTGAGTCATGGTGAAATATAAGTTTTTTCTAGAAAAGGTTAAATCTTACTACACTAGATTCATTTTAAGTGTTGTTTTAATAAAAATAATAATTCAAAGTAAGTGCCATTTAGATTTTCAATGCAAAAAGTGATATATTTTTCTCAAGTTAGCCCTTAAATGATTAACACTATAAACATCATATAGACAAGTATTTTTTTTATAAGAACACCATTGAAAATTTTAAAATTTATTGTTTAAAAAAATTGTGAAAGCTAAAATATTTAAATTTGGGATATTACCATTGCACTCAACATATATAAATATATGATCAAAATAAGAGAACCACTACATTAGATAACCTTGTACAGTGACTCAATAATCCAAGCAACCTCAAATGGGACCTTTTGTCTATTTTGTCCATTTCCAAAATATTCTAATTGCTTGTTAAATAATAAAGTGACCATAAAATAGTGTACATGTAACACCTCAAAATTTACTATTTTTTTCTTTTTTTTAAAGCGGAAGAATTGAAAATTGGAAACCCGGGAATTCTGGGGATGTCACCGCCACACTTAGTACCACACCGGTTCTCTCCGACAGTTCCAATACCAAATGCTAAGGCTAAGAAAATGTTAACATTAAACTTAAACCAAAAGTTCATAAAATGAATTAAAAAGATCATAACGCCAAATATCAAAGTACGTGTAAATGATTGTAATTCATATTCAAAAGAGAGATAAACTTACAACCGATAAAATATTCATTTTAAAATACACAATACAAGTAATAAATCATAAGAGAGTAAATCCGATACAAAAGAAATAGCAAAAGAAGATAAAATAACAAGAAGAGCAAATACGGCCGCGACACTCTCAAACTTGGAGCCAAAAACAAGCTCAATACTTAGTCTCTCCTGATGTCTCGCCCACCTACACAAAGTCAGAAGGGTCTACTACTCGTGGGAATGAGCAACACCCATGAAAATGGTGATCAGTACGCTATGTACTGAGCAACGTAACCGTGCACTAAGGCCAACACATAAAATCACATAAACCATGCAAAAGAATAAAAGAACATAAAGACCATCATGATAACATAATATCGAACAATTATTCGGGTAGATACATAAAGGCCCATTTATAGTCCGGATTAATTATTTAATTAATCTCTTATTATCGATTCACATCATGCCTTTTATCAAATCCATGCAAGTACAGGAACACCCTACTATTTTAATCGGTGGGTCGGTCACTTGTGGGACAATAGTCCACACCACTATTTATAACCGGTGAATTGGTTTGGTTCCTGCTCACATAGTGTTCCAATGTAAGTAATTAGTATCTTTTAAGTATCTTAGCAAACCTTGGTTTGTTTTTATTGATCTCGAGGTCACCCACTATTATCGTCGGTGGGTCGGTCACTTGTGGGACAATAGTTCACGCCACTATTGTTTGCCGGTGGATTGGTTACTTATGGGACAACATGTCCACACCACTATTTCTAACCGGTGGATCAGTTCGAACCCGACTCAATAATCTTTCACTTTAAATTATTAGTGTCTTAAGTATCTTATTTAGAAGCTTTCACCCTATACATGCATAAATCACTCTCTCTACATTTATCCTCTAACTAACCCGTATCATATCATGATAACCCTACACCTCCTATCTTGCCCAACAACCTTTACTATATACTCAAACTCACACTAGAATTCTAACACCAAAATATGTGAATTAAGACCCACTACTACACCTCCAAGTTCACTTACTCCCTTACTCTAGGGTTTTTCCCCAGAAACCCTAATTTAGGCCTCAGTGGCCCATCTTACTCCACTTCACACAACCCAAATCATTTTAACACTCCACACATCACAACTCATAAATTCCACCCTCATAATCACACTTTAATCACCAAACACACATGACACCACAAAAACCCTAAGTAGCCACACCAAACCCTAATTGTTTACACCAAACCCTAGCTCAGTCTCTTACATACCCTTGTATTGCTCCGCATACTATTTTTCATCCAAAGTGTTCAAACACCCAAACAACACTTACATTAACTCCCTCACATCTCAAATCAAATTTTCATATGTAAACTTTACTCCCATGTAGATGCTAACCTCCCCATACAAACCTTCAAACTTTTTCATGAAAACCCTAAAATCCCACGTGAAACCCTAAACTCAACCATGCAAACCCTAGGTTCTTCCATATAATTATAAACCTAGATTCCTCCATACAAAACCTTATATTCAATCCATACCAAAACCCAAGATTAGATCCTTCCACGTAACACCATAGAATCTGCCATGAAAAACCCTAAGTCCATCCATACAAAACCCTAAATTCTTTCATGCAAAACCCAAGATCCCTTCATATAAAACCCTAAATTCAATCCACACAAAACCCAAGGTTTTTCCATACAAAACCCTAAATTCAATCCATACAAACGATATATTAGATTCTCATATGTTACACCATAGATTAGATTATCCCATGTTACGCCATAGATTAAATTATCCCCTATAAAACCATAGATCATACTCTCCCCTATAAAACTATAAATTAGATTATCCCATATGAAACCATACATTAGATTCTCCCATATAAAACCATAAATTAGATTCTTCCATATAAAACCATAAATTAGATTCTCTCATATAAGACCATAAATTAGATTCTCCCATATAAAACCATAGATTAAATTCTCCCACATAAAACCTTAAAATTCCCCATTTTATTCTTCCACACATGGATCATTAGAATACTTAAGTTAACTCACATCCCTTGGTCAACTTATTTCCCTTTTATCAACTTAATCCCCTTGGTTAACCTATTTTCTCATTCTCCTTTTTCATCTTTTCTCCCACACAAACCATATTAACATCCTCGCATGCATGTCTTACAGGGTCACAACACATAACATCAAATACCACAATATTTTATCATATACACATGTCATATAACAATAAATGAACACACTTTAACTCCATGCCATACCACACATGAAATCAATATAATGATAAACATAGGATGCATAACAGACAAATTATATAATGCATATCAACACAGAATAGGCCTTAGTAACACCCTTACATAAAACGACACCGGTCTTGGAGCACGCTCCTACGTCTCCTTAGGGCTTTGCCTGGTCTCATCTATATGAGGGAAACACTAGAATTAGATTTCCTCCTACCAAAAATACTATTATATACTAACTTATGCTAAGACCAGGCTTTTGATAAAATTACAAAATCTTAATAATAATAACCATTGACTAAATACTAAATTTGGCTAAAAATATAAGAATTAATAGTAATATCATAAAAGTTGAAGACTTTACCCTAATAATAATAACAATAATGATACCAAAATAATAATGGCAAAGATACTAAAAATAATAACGATGATAATACTAATAAGAATAAGAATAATAATATTAACAATAAAAAGGGCATTACTCAAAAACATAGGAAAATAAGGGCTTTGGCCCATTTACCAAAATAATACTAATAATAACGTTAGTAAAATTAATAACAAAATTTAGTAATAATAATAATAATGATAATGATAAAAACCATATTAATACTACAAAAATAATAATTATTATAATGGTAATAGTAATAATGATAATAGTCTAAGATAAAATGAAGTAGGGTTTCAACCCTACATTGAATAATAATAAAATTAATAATATAATAACACTAATAATAATAATAATAAATTCTAATGATAAAAATAATGATAATATTAATAATAATAAGACTTGATATTTATAATACCACTACTACAATTCAAAATAGGCACAATAGGGTTTCAGCCCTATATAGAATAATAATACCAACAACGAAAATAATAATAATAATAATAATAATAATAATAATAATAATAATAATAATAATAATCGCATAACAACAACAACAACAACAATAACAGCAACACTATTAGTAAAATATTTGTAATGATAATAATGAAATAATAATAATAATAATAATAATAATAATAACAATTCCAAAATAGTAATAGTAATAATAATAATCATCATAATATCATATTAATATGAATAATAAAGATAATAAAAACAATAAGAATAAAAATGATAAAATCAAAATAAGAATATAATAGGGCTTTGGCCCTTAATAGAAATAATAATAATAATAGTAGTAGTAACAATAATAATATTAATAATAATAATAATAGTAATATATTTTGAATAAATGAAATAAAATAGATTAAGGCTTGTAAAAATAGGGTAAAAGGGTTGAGAGGGTATAGGGTTCAACCTTAGGTTGGTGGTGATAGGCGGCACCAGCGGTGGTGCACGGCGGCGGTGGCGATGGCCGGAAAAAGAGAAGAAAAAGGAAAAAGTTAAAGGCTGTGAACAAAATAGGGAGAATGAAGGTGGGAATAGAGATGATTATGGTTTCCTAGAAGGAGAGGAACATAATGGAGGTGGTGGGACAACCAATGGTGGCAGCACACGGCGGCGGCGGCGGCGGCCAATTGGGGAAGAAGAAGAAAAAGATAGGAGGAGAGAGAGGAAGAGGAAAGGAAAGGTAGGGAAAGGTAGAAGGTGGTCTGCAATATAGATTGGAAGGTGAAAGGAGTGGCGGCAGTGACAGAAGTGGTGGCTAAGGGCGGTTCGGAGGGCGGCAGAGGTAGAAAATAGGGTTGCTCGAGGATATAACTTTGCACGCCTGAGGTGGCTTGTGCAGGGAGAATAGAGGGATATGGGTGGCTTATTTAGTTAGACGGGGGTGCAATGATGAGTTAGGTGGGCAGAGAGGGCAGTGAAGTTGGATGGGGGCGACATAAATGGCGTCTGAAGGGGCGGTGGTGGCAAGGTCAGAAAATTATGGGTAGGAAATCAAAAGCTCGAACAAGGATAATTATGGGGGTATTTATAGAGTTTAGAGGAGAGGTTAGGGTTATGTGGGTCGGTGAGGGGATAATGCTGTTAGGCTTAGGGGCACCGGCGGAAACAAAGTCGGCGAAATTCAAATCGGGGTAGGGTTGTGTGTAGGAAAGAGAGAGGGGATCGCGTAAGAAGGAAGGGAGGTGGATTGGTCTACGTGGTCATTGAATCAGGGGGAAGAGAAAGGGAGAAAAATGGCTGGTCAAAGGGGCGAGATCGACTGTGAAAACCAAGGCGATGGTTGCGGTGCAGGTTGGCGTCAAGGAGAAGTAAGAAGGAGGAAGTAGAAGATAGCGTGGATCGGCGGTCTAGAAGAAGAGAATAGAAAGAAAAAGAAATGAATTGGGCCGGTCGGGCAGGAAGGAAGTAAAATTAAACAAAACGCAGCGTTAGGGCGGAAAAAACATAAAATGTAGCGTGAAGAAGGAAGGAAGAAGGGGGGACGGCTGCGCGGGCTAGGCCGGTCAAAGGAAAGGAAAATAAGGATTGGGTCGTGGGAAGGCAGGCCCAATCAGGGGGAAAAGGAAAGGAAAAAGAAAGAAAGAAAGAAAAAAAAAGGAAAAAGGGAATAAGAAAAATAGTGGGTTGGGTTAATGAAATTGATTAGGATATTTGGGATATTTAAAAATAATAATATTTAAATAAAATAATATTTAATTCCCTTTTTAGACTAATATAGGGTTGTTGAAAGATTTTTCGTAAATTCTATTTTAACTAGCAAAAAACTTTAATTTTCTCCAATTAAATTATTTATAAAATTCCTATTAATTTGGAACTATTTCCTCCTTCTTATTTTAATAAAATAATTTATTTATTTACTTTCCAAAATAAAATCCTTAATTAGTTAAAATACCTAATTTTCTTCCTAATTAAAATATTTATAAATTTCCTTCTTGATTTTCCCTAATTAATTCCTTTTTATTTTAATAAAATAATTTATTTATTTAATTTTTCTAATAAAATATTATTTACCTATAATTTTTAAAATTAGAATTTTTTAGGGTATTTTAGTACATCAATATCATTATATTGAGTACAACAAACTACCTTAGGCATGTAAATGTCTCATGAAAAGAATGAGTCACACCTTCTTAAATGACAAGAGAATTACATAAGATAATCATAGCACGCAAACTTATGCGGATTCATAAATAATAAGAATCCAACCAATGTTTTTTCATCAATTTAAATTAATACATGTCCAGAGCCATAGTAGTTAAATAAGCTAAAAAAACTCAATCCCAAGGTAATGATATTTATTGAAGGCACAAATTGTTCGAATCTCAATTGTTAATGATTGCCAAGGAAGTCACAAATAAATCATATCTCAAGAACACTACAATGATCGCTAAGTAAGTCACAAACAAATCAAATCTTATTCCTATATAAAATACATAAGTCCAATTTAGTTTACATCGAGAGAGGATAATCAAGCATGTCTATTTTTAATGTATATCTCATCAAGGAAACCTACATGACAACCCCAACTTTGTATCCCACATAACTTCAACACCCAAGTCCTTAGGTATTAATATTTTCCATAGGGTTTATGGAACCCCTATAGAGTATAACTAGACCATTTGACGCAAAGGTCTGATATTGCAGTCATGGGCATAATTTTAAGGCGCGAGATCCTTTGTTTACTCAAGTTCTCATTCACTTTAATTACATAATGTGTTAATTCAAGGGTTCAAAACCATACATGTAGCATACGAGTTCATACTTAAACACTTAAAAAATCAACTTAATACACATCTAATATAAAGGATCATAAACGATTCTAAGACATGAAAAACTAATTACAAGCATTAAGCATATCCTAAACACTTAACCACTTATTTCATTTTATTAACTCACCATTCAAAAGTTAATGTGGAAGTTTAACGAGAAATTTGGGTTAAAAGTTAACACTATGGCTGGATAAAATTCCATTAAAGACATTTTAAGTTCAATTATTCAATATTTACACATATTTGCTCACTTATGACCAAAATGTTATTATATGCCAACTATTCCATTTTAACCGTTTTAATTTCAACCACTTATGAAACTCACACCAAGTCTAGATAACATTAAACTAATCATTTGAACATAGTTATACAGTTTTGAAAAATTAACAAAATACCATTTGTTCCAGTCATGACTCATTTCACAAATTAAACCATAATCATGCACAACTAACATATCGTACTTCACATGATTATCATATATAATATAACATAACACCCATAATATAGTAAACTTGTTCCTTCATAAAGGGTAAAAAATATACAACATGACTAAATAAAGCTTAGGCTATCAATTATGGACTTTAAAGGCGTTAAAGTTTCTTAGACATGTCATAAGATTTCTACACTGAATTGAATTTTGTATATACTTCAAATATACCAATACATACATATATATACCAAAATACACGCATGATAGAAAGAAAAAAACTTTAAACTACCCCCAAGTATTTTTGAACTTGCAATCATCACAACAACTGCAGACATGCTCAAATCCTAATAAACATTATAGAACACTTAAAAAAAATAAAAAAAATAACTAAATAGTCCAAAGGTCGGGAACCTCTTAGTAGATTTTAAACATTCATCATATTTGGTAATTCTCATCATTTTGACCATAGCTTTTTACATACTTAATGAAACCAAGATCTATAAAATACATAGTAAACTAAAAATCCTTAGCTTTTATATAATATTTCACACATTCCATAACTCATAATCAATACAAACAATTTATTATGAAATTATGCGACAAAATTGTGACTTAAAGCTAGTAAGATTCATGGCATAACTTGCATTTCTTTTATAATAAACCACCAAAACTAATATCATGCTTAACAAAATTAAATCATAATACGAGTATATAAATGTAAATAGAGTCAAAACTCAAGAATGGCTTAAAAATAATATTTTCCACATATATCATACCATGCATGCTTATAAACACTTTTAAAATAAAAAATGTTTTCTTGAAAATAAAATATACTATCATGCTAAAAAAACACATATACTGCACAAAATAACACAAAACCTAAATATAAAAGGAGAAGAATGTTTTTCCAAACTTCTAAGTCAAAGTAAAGAAAATGAGAACAACCAAACAAGCCTTCTGCCACATCAAATGAAAGATCCAAATGATCATCCATATTTTACTAAACCTTAACTCTCAAACTACATTATGTTTAATTTTCATGACTAAATTTTTTCATTTAAGATAAGGTTTTGAAGAAGTAAAATAAAAATATTGGGTTCTTAATCATCCATCTTATGTTAGCTATAAAGATAAAATTAGAAAAAGTAAAAATATTAAAAAGAGATACATGTAGAGACTTAGAAAAAATAGATACAATATAACATTGTATAAACACGGATAAGGGAATAGGGATCCAAAATAATTCAAGAGTTTAAATATGTAATAGAGTAAAAAATGAAACCCAAAAATGTGTGAAAATAACTTAACGCCAGATAGTCTAACTCTAACTCTCAAGTTAAACCCCACATAATATGCACTGGTTGTCATCGCCATAAATCTCATTATCATAATTTTTTACATCATCATCAATATCATTTACTCACACATATAAGAAAAATTATCACTACGGTATAAGGTAATATCAATATGATGAATTACAAAGCAAGAAAATACCACACTATCATATGGTATGGCTCATGTTGTAGAGATGATCATAATGCTCATAGAACTCATGATTGCAACACATGGTGTATATCTAACCAAGAATACAATATCAACAAAATAGGTCATGATTATAGCCATTTGGATCCATTATTACTATATTTGAGGTATTGCACTAGTTCTTCACCATGAATTTGTTATGTCATCTTACCAAGTAACATTTAACATCCCATCCCACCCCACCACAAACGAACAAATACACCAAGGGCACTAATGGGGCATCTGGTCCCACCATAATGAAAATATAATCCATAGGACACAAAAAAAAAAGATGAAAAAAAATCCTAATCCACCCTTAATAAATGTTGACACCAAAGGACTTGTATAGGGATTCCAATGCCCACCTAATATTGGACACTAGATCCTAAGGGACACCAAAATTAACTATATATGTGATCTAAACTCTAAGTATTTATACCATATAAAATATCGCAAGTTAAAAAAATTATAAAAGATATCATTCAAAGGTAGAAAATAACAGAGGCTCTCACATGAGAAACTCCCAACTAGTTAATTTAAGAGTTGGAGAAGATATGATCGACCAAACTCTTATTAAACAAATTAGTTTTTAGATTGATGACACTTAATACAACTAACCATTCCATTATTAGGCTAGTCAATTTACTAATTCTAAGGTTCAATTATTCAATGTCAAGATCGTGAATATAAATCCAAGATTAAAGTTAGCCTACACTTCAAAGCCTTAGGCCAACAACCCAAAAATATAGCAAAGTTTCCTAGAGGACTAGGCTCTTTGGCTTCATAAAACAAGTGGATTGGTTTGTCAATACCAGTTGATCGGTAATTATAACACTCCTAAATTTGTTAATCTTAATTCTCAAGTGTTTAGTCTTTAATCCTAGGAGTGGTTTACCCTATAATGGTCATGAAATGCCCCAAAAATCCTAATTTCTATTATATATTATTAAATAAGGTTTTTTATGTCAAAAGTTAATCAAATAATTTACTTTTATTAAATAAAAGGGAATTAATTAGGGTAAATCAAGAAGGAAAAATTTAAAAGTGTTTTAAATAAGAGGACATTGGTATTTTAAGATAATTAAGGATTTTATTTTAGAAATTTATTAAAAAAATTAATTTATTTAAAATAAGAAGGATAAAATATTTTCAAATTAATATAAAATTTATAAATAATCTAATTGGAGAAAATTAGAGTGTTTTGGTTAATTAAAATGGAATTTAAGAAAATTCTTTCAAAAATCCCTAAATTTACCTTAAAATAGAATTTAATTATTATTTTGATAATTATATTTTATTAAACATCCTAAATTACCCAAATCATACTAATTAATCCAACCACTAATTTCCCTTATTTTTCCTTTTTCTTTTCCTCCTTTTTTTCCCTCTTTTTCCTTTTCTCTCCTTTCCTTCTCTTTTTTTTTCTATTCTCCCCCCAGACTTGGGCCGGCCTGCTGGCCCAGCTCCCTTGCGCGGCCCAGCTCCCCAGCGCACCTCCTCTCCCCTTTCTCCCGGCCGGTTTGGCCCTTTTCTTTCTTTTCTTTCTTTCCCGCTGAACCGCCGGTCCGCCCCACCCGCAATTCATCTTCAACCTCGCGCCCTACAACCGAAAATTTTGTCGGCAAGCAAAACCTTCAACGGCACGCCATTTCCACCGGTCAATTCGTCTTTTCTCCCTCGTTTTCATCCCTGCAGACATGACCTTTCAATGAGCCTCTCTCCCCGCAAGTAAACCTCCATTTTTTCGACAGATCATGGCCTGCAAATCGCAGACCATGTGCCGGCTAATCTCGCCGGACGACCTACCCTAACCCTAACCCCCCTAACCTCCCTCGAAGCTTTGTTTTTTCTCGTCCCAATTTGCCTATAAATAGCCCTAACCACCGCCTGAATTGGGTTCAAAAAATCTGGAACCTAGAGAAATCCCGTCGCGCCGCCCCACCTTCAGCCGCCTTTTCCTCCGCCTTCAGCCACCTCTGCCGCCTGCCCTTGCCACCAAAACCCTCCCTACACCGCCCTCTACACAACCAACCCCCTTAACCTCCCTGCCTTGCGCCGCACGTGTCGTCCTGGCCGTGCGAAAATTCCTCCCCAAGACAGCCTTCCCACCCTCTGCGCCACCTTCGTGCCGCCACCGTCGGCCATACCGCCGCTTGCAGCACCGTCACCACCCCCCAAAATGACCAGGGGATCCTTCCCTACCACCCAACACCTCCCCTTTCCTCTAGTTTCTCCTTCCCTAGGCTCCACATCCATTTTTCCCTTTTCTCCCTTCCTCCACCGCCGTGCCGCCGCCGGCGCCACCACCTCCCAACCAGGTTGCCCAACTCCCTGAACCCTAGATTTTAAAAAATAAAAGTGATTAATGATTTAATATTATTAACTACTATTATTAGTATTATTATGATTAATATTAACATTATCATTATTATTACTAATATTATTATTATTACTAATACTACCACCCTTATTATTATTACTAGGACCCAACCTTACCCTAAGAACCTCTAATTGATGGTGTTAATTAACTATAAGACCTTGTTAAGTTGTTACTATTATCTCTATTGTTATTATTATGATTATTATTATTATTATTATTATTATTATTATTATTATTATCATATTTGTTACTTCAACTATGAATAACATCTTTAGTATCTCTATTATTATTATTATTTTAGTAGTTTTACTAATACTAGTATTGTCACTATTAATGTTATTATATTTATCATTATTATTAATAATATGGTTATGGTGGTTGTAGTTGCCATTATTATTATTATAACCCTTAGCATTATTATTATTATTATTATTATTATTATTATTATTATTATTATTATTATTATCATTATTATTATTATTATTATCATCATCATCATCATCATCATCATCATCATCATCATCATCATCATCATTACTATTGTTATATTTACCACACTTATTACTTTAACTACTATTACCATCATTAATATCCTTATTATCATTATTATTTAATACTATTACTTTTAGTACTCTTATTATCATTATCTGCATTATTACTAGTATTATCGTTATCACCGTTATTGTTATTATTATTCCTATTATAATAATAATAATAATAATAATAATAATAATTATTATTATTATTATTATTATTATTATTATGGTTGTATGTTGTTGTGTTATTATCATTACCCTTATTGTTATTATTATTATTATTACTATCGTTATTGCTATCACCATTATTTCACTATCATTATTATTATTATTATTAGTATTATTATGTTATTGTTCTAACTCTTATTATCGTTGTGTTATCCTTATTAATATTTTTAGTATTATTATTGCTATTTGCACTATTATTATTATTATTATTATCATTATCATTATTATTGTTATTATTATTATTATTAGTATTAGTATTATTATTACCATGATCATGGTTGTTGTTATTATTATTATTACCATCATTATTATTATTATCACTTACACTACTACAATTTCAATTGTTATTATCAACATTATTATCATTGTAACCACTATTATTATTAGTAGTAGTATTTTTACTATTATTATTGGTATTAATAATAATATTGTTATTAGTAATATTAAAACCCTTTACTTTGATAACTATGGATTTTACTAAGGCGTGTCTTGATTAGTGGTCATTTGCTTAACTACCTTAAGAATAATAATAACCCCACCTTTTTAATTATAAACTACTATAATTAATATTAATTATAGTACTAGGCCAGGATAGGGGTAAGATAGGAAATTATGATAATTCGGGTAGAGAGAGATTGACCCTTAGTATTTCTTCCTTATAGGTGAACCGGGTCAAACCCCAGGAGGTGTAGGAGCGTGCTCCAAGCCCGGCGGCAATTTAGGTAAGGACGTAACTAAGGCCGCTTGTGTGTATTACATGTTTTACTTGCCTTGGATGCCTCATACGGTTTATATGTTGTATTCTGTGTATGTTATCTGTTTTACTGTGTAGCGCAGCATGGAATCGAGATACGTTCTCATGCACTTGTCTGTATGTGCTAATATGGAAATGATGCAAATATGATGTGATGTGATGTGACCCTAGGACATGCATGCTAGGTTATTTGATGAGGTGTTGTGGAATGGGGGCATGAAAGAGAAAAATGAGAGATTAAGATAATCAAAGGGAAGTACGTTGGCTAACGCAGGTAAGAATGACCTAGGCAATCTATGATCCGTAAATGGACGAGAAAAGAGGGAATTGAATAAAATGGAAGAGTGGGAGAAACTAAGGTTATATGGGAGAACTAGGGTTTGCATGGAAATCTTAGGGTTTGGCATGGTAGAGATCGAGGGGATTGCATGGGGAGGTTAAGGCCCGCATGGGGGCGAACCTTACGTATGAAAAGTTACTTTGGGACGTGGGGAAAGTAATGGAAGGTCTGTTTGGGAGTCTGGAGACTCGAGGTGAAAAATAGTACGTAGGGTCATATAAGGGTACCTAGGGTTTGGGGAAGAAACCCTAATTTGAGAAGGTGGAAAAAGAAAAATGAAATAATGAGAATAAATGAGGAGGAGTGAGGTATGAGGGAGAGTTGAGCCTGAGGGTCATGATTTGGGTTTCCGATGTGAGAAATGTGTTAAGTATGATAATTACAAAGGGTGTTTAGTGGTCTAATATAAGCGCGAGAGATAGCTCGGTAACCTAAACCGAGTAGGGATATAACTAAGGCTGAATGTGTGACATGTGTCCTATGTGCCGTGGATTTTCTATATGATATATGTGTCGTGGTCTTAAATGTCATTATCTTAACTGTTTCATGTGTGGCGTGGCTTGGAATCGAGTCATGTGCATGTGCCCTCATTAGTATGCGATAGTACGACTATGTCATCGGTTTTGATGTGATGTGTTGAGTCCCTCTAGCCATGCATGACATGGGTGATATTCTTTCGAATAAGACACGTTAAAACACTAATTACTTATAGAGAAAGATGTTGAGCAGAACCCAGACCGGTCCACCGGCTATAATAGTGGCAGGGTATCTTACCCTCGCGACCGTTCCACCGGCTATAATAGTGGGGGATTTCGTGCTCAACAGACCAAACGTAAAGTGATAAGACATGGAAAGATACTAATAATTACAGTGGAATACCTTGTGAGTCGGGGCCACACCGGTCCACCAGCAAATAATAGTGGCAGGGTATATTACCCTCGTGGCCGTTCCACCGGCTATAATAGTGGCAGGGCATGGCCCTCGTGACCGTTCCACCGGCTATAATAGTGGGGCTCCCGCACTCGCATGGATTGATAAAGACTATGATGTGAATCGTTTATAATTATCAGAGATCTAATGAGAAGTTATCTGGTTCATAACCGGCATTGTCTATCTGTGTTATTGCATATTATTTACGTAAGTGTGCTATGTCTGTTATGTTATGTACCTCTGTATATGTGGGCCTTAGTGCGTCTGTTACGTAGCGTACTGATCACCCGTTTCATGGGTGCTGCTCATTCCCACGAGCAGAAGACCTGTCTGAGTTTTGCAGGTAGGGGACGATGTCTGTGATACTTTCAGGGCTGAGAGTTGAGTCTGGATCTAACTTGGGGACCGAGAGTGACGTGGCTGGAGAGCATCCCCCATCTTGTTTCTCTATATCATCGTGCTTTGTTTTATTTTGTTATTTTGTGTCCTCTGACATTTGGTATTTTAAACTGGACATCGGATTGTAACTTTTGATTTTCGCACTTTGATTCCTTCGAACTTATGCTTTACTAATGACTCGTTTTTGGTGTTATTCTTATTTAGCCTTAGCACTTAGTATCGGGTCGGTAGGAGTAAATCGATCTGGTACTAAGTGTGGCGGTAATACCCCCGAATTTAAAGTTTTATCTGTTTGCTTCCGCTAAACTCCTTTAAAAGTAAACAAAATTTTTCAGTAGTAAATTTGGGGGTGTTACAGGTCATGTTACCATTCCACTAAATATTAATAGTGGCTCCTAGGTGCATTTTTCCATTAAAAAGTCATGATGTTAATACTATTTCGTCAATTATAAATAGTGGGGTCCCTGAATTTTAGGAACTAATAATATGAAAATATTTCACCACCCAATCAGGAACCCTAATATGGTTTTTTTAGAATCATCTTATATCATGTGCATTTGTTCATGTATAATATCTATATAATTTGATGTTTCTTATGTGATATGTGTAGCTTTTTTTATTTTTACTTACACAATACACAAGTATTCGCAGTAGTGTTGTTCATTCACATGAGTAAATACCTCTTTGTTTTGTAGGTAATTGTTGATTGATGCTTTTGATGTGATGTTTTTCGATGAGTGTTTTTAGGTTGGTATTAGCATTTGGTTATCTAGTTATTTACCTCTGTCAAGACTTCTAGTCTTCTAATTTTTATTGCAAACGTTATCTCTATTTTGTAAACTTGTATTGTTGAGGGATCAAGTATTGGGTATAAGGAGTATTTTTCTATGTTGGATGTAGTATAATATCCACTATTTTATGATTATTACATCAACAAAAATGTTAATTTTCATTAGTAAATTTTGGAGTATTACAAATAGTATAAGAGATTTTGGTTGTTGAGAATTGTGTTTTGGTTAGAAAATAATTTTTCACAATCCCAAATATTTTAAGATTCTCCAATATGTTTAAAATTTTTTATTAAATTTATAACAAATCGGGAATTAAATAGCTTTAGTGGCTTTTGTATATGTGTTGATGTAATTTTATGTGCTTAGTAAATTAAGATTTTTCCTAATGTGGTTTCGGTGTTGTTGCCAATGAAGACTCAAATATACATACTTGTCACCTTAAGAATCACAGTGAAGTGGTGTGCCTATCGAAACAATCTCTAGTTATGATTTGAAATCCCTTCAAACTTCTAAGGGAATTTATAGGAGGCTATGGGCAGGAACATGGGGATATATTGGCTTTTACCTAGCTTTAGATGAGCAAACCTCACAGATATTTTGTACTTTTAAATATGGAGAATGACAATTTTTTGTAGAACCTTTGTGTACTCTAAGGAGCATCATTGATGAGCTTAGATGAATTTGAGTAGGACATTCAAAGTCACTTCCTCGAGGAGAAATTTATATCATCTAGCGACATAAATACAATAAAAGTCTGAATGTCCATTTTCATGCGCTCATGTAATGTTCTCCAATTAACTAAAAGGCTATGAGTTAGGGTAGAAGTCAAGGAATATAGATATGCATGTTGCCATCTCAACAAGGCCAAGTTCATCAAGGAGCTATAGGTGGCTCCGCAATTATTCATCGAATCGTGACACTCTAAGCATATGATGCTTTAATCTTTCACTTCATCCTTTCACTCTGTATCAGTCATTAATGTCTCACTTACCCTCATTTTCTAGCCTTGACATTAACCCACTTTGGACTAGAGCTTCTAGTTTGAGGTTTTGTTGCACCCCTTTCATGTTTTGCATCTTTACCCTATTAGTTTTTATCTCTATTAATCTTTTCTTTGTGTTTTCACATTATATTTTGGCCTTAGTAGGATATCTTTTAAGATGTCTCTTTTAAAGGTCTATTAACCCAATTCAATGACTACCACCTTAAAATGTTCTTGCTTTTCTTTGTTAACTTTAGTAATCACTTTTGTTGCTTTCCTTCTAACTTTTATTTCCATTAGTTTTACCTCTACAGCCCTTACTTTCTTTTCCCTTAAAATTTAATTTTACTCTTTTTCGTACATTTTTCATTGGTTACTTCTCTGATCCTTGTAACCCTTTAACCCCTCTAACATGTTGTCATTTGAAGAAGTACATTACAATCCACCCCACGTGATTGGATCCGAGGAGATTAAGCTCGAAGACTCATTGTAATGTGAGGAGGTACCTTTTCACATTCTTAACACTGAGGTAAGACATACTCGTATGAGTCTAAACCCGCTTGAGAAGATCATAGAAGTCGCCATGGATTAGAAGAGGCAGCTTTGGAGTTTAAGGAAATCATACAATACCTACATCTTAAGCTCTTTAGCTCAGACATTTTTAGTTTTAGGGTTTTCTCCTTGGGGAATAATGTCCCAATAATTTTTTGCCAAGGTTTTACCTATAGAGATCACATTTACATCACCCCTAGCTCTTTTGTACCCTTAGACTTCGTAGATGAAGTCTTTTTTAAGCGAGTAGTGATATATCACCTTAAAATTTGCTAATCTTAATTATCAAGTGTTTAGTATTTAATTATTCCCTGACCCTTCACATTAGATTAATTATTTTTATCTTAACCAATCTTTCCTTGTCAATTGGTTATTTTTCCTAGTTTGGTTTAACTGTAGCTAAAACTCAACTAAGCATAATCCCTCACTTAGGTCTCACCTAAATTCAAGTGTGAACACCCAACCTCCAACCCATGCCCTTCCATTTTAACTTCATGCCACCTTTTGAAACCTACAAACATGCTTTGCCTCCATCAACACTCTTTTCCATTCCATCTTCATTCACACAACCAATCGCTTACACATTCCCTTCCTCTCCATTTTATGCTTTACTCAAACTATAAATGTTGTTCTCCTTTTTTTCCTATTATCTGGACTCTCTTGTTTTCAACCATCCCCATCATTATCCCTTTCTTATTCCTTCTAGTTCGTGTTCATTCTTCATGTTGAACACATGTTCTTCAAGAAAACCTAATGCAACACCAGTCGACCAACACCAATCCTTAATACTAGCCAATCCATTGTGGTATCAACTCATGTTGCCATGAACCCTCAATGTGCAAGCCTCACATACTCCTCTTTAGTTGCATCCCAAAGCAAAGCACATAGGATAACAAAATATCAATTAATCAAACTAAAGATTTATAAAACTCATATATATATATATATATATAGTACTTTCAATCACACAAAGAGTTTTCAAAAGATATTTGTTATCAAATATTATCAAAAAAACAAAACCTTAATAAAGTTAAATCCCTTCAGCAAAACACTTATAACAACAAAAAATCTTGAAATTAAATAATGAGTGAGAGTGGTGAACTTTTCTAGAGATTTGTTTATCATTGTTGATTTTAGTTAAATAATGTCATGGTTTTTTATTGCAATTCACATTTTCATTTTTATCCTTTTTTTGTTTTTCTTTCCATTGAGTTTACTAGAAATTGATATTTTTTATTAGTCTAAGTTAAAAATAAATTTTAGGATGATCATTATTATAATCGGCCTTAGTAACTAGTGTAAGTAGGATAATGACATCTACCCTTATTATATTTAGTTTTTGTGATGTGTTTTATAAGTATTTTTATGTTTTGAAAATGGGGATGTTACAATCATAGTTTTCCTAAGCTGAGAATTAAGGTATTGTCATGAACCAGATCATTGGTTCCTCGTCGAACCCCAATTTTATGTAATATATGATGATCATCAAAACCGAAATATCATATACGCAATACACACTTAATTTAAAATAGATATGAATAGATAAATTTAGGATGAGTAATTATACAAAAAATTAGAGCAAATGTAAGAATGTTAACCTAAATAAATTCATAAATCTAAGGAGAAGAATAAAAAGAGAAAATAGGATAAGGTTGGTAGAAAATAATAAGAACAACAACAAAATCACAAGCTACAAGGGAAAAATAACGGGAAAACACTTAGGAAACATAGGGAAAATAAAGGATAATGAAGGTTTAAGGTGTATACAATCATATAGAAAAAAAAAATGAAAGAAAACAAAAGAAAAAAACACAAGAGAATCAACCATGCATAGCAACAACTATTATACACTGAATTTTATTTTATCCTAACATAATTTTAACATTGAGAAATTGATATTTATACCTTAATATAATTTATTAATCCCAAATCTCAGTGAGATCCTAATCTTTATTTTGGGTCAGTAAAATTTTTAGCCTAAACCTAATCCCAGATGGTTAATAATTAATTTTAATTTAATTTTCTAATCTAAATTATTTTAACCTAATTATAATCCTAACCCTAGAATTATTTTCTTTATCTCCTTATCATTTTATTTTCCATTTTATTAATATCCTTCACATATTCCTTTTTCTTCTTCTTCCTTCTTTTCTTGCATGCGTAATTCACCAAATTTTAGCTAAACCTAATCCCAAGTGATAAATATTGTAACCTAATTATAATACTTAGAATATTTTTTTACTTAATATTAATATTTATTCTAGATTATTAATAATTTAACCTAAACCTAGCCACAAATGGTTGGTAATTAAATTATCTTAATACACTAACCTAAATCTATTTCTAAACCCACACTTATTTCCCTCCCTCCATCTTCCTTTTCTCCTCCTCGTTATCCTTTTCTTTTCTTTTTCTTTTCACTATCGATCAACCTTGCTTTTTCTATCTCCCATGCCTCTCCCTTCTCTTTCATAAAATCTTTCTCAACCATGCCTCTTCCCCTACCATCTCTTCATCACTACACCCTACCCCACCAACACATCATCACCCATACCCTATGCTAATGGGTTTCATTGAAAAATTCTGCTTGATTGTCCCTTACCTATCTCCTTCCCTCTTTTCTCATGCTTTTGTATATATATAACACATTTAATGCCCGAGAAAATCTCCTCCCTCCCTCTAATTCTCTATCAAAAAAATTTGCACCACTAACATGAGCCATTCATTATCCTTGCCATCACCAAACCCATGAAAATACCACTACCATTACCAAACCCCATTAGCACCAACCACTCCCACAAAAACCACACCACAACCACTGCCAAAACTATTATTCCCTCCCCTTTTTATTAGGCAAATCCCACCTAAGCCTCCTATTTTCTTCACCATCCACCACCTTTGTCATCCTTCACCATCCCTCGCCCCTAACACCGACAAGCCCCACCACCTTCGGTCATTCTACTGTATCCTAACCACTCTCTTCAACCTCCTCTACCAATACCCACCCCATTACAATGGCACAAACTATCATTACTCCCCCTATTCCTTTGACACAAACCACTGAAGCAACACCCCCTATTCAACCAAAACTAACAAACCTAATGCCATCCCTTCGGTCACTTCCACTATTGCACCTCCCCCACTTTTGGCCTTCTTTGTGGTTCCCCTACCACTTACAATGGCATCTTGTATTGTTACCACCCCTTGGCTTCAGCATTGTTGTTGTTCCTCCCTCATTTGTTACGTAAAATTTTATTGACCACACGTTTGAGCCTTACTTTGGTTTTGCTCTAATCCTTTCACTCTTTATTACCTTAAATTTTCCTTAATAATATCATTAAGTTATATTATTTTTGTTATTATTATTCTCTCTTAGGTGATTTTCCTAAGATTTTAGAGGGGGCGCATGAGATAGGATGTGTGCTTAGAGACCGGTGCCTTTTTTTAGCAAGGATACTAGTCGTTATTTAGGATTTTGTGTTGAATGCCTTGTATGATTATGTGTATTATTGTGTTTTTATTAATATGCTATTAAATACGTATTGTTAATGCCATGATATGATAATGTGATATTATATGATGAAAAATGAGTATGATGAGGAGTATGCAATATCGTTATGATAAGTACTATGTGGAAAACCCTAAGTGAATTGCTATGATATGTGATATTGTCATTTGGATTTTATCTAGTATGATAAGTGAGAAAAGAGTATATTTAATATTCATGGTTATAAATGGAGGATTTAAAAATATTAATATCAAATATATAAGGTTTTCATGAAATAAGGACATTTTGGTTAATAGAGATTTAATATGTGAATTTTGATATGTTAATATGTTATATGATTTAAAATATGCTGAGAAAATATGTAAAATTTTTGGAGTAAATATAAAACGACATATATTCCAAAAAATGAGAAAATGACATAATTTGGGAATAATAACCCTAAAATGACAACATTATTATCACATGTATAAAATAGTAGAGTTAGAAAATGATTTTTAGATATGTTGTTAATAACAATATTTGGAAAGTTATATTTATTTTTGTAATCATAGGATTCTTATGGGAAAAGTTATTTCATACTTGTAAAATTAAGGTTTTGTTAGTCTCGCGAATAATAACTCTTGAGATATGATTTTTATAGCATGTATAAAACATTAGAGTCAGGCCTTTATTTTCGAGTATGTTAATAATAATAATATGATATGTAGATATAATAAATTTGGTGGATAAAAGATTACTAGAGAACAATTTATGCCAAAAATGTGAAATTAAGCTTTCTTAGGAAGTATATGGACCTAAATCACTAAGAACGACCTTGATATATATATGGTTTTCCTTTAATTGCTTGAATTGTGTTTTTTAACTTTCAAAATAAATCATGAAAAATAATTAATCATTTAAAGGAAAATATCGCGCGATTCAGATCAAGATATTTTGTGGGTTCATTATATTAGACGATAATAATGACTTAGGTTTGTTTTTTCTTGAGAGATTCATTAGTCTGTTCTAGGAGATTAACAACAATGCGTCCCTAAACTCAAATTGAATGAGAGTATAACTTGAGATAATATACCTAATTTATAAGACATTAATTACTTAAAGTAGAAGATTATGCGAGTCTTGACTAGGGTGTTGTGTTTATTCCACCAGACGATCATAGTGACTCGGGTGTGTCCATCCCTAGGAGGTGTTTTAGATTGTTCCACCATTTTAAGAATTGTGTTTATGAGGGTGTTTCCCTGGTTTTTGTTGGGTTCATTCTACCATATGATAACAATGGCTCGGGTGTTTCCTCTTTGAGAGGTGTTTCATTTCGTTCCACCAGATTAAGAATAGTAGGGTCTTTAAACTCAATATAAATAAAAGAATGAAATATTTTATATCTAATAATAAGAGATGGACCAATAATTACCATGAATTATTTTATGTATCTAGCACATATGCTTATTTTTCGTTGAGAATTCATGTAATTATTTATATCCTTTACCCGATTATATTGTCACTTTACTCGGTACATACTATATTAGCCATTATTTTTATGGGCATTGTTCAATTTCATGATTAGACGACCCACATATCTATCTAAAGGTCAATGAGGACCCAGTGGTTGTGTTTATGGTTTATGATGCTTTATGCGGGGTGGAGTGGTATTCTATATTAGGGCTATTGGGCGTAGATTTTTGTTATCTAGATGATAGCTTTACCTTGATATCTTCTTGAATTCTTAGATTTTTGGTATTCCTTTATTTGTATTTTGGATATTGTAATTTGAGTTAATCTCTAACTTGTATTTGTATTCATGAAGTTTTCTCATTTTATATTTATCATGTTTTATAGTATAACTATTTCGCCTTGTGATTGACATAATGATGGTTTGGTAAGCCAGACTGGTGTCAATTACGGTCATAACACCAACTATTTTTTGGTAATAAAATTTGGGGTGTTACAACATGATTCTCTATTTTCGCAACCAAATCCATTTTTCCATGCTTAAAACCCAAACCGAACTATCCTACATTCATCACCACCACCATCAACACCCACATATCAAGCAACATGTCCATTGGAATTTTACCCAAAAAAATTATCCCAATCATGCCTCACTTCCACTACTTATCTTCTCTATCGGTCACCATGAAACCTCTACTCTCTCTCTCTCTCTATCTCTCCTTAATTCATTTAATTTCCTCACCCAAATCACTCTCTCTCTATTACCCTCGAGCACCCAACCCCATGCAACACCCTCTTCTTTTTCTCCCTCCTTCCATGCTTGTTGATGTCAAACATCAGCACCACTCACCACCACCAACTACCAAACACCATTGTTTCTATGGAAAACCAACCACCACTACCATCCCACCATCCCCCCTTATCATCGCCCAACCATAGCTACCTCGATTGTAAGACTCCAATTGTTAGGACCTAAAAATTTTGTTTATAAAGTTAAGTGTGGAAGCTAAAACCATAAAAACAAAGGGTGTTATAGCCACACTTGGTATGAGTCGTGTTTCCTTTACCATTCTCTTACCAAGTGCTAAGGCTAAAATCATTACTCGTCTTAAATTAATAATACGATTTAAAAAACATAATAGAGGAGATTAGATAAATATTGTGCTAATTAAAAGCAACAACAGTGGTTATAAAACTCAAGAGAGATAAAGATAGGAGGACACAAGTGTTCTAAAATACAACTGAAATCAAATATACCAAAAGACATTGGATAAACCTAGGCTCTCACAAAGAACTACAAGCTTTTGAATGAAATTGGAAGTTAACTTGCAAAGATAACTGCCTATTGAACAGGCAAGGACCCACAAAAGGAACCCTTCAGTATAACGCTACTAAGCAACCCTTTATACTAAACAAAAATGAAAAACTAGCATATAACACTTGCAATGCACCATAATGATACATGGTATAAAACATCAAATTATACATGCGTCAATTGAGATACGATAATCATACATATATCCACATAACACCTAGGTAATATACTACTCATGCTCATTCACTTGAAATTAACTAAAACTTACTAATGGAACATCCAATATATGATCTTTGTAGTATAATTATAAATAACATCATCCTTAAATCATAACTACGGGGACAAAGCCCATCATCAATACCAAAAGATCTCATAACACGGGTAGACTCACCAACATAGACTGATAATAACTCGTAGCATCATAGGTAGGCCCAAATGCTACTATCGAACAACATATAGCCACAAAGGCTGCTACCGAACCACATGCAGGCACAACCAAACCACGGGTAGGCACGAATATTGTTATTGAACCACAAGTAGGCATGAAGGATGCTATCGAACCATACGTAGGCATGAAGGTTGTTACCAAACCAAAGGTAGACATGAAGGTTACTATCGAACCACAGTATAATACCCCAAATTGTGTGGAGTGTTATAATGATTGCTTTGGCTACTTATATCAACATGGTATATTATCCTTTTGGTGATTCCATCCTAAGAACTCTATAGTTAAGCATGCTTGACGTGGAATAATTTTTAGGATGGGTGACCCTCCTAGAAAGTTTCAAAAAATTTCTTAAATTTCTCAGAAAATGCGTGAGTGAGGAAAAAGTGCACTGAAAGGACTTGTGTTGATTTATGGGGTCAACCGATCAATCCAGAAGCTCTCTAAGGTAGCCCCCACATGGTTGTATCGACTCGAAGTGTTATAAATGGTATCAGAACAAAACTTCAAACGTGAGTTGAACTTGGATGAGCCATTTAACCACCCAGCGGGATAATTCTTAGGATAAACTATATTGAGACAATTAGTGATTGAGGCACACCAAGGACGTTGCATTCTTTGAGTGGGGGTGAATGTAATACCCCAAATTGTGCAGAGTGTTATAAGAATTGATTTGGAAACTTATATCAACATGGTATACCATCCCTTTGGTGATTCCATCCTAAGAACTCTATAGTTAAGCATGCTGGCCGTAGAGTAATTTTTATGATGGATGACCCTCCCGAAAAGTTCTGAAAATTTTCTAAAAATTTCTCGAGAAGTGTATGAGTGAGGATAAAGTGCGCTGAAAGGACTTGTGTTGATATATAGGGCCAACCAGTCAATCCGAAAGCTTTCTAAGGTAGCCCTCGCTTGGTCATATCAACTTGGAGTGTTACATACAGGTAGGCATGAAGGTTGTTACTAAAATACAGGTAGGAATATGGCTTCTCACAACCCATCCAATAATTACTTAAATTCAGTAATAATAATTTTAAATTTTATTTATGTTGAGTTTAGGGATCTCACTATTCCTAAACTAATGAAATAATTTGAAACACCTCTTAGGGACAAACATACTTGAGCTATAATTATCATCCTGTGGAATTGACCCAACACCTCTTAGGGAAAAACACTCCTAAATCACTATTCTTAAATTAATGGAATAATATGAAATACCTCTTAGGGACAACACACCTAAGATATTATTATCATATAGTGCAACAAACTTAATACCTTGATCCCAACTCACGTAATCTTCCACTTTAAATTAATAATGTCTCATCCATTAGTTACTTATCTCAAATCATATTCTTATTCACGTTAATGATAGGAGCCCATTTTTCTTAATTCGGTGGAATGGACTGAAATACTTCTTAGGGATAACATACCCAAGCCACTATTATTGTCAGATGGAATGGACCCAATGCCTCTCAGGGCAAACACTCCTAAGATATTATTCTTAAACCCATGAAATGCTCTGAAGAACCTCTCTTAGATAACACACCTAAGCCACTATTATCATCCAGTGGTTAATATCCAACACCTTGACCTAAATCAAGTGATCTTTCACTTTAAATAATTAGTACCTTATTCGGTGTTGATAATATAAGGTCATTTTACAAGACTCGTTCAATTGTAGGTCTTAAATGTGATAAACATGTAAACCTGACCATATAAGTATCAATGCCAACCTAAACTCAATATTTCATAGTTGGGTGCATTAGGTCAAGAATGATCAAAATGTCTCTTAGGTCAAAATTACCATATTAACATCCTCTTTAATTACCAAATTTATGTTATTTATAAGTTAGTCATGAAAAGGGATAAAACATATTAATTAAATTAATCTATCACGGAATCAAATTATTAGATAAGCCAAATGACCAATTTGCCCTTATTCAAGATTTTGCATATAAAACCATAACATGTTCACCTAATACATCCATGTTCACATAATCTCATGCTTAAAAACATATAAGACATATTAGAAAAGTTTGTCATGGTAAAAAGCATAATCAAATTGCTCCTAGGACAAACATCCATGATTATTATTCTATAACTTTAGCTAACATGCTTATCCTCTCCTTTTTCCACGTACATGTCATACATTATTATAAAAGTCATTTTGCCACAATTTTATACCCAAAATATTTACCTAGGATAACACTTTCTTTTTACAAATTTTTAGGAAATAATAGATGATACATAATATAACACCCCAAAAATTACTACCAAAAATTTTGTTTTTAATTGAAAGCATTAACATAATATAGCAGGTACTACAACTACACATAGCAAGAGTTTAGTCCATACCTTTCTTGTACTACGTGCAAGCCTAAAATTTTTTATAAAATAAATCAAAACTTATGGAAACGGATATACATAGAAACAAACTTTAATAATTTAGACATAATAACATAGTATGGAGTACATGCTCCAGATAATACAATATATAAAAAGAGATAAGGGGGTTAAAAGAGATGAAGAGTCCAAAATAGATATCTAAAATCTAGGGCATATAACATATGCAACCTCGGATAGAAATAAATCTATGCCCTAATCCCAAGGTATAAACCCGCATCACTCCGCCTGAAGAACCTCCTCAAAGTCAGTAGGATCATCATCATATTCTTGCGAAACAACATCTACAAATGTGTAGTACCAGTACGCATCTTATACTGAGTAATACAACTATCCTAAAGAGATAGCATTCTGTACGAGGCCCATGTGAAGAAAGCAATAGAGCATATAATAACAAGATTGTATCATGCTTACATATATATGTTAATTGAAAACACAAAACTCAACCATCAAGTATAAAATAATGTAATATGAATGTATTGGTAGATAGGATCCATTGTTTATTATATTTTATCATCATGATCACAACTAATTGATTATATTAACTTGAAGATGGAGACTCAAAGTAACCATAACAAATAATCTAGTAATCGAACGGTACTATCCCTAGCTAACCCGCACAAAAACGTAACCAGACCACCAAATAGTAGGACACCTAGTCACTTAAGCATGCATACCCCCTATAGGGCTAAAATATATCAACACACCTGTGTAGTAAAAAGGGCCTCTCCAGACCTCATAAGGCACCTGGGATCATAGAATAAAAATATCGAAATATTACCAAGTGAATACCAAACTTAACTTGGATAACTACCCCGACTGGTATAAGTCCTACTTCAAAATCTTTCACTTTAAGTGATTAATGTTTTATCAAAGATGGTGGTGAAACAAGAACAAGGCCACAAAACATCACTATATCACTTCTTTGAACATAAACCAATTAGTTTATAAAATTCCAATATTATCTACACACTTAATCCACAGAGGAATCAAGGTTCGATCCATTTGAAGCACAAAGGTCCATTAACATGCCATTAAAGTCTAATTGAATATATGAGGCATTAAGGTCCAAGGGATATTATTAAGGCATGAAAGCCTAAGGAAGATCGTTAAGGCATTAAAGCCCAAGTTTCATGCCATGAAAGGCCCAATATAATTAGTTCTCCATGTACATTAAATATAATTACTCGAGACAAAGATTAATAGCCAACATTTAAGTCAACTAAAGGTTCACCTATAAGGCTAAGTTAAATAGCTAGTCTAAAGACATAATAAATGAATAAAATGTTAACAAGGTCAACTATTTTAACTTAATATCAATAGAGGTGTATTTCATGCTAAAAATTATTACACTTCACCAATTGTTTTCTTAGGATAAAATATAAATAGGACAACGAGTTAAAATATTAAGATTCCTCAATGCACCAAAAGTATCTCTTTCTCTTTTTCTTCTTCTTACTTAATGAATTATTTTAATTAAGGTCTCTAAGTCTACTCATCAATGTCACCCAAGTGTTAGAATTATACATTTTAAATTCTTTTATTAACATAATATTCAATTAGGTCTCAAAATTTTCATAATTTTACATGTAATAGCCAAAATGTCCTTATTCACAAAAAAATTACCTTAAATTTCTAAAATTCATAACCTACTCTAAACAACATCAAACCATAACATACCATATGCCACTTTTTTTGTATAAGACCCAATGAAGACAATGGTGCACTTAAAACTTTTTAAAATAATCTGTATTGCCTAATGTACCCATGGTTGAATATGTCTAAACCTTAAAAAAATCATTTTAACTCTAAATGATCCAAAGCTTATAACCTAGCTTCTATACACTATTATACATATAGTGAAATACTTAGATAAATTTAAAACAACCAAAGCTCATATAAAATAGTAATTATAAGAGCTAAACTACTCAGATCCAAGTATATTCATCACTACTATGCTAGAAATTCAGTACGACTCTACCAAACATTCATCACTACTTCACTAAATATTCATCATATTTCTAGCAAGCATAAAAACATTTAAAAAAATACACACAAACCATCTTCTCATTAGATTTTCATGCTTATACATATAAGATAGAAACATACACATGTCATACAATATTTTTCAATATATTATTTCATACTTATAATTAAAATAAAGCTAGCCACACATAAGAGAACATATAATACATGTAGCACAAAATACTATTTCTAAAGGTTAGTTTAGTTACTAAAACTCCTAAGCTCCTTAGCAAAGCTAAAATAAGGAATCTAGCAATTCATTCTATAAACCCATTTTTCACCTTCAAGAATATAATATAAAAGAGTTATATAAACCAAGTTTAATAAATAAGAAAAAAAATGGGAAAGAAAGGAATTAGAATGGAAGAAGTGAAATATAAAATATTACTCTTGAATATGGAGGTTTTAAAACCACCACAAAACAACCAATAACCACAAAGGAGTGATAAATTAAGGTTTGGGAGGGTTAAAAAGGAGGAAACCAAGGAGAAGGGATGAAAGGCATAAAATCTCTACTGTACTCCACTCAACAACTGCATCAAAAACTCTAAAATTGCCCGGCAAGGCAGATAGGAAAGGAAAAAAGAGAGGGTAAGGGAACAATTTCCCTGACAAGAAGGGCCTCTAGATGAGGTATAACATGCAATAAAAAAAATACCAAACAAGAATATATGGTAGACTAAGCAAGGTCAACGCACGGTAAATGCTGGAAGTCACACAAAAATTCGCTTTGTGAAGATGGTTGGGAAGCAAAAGTTTGGTTGTGAACAAGCTTGAAGGAGCTCTACTTTAGGGATCTAAATTATATGGAGTTGTATTATGCAATGAAATATTTCCAAAGAAACAAAAATAAAGGAATATGACAACCAAAGAGAGAGAACGAGTTGCTATAAGTTGGAAAGTAATCAACTTTGCACTCTGCTAAGATTCATGATTTTATGTATGTTTTGAGATTGGAATGCATGATTCGGTAAAAATAGAGTGATATCTGATATGGTGGAGTGTGGATTGAGTTTTTAGTTTGACTTCGGCCTCACTTGAGTGCTAGGATTAAGGATGTAAGAGATATGATCGGTTATGGTTGAGAGTATAGGAGAAATGTCATAAAATCATGATCATGGTACTAGTTGCACTTTTTGGTTGGGAGAATTGTATCCAAGTTAAAAATCTGATTTGGTTTGCTTAGTAGACTAGTTAGGATTGAAATATTAGTTAGAGGATTTGTTATAATTTGTTTTGGTTAATTAAATTGCAAGAAAGTCTAATAATGGACACTTATTGAGAAAAATATCACTTGAATTCTAAAAATCATAAAAATTTAAGAAAATGTTCAGAATAATCTTAGAAACTCAAATATATAAAAATATTGAGTATCAGAGTTGGTTTGAAGCTCGATGGATGGAAAAAGACCAAAAAGGACAAAAATAGATAAGTTGTAGAAACACGTTTTTCCACAAATTCACGAAATAAATAACGGAGAGTTTAAATTGTCACGGATTGATGCGGAATATTTTTATAAAATCAAATGTATACAAATATTTGGTCTTAGAACTCATTTGATGACCAATGGATTAAAAATAGCAAAAACGGCTAAAATCATCTAATTACGTAAATGAATTTTTCCACAATTTGACATTTCAGAAAGAAAGGAAGAAATCATGAATGAATAGAATGGATGGATGAACTCAAAAATATTTTTAGATAGATCTATAAATTTTGAAGGGGTCAAAAAGAGTGAAAACACAATAATCAAAAGAATTGCAATAAATGTGTTTTATGCACATAATATAAATAATCGAAAAAATGTCTAAAAATTTACACGAACGGAATGATACTTGATAATATAATAGATATGTATGTATGTATGTATGTATGTATTTTAGACATGATAATAGGCCGATCATATATGGTAATTAGGATTTGGGAGAACGGGGTATTACTCATAAATATAATTTAATAAATCATGCTTAACATATTTCAACACACGCACACACATATACATATTTTAGACGCGATAATAGATCAATCATATTTGATAATTAGGATCTGGGAGAACGGGATATTACACATAAATCTAATTTAATAAATCATGCTTAGGATATTTCAACACAAAAAACCTTAACGTGTTATCATATGAAATTTACCATTTTATGAGAGTATAAAAATTACATATGGCAAACATACTTAACATAATTTATACATCAAAACCTTAAAGTGCTATCATAAAATGTCTATTATTTTAGTAGAGTATAAGAGTTACATGAATTTTAACAAAATCTAAAATATCAGTGTCTTACTAAATACTACAAGATCCCGCTAATGAACTTCCATACCTGAAACTAATACAAGAATTATCAATTTAATATTTAACAAATAAAATAATAATTATAATAATAAAATATTTATTATACAAAATTATTAAAATACCCTTACATATTAATAATATGTAGCAAATATTTTAAAAACCAAAATACTTCCTCTCACGTTGCATGGGCAGCATGAGTAGTGCATGGGGAGGTGCTGGACTGGTGCAGGAAGGGTGAAGTTAGACGGTGGTGTAGGAGGTCGAGCAAAAATGAAAGGGAATGAGGGTTGGATATGTGAGTATGTATATGAATATATATATATATATATATATATATATATATATATATATATATATATATAATGTAGAGGGGTTGTTGTTTTTAGACAGGAAAGGAGAAGGAAAGAGGTATTTTGTGTGTGCATATAGGGTTGTTAACGAGCCAGATCTACTTAAATACCCTCTAACTTGAGTTTGGCTTATTTAATTTTTATTAGGCTCAAATTCGGCTTGAGCTTGAAATGAGCCAAACAATCCCGAATCGATAAGTTTTGCAAGATGGCTAGGCCCGCCTCTTTTAACTTTTTTTTTTTATAAAAAAATATTAATAACCAATACAAATTCTTTATCATAATTAGATTTGTGACTTGACTCATTTAACTATTCAGCTCATTTGAAAATTAAACAAACTAAATCAACTCATTTAATTATTTAGCTTGCTTAAAGGCTAATTCAACTATTCGGCTCATTTATTATATAAATTCTATACAAGCCCAGTATAATTAATGAATGATTCGAACCAAGCTCAAACCAAATTTGAGCTAGCTAGAGAACAACTGAGTCGAATCTCCCTTGGCTTAAGTTTGGCTTGTTTAATAAATAAGCCTAAAAATAAGGCTTTGATTTTATTCGTCTTGGTAAACAAACGAGCCGAACCAAGGCAGCTTGCAAGCTAGCTTAGTTTATCAATAGCATTACATGTAGGGTGAGTGGAATATAGGTCAAAATAGATGGATAGGGTGATATGGATAAGGGAGAGGGATGGTTTGATAGGTAACGGTATGGGCATTGCGTGAGGTAAGGAAAATACAGGGGGAGTGATCGGCGAAAAAAGAAAAAGAACGAGACACACAAGGATGAATCGGAGTAAAAATGGTAGGATAGTTTAGGGACATTTTATTGTTATTATTTTAAGTTTAGGTTTAGTTTAAATAGATTAGGATATCAGATAAAAGTATATCATGTAAAAATAGTTTGGCTTAGAATAGCTTTAACAGAAAGGAAAGAGGTAAAAAAATTGGGAAAATTATTTAAGAATCTATTCAAGTCATTGGTCAAAGGTTAAAAATAAATAATTAGGCCAAGGTTTATGCGCTAGTTTTAAATAAAAAGGCTAAAAATCCTAAAATAAAGGTTATAAAATTTTGGGGTGTTACGCCACTCCATTCCTTTTTCCCTCTCTCATTGTGCTCTATTTTATTCTTTTCATTGAGGTGAGAAATCATGCACCCTCTCATGCCCTCGTTATTCTCCTCCCGCACCCTCATTTACCTTATATTTTTCTTAGTTTTATTCTTACGTTATAATTCTATTTTATTCTCATTTTCATGAGTGATTTTCTAGTGATATCAGAGGAGACGGGTTAGGTTTATGTGCTTAGAGATTGATGTTCTTTTTAGTAAGGTCACAAGTCGTAGTTAGGGATTTTATATGCAACATGTATTTTTTTTATATAATATCATATTGGTAATGTTATATAGATTATGTTCATTTATGAAAATGTTGTTATATGATACCACAGAAGTGAGAAAAATATGAAAGTATCATTTATATATTTAGTTGATTGACATGAATATATATACGTGGGATGTGTGTGTCTATATATATATATATTTGGGATTTTGTATTTCATATCAATGTTAGAGGTTGAAATTCATTAATGTTGGGACTTGTAAGTTCTTTTGCAAAATAGAGGCAAAGGAGATAAAAATGACTTGGAAATCTTATGGAAATGAAACAAATGATTTTTCAAGTGCATGGAGGGATAAAGGCAAGGAAAAAAATCACTCCTTCTTAGCCAAAAGTGGTACATAAGAAATGAGGTGGGCATGTTTTCCTTGTAACACACTAGAAATATAAAGGCAATTGGAAGGGGTATGGGTGTGTAAAGGAGTAGGAAGAAATGTAAAAAATGTGAGTTCAACTAGATTTTTGGTTTGTTGAAGGGGAAGGGTATTGTAACACTCCAAAATTCACTATTTTTTTTAAAGCGGAAGCAATTAGATTATAAATACTTAAAACCTGTGAATTTTGGAAATGTTACCGCCACACTTAGTACCAAACCGGCTCTCTCCGACCGTTCTAGTACCAAGTGCTAAGGCTAAGGAAAGAAATACTGAATTATAAATTCAATACATTCCAAATTCCAAATACGCATTAACGGTTGTAAAAAAAAAGTCAGAGTACGCATAAAGAATTATTATTCAAATTAAAAAGAGAAATAGCTTACAACCGATAAAAGATTACAAAAGGAAATAGAATCACGTAAGGATTGAAATACGGCCACAACTCTCTCGAACTTCGAGCCAAAATGCTCAACACTCAGCCCCGACTGATGTCTTGCCCGCCTGCACAAAGTCAGAAGGGCACACTACTCGTGGGAATGAGCAGCACCCATGAAACGGGTGATCAGTACGCTATGTACTGAGTAAGCTAACCGAGCACTAAGGCCAACACACAAACACATAAATCATGCAGAACATAAAATGGCATAATTATAAATGCATATGATCAACCAGGTAAAAGTACAACGACCCAATTGTAGTCTGGATTAATTATTTGATTAATCTCTTATCAGAATTCATTTCACACCATGCCTTTTATCAAATCCATGTAAGTACAGGAACACCCCACTATTATTGTCGGTGGGCCGGTCACTTGCGGGACAAAGTCCACACCACTATTGTTCGCCGGTGGATCGGTCACTTGCGGGACATAGTCCACACCACTATTTCTGACCGGTGGATCGGTCTGGTTCCTACTCACATAGTGTTCCACCGTAAATAATTAGTATCTTTTAAATGTTTTGGCAACTATGATTTATTTTTATTGAGCTCGAGTCACCCCACTATTATTGTCGGTGGGCCGGACACTTGCGGGACATAGTCCTCACCACTATTATTACTGGTGGATCGGTTACACGTAGGGTAATAACCCTAACCACTATTTCTGACCGGTGGATCGGTCTGGACCTAGTTCAACAATCTTCCCCTTTAAGTGATTAGTGTCTTAAGTATCTTATTCAGAGGCTTTCATTCTAGACATACTCAAATCATTCTCTTTATGCATCACACATCATAGATCATAAAATTCCACAATCATAATTACACTTAATCACCACATACACATGATAACACCAAAAACCCTAATCAGCCACCATAGACCTCAATTAACCACAACAACCCATAATTCAGTCTCCTCCATACCCTTATTTTGCTCCACGTGCTATTTTTCATCCCAAGTGATCAAACACCCAAACAACACTTACATTACGTTCCTTACATCCCAAATTAACTTTTCATACGTAAATTTCATACCCATACAGACATTAATCTCCCCATGCAAACATTTGAACCTTTTTCATGCAAACCCTAAAATTCCACGTGAAACCCTAAATTCAACCATGCAAACCCTAATACTGTCATTCAACCATCAATGTCACCATGTAAACCCTAATACCACCATACAACTATAAATACCACCATACACCCTTAATAACATCATACAAACCATAAATACCACCATGCAAATCCTAATACCACCATCAACCATAAATACCACCATACAAACCATGATTCTGTCATACAAAACCCTAAATTCATTCCTCACAAAACTAAGGATTCATCCACACCAAACCCTAGATTCAAACCATGTAAATCCCAAATATTTGTCCATACCAACCCTAAATTCAAACCATAAAGATTCTTCCATGCCAAACCCTAAATTCAAACCATCAAGATTCATCCATACCAACCCTACAATCAATCCTCACAAAACCAAAGACTCATCCTTACCAAACCCTAAATTCAAACCATACCAACCCAAAGATTCAAATCATTTAAAACCCAAAGATTTGTCCACATAATACAATTGATTAGATTCTCCCCTTTCATAACCACAAATTAGATTCTCCTACACAAGACCATAAGTTAGATTCTCCCACATAAAATCATAAATTAGAATCTCTCAAGCAAAACCATAAATTGGATTCCCCAAAAAAAATTATAAATTAGATTCTCCCAATCAAATCATAAATTATATTATCCCATATAATATCATAAATTACATTCTCCCAAATAACATCATAAACTAGATTCTCCCAAACAAACCATAAATTCGATTCTCCCATATAACATCATAAATTAGATTCTCCCAATTATCATCATAAATTACATTCTCGCAAATAAAACCATATATTATATTCTCCGCATAAAATCATAAATTATACTCTTCCACATAAAACCATAAATTAGATTATCCCTTATAAAACCATAAAATTAGGTCAACTCACTTCGCTTAATCGACTTCTTTCCCCGTCCCCCTTTTTCATCCTTTCTCCCATATAAACCACATCGACATCCTCACATACACAAAACATATCATCATACATAAATAATACACATGCCATGCACAACATACTTCAACTCCAAGTCATACCACATATAAAATATTTAATAATAATAAATACTGGATACATAACATACGAAGCACATAATACACATAAGCACATAAAAGGCCTTAGCACCCCTTACCTAAAACGACACCGGTCTTGGAGCACGCTCCTACGCCTCCTTAGGGTTTTGACTGGTTTTACCTATTATGAGAGAAAAACTAAAATTAGACTCTCTCCTATCAAAATAATATTAAACACTAATTTAATATAAGACTAGTTTTTTTTTGATAAAATAATAATAACAAAAATACCAAAATAATATCAATATTAATATTAATAAGAATAATAAAAATAGTAGAAATAATAATAAAAAGGCATTAGTAAAAAATAAAGTGAAATAAGGGATTCATCCCTCAACATAAATAATAATAAAAACATTAATACCAATAATAATAATAATAATGCATATTAAAAATATAAATATTAAGAATAATAATAATAATAATAGTATTTATATGCAAATAATTGAAATAAAATAATTTAAGGGTTATAAAATAGGTAAAATAGCTAAGAGGGTATAGGGTTCAACCATAGGCTGGTGGTGATAGGCGGTACTGGCGGTGGTGCACGGCGGCGGCGACGGCAGCCAGAAAAAGAAAATAAAGAGGGGAAAGATGCATGCTCGAAATAAGATAGGGAGAATGGAGGTGAAAGTTGGGCTGTTTTGAGTTGCCCAAAAGGAGAGGGACAAAATGATGGTGGCAGAGAAGCCATAGGTGACAGAGCACGGCGGCGGTGGTGGTGGCCGAATGGAGGAGAAGAAGAAAGAGAGAGGAGGAGAGGGAGGAAGAGGAAAATAAAGGTAGGGGAAGGTAGGGCAAGGTCTGCAGCATGGTTTGGGAGGTGAAAGAAGCGGCCTTAGCAGCGGAGGAGGTGGCTAATGGCGGCGCCAAGGTGGCGGAGGCAGAAAACAGGTTTGATCGGAAAGAGAACTTCGCACAGCTGGGGCGGCTTGTGCAAGAAGAATCGAAGGGCGAGATAGATTTGGTTAGATATAGAGCGGTGTAAGGATGACACGGGTGGCCATAAAGGGCGGCGAAGTTGGCCGGAGGCGGCGGAAGAGACGTCTAAAGGGTAGGCGGCAAAAGGAGATGATTTCTGGGTTGGAGGATCAAGAGCTCAATACAGAGCTGCTTACGGGGGTATTTATAGGCTTAGAAGGGAGGCTAGGGTTCTATGGGTCGGCTAGTAGATAGGGAAGGTAGGGTTCCGGTCGCCGGTGGCGTTTTTTTGGCCGGCGGAAATCAAAATGGGGAAAGAGTTGTTAGGCTAAAGGAGTGATCGTGTGCGAAAAGAAAGGGAGATGGGGCAGTTCATGGAGGTCGCCGAAACAGGGGGAAGAGATTGGAAGGAAAATCGCAGGTCAAAACGACCATAACCGGCGGCGAAAAACCAGGGGGTGAGCGGCGGTGCAGGTGCTGGTCGACGGGGATGGCAAGCGTGAAGGAGGAAGAAGAAGAAAGGACAGGACCAGCGGTCCAGAAGAAGAAGAAAGAAAAGAAAAGGAGGCAGACTGGGCCAGTCGGTGCGAGTCGAAGGCGTTTAAATGAAACGCCAAGTTTTAGTGATAAAAGAAGACAAATGCGGCGCAGAGAGGGACGATAAGGAAGCCGTAATTGAACGCCTCGTTTTAGTTTGACAGTGGTTAAAATGCAGCGTCGATAGATGGCAGGAGGCGCCAGCCACACGGGCTGGGCCGGGGGAAGGAAGAAGGAACTGGGTTGCCGGGCTGGACTAGTTCGGGGAGAAGAAGGAAAAGAAAAAAAAAAGAAAAGAAGAAGAAAAAGGAAGAAAAAGGAAAGAAAAGGAAAAAGGAAAAGAGAGAAATAATTATGTTGGGTATTTAAATTAATTAAAATATTTGGGATACTTAAAAATAATAATATTTGAATAAAATAATATTTAAATCCCTTTTTAGGCTAAATTAGGCTTTTCAAAAGATTTTCCCTAAATTCCATTTTAATTAACAGCACACACTAATTTTCTCCAATCAAATTATTTATAAAATTATTATTAATTTGAAAATATCTTCTCCTTCTTATTTTAAATAAAATAATTACTTTAATTAATTTTCAAAATAAAATGCTTAATTAGCTAAAATACCCAAATTATCTTCTAATACTTATAAACTTCTTCTTAATTTTCCCTAATTAATTCAATTTAAAAATAATTTATTAAATAATTTTTATAATAATATCATTTAAATGTAGTTTATAAAATTAGAAAATTTTGGGGCATTTCAGGTATGCTTAATCGTGTAGTTATCCAGTGATGGATTTTTAAAAATAAAGGTATACCTTGTTGATATAACTAGTCTTATCAACCATTTTAAGCATCTACCATCAACCAATAGCTCGAGGTATTGCAATAAGAATGGTTAAATTCTAGTTGAATAATTCGGATAAATTATTATAATAGTGTTGGAATTTTTTGGTGAAAGTATGGTGAAAGATATGTTAAAACCTAATGAAAGATAGTTAATTACATGTATGGTAATATATATGTATTGTTATGGTGAAATATCAATATTTTTACACATTCAAAAGTTACAGTTGAAAATTTTCGTTTGTTACAAAAAATCATACACTAAAAATGAGGGTGTTACTGTTGTGATCAATACAAGATTAACCCCTGACAATCTCATACTAACCACAGGGCTAAGCAACTAAAAATAGTAACGTGAATAATCAAACAAAACCATAAAAGTTCAACATTTCATAAATAAAACCAGAGTACGCAAGTGTCAGAGTTAATATAGAATGGAAATTAAATACAAACATGCCTACTACCAGGGGAATAAAAAAAGATAGTAAAATGGATAAGTATAAGTCTGGAGAACACCCTCTCAGACCCCACAACAAGTGTAATAAGCCATCGCTTAGTCCTGCCCAAGGCATCATAAGCATCATCTCCTACCTGCACAAACTCGGGAGGGGATATTGCTCTCGGGAATGAGTAGTTCCCATGAAAGGGGTGATCAGTATACTACGTAATGAGTAAGGTAACCATATAGCTAAGACAAAACATAACATAAAAGGTAGTAAATCATTCAGGTTAATCACCATCATTAGAGTTTAGGTCATTAATTTTGCCTTTGCACACCCATCGAATTATATCCACGTGAGTACAGGAATCCCACTATTATGGCCGGTGGAATAAAAATAAGAACACACCTGACCACTATTATTGTTGGTGGAATGAACCTAACCCGGCCTCGACCCACGTAGTGTTCCACTGTAAGTAATTAAAGTCTTTCCCGTGATTTATTACCATATAAGGTTTGGTTTATCGAGCTTGAAACTCTCACTATTATAGTCAGTGGAACAAAAATAGTGACTCCAGGGTAGAATGGTCCTTATGAAATGCCCCAAAATCCTAATTTCTATTATCCATTATTAAATAAGATCTTTATGTGGGAGTTTAACCAAAATAATTCATTTTTATTAAAATAAGAGGAAGTTAATTAGGTTAAACCAAAAAGAAATTTAAAAGTGTCTGAAATAGGAGGAATTGTGGTATTTTAAGCTAAATAAGGATTTTATTTTAGAAATTAATTAAATAAATTACTTTATTTAAATTAAGAAGAATAAAATAGTTTCAAATTAATTTAACTTAATAAATAATTTAATTGGAAGAAAATTTGAGTATTTTTCCTAATTAGTATGGAGGTTAAGGAAATTTATCTAAAATAGTCTAAACTAAGCAAAAAGGGAATTTATTTAATATCTTATAAATATTAATATTCTAAATAGCCCAAAAATATTTAAATAATTTATGCAAAATCCAAAACCCTAAATAAAGCCTTCCTTTTTCCTTTTTCTTTTCATTCTTTTTCCTTTTTCCTAATCTCCCCGCCGAAGTTGGGCCTCGACCGGCCCAACGCCCCCTTCCTTTCCTTCTTCTCGCCGCGGCCCAGTGAGCCCAGCCGCCCGTGAGGCAAAACGCCGCGTTTCGACGCTAAAGTCACTGAAACGCCGCGTCGCCATAAGGAGAAAATATAACCGTTGCCAGACCGACGCGGACGCCGCGTTTTTCTAAAATATCACCCAAAACGCAGCGTTTCATTAATAAGGGAAATAACCGCCGCCACCCGGCCGGTTCCCCCTTCCCTTTTTCCTTTCCCCTGGACCGTCGATCCAGCCCCTCTTCTTCTTCTTCTTCTTCTTCTTCTTCTTATTCTTCTTCCTCAGTCGGTGACCGCCTGCAACACAAAAGCTCGCCGGAGGAAGAAAAGCCTGCAACGCTAGCTCCAGCTCCGGTCATTTCGCCCCTCTTCTCCCCGTTGACTTCCCCATGGATGTGACCAAACGGCACTCCCTTATCCCGCATGAAAATCCCCCATTTCCCAAGCAATTATGGTCTAAAAATTTTCGGACCATACGTCGGCCAACTACGCCGGACGACCTACCCTAACCCTAACCCCCTAACCTCCCACTTGGATCTTGTCGTTTTTCGTTCAAATTGGCCTATAAATAGCCCTCAGCACCACCTTAATCGCGTTCGACAATTGGGAACCTAGACAGAGCAAGCCGCGCGCCGCCCTGCCTTCAGACGACCTTTTCTCCGCCGTCAGCTGCCCCTACCACCTACCCTTGCCACCAAGATCCTCCCTGAACCTCCCTCTACACAACCAACCACCTTAGCTTCCCTGCCTCGCGCCGCACGTGCCGCCCTGGCCGTGCGAAAACCCCTCCCCAAATTGACCCCTTCCAGCCCTGCGCCGCCTTCGCGCCGCCGCCGCCGGCTGTGCCGCCACTTGCAGCACCTTCACCACCCCCCAAAAGCACCATGATTTCCTGCTCTACCACCCTACACTTCCACTTTCCCCTAGTTTCTCCTCCTTTAGCCTCCATAGCCACCTTTCCCAAAATTCTTCTTCCTCCTCCGCTGCCGCGCCGCCGCCGGTGCCACTTCCCCAGCCAGGTGGTCCAACTCCCTAAAACCCTAGACCTAGAATAATAGAAGTGGTTAATAAATTTTAATATTATTATTAACTATTATTGTTAATGTTATTATAATTATCATTAACCTAATTATTATTAATACTATCACTATAATTACTATTAATACTACCATTATTATTATTATTGTTATTATTAACAGGCCCTAAATTTTCCCCTAAGAACTTCTAATTAATGGTATTAAGCAATACAAGACCCTATTAAGTTATTATTATTGTTAATATTACTAGTATTACTATTATTATCCTTATTATTGTTAGCACTACTATTATCGTTACTATTATGATTACTATTATTATTATTATCGTTATTATCGTTATTATTATTACTCTTATTATTCTTATTGTTATTATAATTATTATTGTCATTCATTACTATTATTATTTTTATTATTATTATAATTACTATTATTATTATTATTATTATTATTATTATTACCATTATCACATGTGTTACTTTAACTATGACTAACATCCTTAGTACCTCTAATAATAATAATAATAATATTATTATTATTATTATCACTATTATTACTATTATTATTATTATTATTCTTATTCTTATTATTATTATTACTATTGGTGTTATTATTATTATTATGGGCATTACTATCATTATTACCACTATTATCATTATTATTGTTATTATTATTATTATTCCCATGTTTATTACTCTAACTATGACTGATGTTGTTATTGTCTTTGTTATTATTATTATGGTAATTCTTACTATTATTAGTAGGATTAACATTATTATTATTATTATTACCCTTATCATTATTATTATTATTATCATTATCATTACTATTACTATTATCATGGTTATGAGGTTGTTGCTAGTATTATGATTATTATCATCATTATTATTATTACCAACGTTACTATTATTGTTATTACTACCATTATTATTATTATTATTATTATTATTATTATTATTACCTTGTTATTATTTTGTTGTGGTTGTTGTATTTAATGCATTTATTATTTATCGATTATTACCATCGTTATTATCCTTAACACTATAATTTAATATTACTACCTTAGTATTTTTGTTATGCTTAGTATTGCCACAACTATTATATTATTATTATTATTGTTATTGTTATTATCGTTACTACTGTTACTATCATTATCGCTATCATTACTATTAATATTACTATGGTTAATAGTAGTGTCATTATGTTTATCTTTCTAACTATTGCTATCATTTCTATTATTTCTATTATTATTATTTTTAGTATTCTTACTATTAATTGTATTGTCATTATTATTATTATTATTATTATTATTATTATTATTATTATTATTATTATTTTCATTGCTATTACTACTTCTACTATTATTATTATTACTATCGTTATTATTGATATTATCATCAGAATGATTATGGTTGTGTTAGTATTTTATTATTATCAGTAATATTACTATCACTAATGCTACTATGATTTCAATTATTATTACCATCATTATTATCATTATAGCCATTATTATTCTTATTATGAGTATTATTATTATAAGTAGTATTCTTATTATTGTTAGTATTATTAGTAATTATTATTAATAATATCGAAACCCTCACCTTAATACTCTGGATTTGCTAAAACCTACTTTAATTAGTGATAATTCGTTTAAACTATCGTAAGAATAGTAATAACCCTACCCTTTATTTATAAACCCCTACTATTAATATTAGCCTTAGTATTAGGCCATGATAGGGGTAAGATAGGAATTTTGATAATTCCGGTAGAGGGAGATTAACCCTAAGTATTTCCCTCTTATAGGTGAACCGGGTCAAACCCCAGGAGGTGTAGGAGCGTGCTCCAAGCCCGGCGCTGATTTAGGTAAGGACGTAACTAAGGCCACCTGTGTGTATTGCATGTTTTACCTGTCTTGTATGCTTTGTGCGGTTGTATGCTATAACATGTATGTTATCTGTGTATTTATGTAGCGCAGCATGGAACCGAGGTACGTTCTCGTGCTCTCGTCTGTGTGTACTAATATGGTATGGTACAAATATGATGTGATGTGATGTGACCCCTACGACATGCATGCTAGGTTATGTGAGGAAGTCTTGTGAGGTGGGGACTTGAAAAAGAAAAATAAGCAATTAAGATAACCAAAGGGAAGTACGTCGGTTAACATAGGTATGGACGACCTAAGGAATTCATAATTTGTGAAACGATGAGGAAAAGGGGGAATCAAATAAATAGAAGAGTGGGAATAAAATAAGGTTGCATGGGGGAAACTAGGGTTTGCATGGAAATGATAGAACTGGCATGGTGGAAATGATAAGGTATGCATGGGAAGGTTAAGGTCCGCATGGGGGCGAACCTTACGTATGAAAAGTTACCGTGGGACGTGAGGAGGATAGTGGAAGGTCTGTTTGGGAGTCTGGAGACTCGAGGTGAAATATAGTACGTAGGGTCATATAAGGGACCCGATTAGGGTTTTGGGAAGAATTAGTAATCTGAAAAAGGCGAAAGAAAAATGATTAAGGGTGAGTGAGGTGCGGGTTGAGAGTTAGAGTTTATGTTATAAGGAATGATTATGGGAGTTTTGAGGGAGAAGAAACATTAGGTGAAAAGGAGAGGTTACTTGTGGGAAAAGAAAGGTACTAGAGTTGAAGTTGCCAGCTAGAGTTTTAGGGTCACAGGTAGAATCGATGGGTAAAGCGATATGATTTGGGGATTGGACCTGAACAAGATGAGGTGTTGAGGATAGATGAATTAATGGTAGTGAAGTAAGAGGAGATTGGACCACATAGGTCCAATTAGGGTTTCAAGGGAAACCCTGGAGGCTAATGGCGGGTGGAGTCCGATGTCACGAGGTGTTGTGCCTTAATTCATACTCTAGGAGTTGGTTTTTATTGTGTGTAAGTATATAGGGGAAATGGATATCGAGGAGTGATAAGGGGTGCACGAGTTCCAAGATATGGGACGGGCCCTCCTGGGAGGATAAGTGTGGATATAGTCAGCCATGCATGTCAAGGGTAAAACACTTTCAAATAAGATACGTTAAGATACTAATCACTTAAAGAGGAAGATGCTGAGCCGGGCCCAGACCGGTCCACCGGCGAATAATAGTGGCCAGGAGCCGGGGTGCCCTGGAGACCGTGCCACCGGCGAACAATAGTGGTCAGGAGCGTTTTGCCCTGTATGATTTCCGGTCCACCGGCTATAATAGTGGGGGTTTCCGTGCTCAGCAAACCAAACGTAAAACTTATAAGACATGGGAAAGATACTAATTACTTACAGTGGAACACCATGTGAGTCGGGGCCAGACCGGTCCACCGGCAAATAATAGTGGCCAGGAGCGTTCTGCCCTGGAGACCGGTCCACCGGCAAATAATAGTGGTCAGGAGCGTTCTGCCCTGAGTTTATATATTCCGGTCCACCGGCTATAATAGTGGGGTTCCCGCACTCACGTGGATTAATAAAGAATGTGGTGTGAAATGACTACTTTTAATAAAGACTCAAAGGAAATAAGTCTAATTGGACTACGGTCAGCTTTTATTATCTGTATTACTACATGCTGCTTACGTGAGTATGTCACGCATTGAGTTTCCAATAATATGGATTATTCCTACTTGAGGCACATGAGCCACTTTATATTTCGGATATACCACGCTTATATGTTTAAATGAGATGTTACATATGTCTCATATGTTACTATAGGTGTATGGCTAGATTCATGTTGTGGGTTGTGAGTACGTATGATATTATATCAATGTATTGTATCATAATATGAACTCGATGCAATAGTTACATCTCTCCCATAAGATAGGGTAGTGGGACTTACTCAGTATTGGACCCGTACTGATACTACACTGGTTGAATGGATCCTGTGATGATCCACCGACGGTGGGGAGCAGACCTTTGATGCAGGTTTCGATCGGTTACTAAATTGGGGTGGAAGGCTTGACTTGAGTGAGTAGGTGGTCCGGATATTTATCCTTCGGGATTTTTTTTGTTTAATTGTATTCATCTTTGGAAGTTACAAGTGTTGTATTTAAATTTCCAAGGGTTTTATCGTACCTTATCCTTCCGTCATTTTAATTCCTCTGACATTTGGAATTTTAGATTGTACTTCCTAACGTAACTCTTGACTTTCGTACTCTGATTTCCTTATCACTTATGCCTTACTAATGATTTGTTTTGGTTCTATTATTTTAGCCTTAGCACTTAGTATCGGGTCGATAGTTGTGAATCGATCTGGTACTAAGTGTGGCGGTAATACCCCCGAATTTATAGTTTTATTTGCTTGCTTCCGCTAAACTTTTTTTAAAATTTAATGAAATTTTTCAGTAGTAAATTTGGGGGTGTTACACCTTAGCACTATTATAGACGGTGGAACTATCTCCAAGGTAAAATGCTTTTGGCCACTATTATAGCCGGTGCAACGAAAGTCATCCTTACTTGAGCCTGGCTCAATAATCTATTGCTTTAAGTAATTAGTAAGTAAACCTCAGCTAGACATGCATGCCCCCAATGGAATCCTGTCTCATTACCATACTTCCATCCCAAACTTCCTGAACGACCCGGTCCCATAGCTTGGGACCTTCACACTCTCTAAGACTCCAAGACATTTTTCTCTACTTCCACACTACTCACCATGAATCCAAAGTCCCCTTGCATATGGGTCAAGGCCCACTTTCCTATTTCTCCACCTAAGCTCACCATCACTCACTAGGGTTTGCCTTTAAAAATCCTAAACTGGTCTACATGGCCCTATCCTCTCTTTTCCACACATAGCCCATACTCCTCATTGACTCCACACCATCACTCCAATTAACCCACTCCAAGTATCACAACCCTACTTTCCAATTTCCACATGAGTTTAAGAAACCTTTATCAATCACCCCGAAACCTTAAAACACCTATTTTCTTTTACACCAACCCTTCACACACACTCCACCCCCCTTTCCACTTGACTCACACCCTTCATATACACCTTCCTAATCTTAACTATAATCCTAACCAATCTCTACAACTCTCTCATATCACCCCCATACTTAGGGTTTTTCCCTAAAAACCTTAATTAATCTCACATGCACACTTCTACCAACCCACGCACTATCTTTTCCTTAAAGACTCCAATCACCCAAAGTATTATTTCCTCACCATGTTTAAACCTTAAACCAAATTTTTCCACATAAACTTTTCCCCTATGCAAGCCTTACAATTCCTATGCAATATTTACTCCAACCCTTTATTTTATTATCATTTTTCCTTTATTTTATTACCCTTAGGTCATAAGGTACTTAGGCTTTTTCCCACTTATCCTTACTCACTTCACTCTCTTTATTTCTTTTAGATTTCCACAACCTTGCAATACCACCTTAGGCCTCCTATCATGCATGTTATATTGTGAAAACTATACATAGGAGCATGTCATAAAACACAAGTCATATCACCCATATCATAAATTATACACAACTTACCTTAGCTCCATACAAAGCAAGCTGCACTACACACATTTTTAGTCCACATTCACATATAATACACAACACATATCATTACACCCATGAGCACACAAATCATAGCAAAACCAAGCCTTAACCATATCCTTACCTTATAGGACACCGAGCTTGGAGCATGAATCCTACGCCTTCTTACGGAAAGGTTTTGGTTCACAACCTATAAGCATGGAACACTAGATATTAAACCTTCTTCCTACATCTTTTCTTTTTTCTTTTATTTTTCCCAACTAAATATTAGTAATGAGATTAATAATAACAATAAGGATAATAATAGCAAAATATTAAAAATAAATTATACCAAATAAATAAAAGGGTTAAGGGAACAATCAAAGAGGGAGTAGCAGATTAGGGTGGCGACGGTGGTGATAGAAAATGAGATATTTTAGGGTTGAAAAAGGGTAGGGAAGTTGGATTTTCTTGTGTGGTAGGGTTTTTAGGTTAGAGGGGAGTGGTGGTGGTGGTGTCTCATGGCGTCGGCGCTGGCAGTAATGGCGTTGGTGCCTAATAGTGAAGGAAAGGAAAGGAGAAGGAATGAGGGAGAGAAAAGGGAAATTAGTGGCGTGGGAACGTAGGGGAGGTTTTTTTAGGCAGGAAGGGAGGCAATGGAGGTGGTGGTTGCTACGGTGGCGGCGGCGCAATGGGGCAACAAGTGGTGAAAAAGGGCAGCTCGAGCTGTCCATTTTACACAGGTGGGGAGAGAACAGGAGGGAGGGTTAGGGGCAAGGGAATGTCTTGTTTGGTAGAGGTTGGTGTAGGGAAGAGGTAGGGTAGGTGCAGCAATGGTGGTGTGGTGCGATGACGGTGGCGGCAATGTCTAAAGAGAGGGTGTGAGGGAGTTGGGGAGCTCTGGAATGGCATAAAAAACAAGAGAGGAAATTGGAGGCGTAAGGGGGTATATATATATAGGGGTAGAAGGGTGGGGGAAGTGGACAAATGAAGGTAGAAGACAAAAAGGGGTGGTTGGCTGTCGGCCAACGTACAGGCTGGAGTAGCTTACACGACAAAGGGCAGGGGGTAGGTTTTTGGCAAGGTAGCAGGGGGTTAGGTGGGGGATGTTGGGGCTGCAGAGGCGTGGGGACTAGTGCAGGGTAGTGCCAACTACACACGCACTGTAAAAAGGGAGAAGAAGAACCATGGTTTTGGGGGAAGGTTGAAGATAAGAGTAAAAGGGGAATAAGGGAAAAAAGAAAGGGAGAAAGAAGGAAAAGAAGGGGGGATGGTGCTGGCCGCGTGAGGGAAAAAAAAGGGGGAGTGGGCCACATGATAAAGGAAAGGAGGGGGAGAGGAGAGTGTTAGTGTGGCCTAGGCTGGCGAGGGAGGGGGAGAAAGGAAAAAAAAGAAGAAAATGAAAATGAAGAAAATGAGAAGAAAGAAGAAAAAAAAGTTAGGTGGTTGGGGTGTTCTAGGATTTTTTTAATTTTAAAAATAATAAAATTAGTATAAATAAATAATTATTTTTTGTGTTAATTTAGAAATTATTATTATTATTATAATTGATTTAAAATTTATTTTAGTTTAGTAAATTATTTTAGCCTCCACTCCTTTGATATCTACATTATTTTCCTCTTTTTGGACTTTAATTATTTTTATTATAATATCATTATTTTATTAAAAATGGTATATTTAGTTAAATCTCACTTATTAATTCTTATTTTATTTTTAATTCCTAAATTAAGATTTTGGAGTATTACAAATATGATCACGAAAACACATTAGCAAAACAAAGGGTAAATATTAACACGATAGTGAACAAAGATTATAAGAATTATGGTAAAATATTCGTAGAAAGTGAGGTAAAAGATCTATGTGATAAAAGATCAAATTACCGGTGAGAGATATATATAAGAATGGAGAAAATTTTATACAATTTATTTTTTTAGTATAAAGTATGTCAATACAAATGTTTACTTATAGACAAAAATATGAGAAACATTACAATATAATTCCCCCACCTCTCCTAATTAAAGAGATATTAATTAAAAAAATGAATGAAAAGAAAAGGCTAATGTGGAACAAGCCATAAAATGTACCAATGCGGATCCATTATAATGTACACACTAATAAATAAGTTATAAATAAATAACTTGTGAGACGGATATATAATTATATTTTTGCCTTTCACTTATCATAAACAAAAATTGTTACTGAGTTAAAAATAAAAATACCATGTGAATGTTATAATTACTATAATATTAAAAGAATAAAATTCAAACATAAGATAATGTATCCACGGAATTCAAACATCAATACTGCAATATCACTAATGTTCCCTCTCCCTTAAATGTTTAAAATTGTCATTATATTTTATCAAAGTTTACTAAATATTTTTAAACCAATAAAATATTGTCATTCACTTATTTTTACATCTCGGTTATTGCATGGGCAACTAATATGATTATGAGTTGAACCTTTTAATTTAACATCGCTACGCTCTAAAAATAAATTTATAAAATAGAGAACATTTAAAGATGTCCTAATTCAAATAGGATATATCCGTTTGCTGTTTGTATCCAAACCATTTCGTAGAGGCATCGGCACACATAAATTTTCTCTTCATGATTTTTTTTTTTAAAATCGTAAGCAGAGTATTTAGTTAGGTTAGATCTATCGATTAGATATAACTTAATTTGTTTACATTTGCCCAAAAAATTTATTTATTTACGAATTGTCGCATTTAAAAACATTAAGGCCCTATTTTGTTTGTAGAAAGTTAAGTGGAAAGAAAAATATAGAGAAAAAAAATTGAAAGAAAAAAATGAAAGAAATTAATTTTCTTTCTTTTGTTTAGTTATTGGAGAAAATTTTGTAAAAAATTAATTTACTGAAAATTATTATTAGTGTTTAGTGTATAAAATAAAAATTATAAGAAAAGTTGAATGTTATTATTTATATTATTTATATATTTATTAAAATTAAAATATTATATTAATATATAAAAAAAATTCATAAAGTTTATAATAAAATTATAAAATTTGTATAAACTCAATACTAATTCCAAATTTTTTAAGAAAAACTTGAAAATATTATATGCAAAATGTGGAGGCCAAATCTTCGCCTTAAAAATAAAATAAAATAAAATAAATTCTTCTATTCAACGAGAAGCTTGTGGGATATCATACGGCAATAGATGAAAGAATAACATAAGGATGAATATTTGATTAGAAGAAGATTTCGGGACGCGATACGACGATAGATGAGAAAGTAGATAAACATTCGTAGCAAACATGATATGAAGGCTAGATCAATCTTTGTCCGAAGATTGTATATCCTTAATTCATGAAAAAAAAAACTTTAACCGGTCAATTATTTGCGTAGAGTAGCGGAGGTCGGAGGCAACACTTGAGCTGAAGGAATACGGCGAGCAATTACATTAGAGCAGCGTTGCACAGGAATAGGGATGGGAAGAAACGCAGAAACGTTGTTTTTTTAGAAATTTAGAAAACAAAGACGGTAGAAAATGTAATATATATATATATATTAAAAAATAAATTAAATCTACTAAAATTATGAGTGAAAAATAAAAAATCCTAAAATTATTATCTATATTAGTTAATTTTAATTATTAATAATTTTATTTTAATAAAAATTAATTAAATAATTTTAATATAATTTTTGACAACAAAAAATTTTAAAAGAGAAAATATTTTCGAAACATTTCCTAGTTATCACTTCATAGCATCATACGATCCCACCTTCAAATATGCTGTAAGCGTGGACCAGCAAAATTTCCTTTACTTTCTTATTTTTTTTCCCATGTGTTTAGTGTAAGAAAGTTGAACAGGGTAATTTTCCGCAATATTTTTCTTCTTGTTTTCTTTTTTTTAGATTTTTCTGACAACCAAACATGGAAAAATAAATTTCCATCTAATTTTTTTTCCATTCCTCCTTGTTTTTTTATAAACCAAACGAAGCTTAAGGCTCATATAAAATTTAGTTAAATGATCGCTAAAAGCTCATTTAAATGTATCACATCGTATACAAGCAGTGTTTACGTATATAGCCATGTAAATTAAAACTAAAAATTTAGTAAGATATAACTCATTCTTCTCCACCTTGAGAAACCTTCAAAAAACTTCCATGAGTGCATTTTTATGGTTGCAGCACATATTCAATCAAATACGTAAGATGGATCCAAACTCTGAAATCATCATATTTTTATAGTTGCAGACAAACTGATCCGTAGAAACTAGGGCACGAGCGAGTGGTGCATATATATATATCCCTCAAAATTCACCGTATCAAATCATTCCTGACAATCTATGCCATGTAAACAGTAAACCACAGCATCAGGTACGAGCTTCCAAGGTTTCCTGTACATCTTCTCACGCTTCCTACATATTCTTCCCCTAAGGCTTGGATCCCCCTACTCATCCCAAACCATAAATCGGCATAAGAACATAAATATTATAATGTGTTTTCAACCACTTTCAAACTCACCGGGCACTAACATTAAAAAAAAATGTCTATACATAAAAATTTGGTATTTCTCAAAATTTGTCCGATGAGTGCGAAACTCCCGAAGAAGAGAATTAGAAATAATTTAATGAAGTGAGAAATGCCGAAGAAAAACACCAAAAACTTTTTGCCATTCTAACAAAAGTATTTCAAAGCCTATGCATTGATATTTAATGGACAAATCATTGAACCTCAGATAAATTACCTTCATAGTAGCAGCAAAGAGTCAATCAATCCCTAATCCCCCACCCCGCCCAAATAAAATGGTTGAGAAATTTTACAAGAAGAAGAAACATACTGAATTTTTCTAATCTAATAAATAATTTCTCAGATCTAAAACACAAATAATTATATGCAAAACATCAACGCACGGATACATACCAGATTTGTATATACAGATCTATGTATTGAAGCAGCACCAGAGTGGTAGGCCTCGAGAGGCAGGCTCTAGAGGTAGGCAACGAGTAGGGGCAAGTGGCAATGGTTGGTGTCGAAGATTCTTGCAATGCAGAGAAGACACGCCGAATGAGAGAAGAGTCAGAAGACACAGGCACCCAAGGGTCTGATCGAAAAATAATTTTCCCTGACCCAACATAATAATTTTACTCCAAAAAATTTTTCCCCAAGAAAAGGAAAATAATTTCCCTTGTATTGTTTATACCAGTTTTACCCCCATACCAAACACAACCCATAAATGAACAAATTGAAAAATTAAACATATGGATATCCCAATTAAAATTGTTGTTTTGATTATCTGAATGGACTTGGACTAAACAAAAATTATTGATAGTCTATCTGAATTGTGATAAATCAAAATTAAAGTAAAATTTAAAAATTAATATAGATAAAAATATAAAAATAAATTAGAATGAATATTTTAAATTATTGTTTTAATGATATTAATTTAAATTGAATGAATCAGAATAATTTTTAAAATTTTTTATTTAAATTGATATGAATAAATATTAAAAAATTAAAATAAATAATATTTACATCATTATATTAAATAAATAAATCTCTTTTATAATAACTCAATTGGGGATATTTTTATTCAATTAAGTATAAAGTTTATTTGTATTTTAACTTTGATCTTGTATTATCATTAAAATTAAAGGCTAATAAAATAAAAATTAATCAAAATTAACAGAAATAAAATTTTGATCTCAATTTATCTAATTACAATTAATAAAATTTATCTCAAAATAAAATAAATCAATTAATTTATCTCGGGTAACTCTCGTTCCCTAAAACCAAACGGATCATAAGGCTTCTCTCGAATCATCAAGCGGCTGAGAGTATTGAACTGGGATAATGCGCTGAACAGCTTCAGTTTTGTCCCCAAATCCACCTCCTTTGCCAAAATCTGCCTGCTACTCCATTGGCGGCAGAGCTAGCTCTGAACTCCGAGCTTCAAGTGCAAAATGTAAGTGCTCTTACTCTATTTTCCTTTATTCCTTGCGCCTCTGGTTTCCCAATCAGATCCATACCCTGGTCCACTTAGCTCTTTTGAGAACTTACCTGCCTTTTCTACTCAATAAAAAAAAGCATGCTCTGAATTAATTTTAAGCATAATACATGAGTTGCATTGTGTATTTTTCAATTGACTAGTCTGTGACTTTCTTTTTACTCTTGACAGATCCGCTGGACTCGGAACTAAATCCAGCGATATGGAAGTCGGAGGAGATGATGGCGGGGGAATGGCGGCAATGGACTCGCCGCTGACTAAGAAGCTAGTATATGCAGCCAGGATTTATCAGTATTATTTAGATAAGACAACTCCACATGCAGTTCCGAGGTGGATTGGAACCCTAGTTTTTGCTGTGATTTATGGCCTTAGGATTTACTATGTTCAAGGATTTTATGTCGTTACATATGCTGTTGGGATCTACATCCTGAATTTGCTGATTGGTTTCTTGTCGCCGTTGGCTGATCCGGAACTTGAGGTGTCTGATGGTCCCATGTTGCCCACTAAAGGTTCTGATGAATTCAAGCCCTTCATTCGTCGTCTGCCCGAATTCAAGTTCTGGTAATTCCTGCATTTATCTTTGTAGATGAAAAGTTGGTTTATTTACTTGCGTATTTATTTTGTTTAAGAATCTCGGCTGTTTGGTTTCAGATCTGAACATATGTAGTATTGATGATTTGATAGCTTTATTTGTGCTGTTTAAGCTTTAAAATTTGGCGATTGTGCTGTTCTATTTATGTAATAAGACATTTGTCGAAGAACATGATTGTGGAATCGACTGCTTACATCATTTTATAAAAATAGCGAAGAGTTAAAGCATAGAAAGAATGGCCCAATTTTTTTAAGTGTAAGAATGTAAATGTAAACAAGTCGAGAAGTGTGTGGAAATATCCCGTCGGCTAGGTGGATCAGTGTTTGAAAATGCGCACATAAAGCTCAAGGCGCAAAGGTTTTTTATTTTTAAATCCTAGGTGAGTCAGTATTGGCAAGAAGTGCGTGACTTACTAAAAATTAGCTACTTTTAAGTTTTAATTTCATTCAAAAAAATCTGCAATCAATTGGTAAGTAAAGTGAGGTAACGGAGGTGGTAAAGAAGGTCATAGGAAGACCAATAGATGTAAGCTTGAATGATAAAGGAAGGAAATGCATTTAGAATAGAGAAAAAATTAGACGAGCTATTTTTGAGCTTTATTTTTATAAATACAATAACTAAATCTCTTGTCAAGAAGGAAAGGAAGGGGGGAAAAGGGTCGTGGGAAACCAATAGACGTGATTTTGAAAAGAATAGATTATGTATTTTAGAAAGATCAAAAAAATATTAGATTGATAATATTGGTGCCTCACTTCGCCTAGGCGTGCATCTTGTGCCTAGCACCTAGGTTCTAGGACCTTTACTGCCTAGGTGCGGCTTAGTCGTTTTCAAACATGGAGGTTAACAATAATTCCCTCAGCCAATAGGACAACTATTGAAAATGTAAGAGTAAATTGCAAGTACAGAGAAATGAAAATTTATGAGAGAAAGAAATATGGAACTTTTATTGAGTACGAAGATTTGGAGAAAAAATAGGGATCTTCCACCTCATACTTACAAAGGATCAGATTTATTATATCCTCCTTCATCCTTGGCCAGAACATTCAATCATCATTGGTTGTTTGACTTGTATATCTTTTTACCTAGTTATAGTTAGGAAAATGCATAAGTTACAACTTAATGGTTGATTCTTTAAATTAACCCTTGCTAACTCATAGATTGTCATATTGATGGGTATCAAATTTCTTATATTAAGGCATTTCCTAACCACTTTTTTACATCCATTAGTTGCTTGAATCTTCTTTCTCGGTCTTGGCCATTAGGTTATCCTTGTCAACTAATCATATTCGTTGGCCTTAGGCTGTTGCCCTTGGCTGACATCCTTCGCCAAAGATCCTTTGCTGATGCCCTTGGTGGTCGTCCTTTTAATATTGCAACTTTACTGGCTGCGTTGGCTGTCTGCTACAAGCCAACGAATTTTGGGTATCTTCCTAGTTGATGGCCCTTTGCTGATCGGGGCCTGGCCGACGGCCATGATGTTTGCCCCATGGCTGATGGTTTAGGCATTCTCCCATGTTGAGGAAAACCTCAGCAAGAATTGGCTGGCATTCAAGCCTATTAAAATGATTAGATAAATGTTCTTCTGGGTAGTATGGGATAAAACTGAGGTCGTGGTATAGTGGCTGTGGTATCAAAGTATTGCACCGGATAAATAATATGTTGGGTTGTTGCAATGTGATTTTTTACAGTGACATCAGCAATTGTGGATGCATAGTAGTGAATATTGGTGTGTATTGGCCGTGTCACATTTCCTATTGCATATCACAAGGCTAAAAATCATCGGTGGTTATATTTTTTCATGGTATGGTGGTTTGTGGAAGGTATTAGGATGCTGTGTTTTGAAGCAGAAGCTCTGTCCATTTTCTGTGTCGATAACGGACAATATTTGTTCCTTGCTATTCAAATTTGACCTTGAAACTCTCTTGTGTCTCTTAGTTAAATGGCTTCACCATGCTGTCATGACTCAGCCGTCTCCAGTGTTAGTGTCTCATGTTCTTTGAAACACAGTCAGAGAAGGCCGTTTTTTTTTTGTCCCCTTTTGTTAATAATTGATTGGTAGCTGTTATGTTGAGGTGCCGGAGGACTTTTATGGATTACAAATATTTGATGGCTTTTACATCTGTAACTTCTAGCGTAGATGTCAAGCGTGTTGTCGGGGGTGGGGTGTTCATTTTATAAGCTCTTTTGGTCGGTTTCTCGACTACTACACATGATTTAGTCTGGTCCATTTAAGAGGCTAGTAGATCTGTGTGTCTTTTCTACCCTTCCATTTCCCTGAACGCTATGGTTTGAGTGGGTTAATAAGTCCGTGTGCATCTGTTGATGCTACTTGTTGGCCTCCTTTGTGTAATTCCGTTCTTGTTCCGATTCATATTAGTTGGCAGCAATATTTACTGAGTTGATGTATGGAGGAGGGGGGTGAGGGACAGTTTAACGTGCCTACAGTCTTTAAGTTGAAAACTCTTTTTATAGGCTTGCTGGTAGGTTGAGCCAGCTAATTCTAGAGAACCGTTGATGTTTCCTTGCTCTTTAGACGTGATCTTTTTCTCTCCGGTAGTAGACAATCGAGTGTCCTCTGGTAAGGACAACTTTTCCTCGGAATTTGTAGTTTTTTAATATACATGCAGTTCACTTGGTGTTCTCGGTTGATTATCCAGCATTGAAGTTTATATAGGAAATCTATGGGTGGTATTTCTTATTTCTTATGCATTTTTATTTTTATTTTTTTACTTTTCCTTTGGGCTTAGGTTGCAACACAAGTCATATGTGCTGTGTACTTATTCCTGTTTGAGAAATAGATAGGAGACACCACCTTCTTTCATCTTTGTGTCCAAGACGCCAACAATGCTCAATGAGATTTGGTGGGGAATTAGTCAGAATGATATGAGTAGATGATGTGATAGAGTATTCTTTGATATGGACTCTGGTAGAAAAATCATTTCATTCAACCTTCTCCAAAAATGGTAGTTAGCAAATCCTTTTTGTGCTCCAATTTCCTTGAAAAAGGTATTGTGCTATTTTTGTGGTGCTCCCACTCATTTCTATGTGGATGACAAATCTGGCTGTTCAGTGTGTTGACTGGCTTATAATGGTTTGGTGTTCTAATTGGTTCAGTTAACATTTGCATCTTTCAAACCTTGAATTTCAGGCACTCAATCACAAAGGCATTCTGCGTTGCATTTGTGTGTACCTTCTTCTCTGCATTTGATGTACCAGTCTTTTGGCCCATTTTGCTTTGCTACTGGATTGTACTGTTGTTTCTCACAATGAAGCGACAAATTGCGCACATGATCAAGTATAGATATATACCCTTCAACCTTGGCAAGCAGGTGAGCTTCTGCCTGATGGCATTTCATATCACTTGGATAGTTGGATACTTTCCTTTTACATTGGCCAGATGGCATTTTATCAGTATCAGTATTCGTGAAAATGACGTGTTGCATTCAAATCAATGTTCCGCAGAAATATGGTGGAAAGAAACCTTCTGGTGGTACTTCTCGAAGCGACTGATCTGAAAGCAGGCTGCCTGTTTTTTCTGCCATATTTGTGGGAGAGAGATTGCTCCTGAAAGCTAAATCAGAAACTGGAGCAAAAGTGATCTTGGTAAAGATCTGTCTTATATCGATATAGCTCTTGATTCCATTTTGAAGTATATACAGTTTGTGGGTATGAGATGATCGTGTTTGAAATTCAATTTTACCTCTTACCTTGTAGTGGAACAAATTTGTTTGTCTTGGATCCTGAAACTTAAAGTAGTTATTATTATTACTATTATTTGCACACACTTGTTTTGATGCAACGATATTTCGAGAGTTTATTAGGCTGTAAATATTGGCTAAGTTTATCTACGTCATGACCAAGGATGTGTGCAGTTTGGGTTTATCTGACTTCAAACTAAATTAATATTTTTTTGTGGTTTGAAAAAATCTTAAACTAAATCAAATTATTTTTGAAATGATGCAAGCCAAATCATATTAATGGCTTATAATTTGGTTCAGTGTAGATTACAGTTTTTGTATATAAAATTTTAAAAATTAATTACTTAATCTAAAATTAGTATTTTACTGAGAATTAGAACTAATAAATAATTAATATTAAATTGTAACTAAAAATGTTATTTTTATGGTAATGTTTAATATACTAAAAATCTTTGTAGATATGATTGTATATGTATAAATATTGTTTATATATAAGTCATATTTGTAATTGTAAAAAATAAATAAAATAGAAACACAATTCGAGTAATGGTCGAATTATATAATTTAAAAAAAAATAATTCTTTAACTATTTTAAGCACCTAAATGTCAAAAAAAAGAAGTTGGATACATATAGAGATATTATTAAAAAGATCACTTACAATATAAATCTATGATGAATATATATATATATATATTTACAATATAACTATTAATTAAAACTATTTTGAATAGGGAGTTGTTATTAGTATACCCAAAACGATGAGTTTATACCCTTTAAAATCCTACTTTTTTTTTTACCAATTTGACCTTTTTTATTTATTTATTTGTGCACGCATCTTCTTGGCACCTCATCACTACTCTTTTTTTTTTCTCTTATTAATTAATCACATAATATTTAATTTTTTTAATTTTGAATACAATAAGTATAAAAAAAAGATAATAAATTCAACAATTATTTTTGTAACATCCCAAAATTTACTTTTTTTAGCGGAAGTAATCAAATTAAAACCTGTAAATTCTGGGAATGTTACCACCACACTTAGTACCAAACCGGTTCTCTCCAACCGTTTCAATACCAAGTGCTAAGGTTAGAAGAAAAGTAATAATCAATTATAAATCAAGACAATCCAAATTCCAAATAAGCATTAAACGGTTGTAAAATAAAAATCAGAGTACGCGTAAAGAATTATTACTCATGTCTAAAAAGAGAAATAATCATACAATGGTTAAACGATTTATCTCAAAAGCTCAATAAAGAGTAACAATTTAAAGATGATAAATCCGATACAAAATAAATAATAGAAGGAATAAAAATAATGAGAAGAGTGAATCCGGCCACACTACTCTCAAACTTGGAGCCAAAAACAAGCTCAACACTCAGCCCACCGGATGTCTCACCCACCTGCATAAAGGTAGAATGGCTTACTACTCGTGGGAATGAGCAATACTCATGAAAAGGGTGATCAGTACGCTACGTACTGAGTAAGGTAGCCGAGCACTAAGATCAACACATAACAACACATAAATAATGCAGAATAATAATAGAGTATAAGACCAACATGATAACATAAATGCATATGACCATTTAGGTAAAAGTATAAAGGCCTATATATAATTTGATTCAATTACTTAATTAATCTCTAATCAGAAGTCGATTTGTACTATGCTTTTTTATCAAATCCACGCGAGTACAAGAACCCCACCATTATAGTCGGTGGACCGGAAACACACAAGGCATAAAGCTCCCAACCACTATTATAGCCGGTGGACCGGTCTAGCCCCTACTTGCATGGTGTTCAATTATAAGTACTTAGTGTTTTTTCCATGCCTTGGCACAAATATGTTCGGTTTTGTTGAGTACGGAATCCCCCACTATTATAGCCGATGGACTAGAAATGCACAGGTACAAAGCCTGACCACTATTATTACCAGTGGACCGGTTACACATAGGATATCATGCCCTAACCACTATTATTCGCTGGTGGACCAGTCTGGGCTCGGCTCAACAGTCTTTCACTTTAAATTATTAATGTCTTAAGTATGTTATTCAGAAAATTTTAACCCTAGACATGTATGAATTATTCCCTTTACACTTATCCTCCAACTGATCTGTATTATACTATGAGAACCCTACACCTTCTAACTTTCTAGAAACCCTAATTTTGACCTTTGTGGTCCATCTCACTCCACTTCACACAACCAAACTCATTATAACACTCTACACATCACAAATTATAAATACCATCCTCATAATTACACTTTAATCACCAAATACATATGATACCACAAAAACCCTAAATAGCTACACCAAACCCTAATGGTTCACACCAAACCCTAGCTCGGTCTCCTACGTACCCTTATATTATTCCACGCACGATTTTTCATCCAAAGTGTTCAAACACCCAAAAACACTTACATTACCTTCCTCAAATCCCAAATCAACTTTTTATACGTAAATTTCACTCCCATGCAGACTTTATACATCCCATGCAACCTTTCGAATTTTTCATGTAGAACCCTAAGTCCATCCATATGAAACCCTAAATTTTTTCATGCAAAGCCCAAGATTCTGTCATACAAGATTCTAAATCCAATCCACACAAAACCAAAGATTTATCCATACCAAACCCTAAATTCAATCCATACCAAACCAAAGATTCATCCTTACCAAACCCTAAATTCAAACCATATAAAACCAAGGATTTATCCATACCAAACCCTAAATTCAATCCATACAAAACCAAAGATTCATCCTTACCAAACCCTAAATTCAAACCATATAAAACCAAATATTCGTTTGTACAAAATCCTACATTAGATCCTCCCATACAAAACCATAAATGAGATTCTCCCATACAAAACCATAAATTAGATTCTCCCATACAAAACTATAAATTAGATTCTCCCATATAACACCATACATTAGATTCTCCCATATAAAACTATAAATTAGATTCTCCCATATAACACTGTAAATTAGATTCTCCCATACAAAACCATAAATTAGATTCTCCCGTATAAAATCATAAATTATATTCTCCCACACGAAACCCTAAAATTCTACATTTTATTCTTCCACTCATGGATCATTAAATTACTTAGGTCAACTCATATCCATTGGTCAACTTATTTCCCTATTCTCCTGTTTCATCCTTTCCCCCACACAAACCATATTAACATCCTCACATGCATGCCTTACAGAGTCACAACACATATTATCACATACTACAATATTTCATCACATACACATAATACACATGCCATATAGCAATACATGATCACCCTTCAACTCCACGGCATACCACACATGAAATCAATATAATAATAAATATAGGATGCATAACATACAAAGTATATAATGCACATCAACACACAATAGACATTAGTAACACCCTTACCTAAAATGATACCGGTCTTAGAGCACGTTCCTACGCCTCCTTAGGGTTTTGATAAAATAATAACATATTAATAAAAATAACATTAACTAATTTCTAACTTTGCTAAAAGGTATAATAAATAATAGTAATATTATAAAAAAATGATAATATAAGGGTTTAAAGATTTAATTCCAATAATAATAATAATGAAAATAGAAATAATATAAATGATAAAACCCATAATAATATTTAAAAAATGATAATAATCATAATAGTAATAATAGTAAGGATAATATTTGAAGATAAAATGAAGTAGGCTTTCTACCCCACATTGAATAATAATAAACTTATTAAATAATAATAATAATAATAACAACACTAATAAGAATAATAAATGCTATTGATAAAATATTAATAATATTAATAATAATAAGACTTGATATATATAATACTACTACTATAATTCAAAATAGGTGCAATAGGGTTACAACCCTATATAGAATAATAATATTAACACTTGAAAATAATAATAACAATAATAACAATAAAAATAACAATAACAATGATAATAATGATAGCAGCACTAATGGTAAAATAGTTGTAATAATAATAATAATAATAATAATTATTATTATTATTATTATTATTATACCACATTAATATTAATAATAAAGATAATAGTAATAATAAGAATAATAATAATAAAATCGAAATAAAAAAATATAATAAGGCTTCGACCCTCAATATAAATAATAATTAAAACATTAATAATTATAATAATAAAAATAACAATAGTAATAGAAATAATAATAATAATAATAATAATATAATATTTTGAATAAATAAAATAAAATAGATTAATGCTTGTAAAAATATGGAAAAATGGTTGATAGGGTCTAGGGTTCAACCTTAGTTTGATGGTGACAGGCGGCTCCAGCGGTGGTGCACGGCGGTGGCGGCAGCCGAAAAAGGAGTATAAAGGGGGAAAAGTTGAAGGCTAGGAACAAAGTAGGAAGAAAGAAGGTTGGGGTTGGGGTGTTTGAGACTGCCTAGAGGGAGAGGAGTTGAATGAGGGTGGCAGTGCACGGCAGCGGTGGTGTGGCTGAATGGGGAAGAAGGAGAGAAAGAGAGGAGGAGAGGGAGGGAGAGGAAAAGAAAGGTAGGGGAGAAAGAGGAGGGTCTGCAGAATAATTTGGGAGGTAAAAGGAGTTGCGACAGCAGCGGAAGAGGTGGCGGACGACGACGAGAAGGGTGGCAGAGACAAAAAATAGGTTGGTTGAGGGGGCTACTTCGCACAACCGGGGTGGCTTATGCAGAAAAAATCAAGGGATGAGGGAGGTTTAGGTAGTTAGAGGGCGGTGCAATGATAAGTTTGGTGGCTAGAGATGGCAGCGCAGTTGGCCGTAGGCGGCTGCAACAATGTTTGAAGGGGCAGTGGCACACAAGGGGTGATTTCGGGGTTTCGGGAAAGAAGGCTTAAGCTCAAGCTAGTATGGAGATATTTATACGCTAAGGGTGGGGGATAAGGTCAGAGGGGTGTGCCAGGAAAATAGGGTAGGGGGAGATGGCATTGACCGACGATAGTTGGCTGGCGAAAATTCAAACGGCAGGGATGGTTGCACGGGCCTGGGAGAGGGAAAATCATGCGAGAATAAAGGAGTTGATTGGGTTGAAATGATAGGCCGATCAGTGGGGAAAGAGAGGGGAAATACTTGTAACACTCCCAAAATTTACACTTTTTTTGCAATACTTATACGTTAAGACTGTAAATTTCTAGAGATGCTACAATCACACTTAGTACCAGATCAGTTTACTCCTACAGTTCCAGTACCAAGTGCTAAGGCTAAGAAAATGCTACTAATAACATTATTAATAATCCAAATTTATAAAATGAAAATCAGAGTATGCATAAGTCTTTATAAAATTCGAAATACTAGCTATTGTTTATCATATGATAAATAAACAACAATAATAAAATTGTTTCTGCAACTCAAACATAATAATAAGAGGAAGCATGAATAATAATTTGGAAAGGAAAACGGTCACGCCACTCCAGGACCCGATCCAGCCCACAATCACTCGACCCCTCTTAATGTCCCATATACATCGACAATATCGAAATAAGTGTCCCCTACCTGCACCAGGTCAAACAGGCCTTCTGCTCATGGGAATAAGCAACACCCATGAAATGGGTTATCAGTACGCTACGTATTGAGTAAGGTAACCGAGCACTAAGGCCGATACATAAACACATCAAATCATACAGGATAATAATCAACATACAATTTCAAACCACACTTATGATACATAAAAGTGTATAGAGAAATCCACAACCTATAATCAATAAACCCACACATAAGGCCCAAAAGGGTACAGATTAATCATTTAATCATTCTTTTATAGAAAGTTGATTCACACTATGCCTTTTTATCATTTCCATTTGAGTATAGGAACACCTCACTATTATAATTGGTGGGTCGATCACACATAGAGCATCATACCCTAACTACTATTATTACCGGTGGATCGGTCACATATAGGGTACAACCCTAACCACTATTATAACTGATGGATCGGTCACATATAGGGTAAAACCCTAACCACTATTCCTAACCGGTGGATCGGCTCGGTTCCTGCTCGCATGGTGTTCCACTGTAAGTGATTAGCGTCTTTTATTTGCCTTAGCAAAACTTTGGTTTATTTTCCATCGAGATCGGGATCCCCCACTATTATAATCGGTGGGCCGGTCACATATAGGACCTCATGTCCTAACCACTATTATAACCAGTGGATTGGTCGCACATAGAGTAAAACCCTAACCACTACTCCTGACTGGTGGATCGGCTGATCCTGTCTCAATATCTTCCACTTTAAGTAATTAATATCTTACGTATCTTATTCACAAGCTTTAAACATGCATGACTACCTTCTGTAGTTCTCATCCTCTAACCCTAGTTAACCACCACCACAGGAGTTAACCATGACACACCCTAACACCCATGTTACCCTAATTCCATGCAAACCCTAGCTCCACGTAAACTCTTCTTCCATGCAAACCCTAGCTCCCATGCAAACCCTAACTCCCATGCAATTATTAACTCCCATGCAAAACCCTAGCTCCATCATGCAACCCTAATACCACCATGCAAACCCTAATACCAATATGTGACCATAATACCACCATGCAGACCTTAATACCACCATGCAAAAACATAATACCACCATACAAACCCTAATACCACCATGTAAATCCTAATACCATCATGCATACCCTAATACCACCATGTAAAACATAATACCACAATGCAAAACCCTAACACCATTTGTTACACTCTTCTTCATTATTACAACCCTATCATGCATGTCTTGAGGCCACATCATACCATAATAATAACACACTCATACACATTATTCTCATGCCACAATTATTTACACAAAACATACCTCAACTCCATATCATCATACATTCATAGTAATTATACAATATACACACAAAATATACAATAAATCATACCACATGGCATGCATGGCATATAATCACATTTTACACAAATGGCCTTAGCACCCCTTACCTAAAATGTCACCAGTCTTGGAGCACGCTCCTATACCACTTGAAGGCTTTGACTGGGTTCATCTATTAGGGAAAAAAATACTAGAATTAAGTTTACTCCTAAAAATACCATTATTTACTAACTTATCCTAAGACTTGGTTTTTAATTAAAATAATACAATACTGGAATTAACTATACAAAATACTACTAAAAATACTATTGTAATTTAAAATGAATGGTGATATAAAGGTTTCTACCCTTCACCAAAATAATGTTAGTAAAGATAATAATAATAATAATAATAATAATAATAAAATATTAGTAATAATACTATTATTAGAATAATAATAATAATAATAATAATAATAATATAAATCTTAAAATTATAAGGTGGCCTTCGAACCTACCCAAAATAAGAAAAATACTATTCAATAATAGCAATAATAATATTAATAATATATATATAGTTATAATATAAAAGTTAATAAAGATAATAATAATATTAATAGTAATAAAAATGCAAGGCTGCCAGACCTAATTAAAATTTAAGGTCTCGACCCCCCTTAAATAATTATTATACTAATAAAATAATTATACTAATAATAATATTATTATTAATAATGTAAATAATAATAGTAAAATTATAATAATTCCATTAAATTCCTAAAATTCAAAACTGATAATCTATCTAACTCAAGAATAATCTCAACCCAACCAACAAAATTTATCAAATATGTTATTGCTGATAACAACAATAATAATAATGATAATAATAATAATTATTATAATTGAAATAATATGAAGCATTAGAATAAAAAAAGAATAAATCTCATTAAATAGAAAGGAAGGGCTGAGAAGGTCTAGGGTTTCACCTTGAGTTGGCGGGGATGGGTGGCATCGGCAGTGGTGCATGGCGGTGGCCGGAAAAGAAGTCTAAAAGGGAAGAAAATGAAGAAAAAGAGGGGAGGAGGAGGAGGAGAAAAAAAAGAAAAGAAGGTTATGGTTCGGTGGAGGATAATTAGTAGAAGTTTTTGGGTGGTGGAGAAGGCGGTAGAAGTGGCGGATGTGGCAGTGGACGGTGGTTTAAAGGTTGCGGGGTAAAATATTTTTCGATATGGGTAGGAAAATTCGCACGGCTATGGTGGCTCGTACGAGGAGAATCAAAGGGGGTGGATGGTTTAGTTAGCTAGAGTGCGTTGTAGGGAAGAGTTTGGGAGGCAGAGGCGGCGCCGAGGTTGGCTAATGGCGGAGAACGGTGCATCTAAAGTTGCGGTGGCGCACAGACTTGCACTTAGGGTTTCATAAAAAAAAACTCGAAATCAGACTATACGAGGGATATTTATAGCATTAGAGGGTAGGATCAAGTTCTGGAGGTTGGCAGGAGATTAAAGCCAATGAGATAATGGGGTGATTGTGGCGTTGATCGATCAGCATGATTTCAAATCGTGCCCGACCTTTATGAGAGAAAATGGGGAGATCATGTGGGAGGAGAGGAAAGTGGGGCAGTTCATACTGGAGTGGGCGTCGAGGGGAGGAGAAAGAGCGGGAGAAAGGCCGGTCATGAGAGAAAATTACCATTAATTTGAAACTATTTTCTCCTTCTTATTTTAAATAAAATAATTTATTTAATTAATTTTTAAAATAATATCCTTAATTAGTTAAAATACCTTAATTTCTCCTAATTAAAATACTTATAAATTTATTCTTGATTTACCCTAACTAATTTTCTTTTTATTTTAATAAAAATAATTTTCATAATAAAACCTTATTTAAATATAATTTTTAAATTAAAAATTTTTTTGGGGCATTTCAATTTTAGTCAAGATGAGCTCATCGAAATAATAGTAAGTCTTTTTTTTTGTTCAAAATTTTTGGGCCTAATAGGTAACGGCCTGTCAGAACACATGATTCACTACCAAAAATCAAGATTGATGGGTGAGTTACTGGTCAGGAAGGAAAGTTGACGGACGAGTCATCCTTCAGATAGATCACTCATCAGAAGGTGAGTCTGACGTGCAACTTACTCGTTTGGTATAATATTGACGGTCAATTTACTCAGCAGTAGGTAATATCTTTCAATTCATTTGTCCGTTGATTTTAAACTCTAGTGGACGAATTACCCGAAAACCTTCCTTTTGTAAATTTTTGTTATTCATTTTTATATTTATGTATTCCTTATAATTTCATATTTTGAATATTAATTATAGAATCATGATCCAATTAATACTGATTGGAGTGGATTATTTGCGATGGATGATATTTTTAATGATCATGAATCATTAATTAGGTGGTTTGAAAAAATTAGAATGCTACGTAGTATGATTTTAGGTATTGAGAGGTTGAAAAAATGCACGATTTGGATACATTGTGAGAGAGATAATGTTTATAGAAGATAATATTCAGTGAATGCGAAAATTGTTCGATCTGCCGAGATCAAAAGGCGTGATTGTGAATTTAGGATATGTGGGAGGGAAGATACTTGTGGTGGTTGGAAGTTAGTGATAGAATGTAGAATGTATAATCATACATTAGGTAAAAATCTACAAGGGCATTCATTTGTTTATTGATTATCTTTAGAATAATGTAGGTTGATGCACAAACTAATCTAAATAAATGTCAAACAAAGGGAGATTATCAACATGTTGAAACGAAGTGATGAAATAATACTGCAACGCTTAAGATAATCTACAATGTTAGACATAAGTTCAAGGTACAAAGATTAATGGGGTGCACAATAATAGCTATTGCACTTCATAGAAACCAACGAATATGGTTCATGATACCGTTGGTTGCCCGACTCTGATGTAGTTAGTGATATTGTAGATATGCATTCGAATTCTATTACTTTGTTGTATGTGTTTCCATATGTCAATTGTATAGTGTTTCTTTCTTATAGGTCGTTAGTTGTGTGTCTAGTTGTAATAATTTTACCATTGCTTTGTATTTATGATGAATATAACTACAAATGGGTGCTTGATAAGTGGAAACACCCTAGAAGGGGGTGAATAGGGTTTTTGGAATAGAAATGACCAAATAAAAAAATTTAACACGCGATGTAGAGTGGTTAAAGAGCAAATTACTCTTTACATCTACTATCAAAATGTTCTCCCTTCGAGATTTTTTATAATAGTGATATGTTTTATTGATGATCACTCTTCTTTTGGTTTATGAACCTTACAATCTCAATGATCTTTTAAGAGATGATTTATAGCTTCATTTATTTATCTTCTCTAAACTCACCACATGAATTTATTAAGAATAATAGGCAAACACTCACTAACCCCTTTAAGAGATTTTTAAGAAGAAGTTGTGATTACAAATGATTCCCACCAAAATACAAGATATGAAATTGTTGATCTCTTGGATGAGATGTAATCTAGTTAGATGTAATGTGAGATATTACAATTTGAGAATAGTTATAGCTAAGAGAAGTGAGTAAATGACATTTTTTAGTGAAAACTCCGAAATATGAAAGTTGTGAACATTTATGTGAGCAATTGAATGATTTTAGTGTAAGAGATTAATTGCACAATTAATGATATGAAAAGTTAATTGTAATAAATGTAGAGGGACTTTATTTATAAGGGTTACCCTCATATATAGCTGTTAAATACAAATTTACAAAAAAGTTGTCTCGCTTAACGAGCAGAAAATAAGCATTTAATGTAGACCACTCGATCGGTTTGGAGGAACTAGTTAATTGGTTGCATGGCTAGTCGATCGGTTTGTTTCAACCATTTGACTGTTCATGTTTCGACCAAAATAAAAGGTTATCGTTGTGTGAGCTAGTCGATCAGTTTATTCAAACCAGATGATTGGTTTGGCACAGTATATGATTGGTCTTAAAATACACATGAAAATTGACCTGGTATAGTGAGACCAGTTGGTGTGTTCATTGTACCAATTGAATGGTTTGTCAAACCAGCCGATCGGTTTGCTTAAATTAGTTGATATGTTTAAACAGAGAGGACATAGGTTTATGCAAAAATGAAACCCATGGATTGGTTGGTCAAACCACTTGATCAGTTTGCCTCAGTTAGTCAATGTGTTTAAACATATACGAATTGGGTTTTTGTAAGATTGAAACCTATGGACTAGTTGGTTAAACCAGTTGATCGGTTTGCCTGAACCAATTGATATGTTTAAATAGAGACGAACTAAGTTTTTTGTAAAAGTGAAACCTATAGATTTGTTAGTCAAACCAGTCGATCGGTTTACCTAAACCAGTCGATGTATTCAAAAAGAGATAAACTGTATTTTTATAGGATTAAAATTCATGGATTGGTTGGTCAAACCAGTTGATCGGTTTGAAAAAATCAGTCGATTGGTTTTATTCACCAGTCAATCTGTCTGAGTTTTACCATAACCAATGACTTTGTTCAAACTAAACCAGTCGATTGATCTGAGGACTAATTGACTGGTTCCTACTAGAACAAGTCAATTTTCCTTGAAAATACTTTTAAAAGATTTATAAAATGAAATCAAGTCAAATATTTTTCAACAAAGTGTTTTAAAGAGTTTTGTTTGAAATATGAACTTTGCTAAATTTAACTCTTTATAATATACCTAAGACTTATAAAATACTTGTCTTCAAGTCTTGGTTCTTTTTTGTATGTGTTTTTTTCTTGGATATGCATACTTAAGCAAATATATTAGTTACCAAGATTCGTTTGTTATCATCAAAGCAAGTATAATGACATTACTTAACCTTTGAGGTTAACAATAAAATAAAAAGATTGATAGAGTCCCATGAGCTAAATATGATGATCACTAATCTGAAACTTAGATTGAAACAAATAGTGCCCAAATATTTTCTTACTGTAACACCCTTCTTATCTAGATAACACATGGCATATGTATTATTTTAAATAATGAAAATTTGATACTAACCATTATTGTAGAGAAAAGCATAGAGTTAAATATGTAACTTATAATGAAAATTAAGATGGAATAATATCATAATTTGAAATATTGTTGGCATGTTGTTGTAAGACTTACACCTCAACGTAGAGAAAAGAAAATTCTTAGTGCATAAATTTGTTTATGAACCATCGATCTATACATATACCGATGAATACATAATTTTATATCTTTTTAATTTTAGTTTTTATCTTTTATTTAAATAATATACAAGGATAATTATAATTGTGTGGTTATGAATATGCAGTATGAAGTGATATATATTAATATTTTTAGATATATATTTTAATATTAATTATTTTATTTGAAGTTATGTTGGCAAAATTTAGTTTCATAACTCAAACCATTCACTTAGAGCTCTAAATTATCATGCAATTTAGATGACCTAATACTTCGCAGGGATCCTATTAAGGTCCAACCAACATGGTCCAATAAATTGGTCTACAAAAGTTAGCTTACAGTAATTTGTGACAAAACGTGGGATAATTTAAAACTTTTATAAAATCATATTATCTAAAATTAATGAATAATATTGCCAAACACATCTTATACTTACCAAACAATTCGGGTCTGCCCGGCAAACTGAAACGAATCCAGTTTCACCAAACGATCCACCGACCAGTCCGTCATTACTCATTTTCCTCCCCTAAAACCCTAAAACCCTAACTCCACTTTGCCCCTTTCTTCAGTTCGTCTTTCTCAGATTTTTCTCTCCTCCGACCATGGGTAAGGTAAAGGGGAAGCATAGACTTGATAAGTTCTATCATTTAGCCAAAGAACAAGGCTATCGTTCTCGTGCTTCCTTCAAGCTTATCCAACTCGACGCCAAATACTCCTTCCTCCATTCTGCTCACGCCGTCCTTGATCTCTGTGCTGCTCCGGGAGGATGGATGCAAGTCGCTGTCCAGAAGGTCCCCGTCGGCTCACTCGTAATCGGTGTCGATTTGTTCCCGATTCGGCCGGTTAGGGGTGCGATTTCGTTCGAGGAAGATATTACAAAGCCTAAATGTAGAGCTATGATTAAGAAATTGTTGAGCGAGAGAGGAGTTAAAGCTTTTGATGTTGTGCTGCACGATGGGTCGCCGAATGTTGGTGGTGCTTGGGCCAAGGAAGCGACGAGTCAGACTGCTTTGGTTATTGATTCTGTTAAGCTTGCAACCGAGTTTTTGGCTCCTAAAGGAACTTTTGTCACTAAGGTTGGTTTTTTCGTCTCTGTTTCAATTGGTTTCTGAGGTTATGAATTTGTTGTGCTGGAGATTCACAAGTCAGCAGCTGTAATTTATCAAGGACTGTGGTTTTCTCTTCTCTTTTTTATTCTCGGACTTATTAATTTAATGTTTATTTGTTTTTGAAAGATGATCCCTTTTCTGCCAAATTACTATTATTCAAATGATATATTTCTTCTTGAAGACAGAGGTGCTGTAGAAGAGGGATTTGGGCTTCTTCCGAGTAGTTTGCCATTTTTTTTTGGCCTGCGTTAGCGATTAGTTCTGATGCAACTAATCCTTTTGATATTTACTTATTTTGGGAACTTTATACGTTAAAAAGTCTCCGACAGAAAGTTATTATATAGGAAATCACTTTTTATAAGTAATACCAAACAAGCCATTATCATTGGGCTTCATGAATTAGGATGTTATATCACGTGGTTTTGAATTATGGGTTTAAACAAATTTGGTAATTTGCTCGATTTATTGTAATTTTTTTGGTAATTAATAATCTTTATTACCAAAACTGAACGTCAATTACGGCATATACCATGAATACCATTACTACGTAAGCACAACCTTATACTAACTATGCTTCATCACAGATCCAAGTCTAACATGTATATCATTCACTACTAACTTCAAAATTGCCTTGGGATGCACATGCTTCTGCTGCCCTATTTCTTGTCTTCTAAAGTCTGTAAAGTAAGGCAGCTACAGTAGCTCGGTCAACTCCCTGTATACCTCTTCTCCTCTCCTTGTATTTCTGCTTGTCCAGTTAATGCATGATTCCCTTGAACTTGGCTGAAATTGAATCTCGAGGCAGTTCATTACCCTCCTCCAGCAATCTTCAGCATACTAACATTGAGTAAATAAGAGGGTCGTGGTATTTGTCCCTTGAACTTGGCTGATCTGTTGACAGCTCCCCTGGATGCAAGTTTATCCCTTGTAAGTGCTGCTTGATGGCAGAATATCTACATGATGATTTTATGTCTGGGTTTCCCATCATTCTTCCAAACCATAGGTGCCCATGGTTTAACTTCTCCTCTTGGTCTGATTTTTCATAGATCGTCTGAACTCTAAATCTCCCAGCAGCTCCATAGCCTGAGTTGGCAAGTGTGGCAGTAATGAACTCTGCAGACTCATGATTTTATTAAAAATCTATGAGAAATGTTGTTTGCACTCACATTGCTTATTGTTCCCTTTAATATAAACCTCATGCATCCACTTAATCCATAAACCTTCTGGTTCATGATGTGCTATAAGTACTTTTCAATTGCAGCCCTGTTCTACCATAATAAATTGCAAACACCCAAACTGCGTTCTCTTCTTGGTAAGCAGATTGTGTGCCAAGCCACTAGTACTTCTACCACTAAACCCAATCCAGAAGTATCTTTGACAGATGCCTTCAACATGCTGGATCACATGTTTTGGCAAAAAGAAAAATTGTGGCCACAAGTGATTTATCCCCATAAGAGAAAAATTAATCAGATGCATCCTCCCGGCGTAACTTAGGAACTTAGAATTCCAGCAGTGTACTTTGCTCAGTAGGGGGCTAATAGTGCTGGATTGACAGAATTTGCTAAGGGTACTCCGAGGTATTTGAAAGGGTACACCCCTTCCTCACATCCCATTCTTCGCAATAATATCCTCCTTAAAGGTGTGGTGACTCCACCAAAGTAAGCACAACTTTTACTTGTATTAGCTTTCAGACCTGACACTTGGGCAAAATTCTCCAGTTTCTCCATTATCATGGCCGCTGTGTTCAAATCAGTTGTAGAAAAAAAATAGTAGATCGTCCGCAAAGTATATATCAAGGATCTTTGAGTTCTTGTGCCGGGGATGTCTTTTGAAATATGAGCATCTCCATAATTCCTCAAGGCTTCGGTGCAAGCACTCCATCCTTAGAACACAAGTTGGTAGGGTGATAGAGGCCGCCTTATCTCAATCCTTTTCTACTAGGAAACGGAGAAGTTAAGGTGCCATTTACATTCAAAGAAATCCGTATAGTGGTCACACGTTCATAAATAAGTTCACAAACTTCACAGGGAAGCCATACCCTTGTAAGATATGCTTAAGGGAGGGCCATTCAATGCTATGATATGAATTTTTGGATATCGACCTTCAACATAAGTCTGAGGCTTAAAATTTTCCATCCATAGTGCTTTGCTAACTCATGAGCCAGAAACATTTTGTCACTTAGTGATCTTCCTTTGACGAAAGCCTCTTGAGATATGTCAGTCAGTTCATGCATAATGGTTTGCATTTAGGTGGCAAGAGTTTTGGATATGACTTTGTAAATAACATTGCAACATGCTGTTGTCAGAAAGTTTTTTGTCTTGCCTTTGGAATCAGGGTTATTGAAGTTTTCCTTTCTCCCAAAACTCTTGTACCACTGTCACTACATCAGCTCCTATCAGGTGCCAGTGCTTCTTATAAAAAAAAAGGCAATATCCATTCGGGCTAGGGCTTTTAAGATCTCCATAGAGAAGAGAGAAGTTTTAACTTCCTCCTTCGTGATGGGCATCAACTGTTTACCCTGGCTGGACCACTGACTTCAGAAAATCTTTTGTTGCTACACGAATGAGGCTGGATACCACTTAACTGACTAACTAGACGATTCTGATAAAACTGTTGTGTTCTATGGCAATGCCTTCTCCTGTGACTTCCTCCCCTGTGTCAGTAATAATCTTGTGCATCCTATTCTGAATATCCCCCTCTCTGATATTAGCCAAAAAAAAAAAACAGCGTGTTACAGAGTCAGCACTTATAGGTTGGCCAATGAGACTCCCCATCCTGCTCAAACTGTCATCCAACCACAAATGCAATGGAAGACCAAGCAGAGTCACCCACTGAGGTAATTCTCTCCACACTTCGTTCCCTGGCATAAGATCTGGCCATCATTTCTTGAGCAGAAACAGACGAGCTCCAATTGTCCAAGAAGGTTTCTCAAAAATCAGATTAAAATCTTCAACATGTTCAAACTGAAAGATGAAGTATCCTTGTTCATGTGCTAAAATCTCAGGCAATTTGGGCACGAAAGACCTTTGATTTTGAACATACCTCACCATCTGCTGATAACTTGACCTTTGTCCTGCTATGAAATCCACCAATGAGGTTTTCCATCTGTCCTTTTTAAGCGCCTTATCGGCCTGAACCTGAGCATGCTGTTTTTCTTCCACCGTTATTGGAGGAACAAATTTAAGGTTGAGTCCATGCTCTGGGTGCCAGTTTGTCCGCAGCAGCTTTGCTTATGATCGCCAGATTTCTCCAATTGCTCCATTCTATCCAACTCTGATCTGGCCATTTCATTTGTCTCATCCTGTCGATTAGGAGCAGGCTGGGGAGTATTGACCAACACTGGGACAAGATCTGGGACATCTGACCTGGAATCCCATGATGGCGACTCCAGTTTCTTCTCTCCTGATCCATTCAAGTCATTGCAACGACCTCAATGAATGTAGACTTTTAGGAGGAAGTGCACTGATTCAATTTTTTGGTGTGGGATGAATATGATATGTATTATAGTTTAATGTAGTATCTATCTGATGTATTTCTGTCTATCAGGTATTTAGGTCACAGGACTATAATGCAGTTCTCTACTGCCTTAGACAGGTAATTGAGCTTCCTCATGAGTTTATTTAGTTTCAGTTTATGCATTAAACCAGTCTTTCTAAATAAATGCATGTTCTCAGCTTTTTGACAAAGTTGAGGTGACGAAACCAACTGCCAGTCGTTCTACATCTGCAGAAATTTATGTCGTGGGCCTTAGGTATATGGCCCCTGCAAAGATTGACCCGCGACTTCTTGATGTTAAGCATTTGTTTCAAGGAGCTGTAGAACCTCCCCGAAAGGTACCCTTTGGGAACAATTCTTCACACTATCAAATATTAAACTTATATATAAATAATGTCAAGTGGGATACATGTTTTTGATCTTTGTTAATATTCCCTTCATTCCAGATAAATGTATTGGAGGCAGGATCCAAGCGAGAACGGAATCGTGGAGGGTAAAAATTTGACAATTGCATAATCAAAATATCTTCTTTCTGACTGATGGTCTCATTTTTTTTTATTTCATGATTCTACTGGCCTTTTTTGATCAAGATGCTTGAAGCATTGTGGTAGATTCAAATGTTACAGCAGATAGGCTATGCAATTATATGCCTATGTTTTGGTTTTCCTCAAAAATGTCTCCTGTGACAGGTATGAGGATGGGATTTCAATTGTGAGGAAGGTCTGCTTTGCTGCAGACTTTGTTTGGTCAGATACTCCTCTTGATGTCCTAGGCACTGTTACATCCATAAGCTTTGACAATCCTGATAGTAAGCCTATAAAGGATAATTCTTTAACAACTGAGGAGGTAGGTGCCAGGACATTTTTCTTGAGACCTTGTTGTGTCTGATGATGAAGCCAGCTTATTTGAGCTCAAATTCTTGCCAGGTTAAAGCTCTGTGTGATGATCTGGGCGTCTTGGGAAAACAAGACTTCAAGCACCTGCTAAAGTAAGGAACATATCCATGCATTTTATATTGCTTATGTTATATTTTAGATATAGTGCCTTGTTTACCCATACAATGAAATGGTGGTTGCGGCATGAATTTTTATTTCGGTTTCACAATATGCTCTAATTCTTATTCATTAAACATTTAAATATAATCATTTAATAAACTAGTGTTGTATATTATTAGTAGATAATTTATAATATTAAATTTATTGATAATAAATCGCTACAATGTCACATTTGTTGACTTTTACTATAAATTAAAACTACAACAATTGCTAACTTGTTATCCATTAGTCTAACTCTTAGGCTTATACGAAAAAAAATATCCATTAGTGTTTATCAAGTCAAATATTAACTTTTAGCTTAAAAAATAGACAGAAGACTAATAGTCTGGCCTAGGAAAGGAATTTGGAAAGAGGGTAGAAAACACCTGTTTTTTGGATAATTCTAGGTTCTACTGATCTCTCGGAAAATAAATATATTGATGGTAAATTTATAAAATTTTCTATCCATTGCTTTTCGGCTGTGTTGCGTATCAACAAACCTAGGACCCAATAAATATTGTTTAATATTGCGTATTAGGATCAATATGTTATTCCATGTGTCTGCTCTCACAGAAGTTCTAGTCTAGTGTTTAGGGCTATGGGATAATAGTTTTGGGATTAGAGCTGTAAATGACCCGAGCCGAGCCGAATACCCCCGAGCTTAGGTTTGGCTTGTTTAACTAAATGAGCCTAAAATAAGGTTTGGGCTCGGCTCGTTTAACTAAACGAACGAGTCGAGCCGAAATCACGAGCCAAAGTTATAAAATGAACTAAGTTTCACTTTTTCGAGGTCGGGCTAGACTTGTTTAATAAACAAGCTTCATTTTTGAGGCTCGGGCTCGACTCAGTTAACTAAACGAACGTGCTGAATCAAGGTTTTAACGAGTCGAACTGAATACTGAAGTGACTCAGCTCATTTAGAGCCCTACTTGGGATCAAATCATCCTTTTTGGGTTTCCGGAGACAGTCCCTTGAATGGCCACAAACTAGTGGCAGTGAGATTGGATACATTGTGACCTCTCCAACTGTCAGATGGGTGTACCTTTTATCTAGTGCTAGGTCTAAGTTGATGCTGGAGATTTAGCCCCAAAATTGTGAAGCATGTGTTCTTGTAGCCACAATATGATGCCTAACAGCGAACAATTTCAGGTAGAATTCCCTAATATGTGTACTGAATAGTATGTGACCACTTTTTATGTGCTGTTTATGGGCCAGTTTCACCAAGTTTTAACCTGGCCTCTGGTAGTCTTAATTTGTTTTTTCTGTCTTGTGCTGATTTAGGTGGAGGATGAATATTAGACAAGCATTAACTGCAGCACGGGCTCCTTCCAGAGCCATGGTGGTTGATGACAAAATCAGGGATGAAGCAGATGAGGGTGGTAACATGGATGGAAATGAGGATGAGGACGAGGATGAGGAAGAGGAAGAGGAAGAGAAGGTTCTGAATGAAATGGAGGAACTGACCCAAGCTGTGGACCGTAAGAAGAAACGTGAAAAGAAGCTTCTTGCCAAGAGACGTGCTAAGGTACTGCAGAAATGCTGTGGAAAGAAATGGAGACTGGCCTGCTTTCATTTACCTGTCTTCATAAGCTTACTTATTGGTCTTCCGTTTTTCTTTTTTTTTTAACTGTTTCAAATGCTCAGGACAAAGCACGCAAAGCATTAGGAGTACAAATAGATGCTACATTGGATGGTTACATCGACCATGAGCTGTTTTCTCTTGCTTCAATTAAGGTTTGTATTCTTGCCCTTCTGGGATGTTAATTGCTTAATACAAGGCATTCTGTTGCTTTTGGTAGCTGTCAATTTTTTGCTCTTTTGTATTGTAGCTATTAGAAAATAATTTCCAAAATTTGAACGAGCAATATGGCAGGGAGAAAGATAGCTTGTTGAATACGACTTCTTCACTGTTTTCTGTCACGTGTCATATTTGTTCTTTTCATTCTCAGCATGGTTTCCTTCATTTTTATCGTAATTCTACATCAAAGCTGTGACTGGCCTAATATTTTAGTGTTCGGTGGTATTTCTGACAATTACACAGGGGAAGAAAGACCTGGAAGCTGTTGATGCCCCCGAAAATATAGGTGAAGATGTCGACTATGCTGGAAGTGATGATGAAGAACCTGCGACTGATGTCAAGGATTACAATGTAGCAACTGATGCCGACTCTGATGAAGACCGTAAAAGGTGCTTCTCCATAGACCTTTTTCCCAACCAGTCAATAAATGAAGGAAAAATGGGGGGTTAGAAAAAGTTGTGCTTTAACTTTTGATCGTTTTTTTGATGATATGCCTAACTATACATTCTTATGTTAGATATGATGATCATCTTGAAGACGTGCTTGATGAAGCTTATGAACACTATGTAACTAAAAAGGAGGGGAGCACGAAGCAGCGTAAGCGTGCAAAACAAAACTATGAAGAAGCAGAACGGCTAGAGGTATGTGGAGTTATCGAGCGTTTGTTTTTAAAAGGTCCTGGGATGATGGAAAAAAATTCGGTTTTATCTGTTGGTTATAACTACCAAGCATGATGCGTTATAGTTGGCCTTTATCCTTGAGTTACCCTTTAGTATGTGGGATCTCATTTCTGCATGTGCAGGATATGAAGGATGAGGAGGAGATTCGGGAGCCGGAATATGATTCTGACAAAGAGGACGATGATGAAGCCAATCCCCTTATGGTACCAATCAGCGAGGAAAGAGCTCCAACTGAAGAAGAGATGACGAAGATGTGGTTCAGTCAAGATATTTTTGCCGAAGCTGTTGAGGACGGAGACCTGGGAAATGAGAAGGATGACAGTGATGATGAAATGCAGGTGGACGAACAGGAGGGCAAAACTCGTGTTCCAAACATAACCAATAATATTACTACAGTCGATCGGAAGAATGCTACAGTCAAGCAGGCTTGCGAAGTAGATCGTCCGAAAAACAAATCGAAGGCAGATGATGATTTCGAGATAGTCCCAGCTCCAGAAACAGATTCGAGCGATGAATCATCCTCTGATGATGAATCAGGCGATGATGACATTGATACCAAAGCGGAGATCCTTGCTTACGCGAAGAAAATGCTTCACAAGAAGAAGAGAGACCAAATAATCGATGATGGTTACAACAAATACATGTTTGACGATGATGGTTTGCCGAAATGGTTCCTCGAAGAAGAGATGAGACACAGGCAACCCACAAAGCCCATAACCAAGGAAGAAGTGAACGCAATGAAGGCACAGTTTAAGGAGATCAACGCACGGCCTGCTAAGAAAGTAGCAGAGGCGAAGGCAAGAAAGAAGAAGGCGGTAATGAGGAAGCTTGAGAAGATCAGAAAGAAGGCAAACATGATATCTGATCAGTCAGATATTCCTGATCGGTCGAAGTCCAGGATGATCGAGCAGCTATATAAGAAGGGAACCGCTGCACCCCAGAAACCAAAGAAGGAGCTCGTGGTAGCAAAGAAGGGGGTTCAGGTGAGAGCTGGGAAAGGGAAGGTGCTTGTGGATAGGAGGATGAAGAAGGATAAGAGGCAACATGGGATGAGTAAGCAAGGAGGGAAGAAGGAGAAGAACGCTCGGGGAAAGAAGGGTAAAGGAGCTGTTAAGGCTGGCGGTAGAAGAGGAAAGAAAGCGTGATGAGCTGAAAAAGTTTTGGTCGAGGGAATTTGATTTTTGTAGTTTGACGTTACGTTTTTTCCCTTTCTCTTGGATATTTTGAGTCAATTTTTGTACTGATTAATATAGATAGATAAATGCCAAGCAAAAAAAGAAAAGAAAAAAAAAGTAACACTCCAATTTCAACTTTATATTGTTCTACCTTCGTTTTTGTAAGAAAGTTTTTTATTAATTTATTTATTATTTTAGAAGATAATAAATATACTTTTATTATAACAATTATATTGTTTATTGAAAAATAATATGACAATTAATATAAAATAAAGATAAAAATAAAAAACTAAATATTAATTTACAAAAATATTTTAAAAGAAAAAATTTAATTTAATTTTTTTTTTGTTTTAGAAAAACGGAAAGAACATCTCCGCGGGGGAAGTAGGGGGGGTGGTGTTGATTTGATATCCAAAAAAATCGATCCGAAATTTTGGATATCCGATCCGATTTTTTAGTGGATAACTCGATCCGTAAAAAATATTCGGTTTTAAGAATAAGTGAGTTATATTTAGGCATAATTTAATTTATAATCTGATTTTTTCTTTCAATCTTCAAGTTTGGAACATATTTTTACTATAGTACATGAGTCCAAATATAATTTACTAAACTAAAGTATAAAATAAACATCCATACTTTACAAATAGTCAAATAGGTCACGACCTACACACACGCAAGCACCCAAACCAGAAAAAAAAAACTCTTAAAATTTTTGAACCTCTTAACTTAGGTCGTTCCATAGTTCTAGAGTGCCATTTTTCACAAATCTTGATCGCTAATTTTTTTTGGATATGATTAATCATGTATTTTATCTTTTTGTATGCAAGCTAAATATTTAAACAAGTGTTTATGTTGAAATTTTTTTTAGTTATAGATTATATATGTAAATTTAATAATCGAATATTTTTTTTAATAATCCAATATATCCGATATCCGATCGGATATCCGATCCGATATTTCCGATATCCGATGTATTAGGATACGGATTCGGATATGGGATATCGAATATTCGATCGAATCGGATATCCGAAAAAAATATTCGATCGGATACGGATATCCGACATTGCATACCCCTCCTTAGTAAAGGCAGTATGTTGATAATCTAGAGATTGACATGACCATCTTTTACTAAAACGGAGTGCTCGCACGTGATGAACCGAGCGAGAACGAAAATGAAGCCCCACTTTAGTAGTCTATCAGATTGAAAATATATCAATAAATTTTGATTATTGATTTTTATTAAAATATACTATATTATAATATACAATTATAACTATTTTAGTAGTATTGCAAATATTTTTATAATACTATATATTTTTTTTATAAATTTTATTAATATGTATTAAAATATATTAAAGTTTCTTTGACATATAATTTATGCAAGAGGGAGTAATAATTTAATACTTGCAAGGGACTCTTTGTGTTACGTTGGACATAAATTTTGAAGTAGCTTGCATGGCTTGGATGTTCTTCAAAATTTTGTTATTCCAGAGAATAAAGTTTCAGTCGCTCTTAACCGCGGCCATTAAGACACTTTTATTAGGGATAAAAATGAGTGCCAAATTATATCCAGATTTACTAGAGGTGTTTTATTTTTAGTGGATCTTAATTTGTAATATTTAAATTTAATAGATTACGGTCTATAACTTTTAGATCCGATAGATTTGGGTCGGATCTGGATACATATATATTTAAATGAGTTTATATTCAGTAGTTCCACAAACTATCCAAATGCAATATGTTAGACTCATTTAGTATATAAGTACGTGTAAGTACACACATATATACATATATACTAATTTATGCTTGTTATTCTTATTGTGATATTGTTTAACCTCCTTATTTATTTTAAAAAAAAATTATTTCTATATATTTACTTTATAAGTAATATATATAATATTTTATTTCAAAAGTATTGAAATATTATTAAAAAAAATTAAATTAACTATTTTTAAATGTTTATCTTTTCACCTGGGGGATTTTTTTAAAATAAAAAATACATATTATGTTATATAAAGTATATATTTTTTAAAAAAAATAGTCGGACCCATTTTTTGCTAAATCCAGTGGATCTAAGTGTAAACTTTTAAGATCCAAATGATCAAGATTGAATCTAGGTTTAAATATTATAAATGAGTATGAGCCTTGGTTTGAGTCTAGATCTTGTTGGAGTGCTTGATCACCATTATCACTTCACTTATTTCAGCCTAACCATTTTTGAATATAAAAACTGCACACAAGAGATGAACCAAGTGAGAATGCAAGTGAAATACCAATGCACAGGATGACTAGGTGGTGGTATACACATAGAACACGCACATCTGTGAAGGGTGGGCACACAATTTGGGCGAAGAAGGGCACACAAGTGGTGCACTAAAAAGAAGACAAGACGATACGGAAGGGGAAATATGTGCACGATTGGAGGAGGGGTGTGTGTGAAGGAGGGAATGGCTGTGAACGTAGGGCCTTCAATGGTTGAGGAGAAAAATTACGCACGGGCTAAGAGTGAGATGCACAGGTTTGAGTGAAGCCGTGCGTGGGCTATGCAAGGGAGGGCATGATCGTGTGTGAAGGTGCATTGGTTGTGTTCCTCAATCAAATTGAATAGGGTAGCTCAAGGAGAGGGAAAAATGGCATGACTTTGGGCTGCGATGGCTGGGAGAGAACATGGTGGTACTAGGTGGTGTTGAGTGGCGTGGTGTTGGGAGGTGACAAGTAGAGTAGGATAAGGAGCAAAGAAAAGGGTGGTGGTGGTCGGCTTCTCGAAGGGATAGAAGGGAAGGGAAAGATGAGAAGGGAAGAGAAGATGGGTTATAAGGTGAGGGCATAACACCCAAAATTTGCTACTTAAAAATTTTGTTTTAAGCAGAAACGTATAATCAATTAGTTGGGTGTTACTGCAGTAATTGACATAAGTCTGGCTTACCCCCATCCTTACGTCAATCACAAGACAAAACGATTAGAAAATTTAAATCATGATAAGAAGAAACGAGACAACTTTTAATAACATTAAATAAGTGTTTGGAGATCAACTCCGATTATAATATCAAAATACAACAAAAGATATCCCATGGAATTAAGAGTCCAAAAAGTTATCCGGGTAAAACTGTTATCCGAATAATATGACTCTACACCCAAACCTTGATACGAATAAATCACTCCTCCACATATATAGCATCAATGGTTGCGAATTCATCCACCTGGTCTTCATCAACCTACACATAAACATCTGGGTCGTTTACTCGTTGGATTAAGTAGCACCCATGAAACAGATGATCAGTGTGTTATGTACTAAGTAAGGTAACGGTATAGTCAAGCATGGTTACACATAATACAAGAATTCTCATATGTAAATCATACACGCGTAAATCAAAGAATGCTAAATAATTACTAATTTTAGGTCTTTTATTAGATATACCATATTCCAATCTTTTATTTACATTGAGTTCAGAGACCCCACTATTATTAAACCGGTGGAACAGTCTGAAATACCTTTTGGGAATAACACATCCGAGCCACTATTATTATCTGGTGGAACGGAGCCAACATCTCTTAGAGTAAAATACTCCTAAGCCACAATTATTAAACTGACGGAACTGTTTGAAGCACCACTCGGGGACAACACACCTGAATCACTATTATTATTTGGTGGAATGGACTCAACACCTCAGTCCTGACTCAAGTACTCTTTCACTTTAAATGATTAGTATCTTTCCATTTATACTTTAGATCTTACTCTTATTTTCATTCACATTGAGTATGTGGCCCCACTATTCTTAATCCGGTGGAACAAACTAATGCACCTCTCGGGGACAACATACCTAAGCCACTATTATTATCCGATGGAATGGACCCATATAAACACCTTGGCCTGAATCACGTGATCTTTCACTTTAAATGATTAGTAACTTATTTAGAGTTGATTGCATATTATCATGCTGAACTCATAAAAATGCACAAGACATACAACTAAACAACATAAGTACAACCACGTAAATATCCTCAAATGATCATAATACCCTTAGGGTATTCAAGGCACTTATATTCTCCCAAAGCCTTATAAAACCCAAAACATATAGATTTCCAATCATTATCCAAAATACATATCCTTAGTTTTCCATAGATATCCTGTATCTAACATTAAACCCAAATACGTATTTACATAATTTCATTACTCTCAAGAATATCATTTCATAACATTTCCATAAATATATTACTCAATACAACATACTTAACACAACAAGCACATATAATAAATACAAGTATCACATAAATCCCTAGCTACAATATGTATCCTTACCAACTAGGACACCGAGATCCATGCCCGTAAATCCTATACCTCCTCTGAGATCACCAAAAGATCACCTACGAAAAGAAGATAAAATATGATTAGGATTGAAGATTAAAAATTAAGTGGGAAGTTACGGTAGAGGAGGATAAAAATAGAATTAACCAGAGTTAAATGGAAGCTTGAATTGTATGGAAGTGTAGAAGAATGTGTGGTGGAGTCATGGTTAAATTTTGGTGGTGTTTAGACAAGGTTTGGGGTAAAAATAGGGGTACATGACCAAAAAAGAAGTTGCATGACTAGACGATGTAAAAGTTGCATGGTTGTGCAGCACTAGGCCAAGAGGAATTATGACGCACAACCAGGCGATGTAAAAGTTGTACAGTGGTGCAGCAATAGTGCACAATAGGTCGAGAGAAAAAAATACACACGGCCAGGTGGTGCAAGAGTTGCATGGTTGTGCAGCAGGAGATTTAAGTGTTGCATGGCCGTGCAATAGGCGATGCACAGATCGTGCACTTTGCAACACTGTAATGAATGAGGGGAAGAAGAAGGAAACACATGCGATGGTCGGCAGCAATGGCCGACAATGGTGAGGGGGAAGGTTGAGGTAACCTTGGTGGTCGGTTCACCGGCCAAATGACAGTGAGTGGTGGCCAAGGTGGTGCACGGTGTTGGGTTGGGTGGTGCGAATGCCAAAAATAGAGAAAGAAGGAGGAAGAAGAAGGAGGAAGGATAAGGAAGAAGAGAAGAAGGTCGGGGAGGTTATGGATGACAATAAAATGGAGGGATGGAGAGGTATATATACTAGTAAGGTGGCGTGCCATGGAGGAGAATGACAAAGGAGGTGACGACGACGACGACGGTGGTGATTGTTGAAATTGATGGATATCAGGTAGAGACACGGGGGATGATGATGATGGTGGCACACGAAGGAGACGTGCATGGGAGAGGAAAGCAGGGAATGCGACGGGGTGCACCAGAGTGATAAAGGTAGTAGGGGAAGTGATGGTGGTGGGGGTGATTAACATGGCAAGGGAAAGGAAGAAGAAATAAAGATAGGCACAAGGGATAGCAGGGATGATGGTGTCATGGTGCATGTGGGAGGTAGGGTGACAGGGAGGGTGATAGAGGTGGTGCAGAGGAGCCAAACTCCTTCACGCCACAAGGAAAAATGATGTAGGAGAAGAAGGAAAAATAAAAGAAAAGAAAAAGGAAGAAGAGGGAAGAAAGGAAGAAAAGAAAAGGAGAAAGAAAAGGAAAAAGAGAAGGGTTAGGGAATTAGGATTAGATTAGGTAATTTTGGATTAGCTAAGATATTTAGGATTAATGGAAATTTTAGCGGGTTTTGATTTTGGTTTACGAATTACGATTTATCTGAGTCAAGGTTTCGGTTTCGGTTAGAGTTTTGGGATTAAGAAATTTGGTTAAAGCTAAAACTAAGATTTCTTGATATTAGAATCAAATTAGGATGCTAATGATGCGAGATTAGGCTAAGCAAATTTTTGGAATATTACAGAGGGTGTGGGGGTGCTGACGGGTAAGGAGGGCTTGGGGTGGATTAAGAAGCTGAATGTACAAGTTGTGTGTAGGTGCAAACTGTGGTGTAATGCAAGGGGTGTAGGTGTAGGATGTGGTGACAAACGACATGCATGATTGGGAAGGGGAAGAGGAAATCGATAACCATGCATGGGAGGAGGGAGATGCATGATCTGAAAAGGAAAAGAGGAAGGGGTTGTGCTGCACATGATGTGAAAGAAGGAGGACGAAATAAAAGAAAGGAAAAAGAAAAAAGAGGAAAAAAAGGAAAATGAACTTTTGGATTTATGATTAGGATTATGTTAAAATTAAAATTAATTATAATTAATATTAGATAAAATTTTGGATTACTAAAGTTCCCTTGCCATGTTTGCTAGTTGAAGAGTCTAATTATGGACTTAAAAAAGAACCTTAGATATGGTTCGATAAACTAAGCTCTTTCTCACTTTATATAGGATTCAAGTGCAATCTTGTTGACTCCTCATTGTTTGTGATATACGAAACCCATGATACAAATGTGTTACTAGTTTATGTGGATAACATTATTATCATAGGGAGTTCTTGAAAGGTGTTGGAAGCATACATTGAAGATCTTCAATAGGTCTATTCTCTAAAGGACTTGGGCCCTCTACAATACGTCCTTAGCATTGAAGTAATCCCCTTTCCTTGTGGGATTTCCCTCAACTAATGGAAGTATGTACATGAAATTTTGCATAAAGCAGGTGTGTATTAGATTGCATACTAGGCTACTCCCATAGCTCAAAACCATATATTATGGGATATGATTTCCTCTCCAGTTGATGCCTCAACATTAGAGCTGTAAATGAGTTGAGTTGAGCTGAAATCACATGCCAAAGCTTAAAATTGAGCTGAGCCTCACTTTTTCTGCCTTGGGCTTGTCTCGTTTAATAAACAATCCTAAAATTAATGGTTGATATCAACTCATTTAACTAAATGAATAAGTTGAACTGGGATTTTAATAATTTAAATCAAGTTGAATACTAAGGTAGTTTAGCTCCTTTACATCCCTTCTCAATACATTGGTGTGTTGTTATATCTCATTATTATTGCACCCGATATTTCACATGTATTAAAATTCATATGCCATCTTTAAGTCGTCAAACTTATCTTACGCTATGTGTGTGGAATATCATCTCAGGGGATTCAGCTTCTAGCCTCCTCATCTTTAAATATTAATGCATATTTTGATGTAGATTGGGATGGACACCACCTAATTAGCCACTCCACCATTGGCTATTGTCTTGAACTCATAATAGAGCAGAGCAACAATAGTAGGTAGTAGTAGTCGTACTTTTTTGTAGATATTTTCAGGTTAAATACATATTAAACACATGTTAGATTGTAAATAATAGAATTAACAATATAATGTAGTTAGTGTAGTTAATTAATGTGTAATCAATATGGTTAGTTGGTTGATTAGCTTGGCTTTATGAGCCTTAATCTCATTTTGTAATATTACAAAGTAATAAGCAATAAAATCTCAAAAGTCTGACTTTGACTATCTCTTTATTCTTTCTTTATCAATCTTCTCAATTGTTTAGTAATTCTATGCTAACATGGTATCAAAGTGTACCACCTTCCTCATTCATCCCGCGATTGATTTCTCTTATTAAATCAATCAATTTTTTTCTTCCTAATTCAGCAAACTCATCCATCAAACTCTATCTCAGGAAACAATCATGCCTAATCTAGAAGAACATATAATTCGTCAAACATTCTCAACTAGTTCAGAAAATTTGATTCATCCCTCCAATCCTTTGTTTTTGAGAAGTTTAAATCATCCAGGTGTAGTATTGGTATCCAAAAAATTTTATGGAGCTAGATACGCATCATGGAGAAGATCTATGTTAATAGCAATATTAGCTAAAAAGAAATAGGATTCATTAATGGAGGATTTCCTTAACCTGAAGAAGATAATTTGACATATGATGACTAGCATGCTTGTAATTTTATGCTCATTTCTTGGATTCTTAACACTCTCAGTAAATAGATATCGGACATTGTAATATTCATCAAAGCAACTAGTGGTATATGGTTCGATCTTCATTAAAGGTTTGGATAATAAAATGGAATGTCTTGTCTGCAACTCAAAAGATAAATTTCCAATGCAACCTAAGGGGCAAATAACATCACTAACTATTTTACTTGAATTAAAGAATTGTGGGATGAACTTAAAGCCATTCTTCGCTTTCTTGTTTCCACCAAAGAAACTCAATAGTATTTTGATGAAGAACAACTACTGTGATTTTTGATTGGACTTAACGACACATATTTAACTGTTCGAGGATCCATTATCATGACCAAACCTCTCCCTAGTCTAATACATGCTTGTTCCATTCTCTTGCATGAAGAAAATAAAGAGAAGCCAGTTCACATTCCACTCTATTTCAAGAACAATAATCATTTAGCGTACAAAGTTAGCAAAAAATAAAAAAACAATTCAGGTTCGATGTGAAGAAATCCACTCTTGTATGCACTTATTTCAAGAAGACATGTCACTTAAGGGAGAAATGTTACAGGTTAGTGGGTTTTCTTAATGAGTTCAAGTTTACGAAAAATAAAAGTGTTAGGTTCTTCTCAAAGTGAAGTTCAAGACAGATAAGATAATGACACTCAATCACAATCAGGCATTCAACTCAGTAATGATCAATACATGTAGTTACTTTCTCTCCTAAATCAAAAGAGACAAAACAAAGCATTATCTTTCAAGTTAACATGTAATTATTTATATTTATCTTCACTATCATATAGTTCTTTTCCTAGTAGCCGTTGGATATTGGATATAAGTGCTTCGAATCATATGTGTGCCCACAAATACCTTTTCTCATCATTAAACCACATACCAAGACCTTACAATATCACTCTACCAAATGGATAAACTATTTCTGTCACATTAGCAGGGTCTGTCAATCTTAACAACATCACATTAACACATGTTCATTATGTTCCATCCTTTAGATATAATTTGATATCAATCAGCAAACTACTCCATCAAAACACTAATGTCATTAGATTTAACAATGATATGTGTTTTATGCAGGCCCCTTCACTAAAGTGGCGACTGACTCTTGGTAAACTCTACAATGGCCTATACCTGTTGTATTCCAAGTCTCAAGAACATGACCAAGTCCTTGATTCTCTACTCAGTTCTATTAGCAATCCTCATGTAAATCCTATAGATTATTGTAATACTTGGGATGTAAGGTTAGGGCATGTACCCTTTGCAAAATTGCAAACATTGAATGTACTTCCGTCTACATACGATGTGAATAGTATTGCTCCTTGCACTGTTTGTAACCAAGCAAAACAAAATTGCCTCAATTTCCCAGACAACCACATACATACTAAAGAATCATATTCCTTAATTCATAGTGATATATGGGCCCATATCACATTCCTACTCACAATGGCCACAAATATTTTCTTATAATTGTGGATAATTATACTAGGTATACATGGACTTACGTCATTAGCACCAAAAGAAATTCCTTTACAGTTCTTAAAGCCTTCATTGTCATGATTCAAAATCAATATCATAAAACCATTAAGAGTATAAGGAGTGATAACTCCTTCAAAGTGGGTTCCAGCGAAGAAGCCTCATCATACCTCCTTTCTCTAGGTATTTTGCATCATACCTCTTTCCCCTATACTCCACAACAAAATGGAGTTGTAGAAATAAAACATAGACACCTCTTGGAGGTTGATAGAGTACCTGATTTTCAATCCAAAATACCTCCTAAATTATGGAGAGAATGCATACTTCATGCCACTCATCTTATCAATCTTCTACCCTCAAAGGTCCTCCAAAACAAATCACCACATGAAAAATTAAAAGGTCATCCACCAACCTTATCATACCTAAATACCTTTGGATGTCTATGTTATGCCTCTACTTATCCCAAAACCACATATAAATTCTCACCAAGATCTCATCCTTGTATTTTTTTTAGGATTTCCCATTGGTAAGAAGGCATACAAATTGTATAATCTCACCATTGAATCACTAAAATATTCTCGAGATGTTATATTTTATGAAAATCATTCCCCCTACCATCATATTTCATATAATTTTAGTCCCAAACAAATTCTGTCCATTCCCCATTGATATTCTTACACAGACTCAACATATAAAATCTCCTACTGTCATTTCAATTGAAAATATTACTCCACAACCATCATCACCCAAATACCCCATTATTTCAATTGAAACCATTGATCCAAAACCATCATCACCAGAAGATCATGATACATATTCACATTCATTACAAAAAGTACTTCCTAGCAATTACAGACTTCCTGACCTAACTCCACAAACCATTCCACAACCAAACCCCACATTTCAAAAATCTACCAAACTCACCAAAACACCAATCCATCTCCATGATTATGTATGCGATGTTGCTTTCCTTTCATTAGAAAATAGTTTATGTTTTCACACACTCACAAACTCATGTATTATCCCTAGCTTACATCTTTGTTTCACCCACAGCTTCAGCTGTTTAGCTTCCACACATCATCATACACATATATCTGATCCCTTATCCTATTTTCATGTAACACACAAGTTTTTACTAGTGAAAAAATTTATTTTACAGTGGAAGTATATAAGTAAAATATTGGGGGTTGTCATCGTAATTGACATAATTATGGTTTATTCAACCATCTTTACATCAATCACTAGACTAAAATCATTTATAGTAACACAATAAAATTAAAAACAAAAGAAACATTTTATAATAAAATATGAGTTTGGAGATTAACTTCTAGTTACAATAAAAAAAAATACAAAGTAGGGATACCATGGATCAAAAAGGTATTCGGGTAAATACATCTACCAGATAACATTACTTTTCACCTAAACACCCAATACAGATAAGATCACTCATCCTTACACAGTGCATCATAGGCATCATAGTCATCTAGAGGATCTTCTAAAACTTACACATAAGAATCAGGGTCTCCTGCTCGTAAGAATTCATATCACCCATAAAAGGGTGGTCAGTATACACTACATATTGAGTAAGGAAATAGTGCTAACGAATCAGGGTTACAAATAACACATGCATTTACAAGAGGTGATAATTACACATTCATATAGATGAAATATCTCATAAGATAGATAATGATCCATACCTTTTTATTAGATATAACCATTTTCATTCTTTTATGTACGTTGAGTATAGGAACCCCACTATTCTTAAACTAGTGGAACGGTCTAAATCACCTTCTCATAGACAAAACACCTGAGCTATTATTATCATTCTGTGGACTGGATCTGGAAACATCATCTTCTCAAGGAAGAACACTTCTAAGCCACTATTATCTCCGATGAAACAAATATAAAAATATCACCTTAGTCTTGACTCATGTACTTTTTCACTTTAAAATATTAGTTTCTTATCCATAGGTTATACTATTATATTTTCATTCACAATGAGTAGGGACACATTGTTCTTAATCCGATAGAACGGACCGAAACACCTTCTTGGGGCAAATTGATCTTGAGCCACTATTATCTCCAATGGAATTGATATATAAAAATATTATCTTCTCAAGGCAGAATGCTCCTGAGCCACTATTTTCTTCGGTGGAACATAATACAGAAACATCACCTTAGCCATATTCACGTGTTTTTTCACTTTAAATGATCAGTATTTTATTCATGGTTGATTCATATCCATTGGACACAATGAGGTAGATAAACACATCACGCAGGTAAAAGTTCTTAATCTCTTCAAACCCTAATTACACACTCCTAGCATTCATTCTCCCATATTAATTATTCAACCATAAATTATAATATATCATTCTCAAATATCATCATTATTATCGTACCCATAATTCAAGGTCTAACTCCCACGTTGTCCACATACATTAATAATCTTATCTAAAGTACTATTCATAGAATTCCCAAAATCTTAATTTCATTAATAGTCATAATTTTTCACGTAAGACTCATATGATTACCAAGTTCAATATACATCCTCATAAGGATAACATTATCAACATATTCAGAATTTGGATAACCTCTAGGGTCTTATACATGGAATAATAATATTATCATTTTAGGTTACTATGCCCTAATTAAACCATTATTTCATTTTGAAGAACCTAAGACAAACAATAATACTTCCAAACACTTCTTGGAATATCATTACTATAGTTTAATCCACCTAACCCATTAGAATACCAAAATTTCCTTATTATCCTATAATGACCAAAATGCCCTTAAGGATAACCAATTGCTTTATTTTATAAAATCTTGTACCGTCCACACATATTATTGTCCAAATCCACCATTTATCCTTATACCTTATACATATGCTTATGTCCACTTATCATAGCTTATTTAGCCCATAATTCATGCCATAAAATATATTCCTCACATATACGCCATTATCATAATAAAATCACACCCATGCCTCTTACCCATTCTCACTCTCTTTCAAACATATAATCCATATTATCATAACATATCATCGACAAAATACATCACATCATCTAGCAACAATATCATAAAAAATACATATATCCATACAAGTAACTAACACAAAGCCCTAAAACATCGATTATTATCCTTACCAACTAGGACATCAGGCTCTAATCACTTAAATCCTAGACCTCCTCCTCCAAGATCACTGGAATACCACCTATAAAAATAATATAATACACGGTTATGTTTGAAGAGTATAAACGAGGGAGAAATTAAGGTAAAGAGGGTAACAATGGAAATAACCATAATTAAATGGAAGCTTGAGATGTGTGGTGGAATGTATGGGGAAGCTATGATAAAAATTTGGTGGTGTTTGGATAAGGTTTGGGGGGGTAAAAATAGAGGTGCATGATCTAATTGGGAAGCTTCATGGGTGTGATGTAGGCAATGCACTCCCAAGTCGAGAGTTAAAATCATGCACAATCATGCGGTGTGAATTGGCACAACTGTGCTCGATCATTAGCATAACAAACTTATTTCGAACAAATGTACCCAAACGTGCGATAGGGCCTTGAGCAGGCCATGCTGAGTTGTATGGATGTACGATAAGAAATTTTAGTGTTTCAAAACCATGTGCTTTATAAAATGCTATGGATGTGAGGAAGAGTAGGAAAAAGGGGCGGTGGTCGGCGACAGTGATGGGGAAGGATGGGGCGACCTTAGGTGGTCGGATCATCGGCATTGGGCAATGCGTGGTGGCACACGGTGGTAATGGAGGTGGCTTGGTCGTGTAAAATAGGGCGTAAACTCCTAGGAAGAAGAAAGGAAGAAAGGAAGAAGAAGAAGAAGGGAAAAGGGAGTTGTGCAGGGTGTTTTGGATAGGTTTGGGCAATAAATAACACAAACAAATGAGGGAGAATGATAGTATGTAGTGCATAAATATATGTATATGTATGAGGTTTGTGATCGGTGGAAGGAAAAATGTAGAGAATGCAAAGAGGAGGTAGTCAAGGGCGATGGCAGTAGCATAGGGGCACGAGGGGGTGGAGTGTTAGGTGAGAAAGGTAAGTTTTGCAGTAAGAGATGATGGATGGTGTGTGTGAGCATGTTGCATGAGAAAGAAAAAGAAATGGTAGAGGATGAGCAGTGTGCATACAATGTTGCACGGGGACGGGGACGTGACGAAATGCAGAAACACAATTTCTTAAAAGTATAGGAAATGGGGACGGTAAGAAACGTTAAAAAATTTATATATATATATATATATTATATTTTTAAATATATATTAAATCTATTAAAATTAAGAGAAAAAAATAAAAAATTTCTAAAATTAATTCATATATTAGTTAATTTTAACTATTAATAATTATTTTTTAATAAAAAAATTGATTAAATAATATTTTTTAATAAAAATATTAATTAAATAATTTAACTATAAATTTTAATGTGGAACAGTTGTCGAGAAGTTTCCGGGACTGAAAATGTTTTTGGGACGGGGGACGACACCTAACTGTCGTCCCTGTGCTTCACTGTGTGCATATTGACCACTTGCGAAGAAGAAGAGGGTGATGAATGATGGATGATGATAGCTGTAGTAGAGGTGATGGGAGATGGTGCAAGTGGAAGGAGGCAACACACACGTAAGAAGCAAGGCAAGTTACAAGTTGCAAAAACTAAAGTCAAGCTTTACGGTAAAGCTGATGGGAGAAAGAAGAAGAAAAAGAAAAGAAAAGGAGAAAGAAAAGGAAAAAGAGAAAAGTTTGGGGATTAGCTTAGATGATATTGGATTAGCTAAAATAGATAGGATTAGTGATAAATTTTTTGCATATTTAAGATCGGATTACACAATATAGTTTATCCCAGTCAAAGATTTTGAAATTAAGAAATTTATTTACGGCTAAAATAAGATGTTATCCATATTAGAATCAAATTAGGGTATTAGTGATATGGGATTAGGCTAATGAAAATTTTGGAGTATTATAGTTTAAGTCGCTAGTAATCCCTATTGATAGGAAGCTATGGACAAGGAATTATTTGCCTTGAGAGTTAACAAGACGTGGGAATTAGTAAAACTTCCCAAAGGTAGAAGACCTATCAGCTTCAAGTCGGTATATAAAGTGAAATATAATGCAGATGTAAGTTTTGAAAGGTATAAGGTCTGGTTGGTTATGAGAGGTTTCACTCAAAAAGAAGGGGAAGACTATAATGAAACATTTTCACCGGTAATTAAAATGACTACCATCAAATGTATTCATGCCACTACAGTTAAGAGTAACTGACTACTGTACCAATTTGATGTGAGTAATGCATTTTTTCATGGTGATTTACATAAAGAGACTTATATGAAGCCACCTATATTACTTCCTATTTCTTCTTCTTCTCTCATTTGCAAGCTGAAGAAATCACTATATGGTCTCAAACAATCATCAAGACAGTAGTACTCTAAACTTTCCAAAGCTTTAATTTCAAAGCAATTCACTCAATCTATGAATGATTTCTCTTTGTTCATCAAAACATCATCTGATGCCTTCATTGTTGTAGCAATATATGTATATGATATTCTTGTCACTGGTAACAACTCCACAGAAATCAACTCCCTTAAGAGCTGTCTTCATCAAACATTCAAGATCAAAGATCTTGGTTGTTTGAGTTATTTTTTAGGGATGGAATTCCTACATGTCCCTGAAGGAATACTTCTCACTCAATGAAAATTCATCAATGAGTTACTAGAAGAATTTCTCCCTTATGATTTATCTCTAGTCAACAACCCCCTTTAATTGAATCTTAAGCTTCATCCTTCTATGGGCCAGCCTTTAGCTAATCCATCATCTTATTCACAATTGATAGGAAAAATCAATTTTCTTCTACATACAATACCCGACTTGGCCTTCTTTGTACAAGACCTAAGTTAGTTCATGCAAGCACTTGATAATGCTCATTGGTTTTCCTCCTTACATGTTCTTCAATACTTGAAGGGCAAACCATCTCAAGGTATTCTTCTCAATGCAAATCCTTTTTTTCAATTACAGGCCTATTGTGACTCTAATTGGGCATCATGCCCTTATAGCTGCAAATCATTAAGTGGTTTTCTTGTTTTCTTGGGTGGAAGTCCAATTTCTTGGAAATCAAAGAAACAAAAGACCGTTTCTTTAACTTAAGCAGAAGCCGAATATAGATCTATCAGATGAATTACTTCTGAATTGGCTTGGCTTACACTATTACTTCATGAATTGTGTGTTTCTAATATCACTCCTGTTCTAATTAAATGTGATAATCAGGCTTCTCCACCTCCAACTTTCGGGGGGTGTTGAACTCATAATAGAGTAGAGCAGTAGTATTAGGTAATAACAATCGTACTCCATTGTAGATATTTTTCAAGTTAAATACATATTAAACACGTTAGATTGTAAATAATAGAATTAACAACAAAATGTAGCTAGTGTAGTTAATTGACGTGTAATCAGTATGGTTAGTTGGTTGATTAGCATGGCTATATAAGCCTTAAACTCATTTTGTAATATTTCAGAGTAATATGCAATAAAAGCTTGAAAGTCCGACTTCGACCAGCTCTTTCTTCTTTCTATATCATTCTTCTCAATCGTTCAGTAATTCTCTGCTAAACTTTCTTTGATTTTTCCTCTTACTTCAGCTCCTCCTGACCACGTCCCGTGCCCGTCTCGGTAGTCAACTTAAATAAATAGTATCTTCTTGTTGGTTTTTGACGCAGGATAATTTGCACTTTGGGATAGTGTTACATGTGGGAGCTTTTCTTGTTATATAAATTTATAGGAATAGGACTAAGCTAGCAAGGTCGATCGATCGTTCTAGTCCACGCAATAAGTGAAGTACTGTCGGCTAACTAAAAACCAAACTTGAAAAACGACAATTCTTCGATCAAGCAAATATCTTATGCAGTACGAATGCATATCGACGGAGAAAAGATTCCCTGCTATTTATCTTTCTATCTTGAAACTTCCAAAATATCCTAATAACGCAGCAGGCATGCAATAATGTGCACCAAATCATTGATGCCAGCAAGGCCATAACAACAAGATATTTAGTAATTGTCATGCATTTATATGTACAAGCAGATGACTAGCTTGACTATTCGACTAGTGGGTCACGCGTTGTGGTCCTTCAGCTTCCATCAGCCATCCGTAATCCAGAAGCAAATTTGCACGGTAGACTCAGGTAAATGTCGACTAACCCAGTCACCTCGCGAGTAAACTCTTCTAGGCTCTACTTATTTATTTAGGTATACGAATTAAATTTAAATTTTATTTTTAAGTTCATTTATTAGACGAGCTGAGTTCTAGTTAAAAAAAGTTCAGCTAGTTAGTTTGCGAGCCGACTCAAATTTGGCTTGGTAATAAGCTTGGCTCGTTTATTCATTTGCCGAGTTTATATAGAGTATATTTAATAAACGAGTCAAATAGCTAGATGAGCATTTAATCAAGTCAAATAATTAAATAAATTAATTTAGTTTGTTTAAATTTTAAATGAGTTAAATAGTTAAATGAGTTGAGCCACACAAATTGAATCATGATAAACAAGACGATTTGGTTCATTGTCTTTTTTTTTTTTTTTGAAAAAGTTTAAGGAATCGAGTCGAGTTGACTTGCAAATGTTTTCAGGTCAGGCTCATTTGGCTATTTTCAAACTCAAACCAAGCTCGACCTTGAAAAATACTAACCAAGTCAAGCTCGAGTTAAGATGTGTTTGGCTCTATTTGGCTGGTTAACAACCATAGACCCAAGAACATAAGTTTTGCGATATCTCTTTAAAAATAATTGTCATGCAAATTCACAGACGCGCATTTGTTCTATTCTGTGTGTAATAACTACTTATGCAAGGAAAATGTCTCTGAATTATAATATCTATTGGAAAATATTCGCAATTACCTCAATTTTGAGATCTAAAATAAAATCTTCAAAACCAAGAACACAAGCACTATGTAAAATAATAACAAATCAAAGAAGAATTTACCAAACTTGAATCTTTATTGCTATCCCTTCAAGCGATACAAGAATTAAGAACACTCTCCCCATGTTTTTATCTTTACCAACTAATCAAGAACAACCTTTTTGATTAATTCACTCAATTCTGGAACCCCGTTTCCAATTGAGAATTTTCTAGATCTACTCTCTAGATCTATCGCACACCCTCGGGTTGTATTGTGCATATGCCACACTTTTTCATATCTTTTGACTCTATACAAAAGATCCTTTAAATAGGCTTTAGAAAAAAACCTAGAACTAAATGTGAAGCGTTACAAACCTAATGATGAAAAACAACGATAAAGTTTGGTAAAAATAACGGACGAAAACAATCAATACCTTTGGTAAAAGGCCTTAAATGTCAATTAATACTCTAATTGACTATACCATCCATTTCCTAAGGACCAATTAAACATTTGTCATAAATGTATTAATTGACCATACACCTTCCTTAGGTTAAGCACACCATCCTCCACTCTAGGTCCTTCCTAACCTCCATCACATTAGCTTGAACTCCGGTTTGAAAACCAACAAACCTCCTCTTCAAGCCATATGTGACCGCATTCCTGATCAAGTCATATGATCATGGCATCGTTCTTCACCAAATGATGCCTCCCCTCAAGCCAAAGTCCCTACAACGCTGCTTCCTGCAAGCTTGAAGAGATTCCCTTTGGTCTTTGTTCCTCTCAAGATCACCTTTCCTCATTTAGTGACCTTCGTCCATCCAGAATCCATATGAATGGCATAACCCAAGCGATCCAATCATTCCAAGGATATCAGATTTTGACCAAGTTTCGGAACATAACTCACATCTGCTAGCTTCCTCACTCTCCCATCGTGGGTCTTGATCTCAATCTCACAGGTTCCTTCAACTTTGACCTCCTCTCTGTTGGCCAAAGCAATAGAAATCCCATCACATGCCTCTAGGGACTTGAACCAATCCTCCCTGCAACATACATGTTGGGAACATCCTAAATCCAGGATCCAACTCTCTTTCCATGCATCCATCCTATGCACCAAGAGAACATCAACATTATCATCCTCATCTATAGCAGCTCCTATGCAATCCATCTCCTTCTTGTCTTTCTTGTAATCCGGACACTTCATCCTGAAATGCCCCACCTTGTTACAATGAAAGCACCTAATATTCGAGTTAGACTTTTTCTTACCCTTGGAGCGCCCTCCTGCATATAGACTGGATCCATCTCCAGAAGTAGATCCCCCTTATCTTGCCAATTTTTCCGCCTCAAGTAAAACCAAAATTGTTTCTTCCAGAGAAAGTGTCTTCTTCCCTATCAACAGGCTAGTTACCACCCGACCAAACCTCTTTGGAAGAGAAGTTAATAACAAGATTGCCTGATCCTCATCCTTAAAAGATTCATCTAAACTCTTCAACTGGGTGATCAGTCCATTGAATATATTCAGATGATCTTGTAGGTTTCCTTTATCTACATCTCGAGCGAAAAAAGATCCTTCTTCAAGAACAACTTGTTGGCTAGTGACTTCGACGCATATGTCTTCGCTAGCTTTTCCTATAATTCTTTCAGACTCGTCTCCTCAAGAATGTTGTACTTGACTTTAGGAGCAAGGGCCAATCGGATCGTACTAGTTGCACGTAGCTTCATATCCTCCCACTTGGAATCATCCAAATCTATGGGCTTCTTATCGTTTAGAGTAGTGTGCAGTCCTTGCGGGATAAGAACATCTTTGATCATACTCTGCCATAGTGAAAAATTGTTTCTCCTATCGACCAATTCCATCAGTAACTTCCCTCCTCCCAAGATCTTGGCCATCTTCAATCTGACTCAAACCAGCAGATAGATCTGACATAAACCTTAGCTTTGATACCACCTGTTGGGAAATATCTGCGATTACCTCAGTTTTGAGATCTAAAATAAAATCTTCAAAACCAAGAATACAAGCACTATGCATAATAATAACAAATCAAAGAAGAATTTACCAAACTTGAATCTTTATTGCTATCATTTCAAGCGATACAAGAATTAAGAACACTCTCCCCGTGTTTTTATCCTTACCAATTAATCAAGAACAACCCTCTTGATTAATTCACTCAATTCTGGAATCCCGTTTCTAATTGAGAATTTTCTAGATCTACTCTCTAGATCTATCGCACACCCTCGGGTTGTATTGTGCATATGCCTCACTTTTTCATATCTTTTGACTCTATACAAAAGAGCCTTTAAATAGGCGTTAGAAAAAAACCTAGAACTAAATGTGAAGTGTTACAAACCTAATGATGAAAAACAACGATAAAGTTTGGTAAAAATAACGGACGAAAACAATCAATACCTTTGGTAAAATGCCTTAAATGTCAATTAATACTCTAATTGACTATACCATCCATTTACTAAGGACCAATTAAATATTTGTCATAAATGTATTAATTGACCATATACCTTCCTTAGGTTACGCACACCATCCTTCACTCTAGGTCCTTCCTAACCTCCATCACATTGGCTTGAACCTCGGTTTGAAAACCAACAATATCTATCATCACAGTCTCATGCATCAATACCTTATTATACTATATATGGCATAGAATATGAACATATCACAATTAATTTCATGAATTTATATACATATCAAAAAAATTTCATACAAAAATCCTAAAACATGAAATTATATACTTTATGCAAAATTGAATATTTAAATTATAATCACTATAAAACACATACCTCCAACCATTGATTAACTAGATTAACAACACTGAAATATCCCTAATTCAAAATGAAAAGACAATGGAGTAATTCTACACCCTTCCGCTTTCAACCCAATGGTGGGTGTTTTTGACAAAAAATATGGGTGTAGAGACCTCTAAATTTTATCTTCCTCATACTTAAATTCACTTGATCTCGAGAGGAAAATCAAGCAAATATTATCTCCTTAGATTCAATGTATAAATCACATATAGAGAAGATGATATATTAGAGGAGAATATGTAGGGCAAATAGAAGAAAACTAATGAACCATGCCATATTTTGAATGACATAATGGTTCAATAAAATCCTTATTATGCATCAATAGATACTTAAAAAAATTATTAAAAATCAATATGCATCAATTCTTCATTATTTCCCTTATTCTCATATATCTACTCATATACACCCCACAACTATTTCTACAATCAAGAAATAGTAGAATAGATAATTGGATTAACTTACTAACTTGAGACCATATTAGATAAAATTTATGTGCATATTTGGTTTCATATTGGTCAAACTTTATAGTTAATATATTAAAACGCTTTATATCAAAAAATAAATAATAGTTATTATCCAAAACCAAAAGATATTAACATTCTCCCATGGTTCATATATTTTAAATCCTTATTATGGTTTTCTTATGTTAGCATAAACTTTATGATAAAACTAGTGCATGGATGATGCTGACAAGCTCTCATCACTTTGAAAGTTATCTTCCATGTATCACAATGCCCCAATTTTGTTGATAACTTTAACTTTATGAATAAACCCACCATTTATTCAAGGCCCAATAACATAATGTGTCATTTCTTTATAAACCATATATTTACATACTAAATGAGAAATGATCACGACACAAAATTTATTACATCTAACCACGATGCATTGTATAGTAAACATCATATATGGGCCCTATGACTATACTAAACACATGATCCTTAAGCTTACACAATGATATGCCTTAAGTTATAGAATCAAATGACATAGTTTCAATGTGTGTGAGTTTAACGACCACTTTATCCTTAGAAATATGTTTCTTTATCTACAAGTATTCAAAGTCAATGTTTGTGGCATTACTTCCACTAATTCATCATTCCTTGAGATAAAGAGGGCAATTGAATATCACATGGGCCTCAATGTCAAAAATTAGAGCCATCACTCTAACATCATAATTAAATTTTTTGTATCACACACAAAGTTTTGAAACTTCAAATAAAGAAATGACTTCAACATTCATAGTAGAAGCGGCTATACAATCCTTATATAACTCCACCAACTAACATATTGATGAATCAAGATGTAGATTTATGTGAATCTACTAAATGGTCAAAAAACTATATATCCATCTAAATATCTAACTGGGTTTAAATGCTCAACTCAACGATATATAAGCATGTGATACTTTGTACCACTTGGATACTTTATAATCTTCTTTGCATTCTTTAATGATCAATAGTGATTAATGTTTGAGTTACTTTAGCAACATCTCAAACCCCCTAATGACATATGCAATGTTAGGTCCTATAGGAACCTAAGCATATATAAGGTTTCCTTTTTTAGAAACATATTGGATGTCTCTTATACCAATTGGTTATATGTAATTTCTTAGACACTGACTCAGAATGGGACTTTCTTCTTTAAAAATTGGAGCCACGCTTAATAAATAATCCTTTTTTTTCTATACCTTTATAACATATTATTGAAATAGGTTGCTAGAGAAAATCTTAATATCCTAAAGGATCTATCTGGATAGACCTTAATCTTAATGATATAAGATAGGACACCTATATATTTTATGTTAAAATTGTTAGAAAGAAACTATTTCACTTCATTAATCATTCCTTTACCATAGTATGACAATAAACATTTACCTATATGTAGCTCAATGAAACACACCTTACTCCCATTAACCTTAGAATATGTCCTATTATCCATGATATTCTCTTCAAATCCAAATGAAGAGATGAGACCATGAAAACACAGATACCATTGTGGGAATCATATTTCGATCTATATATGACTCTTTTAAGTTTGCATACTATATTATCATCCTTACTAGAGGAATAACCCTTAGGCTATTTCATATATACCTCATCATCTAGCTCATTGTTTGAAGATATCATTTACTATAATTAAAAATAAAAATAAGCTATGAATTCCATCAACATGTGAGATAACTCTTAGTAACTAACCTAGCATTGTACCTATGAATGTTACCTTAAGATCCCCTTCCAATCTTAACGACTTACTAGTAGCCAATAGGCTTAGCCCCATCAGGTAACCATAAAATATCCTAGACATCATTGAAATTTATAGAGTTCATCACATATTTTATATCATTATACCATAATTCATATTTTAATCTACTATTAATTTACATAAATGTTTTCAGATCAATGACAATACATGAATTATAGTAAGATTCTAGCACGTACACTTAATAGTCACTAGAGATTGATGATCTTATTTTATTAGTAGACCTTATTGTTGTTGGTACAACATTCTCTTTTGGTGAGTGCTCAACAACCAATCTACCAGAATATCATAATCAAACTATGGAGCCACATTGACATACTATTCAACAATGACATGTGCATGAGAAACTATATGATTAGAGGTAAATTCACTACATGAAGTGGACGTTTTCATTACCACATGATCAATTTTGAAACTAGGTTTCTTATTTCATCACTCTTGGTGATTAATTCATGTTTAAGAAACTTAAAGTTCCTTGACTCCACAAATCTAGTGCTATTAGATGAATAAGGAAACCAATGATCCTTAGACCTCTAGGTATATCTAATGAATATCAATTTATGCTCCTTGGGTCTAGCTCTTTATCTTGTGGTTATATATCCCGACTTTAGACAAATAACCCTAGACATGCATATGTCTTGAATTTGGCTTACAAACATTAAATAGCTCAAAATTATTATAAACACAACTCTAGTTGAAATCCAATTCAAGGTACATTTATATATATGTAGCTATCTTAAGTGGCTCAATCCATAAGAACCTAGAAATTTTGGACTTTCTTGGCATAGTCCACACCATGTCGAATGATGCCTTGTTTTTTCTTTTCACAACACCATTGGGCAACACTCCTATATGTTGAAGAAAATTAAGAATTACCTTGTGCTTGTCCATTCTTAATTGACATATTAACCTAATCATTACCTTTGTCTAACCATGCAATCTTTATTTGTTTGCCATATTTTTTCTCCACCTAAACCTTAGAAACTTTAAAGGCATCTTATGCTTCATATCCGTTATGAAACAAGTAGAGATACATATAACACTAGTAATCATCAATAAAAGATATTAAGTATCTCCAACTACATGAATCTCAATTAGAACTACACATATTATTATGTCTAATATCTAAGTCCTCTCTTGATGACACATATCCTTGGCTCATTTTTCCACTTTGCTTTAATACACCTTACATAAGTTGAAAATCAGTAAAATCTAAATTACTAAGTACTACGTCATTTACCAAAATTTTTGTTTATATATGGAGATATGTCCTTATATTATCCTATTTCACAACATAAAGGAGTTAATTTTTAAAACATACAATTGAGAACGGATTTCTATGTTCATTGAAGTATGAGTGGAATCACATTGCTTATAAATGGGGTAAAGGACCATATGACTGTATACTATATAAGGTGTATTTAGATGGTACATACCTTTTCCACCTCTCTTACATATCATCTAACTTAAACCAACTACATGAAAAACAACTTGAAGTAAAGTTCATAGCCTACTAGTTATTTCATTCTTTGCATAATATGCAAATAGTTACAAACTCGGGTTATTTCACTAAAAATCAATACACTATGTTTTATGATTAACATTGACTATATGAGATTCATGACATACTAGAGGGGTTGTATAAATTTTCATTTAGAGCTTGGAAATATACTTCATGCAATAATTCTTAATATTCCTCTTTCTTTCAAAAATAAAAAAGGAATTTCAATTGCCATGTTAACTTCACCTTGAGTTGAAATCTTGACTTTTACCCATTTTGGTTATCAACTTTTATCTTTGCCCTAGGTACTGTCATAACACTCTCTATCGTGACCATATAGGTTCTTTCTTTATCTTATACATTCATGACTAATAATTCATTAATTGATCATTTTCCTTTGTGCGTGGTAGGAGACTTTAAATGGAGTAAACAATAATGAAAGGGAGCTCTAATGGTGATCAACAAGGCCATAAATAGTAGGAGATATCTTATTCTTAATGTTCATAATGCTTATGCAATTGAATTTCTTATATCATTCATTACTTGCATTCTCCATGGAATGATATCATCTATCAGAATGGTTTTTCATCTTACTTGATCACCTCAAACAAATTAAAGGCCTAATTATAAGATGATTATCTTCATCAAAGAACTTTACCTATGCCCTCACACCTTTAGGATCACAATACCTAAATAAAACATAGTCATTTACTCAAGAAAAAACTTGCAAATTAAATAAACTTATACATTATAATGATCAACTTGAAGTAAAAACACAAAATCCTGTATACAGGATATACTAATGTACAACATATCCACAAAGGATAATAATATGAATCAAGACATTAAATTTATCCGTGGTTAAGAATTTAATAATAATGGCTCATGTAACTTAATATTAAAGCCAATAGGCCATCCCAAAACCCTCAATTTCAGTAGGTAAATTAAGGATAATGATTAAACATTCTAATATAATGCACTTCGTATATGCTAATGAATGGTCCTATGGGACTATACCCATTATATATGCTAATGAATGCAATATTTTTTATGATTAGAATTGTTGTAGCTAAGTTCAAATCACTTAAATCATGCTAATCACATATGATATAACACTTTATGTAATTAAAAATTCTCCAAATATGGCCTTAATATGCATGGAAATATAACCACACAAGAAAGAACAACACGGGCGACACATATAGGGAAATACGTATTCGACTTGATAACAGGCAACAACTAGAGGGACTCAGTTGCATTATTCTGAAAATCATGATACAAGGTCGAATCATAATCAAGATCCAAAGTATTCATAAGAAATTGCTATAGCGTTACTCTTGCCAGATTAGTTGCTAGTTTCAACGGCTAGAGTGTTTGACGCGTGAAAAGGGAAAACCACATTTTACTGATTTTAATTTACTGTCTCATGTTTAGGGTGGTTTTGTGGGTCCATGGATTAAGGTTGTATCTACTAAATGTGTGGTGTTTGGGAGAATCAAGGTTGAAGAGAATGATTATTATATTAGTGATGAGAAGCTTAGAGGTATATCTCCTCTCTCTGTCTCCCTTTACCTTTGTTTTCTTTTACACTTTTATTTACTGTCATATTTCTTTGATCACTCAGGTAGCCAAAGTTTTGTATAGAATAGAGTTTCTCTTTATCATTGAGTAACTTGGAGGCCTGCAAAAAGCTACCAAGTGGGTTAGATACAACAATTATTAGGTAAATATATCATCTCCAAATTGGGAATCGATTATCATCATTTAGCATGGCATGCTTTTTTATTTGATAATTAAGAAGATATTGTTCGAGTAAAAAGGTATACTATATACTCTTCATTGCAACCATGGTATAAAGGAAACAAAAAAAATGATAAATGACAAATTATGTGGAAATCAAATCAAACTTCATGAAGCAAAAAAATAGGTTGCCACATTGATCAAACCAAAAAATTGTATCTGGTTGTTTACATATTATACGAAAAGTAATAAATTTTATAAGATAAAACATTTGTGTGTGTGTGTGTGTGTGTGTTTGTTGGGGGGGGGAGGGTTAAGAAGAAGTGGCGTTAAGCAAAGTGTGGAAACACTACCTTCAATACCAAAGTTGATCATCAAATAGAAACTTCAGTATACAATTTCATCCTATTTGATATATAGTGTCAAAGATAATTAATATTAATATCTATAATAGAAATGAGGTAACAAGAGGCTTCACTCTTAAAATGAATTCACAAAAATATCATGCTTAAACCAAGAATCAAACTAATTAAGGAACAATGACCGACAAGAATATCACTCTGAGGTTTTTTTTTCCTGTTTTATTATATATATATATTACAAATAAAGGGATCAATGTGAATAATTACCTTATGAATAGTTTAAATAAAATCTTAGTTTAAGGCCTGAAAGTACTAAAGAAAGGGCATTATGGTAGTTAAAATATCAATGGCCTTTATTTTGAATTATTTGAATTCAAAGTTGCATGTTATTACGGTATGCTTTTTCAATATTAATTCTTTTCATTAATTTTCCCTTTTATTTGTGCTTGCTTTAAAATTGTATCCATATGGAGTAAAAATATGATAAAGATGATCATCTTTTTAATTGTAATATTCCATTTTTAGAAACCTTAATTATAAAATGATAATTAGTATAATAATTAATTTATGAGGTTTTGTAGTAAACATATTATTATTGTGTGTATTATTATGTCGGTTTAGATATAAATTTAATTAGGTTAAAATTTGATAGAATTGGGATTATTAATTTTAGCTATAGTCAGAATGCTAACCGGTATCTGTTTCATCAAGTAACTTAATTTTACGAGCCTATGTTTTTACCCCATTTCATCTTTTCTAAATTATTACCCTACCCTACCCTATCCTACTATTGCAATTTTACTGTCGCATGATTCCCATCCTCCTCCCTTGGCGTAGATCCTTATACATGCCATCCCCCTACACGTCTGCCTCTCCCCATGTTCCATGCATGCTTTCATCATTCCTCGTCTACTTACTCGATCATGCCTCACATCCATCTCCTCCTCTACGTAAATGTGTGAATATATATAACACATTTAATGCCTCAAACAAGCTCCTCCCTCCCTTCCTTTTTCTATCGAAACATACACCACCAAACACACCTTTTACCTTCCCTTTCCCTCCTTCTCACTATTGCCAAACTCACCCCATAAACCACCATTGTCCACCCTAATTGTCTCCCTTCCTTGTACTAGTAGACTTCACCATTCCCTCACCTATACCACTAGCTAAAACCATCGATCACTGCCCTTTGGCTTAGGCCAAAAGTGCTGAACACCCCACCAAACCATCAGACATCTTCATCGAAGCTCCCATTACTACATCCTTTTCCTATCTATGCACAAAGCCACCAAGCCCCCTCTCCTTGGCTTCAACCATTTCTACTTGAGCTCCGCCGTTTTTCATCCTACACCACTGAAACCTTCCTAGCAACACCCCCTCCATCGCAACTTCTCCTTGGTTTAGGCTAAAGTTGCCGATCCCCTACCCCTAGCAATGTCACTAATTTCCAAAGGAAACCTCTCTTCTTTGCCTCCTTCCACCGTTTCTCTTCTCCTCTTGTTGCATGACCTTGTGCCCTTTGTTTCTTGCTGCATTTTTACCACACGTGGCTTCCCTTACCGGTTATTTTCTAACCCTCTTCTTTGATTCAGTTTTAATTAATTTTAGTTAATGTTTTATTGTATTAGATACTAATATATATATTGGTTGTGTTCGTGTAAGGAGTTCGAGAAGGTTGAGTGGAGACTAGGTGTGTGGATCCTACTTTATTTCTTTAGTTTGGATAAGAAGTAGTCATACCCTTTTACTAAGATATGAAATCATGTGGTGACACATATGAGTCATTATGTTGTTTAGGTTATGATTTATGCAAGGGTCTTTGAAAGGATATTTACCAGTTAATAGCCGGTATGTACATTGACTTACCATTAAATATGAGCTACATACATGTATATTATGTTGAATAGTTAATGTATGTATGTTTAGGGTTTTATTAGGGCTTGGGATCTTGTCAAGTTATGATGCAAATTCTATGATAAGAGTTCCATGATTATCACTGCATGGTAGCTAGGGTTGATATAATGAGAATAAATAAATGTACACATGATTAGGGTTAGAATACAATAATTGTTATTCATATGCTCCAGGATTAGAATTGCTTTCTTACATGCATAATGGTATTAATTTACCTATTAAATATCATATTATGCTATAAATATCTGTGCATGTGTGGCATGAAATATATGACACATTATAAATGCATGATTAGGGTTTGTAGGCGTAACTCACTAAATACATGAAAAGTGAAACATATAGTCAATAGCTAAATCGTAAAGATTACCTATGTGTTAAAATATTATGAATTATTTTCTTTTAGACTTTTCATGACAAATTCTCATAACAATTATGTTGGATATGAAACTTCGATAATAATGATGAAATTAGGATTTTGAGGGCATTTTGGTCATTTTGACCTAATACATCTTTTGTGAATAATTAGACATAGGATGACATTAGACTTATGATATGTTGACCTAGTATTGACTTTGACTTTGACCTTGACCTAAACTATTGAATTTAGGGTTGACTTGGATAATTATAAATAAATGAAAAATGGACAAGTTTGAAATGTGAGTAATTGTGTAATATGTGATATGTGTGACCACCTTATAAAATATTAATAAATAAAGTGGAATATCTCAAGTTTGGGAATGATTGCTCTCTATGGGTAGCCACCTTAGAGATGAGGTAGGAGCCCTTATTTTATTTTGGTTCACTGGTGTATTGTTGTGCCCTAGTATATTCTATAGGTGACCTACGGGTTCTATATAAGATATCTATACTTAAGGATTAGGTGTCATAGGTGAGGAGAGTATTATCTTGTGCACCAGTATGACTAGAGTGATGTTATGCCTCTATGTTGGATGGTTGGGAGGGTACTGTGATGTTTTGTGCACCGGTATGAGCTGTGCACTTTTATATCTCCGGATTATTATTGTATTCCCCTCAAGTAATTAAAATTGAAAGTAATTATTGTGTAAGAATATAAATGGATTGTTCTGTATTATTTTTTCGATAGCTACCTTTGTGCGTTACCCAGTTTTGGTATTTGGTAGTGCCTTAGCACTCTATCTTGGTATTTGGAATTAATATAGATTTATTGATCCGATAATTACCTTAGTGCCCTACCCTTGGTATTTGGAAATGATTTGATTATGTCGGTGTTGATTATTTTAATATCACATGATTTTCTTACTATATCCCTGCCATGTTGTTATCTATGTACTTCATATGACCTTGCATGTTACTATTGTGGAATGGTTCCCTCAGTATCATAGTATTGATAGGTTTTGTTCTTAGTCCTTTGTTTATTTAATTGGTAGTGGTTACCTTGTAGGAACACTTTTAGGGTTCGGTTTGATGGCTTCTATTAAGGGTTGAGAGTTAGAACTATTTGGTATTCGCTCTGACATCTTTTGATCCAAATATTTCTTGAACTTTTAAGTACTATTTCTCCTTTTGTTGTATTGTAGTTCTTTTGTTTGATCCTTTTGTATTTATCAAAAAAATATTAATTTACAATGGCTTCACTATTTTATTTTTACATTGTAAACTTTAATTTAAGGAAAGTGACATTTTAGCCTTAATATATAGTATAAGAATAGTAGATGATGCCAAACTTATGCTAAGTGTGGCGATAACACACACTATTTCTACAATTAATGTTTCCACAAAAATAAAATTTTTAAATAGTAAATTTGAGAAAGTTAGACTAACTATTAGCCATATAAAATGAAGTTTAATTTCAAATTAATCCGATGTATAATTTTTATTTTTGTAATTACTTTGGTTCAGATGTGCAATGGTTTTTTTAAGCTTGCGAGTAGCGACTTTGACGGTCATGAACTAATATCCATTCTCTCTACAATTATTAAGGTTTGATAATATAACACAAACCCAAAATATATTATGCTCTATTCATTTCATAATAAAGATCACATTAATTAATTTATTAAATTTATTTTAAAATATAAGTATGCAGGTTATAGAAATTAAATGCTATATCCTTCTAATTTTTTCTTTATTTAAAAATATGAATGATTAATATTTCATATCAAAATATTATAGAATGATATATTAGTCATTTTAGGTATCTTATTTCTTTCAATTTTATTATTTCTTTTATATATATATATATATATATATATATATATATATATATATATATATATAGGAAAGAGATCAGGTACAAACTTAAGTTAAAATATATATGCGAGAACTATTTCTAACCATTTGATAATCAAATAACAATGGCTTGGATTACAGGACTTTATCTCATGTGTGCATCCCAATCAAAATATGGCCTCTCTCTCTCTCTCTTTCTCCTACCGGAACATAATAATTGGAGTTCTATTTTTCTACAACCCCAGCTCCTTCACCTTTGTCTTTCACAATTTACTATCCTAACTATTGATTTTATTTAGATTTTTTTTCAATCTTTCCATCTTTATCTTCATCAATGGTGCAAGCTGTATTGAGTTTCATATTTTTTTTATCCATTTTTTTATAATTAAGGGAATGAAACACAAAACAAAGAACTACAAAACATATCCCCTGAAAATCCACAACTCACAAAAAAAAACATGAACATTATGTACTACCTCCTCAATTCTGTAAGGAAACTCCTTTCTTTTATTCTTAATTCAAAAGCCTATTCTTATTTTGATAAGCATAATCATCCACCTTCTACAAACTTGCTGATTATCAAACATAATCTTATTTCTTAATTTCCATATAGTTTCCGTTATTGCAAAGATTGTTTGCCAAATTTCCCCTTTTATTCCTTTTCGATTGTCTCATATTCTTTTTTTTTCTTTATCCATTTTGTGTTACGCCCTACACAATTTCTTTAGCAATTTTTTGTTTGCTTATCAATTCCGTCAATATCAATGGAGGAATTCAAAAAAAACTGATGAATGTCTCCGAAAAGTTTGATTCTTTAATCATTAACAACTTAATTTCATTATTTTCAAAAAATTTATTTCTAACAATCAGGTTTTACTTTTGCCCTTTTTTTTTTATCTTCATAATATATATATATATATATATATAACTTAGTAAAAAAGTCAATTTTTCGGTCACGCATGCGGTAAAAAAAAAAAAAAAACATCGACAATTCTTCGGTCACGCATGCAGCACAAAAAGATTCCCTTCTATCCATCCAGAAACCGTGAACTTCCACGTATCCATATAACGCCGACAGGCAATAGGATGCACGACGTCAGTGACGACTGACGACTGAGTGCAAGGCGACAACTTCATTTCTCTTTATATCTTAGAAAACACATATTTTTGGTTTACGTTCGTTCTGGGTGTAACCTGACGAGCTAGCCTGATTGTCTGACTACCAAGTCACGTGATGTAGTCCAGCGACTTCCATCCGCCGCATATAAGCCAGAAATAAATTTGTACGTACTTAGACCAAAGACAAGAGTTCCGGGTACGTATCTCTCTGAACCTTTCTTTTATTTTATATTATTATTAATTAAAAAATGAAATATGCTACCTAACACGCTCGTCACTAGCTCGATGTTCGACGTGTTACTCGTATAGTCGTATACATGTTCTAGCAATTTATTTTCCCTTTATTTTTTTCCGAGACAATTAAAATAGATAGATACTTGTTAGTTTGGGTACATATTTGGTATAATATTTAAGAGGTAATATCCATTTTTTAATAATTCCTCCTTAAGGTCATACCATTTTTTTTTAAACCTATTTTCAGTTTAGCATCAATTCTCTCGTACCAATAGCATTCTTTAGAGTTTCATTGGCTTTAAAATTCAATTTTAGTCCGTCATTAGATAAATCATATATTTTCTCATCATGCTATAATATCAATCTAAGTTTCCTTGATGTTTTAAGGCTAACACATAGATATATTTAGAGATGACAATGAAGTAGGATAAGGATGAAGATTCTATCCCTATTTCCAAATTTGAAACATATCTATACCTACTTTGATCCCTAATTATTTGATAAATAGAAATCCTTGCCATGACCCTCATGGAAATTAAATTCCTATGTTCGCCCCAACCCAAATCTCTATTCCCATCCCCAAAGCTCATCCTCATCTCTAAAATTCAAAAACTATCCCTACGTTTCAAAACCTAAATCCACTTAATTGCTTTCATTTATTATTTATTTAAATTATAAAACTACAAAGTCATTAAAGAAATTATATTAAAAATATATATAGCTAGAAATAATATTTATGTAGATATTTAGGGAAGGGCCCCCCATTACTATCCCATCATGCCCCACCCCCTACAAATTCTACAAATTTGAACCCAACATCCATAAACATACCTCAAAATCAAATGAGGATTTCTGTAATAGGGCTTCAGGCGAGCAAAAAAAATTGTCATCCTTAAGCATGTTGATAGGCATACATCAATATTTTTATTGTAACACCCCATTTTTTTTTATTTTAGCAAAAGCTTAAACATAAACTAGTAGGCATTATCACCACACTTTGTACAAGTATAGTCCATACCATTCTCAATCGTATCGAATGCATACATTGATACAAGTATGATCCATAAACTAGTAAACATAAACATTTATGAGTTAAAATCCAAAACATTATGAAAATAGATGAAATAATGAAAGACTTTTAATATGTAACAAGATAATAAAATATTAAAAAAATAGTTTCCCATTTTTATAAATAACACTGATAAACAACCTAGACTATATTTTCTGTGTTTTTCATATAAATGTATACCCTCATTTTCTGCATGTTTTCTAATTGTAGTAGTAATAATAATAATTCATTAAATTTATTAATACTCATATATATTAATATTAATAATATAATAATAATGATATTATACTTATTGTTAATATAATTAATAATAATAATATATATTAACATTAATATTCATAATAATATTATTGCTAAATTTAATATTTTAACATTTATCAATTTATATTTATATTAATATTCATATGCTATTTATTGATATTAAAATTAATAATAATAATAATATTAATTAGTAATTATTAATAATATTACTAGTAAAGTTAATAATAATATTATTATGAATATTAATAATAATAGTATTGGTAGTAATAATAACAATAATTTGAATAATATTTATTAATTTCATTAATACTAACATAATTATTAATGTTAATATTTTACATTTATTAATATTTCTAATAATAATTTCCTTATCATTCTTAATAAAATTACAATACTTTTTGAAATAACAATATTAATATTATTATTACATACATAAATAAGAGCATTATTACTACTATATATAACTGCAATATTATAATAAATTTTCATGATGATGATGATAATTAATATTACAAATTATATAAATATGATTATAATTGATATTATTAATCTTATTATTATTATTATTATCATCATAACTATTCATAGGATTAACATATTAGTAATATTGTTATTATTAATATTTTTTATTAGTGGTGATAATAATAATAATAATAATAATAATAATAATATAAAATTTCATATTATTTTTATCATCATTATTATAAATATTATAATAATAATTATTATAAATATTATAATAATAATAATTATTGTAAATATTAATTTTAATAATTCAAATACTAGTACTATCAAAGTATATAATAATATTATTATGAACAATTTTACTAATAATAATGATAATAGTAGTGATGATGGTGGTGCTACTACTACTACTACTACTACTACTACTTTTATAGAAAATTGGACATAAAAAGTGAAAAATTATTTTTGCAAACTAAATGCTGTTGACGTAGGGTAAACAATTATATATTTGTAGATAAAAAACAAATAATTGTTACTATTTGAATTGGTAGCAATTTATGTCTTCCGTGACAAAAGAAAAATAAAAACAAAACATGTAGATACTTTCTAAATGATAGATAAACAAAAGTTTGTAAAAATTTGAGTAGAATATTAACATATGATTAATGATGTGGCTCAATAAAAAAATTGCATTCTATGCTCATCTTTTAGAGCAACCGGTACCATTTGTAGAGATCAAATTTAATAGATGGATCTCTAATGGTTATAAAATCTTGGTTATTGAATTTATTTTGAAATATATGAATAAAAGATTTCAATACTATCAAAAATAGTTAAAAAAAAAACATTATGATCATCGATAATCCTTCATTCCCTTAACAAAACTGCCAAATTAAAAACTAATCATAAGGAAATAACATAAAAATAGATGAAGGTGAAAGGGAAACCTAAGCATAAATTTTTTTGGTGGTGCCAACTCCCACTTGTTTTGTTGTGTTGTGTTGGACGAACTAATAATGCAAACACTTACATTGATGAGTTACGATTGAATTGTTACCTTATCTATTTACATGCGTATAGTGAAGTGGGCTCGAGGATCAAAAGTACAGAAGCATTAGCAGACTTCCCTCGCTGCTATTGTAACATTTAGCTTAGGACATGTACCTGGACAACAGCTTAGTAACCCATATATCAGCTCGCTAAGGAAAGCCAAATCCGATTATCCACTGTAATTAGCACAATTATACTTGTCTTTAGGATAATAAGGGGGCTCACAGAGTTGCCGCCAAATTTCCTCCGTCCAAGCATGCTTTTTTACATGAGCACAACCAATAGAATCGGTTCACTCCAAAAGCACCTAACCAACGCCGGAAGATATACGTTTGGCCGAGGAATAATCACATTGACCAATAATCTAAGACTCTATTTGATTCTAATAAAATATTAAGGAAAAAAATAAAATTAAAATAATTTCTTCCAAATTTTTCTAAAAAAAATCAAATAACTAATATTTCTATCTCACTTCCTTATATAAACCAAACACAAAAAAATATTTTTCTTTTTATTTTTTTCTTTAAAACTTTTCATGAATCAAATGGAGCATAAACTTCTCAGGCTCTTCCCTCATAAGTTCAAATATTTTCTTACATTCATTGTCATTTGTCAATTCATGAGCAATGAACACATGTTGGGTAAAGAATTTTGGTTGGATTCTCCATGGTTACATTAGGTTCCCTTATGAGATTAAAACCACCATTATGTAGAGGTGACAAAAGTTGTTCCAACCTGTCCGACCTAATCCAATCTACACAAAATTGGACCCAACATAATTTAATAAATTCATCAACCTAGTCCGACATAAACCCGATCAAAAACAAACTCAATCCGACATCGACTTAAATATAAGTGATCTGACTCGACCCCAACCCGTAACCCACCATCAATTCAATTTATGATCAACTTGACCCGCAATCAACCTGACCCATTATCAACACGACCTGACTCGACAAAACCAAATTCGATATTAACCTGTTATAATAATAATAATAAATGCACGTGTCTTATTATATATTTAAAACTTTTAAAAATACATTATTATTTAAAAATTATATTTTTTTTCTTACTTTTATTATGAACTTACTTATTCACTAACGTTATTAAAATTTTATCAATTTTTTTAGGTAAAAACACAATATTAAAAGTTCATAATAATAAACAAATAACAATTGATAACAAATTATTAATCATATTCTTACATAAAGTTAAACTTAATTATTGCTTACAAGGTTAATAAGTTAGATTAATTTTGGTAGTTAATGTTCAATTTGATCCAAATCCAAAGTGATTTGATCCAAAATTAACTCAAACCGAACACAATCCAGCCCATCAAAACCTTAAAAGACCTAATTTATCAAGTTAACCCAAACCTGATTTATCAAATTAACTTGAACATGAAATCACTCGAATACAAGCTTGCTCGGCCTAAACCCGACCCAATAGGAATGTAAACGGGGCACCTTAACACGGATACACCCATACTCGTACCGATACCCAATAAGAAAATTCATATCTGTACCCCGAATGAGTATCCACTAAAATATCTATATTCGTATCCATTGGATATTTGTCACCCGATGAAAAATCTTTTTGCTTATTAATGGATATTATCCAGTAGATAAATCCATTACTCAACAGATAAAATCATTTAGTATTAAGCCAAATAAAACTTTTAACCTTAATTTATACTATATTTATTTTAAAATTAGGGGTAAAAGAGTAATTATAAAAGGCACAAATATAGATACGGGTATGGGTATAGATATCTCACACCTGAATTTGATGAGTAATTTTTTTCCCATCCTATATATTCATTTATTCATATTTGTTTAAATATTTGACAGATAAAACTCATTTAATTTCGGGTAAAATTTACCCCGTTTACATATCTATATCCGACCCGACCTGACAAGCTAATCCAAAATAATTAGAACTTGACCCGACTTGAATCCGAACTATCTCAGCCCAAACCTGATTTGATCGGGTAAATTAAACAGATAAAATTCGAATTTGCAACAACCTAAACCTAAACTAAACTGACCCGCAAATAAAAATGTCTCACAAATAACCCAACCAACTATAACACGACTTGAATCAGACCAATTTAACCTGATTGACACCTATACCATTATGCAATGCTGTTTTCTATAAGGCAATATATTGCTATGCCTATTTTAATATCCTTTCCTACTCTAGCTTGGCTAGCGTGTTGCTAATAGTGGCTCAACGAACACTAAATGTCCCATCACCCATTTTCACCCAATTAAGTGCCTCACAAGTGTAGGGCTATGGAAAAAGTTTGGGATCTAAAAATTTGATCCAATATTTAAGATAATCGATTCGATTTAAAAAAGAAGAAGAATATCTGACATTTAGGATATTTGACTTTTGACACATTTTTTTGATCTAAAAAAATATCCAGTACTTTATTAATTCTTTCAACATTTTATTATAATATTGTGATTTTATAGAGATAAGTTTTTGTTTTTTATTTTTAATTTAAAACATTAATATTAATATTGTAATACTCTTTTAAAATAAAATAAGACACTCTTATGAATATAAATATGAATATTAATTGATATATATTCTTTATCTGACATTCGATCCATATCTGATCAATATTTTTATATATATGAGAATTTGGATATCTAATTTAAGAGATGTGGAGTGAATACTCAATTTGTTGTATACAGATATTCAGTTATAAATGCCCGTACTCACATGCAATATTAAATATAGTTGTGTAACCCTTGAAGTTCCCTATGTTTGTGCCTTTAATGAAAGTGAATACTTTCAAGTAGGGTCATAAACGAATAGAGCCAACTCGCAAACTTTATGGGTTCAACCCATTAAGGGTTCTCATTAACTCATTTATTTAGCTAAATTAACTGATCTTAAGCCTTAGTTTTAGGCTCGTTTAATAAATAATTCGAGCTTGATCATGAAAAAAATTGAGCTTGAACTCATTTATAGTACAAAAGCTCATGAGATTGGCTCATTTACTATAAAAGCTCACTAGTTGGCTCTACTCAAATCATTTACAATCCTACATTCAAGGTTCCAAATGATTCCAGCAAGTATCTCTCTAGTACTTCAATAAAAATAGTATGGTTAACCACTAACAGATATACAATCATGTTGCTCCCCTCTGGAAACCTAAGCATAATTAGCAACTTTTTTTGATCACTATGCTCCTCTTTTTGTTTAATGTTAAATTCTACATGGAAAAAACGAAGGTTTGTTTTAGTAGCTAAAGAATAAAAATTAGGAAAAAATTGGATACCTAAGAACATATCTCTAGAAGTTTAGATTCACCGAGTTCAAACATATATTCAACAAAAATATCCTTAAATTTGCCAATGAATTATGGTTATAACAAAACATATCAAAAAATATCAACTAAGCAATCTTAGCCTCTTTAATACCTAAAAAGTAATGAAAAATCACCTGTGACTATTGGACAAGTATTAGTTCATCCAAAAGTAACAACACTGATTTAATTTGTGATATCCCTCCTAGATATTCATTGCATATTTGATTTCCAACTATTGTGATATCCCTCATCTATTACTTGCAAAAAATTATGATAGAAGCTACGCCTAAATTATCAACATTTTTTTTCAACTTTTTTACTTTTGGCATTAGACAAATTTATACAACAGTGGTAGCTCAGCTAATTTAAAGGGTGTGCTTAGACACAAAGATATCAATATGATATGATGATAGAGACTATGAGGTGCATGCTTTCAATTTTTTTTTTGTTGCATTGATCCTTTAGCTCTTGTACATTTTCAAGATTAATCATGCAACATCCCCACATTTAGTACTTAAAAATTTTTATTTTAGTGAAAGCGATTATGTAAAATAAATGGATATTACCACCACATTTAATATAGAGAGAGGCATGACCAATACCTTACCCGTGTCATATTTAAGGCTAAAATCACTCAAACATGAAGATTAAGTGTGGTCAGCACTTAGTCTAAGGTCCAGAAAAAAATGGAAATAAATTGAGTAGAAAAGAGAACAAATTTAAATATAATAAGCAAGGGTTTATGCAACAGTTGATGTCCTATAAAGGGAACACAATAGCACAAAAAAAATACAAAAATAAAAATACATTAGATAGCCTTAATGAATGCTCTAATCTAACCTACCACTGTTAACAAAACCTGTAATATTAAGACTGTCCACTAGATAGGTAAAGGTCCCTAAAACGAAGCCCATCAATACGATGGTACTAATTAAACCACTGAACAACATTGAATATTCATAGATCACATGAGCACACACAATTTAACATAAATAATGATGATGTAATAAATCAAATATTACATAACATATTCATACCATAATTTATCTTATACCATATGCCACATGCTCATATTGCAACTGTTTCATTAATTCAATTATACTAAGGGTGTCCCATGAAGGAGAATATTCTAAATTTTAATTAATCCCTTTTACAATAACCAACTAGTATAAAAAATTACTAACCAATCATAAAAAAAAAGTGTGCTGATATAACTACCAAACATACATACCGAAATCGAGTAGATCACATAAGCAACTACCAAACCAACAAACCAAAATCAAGTAATATATGAAGAAAATTACCAAACCAACAAAATTGAAACCAAGTATTGGACGGAGGTAATTGCCAAACCAACAAGCCAAATAAATTCAATTAAATCATCATACAAGACTTTCTTCAATTTTAATCACTTGAGCTAATATAATAATAACTTAAAGATGTATGAAGTATAGATGTCATATCAATGCATTAAGACACCATAGTATTCTCCCAACTTGTAACACAAATACATACAAATACTCCAATCATACTGGTGTAACAAGGAAACCTAGTATCCTTCCATCCTAGGATATTTAATCCTTAAACAAGGATACCTCTTATAGTCCCCATAGGTCACTTGTATAGTAGATTAGGGCTTTAGTTAGAATGCTGAGGCTTTCAAAGAAACTACGAAACCAATTTAAGGGCTACTATCTTATCCCTAGAGTAACTAACCCTGAAGAGAAACCATTCCAAAATATTGGGGTCTTTCACTTTAAATATTAATATCTTAATAATACGATCTTAAAACATAACATAATACATCACACTCCCAATTTCATACTTAACCATTCCCTTTTATATTTCTAATTATTAAAATTTACCTTAAGGTCAACAATCTAATACAAATTCAAATTCAACACTAAGGTTAACCTAGGAATCCATTAAGTCCATCTTATTTCCAATTAGCAAACAATTAAGCATATAAATTTATAAGTGACCAAAATGCCCTTAAAATGCTAGTTATCACAAATTTAACCATTTAATATTAAACTCGATTACAAACCCTCTATTCTCATGAAAGGAATAAATACATTAAAATAAATATTTTAACATAAATTATAATGCCAAAAAATTTTAAAAGTAGAAAAATTATCATTATGTCCCTAAAACACACTTAAGCCCATTTAGCATATAAAACCCTAATCATCCATACCTAGCATGCCATATTTCACAATATTCTCGTGCTTAACATAATTTAACACATATTAGGTATACATTATGAAAATTTATAGGTTTATAGTGAAAAGAAAAAATTACCTTAGAGTATACAAAAGTTAAATAATTTATAACCATGCCTAAACATGCTGAAATTTCACCACTCATCTATCAAACTTTAAGTAAACACATGTGAGGAATCTAATAGTAAGCTCAAAATTACAAGAATATGGCTTGGAAAGGACAACAAGCCCTTGGCTGAACCACTCCAACATGACATGCTTAATGATTTCATAATATTTCACCCTATTCTAATATGCTATTATGCATAAATTAAAATATATAAATCTAACATGGTCTTACACAAATTCACATGGTCATACCTAGAGAAAATAATAAAAATACATGGCCCATGCATCTATTTCATGAAATTACAATGAAGCATACATTACACTTAAATATAACATAAAAACCCAAATGGCATCACATAATTTTTATAAATTTAATAGAAGCATATGGGTTACCTGTTCCCAGCCCAAATATAAAAAAATGAAGAGCCAATCAAATTGAATAAAAGTTCAAATGGAAAGAAGATGGCATATGTTTCAGAAAAGGAAGGCACAAGAGGAGGAGATAAAAAAGAATAACTTCACGATTAAACAAAAAATATGGCCTTCTTTACCTATTTAAAAATAAATAAAGTTCAGATAGAAGGAACTTTAGATGTAAAAACAATAGAACAAGGAGAAAGAGAGAATGATGGGTCTCCTTTGTAGGCTCGACGAAGCACAAGAGCATTTAGCAAAAAAATCAATGTGAAGAGAAAGATGGGAGAGAAAGAAAAAATGAGAGAAAGGCTAAATGAAAACAAGGCAAGATAATTAAATGAGGTATAAATAGGAAAAGGAGGCTACTGAAATGTGATGCTAAGAGAGAGTGAGAACTTTCTTGTTCAACACTTTCATGAAGGTGTAGATGGTTGAGTGTGTAATATAAAGTATGGTGGATGTATAAGAGTTGTGACTACCCAACAATCAAGAAAAAAGGGTGAGGGGCCATAAATTTGTTTATAGGCAAGGGAGGCTGTGTTTTGTTGGCTCGAGCATAGGTAAGAAGAGAGAAAAGGGTTTGAGTGCAGGAAAGGAAAAATGGATACAAAGATGTCCACTTAGAATATGAATGAAAAAAAGGGGATAAAACAAGTCCAAAAATGATGAAAAACTTCATGATATGATCAGGGATGAGGAGGAGGTAATTTTCGTGGCTTCCAAGCATTTATAGAATTAATCAATTATTTTTAGTGGTGGAATGATTGATAAAGAAGCTAAAATTAAGAAAAGTACCAAATAAGCTCAAAAGGCTACAAAAAATATGAATATTATTAAAATAATATCCTAAGCTTACCTATACATTTTCATAAATTTAAGGTTTGATACATAAAGTTTTAATCTAATGGTGAACTAACAAGCTTACAAGAAAATTACAAAAATGAATGTCAAAATTATTTATAAAATTACAAAAAAATCCCATATCGTCTTATTTGTCTATTTAAAACCTAAATATAATTTTTAATAGTTTTAACACACATTTGATATGATTTTTAGCTAACATATCCTAATCACATATTTTCCATATAAAATTTTAAAGGAAAAGCACACAAAAATAAAATTAAACAATTTTTTTGATTTAGATTTTAACCTATTTAGGACCCAAATAAAATTTGACAATAATATTTTACAAGGTATAACTTAAAATTTAACAAATATGAATAGTATTTTATAAACAAAGTTCATCATGTTGCAAAATTGCAAATACTACATAATCACTCAAAATAATATTGAAGCCATAAAATATCCTAAAATAATTTATATAACTAATTTTACATAAAATAACATACCTTCATATTATTACACATTATTAAGGCTAGTTAGGAATAGGGCATTACAAATTAGGTTGTCTTTAAACCATTTAATATATATGGATAAAAAAAATATATACACAGTTGGGAAAATAAGGTTTATATTAGCAACTTCTAGCTACCATTTTTTCTTTCTTTATCTACAAATTTGTGGTGATTATTGATATTTTTACCTAAATATTGTATTATCTAATTTTTTCCACCATAAGTATGTTATGTATCAGTATCCCTGCATACATAATCTCTATTTTCTATTTTAGAATATTTGCAACAAGAATGACCAAGATTCAAAATTTTGTAAATCTTTCATCTACTTAAGGTTAGTATATATTTTGCAATGTTTATTCTTCCTTGCGGCTCAATTCTTGTCTTTTGAACAATCTCCTCTTACAACTCATCATGCATAATTCTTTTCTATTATGAGGTAATATGTCATAAGATTAAACATGTTGTTGATTTGATTTGAAAAATAATATTAAACACAACATTATCATGCCATATATCAGCATCTTTGCATACATAATATCTATTTTCTTTTTATTTATTTATAATATTTGCAACAAGAATTACCAATATTCAAAATTTTGTAAACCTTTCATCTACTTAAGGTTAGTATATATATATATATATATATATATATATATATATATATATATATTATTTATTCTTCTTTGCATCTCTATTGTTGTCTTTTTAACAATATCCTCTTACAATTCATCATGTGTAATTCATTGCTATCATGAGGCAATATGTCATAATATTAAACATGTTGTATTTAGGATATTTTTTGATTCTAACTGGTTATGTTTTGCTAGGTCTACAGGTTAGTTGAGACAAGCTACAATACAAGAAAATTCTTCTATAGCAACAACACTTTTGCAACGATAATTTTATAACATTACAAAAGTTGCCAAAAATAAATCATTTATATGGTGATTATTAGGAAATGTTTTGCAAAGACATTTGTTGTTGCAATATATGTGATAGTTTATTTGCAATGACATTTATATGTTGCAATATACAATATATTTTTGCAACGACTTTTTTTTTGTTGCAAAATGTTGAATGAATTAATTACAATGACTATACTTGTTATAAATATTTTGATAATTTTAACGCAATGACATTTATATGTTTTGCAACGACATTTGTTGTTGTAATATATGCGATGGTTTATTTGCAACGACATTTATATGTTGCAATATAAAAAATATTTTTGCAACAAATTTTTTTATTGCAAAATGTTAATTGAATTTATTATATGTTTTTCTATGACATTTTTTGTTGTAATATATATGATGGTTTATTTGTAATGACATTTATATGTTGCAATATACACAATGTTTTTGCAATGAATTTTTTTTTGTTACAAAATATTGATTAGATTTATTGCCACGAATATATTTGTTGCAAATATTTAGATTATTTTAACGCAATGACAGTTGTATGTTTTGCAACAACATTTTCCGTTACAATATGCGATGGTTTATTTGCAACGACAAATGTTGTTGCAATATATGCGATGGTTTATTTGCAATGACTTTGTTTTTTTGCAAAATATTGATTGAATTTATTGCAACGACTATACTTGTTATAGATATTTAGATTATTTTAACACAATAAAAAGTTGTTGCGAAAAAAAATATCAATAATTTTATTGCAACGTCTATACTTTGTTGCTACTGCCTTCTCCAACTCCCAATCTTACCTCTATTGTGTTAGCCTTGTCTAGCTATATCGATTGGACACGTCAATTTGTCCGTGTGTCCGTCAACTCAATCAAAGCCATAATTGCCAAGTAAAATTTTGGTAAGTTTTTCTTCAATTTGATAATTTTTTCTTGATATATATGTTAAGAATTATTTTTATATATTTTGGTTATATTGATTTAAGCGGAACATATGTATATGACATAATTTATGGACATCGATTAGAGGTTTCACAGGTCATTATTGCAATTGTATGTTTTCGCAACAACAAAGATGGTTGTTGAAGTTTTAAGTTCAAATTTTGGCAAAGACTTTATTATTGCAATTATGTGTTTTTTGTAATGATAAAGTGTAATACCCCCAAATTGATTGGAATGTTATAAGGATTGATATGACTACTTGTATCAATATAATATACCATCATTTTGGTGATTCTGTCTTAAGAACTCCACAGTTAAGCGTGCTTACCTTGGAGAAATTTTTAGGATGGATGACCATCCTAGGAAGTTTTGGAAAGGACTCGTATTGATCTGTGGGGCTAGTCGATCAATCCAAAAGCGCTCCTGAAATACCCCAAAATTCTAATTCTGAAAATTATGGCTAAATAAGGATTTATTAGGAAAATTAATTAAATAAATTTTTTTATTAAAATAAAGGGGAATTAATTAAGGCAAAACAAGGAGAAAATAATAAATAAATTATTTATAAAAATTTGGATATTTTACTAATAATCATGGAAGTTAGGAAAATTTTTCCCAAAATATCTTAAATTAATCTAAAAAGGAATTAATTATTATTTTCTAAATATTATTATTTTAAATAACCCAAAAACACCAAAATAACCAACCCACATATTTTTCCCTTTCTTTTTCTTTTCTTTTCTTCCTTTTTCTTCCTCTTTTTCCCTTTTTCTTTCTTCCTCTCTTTCCCTTTTTTTTTTCCTTCCCCCTCGACCTGGGCCAGCTCATCGCTTGGCCCAGCTCCCTCTTCCCCTGCGCTGCCTAGGCTCGCGCCACACCCTTCCTTTTCTTTCTTCTTCCCGGTCGGTCGTGTTTCCTTTTTTTTTCTTTTCTTCTTTTCTCCCTAAGCCGCCCGGTCATGACCCTTCTTCTTCCTCGAGGCGTGGGTGGCAACCGAGGACCTGCAACTCAGCCCTCCTTCGGCCACCATCACTACCACCGTCCTTCCTCCCTCTCCAGTCACTTTCTTTCACATTTTTGACCCCAATCGACCTATTCCCCTCTCCCGAGCACCTTACCCCTTTCCTTTTCCCTCTTCCCTCGACTCTGCCGCCCTTGCCATGGCAGAACCGCCTCGACTGCCTCCACCGGGCTCTATACCTGGCATCTGCACCTCCCTTGTCTTCTTCCCCTTGTCATTTCCCACCCAATAGACCTATAAATACCCCATAAGATGCCTTAATTTGGGTTTTGAATTTGAAACCCATAATTTACCCCCTTCTCGCCGTCGCCCCTTTAGACGAGCAGTCAATCTCCATCGCCTTTTTCCGCCAGCCAAACCACCCCCAAAACTTCCCCTTGCATCACCCTCTACCTAACTAAACCCTCCTCGCCCTTTGATTTCCCCTACACCAGCCACCCCGGCTGTGCAAAGTTGCCCTCCCAAACAACCAACTTCAGCCCCTGCCGCCCTTCTCATCGATGCCCGCTGTCAATTCCGCCGCCACCAATGCCACCTCTACCCTCCAAAACAACCAGGGGAGCCTCCTCTACCTCCCCACACCTCCCTTTCTCCCTGTCTCCCCCTCCTCCTCCCTCCTTTCTCCTTCTTCCACCACCTCAAATTTCCACAACCGCCGTTGCCGCCGCCGCTGGTGCCACCACTACCTTAGGTGGTTCTCTAACCTTCCCAACCCTTAAACCCACTTTATACAAGTGTTAGTTATTTAATAATATTAATGGTATTATCTATAATAATATTATTATTACCATCATTAATAATAATAATAATAATAATATTATTATTATTACTTAAACTAACATTTGAAATATTTATAACTAATGCTACTATTAATGGAGATCTACAGTTTTAGTATTATCATGATAACCCTTGTTGTTGTTGTTGTTGTTGTTATTATTATTATTATTATTATTATTATTATTATTATCATTACTGTTATTATTATTATTTTATTATTATTAGTACCATTGTCATTATCATTATTTTCTTGCTAATATTATTAATACTAGCTTTATCCATTATCACCTTTCATTATTAATATAAATATTTGGACCCTTATATTATTATGATCATTTAGTTACTATATTATTGTTATTATTATTATTATTATTATTATGCTTAACATTATTATCATCATCATTATTTTTATTATTATTACTGTTATTATTATCGCTGTTGTTGTTATTATTAATACTATTATTATTATTATTAATATTATTGAAACCGAATTTGACATGTTAGCATTTTGTTCCTATAGAAGAAGAATACTCAACCATAGTATTATTATTATTATTATTATTATTATTATTAATCAAATATTGCTAATATTATTCCTAATTCTTTTGTTACTAACATTATTACTATGGTATTATTATTAGTTATTACTATTATTATTGTTATTAATTTGGTTACTATTATCGTGAAAGAAATATTTGAACCCTTATATTATCATTATTTCAAATATGACTATTATCACTAGTACCTTTAGTAATATTAGTACTTTGTTAGTATTACTAATATTATATTATTATTTTATCCCTAAAGCTATTATTAGCCTTGGCCTTAAAAATAATAGGACTTCTATTTCTAGGAGCATTATTATTATTATTATTATTACTATTTTATTGTAACAAGTATTAATACTATTATTAGAAGAAATAAAGCTATTAGATTTAATGATATAAATATAGTTATAAATAGTAACATAAGTATATTTTGACTAGTAATATCTAGTAGGCTAATTTGATGGTAAAAACCCTAGTTTTCACTTATAAAGCTCCCTTTAATAATAGCAACCCTAATATTAGACTAAAATAAGAAACAATATTATTTTTGGTAGTAGGAAAATTAATCATTAGTCTTACCCTCTTATAGGTGAATCAAGCCAAAACCCTAAGGAGGTGTAGGAATGTGCTTTAAGCCCGGCGTCGTTTTAGGTAAGGATGTAGCTAAGGCCATGTGTGTTGTGTGACTAGTATGCCTTGGATGCTATATATCATGCTATGTTGTGTATCGTATGATTGTCATTAACTTGTCTTATGTGTAGCGTAGCTTGGAGTTGAGGTATGTTTATGTGTTCCTTATGGCATGAGTATGATATGTATATATGGTGAATATGATGTGATATGACATGACCCTCTAAGACATGCATGCTACGATGATTGTTAATATGATATGGGAATGAAAGGGATAAAAAGAAAGAAAAGGGGAAGTGAGTTTACTAAGGGGGATATGAGGTTGACCAAAATACCTTATGATCCATGAGAGGAAAATAAAGAGAAAGAGAGATGACCAAAATGAAAAAGAGATGGGAACCATGCATGGGAACTCTAGGGTTTGCATGGGGACTTCAAGAGTTTGCATGGGGTGGATGAAACTAGCATGGGGGTGATCCTTACGTGAGAAAAGTTGATTTAAGGTGTAAATAAGCTAAGGGGAGAGTTGTGGGGTGATTGGAGACTTGGGAGGAAAAATAGTACTTAGGTTGGTGTAAGGGTGTATAAGGGACCCGATTAGGGTTTTGAGAGGAAGCGGTAATTAGGAAAATGTGGAAATAAAAATGATTAAGGGAGAGTGGAGTACAGGTTAAGAGTGGGAACTTATTATGTAAGGGGTGAGTATGGGTACCATGGGAGAAAAGAAACATTGAATGGGAAATAGAGAGGTTACTTGTGGGGGAAGAAAGGTACTAGGGTTTGAAGTGACCAACTAGGGTTTTTCTGGTCACATGCGAAATCGAGAGGTAAAGTGATATGTTTTGGGATTGGATCTAATTGAGATAATATGTGGGGCGATAAATGAATTAATGGTAGTGTAAGTGAGAGAAAGTTGGGCCACATAGATCCAATTAGGGTTTTCAAGGGAAAACCCTAGAGGGTGATAGTAGGTGGAGTTGATATCAGGAGGTGTTGGGCCTAACCCACACTAGTAGAAGTTGGGTTGTTCATTATGTGTAAGTGTAAGGGAAAATGGATGTCGGGGCATGATAAGGGACGTAGGAGTCTCAAGATATGGGATGGGCCCCCTTGAGAGGATAGAGGTAGAATGTTGGTAACATACATGTCCGGGGTGAAATATTTATGGAATAAGACACGAATAAGATACTAGCCATTTAAAGAGAAAGATTGTTGAGCCGAGCCCAGACCGATCCACTGGCGAATAATAGTGGCCAAGAGTCGGGGTGCCCTGCATGACCGGTCCACCGGCTATAATAGTGGGGGTTTCCGTGCTCATCAAACCAAACGTAATGATGATAAGATATGGGAAAAATACGAAGTAATTACAGTGAAACATCATGTGAATAGGGGCCAGACCGGTCCGTCGGCGAATAATAGTGGCCAGGAGCATTTTGCCCTACATGACCGATCCACCGGCTATAATAATGGGGTTCCCACACTCACATGGATTGATAAAGACTATGATGTGAATTGACTATATTTACTAAAGATCTAAAGAATGAGTCTACTCGGACCGTAGCCAGCCTTCATCATCTGTATTACTACATGTTGCTTATGTGATTATGCGATGTATGCTATGTTGTATAATTTGTATGTTTGGCCTTAGCGCATCTGTTACCTTACTCAATATGTAGCGTACTGATCACTCGTTTCATGGGTGCTGCTCATTCCCACGAGTAGAAGACCGTTTGAGTTTGTGCAAGTAGGGGACGACGTCTTCGATGCCTATGACACCTACAAGGCATCAGGCGGGGCCGAGAGGTGAGCCTAAAATTGGTTTGGGGATCAAGAGTGACTGGACAATCTCTATCTTATTTTTACTATGTATTGTGTTACTCTAATCATGTTCTGTCGTACTGTGTTGATGTATTTGAAAAACTTATTTAATTACTCCTTGGGTTGTAACTTTCTTTAACCACACTCTGATTTCTGTATGGTGAACACTATCATTTCTTTTATGAAAGCTTGTTTCAATTATCGACTTGTGTTTGAAGTTAATCCTTTTTAGCCTTAGCACTTAGTATTGGAACGGTAGGAGTGAACCGGTCTAGTATTGAGTGTGGCGGTAATGCCCCCTAAATTTATGGTCTTATTATTTCTTTTCTGTTAAAACTTTTAATTAAATAAAATTTTTTAATAGTGAATTTTGGGAGTGTTACAACTCCACGATAGCCCTTGCAATTCTTGTGGGCCTAGGTGGCTACCAATTGGCCCCACGTGGTCATTTCAACTTGGGGTGTTAGAAATTTGTGGGTCCTAGGTGCTATTAGGTGTCCCTTATGTGGTCGTATTGACTCGGGATATTTTGTAATTTTTTGTTCCTAAAGTATATTTAATTTTTTGCAACAACATAAGCCGTTGCAATTAATGTGTTTTTGCAACAACAAATATTATTGCTATAATATGCTATTTTTTTCCAATAACTTTTGTTGTTGCAAATAACAAGTTTTCGCAATGATATAATTTGTTGCCAAACTACAACCAATTTTTTTTCAACGACAAAAGTCGTTGCTAATTATAGATTTTTGTAACAACATAAATTGTTGTCGAAGTAAGATCAATATTTCGCAACCAAAAAAGTCATTGCAATATATAAACACATATAGTTAGGTGAAGTGATGTATTGCAATGACAATTTATGTAGCATTTAATTACTTTTTGGCAACGACCATTGTTGTTGCTTTTTTTTTTGTAATATTATGACGCACAACGACCCCGTAACAAAAAATATCATTGTGATATATATATATATATATTTCAATGAATTTATATTTTTAGCAACGATATCTTTTGTTAACATTATAATCGAACAACTCATCATGTTTAATTGATTTCTATTAGGCAATATGTCACAAGATTTTACATGATGTATTTAGGATATTTGTTGATTCTAACCAGTGGTGTTTTGCTAGGTCAACAAGTTGGTTGGGACAAGCTATATTTAGATGCTTCTTTCAATTACCTAGCTTGTTTGTTTCAAGACTATTTTGGATTTTTTATTTGATATTTATAAATTATAATAATCATATAGTTGTTGAGTAGAAAAAAATGGAAAAGAAATGATAAGAAAGAAAAAAGAGAGTCAATTTTCTTATTCATTTCTCTTCATTTATTTGATAGCTACCCTCACAAAATTTATTGAAGCAATAAACCCACCATACCCAAACTAGTTATAAAAAAACTTTCATTATGTCCCTATATCAAAAATCCTTGTAACTATCCTCTAATTCATTTACTAACAAGATAACTTTTAGATTTACTAGTAGTGAAAGCGTCGTTAGGTTACTATTTACGCATGAATTGTTTTTGTTTATCTTTTCAATTAATGGACTAGCTCCCTATTTAACCCCCATCCCCCCAACACACAATAAGAAAATGGGACTAAAAGAATAAGATGGATGCTAGATAGCTATATGACCTTAGACCAAAGGAACTTCCATTTCATTCCATATGGCAACAACATGTATGCAAATCACATAGATACCAAAATAATCATTGTAGAACTGTAAACATGTATGTGTAACTAAAATCATGAATAATGTACAATATATAATCCTTTCTATCTTTATTGACGATTTATTGAATTTTCAATCCATCACTCTCGCTAATAGAATATATGTAATGTATTGTTCTCTTATTTTTACTATTTCTATGTTATGTGAATTAGCTTGGAATATTTACACAACTCATGGTAGTGTGTGTGCGTGCATATGTGTGTGTGTGTGTGATTTTCTTCTTATTGAGTTTACTTCTCCTTTTTCTTGGTTTACTTGGAATATGACATTTTTAGTTCAATCTTCTTAATCTAACTTTTATATTGGAAAATGTCTACATTGACAATTAGTATAGCGGATTCATGGTTCGATTCCATCCCTATAGAGTATGATTATGAGGAAGATTTACATTATTGAAGCTTAAGAGGTGGTTTGTGGTTGCAAGCCCTAGTGTGAATACTTGTGAGAATTCTCATGCTCTAGTCAATGTGAATCATTTGCATACTCTTTTCTTTTATGATGCCAAGCTAGTATCATGGACAAGGAGATAACTCATCATTTTTTTCCTTTTACGTAGTCAACATTTCTAGGTTGATCTTAATGGATTATATATAGTTTACTTACATAAAAAACCATCAATATGCATTTACACTTGGTTTATGTACAAAACTGATATTAGTATATTCAATATCAGTATTTTGTGTCTAATTATTTTTATGAAAATTTATTACCCTCTCATCTAATATGCATATAAATTTATAGAATAAGTAAAAATAAAATTTGAAGAATCAAATATGGCAATTTTTTTGGCCCTGTTAGGTTGGCTTAATAGGGCAATATTATAAAAAAATCACCCTAATTGCTTCACTCAAATAGGAAAATATTACTACCCTTAATGATAGTAATCAAACATGGCAATTATAATTACCGTAATATGCAGCTCAAGTAGGGTAATAGTATAACAACCATCCCATCATATTCAGCTCAAATAGGGTAATAATGATTGCCTTTGTTGATATCACTAAAATAGGCAACTCAAATAGAGTGGAAACAAATAGGACAATTCAAATATTTGTCCTTATACCCCTAATAGGAAGTAAAAAATAGGGCAATGGTAGGTTAATTTTTTTATTGCCCTAATTGCTAATGAATGTTGTAGTGTAGCAATCACTATGGCAACAAATGTATGAGCTATTGTGGCAGCTATCTTGAGAGTCACTAGAGAACTACTAATAGTAACTACTTGGAAGAGTTATTATGGTAAGTAGATTGCCATGTACGTTTGACTCAAAAGTTATTAATTTTGGATAAGGTTGTCAATTTCAGTTTTGGGTCTTATAGTACAAATTGTCTGCAAAATAGTATGGGATCGGCAATATAAATTGTAGCCGATAAGTAAAATCCAATGTTGGCAGTAAATGAATATCTCATCGATAAAATATGATAATATTATTGATACGTTTGATCATACAAGTTACAAATTTTGAAATAAGCGGGAACACTCATTTGATAAGAAGGAAAACACGATGCCAGAATTATATTGTTGTGATATGGCTATATTAATACGATGACTTTATTATCGCAACTTTTATTTATTATTATTTGCCATCACTTTATTTATAGCTTCATCGGTTTCACGTACAATATAGTAATTTTTTTCATTTTTAAATCACCCATAGTAGAACTTAAGAGAAGACTTAATTATTTGTGGAATACTAGAAATGAACAAAGTTATAGGCGTTCAAGGGTAGGTGAAAAGTAAATCAGATCTCTAACTTTTAAAAATCAATCACAGAGGCAGACTGCGGATGAGGATCGTTTCAAGGGTAAGACCAGGGCCCATGGCTACTAAGACGCCCCAATCAAAACCATCTCCGGTGGTGGACTTTCCTTTTTCTCGGGACTTGTTTTTCATGGCTTCCATGACAAAGATAATACTAGGGCTCAGCATGTTTCCAAACTCACTCAAAATGTGGCGGCTTACCTCCAACTTGTCCTTATCGAGACAGAGTTTTTCCTCAATCATATCCAAGATAGCACGACCACCCGGGTGAGCCATCCAGAATATGCTGTTCCAGTCGTTTATATCAAGGGGTTTAAAGGTTTTGATTAAGGCATCCTCAATGTTGTTACCGATGACGTGCGGTACATCCTTGTCTAGGTAAGCGACAAGGCCGGCTTCACAGTAAGCAGAGGCAATGGAGCCCTCGGAGTTGGGTAGTATTGTTTGGTCGGTTGAGACGAGCTGAAACAATGGGTTCTCACCACCTAAAGGCTTACCGTCACCAATGATAGCGGCCGCGGCACCATCGGAAAACAAAGCTTGCCCTAAGAGAGCGTTTGGGTAATTCTCATTGGGTCCTCGAAAGAACATGGTGGTGACCTCGCAACACACTACAAGAACGCGAGCCCCTTCATTGTTTTCGGCGAGGTCCTTGGCCAAGCGTAGGGCAGTACCTCCGGCGTAGCAACCTTGCATGTAAACCATGCAGCGCTTGACGGAGGGACTAAGGCCCAGGGATTTGATGAGTTGAAAATCGGCGCCGGGAAAAGTGATTCCCGTGCTCGTGGAGAAAACAAGGTGGGTGATCGCTGACTTTGGCCGGCCCCAGTCCGCAATGGCTTTTAAAGCAGCTTGGTGACCCAATTTGGGTATTTCCGTGGCTACCAATCCGTTGCGTGTGTCGAAGGAGGGAGACATGAAATCACATAAAGCCGGATTCTCCTTAAGTTGTTCTTCGTCCCAAAGAAAGTGTCGCTTTCTGATCATTGTTTTCTCGCCTGCATACGTACATGATATATATTCTTAAAAAATAGTATATAAATGGACGGTCGTGATTATCATTTCAAATGGATGAATCAATTGCAATGCAAGTAGGTTTATTTGTCATCTGCACGTATGATGACTTCTCATCCTAACCATGAACAAACAATTAATGTGGGTATGAATAAGGAGCATAGGGGCACGTAGATAATAAAGAAACAATTAATGGTAATGGTAGTAGAAATGATTATCTTTTATGAAGGATGATGTTTGATATAACGATAAAGGTTAATTTTTATATATTAAAGGTTGCATGTTTGAATTTTTCCCTCTTCCTTTCTTACTTACAATAATACTTAAAAGAAATTTTCTTTTGTTGTCTCCATGGGAGGCTAGACGAGTTTCTCTATAGCCTGCATGTTAACTCCGATTCCACAAAATAGTGATAGAGAGGGATACGTACAGATGCGCCTGAATTTTTCCTTATAACCGGTCATGTGCTCACTGTTTGTAACCCGAAAGTAAAAATCAGGAAAATCTTCCTGACAAATAACATTCGTTGGGTTTGCTGTTCCAATGGCGAGCACCGAAGCGAGGGCCTTGGACTGTATCTGTTGCCCATCAACCTCGGGACTTTCACGGCCTTGTGATCCTATCGCTTCTCCCGCAGCGCATCGAATTTTAGAGACATTTCCCCCGATTCTTAGCGCTAGATCGTTGCGTGGAGGGCGTGTAATTAGATAATCGAATTTCGGATGTTCCCTCTTGTTTGAGGGACAGGGGTACAGTCGAGTAGGAGCATACGATAATTGGAACGCCATCATTTTTTTCTCACCCCCCTTTCCCCTTGAATGTGGTATCCCAGTTGGCTTATTGTTATACCTTTTGAGACCCCCTGTGTTACTGTTTCTTTCCCTTAAAAGGATAACTTACGTACAGAGGTACTGCCCAATTTATAGGGGAAGGAAATGCTCAGCTTAACTTGATTGGTATGAATAAGAAATTGGTCGTTTACACCGCATATACTCGTAGTATCATTAATTACCCATACTTCTTGGCCCTAGATTCTCGGTTCTCATATTAATTTTTCTGATTACTCCATTTATTCTAAACAAAATATTATTTTAGCAAGTTGTACACTTTTTAAGGAACTTCTACTCAAATCAATGAATTTTTTTTTTCAAAATTAGTTTAGGCAATTTTGTTAAATTATTTTTCAATTTATATTTGTGATATTTTGTTGTATAAATCTGATTGATTTTAATATATAATAGACATTAAAACTAATTAATATATTTGTGTATTGCACCATTCATTTCGGTTATTATTATGACTTTTCATATTGTCCGATATTTGATGATTTGATCACATATCCAAAACAATCTGAATCGAAAAAAATAAAAAACTGATCCAATTTTATTTTTCAAACCAAACATCCGATATCATGAACGAAAAAAATCAAATAATCTAAATATTTGATTTGACAAATACATATAATATCTAATTATCCGAATGTATATATATATATATATAGTTTTTTTAATTATATATATAATTATATTAGAAATAAATTTAGATGTAAATATATTAATATATATCTCCAAAATTGAAATATTTATTATTTGGAATAAAATTAGTCTAGTTCATCCCATACTCATCCGACACATTGCTTTATAGTACTTGGTAGAGGAAAGGAGCGTGAATTCGTGAATGAATGTGCAATGCCTTCTCACCCTAACTTGATTCACTTTATTTTAGGACACAATTCACACAACCTCACCCTACTATCTCACCTCTCGGTCCTCCTCAATCCTCATTTGAATCTCAACTCACTAGACCACCACGAAGAAGAGTGTCGCTACTCGTTGTAGCTTTACTTGCTCTCCGACGAACATTGATATACAAATTTTCATTACAACCTTCTCAGATTTCCATCTTTGATCTTTCCTCTCTGTTCCAAGAAACTTTCTGTAATACCCTAAATTGAGCGAAGTGTTATTATAATGATTGATCTGACTACTTATATCAACATGGTATACCATCATTTTGGTGATTCATCCTAAGAACTCCAGAGTTAAGTGTGCTGGTTATGGAGCAATTTTTAGGATGGGTGACCATCTTGGAAAGTTTTTAAAATTTTCTAAAATTTTATCAGGAAGTGCTTGAGTGGGGGAAAAGAGTGCTGAAATGACTTGTGCTGATCTGTGGGGATAGCCGATTAATATAAAAAAATACTCTAAGGTAACCCCATGTGGTCGTGTAGCTAGTTAGCCGCCTAGTAGGATGATTATTGAGATAAAACTATATTGAGACACTTAGTGGTTTAGGCGCAATGAGGACATTGCATTTTTTGAGTGGGGCTAAATGTAATACCCCAAATTCAGTGGAGTATTATAAGGATTGATCTGACTACTTATATTAACATGACATACCATTCTTTTGGTGATTTTGTCATAAAAATTCCATAATTAAGTGTGCTGGTCGTGGAGTAATTATAGGAGGTGTGATCCTCTTGGAAAATTTGAATTTTTTTTGAATATTTTCTCAGGAAGCGTGTGAGTGGAAAAAAAGCGTGTTGAAAGAACTCGTGTTGATTTGTGGGGCTAGCTGATCAATTCGCAAGCGCTCTAGGATAGCCCCCGTGTGGTCGTATCGACTCGAGGTGCTACACTTTCATCATTTTCCAAATCTGAAATAATGTAAGTTCATCTTTCACCTTGATCTGTGTTGCATGTTGAGTACTAAAAAAATGAGCCTTCATCTACTTCTGCTTTCTTCTTTCTTCCTAGTTAAATCTTCATTGTGTTAAGCAATTGTTTAAAATGTGTGTTGTTTGTGTGTTGATTCACTATTAATTGCTATGCATGGCCTCAATTCGCTCATTATTGGCCTATTTGATTTATGTTGATCTCCTTTCTCACTAATGAATTGGTACCTACCTAGCGGCAAATGTCAGCGGATGTAGTGTGGAGCAATCTTGGTTGTTCTAGACTCGGTGAGTCAACATGGTGACCACCACCAACCATAGGCTATGAAGGTAGCAGCTAACAATAGCTTTATTAGGCGTTAGTTCCCTTGTAGTTTACTACTTCCCTTCATAGAATGATTTTAATTAATTAGGTAAAAGCTTGTAATTTCATTTTCAATTTCCCCCCTAATTTGTAACCTATAATACCTACCCCATTATTATCTTCATGTGCTCTTTTGATTTGTTATTTCCTTTCTATTCTTTGTTATCTGTCAGATATTATTCATCATATTAAAAGGTATTTATCGGGTTGAATATCAACGGATATATTTGTCGTTTGATAGTGTTTTGTTTTGTTTTTTGTTTTTTATGTTTGAAACTAATTTTGGATATTATCAAATATCAAATAGAATTTTTAGATATCCAAAATACTGAATATCATGAATCATGAACAACCCTAGTTGTTGCTCATATGTATAATGTTTCTATACATGTTAGTATCTCTAACACATGTGTAGCTAAATTATATACTACTGTATGCATAAGTAGTGTCACTTTTTTTGAATTATATCTGAGAAGCACGTAAGGAGTGCTAAGTAGAATGTTGATAGTGTATATAAGAAACACCGTTGCGGATGACTTGTCTAAACTTTTGTTCTCTTCACCTTATTATCAGATTGATCTAATCCGATCTAATCTAATATGAAATTTATTATTAATAACAATTTATTATTATTTATATTAATTTGATTAATAATATCTTTATTATATTATTTATATTAATAATATTATTTATAATAGTTATATTTAATAATATTATTGTATACCAAACATTATTATTATTATTATTATTATTATTATTATTATTATTATTATATAATAGATAATAATAAGATGAACTCAAATCTAATTTGAGGAAAGTGGAGACCAAGTAAAGAGGATGCTTTTGTAGCACGGGTCTAAGGCTCATGATTTTGTATGTGTTTTCTTTTGGCCCAAAAATACTCGGTGTAGTTAAGACAAGTGATTAATCTACTCCACTTTACCCTTCTTAGAAAGTGGGGTGGACATTGATGTTAATTTCAATGGCATACCCCTCTTGTAGAAACGTAAATGGAGAGGGTTCAGGGCGGATACATCTATATATGTATCTATAGTATTAAAAATCAAATTAGACTAGTTGGTTCGACTGATGTACCAGTAAACCGGTTAGGTCACCGGTCAGATTTTATATACCAGTTCTCAAAATCTTAAAATCTATGAAAATCGATCAAAAATCGATTAGACCAAGGAAAATCAGTGAACCGATAAAAAAAATTCAATTGTCGAACATGTCAAAAAATCGGTTGGGAGCCGGTCAAATTCATGTGTAGTTTAATTTTTTTTTATATATTTTATATTTTTTAACTTAATATGTACCAATTGTTTGACCAGTCCAAACCACTTGTTCGTCTACTAAACCAATGAATCAGTTATAATATTGGTTTGATTACTGGTCTAATTTTTAAAACTATATCTATTTCAGATAAAAAAAGTTGTTTCAAAATTTGTACCTGTATTCGAATGTATATCTATTAATACATCAATATTTATATTTGTTGGATATCCGTTATCTGATAAATTATCCATTTATTTATTAATGGAAATTATTCAGTGGATAAATCCATTATCTGATGGATAAATTCATTTAGTGTTAAGCTAAATTATAACTTTAACTTTAATTTATACTATATTTATTTTAAAATTAAGGATAAAAGGGTAATAATACATTAGGTAAAAGGGTACAGGTATGGATATGGACATCCATATTATTTTATCTTTCATATCTATATCTGTATCCGTTTATATATATCTGTTTAAGTATATGTCAGATAAAATCCACCCCATTTACATTCCTACATGTGTTTAAAATACTTTTTCGATTACTGGGGGGGGGGGGGAAAGATAACATACATATAACATAGAAAATCTTTTAAAGATATTACTAAATGAAGCTTAATAGTAAGTATATTAATATTATTATAATTAATAAATAATTATACTATAACATGTAATTAAATATAAAAAAATAAACATACAAAGATTGTAACAAAGACAACATATGTGAAAATATACTTATCAAATAAGAGAAGTACATTGCTTTATTTGATAAGTATATTGCTTAATATACAGTAGCCCAATTTAAATTGTACAACCATTTGCATAGTCTATGCTATGCAAACTATCAACATTTTTTTGATAGAGTTTTTAAATTAAATTATCTTTTAATAATATTATAAGGAAAAAATTATACTATAAAATTTAACTACTTTTCTATACAAATAGGTATCTATATAAATATACTTCTGATAACAAATAAATGGTGAAGTATTAATACGTACTATTGAAAGATTTGGGAATAATTAAAATTTGAGTAAAAGTAATGGTAAAATATGCTAAAATTTATGGTGAAATATATGTATAATTGTGATAAAAGACATATATAAGAATAGAGGTATATGCTTAAATCCATGCTGAAATTTTTTAACTGAATAGTGGTAAAAAATATATGTCAGACCATAGGAAAAGATACTTAAATTCATAATAAAATATATATGTAATTGTGATAAAATTATATATATAGGACTAGAGATATATGCTTAGATCAATATTGAATAATTTTAAAAATTAATGTTGAAAAATATGTTTAACGCTGGCAAAATACATAGATATATGATGAAATATATATATACTTTTGGTAAATAATAGGCACAAGACTAAGATTAATAATGTATAATTTCAGAAAAATAATGGTACAAATTTATTTAATACATATAAAAGACGTTTGAATGCATAATAAAAATATAAGTGCAATTACGGTAAAAAGAACTGACAGAACAATTAGTTGCACATTGGTCACCGTACAGTACAACAACTGATTGCATAGTACACGCACCGATTTAGTAGTACCAAATTTAAGAAACGAGAACCGTAGGACACGTAAAAGAAATTATATATATATATATATATATATATTAAAAAAATAGATTAAATTTATTAAAATTAAAAGAAAAAAATAAAAAATTTAAAATTAATTTTTATATTAGTTAATTTTAATTATTAATAATTATTTTTTAATAAAAAATTAATTAAATAATATTTTTTAATAAAAATATTAATTAAATAATTTTATTATAAATTTTAATTCAGAAATGTTTTAATTCAGAACAATTAGTTGCCGTCCCCGTGCATCACAGGTATCAGGTACATTTGTAGTATATTTAGCTAGCTTCAAGAAAAAATGGGAATATCCAACATTGAAATATAAAAGGGTTGTTGTATTTACTATGGTTTAATAGTATCATCATTTAATATAGAAAGCACATTAGTGGATCTAATTATGTATTTTAATTATATAGTATCCTTGTTTGGCATCAAATGTTATAATTATATACATTGGAAGTGTATTAAATTGGTTATCAAATTATGTACCTTGAAATATCAATCTCTGCTAATATTGTAAGGTTTATATTTATGGTTAAATATATATATCTCTTAAAATATTTTTGTGATATTGAAAATATTATGTAGTTATTTTAATTAGCTAATCAATGAAAATTTTAATATATTATAAGTGAAATGATGGATTAGAATTGCAAGTTTGAAAAATGACCTAAAATAAACAAAAAAGATTGAAAATCTTGGTGAGAAAAATAAAAAACAAAAAGGATCATATATGCAATTTTTTTTTTAATTTTATAAAAGTAACTCTAATATTGTACTTATAATCTTTATTGAATAGTAGTAGAATAATTAATGTGTAAATAATAATCTAGAAAAGTATTGGTTGGATATTGACTCTCTCTCTTTTTTTTTAATGGCCTTCTATTTGGGGAATAAATAAGTGCTAAAATAGCTTTCATTCATTCTGACCTCACATTTCTGACATCGGTCTCGAATTGAAGTAGGAAATGCAAATCTAGGAAACTCAAAGTGATCGACAAGATCCCAGATCGCGGATCAACAAATTATTAATAATATTGAGTCGTTGGCTGAAGTCAAAATTTAATTTTAGATAACTAATCACTAGTATATATTACTACTGCAAGCTGCAACTAATTAACACAGTTAAAGATAAACATCTACAATTATTGTAAAATTAACCAAATTGCAGAACATCTTGTTCCTTTCGCTTCGCACATGCACGCTCTAGATTATGGCTTTGTTATTAGTTACGATAATAATAATCCTCCCTCTGGGGCAATAGGCTGTTGATTGCTTTAGATGGGGGTGGGTGGCCTCTGGCGTGGCGTGGAGGCAGGGTCGGCCTTACGTAAAACTTGGACAAGGCAAATATTTCAAATGGACCTTAAGATAACCAGTAAAGACATTTTTCTTTCTTAATCTGTCATCTTCTAATATTGCACCCTCGAGAGATGGGAACGAGTGAATTCCTTTCTTTATCTTTACTTTTTGTTGTTGCCAAATTCGTAACTTTTGTAGTTATTATCAGACACAACTCAAAGAAGCATTTAAGGAAAAAAAAAAAAAGAAGAAGGTCGAAACAGCTGTAATTTATTATTTTATTTATTTAACAAATTAGGTTCTTATACCATAGATAAGACTTTGAAAGATAAACGGAAAACGAAGCCCAGAATAAAGGGCAAGTGGACGTTAAAGACCCATAATTGTCGGTGAAAGACAGACAACCTAAAAATAAAAGAGAGAGAAATGAAAAAACTTGCAGTAAGCACTTATTCCTCTACCCTTGCCAACATAAACGTTTGTGACATCGAGTACAACGGTCAGAAAGAATGGAAGGTAAAGTCTAAATAACTTGTTTGTCTAAATCCACAAGCGCACAAAAGTTGTTATAGCGATACAATGTTATATCCACATAAACTTTGTCATTGATTACTCATTTCCATTATTTGCAACTATCTAAACTAATCAAAATGACAAGGTCAATAATAATGACAGAAAACATCACAAATACTAGATGATATAATAAATTCCAATTGATAAGAAAATCATGGGATCGAACACCAATTACGATTCTGGTGTGAATAAATAAATCGATCAATTGCTTATGATATCACTCTATGCATTAGGGACGACTAACATTTGATAACTATTAGCCTCTTTTGATGACTAAAAGTCGGGCCTAACAACCTATTTTCATGGTGTTAAACAAAAGTAAACATGTTACGTTCACATTACTTTGGTATGTTCCCAAAAATTGCTAACCTACTTTCATGATCAATCAATTCCCATTCAATTACTACTTTCTATCATCAATTTTCACACTTTAGTTCCTCGCTTAAATCAATGGAAAGTTGAATTGGCCCTAAACAATTAAATCCTAGCAAGTTAAAAAACAAACCCAAGCAATTTCTAAGAGCAGTTAGATTAATTCATCAAACTGACACCAAAATCAAATTTAATTAGATCTTAGAATAAACGACTACTCGCACATGTTTGAATTAAAAATCATAATAACAATAGGTGAACACACAATTAAAATAGAAAAATAAATAGATTATAAGAAACCATGATGTCAAAGCACAAGTGTCAAATTCTCCTGAACAGAGTGATTACAGACATATAAAAGCCTAGCTGTAATTGTTGATTGAATATATGATGAAGAAGATGGGAAAATAGAGGAAAACACTAAGAGAGAGCTGCTAGAGAGATTCCCTAATTCATTATAAGGAAATCTGGAAAATTTTGTCTAAATGTAACTTTTGAAGCCCACTCAAAATTGTGCAAGAAAACATAACCTAACAAATAACGCAACCTGGCCATGTTGAAGGCAAAAACACATGTTGATGTTGAATGCAACTATGTAACACAACATGGCTAGGTTGTGTTTAGCTTTGTTTCTCCATTTTTTAAAAAAAAATTTCGGATAGACTTTAGTATTTTTACTGTAACATTTTCATCCCACCTTGAACTGAGGTGATTCAACTTGTGTTTGAAATCTAATGAAGTAATCTTCAAATTTTGTCATTTAACACTTTCCAAATTCTAAGTGTATAATGGTATAAATATCAATTCTTCATGCTTGTACATTTTTTTCTTCTTCTCAAACCATGCATACTTAGACCCATTGTTGCTTTAAACTTCCAGCGATCACTAAATCTTCTAATGTTGGGCTAACACCTAAATATAAGAGCATAAACCACAACAATATCCTTGATCTAAACATAAAATATGTTTCAAACATCTATAAATCATGCTTAAAAGACACAAATATAATGCATATTTTTCATGTTTATCACTTAGATAAATTGATTTGTGTTTGGTGTTATCTCCCTAAGCACCAATTACATTAATAATGTAATTTGGATTTTATTTTGTGTTATCACTTGTAATGGTAATATGAATTTGTTCAAACATGAATTATCCAACTCTTGAAGTACCTAGCCAAAATTTAGTATGCATGCCACCCTTTTAGTTTTTATTTTTCACTTTGTACCTTTCTTGTTATATAAGGTCGTGGTCTATAGAGAGTATGCCTAAATTTTAAGGGTTAATATTAATAAAATGACACATCAACGTGACATTGGTACCCAAGTTATGTGGGTGTGATATTCTTGTACAAGCTACGTGGCATATTATATGCCTATGCTTTGGGAGATGTGGTATCCAAATTTACATTTGGATAATTAGGTGTCACAGACCTAATTGGAGGATGCCATGCCTTTTTTTATGGTGGATAATTGGGTGTAGTTGCTTGAATATTTTAGTTAATTAGTTTATGATATCGTGTATTGGAATGATAATAATATGGTTTATTGCTATTTGAAATATATAAGTTATTTAGTATTATTGTCATTATGCCATATTTATTTGTCCCTCATTATAACTTCTATGTGCAGCATGACCCCTTTCCATGTCATAAAATAGGTTTACTTTGGTCAATATTTTGTTGTACTAATACTTCCTTGTCATGGTCACTCCCTATTTAAATGGATAGATGATACTATGTAGGGGTACGACTTTTAGATGAAGTATACTAAGGATAATAGTGTTGGCATCTTGGTAGTCATTATATAAGAAATCATTATTATTTTGTTGTAGTTGAGTGTAGCCTAAGTAGTATAGATAGTTTTTGTCCATTGCATTTGGATATTTTTGTTCTTTCTAATTATTTAAAATCTTATCTCTAATCCCTCTATTTTGAAGCTTTGTATCATTACCATCATGTACTATTATATATGTCATTCTACTCTCGTGATTGACTTGCATTAAATATGGTTTAGGTGAATGATCACACCCCTCTTATCTTCAATGTGGCTTTAACGTATCCTAATTTAGTTTTCATCACCTTCGCATTACCTTGATATTTTTGAATTTCATAAATTAGGCGGTGTTATAATTATAGATTCCCAAACTCTAAATGCTTTATCTAGGTTAAGCGATAAAATATGAATATTAGGTCTCATCCCAAACTATTTATAAAATACCAAAAATACCATTAATTAATATTTATTTTTAGATTAAAATTCTTAGAGACCCTAACAATCACTCATAAATTAAAATAAAATGTTATGCCCATCATGACTAACTCATTTCTTTAACTATGTAAGCATTTTTGACTAAAAAATTCAGATTTAATGTAAAAAGATTGAAATGCCCCTAAATAATATTCCTAAACATTGGAAAACCCCTAAAATTCATAATAATATCCTATATAGTTCCAGATCCTAACATATTATGTATCAAATTTTAACTAAAGGACCTAATGAACACAATGATAGAATTTCGATGGTAATATGCTTAAAATTTAACAAACATTATCTTGCTTTCCTATTCAAAATATGATATATTTCTTAGAGGCTTAATAAGAACACTAGCAATTATTTTATATTTCTAAAGTGTAAAAATTAATACATAAGATCAAAAATCCAAAGAAAGATATAAATAAATCAACTATGCACCACCACCTAGAGTCATTATTTATATCCTTCACCAAAAATAAATAAATTAAGCTCAAGAAGTAATTAACAATATGGAAAATTGAAAGAAAAAATGAGAGTAGGAAAACAATCCTTATCTTGAATGTATGACAATTTGGAGCAAGGATAAATAAAGACTACCTCTATCTTTTACCAAAACTTAACTTCCAACATTTAGAATAAATTTTTAAAAGCTAAACTAAGGTAATTTAGGAAATAGAAGAACAAAACAATAGGAAACTGAAAAGGAAGAATATGTTTGCAAAATCAAAGATTACAGAGGTGAAAGGAGAGGAAATGACCAAATGAAAAAGGTGTTTCCAGGAGCTGAACTTAGAAAAAAATGGATTAGAATTAAAATATAGAATCGGTGCAAAAGGTGGGAAAAACAAATTCACAAGGAAAAGCTAAGAATGATCAAGGAACAAGTGGAGGGTAATGGAGTATGATATGTATAATAACTCATTCTTATAAACCCTAATTACCCTTTATGATTAGGATGGTAATATGTTTATAAATATTATATTATTTTTTTCTATTTTTTTAAAACATATTCAAACTTTATGTCATTTAGTTCATTCTTTTGTGAAAAATGTATTTTATGCAAAGTTTTCATTCTTGTTGTTTTCAATCATTTTTACTCATTCGAATCTCATAAATTGTTTCTAAAATTTTATTCAACTCATCCATCCATTTCATTCATTCATCATTCATTCATTTCTTTCAAATCTTTATATTATGGAAAAATTCATTTATACGATTAGACATTGTTAGTTAATTTTACTATTTTTAATTTGTTGGTCATTGAACACATTCTAAGACCAAATATTTTTACATATTTGATTTTATAAAAATATTTCGCATTAACTTGTGGAAATTTGAACCTCTTATTTGTAATATCTCCCTTTTCAAAAATATTTTTATAACATAAAAATGAGATTGTATGTTATTTAAAGATTTATAACTTGTTTAAAAGAAATTAAATCCTAGTTATGTTTTTGACATGTTGTATTATGTTATTTGTATCTTTGCTCACAAATTAGTTCCTTGAGATCTTCTTATCCACTTTTGCCTATCTATTTTCTCTTGGATCGTTTTACATTGATCATATTTGAATTTCTTAGATTTTTCTAAGTATCCTAGGAATTATTAAAAATGATAAAGTTCGATAAAAAACATTGTTTTCATTTGAACTAGATGTTATCACATTTCCCCCCTAAAATTGATCTTTTCAATTATCTAAAATTTATTAAGATTTAATTATTACTGTGTCTTGATTTTTTTAGTTTTAAAATTATTTAAAAGTATTTTACCTTTATTTTTATAATTTTAGATAATTTCTTATTTTTAGGCAAAATATGTCACCAGAATTTAAATTCTATACTTGAATCTTACTCTTATACTTTGGGATCCAATCTTTACCATCTATATCCCCTAAGAAATAATCCTATCCCTAAAATCTAAGCTAAGCATGACAATAGTTTCTCTAACACCCAATGTGGCATATGCCATATGAATTTTCATGATCAAGATTTCTTTAATAATTAGGTTCATTTAACCTATTATTCCATCCAACCCGTTACGTTCCCTTAACCTATAGTAACTACCTTGTCACATTCATTCCCTTGATCCCGAACAGAAATTCATCTCTCATTGGATTCTAATGCCACATTACCTCCCCATAGGTGTCCATTTCATGGTTATAAATAATAATGACAAATCAAGTTAATACCCCTTTAGTTACTAGGTTTTACTATGTAAGATTCATTCCCTTCTTTTCCAAAAGTTTCCAATGCCATTTTCTCTCTTATACCTCTATGTTTCGTTCCTCATTCCCTTCATTGATTACATCCATGCAATCTTTCAAACATTCAACATAACTTAAGTTTGGTTAATTCATATCATTTCTTTTGTTCTCTTTTTCCTTTTATTGAGATCTTATGTAATTAGTGTTATAATTTAATATCGAGTTATTCTAGGTTGTAGTTGGATTATTGAATATCTACATCAATCCTCTCCTTTCCTTTTCTTTAGTTTTATTTTCATAAGTTCAAGTAAGTGTAGCACCTTGAGTCGATATGATCACACAAGGGCTACCTTAGAGTAGCTTCATATTGATTGAATTGCCCCATAGATCAACACGAGTCCTTTCAGTGTGCTTTGTTCTTACTCACATGCTTCTTGAGAAATTTTAGAATTTTTAAAACTTTCCAGGAGGGTCATCCATCCTAAAAATTGCTCTACGACCAGCACGCTTAATTGTGGAGTTCTTCGGATGGAATCACCAAAAGGATGGTATACCATGTTGATATAAGTAGACAGATCAATCCTTATAACACTCCACTCAATTTGGGGTATTACATTTACCCCCACTCAAAGAACATAGCATCCACGTTGTGCCTTAACCAATAATTGTCTTAATACAGCTTTATCCCAAGAATCTTCCTACTAGACAACTAACTGGCTCATCTAAGTTCAGATCACGATTGAGGTTTCATTTTGATACAATTTGTAACACCCCAAGTTGATACGACTAAGTGGGGGCTACCTTGGAGCACTTTTATATTGATTAGATGGCTCCACAGATTAGCATGAGTCCTTTTAGTGTACTTTGTCCTTACTCACACGCTTCCTAATAAATTTTCAGAAAATTCTAAAACTTGCCAAAAGGATCACCCATTCTAAAAATTATTCCACGACTAGCACACTTAACTAGGGAGTTCTTAGGATGGAATCACCAAAAGGATGGTATACCATGTTGATATAAGTAGCCAAATCAATCCTTATAACACTCCGCTCAATTTGGAGTATTACAATAAGATTATGCTTACTCATTGACAATCATGATTTTATGTAACATATGATATATTGTTGTGTGATTTTGTGAGTTTTCACGACTTATTATACGTATATTAAGATATTATATTCATTAATCAAAATTTTATGATGTTTAAGAGCATGTTAGTTACATGTATGTTGGTATTTTGATCATAATTTATGTTAAAGAAGCATGAAATCGGTTAGTTTCATGACCACACAATGTTTTTAAATTTTCATGATAAACTAATCTCAATTAGCTAAGAGTTAGAAGGCCTATTTAGTATAAAATTAAATATTAAAATTCCTACTTTGAAACACCACTTTTTGATCTAAAAAATTTTAAATATTGAATAATTTATTATTTTTCTTCCCAAAAGTGCATAAATTTGTTCAACCCACCACCAAGAATAATAGGCTTAGGCTTGGGTAACATTTTTTTTGATTGAGTTGATTTTTGTGTGCTTTAGGAATGTTCAGTTGCCCATTAACATTTTTAGGTACAAATTGATATAATATATGGTACCATTTGACTTGCTATAATCCAAATTATAAGTGATCAAAGTTGAGAATAGAAACTTCATGTTCTTTATTCTAATCTTAATCACATGTTAATATTGAATTAATCACCTCACTAATGATATAATTAGGGTTAATAAAAGATGAATCATCATTAGACATAAAATGACCAAATTAGTCTTAAAATGGCAAAATAATGAATATGTGATTAGTGGTAGTCAAATTATGATCATTAACTTCTGCTTTAACCATGAATTTTGACTTTGGCTTTGAATCTAATCATAGAACATTGAGCATAAATAGTGATATGCTCTATAAAAATAACATACAACATTATTTAGAGATTTTGGACTCAAATATATATGATATTTTTGCTCAAGTGGACTATAAGTGACCTTTTGAGATTATAAAAATGTTATTTTAAGGTTTTAATCATTATATTTTTATGCTAAATGTTATATTTTAGCCCTTATGGTTTGTTTTTGTCAATTAATTTGTTTACATGTCAAATAAACGAGAATAGATCAACCTTAGTTAACTTGTAGTTGGCTTTAGGTTTAACCATTGAGCACATAATTGATAATTGATTTTTTGTTTATTTTTGAATACTTATAGTTAAATGTCTAAGTTATAAATGAGTTATTAATTAGTATAGGGTTATGAATTATCACCTAACCTTAGCCTTGTTATGGCTAGTTGTTGACTGCGACCCTTATAGTTAAAGTCTTGATGACTTCATAGGGATAATGTGTTTGGATATAGATCCCTAGTTGAATCAAAATATTAATCACTTAGAGTTGAAGAAAATTTAAGTTGGGAAGGCATCTCATACCTCAGGTTAGGCCATCGAGTGCAAAAGACCTTCGAATCGAATGACCCATTTCTACTTCATAGGTTAAATAACCATAGCAGTTTTTGTGTTTTGATCATGTGCTTTTTGGACTAGCTATATTAAGTGAGTGAGTTATTTCGGTTTATGACCATTATAGTTTCCATGGTTAAGATAATAATGTCTCTCAAAGTTGAAATAAATGATTTGGTTTGATCATATAAAAGTTGCATAATAAATGGAGATGAGTTGTGTGCTATATGTTATCACTTAAAATATTAGTGGATTGGGTATCTTAGATCCTAAGTTGTGTGTTAGATGTTACCGCATGAAATATCCATGGTTCATTAGTTTTGCCTCAGCTATTTGAGATGATTTTATAGTATCATTTATGCATTATGAGATATTGGTAGTTACTTTTGTGTACTATCCTTATTATATGGTATGTTAGTCAATCGACAAATAGTTGTTTGAGCAAGTTGAGGATATGGCACGTGAGTTCTTTGTGTTAACATGAGTTACCCATGGCTTATTAAAACCACGTGATTATAAACCTTTATGAATGATCTTAAGCTTATGTTGGCTATGTGTGATGTAAGGTGTATATTATGTTCCATGCTACCCATACTTTTGTGTAGGAGTTTAATCTTACCATTATGCTAGTGCAAACTTGTATTTTTAATGGTCACTTTTCAATTTAAATGAGCATTGTGTTGGAATTAGTGAAAGCTTCATGTTTGAGTTAGAGAGTAGTTAGTGTTATCCAATTTAGTATTTTTCCGTACTCAGATTTGTACTTATATTTCCCTTTATTCTTATTATCATCATTTTGGGACATCAAGTGTGTTGTAAAATGTTTACTAGAGCTAGAAAAAATTAACCCGACCAAACCTGCCCAACCCAACTTGGCCCATGAAAAATATTCTTTAATATAATCAGAGGAATCTACCAACCCAACCTAACCCAAACCCGATCTAAAACTAACCTAACCCAATGTTCACCTGACTCGAACCCAACTAATAACATGATCTAACATGACTTAAACTAGACATACCATGAACCTTACTCGACATGTAACATCCCAAATTTTGAGGCTTGAATTTTTTTATAAAAAAGAGTTAATTATGGAAGCTAAAATATTAAAAACATAGTATGTTACCACCATACATAATATAAGTTCGGTTCATCTAAATTTCTTACATTAAATGCAAAGGTAAGATGTTTATCTACTTAGATTAAGAATAATAGATGATAAGAAGTAGATAGATATTTCATTATAATATTAAACAATTATGATAATAAAAGATTAGACAAAAGAGTTACAACTGACAAGAAAAATAAATACCTAATATGACATAAGAGTTGAAGGGACATCTAGATCAAAAGATGTTGGAGAGGACACTAGATAGTTTTAACTCTTTACTTCTACCAAAAGCTATCAAATTTTACCCTCAAATTAATATTGCAAGGTAAATAATACCCATTGAATAAGTAGTGCACTATAAAATAGAACCCATTAGTACAACAGTACTAAATAAACCGCTACACAATACTAAACATACAAATATCACATGGAGCATATAGAGGGTAACACAAAGGATCATGGTAAAACACATCGAATAGTATTGTTAGACCTCAAAATTTCATAACCTTTGCTTTTAGGTTTTTAACCTTTTATTCATAAACTAACCTTATTGTGTTATTATTAACCTTTAGCCCGTAACCAAAATAGTTTCCTAAATAAAATCCCTAATAATCTTTATCACTTTAAAAAAAATTTATCCAAAACCATGTTATTTTCCTAACTGGTGCAATAATCTATCTAAACTAAACCTTTAACTAAATAAATTAATTTCTATCCTATCCTTGCCATCCCTACATGACGTAGCTCTCTGTTGTGACAATTTTTTCTCCCCCAAACACTCTCCTTGTTTGCTTCACTTCTCATGCATGACCATCACCATCACCTTTCCTCTTTATCAAACCATACTTCATCACCATTGCCTTCATGTGTGTATATATACCCCTCCTTTTGTTATATGTAGTTTTTTCCCAGCAAAAAACCTCTTTCTCTCTCCATTTTTATTCAAACCCATCAACCACAAGCCAAACCCCAAGTGTTTTTCCCATGGTCCATTTCTTAACCCTATTTGGTTTCATAAAAACCACTAGCACCATTGATCACCACTCACCACTCACCATCCACATCCAACCATCAGCATTATTGTTGCCCTCCTCCTCCTCCTCCTCCTCCTCTTCTTCTTCTTCCTTTTCCTCTGCCATTTGCTCAAACCATTTTTTTTCTTCTCTTCCTCTTCCTCCTAGTACAGTTTGTTTATTTCATCATATGGTCATGCCTTATTGCACACCCTTATCATGTTCCATACCTTGGATCACAATCGTGCTCTAGCTGCATGCCTAGACTGTGTGTGCTCCCTCTAGCCTACACAACCCACCTACAGTCATGCATCTACTTGTGCCTTGCTTCATTCTTTCCAACTATCATCTCATTGCTGCTCATCATTATAACATCGCTACCCTCTCCTCGCTAATGCTAAACCTAACCACAACCCCCTAACACTGGTTGTTCCCTCTATTGCACCCTTAGGCAACAGTAAAAACTACCATTGCTCTCCCTCTTGCTTTGGTACATCCCTCCAAGATAGACCCAATCCCACCGGCCACTAGCCCTTTTCTACCATGACCACCTCCCAGCCTACGCTACCATCCTTCACAACACTAACCCCTCCTAAACTTCCTTCCTTCTCCAACCCTTCTTTACCACCCTTTACAGTAACCAACCTATCACCTCCACCATCCTCATCCGTCTAACTAGCCAATAGAGCCAATACCACCTTTATCATCTCAAGCTTCCTAGTAGCTCAGCAACAACTTACTTCGCCTCCCTCTTCACCACCACACCACCGATTGGCCATCACCACCATTGTAGTCAGTCACATAGCATAACCCCCCTCGTGCATCCAACTCATGTTGCTCATGCAGTGTGAAGAATTTGTATAAAGTTTGGTACCCATTTTTAATATTAAGGGTGTTTTAGTAATTTTAGTTATTTTGTTATAAATTATTAATTTTATTTATTAAATATATCAATACAGTTAATGTGGTATTATTTTTAGGTGTAGATTTGATTAGCAGGGCTTAAATAATTTTAGTATGATACTAGTAAATTGTGATTTAGCTAGAGAATAGGTAAGTCTTATACTTTTTTAAAATATTATTTATTGCATGATGACATACTTAATGTATGGACCATAGTAAATATGTTTTCTATATTATAACTCTTATACTTTATTAAAATATTAAATATCACATGACAACACAATACGATTATGAGGTACAAGCCATGTTTAGTATGTTGCTATATGCTAACTCTTACACTTTATTAAAATGTTAAGTGTTGCATGGTAGCACATTAGGGTTTTATGTATAAAATATGAGCATGATTAGTTACTTTATAATTATTTACTTATTTCTGTGAGCATGAAAATTGGAAAAAAGAACATTTAATTGCTGACCTTGGTATTGACGTTATCTATTGGTTATTTGAATAATTGAAAATGAGTAAATTTTTTAAGTATGGATATTTGGATCTATGTGATTAATATGTGATTTTGTGATCACATTAATAAAATACTAATACTTAAAGTAAAAGACCTCGAGAATATGGATAATTAGATCTATGTGGATCTTTAGGAGCCCATAACCTAAATATGTGGTTTATCCCATGGTTGATTATGGATTTTTTTATGATGCATCATAGTGCCCCGGACATGCTCTATATCTTACTCTATTTAGCTCTGCAAACTTATAGAGGATATGCATACTTATGGATTAGGTGTCTTTGTTGGTAGGATATTATGTCTCCTTCGTGTGCTAGTACAACAAAGATATCCTAGTTCCTTGGGCTGATAGTCTATAGGATATCGTACTACCTTGGTGTGTCGGTATAACCAGAGTAACTTAGTGTTTCCAAATTGATATGGTCTCCCCTCATGGAAAAAAAAAATAAAAATAATTATTATTGGATTATTGTATTGGTCAATAGTAGCTTTGTGCCTAATTATGGTTCAGTAGCAGCCTTTATGCTTATATGTGATTCTATAGAAGCCTTTGTGCCTACTTATTATAACACCCTAAAATTTACAACTGAATTTTTTTTTGCAAAGTTAAGTGCAGAAGCTAAAATAATAAAAACAAAGGGTGTTACTGCCACACTTAGTACAAGTCCGGTTTCCTCTATCATTCTCATACCAAGTGCTAAGGCTAAAATCATTACTCCGCTTAAATTAATATCATGATTACAGAAATCAGGATAGGAGAGCGTTAGATAAATACTACTAATTAAAAACAACATTAGCACTTTACAAAACTCGAGAGAGAAATTTACAGGAGGACACGATGGTCCAAATACAACCGGAAATAAGATAGTAAAAGAAACACCGGATAGTCCTACGCTCCCAAATCTGAACTACCAGCATTGACTGAACTCGAAGTCTGACTTGCAAAGTCCACTGCCCATTGAATAGGCAGGGGCCCACAAAAATGAACCCTTCAATACTACAGTACAAAACAACCCTTTATACCAAACTAATATGATAAATCAGCATGGAACACATGCAAGGCATGCAATTAACATGGTATAAGATGTATACATATACATACGATGATTGAGATACAATACTTACTTAGATGATCAAATTCCATCAAGGTCACGTACTACTCATATTCGTTCATCTGAAACAACCAAGATTTTTATTGAACATCCCAAAAATACTCTCTGAGTAATAATTCAAACCCAATTTTAGCATAATTCATGTCTCAACATAAATCCCAAACAATCACACACATCAAAGGTATGTTCACAGGTATAATTTACTAAGATTCATATCATCCCAGGTATACTTATAGGTATAGCATAATAAATCCATAACATCATAAGTAAACTTATAGGTACAACATAATAAATCCATAACGTCATAGGTAAACTTACAGGTACATCATAATAAATCTATAACATCATAGATAACTTACAAATACAGCATGACAAGATCCATAATATCATAGGTATGCTCACAGACATAAAACTACCACAGGTAGGCACGAAGGCTGCTACCAAAACCACAAAAAACCTCAGGTAGGCACGAAGGCTGCTATTGAAAACATAGAAAACCTCAGGTAGGCACAAAGGCTGCTACCGAAACCACAGGTAGGCACAAAGGCTGCTATTGATACCACAAGTAGGCATGAAGGCTGCTACCGATACCACAGGTAGGCACGAAGGTTGCTATCGAAACCACAGGTAGGCACGAAGGCTGTTATCGAAACCACAGGTAGGCATGAAGGCTGTTATCAAAACCACAAGTAGGCACAAAGGCTGCTACCAAATAATCTAATAATCCGATAATCATTATTTCCATCAAATCATATCATTTCCATTTTATTTACTTTCTCGAGGGGAGATCAATCAACCTGAAGACACAAAGGCACTCTAGTTATACTAGCGCAATAAGGCAACACAGTATCCTACCGACTATTAACCCAAGGACGCAAAGGTACCCTGGTCACACTGGTACACGAAGGTAATACAATATCCTATCGACAAGGACACCTAATCCATAAGTATGCATACCCCCTATTAGTTTGCAGAATAAAATAGAGTAAGATATAGGGCCTAACTGGGCACTAAGGCACACTAGCAAAAATCTATATCAATCATGGGCTAAACCACGTCCTTAGGGTAGCGACCCCTAGGAGACACCATTCCTGATTTCTAGGTCTTTCACTTTAAATATTAGTATTTTATTAAGGTGACCATGAAATTATATATAATACAGATAAAATTTAATTCTCATACTTAATCGTTCTTACTTATTTTCAATCATCCGAGACAACAATAATTAAGGTCAAGTTCGAAGCCAACATTAAAATATACTAAGGACGTCCTAGGCTCAATTATTCACATCTGGATACTTTAGGCCAAAAAAGACCAAAATACCCTCAAGACCAACATTTCCAGATTATCATCTATTTCAATACAAATTCCATTGTAATTTATTCATTTGCCATGGAAAGGCTAAAACACCATAAACAAATTATTTCTTATGCGATTTAAATTCTCAAATATATCAAATGACCATTTTATCCTTGTACATAATTTTGCACATAAAATTCTTTTTCACACATTTAATCCATCCAAAGCACATACTCACATGCTCAATGATAGCTAATACATATTAGACATGATTTTTAGGATAAATATCATAATACTCAAAAATAACTAAATTGCCTCTAGGGCACACATCCATAATAATTATTTCATAATTATTTCTAAGCATGTTCAACCTATTATTTTATACATAATTACCATACAAACTATTTTTCCATCATTAGAATCATTTTAATCATACTTTCGTACCTGGCATAATTTACATCAGATAACATGCTCGATTTATCTATTTTCATGATAATAATAATTAACACATAATTATATCGAAATAAATCATGCTTAACATATTTCATCCACTGAAAACCCTAATGTGCTATCACGCAATATTTATAATTTTAGTAAGGTATAACGGTTACCTGAATTCCACCAAAAAAGCAAAATAGCGGTATCCTACTAAATTTATTGAATTAATATCTATCAAGTAAAATAATAATTATAGCATAAAAATATTTATATTTTTGAAATTACCAAAATACCCTTACAATTAATATTGGTACCAAAAATTTATGGGGTAAAATAATTCATTCACACTGCACATGTAGTGTGAGCTTGCGCGATAGAAAATAAGGGGGCTGCAGGGAGGTTGGCTAGTGAGAGGGTTGGCCAGGTAAGGTAGGGAAAGGGAGAGGGTGGTAGAGGTGGTGGTTGGCGGGCGGTTACTGGTGGCTAGCTGGTGGTTGTTGGGGTGGATGTTGGGCAGTTGGTTGGCTGCGATAGGTTACTCGGTGGTTGCTAGGCTAGTCGCAGGAGAAGGAGAATGGTGGGGTTGGTGGCGATGGTGGAAAATTGTCGGGAGGCTACGTTGGAGGGTGGTGGTTGGTCGAAGGCTGGCTCGACGGGGGTTGTAAATGCAAGCTGGGGAGGTGCGGTGTGTGTGAGGGTTGCTGGCTAGTTTGGTGAGGGAGATGGTGTAGCAGGTTGGGCGCTGCATGGATGAGCAAGAAGGGGAAAAGGTATGGGGTGCTGGGTCGAGGGAGCTGCACTCGACGGGGAAGGTAGAGAAAGGAAGGGGTAGAGGGCTGCGATGGGCTGTTGGGCTCTGTTGGGTCAAGAGGGAGATGCAGAGGGGGAGAATGGTGGTTGGTGGTGATTGGTGCAGCAGGGAAAAGTTTGAACAAAACAGAGAGAGAGGGAAGGGTTACGTGTGTTGCGTTTGGTCGAGCAGAGGAAGAGAGGGAGATGGAGAAGGAGAAGGAAAACCGAACAAGATAAAGGGTAGGTGGTGTGCTGGGTTCTGTGACGGGGGAAGGGTGGCCGGGAAGGCAAAAAAAAATAGAGGGTAGGACGAAAATGGAGGGGATATACGATGGTGGGATGGTGGTTGTTTGGGTGTTGCATGCGGTCGGGCTGCTGGACGACGGGATGGAGAGGGTAAGGTGTGGTGGTGCTTTGTGATGCTGGTTTGGTGAGGGAGTGGTGGTGTTACGGGATGAGAGGGAGGTGCAGGGACTGCATGTGATGGGCATGCAGAGAGGGGCTGTTTGGGTGTGTTGGATGGGAGCCTAGGGCAGGAAAAAGGAGAAAGAAGATGAGGGAGGAGCTGGGGTTAGCGGAGAGAAAAAGAGGGAGCTGTTTGTTTGGGGTGGAGTGTAGAATATGTGGCATGTGTGTGTATGCATAATGTGTAGATGGGAAGGGGAGGTGATGGTAGAGTATTTAAGTGTTTATAAAATGTATGAACGCAACAGAAAAATATTTAGGAAAGATATTTAGGGTAAGGCAGAGGGTAGAGTAGGGGTAAATTAATAGGATAGAAATTTATTTACTTAGTTTTAGATTTAAATTAAATAGGTTAAAATATCGGATATAAAAATAATTTGGGAAAATTTTTCTAAATTAGTACAGGTTTGGAAAGGGTCAGAAAAAGTAAAATAATTGGAATTAAGTTTTTGAAATTTATTTTTGGATCATGGACCAAAAGATTATTAATAAAATAATTTAAAATAAGATTTACGGGTATAACTAAAATTAAATTAAATAATCCAATTTCTATTAAAATTTAAACTGATTAAATTTATAATTAAATTGTCTAAATAATATGAAAAATAATAACATTTTTAAAATTAAACCTCCTAAAATAATAATTATGGCTAAGTATACGATTATTAATTTATAATTATGGTTTTGAAAAACGGGGTATTACACTTATGGTTTAGTATTAGTCTTTGTATCTACTTGTGATTTTATAGTAGCCTTTGATCCTAATTTTGATGTTACAGAATTTATTGGCCTTGAAAATGTGATATGTGATATATTGCGATTGTTATGGTTTTGAGTGAATGTTGTTTCTAATCATACTCCAAAGAGCATCACTTAGATATTCAATTGGTAGGTATTAGTACGTTTAAATGAATGAGCATGAACAATGTGACATTGGTAGTATTTAGTTATCTGATATGATTATTGTATTTCGATCATCATTTATATATTTCAATGTTTTATACAATATACTATTGTGATGTCTTTTACGTATATTTTATGAGGGTATTTCTTATTAATGTTGTATAATAGGTTATTTAGTACCATTGTATTAAAATATTCCTTTTTGTGGGCCTTTTCCTATTCAATGGGCACTGGTCTATGCATTTTAGCTTGCAAGTGAAATTGGAGGCTAGTAGTATAGGTTGAGAGTAGGACTATCCGGTGTCCTTTAGTTGTCTTCATTTCGGTTGTATTTGGACTCTTATGTCCTTATGTACCTTCTCTCATTTGATTTTTTAACTCTTGATAATGTTTACTTTTCAAAACGATATCAATATTTTATTCTTTCTATTTTATTTCTCTTAATCGTGTTATTCATTTCAGTGGAGTAATTATTTTAGACTTAACACATGGTATAAGAATGGTAGAGATAACTGGAATTGTACCAAGTGTGAGAGTAACACCATATATTTTTATTTATTTTAGCTTCCATGATTAGCTCTTTAAAAGTAAATTTTCAAGTCCTAAAAATGAGGGTGTTACAATAACATGCCACAATTAATTACCATATTCTTACTATAATGAATATCATATCATATGACACATGCTCATCACATCAAACTTAACTATATTACAACTATTTTATTAATTCGATTGCACCAAGGGTATCCCACAAAGGGAAAAACACCAAACCATTATTAAGCTATTTCCCAATAACTACCTATATACCACTCATAAACATAAGAATGAGGCAATAATACAATTACCAACCAATATAACAAATCTAAATAGTACACAGAGGCAACTATCAAACCAACAATAAAAACCAAGTAGTGCATGAAAACAACTACCAAACCAACAAACCAAACTAAATAAATGCAATGAGGTAAATGCTATACCAACAAACCAAAACAATCATATTAAATCATCATATAAGATATGCTTCCATTTTTAATTAGTCAAAGGGATACAATAATAACCGAAAAATGTATAAAGTGCAAAGATCATACCTGTACACTAAGGAAACACAATATCCTCCCAACTTGTAACTTAAAGACATATAAGTACTTCGATCATATTGGTACAACAAGGCAACACAATATCCTCCCATCCTAGGACATTTAATTTAATACTTAATTATTAATACCCCTTTTATGATACGTATGCCACTTATTGAATATACTAGAGTCTTAGCCAAAATGCTGGGATATCTGACAAAACCACCAAATCAAATTGAGGGCTACTACCTCATCTCTATGGTAGTTAAACCTAAAGAGAAAATATTCCAAAATCTTGAAGTCTTTTACTTTAAATATTAATATCTTAATAAGGCGATGATAAAATATAACATAACGCACAATGATTTCAATTTCATACTTAACCATTTTCCTTTATTTTCAATTATTCAAGTTGACCCTAAAGTGAACATTTACCAAAGTCACATTGAACAATAAGGTGAACCTAGGAACCCATTAAGATCATCCTAGTCTAATTATTCACACATTTAAGCATAATAAGTCAGCAATGATCAACATGCCCCTATATGTTATTTTCTCAATAATTTATCACTTTAATATCATTTGTTATTATAATTAAGCAAATTCATGGTATGAATAAATAAAATTAAAATAATTACTTTAATATAAAATTAAAATTACAGAAAACTTTAGAAGTGACAAAATTATCATTTTGCCCTCAAAACACAATGAAGAATACTCATAAAACCTTAGTCATATATATCTAGCATACCATTTTTCACATGCTTCTCATGATCAACCAAATATAACACATACTAGGCATACATGGTGGAATATTACATATTTGAAGTGAAGAGATAAAAATGCCCCTAGAGTAGATAAAACTTAAATCACTTATAGATATACCTAAACATGCTCATATCTTACCACATCATATATCAAAATTTAAGTAAGATAAAAGAGAAATATAATGGCAAGCTAAAAAATACAAGAGAATATATTTTAAAGGATAATAATGCACTTGGTCGAGCTACCCTCACAAGACCTTCATAGTTATTTTAGCACAAATTACCCTATTCTAGCTTGCTATCATACATATATTAAAATACATAAATTTAACTTGCTCTTATATAAAAATCACATGGTCTTATAATTAGATAGATTAATAATAATACATGGTGCATGCATATTTTTCATAAAATTATAAAGAAGCATAAAATACTCTCAACCATAATATAGGAAACTCCAAACATGTTATCATATGATTTTTTTTTCATATTTAGTAGGAGCATATGGGTTACCTCCTTCCCAAGAAAAATAATTAAAATAAGAAGAAAGAATCACCACAAGCCTTAGCTCCCAATTATAATTTTTTCTCCTTAAAAACAAAAACTCAATATAAATAATTATAAAATAACACATCTAAAAATAACAAGACAACATAAAAATTAAAGTCCAAAGGAGGAGAGTCATACCCAATAATAATTGGAAAACTAAAAGAAGAGAAGGAAAATATCACTCTGCAATTTTTTTTCCTAAGGATAACACTTTTATATTTTATAAAATATATTAAGGCTAGATAAAGGATGAAGAGAAGAAAAACCAACAAGGATAATGGAGACAAGAGAGTAGTGGATTTCGGTTAGGATCAACAACCAATATGAGAAAAATGAGAGAAATGATAATTGAACAAAGCAAGAAAAATGGGGTATAAATAGTGGATAGAGTAAAGAAAAAAAATCTACAGTCAAGAGAAGATCAAAGGTAATTTATTACACAATTGAATAATAAAGTATAAGGTAGTTGAGTGTATTTATGTTTAATGAAGTTATTAAAAATTAAGGAATCAACCAAGGGATGGGGGTAATAGTGTGTAGGTCCAAGGACAGGTTCAAGCATGGAAAAGGCAAGTAAAGAAGGTTGGATGTAAGAAAATCCAAAAATAACATTAGTATAGGTAGAAAGTATAAGAAATTAACTTGGTTCAAATTTTGGTTGAATGAATGAGAAAATGGACAAAGTGATGCAAAATATGATCATGGAAGTATAAGGAAGGAATTTTGTGGATTAAAATTAATTTTAGAATTAATAAATTATTTTTAGTGGTGGAAAGAATAATAAAAATTCAATAATTAATAAAAGTATCAAATAAGCTCATAAAATTAGAAATATTATGGAAATCCTTGATATAATATTCTAAACTCAATTGTAAAATTTTATGAATTTACAAAAAGGTTTGATAAATAAAATGTAAACCTAATAATAAATAAATAAGCTTAAATGTTAATTATAGAAATAAACATTACAACTATTTCTAAAATCACAAAAATTTCTAGATCTGCATGTTTAATTATTTACAACCTAAATATAAGTTTTTAGAGTTTTAAAACACATTTTATATGAATTTTAGTTAGCATACATTAATTACATATTTTGCATAGAAAATTGAAAAGTGATAGTAAACATAAAAGAAAAGACTGGAATTTATAGATTTACATTTCAAATACTTAAAGACCCAAATAAAATTTTACAAATTTTTTTAAAGGTCTAACTTAAAAGTTAACCAACATAAATATTATTTTAAAAGTAAAGTGTGTTTAGGGATAAAATCGTAAATACAACATAATCACCTCAAACTATATTGAAGACATAAAATATCCTAAAATCATTTATGCAATTAATTATAGATAAAATTATAAAATTTTACATCATTACACATAATTTGGTCTAGATATAAATTAGGTATTACATTATTACCCTTTTAAAATAGACTTCACCTCTGAAGTCCACACTTGACCACACAAAACAAGTTAATAAGGCCCATATAGCACATGGGGGCATTACCTTTTTAAGAATAAACCCTACTCTAAGGCCCCAACAACACAAATTCCAAGAGATAAACACAAAATGTAACACATTAAAGTTAAAAACTCAAGTAATGAAAGTAAAGATGGTTAAAATACAGTGAGGAGTGTTTTTTAGGATCCTAACCTGAATATCTGCCTTTGAAGACTAATTAAATAAATCACCCAAGCTTAAGATCTATTTTGGCACTTCTATTGCTATATCCCTAACCAAAACCAATGTTGTGTGGAAATAGGTGATATCTCATAGCCTTACCCTTATTGTCTTTACTCTTTGAATTGTTGGTTGGTTATGGGATCCTCTACACTAGCCGCTTTTGGTAGGTAACTCGCCTTCAAAGATGCATCTACATCCTTTGAACATCATCCCAAGGTGCTTGGTAGCACTCAAAACTCATGTGACCCTACATGTAATAGTTGTGACATTGAACCAACTAACCCTAACCATCTTAACCGGACCAACTCGACTCATCAAAATCCAAAAAGACCCGATCTGTCAATTTAACTTGTACCCAATTTGAACCCCAAAGTATCCCAACATGATCTAGCTCAACACAAGCCCAAAATATCTAGTTAACCTAAAATTACTTAAACGCCAAATGATATGAACCCAAACTAGCTCAATGACATAATGAACCCAACCCTAACAATAAATGATCTGAAATAACTCAACCCAATTACAAACTTTAGGGTTTATCTTACTCTATTGTATTATAGTTATGTATTTTATTATTTATTAATGGTTTCATTGGTTTGCCTCAAACTTGGATTAGGTGTTGACTACCCCTAACCTATGTGTCTAAGTGGCTTTAGCCTTATATGTGACAAGGGTTAGATATTGGTCATACACTTCATTATGTTGGATGTGGCGGTATTATTCTTTATTTTCTATTTTGGATTTTGCATACCTCTATTTAAAAAAAAATTAAATTTGAAAATTAGGTGTGAAAAAACATGTTTCCACAAAGCTCATTTTCTATCTTTTGAATTTCAAACCAACTCCAATTATCAATAATTTTATATAATTTGGTTCCTAAAATTATTCGATACTCATACCTTATCATATCTCACATCATTTTTCCAAATCACACCCCATTTGGATGAAAACACCTTATAAAATAACAATTTGCACTTTTTCCCAACAAACCTCTTAGCATATTTTTCTTAAACTTTTATGACCTTGTTTTCCCTAGTTATATGTCATCTCCCTCAAATTTTTTATTTATTTTAATCCTTCTAATACATTTTTAAGTAATTCATTTTTCCTATTATGTTTTAGTTTAGTTACATTTGTAAGTGGGCCAACTAGAGATATATAGTACCATTTATGTGCTATATTAGTTATTATTGACTCTTTAAATTTTCATCCTTGAGTTAATATAAATAATTAGTTTTGATCAAGATAATAGAATAATGTAACATCTTTTTCATTACTAGCTCTAATTATGTGTAATAATATAAAAGTGTGTTATGATTATAGGATATTTAATGTCTTCAATATTGTTTGAGTAAATTATGTAGTATTTACAACTTTTTTGCTCTTTTAAAATTTTATTTGGGTCCTAAATGGGTTAAAATGAAAATATAGCAATTTTGATTTAGTTTTATTTATGTTTTTTTATCCCTTTTTAGTTTATAAGAAAAATTTATAATTAAGGTAAGCTTCATAAAACTTATATCAAATATGGGTTAAAACTTATATCTAAGTTATACATGAGTAAATAAGAGGATCCAAATTATTTTGTGAATTTAGGAACATTTTTCATATTAATTATTGTAGTTATGTTGCAAGCTTGTTAGTTCATAGCCATATCAATATTTTATGCATCAATAATTGTTTTAAATTAATGAAATTTACGTGTAAGTTTAAATATTATTTAAGGGTTTTCATAAAATTACATAATTTTATGAGCTTATTTGCTATTTTTCTTTATTTTAGCCTCTTTGTTGATCTTTTGACCACTAAAATTAATATATAAATCCAAAAATTATTATTCACACATGAAATTATTTCTTTATACTTGAATGGTAATTTGCATCAATTTGACCTTTGTCACAATCATTCAAAAAAAAATCATTAATTTAAACTTGACCGGCCTTGTGTCCTTGTACTTCCTACCTACGTTAGTTGTGTCCTTGTGGCTTTTTTTACACCCATCCTCTTTCACCGGCCTTCTCCATGCTTAAACTTGACCTTGTACCTTCACACCGTTACACACTCCACCATATTACACACTTGAACGATCAAGTTTATAAAAATATACCTTTATTCCTATCTTGGCTGAATATTTTTGTTTACTCTGTCCCCTATTTATACCTCATTCATCTTACCTTTTTTTCATTTTTTATTTCTCTCATTTGCTCATCTTGGTTGATCCCAAATCTCTATTCATTTTGATTATTTTTCCTAAGTGTTCTTGAGCTTGTTAAGTCTAAGTGAAACCCACACCTCTATTATATCCATTATTCTTGTTGGTTTTTCTTCTCTCTGTCCATTATCTAACCTTGATATATTTTATTAAGTATAAGTGTTAGATTTAATAGAAAAAGTGAAGAGTTATATTTCCTCTTTTTCTTCTTGTGGTGTCTCAATCTTTATTGTGTATAATTCTCATCCTTTTGATTTTGATTAGTATTTTGTCATGTCATTTTTAAATGTGTTATATTCTAAATATTTTTATTGGGTTTTGTATTTTTAAGGAGAAGAAATGATAACTGGGAGTTAGGGCATGTGGTGATTCTTTGTTCTTATTTTTTCTATTTCGCTTGGGGAGGAGGTAACCCATATGTTCCTACTAAGTATGTAAAAAGAATGTTCTTACATGTTTGCGGTTTCATATATTATACTTAAGTTTAGTTTATGATTCTTTGTAATTTCATAAAATATATGCATGCATCATATATAATTATTAATTTATCTAAGTATGTAATCATGTGGTCATATAAAAGAGCGTGTTAAATTTATGTATTTTTAATATTTGTATGATAGCATGTTAGAATAAGGTTGTTTGTGCTAAAATAATTATGCATGGTGTGTGATGGTGGGTTAGCTAAGAGCATTATTTTTCTTGCTGAGACATTCACTTGTACTTTTGATCTTACCATTAGATTCCTTATTTATTTTTCTTAATGTTTGATATTGGACGTGTTAAGATTCAAGAATGTTTAGGTATATCTATACGTTATTTAAGTTTTGTATGCTCTAAGGGTATTTTTGTCTTTTCAATTGAAATCTTTAATATTTCAAAATGTGTGTCTACTATGTGTTTTATTATTTTGAGCACGATAAGCATCTAAAAAAGGGTACATTATATATGCATGATTAAGGTTTTATGTGCTTAATATGCTGAAATGTGTTTTAGGTGGAAAACAATAAGTTTGTCACTTATGAAAAAATTTCATATTTTTAATTTTATATTAAAGTTTCTATTTTAATGTTATGTATTCATACCATAAATTTGGCTTAATTATAATAACAATTGGTATTAAAGTGGGGAATTATCAAGTATATAACACATAGGGGAATTCTGGTTATATATAACTTATCAAGCCTAAAAATGGATTCATAGGTTGACATTAGTATTAACTTTGACTTTATCTTAGATCGTTGACGTTAGGGTAGACTTAAATAATTAAAAATAAAAGAAAAATGGTTATGTATGAAATTAAAATTATTATATATTATGTGATATTGTACGTTCACCTTATTAAGGTATTTATACTTAAAGTGGAAAACCTCAAGATTTAGGAATGTTTAATCATTAGGGTTAGCTACCCTCAAAATAAGGTAGGATCCGTCGATTTGGTATGGTGGTTTTGTCAGATGCCTCAACTTTTCGACTACAGGCCTAGGCTACTCTATAGATGATCCACATGCCCTATAGGGAATATTGATAATTAAGAATTAAATGTCCTATTGTAATACCCCCCAAATTGAGTACATAGTTATAAGGATTGATATGCATACTTATATCAATGAGTTATACCATCCTTTCGGTGATTCTGTCCTAAGAACTTCACATTAAAGCGTAGTTGTTATGAAGTCATTTTTAGGATGGGTGACCCTCCTAAAAAGTTTAGGAAGTTTTCTGAAAATCTATCTAGAAGTGTATGAGTGAGGACAAAGCACACTAGAAGGATTCATGTTAATTTTGGGGTCAATCGATCAATTCAAAAGAGCTCTATGGTACCCTGTAACCCTTATGGGTCCAGGTTGCTACCAAGTGGATCTTACATGGTCATATTGACTTGGGGTGCTATAATTGATATCAAAGCAAGACCATGATTGGGATATAAACTTGGATGAGTAAATCAGTCACATAATAGGACACTTCTTGGGATAAACTATATTGAGACAGCTAGTGGTTGAGGCACAATGAGGATGTTGTGTTTTTTGAGTGAGGGTTATAGTAATATCCACAAAATGAGTGAAGTATTATAAGGATTGATATGACTTCTTATATCAATATGGTAGATCGTCCTTTTGGGCATTCCATCCTAAGAAATTCACAGTTAAGTGTGTTTGACATGGAATAACTTTTCTGGATGGCTTGGGAAGTTTCAAAAGTTTTATAAAAATTTATTAAAAAGTACATGAGTGAGGGAAAAACGCACTAAAAATACTCGTGTTGATTTATGAGGCCAACTAAATAATTGAAAAGTGCTCTAAGGTAATCCTGTAACCTTTATGGGCCCATGTGACTACCAAGTAGGTCCTGCTTGGTTGTATCGACTTAGGGTGTTACACTTGTGATGTAAGGATAGTGTGTTGCCTTATTGCACTATTATGATCAGATTACTTGTACGTCTATGGGTTATAAGGTGGGAGTATATTATGTTACCTTAGTGCACTAGTATTACTGGTGTACTATATATGTCTTTGAGTTATTATTGTATCCCATCGAGTAATTAACAATGAAAAAAATATTGTATAATAATTTATATGGATTGGTGTGGGTTGTTGGCTTTCTAGTTGCCTCTGTATACTATTTGGATTTGGTATATTAATTAGTAATTGTCTTAGTGCTTTCTTCTCATTCTATAAGCATTATAGAGGTAGTTATTGAAAAATGCCTTCAAAATGGTCTTTTTTCCTCTCGTGGGACCTTGTTATAATTAGATTAATGAAATAGTTGTACTAGTTAAGTTTGATATGATGAGTATATGGCATATGGCATGATATGCATGATGGCATGATGGCATGAATGTGGAGCTTATCTATGGTAATGTACTATTTAATGTGTTCTGCTATGATCCTTTGTGTAATCCACTATGTGCTCTAAGTGATATTTGCAAGCTAAATATTGTGTCGTGATTTATTCAGTATCATTAAACAAATAGGTTTTATTTTACGGTCCATTACCTATTAAATGGGTAATCTTCACCTTGTAACTTTATTATTTTGATGGTATAGCTTAATTACTTTTTGTAGGGGTTGATAGTCAGGACTATCTAGTATATGCTCTAACATCTTTTGATCTAAATATCCCTTATACTCTTATGTCCTATTCTGTATTTCTTTCACTTGTTAGTCGTAATTCTTTTGTCTGATTTTTTATTGTCAAACCAATTTAATATTGCAATGAAATCTCTATCTTCTTCTTTTGTTGTTATTAATCTAAGCGGATAAATATTTTAGCCTTAAAAATTATTGTAAGAAAGGTAGAGGAACTGGACTTATATTAAGTGTAGTAGTAACACCCTACGTTTTTAACGATTTAGCTTCAACAATTAAATTTTTTTAATAGATTTTTAAAACTTAAATATTGGGGTGTTACAAATACAATAATCGACGGTTCTTATTCGTATTTTATTATTCTATGCATGACACTTAGTGTCCTTATTTACAATTATACTTCCATACTATTCATGATATTATTATATTATCCAATAACTTATTATTCATGTTGTGCCATATGTTTTCAATAACGATCCTATTGAATTTGACCTCATTTTTTAGGATGAGTGATATGACTAGGGTTCATAGATAGAGAGTGATTGTTATCTAAGGCAGACATGCTTGGTGTATCCCTAGTGTCCCGAATATGTCTTTTGGATTATTAATTTTCTTTCTATCTTCTTCTCTCTTATATCTTATGATATATTATCTTGGAGTTAATCTCTATATTCTTTTCTTATATTATCTATGAAGGCATTTCGTTGTTTAATCATAATATGATTTTTTCAATTTATTCTCGTGAATATTTTAGTTATGCATTTGGTATAAGAAATATATTTACCTTACTTATAATGAATGTAAGAGTAACACATGTTATTTTATGTTAATGGTTTCACTCAAAAAATGTTTTATAGTGGTAAATTTGGGGTAATCCCAAGCAAAAGAAATAAGAAAAACAGAAGAAAACAAGTTGGAAGTTGGGCACCAAACAACCAATAGATAGAAAACAAAAGTGATGGGAGAAGTTGTAAATTTTTGCAAGTTAATTAGGGGGAATTCGGGGGTAGTGGTCAATTGTTGGATTTTTGTATAGTTGAGTGCTAGGATTATTAATGCATAACCAAGTGTGTAAGGCTTTTTTGACACAATGCATTATTATAGTACTCTACCCCCCCCCTTTTTATTTAATGAAAAGGTAACTAACTAAAATCTTATTTCTTTTAGATAGAGGGTTAGTTGGATGGCAACTAATAGTTAAGAAGTTAATTATAATACATTTTATGTAATTAACTTGTAAATAAAGTTAATTATTAGGCATTTAATGTGAAACATTGTTATTAAATTCAATAAAATTATAACAATGTACATAATAATTTTAGAAGCTCGAATGTGTGTGCGTAAATGGTATATAAATTGGTTTGAGTCACAAGAAAAGTAAAAAGGATGAAATTGGAAATGTCTTCTTATCATATAAAATGGATTTTTTGGGGATTTAGCGATTAAGAATGCATGAGTGAAAATGGATCGAAAGGATTGAATAAATGATATTAGGATATTTTAAGATGACGGGTCACGAGGTTAATTATGCAAGGTAATAATGGTTTGGGAAAGTGGGTCATTACAAACTTTGATTCTACAAATAGATAGAGTGCAAATATATTTGAAATATTTATGTCTTGCTTAAATCTACTTACTTAAAGTAGTTATTTAATATAAGTACTTATTTTAGAAACTTTTTAAGCTTTTTTAAAAAAAAATATATAATTATCTTAGATAATTACTTTTGATAAATAGCTCTAAATAAGGGTTTGATGGTTAAAGAAGGAGAGATGTGCACTCATTCCCTATATTCAAAAAGTAACATCCACCTATATATAGATGGTAATTAACAATTTTTTACCTTATCAAGGAAATATAATTTCTTCTTCTTAAATGCTTAATTAAGCTATAAGTCTTCGTGTGCATTGTTTCGATAACCGTCGCTGTTTAGGCGTAAGACCCTATGTTTGAGGCTGACTGTATGTTACTAATATATGGTTACTTATGTTGGCTTAAGTTGTTTGATTTGTGAACTTACTCTTAAACATTCATGATCCATTTTGGCGATGAAAGATAACAACACCTTATTTTAATTTTTAAGACCTGGGTACCATGGCGACGGTATATATTCTGAACTGAAGCAGCTAGCCTTAATTACGAGCAGTGCTGTAGGCATTGCAATATTTGGGCCTTTGCAATATATATATATATATATATATATATAGTGTTCTGCTTTGCTGGTCATGGCTAACCCAAATTAAGCTAGCAGAGAACATCCTCCCTGTTTCATTTATGTAGCAACTTACAGGAATATTTCAATATATTAATAGGGCAGCTCCAACGGGACCTTAGTTAGTTACAGAGAGGAAATAGGAGGAACTACAGACCGATACAACATTTCAAGTTGAAGTTAGCTAAGTAACAACTTTTCTTTTGCTTTTCTTGAAATAGGATGCTCTTAATTAAGCTTTGCTACCGCAATCGATTAAGCAGTGGGCTTCACTTCAGCTTAAGATACCTCAGAAGCCTGCAGAAGTAAAGCGAACAGGTTAAGCAAATTACTAAAACTCTAGAGGTGGCCAGGCCAGCCCCGGCAGTGCATCTCTTTAATTGCCTTAAAGTAAAGACAAGTTACCTTGCAATTTGCATGGATGTGTGTGTGTGTAATATATACACGCTGACACAGACGAGTGTGTGCGCGCGCGTGTATGTTGATACGATGACAGTGGCTACAAAGGACAAAAGTCTGATTTACGAAGCAAAAAATTGAACCCTATGTATGAGTCATGGTAAGTGGATCGATTGCTAACGAAGGGATGTTAGATTATTTGGATCATCATCAGCTCGTTTACGTACATTATTGAATGGGTATTATGGTCTGGCGCACAGCATGTCCTGTGTGAACGATTGGTTCGTAGAACGGCACTGTATAATGACAGTAGTTGTTTCTGTCAAGTAGTTTTTCCCGATTAATTTTTTCCCAAAAGATCTAATTCTTGTTAGATATTTTTCACAACCTAGATGCCGTCTTTGCATAATTATTCGTGCGGTAAATTTTATCGTCAGTTTCTGATAAGATTAAGAAAGGTCAAGTTGTTGTGGGATAAGAATAGATACATTAGTACATGTTGGATGGATGCAAAATAAAATCAACAATCAAGTGGATAAGGCCTTATCTTGTAGTAATTTGCTAAAGACAGGATAAGAATCTCATAAAAAAGCAAATTAAGGAGGAATATCTATAAAACGAAGCAAGGGTGACATGGTAACACCCGGCCTTTTTCTTCTATCTAAATATATATGTACATGTAGCACGCGACGCAGCTAAGCTTTATATATAAATATATACACACACACGCACATGATCCCCTTTAATTTTAGAGGGACTTAATAGTAGCAAGCTACCTGAAATGGGGAATCAGTAGCATGCATGATGCCGCAAGCCTAGCTAGTCGAGAAGTAATTTATAGTTTATTTGAAGCTACTTGCGAAAAAAATTAATTATTTAGATTAAATTTCTTAAAAAATTAATAATTATATCTTAGTACTCCTTTGATATGAAGGTAATAGAAGTGAAAAAATTATTTTTATATTTTATATATCTTATATAATTTATTTAAAATCAAATATTTTTATTCTAATGAATGCCAATTTTAAATATTAATTTGATCTAAAATGAGTATTTATTAAAAATATATTTATTATTATCAAATATTTAATATAAAATATACAAAATAGAGAAAAAAAATTACCCCCATACCAAACAAGCCCTTATAAGTAATTCTAACCCCCTCCTTTTTTTTCTTTTTCTTTTTTTGAATTAGCACGGCACATGTATAACTAGTTAATTAATTCAGGTTCAAGTGTAGGATGGTACGCACCTTTGCTCTTCTTCGAGAGTGATCGTATTTGCGGTGCAGGACTTGTGGTAGTTGGGAATAGGGACGTGACCAGACTCTATACGTTTGAGGTCTTCTATGAGTAGTTGGTAGTGTTTCTTCACTTCTTCTGCTGTTTTCCCGGTGACTGACATGGCGACGTTTTGCCAGCGGTCTGGAGTGTCCTTGTCGTGAAGAGCAAGTGCCTTCTCGAATTGTTTGTTCTGCATAGGCGTCCAAGAGGAGCCTGAGTTTCGTGAACTGAGAGAGTTAGATGCCATATGTATTACTATTATGCAGCGGATCAGATCAGAAAGTTCCGTTTTTTTTTTGGTAGTTTCCCCTCCCTCTCCTAAATAGGCAAAATTCTTAGATGAAGAATAGTATGGGGAAATGATCACGATCGCCCGCTCCAAGTATATATATTGTCGGATGTTGAATATATATATATATACACACACACACCACACACACACACACACACACACATTTGAGATGATCAATGAATGCTGCTGGTTATATATATTAATGGGCATATAGTGATCGGGCAGCCGTACTAGCATAGTGTTGTTCTAGCTAGCTAGGATAGAAAGGCCAGCCAGCGAATCTGCATGTCATATATTTTGCCTGAAAGGTGAATGACCCGTTTCGTTTGGAACCACACAAAAATTACGAATCAGGGCATAAAACAGACAACGAAATATAACGTCAACTTGCAAATTGTGCAGAGAATCGTCTTCTTAAGAATCGGGTCTCCTTTTTTTTTTTTTTCTTTTTCCTTTTTCTTCCCCCCTCCTCCTCTCTTCGAGATACACACGCAAGTACACCTCACTCTCACTGCATGCTTTCCCAAGAAGAAGAAAAATTAAATCAAATTAACAGGCTGTAATTGTAAAAACCGATCAGAGGCATCTGTTAATTAAATAGCGAGCGGGTTTCAGTTTTTACTAATTGGTTGAATCAATTAGCTACGTCCAATACATAATTATCTGTGATCTACTTAGGGAATGGAATGTTTAATCCACGTACGTTGGTCTGTAGGTGATGCCTCTTAATTAGTACTTTCTGTTACTAATGTGTTGTCATTTACTTATGAAACTAGTGCCAAGGCTAAGGGTTTGTCCGGACCGAGAAGTTTGTAGATAGCAGATCACTTTAACACTGAATTTGTAAACAAAGGGGAAACAACATAGAAAACCTTTAAATTAACTATCCTCATCTCAGAGGCTGTTTTATCCAAACAAATCCCAAATGTTGTTATAAATAACTTGTTCTGTCTATAATTTTTAATTTAGATAATAGAGCAGTTGTTTCTTTCCATACATACATATATATATATTTGGGGAATATAGCCAACTGCTTCAGCTGACCTAGCTAACAAGGTTGATTCAATTTGACGAAAATGAAAATGACTCTCAGAAAAGGGTCAGAACACCAATAATGGATGATCAACTTGTATACTTAAGCAGAGGAAAACGGTACTAAAGAAGGCCAATCATACTTGGTTTATATATATTCAAACAGATCGAGGACGATCTGATCTATGAATTTTTACCTTTGTCTTTACAGTCCAAAGATATATATATATATATATATTATTTGATCAATAACAATACTTTTTTCATGCATGTCTGTCCGACTGACAATTTTTGGAGTTACTCCGCAGATTCTATTATATTACAGAGGCAGCTAGCTAGACGGATGAGAAGGTGACATCATCATTGGAATCTAGACCAACTTAGCTATGTTGAGGTAAAAAGCCAAATACCCACGCACCCCCCCCCCCCTCCTGCATGCATGCATTCAGTGGCAGTACAGCAGAACTGGTGCGTTAGTTTATTTTTGGCGATTCTGTTGCTCTCATCTCATCGTCAGTTTTTTGGAATTGGAGTTTCACATCTTTCTTTGCTCAATCGCTACATTCCAAAACCGTCCTCGGTTCCCTTCGTTTAACCCCTTAATTATAAATCTTAGCTTGCCCCCTGTCTCATGATGATTCATTCGTACTACTTAAATTTGCTACGTGCCCGTCAATATTCAACCAAGTAACCGTCTCTTTACGTCTTCTGTTAGGTTGAAAATGGATCAGTAATTGCAATGCTCGTGTCATGGTCTCTAATGTCTCCCACCTCAAATTTTTTAGCGCCTCCAAGTCTAAGAATTTTGAACCCCATAGGTATAGGTCATATCTAGATCCACATATAATTAAACAGATATAAATATAATAGTTCTAGACCCATATTTGATCCGATAAAATCGTTTAATTATATATACATGTATACATATATACATGCAAACATATATGTATACATACTAATTTTATATTTATCATCTTTTTGGTAGTTTTGTTTAGGATCCTATTTTATTTTTTTAAATGTATTTAGTTTAGAAATAATATGTGAAACGTGTTATTCTAAAAGTATTAAAATACTGTTTGAAAAGTTAAACTAATTATACACTTTGAAATATTATCTTTTCACGGGAGGAATGTTTTTAACAAAAATTACATATCATGCTATATAAAACATAAATATACTAGTGATTACATAAACTATTTACATATCTTATGGTGCAATATCATATGTATAATTAAGCATTAGTATTGTAAGCTGGAGATTACCATATCTTATGTGTATCATGTTTCCTTCCATGAGTTAGGTAGTCATGATTTACTTAGTACTGGATCCATATTGATACTACCTTGGTTGAGTCGGGATTTGTCTTTGTTTAACTGTAATTATTTTTGGAAGTTTTCGAGTGTTGTATTAAAATTTTAAGAGTGTTGTAATTGAATTTTAATTTTCCATTACTTTGATAAGCTTTTAAAATCTAAGATTATTTTATAGGTTTCCACTGATTTATTTAGTGATGATCTTGTTAAGTGAAGTTGTTCACTTGCCATCTACCTGTGGATATCTCCTTATGGGAGTTTATCCTCATGGCATAGATGTTGTTTGAATTTTTGTTGGACAGATTTTAGCCTTCCATCTAGCATGAGATAATGGTGGACATTTATCTTGTGTTAGGTGTGGCAGTAACATTCCCCAAATTCTATTTCAGCTTCTGCATTATTCTTTTAAATGAAATTTTTTAATAGTAAATTTTAGGGGTATTATAAGCATACATAAGCACAAAGTATACAACAAACAATACTCATGGAGAAATATATATCATGGTCCAAGTCTCAATTCAATAGTAAAGCATACCAAACCATTTCTCATCATTTCAAAGTTTAAAAATCATATTTGATTAGTTAATTACATTTCAATCATAGGGGTAGGGCACTAAAGCAACTACCGAAACAACAATCCCAAACAATACCAAGGTAGGGCACTAAGGCGACTACCAAACCAACAAATCCAACATAAAACAAGGTAGGACACTACGGAAACCATCTTACTAACAATCCATTACAATACCAAGGTAGGGCACTGAGGTAACTACCGAACCAACAATCTATTTTTTTATTTCACAACAAAAATTTCCATTTTACTTCCTTACTTGAGAGGGATACAAATCAACTTGGGGACACAGTGGTACACCTGGTCATATTAGCGCTCAATTGCAACACCATACTCTTACCTTGAACCCAAGGACATAGCGGTATGCTTGGTCATATCGCCACATGAAAGCAACACAGTATCCTCCCAACCTTGGTCACAGGGAAAATTACCAAACTATCCTTCAAAACCCTAGTTTCCACATTTTACTCATTTTTCATATCAAACCTTATCAATATGTGGGATTTTTCATGATCATGCAACAAGGCAATATTTCACACTATTTTAGCAAGTAGTTAATCTTTGTATTTTGGCGATAAACTGTATTTTTCACTTTTTATGCATTTAGTAGGTTGCACCCACCAAATCCCTAATCATGTGACTACCATGTACCGCATCTTTCATGCGACATACACATGCATATTTAAAGCATGATACATCATTTAAATAGGCATATTATCATCATATTACATGTAGGAGTATATCTCTAACCCTAGGCCATGTGAAATAGAATTTAGCATTAGCTTAACCCTAATCATGTGCATATGTGTCCATGTGAACTATCGTAACCCTACTTTTATGCATGAGCACTCATGAGGCATATACCATGGAATTTGAATCATAACATGATAGTAATGGAATCCCTTACAATATATTAAACATGCGGACATCAAACATTTGACATATTACCATGCATACAACTTAACTATCAATAATCATGGATATCATCCTTTTAGCATATTAACATTTTATCATGCATGCTAAAATACTTGAAAAGCATAAACCCTAGCATGATTCTAGGTCTAAAGGTTCCTAGCATGCTCCCACAGAATTTTCTATTGTCCTATGAGTGATTGGATTTACTCAGTAAAAAGAAGTCGTACCGATACTATGTACTTTTGCAGATGACTATGTGAGGGTCATAGAATGGCATGAAGGTTATAAGCACAGGTAAGACAAGTGGAGTCCTTGAGAAGAGATTCCATTTTCAAAAATGGTTCTTTGGATCTAAGAGTTAGGGAAAATTGAAGTTGTACCTTTGATTGCTGGTTTTTGTTACTTTTGGTTTTGCTTTGGACTCCTAAGTCATGTGCTATACTTTGGTTATACTATTGTACTACAACATTTATTCATAACTCTATTATGTATTATTTAGATTTCTATTAAATTGCGTTGGTTGAGTTTTGTTTTATCCTTAGCACTTAGTGTAAGAAAGGAAAAGAACTGAATTTATGCTAAGTGAGGCGGTAACACCTGGTAGTTTATTAATTAACACTTATGAAAAAAAAATAGCTGGTAAAATGGGGGTGTTACACCTATTATCTCTGCCTAAGAGACATACTCAAAGTTAGCAAAATCATCATTAAATACCTACAACGCAACATCTACAAAAATGTAGTATCGATACTTATCTCGTACCAAGTAATTCAATTATCATAAAGAGATAACATTATGCATAATGTCCATGTGAAGAAAATGATAGAATATGCACTAATAGGATAACAATAGCTTTATGCATATATCATATTATTTCATGCTTATAACCAAGATATAGCTAATCATACATACATATACCTAGCTTAAAATCCTATTTCTAAAGGTTACCATAAGCCTAACCTCCTAAAAAAAAGATACTATAGTAATCACTACCAAACGAGTCTCTTAGTCACATTCAAAAAGATAAAAAAGATAAAAAGATTAATAGGTATAAGAAATATAGATAGTCAAGGGGAAAAGAAAGAAATAAGAAAAGGGTGAATGATCACTAGAATTATGGAAGCTTGAAGATCAAACACCAAGGGTGTAATATCCCTAAATTGAGTAGAGTATTATAAGGATTGATATGGTTACTTATATCAATATGGTATACCATCCTTTTGGTGATTTTGTTCTAAGAGATCCATAGTTAAGCATGCTTTCTGTGTAGCAAAGTTTAGGATGGGTGACCCTCTTGGAAAAGTTTAGAAATTTTTCTAACAATATCTTAAGAAGCTTGTGAGTGAAGACAAAACAAGCTGAAAGTAGTCGTATTGATTAGTGGGGTAAGCCGATAAATTTAAAAGCTCTCCATGGTAACCCTTATGTGGTTATATTGACTCGAGGTGTTACAAATAACATTAGAGCCAAACCATGATCATGAGTTGAACTTGAATAAGCCAATTAGCTGCCTAGTGGGATGATTATTGGGATAAATTGCATGTATTGAGACATTCAGTTGTTGAGGCACAACTAGGACACTGCATTCTTTGATTTGAGGTGAATGTAATAGCCCCAAATTAAGTGGAGTGTTATTAGGATTGATATGACTACTTATATCAATATGTGTATCATCCTTTTGGTGATTCTACTTTAAGAGCTCTACAATTAAGTATGTTTGTCGTGGAACAATTTGTAGGATGGGTGACACTCTTGGAAAGTTTTGTCAGTTTTCTAAAAACATCTTGAAAAGCACGTGATGGAGGGTAAAGAGCCTTGAAATGACTCATGTTGATTTGTGAGGCCAACTGATCAATCTGAAAGCACTCCATGTTAATGCTTGTATGGTCATATTGAATCGTGGTGTTACAAAGTGAGGTAACATAATGGAGGGATATTGACTAAAGATGGCAGAAGGAAAGAAAAATAGGAATTAAAAGGGTCAAGCATTATCAGATTGGCACACAAGTTAATAACAACTAAAGATATATTCAAAAGTAGCAGTGCAAGGCTGATTGGCAAAGGGGGAAATGAGAGAACAAAGAAGGTGATAACGGCCCCATTACTTAGGGAAATATGGGTTGAAAATGTAGCAAAAAATGTAAGGAACAAGACCTAATATAAAGAACCAAAAGAATTGAATATAAGGTAGCCTAAATGGAGGCATAACTATGTCATAAGTTAACTACAATAGTAACCCAAAGGTACTTAGTACAGGAAAAACGAGCACAAGAAGGATGATAAAGCCCAATTTTATGATAGGAAAGGATGGTTAAATTTCGTATGCATTGAAAGATTTATAATGAAAATAATACCAAAGGGAGAGGAAAGAGAACAAAGTGTTCGAAGTTGGTAAGAAATCAATTGAGGATTGGGGGTAAAGGGTGATTTTGTGCCTTTTTGTGTATATTAAAGTATTAAAATAGAGCATGCATGGCTTGGGGGTTTGATAAATAAATCAAAATTGCTATTTCCCTCACATAGATCTATCATAAAATCAAATTAAGTGAGTGGATCATGCTTAATCAACTAGAAGAAAGTACAAAAAAGAGAGATTATAAGAAGGTTGATAAGCTTTTGAGTGACATCACATTATACAATGTTTTTGGACTATTAATAGCATCCAAAAGTTGATATCAAATGTTTCATCATATGAGGATCACATGCCAATTAAAAGAAGGGTAGGATAGGTATTTGTATAATTTTAGGATAATTAAATAAGCAAAAATGTTAGAAAATATGGATATATTAGGAAAAATAATAAATAGACCTTGAAAGTGATGAATTTTTTTCCAAAGGTTCATAATAATTCTAGGAACCAAAATATGTAAAAAAAATTAGGTTGTCAAATTTGGTTTGAAACTTGAATAAATTTAATCTTGTGAAAACTATTAAAATTGTATAACCACGTAAATGATCTTTTTTTTTCATTATTTAACAATTTGAAAGAGCGAATGAATTTTAAGTAAATGGGTTAAAAGAATGGGTTTAGAGTGTGAAATAGTGATTAAGGAATTCTAATCACATACGGTAATTAGTGCTAGCAAATGGGGAAATCACATTAGACCCAACCCAAACCCGTCCCATTGTTATATCTACCAATGGATAGCATTAATTAATGTATTGGGCTAATTAAAGATATAAAATTCATCTATTTCATAATAGAAGGTCTAGTTTTTCACCACACATACTAAAAAGTTTTGATTTTCATAATAAATCATATCAAAATTGACCAAAATACCCATATTAAAACTTAAACACGTTTATTATTATTATCAAATACATTGATGAGGATGGAAATAAAAAGTAAGGTCATTTTGGTAATATAACACTAAATTTTTTTATCATTGTCATTGAGGGACTTTGATTATATATATAGGATACTAGTTTTCCATCCCAAAAACATTCATTTTGAAAAAACCAAAACATAAGTATTAATTTTGCACTTACTTTTTTATTTCATGATCTATATATTAAATATTTTTTTATTTTTCAATGAAAGGTAAAAGTGTAATATTAATGCTATTTTATTTAGTTTCATAAAAAAATGTGCAAAATGCTCAAATAACGTTTTGCTTGGTACAAAGGGAGTAGCTTGTACTACTTCAGTTGTGTTAAAAAAGTTATTTTGACAATTTACATACTTTTTTTAGAATTTTATATAAATAATTATAAAATTATACTTACACCTTCATTAAAAACCTTGAAAAATATGTTTTAACTTATTTTTAAATTACTTTATTTTTTATACAAATATTTACATCTAGAGTGGCTACTCTTCTATACAAAAAAAAGTTATTTATAATAACAATTTGTGGATACTTGATTTTTTTTATGGTTACTACTTTGAAATGATTGTGGAAAGAAGTTTTTTGAAATTATCAATTTTTTATTTTTATCAATATGCTTATTCAATATTAACTTTGTACTAAAACACTTGAAATTAACCTACTAATTACACTCACAACTTGTTTGGTAAATAGGAATGGGAATAGGAAATGGAATTGGAAATAGAAATGATGGAAATGATAATGAAAATAATTGATTGGAAATTTATTTATTTATTTTTATTCCCATATTTAGAAGTGGGGTGGGAAAGAGAATAAAATTGAAAATAAAATAATTAATTTACTAAAATATTTTTTAATTTTTTTGTACATCTTTTGTCCTTCTATTACTATTCCCACATATTATTACCCTGGGGGTAATGGATGGGTGGAAATAGAACTATTTTAATCATGTTCTCATTGCTCGTTTGAATACCATTTCCTATTAACAAATAATTGATATGTTAATTCTATCCCTTATTCTTGTTTTTGTTATGACAACCGCATTATAATAAATACAAATCCGCAAAGTTATATAACCCTAAGGGAAGGAGTGTTTAATGATATTTAAAATTCTATTTTTTACCATTGATTTATGAGCTCATTGATAGTACTATGATAGAATTTAATTTATTATTAGAAAGATTATATTAATTATAGTACTATGCTAGATGTAGTTATGCTTACCCAAAGAATTAATTAATCTACAATATCATACTTACTTTAGGGTATAAGAAATTTGGTAATATCCTAATAAATAGATAGACTTGTCCCTTTTTAATAGTAGTAACATGATTTTTTTGTGATTCGTTAATTAGTTTAACTTCATATTATCATATTTTGTTGATGAACCTAATATTTTGTATCTTTTCATCTTGATTTGCTTGTTATTTTAATCAACACTATGTAATTCATTTATCTTTTATATAGTTTAGATATCTATTTTGTGTTACTGCTATCCTTTAATTTTTTTGTAGGAATTAGCGTGAAGAATGAAAAATCAAAGGAAATGGAGCACGATTATAGAGCAATGATGACCCAAGGAAAGCAATGAAGCTAAATAATCAACTTCTCATGCAAGAAGGAACCTTAAGAATCAAAGAAGGAAGAGAAAGAAGAAGAAACAATAGTATAGGATCAACAAGTGCAGTGTAGGATCGTGCAGTCTGACTGTGTAGTGTAATAGAGCTACCCTAGACCATTGCACGGTTGATTGGTACGGTGCATGGTCGTGCAAGTCGATTGTATAGGTAACAAGTATTTCCCAAATCGCATGATTTAAGTCCCAAAACTTTTTATTTTTGGTAGTTCCACTTAGGAGAAAGGGCACTTCAAACTTTTCTTTCTTTTTCTAGCATCCCCCTCACTTTGGACATCAAAATTCTTTTTCTAGAACTGTAATTTACAAATTCTAGTGTTCTTCATCAATTTCAAAATTATGTACGATGTCATCTTCCTTTCTATACTTTTAATTTATATTATTTATGTTATTTTTCTTCTTCATTTTGATCATTCCCATAATTATTCTTGAGCATATATTTTTTCTAAGATTGGATCTAGTCTAAATTATTAATTAATAATAAACTAGTTTATTTTCCAATCTGATTGCTTGAATTCTTAAATTCAATTTTTAGCTCTTCATTTATGGTTGAGTTGCTTGATCACCGATTTGACTAGATGTAGCTCTTCAATTCAAGCTTTGAATCTAATATTATAAATAAGTTGAGCAGTCATTTTTTGAATCAGATTATTTATTTAATAAACATTAAAAAATTGACTCATTTTACTAAATAAATTAGTTGGATTAAGCTTTTAATAAATCAAAAACTAGTTCAATTCATTTTGAGACCTAAACTCCTGTCCAAAGCGTGAAGTCCGGAATTGGAGGATGAAGCCCTTGGGTGATCTTTTATAATAGTATGATAGTAATGTTTCATATAACAAACTACTCATTTTGGTATACAAAACTAATAACTTATTATATAAAACTAACTTTAATTTTATATAAAAATAAAAATGGCATGTGCCCAAAAAAATTATCTAGTTAATACTTTTATAAATTTACACATTTTATTATACAGAATTGTTTACATAAAAAATTAGCATGGTGCTCTCATTTCATGCAATAACCTTTGGGAGGAAAGGCTGCCTTATAATTATATATCTTTGAACCAACATTTGTAAACAACTGTCCTAATTATCACAGCAGCAGTAGCTAGGGATGGTAATGTGTCCTAAATCCTACCCAACCCATCGGATCCGTCTCATTTTTAATGGATTTAAATCTATATATATCTAAATGGATCTAGATATAGGTTCACTAGTCTTAGACCTAGATCCGTTTTGTGTATGCGTTTGTCTTAATATTATATTTTTGTATATCTTTATCGTAATTGTATTTGAGATATTTATTTATTTATTTATTTAATTTTATTTCTACGTATTTATTTTACGAACATTATATATAATATTTTATTTTAAAAGTATTAAAATATTATTTAAAAAGTTAAAGCAACTATTTTAAAATATTTATATTTTTACTTGAAAATTTTATTTTAATAAAAAAATACATATTAAGTTATATAAAATATAAATATATTTATATTTATATTGATTATTTAAAAAATTAAAATTAATTGAATCCATTTAAGATTTATTTATTTATTAAAATTGGTGGATTTAAATCTGAAGTTAAACTTTTAACATTGAATTAATCTAAATTAAATATAAATTTAAATAATATAAAGGAATTTTAATCGGACTCGATCGGAGCCAATCAATTCAAATGGGACTCATTGGCAGCGCTAGGAGCCGCGAAATACTTAATATCACACGTCCCAGTGTGACTCTAATCCCGACTGCCGCTTTTTATGAATAAATGAATAAAAACAAAAGGGGCAGATGAGCCAACAAGAATCCGGACAAATATATCTTAGATATGCGTGGGGACAAGGAGTCAAGGAGATAAACCTGGACGACCCCATTATTATTATTACTATTATTGTTTCCCCTCGAAAGCGATATTTATGGACAAAATTGATTGCTCCGTCTTGCCATAAAATTCGGAAAAAGGGAAGTTAATATTATATATATATATATATATATATATATATATAAATTAATTTTAATTATTATATCAGCATTTGATCAATAATTAAAATTTAATAAATATCTAATCTAAATTTATTATCCTATAAAATTATTATCATAACAGTCATATATATATATATATATATTGTTGTTGTGCAATGATTACTCCGGACCTATATAATCATCCTTAAATATATATAACCATAACTTTTACGGATATATAATTATTATAAAAATATACATATTAAATATAATAACTGATATAATTAATATAAAAAATAGATTTGAACTATAATAGAACATAAAATTTCTGTAAAGATAACTGTTACATAATACTACAAATAATATTAAAAGTAATCACTGTATAAATATATATAATCACCATGAGTTAAAATAATCGCACATAAGTTGATATAATTATCATAACAATTTACATAATTATCCTACAAAATTATTATTATAACAATCACACTCATCATAAAAATATACATTATAAGTATAATAGCTGATATACTTTAATAGTAATATTTTTTTTGCATGATAAATATATCAATAATGGTCTCTATTTACAAAAAAAAAATACACACACACAATATTCAGGATATGAATTCATTCATTTATTTAATAATTTAAATTAAAAATAAATTATTTTTTTAAAAAAAAGCTGACATTATCTAAAATATATACAACTCACACGCTAAGGTATATGTAATAATTTATCTTATTTTGACTGGTCGAGTGTATATGTTTAACTTTATAAGATAAGTATAAAAATAAAGCCACGTTTTTTTCATGTCAGGTTAAATGGATATTTATTTCTGCCACTTGTTCACTAACATAGCATTCCAATTTGACGAAGACTATTCGTTTAAATTAAGCTAGAGGCACCTAAACTGAACTAATCCTAAATATAGGATAGAGAAGGATTTAAATTTTAAGTATTTATTTCATTTCCATTAATAAAAATATAATTCAAAATCTGTCTGATTTGATTTAATACTTATTTGATATCCAATTTAATCTAAAAAATAATAAATTCAAAATTTATCTCACTCATAAGATACATTACCCAAGATCTAATATAACTTGAGATAATATAAATTTAAAATATATCCATCCTAGATTGGTGACTATTGAAAATCCAATAATTATTTGAAACATAATGTTATTATTATGGATATTAGATATTACTATTATTATTGTTATTGCTATAACTATTATTGCTACCGCTATTATCATTAACAAAAAGTATTGTTATTATTATTACTACTACTAATTGTTTATTATTATCACTAAAAATATTAAATATTATTGTTGTTATATTATTATTATTATTAGTTTAATTATTACAAATACTACTACTTTTATATTTTCACTACTACAACAACTACTACTATTATTGTTGTTGTTGTTATGAAAAGTATAATTATTTCTATTACGAGGATTATTATCATTATCATTATTGCTATTACAATTATTATTACAACTGCACAAGTATTAGTACTATTATTACTAGGGTTGTTCATGTTATTCGATATCTGTTTATTTGATTCAATATAAGAAGATATCCGATTTGAAAAAATAAATAACCGATCTAATGTTTGTTTCAAATTAAATATCTAATCCGATCAACGAAAAGTCAAACAAACTAGATATTCAATCCGACAAATACAAATAATATCGGATCCGAAGAAAAATATCTATACATTTTTTTATAATTTATTAAATGTATATATATATATATATATATTTAGATTTGTGTATATATGTATAATTTTTACTTAATTTAGTATTTGGGCCAAAATTTAATTAACTGAAATTATATTTCTAATATATTCAATTTTTAGATATGATAGAATCCAATTAAATATTGTGATGTAACAGCTTTAATTTTAGTTTTAACATCGGATATTTGTTGAGTAAGTTGAATATGTTCTTAGCAGATCTGATAATGTCAAATATATTTTTGATTTGGTGGGGTTTTTTATTTGAAATTTTATTCGGATAATTTTGGTTATATTTGATATCCGATCAGAAAATTTGGATATTATAATTTTCAAATAAAATATCAAATATTATTTTTAGATATCTAAAAATTTGGATATCCAACAATCACATATCCAAAATATTAAATATTTGAACCGTGAGCAACTCTAATTACCACTACCAATATTATTAGTATTAGTATTTGTAACATCCCCACAAATACCACTTCTATAAAATTTAATTTAAGAAACATAATTGTAATGCCCCTAGATTGAGATGAGTGTTATAAGGATTGATATGGTTATTTATATTAACATGGTATACCATCCTTTTGGTGATTTCATCCTAAGAACTTTACAATTTAGTGTGTTTGATACAGAATAATTTTTAGGATGGGTGATCCTGTAACACCCCCAAATTTACTACTGAAAAATTTCGTTTAAATCGAAAGGTTTAACAAAGCGGAAGATTTAAAACCGTAAACTTGGGGGTATTACCGCCACACTTAGTACCGGACCGGTTCACTCATACCGTCCCGATACTAAGTGCTAAGGCTAAATCAAATCATCGTTAACAAGAACCTTCCAAAAATATAAGTTCATAGCCATCATAAATCATTCAAGAAACAAGAGTCGACCACAGACAGTGTATTGTTTAAGATTACAACTTAGGAGTCCCACTCCAAAATACGAACATAATACAAATGCGGCATCTCAAGATAGACAGAAACTAGGATAGTAAAAGAGTCCGGCGAACTCGCTCTCGGCCCCAACCAGGATAGGCTCAACACTCGGCCCCATCCGATGCCTCGTAGGTATCGTAGGCATCGAAGACATGATCTCCTACCTGCACAAGGTCAGATGGGTCTTCTGCTCGTGGGAATGAGCAGCACCCATGAAACGGGTGATCAGTACGCTACGTACTGAGTAAGGTAACAGACGAGCTAACGGCCAACACATAGAACACATGATGCAAGCATGACACATAGGTGATATACGATAACACACATGATAAAGTCTGGTTACTTTTCCGGTGACTTACTCTTTATTCCCATTAATAATAGGTCCAATTCCACACGTATTCCTTAGTAGTCCATGTGAGTGCGGGAACCCCACTATTATAGCCGGTGGACCGGAAGGTATACACTTAGGGCAGAACGCTCCTGACCACTATTATTTGCCGGTGGACTGGTCTCCAGGGCAAGATGCTCCTGGCCACTATTATTTGCCGGTGGACCGGTCTGGCCCCGACTCACATGGTGTTTCGCTGTAAGTGCTTAGTGCATTTTCCATGGTTTAACTTACTTTGGTTTGTCGAGCACGAAATCCCCCACTATTATAGCCGGTGGACCGGAAGGTATACACTCAGGGCAGAACGCTCCTGACCACTATTATTTGCCGGTGGACCGGTCTCCAGGGCACCCCGGCTCCTGGCCACTATTATTTGCCGGTGGACCGGTCTGGGTTCGGCTCAACAATCTTTCGCTTTACGTAGTTAATGTCTTATCCGTGTCTTATTAAATCACATCACACCCTTGACATGCATGCGGTTGATACTCTATCTCTTTCCCCTCTAGAGGGACCGTCCCATATTTTGAGACTCGCACCTCTTCTCATACCCGACATCCATCCCCCCGTAGACTTAGGTAGAGTGGCATATAGTAAGACACAAACCCCAAGGATATAGGCCATCCCAACACATGATATCGCCTCTGCATGTTCTCATCCCTCTAGGGTTCCTCCTCGGATACCCTAATTGGACCTATGTGGCCCAACTCTTTCTCACTCACCCAAGCGCTACGTTATTCTCTATCTCGCACCTCATTCTTCATTAGGAAATTCCCCAAATGTATTCCTTTATCTCCCAAGTTCACATGTGACCAACAAAACCCTAGTTGGCCACCCAAACCCTAATCGACCACGCCAACCCTAGTTGGCTGCACCAACCCTAGCACTTTACTTCTTCAATAAGTAACCTCCCTCTTTCACCCCAAAATATCTTCTTTCATCTAGAAACTCTCACCCATCCTTTATACAAGTGAGTTTTCACCCTCAACCCCATACTCCATCCCTCCTTGATCATTTTTACCTTTATACCCTTCAATTTGCTCATTTCCTCCCCAAAACCCTAATCGGAACCCTTAGACACCCTTACATCGACCCACGTGAAACTTTGCACCCAAGTCTCCAATGGACCCATAACTTTGACATTATCTTATTTACTTCCTAAATGAACTTTCCTCACGTAAGATTCATTCCCATGCAGACTTTAAATACTCCATGCAGACTTCCCAACACACTTACTCACAAAACCCTAATCAGGTCTCTCATGCGCCAACTCACATACTATTTTCATACCAAGCATCCAATCACTCTAAGACTCTCCAAGACTCTTACTTACAACCCAAATTCACTTTCCCCACGTAAGGACCATGCCCATGCAAGGTCTAGTTTCCCCCATGCAAACTTTCCCACATACGCTTTCCCGTTATTCTTTTATTATCGTTTCATGCTACTCAAACCCTAGCATGCATGTCCTAGAGGGCCATAACAAGTCGCATCATCAACATCCACATCTAACATGGAACATGTCATACACGTATAATATAAAGCGCACACAACGTACCTCATGATCCATGCTGCGCTACACAAAACAGGTTACTCATAACACATGCATAATATACATCAACATGGCACACTCATCATTCATCAACACATCATATTACACATAGCACAAGGCCATAGCTTCGTCCTTACCTAGATAGGCACCGGGCTTGGAGCACGCTCCTCTAGCTCCTTAGGGATTTGGTCGGGGTTACCTATAAAAAGGAAAAATGCTAAGTATTAGTTCCCCTACTAGTTACTATAAATCCTCATGCTAGTTTTAAAGTTAGGGTTTTTATTACTAAAAAGGGTTTTATACAAAACTAGGGTTTTTACCTTAGCATTAGTATACTAAATATTAGTAGTAAAAAATATGTTTATTTCTAATACCTATCGTTACACTTATATTATTATCCCATTAGTTCCATTCTTATAATACTAGTGTTTACTTAGTCATAGTAACATAGTGATAATAATAATAATTATAATAAGACCACTAATAGTGACACTTATGCTTCAAGTAATAGAACTCTAGCATTTTTAAGATTGATTCTAACAATGGTGTTGGGTTTGAAATAATAATATTATAAGGTCACAATATTTCAAGTAAATTATTCCTAAGGGTGATAATGATAATAGTAATAATGCTAATAAATATGATAATAATAGTGATAGTAACTATACTAGCCCTAGCAATAGTAATAACAATAACAATAACCTAGTATGGTTAAATATTAATAATAATAATAACATTAGTAAGGTAATAGGGATAATAATGATAATAGTAGGGTTGTTAATATTAACACTTATAAATTAAACCAAAGTTGAGCATAATAGGAGTTAGGGTTCCAAGAGATGGTTGTATGGTAAAAATGATAGTTTTAATATCATGAGTCGCAATATCAGAAATGATAATAAAAATAAAGGTAATAATAATAATAATAATAATAAGAATAATAATAATATCAATAATAATAAAAGAATAATGATAAGGATAATAGTAATAATTATAAGTATACTAGTATTAATATTAGTAGAAAATATTAGCATTTATATAAAAGAAGGGGTTAGGGTTTGGATGAGTGGATAACCACCTAGGGTCGGTGGTGGTCCGGCGGCGGCGCGTGGCGGCGACGGCGGCGGCGGTGGAGGAGGAAGAGAAGGAAAAAGATCAAGGTGGTGGTTAGATGGGAGGAGAAAAGAAGAAGTTTGAGGTGGGGGAAGAATCAGCAGGTGAAGGGGAGTGGAATGGGGGTGGTGGCGTGAGCAGGGAGGCGGCGCGCGGCGGCGGACGCGGTGGCCGAGGGAGGAGGAAGGTGGTGGAAGTGGTGGAGGCCGGTGGAGAAGGGAGCAGGGGGTAAGGAGGGTATGGGCAGGTAGGGGAGGAACTGCTGGTCGTTTTGGGAGGTGGAGAAGGGGTTAATTATGGCGGAGGTGGCGGCAGCGGGCGGCGCAAGGCGGCGGTGGCGTTTTCGGGGTGGCACCTTCGCACGACTGTGGTGGTTCGTGCGGGGTAGGAACGGTGGCAGCGATGGTTTGGCTGCGTGGAGGGTGGTGCAAGGAAGGTTTTGGTGCGTGGAGGTGGTCGCGGCGGCGGAGAGGGCGTCTGAACTGGCGGCGGCGAGGCAGGGTCTCGGCAAGGTCCAAGGGAAGGACTTGCCCTGTGCCGTTTAAGGAGGGGTATTTATAGGCGATTGAGGTGGGGAAAACGACGAACGGGAGAGGGATGGCACGCGGGGGCAGGTGCGGCAGGCTGCCGTTCGGCGGAGGCAGCCGGTCGCAGGTCTGTGGCCTGCAGGCCTGTTTGGCCGTGTGCGAAAAAAAGAAAGGGAATCAAGACGCGTGGTGGCCAGGACGATTTTGCTGGGTCGATTTGGGAACGAAAGGGACGGGAATGGCAGGAGAAGGGCAGCCGGGCGGCAGGGCTGTCAGCGGCGGCAGGCTGCGAGTTGCAGACATGCGCGAGGAAGAAGACGACGGGCGGGCAGGTTGGACCGGCGGTCCAAGGAAGAAAAGAGAGGGGGAGAACCGGCCGGTCGGCAACGGTTATAATGTGTATAACTTCGACGCGTCGTTTCATTAATTATATGGTCGAAACGCGTCGTCGTGACGTTGGCTGGCAACGGATATAAGGTTCCATAATTGCGACGCGGCGCTTCGGCGTCCTCAGTCGTTAAACGCGTCGTTGCAGCCTCGGTGGGCGAGGGCCAGCGCGCGACGCTGGGCCGTGGGAGGGGGAAGGAGAATTTGGGCCGGCGAGGCCCAATCCTCGGCGGGACGTAGGAGAAAAAGAAAAAGAAGGAAAGAAAAAGGAAAAAGGAGGATAAAAGATATATTTAAGGTTTGGGATTTTTTTATGAATTATTTAGAATATTTTTGGGCTATTTAGGGTATTAGTATTTTATAAAATATTAATTAAATTCCCTTTTTACTTAGTTTAGACCATTTTAGATAAACTCCCTTAACCCCCAAGCTAATTAGGAAAATACCCAAATTCCTTCCAATTAAATTCTTTATTATTTTCCTCTTAATATACCTTAATTAACTCTCTACATTTTAATAATTAAATTTATATAATTAATTTTCCTAATAATTCCTTATTTGGCCAGAATTTAGAAATTAGGATTTTGGGGTATTTCATCACTACCCCCTTAAAAACAGACTTCGCCCCCGAAGTCTCTCGCAGTTTCCTAGGGTTAGTTTTGGAATACTCAAATGCTTATAATAGTCCATCATAGGCCACCTATCTCAACTACCCCCTTAGGACCACACTAGGTAAGTAGGGGTTCTAACCTGTGACGAAGAGCTCGGGATATGCCTCCCGCATATCCTTCTCGGTCTCCCAGGTAGCTTCTTCATTCCCGTGTCGACTCCATAAGACCTTGACCAAAGGCACCGAACTCGTACGAGTCTTCCTTAACTTGGTATCCAGAATCCGTACCGGTCGCTCTTCATAACTCAAGGAGTCGTCCAACTCTACTTCGTCTGGCCGGATCACGTGGGAGGGGTCGGCAACGTACCTCCGTAGCTGGGAGACATGGAACACATTATGGACCCGGGCTAACTCTGGAGGGAGAGCTATTCGATAAGCCACCTCACCTATTCGCTCCAAGATCTCAAAGGGGCCAATGTACCTCGGGCTCAGCTTTCCCTTCCTACCGAATCTCTGAACACCCTTCGTGGGAGAGACCCTCAACAATATTCTCTCCCCAGGTTCGAAGTCACCCTCTCGACGCTTCCGGTCCGCATAACTCTTTTGTCTGCTCTGGGCTATCCTCATTCGGTCCTGAATCTGCCGAACCTGCTGGGTCATCTCCTCTATCATCTCAGGCCCCAACACTATGCTCTCACTAATGTCACTCCAACACAAGGGGGTCCGACACTTCCGCCCGTATAAGGCTTCGAAGGGGGCCATCCCGATGCTAGCGTGGTAGCTGTTGTTGTAGGAGAACTCAATCAGGTGCAAACGATCTTCCCAACTACCCTGAAAGTCCAGTACACATGCCCTTAGCATGTCCTCCAAAGTCTGTATAATTCGCTCCGTCTGCCCATCAGTAGCAGGATGGAAGGCTGTGCTCATCTTTAGTTTCGTCCCCAAGACTTCCTGCAACTTTCCCCAAAAATGGGAGACAAATCTCGAATCCCGGTCTGATACAATGTCTGCTGGGACCCCGTGACGGCTGACTACAAACTTCATGTATGCCCCTGCTAACTGATCCATGCTCCACGTGGATCTCATCGGAATGAATACTGCTGACTTTGTCAATCTGTCCACGATCACCCAGATGGTGTCGCACCCACTCTTAGTCCTCGGCAATCCACTGACGAAATCCATAGAGATGGAGTCCCACTTCCATCTCGGTACCTCTAAGGGCTGGAGCAACCCTGCTGGTCTCCGGTGCTCAATCTTAACCTTCTGGCATATCAGGCATCGAGACACGAACTCCGCGACCTCCCGCTTCATGCGGGGCCACCAGTAGATCTTCTTTAAGTCTTTATACAACTTATCTCCCCCGGGGTGAACAGAATATGGAGTCTGATGCCCTTCCTCCATGATGCGGCACTTTAGATCTGGACATTTTCGGGGTATACACCATCGACCCCTAAACCTGAGACTGCCATCCTCGTGAATGCGGAATCCTTCGGCACGACCCTCTTGTACCTTTTTCCTGATCCTGTCCAACTTGCTGTCCCCTTCTTGGCTAGTCCGGATCTCCTCGAAGATGGTAGGAGTGAGCGTCAAAGCACTCATACGGGCCTCTAAGCCTCCTTGTGGAATCAGCTCCACCTCTAATCCTGACAGCTCACCTAGAACCTTATCTGCAACCACCCGACTTGGAGTGGAGTGGGAGGTCTTCCGACTCAGAGCGTCTGCCACCACGTTGGCCTTACCCTCATGGTATATCAGCTCGATGTCGTAGTCCTTCACGAGCTCTAGCCACCTCCTCTGCCTCATGTTGAGCTCCTTCTGGGTGAAGATGTACTTGAGGCTCTTGTGGTCTGTGAAGAACCTACACTTTGCCCCATACAAATAGTGCCTCCAAATCTTCAAGGCAAAAACCACCGCGGCTAGCTCTAGGTCATGGGTAGGGTAGTTCTGCTCATGCTGTTTTAGCTGACGGGATGCATACGCAACTACCTTACCCTTCTGCATCAATACACACCCAAGCCCGCTCCCCCAGCCCTGCTCCTCCCTTGCGCACGCCCGTCTCCCCAGCCCGCCTCCTTCCTTTATGTTTCCCCCTGGACCGGCCGGCTCCCTCCTTTCCTACGCCGGTCCAGCCGCCCGCCATCCCTTTCTTCTTCCTTCTCCCACGCCCGACCTGGTCCCGTCGCCATGCTAGCCTGCAACTACGGCCGCCTGCCACCACCACCTGCTCCCTCTCCCTCTCTCTCTTCCCCCATCGTTTTCCTTCCCTTTTCGAGCCAAACCAGCCCTGGACCACCGGCTCGCATGCTCTCTCCCTTTCCTTCTTCTTCCCTCTTTCTCCCCTGCCACCTGACCACCACCTGCCACCTGCAGCACCGATCGCCGGCCATCCCTGCCCCTCTCTTCTCCCTCTTCTTTTTCTTCATCTCCTAAGCCCCTCATTCGCACATTTTTTCGAGCCTATCACCCTTCCCCGAGCTCCCTTTTCTCTCCTTCCTTCTCCCTCCATTCTCCTCCACGTTTTCTTCTCACCGCCGCCCTCCGCCGCTTGAACCACCAAGCCCAACCCCTGCGCCACCTCCTGCCACCGTCTACTACCACCCCGCACCACCACGCCGCCCCTCGAGCCCTACACTTCCTCCCTTCTCCTCCTTTCCCTTTTTCTTCCCCGCTTTTCCCCCTTACCCCCAGCCACCTGCAACTGCTGCTTCCGCCGCCGTCCGGCCACCTCTACCGCCACCCAACCCACCGTTCGACACCCTGCAACCCCCTCTACAACCGCCATCCATTAGTTGGCCGTAAACAGCCCTTGAACCCCTCCATTTTTCCTTCCTTCACAACCCCTTTCCCTCGACCCATCTTGGCAGCCACCTTCGCCGCCTTGCCGCCGCCGTCTCTGCCGCCCTATGCCGCCCTTAAACCACCCTTAGCCTCCACCTACACCCCCTCTTCACTTCTGCACCATTTTCCCTGCCTTGAAACCTCCCCCAACCACCGTCTTTTCTAGCCTAAATACCCTAACCCGAAAATAATGGATTTTGCTCCCTTCACCCTCTTTGAGCTTTTTCCCCCATGGTTTTTGCATGAAACTCACGCTGCCCATGCAGCGTGAGCTCCCCTTCATTTTAAAAATTATTTAGCTAATTTTTAAGGTGTTGAGTTGCTAATTATGCTTGGTAAGATTTGATATTTTGCGGGATTAAGGTAACCGTTAATCCTCCCTTAAATATATGGAAAAACGCATGCTAGCACATTTAGGGTTTAGTATGATTTTATGCATGTTTTGTATGCTTAGCATGATATGTATATGGTTTCTTATATTGTTTGATAAAAAGAAAAGGCATGATAACTTTTGTGCCATATGTAGGTATGTTAAATAAAGAAGGAGTTTGAATATGGATAGAAATGTTAAATACTTGTTTATGATGTATCATGTTGCTAATGCATAAATGATGTTATTGTTTAAGGGTATTTTAGTAATTATGCTTATGAGGTATATAAATCAATGTGTGTAGTTGCTAATGAGTATTATGTTGAAAAATGACAAGTTGGTGGACTTAGATGATAAAAATGAAGTATTAATATCATTATTTTATGTAGTGTTAGCAAATTCATAAAAATGGTGAATAAAGGGGTTGAGTGGAAATTTTATAAGTGAAAAGGGTATTTCGGTAATTTTTGAGATAAAAGAATAATATGAAAATTTTATGATTAAATGGTTAAATGATAATTTACAAGTAAAGGATAAAATTGTAAGTTGTGAGAAAGAAGGGTAAAATGGTAATTTTGGAAGTAGGGGTAAAATAGTGATTTTGGATGAAGGAGGGCACTATGGTAATTTTGGGGGTTAAGGGGCAAAATCGTAATTTCACCAGTAAAGGGTAATATGGTAAATTTTATAAGTGAATGGTGAAGTGGTAATTTATAAGTAAAGGGGTAATATGGTAATTTGGGAACGAATGGCAAAATGGTAATTATGTATGGAAAGATAAAGATGGTAATCTTGGATGTGAAAGGGTAAAATAGTAATTTGTAAAGTAAAAGATGTATGGTGGTAATTTTCATAAATAAAAGGATATTATGGTAAAATTGGATGTAAGGGGGTAAAATGGTAATTTTGTAAATAAAAGGATATTATGGTAAACTTGAGAGTAAGGGGTAACTTGGTAATTATGATAACGCCAAAAGATAATTTAGCAATTAAATTATGATTGTAGAAGGGCAATTGGATAAGTATGATGCTATAGAAGGATAATTTAGTAAATTAACCAATTAAAGGCCATTATGGTAATTTTAAATATGGACAAGGGTAAAATTGGTAATTGTAATTATGAAGAGGAGTAAATTAATTATGAGGAAGGTTAATTTGGAATTTATGATAATTGAAAAGGGTAAATGGCAACTAAAATAATTGAGAGAGGTAAAATGGTAATTATGATAAGGAGAAGGGCAATTTGGTAATTTATCCAACTCAAGGGCAATTTAGTAATTATAACAAAGGAGAAGGGCGATTTGGTAATATAACCAACCAAAAGGGAAATATGATAAGTGTAGTAATTATGAGGGGTGAATGGTGATCTAAAAAGTGTAGGAGACAATTTGGTAATCTAAAGTGGACAAGGAGTAATTTGGTAATTATGCAACCTTAAGGGTAATGTGGTAATTTATCAAGTAAGGAATGGATACTTAACAATTATATAAGTAAAGGGCAAATAAGTAGTTTGTACCTAACACGTCTTTGAGATTGTGGAACATTAATATGATTAAATAATGCTGATTAGCCAAGTAAGAGTATTTGATAATTAGTATGGCCTTAATGGTTTCTCTGTGGTATCCTGGATAATCATCTGAATAAGAAACGATTAATGATATCAAAACGATTGAAAGTGAATAAGTATCGTATTATCGTGCTTTATGTGATCACCTTAATTAAGACACTATTACTTAAAGTGAAAGACCTCGAGATCGGGAATGGTGACTCCTTAGGGGTCGCTACCCTAAGGACGTGGTTTAGTCCACGATTATTCTGGTATTTGCTGGTGTGCCTTTGTGCCCCAGCCAGGCCCTATATCTTACTCTTCCTAGCTCTACGGACCTAGTTAGGGGGTATGCATACTTATGGATTAGGTGTCCTTGTCGGTAGGGTACTGAGTTAGCTTTATGCACCAGTACGACCAGGGTACCTTTGCGTCCTTGGGTTCATGGTTGAAGGGTACTGAGTAGCTGATATGCACTGGTACGACCGGTGTACCTTTGTGTCCCGGGTTATCGATCTCCTATTCGAGGCAAATAAATATGATTGATGTGCTGATTAAAGAAAGGAAAGATACTATTATTGAAAGTGAAATATTAATGAGCTGGGACCAGATGATTATGATATTGAGTACCGGTCCACCGGTTATAATAGTGGCCAGGAGCGTTGTGCCCTGGATGATGAGTTATATGTATCCCGGTCCACCGGTTATAATAGTGGCCAAGAGCGTTGTGCCTTGGATGATGATTCTTTATATATCCCGGTCCACCGGTTATAATAGTGGCCAGGAGCGTTGTCCCCTGGATGATGAGTTATCTGTATTCCGGTCCACCGGCAATAATAGTGGGGGTCCCAAGCTTAATAAAATCGGTTATGTATGTGAATAAGATTATGGAAAAATACTAATCACTTATAGTGGAACACCATGTGAGTCGGGGCCAGACCGGTCCACCGGCAAATAATAGTGGTCAGGTGCGTTCTGCCCTGTGTGTTTATCTTCCGGTCCACCGGCAATAATAGTGGTCAGAGGCGTTCTGCCCTGAGTGTATACCTTCCGGTCCACCGGCTATAATAGTGGGGTTCTCGTACTCACATGGATCTAAAATATGATATTGATGGATTAATGACGGAATAATGGCTTAAGGCCCGAATGTATTGATCTCACACTATGACATGGCTTAAGGCCCAATGTATCGATCGTGACTTATGAATTATTATGTATGTTATTGTTATGCATGCACCTCATATTATTTATGTGTGTATTTTGCATTATGTGTCGTGTGCGGGCCTATCTTTAAGTGTGGTATTAAAGGGTTACTCGGTACCGTAGTACTGAAGGGATTCCCTTTATGGGGCCCCTGCCTATTCAATGGGCAGTGCCCTTGCAGGTTTTTCAGGTGCTACTCAAGTGGGCTACGGGAAAGAGAGTAAGGAGTTATCCGGTATCGTTAGGGTTTTCCCTCCTTCTTCGTTTAATTTCCTGGTTTTGATTTTATGTTGGTACTTTAACCACCATCGGTGGATTTTATTCCTGAAAACGATTTGATGCGCTACTCTGATTTAAATATGTTGAAGTCCTTGCAATTTACTCTGATTTATGCATGTTGAATGTCTTTCGAATTGTATTTCATTTTCTTAGCCTTAGCACTTGGTACTGGAAATGTATGAGTGAACCGGTCTGGTACTAAGTGTGGCGGTAATACTCCCAAAGTTCACGTTTTATTTATCTGCTTCCGCTAATCTTCCTTTTAATTAACGAAATTTTTCAGTAGTGAATTTTGGGGGTGTTATAACTGACCACCAAGGTTACCCCAACCTTCCCCCACACCATCATCGCCGACCACTGTCTCTTTTCCCTACTTTTTTCCCCTTTCCATCGCTATTTTGTAGAGTGCACAACCTGTGCACTACCTGCTGTATAGCCGTGCAACACTTAAAATCTCCCGTTGCATAGCTATGTAACCTTTATGCCGCCTAACTATGCGTAATGTTTTCTCTCGACCTGGTGGTGTACAACCATGCAAATTTTACACCATCTGGTCATATTAAAACTTACCAAACTAACATACCAAAGATGCTCTCTGAAGTATGATTAGATCAACCACAACATAATAACCATAAGGTATCATGACAATATATGGTATAAACATTAAGACATACATGAGATGATCCAAACATAATAATCCTAATAGATAAGCAAAAATCACCAAACTATGTATTGTTCGTGCATGTTCATTTAGAACATAAAAACACTTATCAACCAAGCATCCAGAGACGCTCTCTGAAGTAATAATTAGAACCAAACTCCAACAAAACAACCATAACCTTCACAACATAACTCACATCTCAACATCAATCCCAACAACATGCATAACATCACAGGTTAGTCACAATACCAAACACAGGTAGGCACGAAGGCTACTACCAAAATCACAGGTAGACACAAAGGTTGTTACCAAAACCACAGGCAAGCATGAAGGCTACTACCAAACCATAGGTAGGCACGAAAGCTACTACCAAAACCACAAGTAGGCACAAAGGCTACTATCGACCAACCCAATAATCTAATAATAAGCATTCCAATCAAATCATATCATTCCTAATTTTATTTACTCGAGGGAGATACAATAATAACCTGGAGACATAAAAGTACACCAGTCATACCGGTGCATAAGGCATCACGGTACCCTCCAACCATCCAACCTAGAGTCATAACAACACTCTAGTTATACTAATGCATGAGGTATAGAGCACCTTCCTCACCTCAGACACCAAATCCTTAAGTATTGATATCCCCTATAGGGCTCATAGGTCATCTATAGAGTATACTAGGGCTTTACTAGAGCACAATTAGCACACTAGATAACCAAAGAAACCGAGCACTCCTACCTTGTCTCTAGGGTATCTACCCTTAGATAGAAATCATTCCCAAACTCGAGGTCTTCCATTTTATGTATTAGTATTTTATAAGGTGATCACAGATATCACATATTTCACACTTATTTCTATTTCCATACTTATCCATTTTTTCTTTATTTCCAATTATCTAAGTCAAACCTAAAGTCAATAGTCCAAAACAAGGTTAAAGTCCACACTAAGGTCAACCAATTAAAAGTCTAAGGTTATCATATGTCCACTTATTCACATTTGGGCACATTAGGTCGAAATGACCAAAATGCTCCCAAGGCCAATAATTATGAGATTATCATCCATTTAAATACTAAATCCATTTTATTTATTAATTGTTCATGAAAAGGCTAAAAAAATATAATTTAATTGTTTATTATGCAATTTGAATTATTAGCTATGTTAAAAGATCATTTTGCCCTTATTCATGATTTTGCACATAAACCCTAACATATGTATCTAATACATCCAGAATCATATAATCTCATGTTCAACGATATATAATATACATTAGACATGCTTATGAAGGTAAAATTATAACACGCTCAAAATGACCCAATTGCCCCTAGGGCACATATCCATAATAATTATTCCACCATTATATCTAAACATGCTCAACCTATTATTTTCTACATCATTACCATACAAAATATTTTCCCATCATTAAAATCATTTTAATCATACTTTCGTACCTAGAATATTTTACATCAGATAATATGCTTGTTTTACTGATTTTCATAATAATAATAATTAACATATAATTATATCGTAACAAATTATGCTTAACATATTTTCATATACCAAAAACCCTAATGTGCTCTCATGCAATATTTATCATTTTAGTAGAGTATAACGGTTACATAAATTCCAACAAAAAAGTAAAATTAGCGATATCCTACTAAATATATAAGGCCCTATTAATCAAACTTTCGTACCTAAAAATAATACCGCATTTACCAAATTAATATCTATCAGATAAAATAATAGTTGTAATAATAAAATATTTTTTTTTGATAATTACCAAAATACCCTTACATTTAAAATGGGTACCAACTTTTATAAAACAACACATGCAGCGTGAGGACTATGCATGGATCGGGGGGTTATAGTTCTTGGATGGGTGCGAGGGTGGGGCAGGGAGAGGTGATAGTAAGGGTGGCAACTGGTGGTTGTTGGCGAGCTATGGTGGCTACAAAGTGGAGGTGGAGTTGCTAGATGAGGATGGAGAGATGGTGTTGGGTTAGTGGTGTATGTTGCAAGGTGCTACGACGGGGCATGATGGCGAAGGATGGTGCATGGCTAAGCAACGTAGGGGGGAAGGAGAAGGCTGCTAGTTGTTCAGGATGGTGCTACGTGTAGAGGAAGGATAGCCTAGTTGGGTGTTGGGTGGTGTCTCGGTTGGAGGTGTAGGAAAATAGAGAAGGTGGGTGGTGCGTGAGGGCTAGGAGGTTGTGGCCGGTAGGTGGAAGGGTGGTGTGGTTCTGCTGGTATGGAACCAAATGGGAAGAGGGGGAGGTTGGTGCACGAGAGGTGGTTACATGCGAGGGCTGGTTGCGCTAGAGGTGGAGGTGATGTAGGAAGGTGCATGCGACACATGAAAATAGAGGGGCAGGAAGAAGAGGAGAAGGGAGGTTGTGGCTGCAAAGATGATGGTGTGGTGCTAGGAGGTTGCGATGGGGCAAGAAGAAGATGGTGGCAGAGAGGTGGTGTTGGATAGATGGTGGAGGAGTTGTGGTGGGCTAGAAGTGGTGCGCTGGGGTTAGTTTGGTGAACGAGGTAGGTTGGGGCTAGGAAAACCAAACAAAAACAGAGAGAGGGAAGTGGGTTGGGTTGAACCAAAAGGAGCTGAGAGGAGAGAGGGAGTTGGGTGCATAAGAGGAGGGTTGTGAAGGTGAGGGGTGTGCTATGTTCATGTATGGCATGTATAAGTATATACGGATGCGGATAAGTTGAGTGTAGTGAGATAAGGAGGGAGACAAGGAGACTTATTGGGGGAGGGAATATGGGCAAGTAAGGGGTAAATTCAGTTTTTCAAAAATGGTACGATAAATTCAGTTCTAACCTAGTTCCAATTTCAATCGATGATCTAGGAAAACTTTCTCATGGATTATCGAACTCTTGATAGCTCTCTCTCTTTCTCAATTTGCTTAGCTAGCTTCGGATTTGGGTAAGTCATTACTTACCTTTACTTATGACGGAATCTCGATGTATGCCTGCTTTGAATGGAAGGTGATGAGTATGCTTGATTATCTAATTAGGTCACGTGTATGTTGCATTCTTGTGTGGTGATTGTATGTATGTATAAGTTATAGCTTTAATGCAAACGCATGTTCATATGCCTCATGAATATTGTATGTATTGGAGTATGTGAAGGGTTGAGTATGGATTGAAACTATATGATACCTTATGTTGTATCTTTATGTTCTGGAATTGTTCGGCTCTAACGCCACCTGAAATTGATCAGCTTTAATGCCACTTGAATTGGTTCGGCTTTAATAGCCTTGGAATCGATTAACTTTAATGTCACTTGGGTTGGTTCGGCTTTAATGCCACTTAGATTGGTTTAACTTTAATGCCGCTTGAAATTTATTGGCTTTAATGCCACTTGAAATTGATATAATAATGGAAATTTATTGTGTTGATGGATATGAGATAAGTGTTGTTATGTGGGCCTGATTTATGATTTTTTAAATCCTTGAATAAAATATTAATCACTTAAAGTGAAAGATCTTAAGTTGGGATTTGTATCACTCGGGGTAGCTATTCGAGTTAGGTTTGGTATTTACTTGGTACCATTCCGGTATTTTTCTATTCTGTGATCCCAGATACCTTACGAGGTTCGGAGAGGCCCTCTTCTACTCTATAAGTGTCTCGATATATTTCGGCTTTATATGGGGTATGCATACTTAAGTGATTAGGTGTCCTATTTATTGGTGGTATGGTTATGTTTCTGGGCGGGCCAACTAGGGCTAGTACCGTTCGAGTACTATATTAGTTGTTATGATTTCTTTGAGTCTCCGTCCTCAAGATAATATAAACAAATGGTGGTAATCATAATAAAGGAATATTATAATAAATATTCTCACTCACTCATGGGCTTTATATTTATTTTTCCTATGCATGTCTCTTGGTTGTCTCCCTTACAGTAGTGATGCTATATGACATATGTTCGTACGCAATTATCATATAATCTATTATTAAAATCACATGTGGGCTTTATGTGTAGAATAATACCTTCTAGGGTAGTGTGTGCTACTTAGCATGTGATCATGATTTTCTTGTACGCTTGTACCTTGTGTATTGTCATGTCTAGTCATGTATTATGAGCATGAGTCTGTAACCCCATGTTCTATTGTATGTATCATATGTATAATTAAGTATGAGTATTGTAAGCTAAAGATTGCCATATCTTATGTGTGTCATGTTTCCTTCTATGAGTTAAGTAGTCATGATTTACTCAGTACTGGACCCGTACTGATACTACCTTGGTTGAATGAGTCCTGTGATGATCCACTGATGGTGGAGAGCATATCTCTTATACAGGTTTGAGATCGGATATTGTTTTTAGGTTGAAGGCTTGGCTTGAGAGAGTAGGCAATTCGGAGTTTGATCCATTGGAATTTGTCTTGTTTAACTGTATTCATTTTTTAAAGTTACAAGTGTTGAATTTAAATTTCAAGGGTGTTTTAATTGACTTTTAATTTCTCATACTTTGATAAGCTATTAAAATTCAGGTTTATTTCACAGGTTTCGGCTGATTTATTCAGCGATGATTTTACTTAGTGAAATGGTTCACTAGCCATCTGCCTGTGGATATTTCCTTGTGAGAGTTTATCCTTATGGCATAAATGTTAGTTGAATTTTGTTGGACAACTTTTAGCCTTGCATTTACCATGAGATAGATGATAAACATTTATCTTGTGCTAGGTGTGGCGGTAACATTCTTTATTTTAGCTTCCACATTATTATTTTAAGCGAAATTTTTTAAAAGTGAAATTTGTGGGTGTTATAGATAATATTAATTTATAATCACCCACTAAACTTAACTATGAGTGGCGGTTAGTAGATATGGCAAACGTGACCCAAATAGAACTTGATACGGGCTCAAAAATTCAAACTCAATCTTAACTTGAACTTATCTTAAAAATTGACCAAAATTTAATCGCACCTGAATGATTCAACTCAAGAAAAAAAAAACTATACCCGAACGAAAATCTCATAATGACATGTCCACAACTTGAAATGACACAACTCAAATCCAATTTATACCAAACATAATTTCAAACTCTCTTAGAACTAAAGTCAATTTTGATCAATAAAATTATCGTTTTGCCTCGAATGAATTATTATACAAACATCAATAAAATATCTTATTAATAATTTTTTATGTAAAGCTAATAATATGTTACCGATAACAAATAAAAAAAAAACTAGTTAGAACTTTTCTTCTTCTTATCTTATAATATTAAGTCAGTATGATCATAATAGATCATACAAATTTATAATATTATTATAAACATAAAAAATTATAACTGTAAATATAATAATTAAAACTATAGTAAAGATCATTATAATGACAATAATAAAATTTATATTTGTATTTCTAACTATAATGATGATTATTATGTTTTTAAAGATAATAATGATAATGAAAATAATAATAGTTATAATTATTATAATAATTACTATACTACTCATAATAATTTTTATAATTATATAATAATAATAGTAATAATGATAATGATAATAATAATAATTACTACATATTTTATGATAACAATTTGTTATGTCATTACATATATCATGATAATAATTACTATAATAAGTATAATAATAATAATAAATCAAAAATTTTAATTTATTCATTATATTAAACTAATAACAATCAATGTGACAATGTTAATATTTTTTTAATTTTATATCTACTCAAATAGAGATATATAACAATATAAAGAAGAAGAAAGAATAAAACTTCTTATTCTCATTGATACGTATGGATACCCACTTTATACAATTCACCAATTCACCATATCATATATATATATATATATATATACACATACATACATACATACATACATACATACATACTCATACTTATTACCTCAGTTATGATAAGGAGTTAGAGAATATGAAAGGAGATGAAAGATATATAGAGTTTAGAGTTTATAGTCATCATGGGGAAAGTTGTTAAAACTAATGGAAATGATGGAGGTATTAAACCTCTAATTTAATATAAAACACATTCATACCTTGTACATCCGCAACATATAAATATGATATTTATAATTAATAAAATTTTTGAATTGAATTAATCTGACTCAAACTTTATATGATGTGGAGTCTATAGACCTAAATCAACCCGACCCTAAGTTAATCCAACCCATTGTCTATAGCCTCACATCTTTAAGAATCAAACAAGACATGCTAATCCAACCATTGGACCGTTATATCGGTTAGGTTATCAACAAGAATACATGTACCAATCCACATGAGTCTAGAATTAGCCAAAATCTATGAAGAACTATAAAATCAATTAGAACCAATGAATTGGTAAAAAAAATCGACCAAAAAATTGGTCATGAGCCAATCAGATTCATATGTAGTTTATTTATTTATTTGTTCACATATTTTATATTGTTTTTTACTTAAAATGTACCACTGTTTCGACCAATCTAAACCACTAGTTCAACCACTAAACCAGTGATGGTACAAATTTGATGACTTATCTGATTTTTAAAATTACGATAGACCTGAATCAAATTCGAATACTAAGAAATTCAATAGGTCATGCCTAGACCTGACTTGATATTCTCATGATCCTTAACGACTCAACCTACCACAAAATTGAATTTAAAAAAAAATTATTACCCGAATTAGACCTGAAATAAAAGGACACCCAACCCAAACTTAAACCTGACCTGATTGCATAGCAGCCCATATTCTAACTCAACCCAAATTGACTTAATCCTTATGACTCAATTGCCATCTCTAACGGTTATACGTCAACGTCTTTGTATATTACTTTCACAAAAAAAAAACTTATCACTAAGATGTAGAATACTACCATTTATATCCCATTTAAAAAATAGATCCTACTACCGGCACCACATATCCAACCTACATAGATATAATTGTAATTGATAAAAAAGCAATAGTGGTTTGTATCACATGATAACACACACTAAAGCTCTATTAGTAATAAAAAACAATAAATTATTTACATGATAATACACTTAAATTTTACATTAATAAAAATAATCAAGTATAAATGATCATACATATAAAGCTAACACACGAGCATTAATTTTGTAAGTATCTCATTGATCAAAACCTAATTTTATCGATGAAAAACTTACAATCCTTCAAATAATCAAGTATAAATGCATATATTTACTTTAATATAATAAAATTACCTCAATACAACCAAAGTCATTAGCTAGCTAATGTTCAAAAATAAATTTTAGTCCCTATTGTCTAACCTCATTAATTTGTCTATAAAAAATTATCGCCTTGTGATTTTGATATACCTATAAAAAAAATTATATCACATTTGCATGATTAGTATTTTATTGAAGCTACAATATTATCAAGTATATAAATGTGATCAATAGATACCTTCAAATCTTCCCTCCATCATCTTACGATGGCATTTATCATATACTTCATGATAAAAACAACCATAATTGTCACTATCTCCTTATTTTGAACATATATTAATTGCAACTTGCATACTAATTTGTTAAAATTATACTAAGTATTAAAACACATAAAATATATAAAGGAATTATATACACTCTTTCTTGTGAACCCGTTAATATTTAGGTTGGTCTTTATCTTTTTTTCTCCCTAAATATTACTTAAGTTACCTAATTAATGTATAAATACATATTAATTATGTATTATAATATAATGTAATAAGAAACTCAAATAAATTTATTAAAGGTTGAAATAAATTATATTACCTATCAACAACTTTTTATGGATTGTCACATTGTTTTATAGCTAAGGTATAATACTTCAAAATTTACTACTAAGATTTTTCATTTTTAAGCAAAAGTATTAAAATAAAATAATAGGTGTTACCGCATTTAGTACAAGTCTGGTACATACCATTATTATACATCAAAACAAGTGAAAATAGATTAAACAAAAATAGACTTTAATAGATAAGATGAGAACAAAGTATAGAGATTAACTTTGAGATAATACATCAAAAGAGATAAGAGAAAAGAACGGGGACAAAGAGTTCAAATGAGATATCCAAAGCACTAAGGTTTCATCAACACATTTCTATCCTAGATAATTATAACTTGAAAACAAGGTTAAAGTCAATAGGATAATCAATGAAAACGTGTGACACAACACATACATTAGTATGAGTATGCAACTTGTACTAATTAATACAACTATCCTAAAAAGATAACTTTCTATATAGAAGGCTCACAAGTGATTTAAATAATAGATCATCTTATAATAGTAATACCCCAAAATTTACTACCTAAAAAAATTTGTTTAGCGGAAGTGTAATAACAATATAGTTGGATTTTACCGCCGTACTTGATACAAATTTGGCTTACCATACTATCTGTGTAACAAATAAAAGGAAAAATAAGTAAGACTTAACACATGAAAAATAGAGAAATAAAGAATTTCATAAGTCTAAATACAAGTTTAGAAGTTAACTTCGAGCACAATATCAAAATACATATAAAGGGATACATTGGCAACTAAGTGTCCCAAACCGGACCCAAAGCGATAATCAAATAACACAACTCTTCACCCAACCCCATTATACAAGATTCACTCCTCTACAAGTAAAGCATCATAAGCAGCAGAGTTATCTAATGGGTCATCATTGACCTAAACAAAAATCTCTAGGTCGTCTACCCGTAGAAATGAGCGGTGCCTATGAGAAGAAAGATCTGTATGTTATATATTAAGTAAGGTGACAACACAATTGAGCAAGGATATAAATATATTATATCACATTAAGGACTCGTCACGAGAAAAGCTTAAATCGGATAAGATGCAAGAGAACAAATAAGTTCAGATTTCCATCATTAGATAATGTCACCATCTTCTTTTTTTTTTATTTAACGTTAAGCCCAGTGCCCTACTATTCTTAATTTGATAGAACATATTGAATCACCTCTTAGGACAACACGTGTTTGGCCGCTATTATTTAGCTGGTAGAACTAATTCAACGTATCTTAGGGCAATATGCTACTGATTGTTATTCTTAAAGTAATAGAGTATTTTAAATCACCTCTTAGAACAAAATGATGATGACCACTATTTTTAAACATGTGGAATAGACTCAAAACCTTAATTCTGACTTGCATGATATTTTATTTTAAGTAATTAATATCTTTGTATTTTTTAAAATTTAATTTAATATCTTTGTAAAATGTTTTATTATTATATTTATTAATATGCAATTATTAAAATTTACTTTTATATTCACTATTAATGTTTTAATATTTGCTCTTTTTTCTGTTTAATATACGTTAATTCTTTCGTGTGCATTCTATTAGCAGCGAAATTTTATTATTCAATATTCAGTAAACCCCAAATCCAAAAAAAAAAAAAAAAAACCTCCCCCGCAACGTCCTCTCTGTCAGTCACCATCACCGATTTCATTTCCATCGGAACCACTTCCTCAATGCGACTAACCCTTCGAAAGCATCAATATCAACCATTTTCGCCGCCAACTTCTCCGTTCGTTGCCACTCATCGCTCTGCCTTTCACTTCACGAGTTCCTCGTGTCTTAATCTTTATTCATACTCATACAACACAAATTCCTCCTCTTGAGGATGTCGTTTGCCGACCACCAATACTTAATCTACACCCATGATGAGTCATGACTATTGGGCTTATCAATTTCGGAATTCGTTCAGCTCTCCCGACTCTAGACACTTGCTTATCGGCAGTATTGGTTCAACTTTCTGTGTGCATTACGGTGCTTTCTGCCTAACCGGCAGCAACCATATTTTTCGTGCGACTCTAGGGACTCATTGGCAGGGGCGGAGCCAGGGCTTCCGCATGGTGTCCCGGGACACCACGGAGCCCTGGCTGGGATATATAATTTTTGCTTATTTTTAAGTATAATATATATATAATGTGTGTAGGACACCATACAGACGACGGACTTGGCTAAGTGGTATGGTGCGTGTGGTTCCCGTTTCCCGGACGACGGACGTCACAGGTTCGAGTCCCGTGGTCCGTCTGTTTTTAATTTTTTTCGGGACATCAAAACGACGTCGTTTTGATATATTTTTCCCCCAAACCCTTACAGCAGGCTTACAGGCCCTTAGCCCTTACCCTCTCCACTGGTCCAGTCGAGCGAACTTCGACTTCCCCTCTCCAGCTCCTCTCTTCTCTGATCTCTCGACTCTCGCACGCAGACGCAGCACGCGGCACGCCGACGGGCGACGGCGACGGCAGCAGCAACAGCGAACAAATCTTCTCCTGTTCTCCACTCTCCAGCAGTCCAGCTTACCGTTTTTTGCTCGCTATTGTTGGCCGCCGATTAGGCGAGCTGTGAGCAGGAGCAGAGCAGGCGAGCTGCGAGCAGGAGCTTCTTCTTCCACCACGTTTCAGCGATCTGCGAGCAGCGGCTGCCTCTGTCGACCTTTGTGAGTCTGTGACTGTGACTCTGTGACTGTGAGTGGTCTCCGAAAGTTGGAGGTCCATTTTATCTATTTCTCGCATACTCCGATAATTCATAATCGCATATTCTCATTTCAGCATTTGGCTAGTATAAATTGTAAATTACAATTTGTAATTGTATTTGTATAAATTATAATACATATGATATGAAATTATGATTCAGAATGAATGATTGAATGTTGCAGCTTGCGTTTTGGTTGTTGGCTTGTTGTTTCTGCGGGCTGCGGCTCTGAGTGTGTGTGGCTGTTGGAGATTGGAGTTTCTTCTGTAAATTGAATGCAGAATGAATGATTGAATGTTGCAGCAGAGTGACTATGTATAAATATAATGTAGAAAATTATATTGCAGACTTGCAGTTGGAGGATTGGAGTTTTTTCTGTAAATTGAATGTTGCGACTTATAGTTGGAGATTGGAGTTGCTTCTGTAAATTAGTCTGTAAATTAGACAACAGACTTGTTGTAAATCAGAATGATTGAATGTTTCTTCTTCTCTCGAGTCTCAATGATCTAATATAAGTTGTAAATTACAATTTGTAATTGTATAAATTATAATACATATGAAATTATGAATCATGAATGTTGCAACTTGTAGTTGGAGATTGGAGTTGCTTCTGTTCTGTTGAATCTATTTTGCTGCTTGCTTCTGCAGACTTGTTGTTGATTGTTAATCTTGATTGTTTTTCGCATTTCTTCTCTCGATCTAGTATTATACATATGTTCAGACTTCAGTTAAAATTATCGGAAACTAAACTTAAAATTGGTTGTTGGCTTGGCTTGTTGCTTTTGTTTTGCAGACTTGTAAGTTGCCATTGATTGTTTTTCTGCTACTTGCCTGCCTTGCCTTGCCTTCTTCAAATTAAAACCGATCCTCAATTCCTCATCTTGAATTCCTGATCTATGCAGCCAAGAGCCAGCCACTGATAGTTTGCTACTAGCCTACCACGGACGACAATAGTCAACAGTCAACAGACAACTAGAAGGTAAGATATTGTTTTGTTAAATTATTTATGTAATTAGGTAAATTTTAAATTAATTTTCAGTTTAAACTATTAATTGATTATATTTATTGTATTAATTGATTAAATTTTTTAGTTTATAGAAATTCTAATTTATGTTGTTAATGTAGAAAATAGAAATTGGCTTACTAATTAGGTAGAAATCAAAATTAGTTTGTAGAAATCAAATTCTTTAGTTTATTCATTACATTGTTTCATGTCTTAATTTAGGATGCAACGGTACTTTTCAATCCAGCCTAAGCATAGCTACAACGAATCTAATTCTGTTAATCAAGTTGTATTACCAAATTCTGAAAACCAAGCACTCCCATCTTCAAGCCAACCACAAGAATTAAGGTTCGCTAATGAAGATAAAGTTGATTTGGAAACTTTAGAAGCAGATCCTGGGTTAAGAAAAAAGATTTCAGATTTTCATCCCAATATTCAAGATGAGGTAAGAAGAGCGTATCTTTTAAAAGGCCCTTGTCAACCTCGTACTCACAGCTTTCCTACAAAGGTTATTGGTGGAAAAAAGCGTCGATTTGTCTCATCTTGGTTTGATGAATATGATTGGTTGGAATATAGTATAGCTAAAGATGCTGCATTTTGTCTGTCCTGTTACTTGTTTAAAAGCGAATCTGAAGCTGGCGGTGATCATTTTGTGGGAAAAGGATTTGTACACTGGAATAAAAAACAGAGGTTTGAGGTTCATGTTGGTAGTTTTAATAGTCCTCATTTTAATGCTACTAAAAAATGTGAAGATCTTATCAAACAAAAGCAAAGCATTGAAGCCTCTTTCATAAAGCAATCGAAACAAGTCAAATCAGATTATCTTATCCGTTTAGATGCATCTATTCAAGCTGTAAGATTTCTTCTTGAGGGGGGAATGGCATTTAGAGGACACGATGAGTCAGAAGATTCTCTAAATCGAGGTAACTTTCTTCGTTTGCTGGAGGTTTTAAGGCATAATAATGAAGCTGTAGCTAAAGTTGTGTTAGGAAATGCTCCAAAGAATAATCAGATGACTTCACCTGAGATTCAGAAGGATATTAGTTATGCATTTGCATCTGAAATAATTGCTCAGATTGTTAATGAAATTGGGGATGATTTTTTTGGCATATTAGTGGATGAAGCAGGAGACATAGCAAAGAAAGAACAAATGGCCGTTGTTTTGCGTTATGTTGATGATAGAGGCTTTGTTATGGAAAGGTTTGTTGGGATTGTACATGTCAAAGATACAACTGCTTTATCACTTAAGGCTGCACTTGAATCAATGTTGAGTCAGTATGGATTGTGTTTATCAAAAGTACGAGGACAAGGGTATGATGGAGCTAGTAATATGCGAGGTGAATTTGGTGGTTTGAAAGCATTGATTCAGAATGAAAATCATTGTGCTTATTATGTTCATTGTTTTGCTCATCAACTTCAATTGACTCTTATTGCTGTGGTGAAATGTCACAATGAAGTTAGTTGTTTTCTTAGCAATGTTACACGGGTTGTGAATGTTATTGGATCCTCTAATAAGCGTCAAGATTCTCTTCGAGATAAACAAACTGCTTACATAGCAGATGCATTAGAAGAAGGCTTGATAGAATCTGGTCGGGGATTGAACCAAGAATCTGTTCTTGCAAGGGCTGGTGATACTCGTTGGGGTTCTCATTTAAGGACATTTTTGAGTCTCAAAAATTTGTTCTCTCCTGTAATCAAGGTACTTGAAGACTTGGAAGCCGATAGGACATTTGATAAAAATGGGGATGCTACATTCTTATTATCCGGATTACAAACTTTTGACTTCATTTTCATGTTACATTTGATGATAAATGTTATGGGAGTGACAGGTGATTTATCTCAAGCATTGCAAAAGAATGATCAAGACATTTTGAATGCCTTAGCACTTGTTGAAATTGCTAAGGAACGTTTGCAAGATATGAGAGATGATGGATGGGAAGATATTTTGAATGAGGTTGTTTTATTTTGTAACAAGAGAGACATTGATGTGCCCAACATGAATGAGCAATACGTTAAGGGGAAGAGATCAGCACGCCAAGCTCCAATCGTCACAAATCTACATCATTATAAATATGATTGTCTCTATAGTGTTATAGACTTGCAGCTAAAGGAGCTTAATTGCAGGTTTGATGTGGCGAGCACTGAATTGTTGAGTTGTGTTGCATGTTTGCATCCTTCGTCATCATTTGAAGCTTTTAACAAGCAATCTTTAATTAGGTTGACCACTTTTTATCCTGATGATTTCTCTAATGTTGATGTTGTGGTGTTAGACAATCAACTGGAGAATTATATTAGAAATGTTCGATCAGATAGCAGGTTTCATGGCTTGAAAGGGCTTGTTGATCTTTCAAGACAATTAGTGCAAACCAAGAAGCACAAGACATATCCTTTCGTCTATAGGCTTGTGAAATTGGCCTTAATTTTACCGGTAGCAACTGCAAGCGTCGAACGAGTATTTTCTGCAATGAATTTCATCAAGACTGCATCAAGGAATAAAATGTGTGATCAATGGCTTCAAGATTGTTTAGTAACATTTATAGAAAGAGATGTATTTAATTCTATTAGCAATGATATTATTGTAGATCGATTTCAAAGTATGAAAACTCGACGAATAGTATTGTGAAACTATGTAAAATTTTATATTCAAGCGTAATGTATTGATAATGTTAATGTTAATGTTCTTGCTTGTCTGAAATATTTAGTGTGACATGGTTTTGATCTTGGAAGTAAATACGTTTAACGTGTTCGAGTCTTGCGAAGAGCTTTATTTTGGTGATATTCACGTGAATTACCGGGATTAATGATTTGATGTTTTCGGTGTTTTGTTGATGTTTGAACCTTGGTAATTTTCTTTTCCTTGCCTCATTTTCTCTCTCTCTCTCTCGCTTTTTGTTTTACTACATCTCATTCTCTCCAAGGTTCCCTATTTCTGATTAAATAACATTTATCATGGAAATAGGCTTATATGTTACTGTTTTCCCTAACCCAGGTTGAGCTTCAAACAGTCGATCAGTTGGTGAAGGAAAGAACCCAGTGTGCTCCTAATGGTTATTACTTCATTCCAGTTTATGATAAGGTAACTACAAACTATATATTTAGCCATATTTTAAGATAAAAATATTATTGAGGTAAAATAAATTATATATTATTTTTTATTTTAAGTATTTTTTAATTATATTTAATAAAATATATAAATATAATAATTATTGTTGTTATACAAGGGAGTGGGACACCATGAAATTAAAAGTCTGGCTCCGCCACTGCCTAGCTCCCATGCAAACTCTAACTCCACGTAAACCACACTTCCATGTAACCCCTAACTCCCATGCAAACCCTAATATTATGCCACATTAATACCACCATGTAAAACCCTAACACCATTCACCTCCATGCAAACCCTAACACCACATGCAATTCCATTCAAACCCTAACACCATACAATTCCATGCAAAACCCTAACACCCCATTGTTACACTCCCCATCATTATTTTACAACCCTAGCATGCATGTCTTAAGGCCACATTATACCATAATAATAAAATAATTATACACATAACTCCCATGCCACAATTTATTCACACCAACATACTTCAACTCCATAATCATGCTATCTTCATAACAATTATACAATATACACATGAGTCACATTATAACTCACATCACATGGCATGCATAACATAAAATCACGTATTACACATATGGCATTAGCACCCCTTACCTAAAATGTCACCGGTCTTGCAGTATGCTCCTATACCACTTGAGGACTTTGAATGGGCTCACCTATTATGGAAAAAGTACTAGAATTATGTTCCCTCCTAAAAATACTATTAATTACTAACTTATCCTAAGTCTTGGTTTTTAATTAAAATAATGCCATACTAAATTAACTACACAAAATACTACTAAAATACTAATAAAATACAATTGTAATTTAAAGCGAAAAGGTGATCTAAGGGTCTCTACCCTTCACCAAAATAATGTTGGTAAAAATAATAATAGTAATAATAATTTTAATAATAACAAAATATTTGTAATAATAATAATATTAATAGAAATAATAATAATAATAATAATAATAATAATAATAATAATAATAATAATAATAATAATAATATAAGCCTTAAAATTCCAAGGTGGGGTTTCGACCCTACCCCTAAATAATGAAATACTACTCTATAATAGTAATATGATATTAATAACATATATTACTTATAATAATATTAAAATAATAATAATAATAATAATAATAATAATAATAATAATAATAATAATGTTAATAGTAATAAAAATGGTAATAATAATACTAAAATGCATAAGTGCAAATCCTAATAACAAAATTAAGGTTTCAGCCCTCCTACAAAAATTAATAATAATAATAATAATAAGAATAATAATTATACTACTACTAATATTATTATTAATAATAATAAGAATGGTAATAAAAACACATAATAATTCAAATAATACCTAAAATTTGAAACTACTAAACCTAATTATTTTATTCCTACTCTCTACCCTACAAAGAAAATTTAGCATTAATATTCCATCTAATAATAATAATAATAACAACAACAACAACAACAATAATAATAATAATCAAATAACCATAAAAATTTGAATAAAAACAGAATAAATGTAAATAAATATAAAAGAAGGGTTAAGAAGGTCTAGGGTTTCACCTTGAGTCGACGGAGATGGACGACACCAGCGGTGGTGCACGGCGGTGGCTGTAAAAAGAGTCTAAGAGGGAAAAAAATGAAGAAAAAGAGGGAAAGAGAAGGGGAAAAGAGAAAATAAGGTTATGGTTCGGTGGAGGAGAATTAGAAGAAGTTTTTAGGTAGTGAAGAAGGTAATAGAAGTGGCAGAAGTGGTGGCGGACGGCGGCTTAAATGTTGCGGGGTACAGATTTTTGCGAGATGGATAGGAGATTTCGCACGACTATGGCGGCTCATGCGAGAAGAATTGAAGGATGTGGAGATCTTAGTTAGCTAGAGTGAAATGCAAGGAAGAATTTGGGATGCAGCGGTGGCGGTGAAGTTGGCTACCGGCGGCAGAAAGCTTATTTGAAGTCAAGGTGGCGCAAAGTCAGCTATTAGAGTTTCGGGGAAGAAAAGTTTTGAAAACACTCCAATCGATGCTATTTATAGAGGTTAGAGGGAATGTTAGGGTTTTAGGGTCGACAGGAGGGTATCCTATGTCGGGTTTGGGGCAGCCGGAGGCGGTAATCGGCCAGCGAAGGATTTGGTCGGATTCGATACTTCGAGAGAAAATAGAGAGAGAACGAGTGGAAGTTGAGGATAACCGATCATGCCAAGCTAATATGCGACTCAAGAGGGAGAAAATAAAGGGAGAAACGGCTGGTCAAAATCCTCGTGGCCGGTGGGGCCATTTTCGGGGGCGGGAGTTGTAGGCTTCGACGACGGGGGAGAAAGGAGGAAGAAGGAAGGAAGGAGGAGGTGAACCGGTGACCGGGAAAGAAAAGGAAAAGAGGAGAACCGGGCCGGTATGGTAATGGTTATATTCTCATTAAACGAGATGTAGCGTCTCAGAGGAATAAGGGACGAAACGCGGCGTCGGGATGCTGCAAGAAGAAGAAGGAAACGGCTCTAGGCCGCAGAGGAAGAAGAAGGGAAAAGGGGATTGGGCCGCATCCAGGCCCAATCCGGCGAGAAAAAAAAAAGAAAAAAGAAAAAAGAAAAGAAAGAAAAGAAGGAAAAACGAAAGAGAAAAAATTTTTTAAGGGTTTTGGGTTTACATAAAATATTTAGAATATTTTAGGTATTAAGAATAAAATATTTAAATAAAAATATTAAACCTCCTTTTTAGGCTAATTTAGGGCCTTTAAAAATATTTCTCCTAAATTCCTTTTTAATTAAAAAAAGCCCAATTTTTCCTTTATGAAAATATTTATAAATTCTTATTAATTTGCCATAAATAAATCCTTCTTATTACAAATAAAATAATATTAAATTAATTTCCTAATAAATCTTTATTTAATAATATATCTTAAAATAAATAATTATGGGGTATTTCAAAAACATCCTGGGCCACTATTATATCCGGTGGATCGGTACTCATAAACATCATCCAGGGCAAAATCTCCTAGGCCACTATTATATTCGGTAGATAGGTGCTCATAATATATAATTCAATTGGGCCCGGCTCATTAATCTTTCACTTTAAAGATTAGTGTTTTTCCCTTTTTAATTAGCATTACAATTCTATTTATTTGCCTCGATAGGGAGATCAAGATCCTGAGACACAAAGGTACATCAGTCATACTGGTGCATAAAAGCTACTCGGTACCCTTCAACTATCAACCCAGGGACGCAAAGGTACCCTAGTCGTACTGGTGCATAAAGGTAACTCAGTACCCTACCGACAAGGACACCTAATCCATAAGTATGTATACCCCCTAACTAGGTCCGTAGAGCTAGACATAGTAAGATATAGGGTCCGGCTGGGGCACAAAGGCACACTAGCAAATACCAGAATAATCATGGGTTAAACCACGTCTTTAGGGCAGCGACCCCTAAAGAACCACCATTCCCGATCTTGAGGTCTTTCAATTTAAGTATTAGTGTCTTAATTAAGGTGATCACAAAAGCACAATAATCAGATAATTATTCACTTTCAATCATTCGGATATCATTAGATATTTCTTATTTGAACGGTTGTCCAAGGTGACACAGAAGAATCAATAAGGCCAACTCTCATCTACTTTCGAATTAGAATTTGTTCTCGGTATACTTACTAATTACCAAATACTCTTACCTTGCTAATCAGTGTTATTTGAGTCATCTTACATAATTCCACAATCATAACGATATGTTAGATACAAATTACTCATTTACCCCTTACTTACATAATTGCTAAGTCGTCCCTTTCTTACTTGACAATTTACCATATTACCCTCCTTGTTACATAATTACCAAATACCCCTCACTCGATTTAAGTTACCAAGTTATCTCCCATACTTATTAGGTCACTAATCCCCCTTTCATAACTATTACACTTAATATATTTTCCATTTGGTTGGTTAGATTACCACTTTGCCCTTTTCCTTTATTATCATTAACAAATTGCCCTTGAGTTAGTCAAATTACCAAATTACCCTTATTATCCTAATTACCAAATTATTCCTTTATTGGTTAATTACCAAACTACCTTTCTCCATTATCAAAATTACCAAATTACCCTCTAGTTGGTTAAATTACCAAATTACCCTTTTATATGGTCATAATTACCAAACTATCCTTCTCCATTATTAAATTTACTAAATTACCCTCTAGTTGGTTAAATTACCAAATTACCCTTTTATATGATCATAATTACAAAACTACCCTTCTCCATTATTAAATCTACCAAATTACCCTTTAGTTATTTAAATTACCAAATTTTCCTTCTCTATTATCATAATTACCAAATTACTCATTTCCAATTTATACTTTACCCTTTCTATTTACAAAATTATCATTTTACCCTTTTACTTTTAAATTCACCATTTACCCCTTAACTTCCAAAATTTACCATAACACCCTTTATTCACAAAATTACCATTTTGCCCCTTTAATTATAAAATTACCATTTTGTTCTTTAATTACAAAATTACCATTTTGACCTTTAATTACAAAATTACTAATTTACCCTTTATTCACAAAATTACCCTTTTCCCCCTTTATTTCTAAAATTACCATTTTACCCCCTTTACTTCCAAAATTTACCATAACACCCTTTCATTCGCAAAATTACCATTTTGCCCCTTTAATTACGAAATTACCAATTTTCCCTTTAATTACATAACTACCATTTTACCCTTTACTTTTGAAATTACCAATTTACCCCTTTTTATTTACAATTTACCACTTCACCCTTTTTATTTCCAAAGTTACCATTTTATCCCTTACCTCCAAAATTACCAATTTATCCTTTTACTTACAAATTTACCATTTTACCCTTGCCTCTAAAATTACCATTTTACCCTTTTATCTCCAAAATCACCATTTTATCCTTTAATTCCAAAATTACCCTTTTATCCTTTAATTACAAAATTACCATTTCACCCTTGCCTCCAAAATTACCATAATACCCCTTTTAATTAAAAATTACCATTTTGCCCCTTAGTACACCACTCATATCAAATTATCATTACTACATAAAATATTAATATTAATACCTCATCCACAACTCTTATATTTATTATAATACTTATTAGCACCCATATATATATATATATATATTAGGTCATATTCTTGTACAAGATACATTACTAAAATACCCCTAAGGCTCACAAAATATTAACCATGAATTAAAGATCACAATAGCATAATACAATATGGATAATACTTAACATTTTCATTAACAACCAAACTCTTACCTTAAACAATATTTCCATACATAACATATAACCTAACATGCTTCTTTTCATCCAACATCACAAGAAACTTTGCATATGATATTAAACAACATATATTAAGCATAATAACATATTAAAAATCCTAATGTGCTAACATACGTTAATCCATGCCTTTAAGTGGGATTTAATGGTTACCTTGATTCCTGCAAAAATGAACCTTATCGGTATTCCAGTTTTAGGTTCAAGCTTTGATTATCAAAACCAATACCTAAAAATAATATCAAGGTTTATTATGTTAGAAATCATAAAAATCAAAGTATAAAACTTTATAATTCTTAATTAATCAAATACTTGAATTAAAATATTATTATACCTTAAAAATTATTACCCAACTGAATCAATAAAGGAAGAAGCTCATCCTGCTCATGCAGCATGAGCTGCATGCAAAGAAAGGAGGGGGAAGGGGCTAGAAGGGGGTGAAAAGAGGAAAAATGGGCATTTTCGGGTTAGGGTTTTTAGGCTAAGAAAAAGGGCATGCGGGGGAGGATTTAAGGAGAGGGAAGGATGCAGAGGTGGGGAGGGGGTATAGGTGGTGGTCGGGGACGGGTTGATAGTGGCTAAGGATGGCAGCGACAACGAGGCTACGAAGGGGGGGGCTGCTGAGGTGAGTCGAGGGGGAAGGGTTAGGAAGGAAGGAAAAGAGAGGGGGAAAATGAAGGCTTTCGGGTGGTGTTTTCTGCCAAAGGAGATTTGGGGGTGGTAGAGGGGGTTGCAGGGATTATTGTGGTGGTGGCAAAGGCAGCATAATGGTAGTGGATCGGGGTTGTACAGGGTGGTTGCCGAAAAGGGAGGGAAAGAAGAGAAAAATAAGAGAGGAGGAAGGAGGAGGTTGCGGGGTGGCTCGATGGGTGCTGTGATGGTTTGGGGGTGAGGTAGAGGGTGGCAGGGGGTGGTGTAGGTGGTTGTTGTGGCGGCGGCAGTGGCGGAATGGGGCGGCGAAGTAAAAATAGGGTGAGAGATGGGAGGAGAAGAAAGGGAGAAAAGGAGATTGAAGAGCATGGGGAGTTCGGGAAAATGCAGAATGAGGAAAGGAAGGAGGAAGAAAAAGAAGAGGAAGAGAGAGGAGGTGATAGGGTGGCTCGAGGGTGGTGCTATGGTGGTAGAGGAATGGGAGTTGCAGGGAGAGGGAGAAGAAGAAGGATGGCAGGGCGTGAGGGAAGGGAGAGATGGTGGGGCCGGGATAAGATAGGAAATGACAAGAAAGAGAGAGAGAGAGAGAGAGAGAGAGAGGGGAAACAATAGGAAGAGAGGGTCACAGGTTGGGCGGCGGAGATGGCGGGGTGGTCGGGATTCTCGTTGGGGAAAGAGGAAGAAGAAGAAGGGGAGGGGGAGCAGAGCGTGACGGGCGGCTGAAGGAAAAGAAGACGCGGGCAGGCCCAGTCGAGGAAGAAAGGAAAGAAAAGAAAGGGAGGCAGGTCGGGCTCGTGTGGGAGAAGGAAGAAAAGAAAAGGGGAGCTTGGCCGGGGAAAGGAAAAAGGAAAGGAGGGAGGGGGAGAGACGGGCTAGCGACCCAACGCGCAGGCCGGCCAGCTGGCGGCGTAAGGAAAGAAAAGGAAAAAGAAATAAAAGAGAAAAAGAAGAAAAAGGAGGAGGAAAAAGGAAAAATAGGATTAAATAAAATAATTTAATTTATAAAATGATAAGATACAATATTTTTGGATAATAAATTTATTTAATAATTGAATTTAACACAATTAAAATATAAGTGTTTAAAAAGGATAATTTTAGTAAAATAATGGTTTGAAAAATTATTTAAATAATAAGAGTGTGATAAAATAATAAAATATTTATTTTAATTTATTAAATATTTATACCCAATTTTGTATACTAAAAAATCCATAAAATAATTAAATTAAATAGATTTAAAGGCTAATTTATCCCAAATAAAATTTATTTATTAAATTATATGCTTTTAAAATTTCGGGGGATTACAATTAAGGTTTAAAAGTTTATTTTTTTAATTAACTTAAACGTTGATAATAATTTTTGAATACTCTTGTTAGATAAAAATAAGACAGTGATATATATATATATATATATTCAAAAATTTCTTATAAAAGTTATTAAAATTGTTAAAATAATGATTTCATACAAATGTTGCATATATTCAATCCATATTTTTGGATATTTGGTTGAAGGAACACATAATAGATATTTAATTCAGTGAATACGAATATTTGGTTATGTACACGACTATTGTTACCACCCTACCTAATATAACATAAGATAGATGCATTTGTGTTGATGCTTGGTTTATGAATATGTTATTGATGGTTGAACGGGCTCGTTGAATGGCCAAGGGCTGGTCAATGGCTTGGTTTGATTGTTTGCATCTATGTTGTTGATTGGTTGCTCGTTGTCATTAATGGTTGAGTGGGTGATCATTCAATGTTTGTGTGTAGATCTAGCAAACCTGACCCTACCCAATCAATCTAAATAGAAATTTGATATTGATTAGAAAAATGAAACTCAATCTAAATCTGAAATCTAAAACAACCCGAACCAATCCGAACCAGACTAGAATTTAGCTAACCTGATATTGACTCGTATCCAAAATCAATATAACCCAACCTAAAAAAAACACAACCTGAACCAAACTCATACCTAGAAAGAAATCCTATAATAACTCGATCCAAACTTACCCAACCCAAAATAATCCAACTCGAACCCAGCCCATTCCCAAGCTGTAACACACCAAGTTGATAAGACCATATGAGGACTACTCTGGAGTGATTTTGGATAGATTAGCTGGTTCCACAGATCAACACGAATTCTTTCAGGGCTTTGTCCTTACTTACGTACTTTCCAAAAAAATTTCAAAAACTTCAAGGAAGGGCCACCCATCTTAAAAATTATTCCACAGCCAACACGTTTAACTATAGATTTCTTAGGATAGAATTACCAAAAAGATGGTATATCTTGTTGATATAAGCTTTCATTTCAATCCTTATAATATTCTACTGAATTTGGGTGCATTACATTAACATTACTTGATCCAAACTAAAGTCAAATATGATTCAAAAAAATAAAATTTTATCTCATATAAATTGATACATTAACACAAATAAATTATCTTATTAATAAAATTTTATGTAAACAAAAATATGCTACCCATATAAAAACAAATGAAACAAAACCAGTAAAACTCTATTCTCCTCTATTTAATTTAATATCATATTAGAATTAATCAAATTAGATCATAATAATAATAATAATAATAATAATAATAATAATAATAATAATAATAATAATAATGTGGAAGCTAGATAGAAATGAGGATATTGCTGTCAAATCTAACATATTAACGTATCCCGGGTTTAGGGTGTGTTTTAGTAGTCTTTAGATGTCTAATGTTTCATTTCTATCATATCATCATCCTACAATTGCCTAATCTTCTTTTATAATGATGTATTGTTTGCCCGGAACTTTTCCCATATGGTGAAGAATAGAACTTACATAGTATAGATTTAGGGGTTGGTTCAATTTTAGTCGTAAACTAAACTGAACCAACCATATGTTTATAGTGTATAAATATTTAAAATCAAATGAAATCAATTTTTGAATGATCAAAACCAAACCTTATTAGAGGTTTATGGTCTATTGCGGTTCTAGTTATGATTTTTGCATCTTAAATATTAAAAATTAAGTACTCGACTTAAATTAGCTTTAAAATATTATAAAATTAGAACTAATGAAAAATAATGCTAAATTATAATTGAAAAATATCATTTTTTATGGTTATATCTAACTATTATGCACTTATATAGATATGGTACGTGGGTGTGCTTGTGTATATCTATATATAAGTCATATTTGCTATTATAAGAAATATATAGAACCCAAAAAAATATTTTTATAAATACATCAATATTTTTATATCACTCAAACACTATAATTTTCTGAAGTACTTATAGTATTTTTCTTTACTTACTGGCATGGACGGAGCCAGTTAAGAACACATTGGGTCACTTGACCCCATGGTTTCCAGCAATTTTTTTTATAACTTTTATCTATAAATATTAAAAAATAATAAAAATTTATTATTTTATACTGTAATATTTATTAAAAATTGAGGGATTATTCAGTATTAATTATATTATTATCTGTTATATTTATATATTCTATTATATGATAATCCCATAGGATTGAAGTCCTAACTTTGACCCCATGGAATTAAAGTCCTAGCTTCGTCCCTAGTCATTGGTAATAGTCTTCACCGCCTACTAAGAATAGTTTTTTTATTATAACAATAAATTTTTGAATTCAATCCTTCATCTTTAATCTAATGGTTTGATTTAAATTTCTCGACCTTTTAGCAAACATGTGGTTTTCATTGACCATTTCTTATATATATAGTATATTTTTTAACATAACTAATAGATTTTTAAAAAAATCTAAATCAACCTGTAAAACTTTAAATTTATAACTGAAATAAAATGTAAAATTATAATTTAATTTACGATTTAAATTGAATCACACACATCCACGGAACTTGGGTTATTTAAGTGGTAATATTCTGTCACTATCATAGGAGGGAAGGGAAATACTGTTCTGTGGGCTAGAGGCCGAGACTTGTGAGCACTCAAGGACGCTGCTTCCGTCGTTTTCATTCTATCCCAGTAAGGCTGCCTGGTCATGTTACCCAATAAGCATACAGTTTATCATTGTGGTTTACAATAAACTTCCCGCGGAACTTTGGGCTTTCCCTCATGAAAGGCTTTTTCACCATTTGGACTTTGGTGATTATAACCTACGGCATTGAGTGTGATACTTGGGCTGTGGTCCATTAGTTTCTGGTACTTCTCTCATCCTTTGCTCTTGTTCGCCGACAAACTTGCAAATCTTAGAGCTTTCCCGGACTTTTTTTTTTTTTTTTAAATTCATAGCTAACATATTGTATGTTGCTTGGGGACTTTGCCACCGACGACTTACAAGTTTTGTGCATGAATTGTTTACCTTTCATTTAAGTTGTAAAGAGCCAATTAAGTAAGCTTGTAAGCCAATTCGGCTCGATTTGATATACCACTCAACTCTTTATTTAACTAATTAGGTTAGATTTAAATATAAATTTTATCATCATTTATTAAGTAAGCAAAGTTCAACTTGGTGTAAGACTTGTTTGTTTGTGTGTCGTTTAAAAGATCTATTTATATTTATTTGATGTTCATTTAGATGTTGGTTAGAATTTCTTTATATATATACTACAATATATATAAATAATATTTATGTATTTATTTATAATAGTCAGTTTCAAACTGAGTATTGTGTTGTATATAAATTTTATATTATGATCTTAAGTTTAATAGAAAATATTTTAATTTATAAATTGATTCAATAACTAAGTTTATAATGGATCAAATTCAAATAATTTTATTTTTTTTTCACTTATAAGTCAAACTTAAACGTTAATAGATAAGTTATACTAATCCATTAATTCAACTTGATCCAGTTCATATAAAATGACTCCGTAGACAATTAAAATTATTATGTTACATGTACTATATAAATGGTGAAGTATCTCTCCTTTTTGCCCTTCTCCTGTGATGGTGATTTAGGTGCATGATCAGATACGCCAATAAATTCCACCATCGTTTCTTATTCAATCAGTATGCTGCTGACTGCTGATGTTACACCTCAATGCTAATCTACTGAAAGGACTATTTGTCAGGTTCATAAAACCTTACTTGAACGGGATCTGCTCTATAGGATGGTACCTCTGTATCCGAGTGCAAAGTTGACAGGAAATCATGTCTGGTGGTGGGCGAACCATGACCATCTGACCAGAGCGTGAATGTTTTATGAACATTAGGGCTGTGTTGGCGAAAATAATCAACCGCAGTGAAATAGAATGAAATATTAAAATTTTGAGATACATGTTTCAACGACCGTTTATTTGTTGCACAAAACTTTATTATAAGCGTCCGTAAAAGGTTACGATAGATTTGAAACTAATCTTTTGAAAGAAGGAAAATAAAAACTAGATAATATTCTTCATCTATAATATGAATATTAGATTTTTTATCCAACGCTTCATTAATAAGTGTACTGTCTGAATGTCTATCGATTACCTTAGAGTAGAATTTTTTTTTATCTAATTACAAGTTATCGTATAAATTAAATATATATAAAATTAATTATACTTATGCTCGAATTATTTAGACTCAATGTATATAATTGAATTATTTCCTTAAGAGTATATTTTTTTAATCTAATTGTGAGTTATCATATAAATTAAACGTATGAATTATTTAGACTCAATGTATCTAATTGAATATAGACTTACTGTATATGGACTTTAGATATTTTGGATTTTTAATATATTGAAACGAAATAGTCCGACAAATAACATATTAGTTGTCGATATATGAAGTTGTAGTCCTTGGGTTAATTACAAACACTTTATCCTATTTATTTATCACCAATCAATAGAAATCGAAAAACGTGTGTATAATCTGGAAGAATACAGTATCACCTGTACGGTTATCGTTCCAAATCCATCAATATACAATTATTTAGACGTTATAGATTCAAGTACGCTTCTTTATTATTCTTATTCATATATATATTAATGAATTGGCATTTGATCATATCAGATCTATAGATTAATTTTCTATCAATTTGTATCAGAATTTGTTTTCTTTAATTTATCAAGATTAACAAATAGTAATCACATTTGATTTTTACAGATTCAAATATATTTTTTTTACTCCATTTTGCCTTCTTGTACCCATTGCCTTTCTGTCGACAACACTCATCTTCATCGTTCATTTGTTCTCATCTATGCCGATTTCTACCTTCATCTAATGGCGGTGTTCGTTCATTGACAACATTCATTGGATTTAGTGTAATACCCCATTCTCTCAAATCTTAATTATCATATGCCGATTTCTCAAATCTTATAAACTCAATCACAAGGTCCACAACCTAACATCTCTCTTACATTCCTAATTCTAGCATTCAAGTGATGCTAAATTCAAACCAAAAACTAAATCCACGCTCCTCCATATCAAATATCATTCTGTTTTTGCCAAATCTTGCATTCTAATTTCAAAACACACATAAAATCATGAATTTAAGTACAGTAAAAAACTGATTTTTTTCAACTTGCAGCAGCTCGTTTTCCCTCTCTGCTTGTCCTATTCCTTTAGTTTTTGTTTCTTGTAAATGATTCCATTGCATACTACAACACCATACACCATACCATTTTAATCCCTAAAATTGAGCCCCTTCAATCTTTTTTCTAAACAAAACCTTTGCTTCCCGACCAGCTTCACAACTGTAGCAAAGCTGATTTTTTGTGACTTCTAACGGCTACCACGCGTCGCCTAGCTCCATATACCTTATATTATTATTCGGTATTGTTCCTTGAATGTTATAATTCATCTAGGAACCATTTTCAACCAAGAAATCATGCCCCTCACCTCTTCTTTTTCTTCTCATATCTACCTTGCTAAGCAGCTTTGAAATTTTTGCTACAATTGTTACTTGTGTTGTAGCAGAGATTTTGTACCTTCAATACCTTGTTTTCTCCTTGGTTTCCTTCCCATTAACCCTCTAAAATCTTTATTTATCATTCCTTGTTGGTTCTTGGTTGTTTTTGTGGTGGTTCTTAAGCCTCTATATTTAAGAATAATATTTTCCATTTCAATTTCTTTTCTTTCTTATTTTTCTTATTTATAAATATTGGTTTATCTAACTCTTTTATCTTATATTCTTGAAGGTGAAAAAGTAGGTTTAGAGAATGAATTTCTAGATTCCTTTTTTAGCATTGCTAAGGAGCTTAGGAGTTTTGGTAGCTAAACTAACCTTTCGAAATAGGATTTTGTGCTAGGTGTATTATATGTTATTTTATGTATGATTAGCTTTATTTTAAATATAAGCATGAAATAATACCTTGAAAAATATTTTATAACTTGTGTATGTTTCTATCTTATGTATATAAGCATGAAAATTTAATGAGATGATGATTTGTGCGATTTTTTCATGCTCTTATGTCTGTTGGAAATGTGATGAATATTTAGTGGAGTCGTGGTTAATGTACAGTGGATCCGTGCTAATTTTTTAGTGGAATCGTAATGAACATGTCTAAATTTGAGTATTTTAGCTCCCTTACTTATTATTTTATATGTGCTTTGGTTAGTTTAAATTTATCTAAGTATGTCATTGTATGTATAATAGTCTATAGAAGCTAAGATATGAATTTTGGATCATTTAGAGTTGAAATAATTTTTTTAAGGTTTAACCATATTCGACCATAGGTACATTTGGCAATACAAATTGTTTTTGAAAGTTTTAAGTACACCATTGTCTTCATTGTGTCTTTTAAATCTAATTTGGTGTTATGATATGTAAGGGTTTGATGTTGTTAATAGTAAGTTATGAATTTTAGAAGTTTAATGCAATTTTAGGTGAATAAGGACATTATGGCCATTACATGTAAGTTCTGAAAGTTTTGAGACCTAAGTGGATATTTTGTTAATAAAATAATTTGAATGGATAAGTTTGACACTTAGGTGACATTTGATGAAGACCTAGAGATCTTAATTAAAATAATTAATTAAGCAAGAAAAAGAAAAGGAGAAATATATACTTTGGGTACATTGAGTAATCTTATAATTTTATTTTGGTTTCCTATTTATATTTCATCCTAAGAAAATATTTGGTTAAGTATAATCCTTTTAGCATGGAATATACATCTCTTAATATTAAGGTAAATTAGTTGTCATTAAAGATACTTTAGTTAATTTATGTGCCTTTAGATAATTTATTTGATTTAGTCTTTTATGTGAACCCTTGGTTGAATTATATGTTGGTTATTGAACCTTGTCTTGAATAATTGGAGTTAATGTGTATTGAAATTAAATTTTATTGGGCCTTTTAGGACGTGGAACTTGAACTTTAATGCCTCAATAATCTTGTTTGAGCTTTAATACCTTGATAATCTTCATTCAGCATTAAAGCTTCATATATTCAATTGGGCCTTAATAGCATGTTAATAGGAATATGTGTTGTAAATGGTTTAGGCCTTAATTCCTTTATGGATCAAGTGCATAAATAATATCGAAATTTAATAAAATAATTAGCTTAAAGTGAAATTAATTACTTAAGTGAAAGATCTTGAGTTAGGTCTTGTATCACATGACAAAGCTATCCGAGGCAGGTTTGGTATTCACTTGGTACAATTCTGGTATTTTATATTGTATAATTCTCGGGTGCCTTACGAGGTCTGGGAGGCCCTATTCTACTCTATAGGTGTCTCGATATATTTTGGCTCTATGGGGGTGTGCATACTTAAGTAATTAGGTGTCCTATTATTTGGTGGTCTTGTTACATTTCTGGGCAAGCCAGCTAAGGCTAGTACCATTTGAGTAATAGATTAGTTATTATGGTTTCTTCAAGTCTCTGTCCTCAGTTTAATATAATATATTGGTTGTTATCACAATAATAAATTATAATAATAAATGAATCCCATCTATCAATACATTTGTATCACATTATTTTATGTTTGATGGCTACGTTTTCTTCTTTTCAATTGACATTTATGTGCAAATATGCTATCATCTTGCTATAGCATGTTCTATTTCTTTCTTTGTATGAGCCTTGTATATAATGTTATCTCTTTAGGATAGTTGTGATACTTAGTATAAGATGTGTACTGATACTACACATTCATAGGTGTTGTGTCACATGTATATGATGATGATCTTTCTGACTTTGAGGAGGTTCCTCGCGCAGAGTGATGAGGGTTTATACCCCAGGGTTATGGCATAATTTTATATCTATTTGAGGTTGCGTATATTATCTACCCTAGATTTTGGATATCTCTTTTAGACTCTTCATCTCTTTTACTCCTTTATCTCTTTTTATGTATTGTATTATCTGGAGCATGCATTTTCTACTATGTTATTAAGTTTAAAGTATTAGAGTCTTTTACTATTTATATCTATTTCCGTAAGTTTTGATTTATTTATTGTAATGTGTTAACCTTACACTTAGTACAAGAAAGGTATGGATTAGACCCGTACTAAGTGTGGTGGTAACACCTGCTATATTATTTAGATGTTTCCGCATGAAAACCAAAAATTTTAGTAGTAATTTTTGTGGTGTTGCATTTAGATTTAGGTTTTAGCCATTTGATTATTCTGGTATCGGCCCCTAGTCACTTAGTCTTCGTCGGTGAAGGTTGCTAGCTTGATAGGCTATATTGGTGATGACCATAGTCAGCAAAAACTTTGGCTGGTGGTGGGCAACAGTGAACGGTGTTTTTAGTAGATGGAAAAGGCTAGGTGGTTGGGCAAGAGGTAGAAGAAATATTAGAATTAGATTAAGGTTAATGAACTAGGATTAATATAGTAAATTAACCAAATTGTTTTCAAAAAGGGGTATACTCGGTGGAGCATGGGTTTTGAAATGAGGCCAGACCAACAAACGAGGTGAATCCAACTAGCTATGCTATCTAATTTTTCTTATACTTTTATATAACTAATTTTGTATATTCCTTTGGACCGTTTTGGCCTGGCTTATGCGAAGGCCAGTTTCTTTTAGGCTACTTGGGTTGACTTTGGCATGTTGATTGTCATAGCCTATCTTTCATTAATTTTAAAGTTTGTAGGCTTTGAATTTGGTACTTATTTATTAGTATTATATTATTTGATTAATAATATTAAATAAATATAATTGGCCAAACTAGTTTAATTAGATATTTATTTTATCTAATCTAATAAATTATTGTATGGTCCTTTTATGTGTGTTATTTGGAATTAATTTTATTGTAATGCTAATAAGGTTAAATTTAATGTATTTTTTATGGATATTAAATATAAATAAAGTTAGTTAGTATAGGTCCAAATTTATGAATAAAACTAATGGATCGATTTGGTTAAATAATTAGTCATATAATATTAGTAGATAGGATAATTGACAAACTATGTCACCAAGTGACCTATTTTGAGAAAAATAATTTATTAAAATTATTGGATGTTTATGTATATATATTTATACATGTAGATAATTAGTCAACCCAAAGGAAAGTAAATATCTGAAAAAAATTTATATATACCTACGAGGATAAATATGTTGCAATTATTTAGATGCTACGTGGATAATAAGTTAATCTAAATATGATCTCATTATCTGATATGCCTTATAACCAGTATTCGATCAGTTCAACAAGAACACCACTTATAGTAAATATTACTATCCAAAAACTTTATATTTATGTTGCACTAGTTTCTTATGATAAGATTACAGTTATTTAAATTTATTGATTGTTTATTATGTATATTTTCTATGAGCGTGATATTTATGTTATTGTCTTATTTTCTATATAGTTATTTTTGCTGCTAGTTTCCTACTATGTTTGTTAACTTGAGTGACATTCCTATATTGAAAGAGAATAATTTAAGAAATGGAAGGACAAATTTTTACTTATTCTTGGCTATAAGGATCTATACTATGCACTTCAACCACTAAAACCTAGTAATCTAATGGTTGAAAGTTCCTCTGATGAGATAAGGAACTTTGAGAAGTGAGATTGCTTTAATTGCATTGGTCTCATGATCATTAATTGCGGTATTCCCAAGGCTTTTAGGGGTGGATTATCTATTGAAATCATAAATGATAAGGATTTTCTTGCCAAAATTGATAAACATTAAAAAAAACTGAAATAAGTACTCTTTTGTAGTACTTGATTTAAATGAAGTATAAAAGCAAAATAAATATAAAAGAGTACATCATCAAAATGTCTAATATTTCTTCAAAACTAAAGGCACTAAAACTCGATTTATTAGACGACTTACTTGTGCACTTAGTATTGATCTCAATTCCTACACAATTCAGCCAATTTAAGGTTAGTTACAACTACTAAAAGGAGAAATGGAATCATAATAAGCTAATTTCATATTTTGTTCAACAAGGAAGAATGATTTAAGTGAGATAAGAATAAAAGTGTTCATCTAGTAAGTATCTCAAAAGGTTAGGGTAAGAAAATAAATGATAAAGCTGCTCCTGAGGGTCTTGTATAAAAGAAACAACAAAAGGAAAAATAAATTTTCTTCTTTTCTAAAAATACTGAACACGTTAAGAAAGATTGTTAGAAGTATCATGCATGGTTCATGAAGAAAGGTAAAACTCTTTATGTGTTATGTTCTAAGCTTAATTTAGCTTAAATGTCTAAAAATAGTTGGTAGTTAGATTTTGGTGCTACTACTCTCAAGAGTGTTTCTATGCATGATTTCTTAAGCTGTCAAAAGCTAAATGATGATGAAAGATACATGTATGTAGGATATGGTAAGGTAACAATTATAATACCTTGATTTTTGGCTAACCCTAATTTTGAGTAATTAATATCATAACCAAATTCTAATCTCATGAAATTTATATTTTACCTTATCCTAATGTCTATTCCAAATTTTTTATTTCTTTAACCTAACACTAACCTCAGAAATTTGTTAAATAAAGTATACCCATACCCTAACCTTAAGATATTTTAACCTAATCCTAATACTAAACCAAAGGTTATATTTTTTCTCATCCTTACTTTCCCTTTTTTTCATTCTCTTTTCTTTCCCTCGATATTTGTTTTTCCTTCTCATGCTTCCTTTATTTTTTTCATTCTCTTATCTTACCCCCTCCTTTTGGCCATTGTCACTGCACCCCCTCATTTCCTTTTTCCCTTGGTTGCAGCAACATAATCGCAACTCACACCCACCATTTGACCAAGAGCACCACAACCCACATCAACCCCCTTCAACCAAGGTTGTCGGTCCATTACCCCTTACTACCTCCTCTTCCACCCGAACTCCACCCATAGCTACACCCATCCCTTGGCTTCGGCCAACGTGCACCAAAACACCCCTAGCAGCGACATATATTATCGTTGTTTTTTTCCCTTCCATTTGGCCTCTCACCATTTCTCCCCTCCATCTTTTAGTCCCATTAGCCGTTTCTCACCTCCTAGTAACGATAGATTGTGCCTTGACGGTTTAGATGACATTTTTTTATGAGATTTAAGTGGGAAACCTAGAGATGCTAAGCTTGAGAGGAATCGGCAGAAGATTTAGGACGATCGAGCTAAGGACATTCAGATACATGAGGATGGAAGCATTCACTACATAAACCTTAAAGTTGCGCTGATATGAAGTGTCAAATATTAGAGGAGTGTCATTCTACTCCATATTGTGTCCACCCATAGAACATAAGCTGTATAAAGACGTCAAGAGGATCTACTGATGGCCTTGCATGAAGTAAGAGGTTGTAGAGTTTGTGTCAAGATGTCTGACTTACCAGAAGGTCAAGATAGAGCATCGAAAGCCTACAGGGCTAGTCCAACCTTTAGAAGTTTCAAGGTGGAATTGTGACTCTATCTCAATGGATTTTGTGAGTGGGATACCGAGGACTTGCAATGGATGCAACATGATCAGCTACCAACTTTGAGTTTGGAATTACAGATCCAAGTGCTTTGAGTTTGGAGTGGGTAGAGATACCAAACTTGTGATATGCCTATGAATTTTCAGAGTTATTGGTACTTTTTTACTGATTGTAGATTCGGTAAATATTCGAGCATATATCTGTGTATGTGGGTTAGAAAAAACTGCCCAATATATATACAAAAAATAATTATTTTGATAACGGCTTTAGTGAAAACCGTTATTAAAACAACATTCAACAACGGTTGTATCAAAACAATCGTTGACAAAACTTTAAGTTTTAATAACAATTATAGTGAATAACCATTGATAAAATATCATATTTTAATAATGATTTTATCTGATGACCGTTATTAAAACAACCATAATTCGATTAAATTTGGTATAAATTTTGATTTTTCTATCACGGTTTTACAACCATCATTACAGTTTTATTAACGCATGATATAATAACAATTGCGAACCGATATTAAATCTATTAAAAAATTATATCCACTACAAGATATATAGTTAAATAAGGCAATTTTATTTACCCTATTAAATAAAAAATTGCCCTATTAGTTTAATAGGGGGGGGGAAATTGCCCTAATATTGCCCTATTATTTGCGCCCTATTAGAGTTATAAAAGTAAAATTTTTAATTGTCCTATTTGTTTCCACTCTAATAGGGAAATTGTAATTACCCTATTTGATTATTATCAATGGGGGCAATATTATCACCCTATTTGAGTTAAAGCTATTAGGGGAACTTTTAAAATATTGCCCTATTTGAGTTACCTATTAGGATAAAATTATTGCCCTATTTAGCTTATCTATTAAGGCGAAAATATTTCCCTATTTACGTTGCCTATTAGGGCGAAAATATTGCCCTATTTAAATTATCTATTAGGGAAAAACTATTGCCCTATTTAAATTACCTATTAAGGTGAAAGTATTGCCCTATTTAAATTACCTATTAGGGCGAAAATATTGCCCTATTTAAATTACCTATTAGGGCGAAAATATTACCCTATTTAATTCCTTAAAATTTTTTCATATTTTATTCAAATAATTTATATCCATATTATAAACTAGAGTAATAAAGTTTTACATAATCAATTTGACATGAGAAAAAAGATTATATATTGAACATTAAAAAATATATTTAATACATCAAGAAACAATGTATATGTATCAATGATTTTCATATAGTAATATCCAATCATGTTTATAATACTAGTTTTACATCCTAAAAGAAAACGAGTTAAAACTAATCCACATCGATCAAAGCATGTGCAATCCTATAGCGACTTCGGTACTTTCGGCTTTTACTTCAGCATAACCCTTGTCTTTCACTTGAATGTTGTCCTATTAACAAAAAAAAACAATAGATATAGTTATTGACAATAATATTGAAATATTATTGTTCTACCTATGAAAGCAAATAAACACGGCATAGAAGGATATCTATAATATTCCAATCACGTTATTTAGATGTATTCCACCGCAATTGTATATATACCTGCAAATATGTACCCATTAGTTGTGTACAGAATATTTCACATACAATACTCTTTGTGTTAAATAAAAATACAAACAGTGAGCTTAGAAGTAATAATACCTAATGAAATTAAATGAAAGATATGAACATTTTGAATCTTCAAGCAAGATTAACTATAGTTGGAAACATCCAAGCCTATGGAAATATATTTGGAACTTTTAGAATGTATTTATAGATATAAATACTCATTATTTAACTGAATTTTAATACATAAAAAATTAACTTAACTTAAAAAAATTAGACTAACCTTAAGATAAAAAATGATCCATGAAATCCTGAACCTTTGCCATTTTTGCTTTGAATTCAGCACAGATCTTATCCTCTCTTTCCAAAGCTTCTTCCTCTTTCTTTTTAGCATTATCTCGCAACTGCTCCATCTTAGCTTTCATCTGAAGCTCACGGGCACGAAGCTGCTCTATCTCAGTTTGCATTTGAGATATAGTTGTCCTCTTACCCTTCTGCAGCACCGGATGTGCTCTTCCTAAGCCACGAGCATATCCACAAGTATGACCAAGTACAATGTCATATGCCTCATCTATACTTAAATTATCAATACCCTTCTCTGCCAGCTCCTTCTCATGCAAATTTTCAAACTCAATCAATACTAACTCTGCCTCATCATTAAGTTGTCCATTTGCATGCCTATAATTAGAAACTTAATTGTTAATTATATTTTGAATTAAGATGCCAACAAAAGCATAGGTATATATCACACCTGAGATCAATAGTTCAATATATATAAGGATCGAGAAAATTGCTGAAACCATTAAATAATTGAAAAATCACAGACATATAAAACTGCTGTAGTTAAAGAGAGTCAGATTCACACAGAAACGGTAACATTAGCTTACGTTGTGGAAGGTTGTGATTAATTTCTGGAAAAAAATATTTTATACGCTTGGTGTAACTTTTGTCTGTGGACATCCTATGGCTGCTCAAGGACGGCTGGCCAAAATACTATGACGGATACCGGCATTGTCTACCAAGAATAGTTTTTATATGCTACCTTCTTCATAATATAGTGATTGATTTGGAAGATGATGTTCAGGATGAGATGCCATTGTCTCACCACCATGACACAGGATACCGGCATCAGGCCTGCAAATTCGTCGATGATACCACTTCAGTTATGACAGACAACTTGTCCCTATATCTGTCTGGTAGATTGCCATCCTGATGAGCGTTTACCTTTTCCAGTAAATCAGTCATGTTATTTTAGCTTCAGTTTATATTTTATGGAGTTTTGGAGAAATGAACAGGTTCTCTCTGAATTTTTATTTATTTTTTTCCCTCAGAAATTGTTTCTAATTATACATTGTATATATTATATTTGATGATAGATTGTGGTGGACAACTTATTTTGGACGGACATTGGATGTTACTACAGAATGTTGTTTTGCTCAGGGTCCTCAGGTTTTACAACGACAGCTGCTTGATGGTATCTGGAGATTAAAATGTGGATTCACTTGAGAAGCTCTCTTTCAAATGAAAGTCTGGAGGGTGACTAATATTGGAGTTTAAGTTCAATGAATGCTGTCATTATCATTAACCTCTACATCATACGAAGAAGAAAACAGAGAGAAAAAAAGTATTGATGAGGAATATTAATCAGCATATGATAGGCTAATAATCAAATAGATGTGATGCAGACAAACTTATGTGCATGTTATTGTGTTCTTTGTTTGGTTGACCTAATTTTGTTGCTCTTAGTTAAGATTACCTTTCGGGTTCTTCTTTTATGTACCTTCAATCCATTTTTAGGTCAATAGTAATATACTAACATTCAATTAAAATCTATGTTTTCCAAGTTATGAGCTAGATCAGTTATAGATTACTTCATGGAATCTGTTCTTAGAATCACAACCCAAATTTTACACTAGGAATAATCCGTTCTCAGAATCACAATCACATAATGATGTAGACTTTAGAATACACCACAGAGTGCAAAAAGTAGCTTTTAATGTAACTAAGACTTGATCACCGTAAAACCATCGAAATGAGAATGTCTAAACTAGCCTAAGTTTATACCTAGATAGAAATAACATGGTATAGAAACATATCTGATCAAGAATGTTGTCTCACATTGTCTTGATTCACATTCTATTTGACAGGAACCACATCAAAATCCCTAAGGCCTCAATCAAAGATCATATGTAATGGGATCAGCGTCAGTGATCCAGGTACACTGCCAAAATCCAATATAAAACTTATCAAGTGTACATGATCTCATACATGTTCATGACCCAGAATGTTGTCCTTAGAACTGATGAATCTTACAGGGTTCCAATAAGCCATCATGGAAGCAGGGATCTACGAGAAATAAGGAGGCCATTGTAATTTATGTGTTGTTAAAAGGACTAGTCCTCTCCATAACTTAACACTTAGCAGAAGCTAGTATACATGCCTTTTATGACCAGAAGCAATGAATGAATTTGTAAGGCTTTCATCATGCCACATTCACAGAGGACTTATTTAAAAATAAATAAATGAATAAATGAAAGGAAGAACCGGAATTATAGTGATCTTTCTGTACATGCTGGTAGCTGTTTACCATTCCATTAAATCTTTTCTTCATAAAAAAATTGTGGATCTTAAACATTCTGCTACTAGTTTCTCACACAAACCTCCCTTATACCATGTTAACTTCCCTCAATTATTTATCTCCCTTTCCTAGCATTCTTTTCAATTTCATTTTAATCTCATTTGAAATAGTCCTAAATCTCTCATATTTTTACTACTCTTTCTCCTGCCCAACGATAGAAATGACAAAAAAAAAAAACAAATCAAGAATATTCTCACAAACTGTCTGACTCACTCTTCTCACTCTAAGATTTCCAAAACAATCAGTTATTTTTCTATATAATATGCTATAGCTCTCATTATCTCTTGCTCAAGAAAAAGATATCTCACCAACTGCCTCATGTTTACGCAATTTTATCACTCTGTCAAATTTGCAAACAGTATTGTCTTACTCTCAAAACTATTTTTTCTTTCATTTTTTCTCCACCAATAACACAATTAATTCCCATACAACATCATATATACAATTTGCTGCTAACCAAGTACAAAGCAAGGCAAACAAAATATGAGCTCAATCGACGACAAAAATTAACATATCTGAATGTTAACAGCAGCATACAAACTTACAAAGCAAATAATACCAAAAATAAAATTCAAATGGAAGACGAACCTGCAGTATTACTCTCAAGAAATACCCACAGATTAAAAAAAATATAACTGGATATACATGTGTTTATTGTTTACCTCTTCGTTTTGTTCCATAACTGGATGTACTTGGGTTCACTGTTATCTTGTGTATGAGGAGCAGAAATTGATGAGCTTGTTTCTGTGGTATTGATCTAGCTATCCTAATCATGATGAAAGCAAATTTAGCTTAAATAATTTTAAAAAGAAAATACGATGACAAAGAAAATATGAAAGCAAAATGGAGAAGTGAACTGAAGGCACCGACAGAATCGACGGCACAATACAGGCACCCCAACTATTAATGCCTGATATAAATGCCTGAAGTCGGATGGTATAGCTCGATACAAACCAGATAGTTGAAGCACAGAAGGTCAGAAACGGCGTCACACAACTGAAGAATTTAATTCCACCTCACCTCGGACCTCCATGTCAATCAGCAACGAGAAGGTAAAAAAAAATAGTAGGAAGTTGAATTAATACTCACCTGAGATGGAGAATGGCTCGTGTTGCTGCTTGATGTTTTCCTCTGCCGCGCGGGCGGTGTTAATCCGCTCGATTGTGTGGTTTGGGTTGGCGCTAGTTTTGTCGTTGCCTAGTGGTGGTTGCTCGTTGCCGCTGCTGTTGGCGCCATTGGTAACCAACAATTCACTAATATGTTGTGTTGTTGCTAGCTGGAATTGGTCCTGCTCTGGTGCGCCAATGGCTTCGGTCGAAGGGGAGAAGGCAGGGAATAGAGGACTACAGGTTGAGGGATTTAGAAATCATAAATGAACGACAGAGAGACAAAGGAAGAAAGATAAAATGAGGTAGGGAATAATGTTTAAAATTGGTATATATATATATATATATATATATATATATATATATATATATATATATATATATATATATATATATATATATATATATATATATATATATATATTGATTAATATTTAAGTATCTTTTAATTGAATGGATATTTTGTATAAAAATATATATGAATTGAATAATTATAATGTATTATTAAGATAATATTAATCATAATTTATAGTTTTAAATAGGGGTATTTTAATATATTGCCCTATAAGGTTGTGTTAAATAGGGGAAAAATTATTGCCTTATTTTTTTAAGAATAAATAGAAGAGTTTTAGTATTGCACTATTTATTATAATCAAATAGGAGAATTTTAATTTATTGCCCTATTAGATTGGATTAAATAAGGGATACTTTATATTGTCCCATTTGTTAGAATTAATTGGGGAAATTTTAAATTGCCCTACTTAATTATCTATAATAGGACAATTTTATAATTATCCTATTTAATATGCTAAAATTGTCCTATTTGACTATATATGTTGTAGTGATCAAAAGTATTTTTTAGGATGGTGTCAATTCTCTTAAATCTTAATTATTAAGATGGTAACACAAAATATTTATCTGTGTAGATATAATTTTTTTTTTGTGTACATACCATATTTTTAAATCTCTATCTCTATCTCATCGCAACAAAGGTTGTAACGATGGAATACAATAGGTCGCTTCGGTACAGCTGGAAAATCGACGTTGCCTGACATCCAAGCAGCACTCTGAGAGTTGATGGAAGATGCATCACGATTATAACTTTGGTAGACAGAAGCAACGTCCAACCAATGGTTACAGTTGTATCATGAGCCTACTTCGTAAAGAGAAGCCAGGGAAGCAGTGACCAATGACCAGCTTTGGATAGATCCTCTCCCCGTCAAGGTGGGGTCATTTTATATATATGCTTATCTTTAGATTCATATCTATTCATCATTTCATGTGCTTCCCTTTCAAATTAGTATTCCCCCTTTCAAATCCTCAGCAGATGAATTATTGTCAATTTGTCGTGCTGACTTGTGCCGTTAATACAACTGGTGTCCCAGTTGACATAACAGCGGGCGTTACACACCAGAAATTATTCCCGGAATTATATGTCTCCAATTCTGAATGCATTGCGTGTATATTTACTATAATTAGAATATATGGTACTATATTTTTATAAATATATACAAAATATAGTAAAAATATATTATAATTATAATAAATATATAGTCGTATAATAATCTCTCGTTGTACACAGACATGGGGAAGGGGGGGGGGGAAAACTAATACATGAACCAATTCGTTTATCATCATTAACCTTTTTTTTGTTGAGACTTTCATAGTTTCTTGTATATGATCTAATTTTCCTTCTTCACAAACATGTCACAGGCGCAATAGAAATTTCACGTGCGTGAGGCTGATAGCTTAAATAGACGTCGTCGGAATTAAGTTCTATATAAAGAAGTTATGGATAAATCTAGAGTGATAAATGATTAAAAAAAGGAGGAAAGAACCACGACGGCCTGGGAGTGTCAAGTAGGGTTGTTCATGTTATCCGATATCTGCTTATTTGATCCGATATCCGAAGCGATTCGATCCGAAAAAGCAAATAACCGATCCAATTTTTTTTTTTCAAATCAAATATCCGATCCGGTCAACGAAAAGTCAAACAAACCAAATATCCGATCCGACAAATACAAATAATATTCGATCTGAAGAAAAATAGTTATACATTTTTTATAATTTTTTATTTTATATATAATTGTATATAAATAAATTTATATGTGTCTGTGTATAATTTTTACTTACTTTATTTATTATTTGAGAAAAAAATTAATTTAATTGAAATTATATTTTTAATATAATCCCTTTTTAGATATTTATAAAAATAAAAATAAAAATACTCTGCATACTGATAGACTCCATCCACTCCTTTCTTATTTTAGTTTTAACATTAGATATTTGTTGAGTAAGTCGGATATTTGCTAAGTGAATCGGATATTTGCTCAGCATTCGCTCAACAAATCGGATAATATGAAATATATTTGTCATTTGGTAAATTTTTTATATTTGAAATTGTATTTGAATAATATCGGTTATATTTGATATCCGATGATATCTGATCCGAAAATTCAAATATCCGATCTTCCGGATATCTGAAGTTTCAAATCAAATATCAAATATCATTTTTAGATATCCGAAATTTCAAATATCCGAAATATCGGATATTTGAACCGTGAGCATCCCTAGTGTCAAGGACCATGAATGTGTTGAAAATGTATGAAGACGAAAGTGAATGATCTGAATTATGTGTTTTGTTCAGTTCTATATCTTATTTTTCGTTGATTCTCAGATCCTTTGTGAGCCAATAAAAGGAGAATATTTGTTGCCGTTAAATCTAGGAGAGAGATCATGCATTAGGGGAGAAAGGTATATGTAAAACACTAGACATGGTGGAGTTATTGATCCATGGATGAGTGATCAACCAAGCAATGAAGGATAGAGGTTAACGCAGTATGGTTTGGTCTAGCTTTAACCGCAAACTAAACCAAACTATATTTTCATAGTTTGAAAAAATTTCAAACCAAACAACACCATGTTTGTAATATATATATATATATATATATATATAAATCGCACGTGGCATGTTGGGGTTATATACGTGTTAAGGCCCTAGGGTCGGGCATGTTGTACACTCTTAATTAGGGGCAAGGGTCGTAATGCACGTGAACTAGTAATATATGTCCAATGGTCGACATGCATGCAGTATAAATGGTTCAACAATGAGATTTGTTTGTCTACATAGTTCGGTCTGCTGTTGGCATGGGGGGACCTAAATATTGGCAGACTAGCCAGCTGACTAGAGCCCTCAAATATATAGGGACTTCAATTTTAGTTTATTTTTAGTATATTTATATATATTTATGTATTAGAAAATAATTTATATGTGTAATATTTTGAGTCGATACGATCACACTAAGGCTACCTTGGAGAGATTTCGAATTGTTTGGCTGATCCCACATATCAACATGAGTCATTTTAGTTTGTTTTGTCCTCATTCACGCGCTTTCCAAGGAATTTCTTAAAAAAATTCAAAACTTCTCATACGGATCACTCATCCTAAAAATTGTTTCATGGCCAACATACTTAACTATATAGTTCTTAAGATGTAATCGCCGAAAGAATGGTATACTATATTAATATAAGTAGCCAAATCAATCATTAACACTCCATTCAATTTGAAATATTACAATATGAAATAATATAGAAAACAAAAATTTTGAATTACACAAAAACGATAATAGCCAATAACTATTATAAATTGAATCATAAATATAGGTCTTCTAGAACGACATCAAAAACAATTAGTAAAAATCTCTTAATTTTAATTTTTAGCATATTTTATTAATTTTAAGCCCGTAATTAATTCACTTCTAATCCTTATAAGGTAACTAAATTTTATAAGACAATTAAATATTGTAGAAATATTATACCAATGTCCATATTAATTTTTATTAGTATGCATGCCATCAAGACGCATAAACTTCAAAAGAATGTATCGTTGACTTGCTATAGTAAAATATTTAATTCTTCATATTTGCTCCAAATTTTTACATCTAAAGCTTGGTCCAAAAGTTCAGGCTTCATCCACTAGTTTGTTAATTACTTTTATATTGTTGACCAAATTCTTTCATCAGTGCAAAGTAGATTTAAACAGTTTCAGCAACATCAATTAGATTTCTAGCTCTTATTTGATTTAATCGAATTAAAGTCTGCTAATAAAAAAAGGTTTCACGAGCTTTTGTTCGAACATAAAAATATATTAAAGTATGATGGTATATCATATATTGATGGATTTGAGTTGTCTACGAAACTATGTCACTTGAAAGAAATGTTATGCCACAATAAACCAAAAGTGCAATTGATATATTGAATTATTTGAAAGATTTTTACGCTTGTTATTCAAATGCTTAGATCAATTATAAAATTATTATTACACTTTTAGCCATTAATGGTTCTACTAAAAGATATTTTTAAAGTTGAAGCTCATCACATTTTACATTCATTGTATCATAATAAAGTTTGAATGATTTATTTATAATATCAATTGAAAGAAATTTGTTGACAAATTTAAATACAATAGTGCAATTAATAGTTTTGTTTTAAAAAATACGAGAAGAGTAATATTTTAGTTGTTTTTATTATAACTCAATTAAATAAGAAAGAATTATCATATATTATTATTATTATTATTATTAGTGTGCCGAAATGACAGAATATTATCAATGCAGAAATTATGAGGTGGAAAAATAAATGTGTGGCTACATTTTGAGTAGCTCCGCCGAATTGAAGGTGGTAAAATCCAATCTTGCTCGGAATAATAAAAGAACGAGAAGACAAATTAATTTGAGAGCAATCATTTGTAATTATATTAATAGACCCCTGGCTCCATCCATATATTATATAATAACACAGATATGCGTCAATATATATCCATAAGAAAGCCAAATAGGTTGCGGCCTATCGGATCAGATGGGGACCATTTTGATAAGTTGCCGGCTTACCGCACTGGGAAAGAAACTTAACGACAAACACGTATTAAAATATATAAACGTTTTAGATTTTTTTTTTTAAAAATATTAAAAAATATTTTTCTATTTTTTTTATAGAGATATAAACGTTTGGGCTATATTTTTACTAAGATATAATTACTTTAAAATTTATAAATTTAAGATTTTTTTTATTTTAATAAGATAAACTCAAAACGTTTATATTTTTATATAAAAAAACTAATATGTATTTATATATTTAATGAAATAAATTAAAAATATTTATATCTTTTATTAAAAAAAAATGATCAAATTGTCCAAAGTGAGGGTAGGGTTTTGTCCGACAGTGTTGGCCTTTAATATTCTCAACAAGGTGAGGTGTGGGATGGCCGACGGGCGACAGACCCATATGATCTCAACAAGTACCGTGAGGGTGGGCAGGGGCATTGCATGAGCGATACAGAGTCGCTTATCTTCGAAGTACGCGTGTATATTACTATTAAAATTCTTGTTGGGATATAAACACTGGAGATTTTTTGCTTGCTAAAATCCCAACGTGATTCCCTTGTGCTGATGTATTATGAAAATTAAATGCAATAAAATAGAAGCTTGTGACACTATGCCTCAATGCTGATAATATTTCTCTACGCCTTAAGGAAAAGCAGAGTAGTACCGCGCATTACATTTAACTAATGTTTACTATTTAAAAAAAATGTTTTACAGTTATTAAAGTTATGATAATTGATAAATACCGAATCATCACCCCACTTAAACTACAACTTTTGTCATTTTTATTTGTCTATAGTTCACTTGACGATGATGATGATGATGACTACAACAATAATAATAAATTGAAGTGTTGTCGAAACACTAAAATAGATCGTAGAGTGATCTACTATCTTATCTTGGCCCATTTTTGTTCCAAGTTTGAAAACAATGATATTAGCTAGAGAATTGGGGAGCAATGAAGGAATAAAATAGGTTATCTTTAAAAATTCTAGCTTGAATTATTTGTATAGGAGTACATGAAAATGATATGATTACCTCAAGAAATATTAATAAATAAACTAAGAAAAACACAAAGGCTCAAATTGATCACTACGAGAAAACGTGAATATAGCGATGATATCATCGCTAAAAGCTAGTTTGTTGTCGCTATTGAACCATAGCTATGACTAGTCATCGCTAATAAGTCACGCAAATAAATTCATATCTAGAAATATTTTTGGAGACGACAGATATGTCATCGCTACAAGTTTTACAACGACGATAAGAAACGTCACTGAAACTGTATATTGCAACCACTTAATTCAAAATTATATTGACTTTTTTCAAAATTTTCTCATCACAATATATGTTTTTTGAGTCATCATATTTAAAAAATTTGACTGTTTTTATTGAAAATTTTAAGTCTTTCAGCGACGACATGTCATTACCATAAACCTTTATGACGATGATATATATAATATTTTTTTTTAAAAGAGAGAAATATTTTTTGCCGCAACATGCCATCGCTATAACTCCTTATAGAGACAACGGGTTTCTTTTCTTTTCTTTTTTTTTGTTAAATACAACATTTGTAATAATTAAAATACAAGCATGAATAAGCATACAATATTTAAAAATATATAAAAATATAACAATAATAAAACAAATTTAAATATATCAAATGTTTTACATAATATAAAATATTGTTTCGTCTACTACATTACTAAAGTGTACCTTAAAAAAAAGCCAATCTAATCAAGTGAAGATATCATTATCTTTGTCTTGATGCTGAAAAGCCTGCAAACACTACTACGAAAACGGAAAATAATAATGGGACATTAATAACGGTGGTTAGGAAACCGTTGCCAAACGTATGAAAATTAATGTGCAGGATAGTTTTAATAATGGTTATAGTTCAAAACTATTATTAAAAAACCCAACGCTAAAATTTACACGGTAATTTTAATAATAGTATACGGAAACCGTTATTAAAAGTTCCTTAATAACAGTTTCTAAAATAACCATTGTCAAAAAGCCCCACATTTTAATAACAACTCATATAAGAATTGTTATTAAAACTCCACGTTCTGCCTTTTATTTCGTTCAGTTCTGTTTCATACCAAAAATTTCAGACTCTGTACCTTCTCTCTCTTACAAACCCTCGCACGACCACACAGTGCACCACCACTTTGGCTCCTCTTAAGTTAGGGAAACCACCACTTTTTCTCTTTCACATCGCCAACTCTCATCTTCCTTGCAGCACTACACCTCTACCATTCTCGGCTTTGCATGTGTTGTCATTCTCGGCTAAGCCAGCACTTCTTCCTTCTTCCTCCTTCATGTTCGTAGGTGGTCGCGGCTCTCCTCTTGCTCGTCACCGCTCCTTTTACGTATGTTTTTGTTCTTCCGCTCATAGATTTTTCTCTTCTTATACACACACACACACACACACACACACATATGTATGCATGTTGATATAGGGTTGTATTCTTTGTTATTGAAAACTTGCAGTTTGTCGTTGAAAAATGTGTTGGTGAAAAATCTTGCTGTTCATTGTTGAATTTGTCGTGGTACTGTTATATATTAACAAATGCATGTGTTAGCCGAAACTTTTACATATATATATATATATATATATATATAAACTAGTTGTATCAAACTGACCAATTGGTTCTATAAAAACCCATTCATCTCTATTTAAACTCGTTGATAGGTTTTGCCAAACTGATCGATTAGTTTGACCAACTAGTCTAAGGGTTTCACTCCTTTAGAAACCCATTCATCTTCCTTTAAACTTATTGGTTGGTTTTCCCAAACTGATCGACTGGTTTGACCATCTAGTTCATAGGTTTTACTCTTGTAAAAACACATTCATCTTTTTCTATATTCATTGACTTGTTTCACCAAACCGATTAGTTGGTTTGATGAAAGTGGTCGATTGGTTTAACCAACTAGTCCATGGATTCACTTTTGTAGAAATCCATTTGTCTCTATGTAAACTCATCGACTAGTTTTGCCAAGTTGATTGACTGATTTGAGAAAACTGAGTGATTGGTTTTACCAATTAGTCCATGGGTTTCAATTTTATAGAAACCTATTTTTCTCTAATCAAACTCGTTGATCTATTTTTTTTCAAACCGACCGACTAGTTTGTAATCAATTGGTCAGTTTCAATCGACTAGTTACATGAACACATCAACTAGTGTTACCAAACCATGTCGTTGTTCATATAGTTTCATTATACCAATTGGGAACTATGCAAACTGATCAGCTGGTTTGTACAATGGTAACTTTCTATTTTTGGTATAAACATAATTAGTTGACTGGTTGGAACTACCAATCAACTGGTTGTACAACCAATCGACTAGTTTGGTTAGACTAATTGTCTAGTGAGTATTAAATGTTGATTTTCTACCTATTGGGTGATAAATTTGATGAATGAAAAAGTGAAGTCCATATTAATATTATGAAATGTTGATCCCTGTTGAGTACTCAAGTGGATAGTAAAATACGGATGATAAATTGATTAAAATTTATAGCCCTGAGAAATTATTGTGATACCTATAGGATTATCCACCAAATATTGTGTGTTAGGACAGCCTAAAAAATGGGAGGGTTGAAATCAAGAATCGCCACATTTTAAATATATGTACATGCTTTTCATTTTAAGGAAAATTCACCTATAAGTTTTTAGGGTGTATGTGTTGATCGCCTCTTATCTGATTAATCGTACTCCGAGTTCTTTACTTGAAGGGAAAAGTCCATATTAATTGTTTTTTGGGAATAAACCACCTTACAAACATATATGTGTTTTTGGGTGTTTATGTTATGTTCATTATTCAGGTAATGACAAAAATAAGTTCGGTCCTTGAAGTTGAAAGTGCATATTCATCAGATGCCTTTTGACAAGAAATGATGGAGAGTTTATAACTTGGACATAAATGAGTTCGTTGTGTCTCGTGATGTTGTATTCACAAAAAAATATTTTTTCATATAAGGTTGCCTTTGGTTCTCCTAACATCGATATAGCCCATTAATAACCTATTTGTAATAATGAGGTAAAATTTTCACATGATCGTGAGCCGAATAGTGTAGATACATCAAGTTGTGAGCCAACTCCTAAGAAAATTTTGAATTTGGAAATAAATGGGAGAATTGAAGTTCACAATGATTACATAAAGGATGAAAGCATTTATCAATGATGTAGAGATAAACACCCCATGAAAATTTGAAGGGCTATGTATGCCATATTGCACAACACAACAATAACCCCTCCCCCTATGTCGATCATGGTACATCAAGTACCTTATTATATGTTTCCTATCCTATTACATACTACATGATTTATGATAATTTTTCATTGAGACATAGATGGTGTTTGGGACATATAATTACAGGAAAAGATCAAACACATTTTTCAAAAGCAATTTGGGAGATACACCGGAGATAAGCCATGAAGGATGAGATTGAAGCTCTTCAGCTAATGGGATATGGATGCTTGAAACAGTGCCACTTAGAAATTGATATATATTGGGTGCTAATGGTTATTCAAGACTAAGTATAACTCAAATGGAACCATTGGCAAACACAAGGCTTAATTAATGATTTTGAGGAATAATTAAAAGGTTGGCATAAATCATAAT